>JASUAD010000008.1:57210000-58460000 GCA_037013555.1 Sextonia rubra | reverse complement strand
CCAAATGGCAGGAGCTAAATGCACCAAGAACTTAATAAACCCACTTCCTGTTACCTTTACAAATTGATCAATTCTCACTTCAACAAGACAAATAGTGATGGCAACATAAAATGCACAACTACAATGAGGTCCTAGAAGAGCAGTCTTCTTTTGAACTTCACCTCCAACACTTTCGATGATCTCTTCCCCACAATCGGTAATTCTTGTTCCTTTCTTGCACCCAAAATTGCATTGGTGGGGTGATTTGTTTCTGTCCCAATGTGATGATCATCTAATTGTTGGTGCTACTTCCATTGATAATTCCTTTTAATGGGGGTGTAAGCTAAAAGTTTCATTGGTTAGGTGATTTGTTTCTGTTCTAATTTGATTATCCAATCTCTTGGGCACTGCCTGTGTTGAGGGACTAGACCAAAAGTTGAACTCAATGGACAATTTTTTCAATTTTCATCCCAAATATGAGCTACCAAAGTGTAGAATTTTAGTTTGTGAAACTAAAAGGTAATTAGTTTGCATTCATCACTCCATTTAACAAGTATATGCAAAAAGCTTAACTAATAGGTAACAGATGTTAGTTGGAGCGAATAGCGTAATGCTCTTGATGTTGTTTTTATCAGAGACATCTACACCACCTCGAAACAAATGAGTTGTGACTTCTGCTGTATGAATGGGGATAGTAGTACTTTGCATATATCTGGTGCCTATATCTTTGTGAAGGCTGAAGACTATTGGTGCCCTATGGGACTTTGGCTTTCAGGGTTTTGATGAGTCTTTAAAAATGCATATTGTCATGCACATTTTGGATCATTTTAAGGACTAATTAAGCTAAAAGAGCCTCATTTACTGTGATCTAGTGGTATCAAATCTTTTGAATACATTTTAGTATATTTTTACATAATTTGCTTAAAAATCACACTTTTTGCATACATTCATGAAACCTGCCATTTTTGGAAAATCTATTTTTAGAAAGTTTTGAGAAAAATTTATATTCTCATGAAATAAATTGAATTTTAATCATCATTAGTTCATTCACATAAAATCACAAAAAATGGTGTACATTTTCATTATCATTTCATGAGAGATGGACCCGCATTCATGCATTTGTAATCTTAGGGTTAAAATTATCTTTTCACATGAATTCACATTTGTTTTGTAGAAAATTGATGATATGGGTCCCATTTTCAAAGAATTGAGGCAGAGAAATGATTTTTAAAAGAAAGGAGAGAAGAATTGAAGAGAAAAAAAAAGAAAAAAGAAAAATTTTTGAAGTTAGCTTTATGGTCCTACACACATATTTACATATATGTGGGGACACACTTGTGGAATGTTCAAGAAAGGGGTCCCACTCCCCAATTGTTATAAGAATTCAAATTAACGTAGGAAAAGAAAGCCAAGGTGGAGAGAATTCAAGGAAAGAAAAGTCAAAAAAGGAAAATTTAAAAATAGAAAGTTAATCTCGTTTTTCTTAGACAGCATAGATTAAAATGGTCATAACTTTCAAACCGAACATCAGATTTGGACAATCTACCTAGCTTAGAAAGCTCTTTCCGAGTAGATATCCATAGGATCCAAGATTGCACCAATTGGAGTTAAAACGACAAAGATATGACCCTAAGAGGTTTACTATACATTTTTAGGCGGGATTGAGATTGTCTCATTAAAGGTAGGCCACATCCTTTGGCAAGTGTTAGCTAAGAGAGATGGATACACTTAGAATTTCAGCAAGAGAAGGAATCTTATCTCATGTCAAACTTGGAAAACTTGTTGGCCAAGAAGAGGACTTACCTAAAGAAGGAAAGCCACATATGAGACCTGCTTTGAAAATGAGTATAATAACAAAAGTATAAATAGAGCACCCCTTTGGTAGTTTAAGGCATGAAAGAATAGACCTCCTTTCTCTATCTCTCTTCCTCCAATTTTTTCATATCTGTCTACTCCATAATTTCTCTATTCAAAAAGGCTCTCTCCAACTTGAAGCTTCCACTAGAAGAGGATCTTTCATGCTAGATCATGTAATATTTTTTTTCATTCTCTATCTTTATGTAAAAACATTCATATCTAATAAAAGTGTGTGTTTACGTTTCCTTTATTTACGTTTTTTTACTTCTTTGATAATGAATGCTTGATTTTTGTTTTTAACCTTGTTGCTCTTGGATTGACAACCCAAAGAAGTCTAAGAACATTATTTGAGCAAACATAATCTAAGATAAAAGAAGAATTTAGGAAAACAAATCATACACTTCCACACATTTAAGTTCCTTGTTATTCCACACATTTAAATTCCTTCTTTTTCCACACATTTAAGTTTCTAAAATTCCACACATTTAAATTCTAGTTTATCCACACATTTACTTTAATGTTGATTCCATACATTTAAATTTCATTGTTCATCTTACTTTATTTATTTTTTTCATGTTGCATGATTTATAGCTGGGATTAATTTTTGGAAGCATGCATTCATATCATGTGTTAGTTTAGTTGCTGGAAATTGAGATTTTAGATCTGGAATTCATGATTTTTTTTTTTTGGAAGTAAGAGGGACAAATTTCAGATTTAAAAAGACAGCAAACAATCACTATTTTTGTCCAAATATTGGCAATTTAAAACATGGCATAGAAAGATTATTTTGCCTTGAAATTTGGAGGAACCATTGTTGGATGAGTTAACTTTGTGCCATAAAAATATCAAACGAAAAAGGATTAAGGGAGGTTAGGTTTTCAGTCATTAAAACACTCGCCAGTCAGAAATTCTGTACACAAAAATCTGCACAGGGCGGATTTTTGGTCCGAAAGTTTGAAATTAATAGACATATCAAATCAATGGATTTTACTGTAAAAATTAGCTGAATTGAACCCTGATCAGTAAACTTTAAAATTGGATAGTTTCAAATTCAAAAGATTACGATAAGTTCAATTTCCAGAAGCCTAAACTAAGACTGACTACCAAACTGCATATCAGAATTTTTATTTTTGGTAATCATTATTCATGCATATTTTTTTGCATTTTAGAATATTTTTTTAAATTCATTTTTTTTAGGTTCATGCATCAGTAGAGCATGATTTCAGCTATTAAATCTAGTTTAGGAGTGCATTAGATTAGGATCATATTTTATTTAAGTTTTACATCTCATATTAAGAAAGTTTGCATTAGTTATATGGTAAGCATTGCATTACTAACTTTACTAACTTTCTAATTTTAATTTTGTTTCTAGTTTTATATCTTTGACTGTTTTAGATAATTTCTAGAATTAAAATATCTTTCAAAACTTGCTTTAATTGAAAATTTTAAATTGAAAAGTTTTCTAGTTTTGGAAATTCTAACCGAGGAAAGTTTTTAACTTTTGTTTATTTTGTTTCTAATATTGTTTAGCTTAGTTAGTTTCTAATTTTAGTTTTTATTTTTGGAAGTTCTAAGTTCTAACTTGTATTTTAGTTTTGCAGGACTTTAGTTTTGTTTAGGAAATTTTAGATTTAGGAAACTTTCTTTTCTTTTCATTTGTTTGTAATTAATTTAATCTTGTCAAGTAGGACACTTGTATTTGTTAGATTTTAAATTAGGTTAGTTTTATATTTTCATTTAGGCAGGTACAAGTTGAAAAAAGAACCTTAAAACACATTACTCACTGAGGATCGACCTGGTCTCATCATTTTTTATTACTACATCATGGCTTTGCACTTGGAGCTCACGATTAGTTTTAAACTACATATATAGTATGTTAAGTTTTCTATTTCCCCATTATTTTCTATGTAATGCATTAGTAATTTTGATCCCATCAAATGATAGGATTGCTTGAATAGATGTATTGATGCTTTGGAGTATAATGATTTCCACATTGTGTTTATTAACACTAGTTGTTGACCATGTTAAACTGGGTTTGTAATTTTATATTTCTTTGTTAAAAGGGTGGTAAAAAAATTTATCTGGGTATTCCATGGACCTTGCTTGAACCCAACTCTACATCTGTGAACCCAATTAAAATATTTCCCACTTCGTAACATTCAAAATGATGATATCTTATTCTCCATGACTACTACTACCAATGGCAAAACCATCTCTTCTTCGTCTTCTGCTTCTTCTTCTTCTTCTTCTTCTTTACTACCACAAACTCACTTCCTCTTCTTCCAAAAACTACCCCAATTAGAACTCACAACTCCTACATTACCAGTCCCTATGTTAGAACCCACCATGCTGATATGAATGCATGCAAGAAGGTTTGTGGAAAATATATCATAAAAAAAAAGGAACCCAGGCAATCGTGGAATGTGAAAAGAGTTTGTACCTTTGTGAAACATAAAAAAAGATAGAATAATATGTATAAAACTTGACACTAAGGAAAAACTTTCAGAACGTGTGGTTGCTGAAACTGCTAATTGTAAATGGCGTGGAAAACTAGAAAGTCATTTAGATTCATATAGATATGAAATGGAAAGAACTCCTCTTATATGGGTCAAGAAACACTACCCCACAGCCGACCAGTATTTCTTGCGAATTGAGTTTGGAGAGAAAAAGCGGGTCGGATGACATTTTGTTGGCTCTAGTCGATTATATAGTCCTTGTAAATAATGTAAGATGAGTATCTTATCTGATCAAATAGCTCTGATGAATATGATCTTTATCAAGAAGGTCATACTCCAAAGTGTGTAGTAGGTTCCATGTAATGGGCATGATAAAATGATTGATAGATGGTTTAAGATATTTAAAGATTTAACGTCAACGACCCTACTTTCAAAAATTGACTCTCTTGTATGCTTAGTAAAGCCCACCTATTTAAAATTCAATTCATTCAATAGGAAGAACCTCACATTTTAAGGATTTTCCCACCCCCATCACCACAATAAGAGTTATTCTTTCACACTACAGTTGGACTCACCATTAGATTAACTATATGATAAATAACATCACTAACACAATATTCCACATTTTTTGGTAGAAAATCTTAGGTATTGGGGTTAATGAGTGTGGGATGTGATGGGTCCGAAATAGCCATCAACCATCTAGTTGGTCCCATTAGGGATGTCGCATGTAGATGCAAAAATTGCAAAGCTTGGCATGTGGGTTGGCTGTTGTGGAACCTGATGTGGATAGGAATGTTGGATCTTCATTTTATTGGGTCCCACATAGATAGTTATTTGCATGGGTGGATTGATAAAATACTCTATATAACGGCCTTCAGAAATAGGCGCATAGATTGGTTGTAGTGGGACATGGGTAGTTATGATGGTAGAATGAGTGTATGGTAGACCAACTTAATCACTTTGCTGATAGGTCCCTGGACCATGTAGATAGTTTAATCATTTGGTCCATGTAAATAATGGAATATGAGTATGATCTGTTATCAAGCAAGTCCAGCATCAATGAGTAGGATGTTTGTCAAGTGGGTTCCATCAAATCGTATATGGGTCGGAATTTGTGGGTTCCTCTTGCTAAGTGTGATGGATGGTCTAATATTGTAGTTCTGAGTTTATTTTCCTATATTTTAAAAGATGAACACCATTGCCTTACTTTAAAAAACTGACTTATATGTTTACTTCATATCTCCTAGCTATTGGGTCAACTAAGAAAAAAAAAATAGAGTTTTTGTTTGTCAGAATCAAGTAATTCCTGAGAAAGAGGAACCATTAAAAGAATAATCTTGTTTCAAGAGGAAATCGGGTATATCATAAGGCAATCGGCAATTAAATTACTTAAAAAATGCATTCCAATAAAATCAATAACTTTTGAGAGAGAGAGGAGTCGTCTAATGTGGGAAGATGGAAAGAAAAGGGGGAGGAGAAAATTGGATTTACTCCCAATATGGAATGAGGATGTCATGATTCTTATAGATTATTATATCGTTATTACTATTTCAAGGGAAAATCATGTATATCATAAGGCAATTAGCAATTTAATTACTTAAAAAAACACATTACAACAAAATCAATAACTCTTGAGAGAGAGAAGTCATCAAATGTGAGAAGATGGAAAGAAAAAGGAGAGGAGAAAATTGCATTTACTCCCAATATCAGAGGATGTCATTATTCTTATTGATTATTATATCATTATTATTGTTTCAAGAGGAAATCATGTTTATCATAAGGCAATAGGCAATTTACTTACTTTAAAAATATATTCTAACAAAATCAATAACTTTTAAGAGAAGAGAGCCGTCGAATGAAGGAAGAAGGAAAGAAAAAGGATAGCAGAAAATTGCATTTACTCCCAATATTGAAGGAGGGCATCATTATTCTTATTGATTATTATATCATTATTACTTTTTCAAGAGGAAATCAAGTATATTAAAGGCAATTGAAATTTAATTACTTAAAAAATACAGTCCAACCAAAATACTAGTGATTAAAGAGAGGAGTCGTCATATGTGGGAAGGTGAAAAGAAAGGAGAGGAGAAAATTGCATTTACACCCAATATTGAAGGAGGGTGTCATTATTCTTATTAATTATTATATCATTATTACTATTTCAAGAGAAATCATATATATCAAATGTGGGAAGATGAAAAGAAAAAGGAGAGCAGAAAATTGTATTTACTCCCAATATTGAAGGAGGGCATCATTATTCGTATTGATTATTATATTATTGTTATTGTTTCAAGAGAAACCATGTATATCATAAAGGCATTTTAATTACCTAAAAAAAACACATTCCAACAAAATCAATAATTTTGAGGGAGATGAGTTGTTGAATGTGGGAAGAAGGAAGAAGAAATGAGAGGAGAAAATTGCATTTACTCCCAATATTGAAGGTTGGTGTCATTATTCATATTGATTATTATATCATTATTACTGTTTCGAGAGGAAACCATGTATATCATAAGGCAATCGGCAATTTAATTACTTAAAAAACACATTCCAACAAAATCAATAACTTTTGAGAGAGGAGTCATCGAATGTGAGAAGGTGGAAAGAAAAAGGAGAGGAGAAAATTACATTTACACCTAATATTGAAGGAGCGGGTCACTATTCTTATTGATTATTATATCATTGTTACTGTTTCAAGAGAAAATCATGTATATCATAAGGCAATCGGCAATTCCATTACTTAAAAATACATTCCAACAAAATCAATAACTTTTGAGAGAGAGGAGTCATTGAATGTGGGAAGATGGAAAGAAAAAGGAGGGGAGAAAATTGCATTTACTCCCAGTATTGAAGGAAGGTTTCATTATTCTTATTGATTATTATATCATTATTGCTGTTTCAAGAGAAAATTGTGAATATCATAAGGCAATTAGTTATTTAATTACATAAAAAATACATTCCAACAAAATCAATAACTTTTGAGAGAGAGGAGTCATGAATGTGGGAAGATTAAAAAAAAGGAGAGGAGAAAATTGCATTTACTCCCAATATTCAAGGAGAGTGTCATTATTCTTATTGATTATTATATCATTATTACTGTTCTAAGTGGAAATTGCGTATATTTGATAGGTCCTTAAAAATGCATCGTGTTATGTGTACTTTAAGGGATTTTAAGAACTTATTTATTAGAAATTTCTTCATTTAGGTGAAAAACATATTTTTATAGTTTGAACATCATTGTGGTGTTTTTTAGCAAAAATCATTGAAAATCATCAGTTTTTCTTAAAATCATAAAACTTTTCATTTTTAGATTTCTATTTTGAGAAGGTTTTTTAAATCCAAATTTTCACATAAAAATGACAAAGGTCTTTATCATCATTAGTTATTTAAAGATAAATCATAATCAATGATATAAATTTATTATGTCATTTTATGTGAGTTGGGCCCACATTAGCACAATTGTGATTTTAGGTTATAATAATTATTTTTAATAAAAAATCTTTTTTTTGTGTAGGCGAATTAAATCAAATGGACCCACATTGAATATTTGAAGCCACGGGATTTATTGTGAAGAAATTCGAAGAAGAATTGAAATGAAAATGAAAAGATGGAATTTTATCATCAAGTGGACCCAATTATTATTCATGATTGCACATGAGGCCAAGTCACGTCCAAGGAGGTCCACTTCATGGAGGATTTGAATTTGAATTGCAAAGTTGTCAAGATTTTCCACTCTAAATATTCTCTTATAAAAAGAATAAAAATCAAAATCAAAGAAAAACCTTATAAGAGAGGAAAGGAGTGATGTAAGCAAAGAAGACAAGCGAAACAAATTCCATCCATAGTATGGAATGTCCATGCCCAGCCATAATTAAAGACTCATGGGCAACTTCTGCTTTTGTGCTTTCCACTTTTCCATAGTACAAGGACCAAACATGATGCTTACATGTCGAGATAGAAGGCCAAGATTAAAACTTTAGAAAGGAAGAAATTAGAAAACAACTTTTTAATTGTGCTCATGCATACCACTGAACTTGTGCACATATTCTACTCCTATTGGCTTATCAGAAGAGAAAGTTCTTTATGAAACACAACTCAAGTCTTATCATTCTAAAAGGAGTCCACTTTTAGTCTTATATAAGAATGATGCCAACACACCATTCCACATGTCCCAGATCCACTCTCCCCCTCACGCCCATCCACTTTCCCCAATTTTCTAGTCACACCAATCACTCTCCATATATATATTTCACACCATCCAAAACCAACCAAAGAGTGGAACCGCCACCCACCTTTGGTGATCACTCATCATCACCATCCACCTTCTTCCACCATCTTCCTTATCCTTGGAGCATGATTTGAAGAGAAGACTTTGAAGAGTTGGGTGAGCAATGATTATTTCTTAGAGTTTATGATCTTTCGGTAGGACTGATGTATTTATTTTAATTCAATAAATCTTGATTTATTGCTTATTTAGATTGGGTTTTTTATTGATAAACAAAGAGAGTGATGTCATGGTTTTCACCATAGAGTCAACATCGTATGTTTATAAGTACTGATAGTACGTATTTGGTACTGTGGATCTAAGTTTATTTTAATTCCATCAAATAAGGTTTTAAATTCATATTTAAATAATTGAAATCCATCTTTTTCTCTTTTATTTTATTGCATTCTATTTTAAGTTTTTGTTTTCTTTATTTACTTTTAATATCATTCAATTGGTGGTTTAATGCTTTTATTCGTGGTGACAGTTTTCAGTTTAGATTGCTTTTTAAATTAGGATTTTTAGATTAGGTTTTAAATCTGATTTGTAATTTTAATTTCAGACATTGGTGTTTAATATTTACTTAATTTTTAGTTTAGTAGCACATTATTTGTATAGATTCCCTTAAGATAGTGCTAGTTTTTCATTAGTACAGGTTTGTGTAACTTAGAGCTCTCTATGGTTTTTATCCCAACTTGCCGAGTAAAACTACAATTTAAGCTTTGCACTTGGGGCTTTCGATCGATATCATAAGGCAATGGGCAATTCAATTACTTAAAAAACACATTCCAACAAAATCAATGACTTTTGTGAGAGAGGAGTTGTCGAATGTGGAAAGATGGAAAGAAAAAGGAGGGGAGAAAATTGCATGTACTCCCAATATTGAAGGCAGGTGTCATTATTCTTATTGATTATTATATATTTGTTACTGTTTCAAGAGGAAATTGTGTATATTATAAGTCAGTCGACAATTTAATTACTTTAAAAACACATTCCAACAAAATCAATAACTTTTGAGGGAAGAGTCGTCAATGTGGGAAAATGAAAAGAAAGAGAGGAGAAAATTGCATTTACTTCTCCTATTGAAGGAGGGTGTCATTACTCTTATTGATTATTCTGTCATTGTTACTGCTTCAAGACGAAATAGTGTATATTACATGGCAATCGACAATTTAATTACTTAAAAAATACATTCCAACAAAATTAATAACTTTTTAGAGAGGAGAGTCATCGAATGTGGGAAGATGAAAAGAAAAAGGAGAGGAGAAAATTGCATTTACACCCAATATTGAAGGAGGGTGTCATTATTTTTATTGAGTATTATATTATTATTAATGTTTCAAGAGGAAATCATGTATATTATAAGGAAATCGGCAGTTTATTTACTTAAAAAATACATTCTAGCAAAATCAATAACTTTTGAGAGGGATGAGTCGTCAAATGTGGAAAGATGGAAATAAAAAGGAGAGGAGAAAATTATATTTACTCCCAATATTGATGGAGGGTATCATTATTCTTATTGATTATAATGTCATTTTTAACGTTTCAAGAGGAAATTGTGTATATCATTAAGGCAATCGGCAATTTAATTACTTAAAAAATACATTTTGACAAAATCAATAACTGTCTCTAGAGATAAAATTAATAGCTAAAATCATTATGCTAAATCACAATTCTTTCTTCTTAATAGAAAGAATATCAATAAAAGTCAAATTGATATTTGTCTTCATAATTAAACTAAAAAACCAACTTAATGAAAGATAAGTATTTCTTGATAATCATATTATATCTTGAAAATTTACAATAAATAGTAGAATATGTTATAACTAAAACTAAAAAAAGTATTTCTAGTATCATTCTTATTTTACATATTCATAGTACTTTTAACATAATGAGATATCTATAAAAATATAATCTTAATGAAAAGAAAGTTTGTTTGTGAAAGATTAAAGTAAAATTATAAACTCACACTCTATATATAAAAAGATTATGCATTATGTTTCCTATTTTCACTCAAAATGACTATTACCAGCTATGAAAAAATGGAAACTAGTATTAATAATTTTAACATAAAGACAGATTGATCGATCGATAGGCGACACATGCATGTGTGATACAAATGTATCAGCGTACCACTCAACAATAAATCTATTGGCGAGATTCAGTTTGTTTTTGATAATGAATTAAAAAATGAGTTTTTGTCAATATTACTGTGGGAAAAACTAACCAATATAGAAGTAAAATTAAGCCACATTCTTTACACGGGAAATTCTCATTTTGTATGGTTTAAAATTTTAATCTGTTGGCTCTGAAGTTTTTTGTCTCTCATGTAGGGATGTAAACTGGAGTACACATTGGGTGAGGTGTGGAACCATTTGGGATGCACATCTTATTATAACTTCCTCTACAATTTATACAATTAAACATTTAAACATAACTACAATGCCATAGGCCCACACCCCACAATGCTCTTTTCTTGCCTATTAGCACTTAGACTTGGCAAATAGGTTGGGTTGATCAAATTTGGATCGAGTTAATCCGAACCTAAATTTGTCGGTTTCAACCCTAACTCGACTTGTTTTTAAAACAGGTTTGAAACCTTCAACCATCACCTGTGGTCGGTCAACCCGACCCGACCGGCTTAACCCGAATTTGATGTGAGTTGGGTTAGTTTGACCCGACGTAATATACTTAATTCCCATTTTGTGTATGATTTAATTCATTTTATGTTTTCTAATTTCATTTGTAAAGCTCTCCTTATACCTAGATTTATTTAAAATGTTGCATTGAGCATGAATTTATAATTTATTAATTTTCAAGGTGTAAAAAATGAAAATTTTATAAATATTTTCTAGCCCATTTATTGAGAATTTGAGATAATCTCTTTTCAATTTTTGTTCAATTTTATAATTCCATATTTGAATATAAGTATAAGACTTATCAACGATATTATATTTCATTTATATTCATATTTTAGAGATAAATTTATATGCTAATGTAAAAATAAAAAATATATATCAATATTTCAACTACGAAAATATCATATTTTTAAATAAAAATAATTTTTATATTCTAAGTATTAAAATTTTATATAACTCCTCCATAAAAGATTAGATTAAGAGTATATAGTTTATGGCCCACATAATTAAAAAGTCAAATGAAAATTGAAAATTTATGGTAATTAAATAAAATCTAAAAGGGTCAAATGGATTAGAGCAGATTAGGTAAATTAATCATAATTTAATTTATTTTTATATAGATTGATAAATTCTAATCCTAAGCCACCTTGTATTTTAAACGGATGGAGGTAGTTTTGGGGTGGGGTGGTCAAAAATAGCCGATCGAATTTAACCAGCTCCGCAGCACTAGCGCGGCGGAAGTCTCCTCTCGCCCAAGATGCATTTCTTCTCACCAGACTCGAATGGATATCGAAGTTCGAACCTAGAATACGAGGCTTCATAATTCAAACCCAATTCGGCCAACTGTTGAGCCGTCATATCGGTCAATGAGCTGCTCTCTTCAACTTTGTCTTTCATACATAACAAACCCAATCGTCCATATCTTTGCTGCGGCTTGTCTTGATAGTCCAGCCCTCCCTTCCTCTGTGGCTGTCATAATTTATTAGCTAGGAGCCGTGAGTTCCCTTTGTATTTGAACATACAGCCGAAAACTTTTTTTCATCATATCTACGAATGGTTTGATTTTGTAAACCCTTTCATCTAACTGGCTATTAAGCTTCACAAACTCAGGGAACCGTGGAGACTCTCAAGCAATTTGCAAATCCCAATACGTTACTTACTGCTTCCTTATCTCTCTCCTCCTTCCAACAGTCATTTCACACAAGCACAATTAAATACCCTCTTCTAGCTCCCGCCGCTTCTACTCAAGAGATTCATTCATTGCATTGCACGCGCAGTAGCTACCTCAACGGCCACCCCTGCATGTAATGACTGCTCATATTAAACCCTTCCTTTATAACCCCTTATATTAATACTAGCAGTAACCTATACTCCTACTGCCACCTTCACAAAGTCTAAAAAAGAAAAGGGATTTTTACAAAAAAGCCCATGTATTTCTAGACAATCTCAACTGCATTTTGTAATTTTACTAAAATCTCTTATTTGTCCGCTTCATCGTCAAGTCAGCGCGTTTCTGGTAAAAATACAAGATGGAGGGCTTCTTGTAGATTATCTGAAAACATACAGGCCTTGTTGTGAAAAATCCAAACTTCTACCTATCTTATCTATAAATATACGACCCTTGTCTTTCCATACCACATACTCCATTGTCCCTCCTCGGCTGTTTCGTCCCTTTGAATCTCATTCAGTAAGGAGTCCTGCTTTATTTTCTAAACATGGAAGTGGGCGTAGGAACGAAGGACACAAGTTGGTGGTTTTTCACCCTCCCTGCCTATTTAGGCGCCAAATCAGTATGTGACGGTTTTGCTATCTTCACTTTGTTTGTCGCCTTACTTGCTCTCGCCCTTGTCTCATGGGCTTCCGCCGTTGGAGGAGTTGCATGGAAAAACGGTAGGAACCGAAGGGGCCGTGTTCCCATCCCTGGCCCACGTGGTCTTCCCATCTTCGGCTCTCTTTTCTCTCTCAGCGGCGGCTTGGCTCATCGCACCCTCGCAGCAATGGCGTCCAGCCAAGCAGCCACGAAGCTCATGGCTTTCAGCCTCGGCTCCACTCCTGTTGTGGTGGCATCCGACCCTGTAACTGCTAAGGAGATTTTAACGTCACCGCACTTTGCGGACCGCCCTCTCAAGCAGTCAGCTCGGGAGCTCATGTTCGGCCGAGCCATCGGCTTCGCGCCGAGTGGGACTTACTGGCGTCTTCTCAGGAGGATCGCTTCCTCTCATCTATTCGCTCCCAAGCGCATACTAGCCCACGAAGTCGGGCGCCATCTAGACTGCGCTGCTATGCTAGCAGGTATTGAAGCCGAGCAATCCTCTTCTGGGTTTGTTGTACTGAGGAAGCATCTCCAGGGAGCAGCACTGAACAATATCATGGGTAGTGTTTTCGGGCGTCGTTACAACACAGTACAAGATAGCGAGGAGGCGAAGGAGCTGAAAAGGATGGTGAAGGAAGGTTTTGAGCTGCTTGGAGCCTTCAACTGGTCTGATTTCTTGCCTTGGTTGTGCTACTTTTACGACCCTTTACATGTCAAAGAACGCTGTGCAGCTCTAGTTCCTCGTGTGAGGAAGCTGGTGATGGAAATCATTGATGAGCACAGGAAGGAGAGTAGTCGCTTGTTGGGCGACAATGCTGACTTCGTCGATGTGTTACTTTCCCTCGAGGGAGATGAGAAGCTGGAAGAAGACGATATGATTGCCGTTTTATGGGTTTGTTTTTAAAAACAAATGTTCTACGTCACTTCATAGTCCTATGTTTATTTTTTCTTGTTTGCATGCTATCTTTTTATTTTAAAGTTTTCTTGCTTTGCTTCTTATTACTAATAGAACTTTACTTCCAACAAGTCGAATGTTCTGAGTATTGGTTTTCTATGCAGGAAATGATATTTCGTGGAACTGATACGACAGCTCTTTTAACTGAGTGGGCAATGGCCGAGCTGGTTTTAAACCAAGACATTCAAGCCAAGCTTCAAGCTGAGCTTGACCGGGTCGTTGGTAGCAAGAGAAGTGTAACGGACACTGACGTGGCTAACCTGCCATACCTCCAAGCGGTAGTCAAGGAGACCCTCCGGGCCCATCCACCTGGTCCACTTCTGTCTTGGGCCAGGCTATCCACCTCAGACGTCGAGCTTAGTAATGGTATGGTGGTCCCATCTCAAACGACGGCTATGGTCAACATGTGGGCCATCTCCCATGATTCGAATGTATGGAAGGAACCCTTCAAGTTCAAGCCCGAGAGGTTTCTAGGGTGCGCCAGCGGTGCTGATGTTGATGTTAGGGGTAATGACTTGAGGCTGGCACCATTTGGTGCGGGGCGTCGGGTATGCCCGGGCAGGAGCCTTGGGCTTGTGACTGTAAACCTCTGGGTGGCTAAGTTGGTGCACCATTTCAAGTGGGTGCCTTGCGATGGAAAGCCTGTTGACCTCAGTGAGGTGCTGAAGCTGTCGTGTGAGATGAAAAGTCAGCTCTTTGCAATTGCTGTTCCCAGAAATGTTGAAACGGCCTTTTAGGATATAGTCTTGATTGGTCGTAGGCGTTTGGTTCTGTTCTTTTTTGGGTTTGTGACTAATGTTCGGGGTTTGATTATCTTATACTTTTGTGGGTTTGTTTTAGAGAGTTAGTAATGTCTTCTTATGTAGTTGGGTGTCAGGTTGTCATGTTGGTGTGTGGCCTTTTGTACTGGTGAAGTACCCGTTGGAGATTCTGGTCTCCTGATTTTGGATCGTCGGGTTTGGGCTTCACATGTTATTATCAAATGGTGTCGTGGTGTGCAGACAAGGTCACGTTTCTTTATATGGAAATGTACTTCTGCTATTTACATGGAAATATTTGTGTACCGTGCTTGCTGTGTTTCTCAACCCTTTTCCCTGCATATCAGGACAACTGTCTAGTTTACGCACGTGAATGTGGACCGAATACGCCTTAGAATCCACAGAATTTCTCAAGTCAACTAGTTTAGTATGTCGCCTATGGGTTGTTGTGACGTTTACTGCTTGGTTTCGAAATGCCGTGTGCCAATGTAAAGCTGATTATGCCTTGAAGCCAAAATAATAATAATAAATAAATATATGCATTGAAGCAAATAAATTCAGGAATGATGGATCTCTAGGAACGTGCGTAACGGTAGTTTGAGGATGTTTATGATCTAAAAGAGGTCGATAAGTTTCCGGGCGTTTTGTGGTAGAAACCGGCTACCCTCTGCCTTGTTTAATATAGTTTCATTAGTGATTTTCGTAGATTCATTGTATTCATTCGTCCATGATAAACTAAGCTGCTAATTCTCAAATAGGGTCGGTCTTGACACTAATTCTCCCATTCAAGATTGGCTGCTGTAAGGGCCTGTTTGTTAATTTTACTTGAAAGTTAAGTTAAAGTTATCTTTCTTTTTAAAATATAACAAATTAAATAAATCAAATGAAAGTATTATATTTCAAAAATAATTTTTTAATTTTTTTATACTAAAAATTGAAAAAGTTGCTTTATTATGCCTTAATAATAAAAAAATATATTTTTAATACAAAAAGTTAGAAGTTATTTTTTTTTACTAAAAGATAAATTTCATCATTGGATTTATTTTACTTTTTTTATTTTTTTATTTTTTGAAATGATTATCCATCTCAATTTACTCATTCAGATAAATTAACAACAGCCCCATGCACATGTAGAATTTGTGATAAAGAAAGCCCACACCCTAGATCGATGTGTTGTCAAGGGTTGTTGTAAGTTTAGATTTAAATGGCTCTGGTCAGGCCCTACCTAATTGGCAGGGTTCATGTAAGTTTAGATTTAGATGGCTCTGATCAGCCCAACCTAATTGGCAGGGTGAAAATTTTCAAGATTCAAATCATGCCCATAATTTCACTCTTGGTCTAATTAATTTAAATATTACATTTATAAAGCAAGTACAAACTAACATTTATAAAGCAAGTATAAACTAACTTTATCAAGAGGATAAGGTTAATCTCCTTACATTCCTAACAAATTCTAACGACTTATTCAAATTTTTTAACATTTTCCCTCAATTATATGATCCTTTTGTAGGAAGGATTTATGATTGTTAATATAAAAATAAAAGAAAAAACACAAACACAACATTTGATCTCTAAAATAAATGATATGCTTAATATAAATGAATTTCATATTTTTTTGGGATCACCGTGTGTGAATCCATCATTGTCGCAACTCAGTTTTAAGTCTGTCGGTGCCTGTGGCCCATTGGATCAAATCTGTTGTGATATCTTTCAAACACTTCGTTTGTGCAATTTGATGATGATGGAGAGATCATATGGGATGATGGAGAGATCATATGGCTTTAATAATTGGATAGATGAGGGGAGATTGATTTTATTGACGGTGATTATTAAGAAGCATGGAGAACCATGCTCAGTTGATAGCAACGATAATGATTGGAACAAAACCAATCTCTGATACCATAAGAATTTCAAGATTCAAATCAAGCAAAAGCACAAACTAACATAATCAAAAGGATAAGGATAATCTCCTGACATGCCTAAAATATACTGACACTTTTTTCAAATTCTCTAACAGAGGGCAACCGCTATGGTAAGAAATGTTCCCAGTACAACCAGTAGAGTTACAATTGCATTGCATTGCAATCCATTGATATATTTAAAAGATCCAACCTTGGTCTTAGACGTGAGTGGCCCTAATGACCACATGTCTAATAATGTAGTGTCCATTCTTAGTCCACTAATTTTAATGAGCTTTTTCCCTTAGTTTTTTATTTTTCATAAATCTATCTTGGATTTACATTTAAGAAGCCCAATCTATTATGATTCTTATTTGGCTAATCTTTGAGAAATTTAGAAAACTTATTTCCAAAAGATTTCTTTAATTGGAAGAAATCTCTCTATGGTTATCTAAGAAATCATTTTCTATTCTCCCTTTTAGCTCATGAACTCTCACAATTTATCCATAGTGGAGTGCGAGTGGGTGATGAGGGGGATAGGAAAAAACTTTATTTGAAAAAGATGATTCAATATTGCTGGTGATGAAAATCATGATGCAAGGTATGCTTCTAGTATTTCCCATCAACTATTATTTAATGCATGCTAAGATCCTTAGCTGTTGCATAACATAATAGATATTACAGTATGTTCTATTTTGTTAGTAACTTTACCCATTTTTTAATAAAGAATGACCACTCCCCCAGTGTTTGTAAGAGGTCTCTTCTCTAACCAATAACCATTGCTAGGGACCTAGCCTGCGCCCCACCTCCCCCATGTCTCTACTCTCCCGGGACCCAACCGCCCTAAGCTAGGATACCAAAGAAAAAAAAATACTACAAAACTACAGTAAATAAAAAAGTTTGGGGACATTGACTGGACTGGTCCCTAATTTCTCTTATTAATGACATTTTGAACATTGCTAAATATTTTGATTCTATTAAGTTCTCCTTCATTCAAAGTGAATTTAATAGGAAAGCCCATATCATAGCTTAGTTTAGCTCTTTGGCTAGAATTGATTGGTTTTTACATGGTTCCTTGCAGCCTTGCGGCATCGATTCATATTTGGGTGTGTTTAGAGCATGTTGTAATCAAGCAATATTTACCTGAATATGTACAGGAGATTCACCTTTCAAAGATTCGAACCATTCATGTTATAGTCCCATTCTTTCTGATTAGATCAAGAGTGATGAATTAGAGAAAGAGTGATGAAGTCACTAAATATACGTTTGGCTTTGGTGCTAAAAGGTACACACGTACGTCTTGCAATTCGTACTGTCTACTAACTAGTGTACTGGATAAACACAATTCGACCACGTTTCATTAAGTGTCCAATACTGTAATGTTAATTTTTTCCAAGAGTAACTGTGGGAGTGTAAGTGTAGCAATATTGTATTCCAACTGATTTGAAATTTGGTTCACTACCAAGTTTCGGAGGGGATGTTGAATTGTTTGTTTAGATCAGGCAAGGCTGCTAATTGGGTAACGGCCCTCAAAAAGCCCACAAAATTAAGGCTTTCATTTTCCTTGAAGTGAAACTTGGCTGAGCTTCGACAATACTAGGCCAACCCTTACATTTTTCTAATACATATGTAGATTTATTTGTACACATTTATATGCGTATTATGTAAGTTCTGTATTATTATGTTTTCTGTTATGACTCTTATTATATGATGTTGTCATTATTGTTATGCTACTTTTATGAATATATATGAACTATGCATGCCTTTATATGTGATTTTTTTTTTTTTTTTGGCAATGGCTTCGTACATATAGTTTTATCGGTGGATATATTTTAGTATTATTTTCATGTGGGTTCTTAGCATGGCCAAGGTGCTACAAAATCCCAATGGCGTGATACCATTAGTAAAATTAGGTGACTATATATTTTTTTTCTTTCTTTCCTTTATGAATATACTATACATTTGTCTTGCCAATTTAATTTATGCAATGCATTTTGTGAAGAGTCTAATATTGATAAATTAAAATATGAGATTCACCAATACAATGAAATAATTTTCACTTTTAAGAGTAAATAATTGCTTAGCCATTTCCTAACTAAATCCATTTTGCACAATGAGATTTCATATCATTTGTTGCCTCGCATTAATGGTCAGGAATTCGGATAATGAGTAGGGTTACGGTTACATATGTTGAGGACAGAGTGTAGAAAAGGAAACTATTTCAAACAAGTTTCTCTCTATAGGCCCTCCCGTATTTCTACTAGATGAACGGTAAGTGGTTTTTCCCTTTTAGAATGATAAAGATTTGGCCAGTATATTGCCCCCTTTGTTCAACTTTAGTGGACCCGCATATTTTGAAAGTAGGTGTTGCAGTACCCTGGCTGGGTCGAGTCCTTTCACAGCCCTAATAATTAATGTTAGGATCTCCCATGTTGATATTAATTTTTAATTATGAAAATATGTTTGACCCAGATTTGTAGATGGATTTTCCAACCTATATCGATGATCATTGCATCTAGGGATAGACCAAACGACAGACGGACCTTTTCAAGGCCATATCCTACAACAGGAGGCGTCCTCCTCTTTAGCTGCTGCTAGCTAGAGCGGCCTCTGTTGTGGGGGTGGGATTGAAAAGCCCATACATACCAAATCCAGTACCGTCGACTTCGACCTCATCCAAGCAAAATCTTTACCCTGACAAGTCTAAAAGATTGCTATCTCTAGACCTCCTTTTACACTCAACGTACGTGTGCGGTGGTGATATGATGAGCCGACGATCTGCTGCACCGCCTTGCCTTCTCCCCCAGCGTGCAAGGTGCAGCTACTATAGTACTACACCTGTTACACATTAGTGCAGCCAGTCTGAGAGGCCGTAAAGAGATTACGATACAATTCATTGGTGCACAGAGAAAGAGATATATAGAGAGAGAACAGAAGAGGGATTACGAAATATAGTAAATTAAATATAGAAGTGGGGACTGAGCAAGAGATTTTGGTGTTTTGTGGACGAAGACCATTCGACCTCCTTAACCCGGAATTTAATGAACTGCTACGCAACCACGTGAATTTCGCAATTATTGCTGTATCCGGACTCGACTGGGACACTGTGCATCAACACGCAACAGTTTAATAGCCGAAGTACGTAGGAAAAAAGAATCCGGAGGCAATACACATGCAGCAGGTCTGTCTTATCAGTTGTTTCTTTACCACGCAATAATCCTGGCCATGGATGATACAGGCTGTTCTTTGGGATTCTTTTATTTTTATTTTTATTTGGTGAAAACATATTTTAATTCTAACCCTTATGATATATAGGAAATGAACCCAAAAAGATATAGCTTATCCTTGTTTTTTTTTTGATTTGTTGCAATGTGTCATGCATTACACAATTTTATAGGTTCCACTCTGACAATTCAAAACATTTGAAATGTATATGAAAATCTTCACCCGTATCCCTGCTGTAGAAGGAGTGCACATTAGGTACTGTACCGCGTCCTTGCAATAAATACATGACGTTAATTTTTTTTGTCTATGTCGGGGATTGGAAGTGGAACTCAAGCAGTCTACCTACAAAGCTGTTGAGCTGAGCTAAGAGATTATACATGACATTTTAATTAAATACTTGGGTTTTTCAAAAGAGAATACATTTAATTTAAAAATACAAGAAAAGATACAAGAACTAACACCCTAAAATGAAACACAAAATTTAGCCACACAGCACTCACAAAATAACACCCCAATCAACAATCTACCCGTAAAAATAACAATGCCTTTTTCCATATCTATATCCTCATTACAAAATAAAAACAAGAGAGAAAATGGGGAAGACAAATAAGACTTCTAGAGATACAAGAAAACTTTGATGGGGCTAATTTATTTTTTACTTAAAGAGGGTTTTTACTTTTCACATAGCCAAAATTTATAATCTAAAGTGATAAATTTTTGTTTTACATATAAAACTCATTCCTCAGGTAGTCAACCTCAACATGGTTGAGATAAAGTTTTAATGATGGTGATGATGATACAAAACTCCTTCCACCAGTTCGACCGACATAGTGTGCGCAAGAGACTTGCATAATTAATTTTGGAGTGTGTGGTTTTTCTAATTGTAATAGCATTTCTCAAGCACTTTCATTCAAGTAAAAGGATCCTTAATAACTGCGGAAGGGGAGTCTTCACAATTTCTTCCATTTGATAGATTGTTAATAATCAATTTCTCTTAATTTCACTATTCATTTGTAATGAGATTTTGTATTTTGTATTTGTTTTTGTAAATAAGTGGATTTTGTTGTTAGTTGACTATTCTTATATAGAGGCCAAACCTTCTTAGCATCATCATTATACATGCTTTACAATTGTCCTTCACATCATTCCAATCACTAAAAATTTATATAACTTTATTAACATCCAATCGTTCATAACCATTTGATAAGTCCTCAATAGCAAAATTTGAATTGGTTTTACAAAAAATAAAAAATATATATATTTGG
The DNA here is from genome assembly GCA_037013555.1 of Sextonia rubra. NCBI lineage: Eukaryota > Viridiplantae > Streptophyta > Magnoliopsida > Laurales > Lauraceae > Sextonia > Sextonia rubra. The sequence goes on along the minus strand of JASUAD010000008.1, from coordinate 58,438,891 downwards.
GTTGGTAATGTTTGAATAAGGTTTCTTGATATTATTTTGCATGGAATCCAATTATGATTTCAAACCCAAAATTTTTCACCATCACCAATTATCTAATTCACTTTTTCATTGATAAAAAAAAAACCCCCTCCATGAGGGAATGCGAACATGTTTTTGCAGAGAGTGTTAAGTTTTTTTTGGTAACCCAACTAAAAGGCTAGGACTCGTATATAAACACCAACACTATACTAACTCACACATACAAAGTAATAAAAACTTGCACGTGTGAGAGACATATATAAGTCACACATGCGGAATAATGGGACCATATGCATTTGAGTGATACATACAACTCACACATGCGAGATAATGGGGACTTACATGTATGAAAAAACATCATAAAACTTGGACATGTGAGGCGATAAAACTCACATATGCAAATAGGGGATTGGTGAGGATTGAACTTACAACCTCACATGACTCATACATGTGAGATAAGAGGACCACATACATGTGAGGGTTATAGACAATTCACGTATGCAAGGTAATAGGGACTCACATGTATGAGAAAATACAATAAAACTTGCACATGTGAGGTGATAAAACTCACACATATAGAAAGGAGAGAGGAGAGAGGAGAGGATTGAACCTATTGCCTCGCCAGAGTGCTAAGTTGTTACTTCTATTGTATACAAATCCACCATCATCATTGATTGATTTACAAAGCTTCTTCCATTTTAAAAGTCTGCATTTTCCTCTTTTCCGCCCGCATCACCGCACCAAAAAGCTCTAAGCTTTTGATCATTATAAGATCAGAAATTTTGCTTGCAGGACTGACATATTAAAAACTAGTATAGTTGAAGCAACTAATTTGATTTTAGTTGCTTCAACAAAGAAAACTTTTTTTTTATTAAACTGTTCCTCCCTACTTGGGAAAAAAAAAAAAAGAGGAGGGGGGGGTAGGGATCTGCCAAGTGCAAATTTGAGATTTTATTTTATTAATTTGAGATTTTATTTTATTAATTGAAGCTCGGAACTGACGCCTTTTACTTCTCCTTATGAACTTCTCATTTTCTTCTCATCATCTTAAGTCTGAAGATTGAAGGTATATCTGTCATATATTCTTACATGCCCTTTTGTAAAGTATATACTTGATTTGGGAACATTAACAACCAGACCCAATAGCTCACAGTAATCCTAAAGAATATATTTAACTTCCATCGCTTTACTGAGATGGACTTTACAGAAAACAAAAGTGTCATCAGGAAAAAAAAAAAAACAAATACAGGTGAGATATATATATATATATATATTAGAGCCTCACTAGCTATTGTAACCCTATGAATGGATTCCTTTTCCTTTGCTTTAATGAACATTCAAGATAACATTTCTCCACCCAAAATAAAGAGGTGCTGGGGGAAAGGATCTCCCTGCTTTGGACCCTACAAGGCAGAATTTTTCTAAATGGATCCATTTAGGAGGATAGAAAAGGAGACAGAAGTAACATGTTCCTTAATTGTCCTAGTGATTTTTTCATTAAAACCATAAGGCAGCATTACTTTCTCTATGAAAACCCATTCCAAATAATCATAGGCTTTTACCATGTCTAATTAAACTCTCATAGTTATTTATTTATTTTTTATCTTAAAAGAATGAATAATTTCGTGGGCAACTATGTAATTATCTAAAATCAATATTTATCTTTTATCTTAAAAGAATGAATAATTTCGTAGGCAACTATGTAATTATCTAAAATCAATCTCCTCTTAAGAAAAGCACTTTGGAATGGGCTAAGAATGTTTGGAATAGCAACTTTGAATCTTTTTTTTTTTGAGTAAAATTTCAGTTTGTTTGTTAGAACTTTAGAGATTATTTACTAAATAATATTATAAAGATTTATTGGTCTACAGTCATGTACACTAAATACTTGATATGTTAGTAGGAGCCACTACAATGGTGAAATACAAATAATGATTGTGATAGACAGGTAAGAAAAACGAATTATGTGTCATTTATAGTAGTTTGGTTTAATTAGAATGATCATCATTAATCGTTTACTTATTTTTAATCTGTTTCAAGGCTTTTGTGGAGGGTGGATCACGATATTTTATTTTCTTGAAGGTACCAATATGTTTCTTTTTTTTTTTTTGTAAAAAAGAATTCATTTAATTCAGAAAAAAATAATAAAATAAATACCCTAAAATAAGACACCTATAAAGCTACAACACAACGAGAAAATAATATTCCAATCAACACCCTTTCTGATGAAATAACAAAACTCTTTCCTGATGTATATCCCGTTTAGAAGAAAATGAGAATTTAGAAAAAAAAATGCTGCATAGTGAACAAAATTCAGAATGAGATTCTTAAAAGGGCCACTAATGTTAAAATTTTTCAATATGGTTTTTGTTCCGCCTCTGAACTTGCATGGGCTCCACAACTGCCACCAATGTTTCTTTCAACACTGAATCCATCGACCCAGTGTATCTCCAGGGATTCTCCTCCTCCATCCATTTTGATCCGACGGCCAGGGACACGATTGTGACTTATGATTTTGTCTCATTCGAGATTCATCACTGACACATTCAACGTTCAATCGTAGACCCAAAGGCGCCTTAGAAAAGAGGACCATTGGAAAGGACGGTCCCACTAACTGTAAAAAAGACATTGACGGATTGACTTGTCAAACATAAAGACTGGCGTGTCTGGTCAGAAGAATAACACAACAGGCTGGCAACGTGTGGGACAGAGAGAGATACCACCAAACCGACATGGGAGAGAGAGAGACTGAGAGACGACTACGCAAAGAACCAATACGTACGTATTGCTCGTACCTGGAAATTTTCGCCGGAGTGTGGTGCCACTGTAATTTCCTTCCAGGAGACTATGGAGTTTGGCCACCGACTCCCCCTTATCCTGTAATAATTTTTCTATTACTTGCTTACATCAAAATGAATAATCAAGGTAGCATCATAGATCGACATGTGGGACCCACCTAAACCCATTTTATTATTTGCAACTTGCAAGAGCTTCACTTTTCATGGCGCACCCAAGGCCAATACTGGTGATCGCTTTAGCCACTTGACTTAATAGGGTATCTGTTCTTAAACAACCACAAAGAAACGACATTAGGTGCAACCCTTTCCAAAGATAAGTCGGTGCCTGTACTTTGTTGACTAAGATTTGGTTTTAACGTTTTGGCCAAACGTCTAAAAGTGCTCATTAAATTATGACAACTAGGGTTACATGTGGTTTAGTGTATGTATTGGTTGGCACCGACAGGATCCAGTGGGTTGCCTTTTCTCCTAGTTGTGATTTCAAAATAAAATAAATAGTCTGTTGCCTTTTCTCGTAGTTGTGTATCTCAAAATAAAATAAATAGGGGAGGTATAGGCCCTTAATAGAAAATTATATTAAAATTTCTGGGCTACTTGCTATCAAAATCCTAAAGGATTAGTAAAGACAGTGAAAATATTTTTTAATGTTTTCGATAAGATAAATCTCACTTTTCAACACTCCTCATAAGGTGAAATTTGGTTGACATACTTTTGATGACAAGCATTTTTTTTAACATCGAGTCGTTCTTCCTACGATTTGAACTCGCAACCTGTCTGGCTTTGATATCAAATTAAATTTCCTCAACTGGCTATTACTATCACAACCTCATTGTGTTAGTAAAGGCAGTAAAAATACTTTTCAACATTCCGCATCAGGTGGAACCCACTCTTCAACAAATAATGTCATAGGCCCCCAAGATGGTGCAACGCCCAACTTTAATTTATGGTAGGACTCACCTTTTGAAAATCCGAGCCATTCATCAGTCCTAGGACCCATTATATTCATTGTATCTAAGTTTTCAGAGAAATAATCAGTGGTCCATCCATTTATATTGATCACATATGAGTGCCCCCCTCTATTTCGATTTCACTAAGAGAATAATAAGGCAAGTTCATCACATACTTCATATGAAATCTAATTTAATGGTGGCAATGCTCACTGCAAGAAAAAATAATTTTAGCAGCAACTTTTAGCGGCGGCCAATCATGCATGTCGCTGTAGGATTCTTCTAGCTACAGACTCTGTAGCAGCCATCGCTAAGAGATTTAGCTACGGACTCTATAGCAGCAACTAGCGGCTTCTGGGCCAACTTTCACTATAAGTTTTAGAGGCAATCAAAATAGCTTTAACAAAGGCCAAGCCCACGTTAAAACTAGTTTTTCTTGTAGTGGTTACATATTTAAATCATAAGTTATAGGTTGATCATTAAAAAGAGTCTTAGAGCTTATGAATGGCTTGGGTTTTAAAAAGGTGAGCCCACCAAATTAAAAATGAGGCGCTGCACCATACTGCAAGACGGTGGTCCAGTGTAGCCTTGCCCCTATTATTAGATGACCTTCTACAGGCATTGGGACTATAGATTAGGAAACAAGACTTTTCAGACTCACAAATATTTTGAATGATGAGGAACACAAGAGAATGTTGTTTCCCAGAGGTCGGCTTCACTGGTTTCATGTAAAACGTGGAGTCAGGAGTTAGAGATAGAGAGTAATTCAAAATTCAAGACAATAAGATAACACTTTCACTTTTTTTGTTCCTTCCGGGTAGAAAATTTTTTTTTTTCAGCTACATCATGGATTGTTTAAACTTGCAAACTTTACTCTGCCCACCCATTTTTATAATCAGCTGGAGGTGGAATCTCACTTGAACTAAATCCCGTTTGACAAAAAATTATCAGCACAAGCAAGGAAACTAGGCAAAAGCTACATAGCCCTAACTTCTCGTGTCCAATGGTATTTTTGAACTGTGGTAAAACTGATCGAAAAGATTGAGAAAGAAAACTACAGCAACAGACAGACCAGAGACGAGCCAGAGAAACTCAATGGATACTAGGATATCACAGGATCGGAAAATAGCGTGCATGACTAGGACATCCTTGCCAACTTTTGCACATATTACCTCAAAAGGTTGTATATGGGTGCATCATGCCCGCATTCAGAATTAATACAACACTAGTTTCTTTCGGAGCCAGGTTTGGATCCTAGGTTTGTTGCTTGTTGGACGTGACACGTGAGTCCTCACAAGTGATCATAGTTACTGGGCTCAAACATCTATAACCTTGTCGGGCTGATTTTGGCACCAGTATTCTGATGGACCTGAGCCCTGGCCCATGATAAGGTCGAGTCCCTTGACAGCTCTACTAGTTCATCCGGGTAAAACCTTGACTAGGCAAAGAAGAAAACTACAACATGATCATATAGCTTAATTAGCTGTTACTGCCGTTGAGAAAGTCTGTCAATGGGCCTCCATCTTGTTGGGTTTTGTCTTGTATTCTGGTTTAATCGGATCGGTCGTCTGGTTTAGCGAGAACCGAGGCTCAGGGTCAGAGGTATTTTATTCATCATGTATGGGTTTTCTTGTTGGCCAAGAAAGCGAAAATTATATATATTAATGTACTGTAACCTAGACCCCGAGGGAATTGAGATGGGATCATGATAGATGAGTTCTTTCCTTCGTGAACGTAGGTAAGATTGCCGAACCACATAAAATTATGTTTATGTGTGTGATTGCTTGATAGTATGATTGCTTATATTCATCGCGGTTGATCTGCTGATTGCGGGGTATTTCTGTTGCGCCGCTTTTCCCAATACATTTGGCCAGCTTGGGTTCCAGATCCAAGTCCATGGCCATGCATTTGAGTCTTAGGGCCTGGAAATTAGGGTCCACAGCTAGCTTTTAACAGGGCAGAGCAGGGTGTAGGCTGTCGGGTGACACGATCATTGCACTCGTGTTAGTGTCTCTCTCTCTCTCTCTCTCTCACACACACACACACACACACCCCCCACATGGCCGGGTGGATGGACTATATGGGCAATGTTGTTCTGGCCCGCAAAACATTCCATGAATGGCTCAATGTCATTGCAAAAGGAGTATAGGCCTATGAGCACCAGAAATTTGTGAGGAGAAGAAGTGTCACACATACCTAGCCCTTCTTGAACAATTGGGTTCTCCTCAATTGTGCCCACGGGTCCTTTTTTTTTTTTTTTCTTTTTTTCTGATTGAAATCAATTGAGAATTTACAGGTGATTTGAGGGAAGAAGGATGTCAACAACACGAGACCTGTTGTCCTATATATATTTTTTCCCACTATATGCAGGACTCAAACTCACAGAGTCTCCATATATTACATTATTTGTAGCTTCTTTGAGATACTAACACTTTATGGGTAGTATTTGTCGAACCTTCAAGAAATGCTTCAGATTTACAACATTAGCGGCCCACTTTCATATATGTTAACAAACCTATGTATGAAAGAGATGGCCATCCTTGTGGCAAGATGTCATCTACAAGATCATGTAAAGAATATCAATTCGGAAACGCCCAAACCTTTCTCGTGTAGGAAGCAGAGCTCAAATCCATTCCAAATTACTCGATTAATTTAAATCTCAAAATTACTCTTTTCTATCAAATAGCCAAGCACATGAAGAGGGGCAGGACTTGAATGGTGCAACAGTACCCACCTTTTCGAAATTCGAGCCATTTATTTAGGACTGCTCGATAGAATTAGAGGCCTAAATCGACAATTCTAAATGAGGCATTTTTTATTTTTTTAATATTATTATAATATTTTATTTAATTTTTTTCATTTTTTAATGCAATGTTACTAATTAAGTTTAATATTCAAGTTTTGCTAACATATTTTTGTTAATTGATAGTATGGCTAATCCACTTAATCTGTCTTGTAATATTATTGATCTAAATTAGAATTTTATCAATTTTAATTTTAAAAAATTTCTTTCTGTAGAAGCAATAGTTACAGATATTGTCAATATTTTTCTAATAAACATATTTAATATTTATAAATTATAACTAATAATATTCACAAATCATCGAACGCTAACTATAATAAACATATTGAAGGATTTTAAAATTGATACGGGTTAAGGTCCCAATACAAATTTTTTATATGTAAATAAACAAATAAATAACCCAAGTTAAAAAGCAATCAACTACAAAAGATGGACACAATATTTTTTATGTGGAAAACTCAAACAAAAAAAAAAAAACCAAGGGACCTACCATTGGTCCAGTAAGAACAAGCATTATGCAAGAGAGGTTGTAAGATCTACTTACTAACCATACCTAATTGAACAAAACCTAAAGGACTTAAAGTTCTTCTTACCAATGCACACATAGTTTGCCTTCTTTATACTTGATTCAATATGTCTTGAAATCACTCAAGACGAATATCAAGGAAAAGTAAGAGGAGATGTATCTCAAGAACTCAAAACTTCAGCACAACAGGAAAGAGTTACTCTAGAAAAGAAATAAATCTCTCAAAAGGTATTCTAAAATTTAGAATTGTGAAAAAGGTAATTTGGGCTAAGAGAGATGATATATATATAGCCCAATATTCGTGAGATATTATTAGGGGCAATTTCCAAAGGAAATAAGGAAGTATTGTTTGCAAAGAAAACAAATCAGGAAGTTCGAATTTAAAATCTCCAACGATCGATTGGGCATAGGTCCGATCAATCCCGCATTTCTCCGATCAATCGAATTAATGTTCTATTTGGTTATCTTTTTTCTTGCGGAATTCTTCTGCAATCATCTGATCAATCCAGCATCTATCTGATTGATTGGGCCTTGTAAAAATTCTTTTTTTAAGCTTTTAAACCTTTGCTTTTGATCAACAACTTTGACATGAACTTCAGTCCATCTAAAAATATAAAATTACAACTCTTATAAGCCCGAGTTTTCCCAACCCATAAATTAGCCAAAATTACATTCTTACACATATAATATAAGCTTGGAATTAAAATTTTTTTAAAAGCATAGAACCATAGATCTTAATTTAGTGATTTATCAGTGTTGGCTACAAAGATTATAATGTGAATTACTTTTGAATTTAATGCAGCTTCTTCAATATAAAAAAAAAGGATTATATTTGAAGTTGTCTTTTATGGATTTTAAGCAGTACAGATGTAGGGAGAGAAATGCGTGAATTGGAGGATTTTCATAACAAAAGGATTTTTTTTTTCTTGTGATTTTAGGGTTTTCTTTTTTCTTTTAATGGCAACATTTTTAAAATGTAAAAATAGGATTTAATTCTTTTTTATTTTAAATATGAAAAGATAGTAGTTGCTTTTCAAGAATATAAAAAGATGCTAGTTGCTTTAATTATTTTTATGATGCCTTATTCCTTAGGAGAAATAAAATGATAACAATTATTTTTTTAAATTTAAAAAATTTGAGTTGCTTTAATTACTTTTATGAGACCTTATTTTTTGAAATTAAGAAAAAAGATGATGAGAATTGCATTTTTGCAGGGGCCTTCTTTTTTGGGAAGCCTAAAGCAATAGCATTTTTTGTTTAACGGTGGAGCTGCCCCTGCATGCATCAGCCCCAGAATTGGGCCGCTGCATGAAGAGAGGAAGCTAAACTTAATTGCAAAGAGACAAGTCATCTTACCAATTTTGGTGGCAGGTTAGGAATAACATTTCAGTTATCATCATTTTGTCTGGGACAATTCACGGGTTCCTACAACTCTCAGATGCTTTTGAAGGCTTAGTTCCTTTCCCAAAAGTACCTAAAAGGTTAAGCATTCCAAGTGACATCAGTCGAAACCGTTTGATTGCTCATTTTGGATATACACATCTAAAGGAAGAGGTTATCCCGGGTGAAGAAATTAGAGTCTATTGCTCTCCATGAAGTCGGTTAATTAGTGACCTGACGACGGTTGGGTGCCACGGTAAAAAGAATGGGATATTGGCATGTTGGTAATGGTAACTGGTTGGAATAAGTATGGATTGATGTCGTTCTTCGCAACCAACAAGAGATCATCTCTTCACTGGTCCTGTTTACTTGCATTAGATTATATCAAAATGGAATACTTATTACATTCTATATAAGTGGTTAAAAGTGAAGACGAAAAGTGAATTTTCTAAAATAAGTATTAAATAACTTTTCCTTTCAGAAAATAGAATGAAAAAATGGGAAATCCTACCATCACCCTAGTAATTCAAGCCCTATGTATTTTAATACAAACAAATGGGCCTGAATGATCAACTTAATTTGGAGAAAATTTCCGGCTTCTATTAAAAAGTCAATTACTTTCACAACCTTCTGCTAATGGTTCTGAAATGAGGCAATTATCAATCACTAACTATTGGGGATAATCATATGATGGTACATTATTGGAGTCGTTCTCATGCAATTCACCAGCCCAATAATCTGAAAATCTGTAATAATATCCATAAATGGAATGGTTCTAATGTTACACATCTTGGCCCAAGGCTTATTGAGCTTCTATTTGAGTCTGAGATATGGTCTCCCCTGCTGTTGGACCAATATAAGCAGAATTTTGTGAATTTTGATGTCTACTACTGTTTCCGAAGGAGGGGTCTCACCCCGCATAGCTGTGAAAAAAAATAAAAAATAAAAACTAGTAATGGGTAGATACCTTTTCTCACCCAAAGCTATATTACTTTACCAGAGGTCTTCTCCCCTCATCTTGGGGTTTCTCCACCTCGCCTGAGGCTACCTCACCAGAGGGGGCCCAACCCCCGTAAAGCTGAAAAGATAAGGAGAAAAAGGGAACACCTTGAGTCATTATGGATTTTGCGCCGACCTAGTTCCTGACTCGGACCCATCAAAGGTGCGCAGACATAGGGCTGCTCACAGGGCCCGAATATTGAATGTTGCTCATTAACAGTCTTAACGCCGAATAATAATCTATGGCAATGGGATGATAAACTGCACATGTTCTCGTATAGGCAACTGGACGTCGGAAAAACAGATGGGATCCTCGCCTTACAGAGGGTCGGGTGGGATCTCCTGCTCGTTCTCCTCTCACTTGGGACAATGAAGATGACCGCCCAATGGGGTTCCTGAGTCTAGACCCGGATATTAATTGGGCTAATGGGTGGGTCCAGGTACGCGTTCCTTTTGAAATGCTCTGGCTCAGGCCAAGTTGCAAAAAAGTACATTTGAGCTTATAGATCCGGGCCTCTACCCAACTGGAAATTGAAATAAATAATCCTGGGCTTGGACACATTTTTGTTTCCTGGATTCGGATACTTGATAAGCTTAAATGTCTCAATGAAATGCTTTTGAGTGGTATTAAACTAATGGGCCAGAGTTGGGAATTTCATACCTAAACGTTATTGTGCAGCCTGGAGAATGCTTGGGCCACTAAATAAGGGGTGCATGGACACTTCGTCACCCGCATACATTAGCCTGAGGCCTGGAGTAGTGGAAGATGAGGATCCTTCAATCTTGTGGGACCCGTCATTTGAGTCATTACTGCTAGGCCAATCAACCTCTAACATTTTCTGAATTCTGTCATTTTTTAAAATTAAAAGGCGGCTGTTTTGGTCTGTCAACACGCAACAGTGGGCCTGAAGAGTGGAGAGCCAAAGCCCGACCACCTATTTGCTGGGTTCCATGAACAAGGGTCAGGAAAAAACAATCAGGCCCTGTTTAGATAAAGGGACACAAGAAATCCAGGTCTACCGTGGCAGTGTAACGGAGACCGCTCAAATCAATCAATGGACCCACCTCACATTCAAACCGGTCAGAATAACTCTCTCCCTTGTTTTGATCTTGCAGTATAAAACATTGTCTTAGATTCGATGCACTCCCTTTTGGTTTTTGTGTTTTAACCAATGAATCTAAACGCCCAAACATCATGCTTTCATTCCAATTTGAGTTTGGCCCATGTTTTATTGACTTGTGATTACATGCGACTCACTTATTCCTAGTTATTGTATACTTGTAGCGTGTTACATTGTGAATTGAAATGTCAATTTTCGCTTTGCTGAATCTAAATGCCTAAACATAATGCTTTCACTCTAATTAGATTTTAACCCATGTTTAATTGCCTAGCGACACTCCTTCTGAGGTATCATGTACTTACAGCTTGTTATTAATATGACCAATATAATTGTAAGCCCGACTTTTACCAGAGTGAAATTTAGGATAGCGCTTATACATGGAACCGTGATTTCACCCAGACACTCTTAAAGAGGTGGGTCCAATAATGATGTATTGGGGTGGCTAAAAAGGATCCCATATTCTTTACCATGAAAAGCAAAAAAGTTTTTAATGTTTGTAGCCCTGACCAAGAGGACATCTCCCCAAAGGTAGGCTGCCTCCTTGCTGCTACAATAAAAGAAAATGAGCACAGAGAGGTCTGCAAAATCAACAAATCACAGCTTACATTCTCATTATTCAAACTTAACATATGCAAATTTGTGCAGGCTTTAGATTTTACAGACAGACTTCTATCTTTGGGTATTGTTTTCTTCTAAAAACCATTGATATGGGACTGGACCACCCTTATTGTTTTTGTAACGTTCATATTGGGTACAAACAAGCATATATAGGGCTTGTTTGGTAGGTCTAATCTTATTTTTATAGACAATTCAAAATAAAGCCATTAAAAAAAGAGCTATAAAAAAAAGAGGCTAGAATTAAAATATGTGTTTGGCAATGGAATCATCTATTTTAAATAGACCATTTTAAATAAATAGTTAAAGCTTTTTACAAATATATTAAAATCTACTAGGTATCGAGCCTTGAAACTTTACTTTATAACCATGTTTGGCCTCCCAAAGAGATCTAACGGTTTGGATCTTGTGTTTGAGGCCCCTAATTTTTTTAAAAAATATTTAATAATTCACGTTTTTACATAAATATCTCAAGTTTGGTGATGATTCAACGGCTACAATTTGGTCTCACAATGGTCATTGACCTTCTACACATTTTCAATGGTTTGGATTGTTATTTATTCTCCCAGAAATAATAATAAAAAATAAAAAAAGAGGCTGCCTGTGTACTAGTTACAAATTCAGCATATTAATTCAATGGTTGAAAGTTTTTCACAAATATCTTGAGATCCACAAGGAATCAATCCTTGAAAATTGAATCCATAGCCGTTTTTAGTCTTCCCAACATTTCCAATGATTTAGATCTTGTGTTTGAGCCCCACAGAATTCAAAAACTAATATCCAATGGCTCATGCTTTATTACACATATCTCGAGATTCAGGATGATTTAACGGCTGAAATTTGGATGGATGGCCGTAATTGATCATGCGAACATTTTCAACAGTTTGGATCTAGATTAAAGGGCTCGGATTTAGAGAAAAATTGAAAAAATAAACTGGGCGTGATCCTTGAAAGTACTGTAGCTGGGCGCCTCTTATTTTCTTCCTCTTACTTGGAAATGCATCATGAGGAGGGTTGTTGGAAATAGAGCTTTTACCTTTATATATCTAAATTAAATAGAGCTAAAAACACATGCCAAACGTTCTTATTTTTCCAACTTTATTAGATTTAGACATTTAGACAATAAGAGCCTAAAATTTAGTGTTGCCAAACAAGCATACTTAATTAGCACGCAAATGGTCTCCAAACTTGTAATTTTATTCGCAGCGCCTTCGTCTAAGAAGAGCAGTCCATATAGATGATGACGACGACTTCGGGATACGAAGAATGATTACCATCAGCAACGAGGCATGTTTCGCGGGGGAGGTAGCAATTTAGTATCTGAAGTAGGGCCGTTGGTCACAATCAATGTTGTGTCCATACCCGTGCTCAAATGACGTTCCAAATGGCAATGCATGAACCATACTCCTGTGGAAATAAATCATCGAGATTAGTTTATGATGACGATGAATAAAACAAAGTAGTACATTGTGTAATTTTGATAAGCCGACAAAACTTTAGGTCATATTTGACATCTTCCTTGAGAATTCGAGGAGAATTTGCTTTTATAAAAGGGTTAAGAGACTGAAAGATCAAGAGAGAATATCGATAAGGAACAATCATTATATTTTCTTTTTGGTAGAAAATGGTTGCCTACTTTCAAAATGAGTTAAGTAATTCCAAGCATCAGACGAAACATTTATAATTTATTTGTACGATATGAGGATTTCATGCTCCATAGTTTGTCTAAATTTGGACCGATCTTGGGTTAATTGACATAAAACACAAATCTTGCCGACCTATGCCAAACAAGTAATACATGCAGTTAAGTAACTGATTTACTCACACAATTGATTTAAAAGCCCAAAAGAAAGAAATCCCAGCCAAGTCTTCCTAATTACAAATGGACAGGCTAGGCTAGGCCTAGATGCGGGGCAGAGTTTCTAAAAGCAAGTCGAGCCTGATCTTGCCTTGGTCAACTTGGCTTGGCCCATGAAGAGCCCTTGCCAACAACACCCTTTGTATATTCAACTTCTTCCAAGAAAATTCTACCCAAAAAAAAAAAAAAAGCTTCTTCCAAGAATCTTTTGTTTTTGTTTTTTTTTTCTTTTTGGTAAAGAACATTTCTTCCAAGATTTGAAATGAAAAAATTGAACAAAGAAATCCATAGGAGTCATTTGGACAAGTAAACACATAAAATGGTGTAGAAGAGAACTTTTCTTTCAAGAAACCTTTTTTTTCGAAATCCGGTGCTCGTGAATGTAACAATGAGGGTTCACCATATTACTATGGAGAGGGGTGCCTTGGATGGGAATGGCATGCATCCTATGTTAATGTAATAGACTGTGATTGGTTCATTCACAGTTATCACTGGGAAATGCCTTAGATGGTCCTCACTCATTTTCTCCATCTGGATATGTTTGAGAGAAAAAAATTTTCCCTTCATCATTTTTTACTCATCAGAACAATCCTCTTGAAGATTTGATTTGCATGAATCAAGAATTAAACACTCACCAGGATTATCAGCTCTGAATCTTAAAGCAACCCATCCATTCTTTGGTACCGCAACAGTATTCATTTCTGGAGGATCAACAAGATTATACCCCGGAGTGTCTTTCGTCCTATTATAATTCCCAGTACCCGATCCAACCACATAAAAGTTATATCCATGCAGATGCATTGGATGATGCTCTGCTGCAATCAAGTTAGTCCCCTGATAAACAATCTCCACTGTAGTATTATACTTGATCACCCTCACCTTAGTCCCTCGCGTTGGCAACTCCAAACTCGACGAAAGATTACTCCCCGTAAAATTGAAGAAATAGGGAGGTATGGTTGGAAAATCATCAGTGTAAACACCATTAATCCTCCTGTAATAAGCCTGCAGTATGTCCGTGAAAGGCAACACGAAGCTTATGTTGTTCAAGCTCGCCGAAAGGCGATTTCCATTGGGCCCTGAACATGAACTATTCGGGCACAGTATGGTATTTATAGAGACTGTAAGCAACCAATGCTCGTCCACGGTTTTCGGAACACTGATAGGGTGATCTTTACTTGCCAAGCTCCGGAGCCTGCTTGTGAAGCTGTTGGCCGCCTGGGTGTCGTTGTATGTGGGGAGGTTGTAATTGTATGGAGACGATGGGGGAGTGTAGGATCCTTTGTATTGGAGGATTGCGAGGGTGGTCGTGTTGTCGAAGGGGACACCTCCGCCATTGGAGAAAGCAGCAGCAGCCATGTAGTAAAGACTTGGGGATTGGTTAGCTTGTAAGAGGATGTCCATGGTCTGGCCCGGCGTTATCATGATATATTTTGTAGTGAAACTTTTGACGTAGTTGGCGTCAACTGCGGCTACTGTGAGGGTGTGGTTGGCGATGGAGAAGAAGAGCACATTGTTCATGGCTGCATTAACCACGCGAAGGAGGTATGTCTTTCCTCTTTGCACCGACAGCCGGAATGTGTCTGTGGGAACATGGTCGAACAACTTGGCCTAGTTAGTGTTAATTTATTATTATTATTAGTATTTTATGACATAGTGTTTTATTATTTAAGCATTCTTGGGTTAGAGGTTTATGGTCCAATAGGACAACTTCGGGGTGGCAAAACTTGCTCTGATCAGTTGCTTATATGTATCGGGTGTGGGTCGGGTACCCTCCAACCCAAAGACCTGCGCTATAGGGACGACAATAGATGAATTGGATTAACTGGAGTACCCGAAGTTCATATGGGTTAGAAATCAAGGTTAGGTTATGGCCCGTCAAATAAATCGGTTAGGCATGGGTTGGGCGTCAACATATAAATGTATTCCCCTCCAATTTGTCCCCTGGTGGGTCATTGACTAAAATCTTTTTCATCATCTAAAATTTGATGAGGGGTTGCCACTTGTCCGGTTGGTTAGGAATCCCGCTTTTCACCATAGTATCCAAGGACTGAATTCCTGAAACCTTGAGAGAGCAGGTGTAGTATGTCTTGGGATGGAGTTTCTCACCGTGGGTGTGGATATTACCTCGTCCAAGACCCCTTCACTGGGTTTTAAAAAAGGTTTAAAAAAAATCAAGGGTAGGAGCTGCATGTAAATGTTGAATATTGGGTCGGATGTCTCATTCAAGAGGTGTCCCATTGGTCATATGAAGCTTAGGTGAAGCAACTATTCAACACTTTTTACTATTGTGTATATTTTGACTTGTTTTTTTTGTATACCTGGTTTGGAACATGGGTAGAGGGCTCCAGGTTGGCCATTGATAGTGAAAGAATTAGAAACGTTAGGTTCATTTCCTAAGAGAAGCGCATTTTTAATCACCTCGTTTGGGTCTGCTTTCCACCATTCCCCTGTCACAACAGAAACAGAAGAAAATGCATATAATGCATACTAATATTTACAAATGTTCCTTCTCATAGATTAGAAAAAAAGGCAGAAGATATCACTCACTTATGTCCAAAAAAGCAAAGGCAACCCCTAATAACTAATTAATATTATAGAGAGAAATATTAAGGGCAATTCATACCTAATATGATTGTCCTTTCTTCATCAGGTTGCTTGTAAAATGGATAGGTAGTTCCAATTTTGGGATAAATAATAATGGCCCCATGTACGGTGGCCCTAGTCCACTTACTATGCGCATGCCACCACAGAGTCCCTTCTTCTGAAGACAATATGATGTTGTAAGTGAAACTGGAACCAGGTTTAATGGGGCACTGTGTAACGTATTCAGGCCCATCTGACCATGGATTCCTGGGTTGCTTCACTCCATGCCTGAAATTGCAACAAATTTTCATATGGGGTTAACATTGGATATAAGGACTACAATGGATGGCTTTGATTATCCTAATGAGAGAGAGAGAGAGACTACCAATGAAGGGTGAGATTATCTGAGGCTTTGTTATAAACAGTGACAAGCACTCTATCTCCTTTACGAGCATAAATATTGGGCCCTGGATACATCCCATTCACTGTCGTGATGTTCTTCGTTTTGCACAGTCGTGTGTATGTAGCTGTTCTTAACTGCAAGAACGAGTGAAGAAAATCCAACTGATCAGTTTACTTGGAGCTAAAATTGAAGTATACAAAAGCCCACGAGTTGAAATTATGAAGTGGAGGATGAAACATCCAACCAAAGTAGTGTAATTAAAAGAATAAATTGTTCATGTACTACTCTCTGCTTATGTCTTACGAAGTACACGTGCCACCTACGAGTCAATATACTTGTATCTTTTGATTATACAACGTCAAAGGAAAATGTTCTGCTACTAGTAGACCCCATGCTGTTCATAAACAATGCAAACTTGTTAAGCCCTTGATGCCTATCTGTTAGTTGGAGGAAGATAGATAGAAAGCTATCCTTATGGAGAAGGGTGAGCCAAAAAATCAGCCCCAGCATATTATCCTGGCCCTTGATAATGGTGTTTAAATGTTTTTTTTTTTAATTTATTTTAATGGTAAGTAAAAGTTCAATGAGAGTAAAATTAAGCTTAATGTCAAACATGGGATGACAAAAATGTTAAAGAGGTTGTACTGATCAAAGGTAGGTTCATGTGGGCCCCATAAAACTGGATTGGACTTGCAATTGGCTAATATGAGTGTTTTTTGGCAAACAGAGAAGGATGTTCCCGGGGGAGGGGTGGTTTGGGGGAAGCTTCACATATATCACTTTTTTTTTAAATATCCATTTTAAAATGTTGCAATATTTTCAAAAGTTGAGGTTTTCTCCCAAGTGCTATCGAGAATATTTTTGTGAAATAAAGTAACTATCAAGTGATTAAAAATAATAATAAAACAAAATAAATATAACTTGCCACTATTGATGTTTATATACATTCAAATAAGTTAAGTCAATTAAAATAGATCAATCTAGCTCCTTGGCTAAGACTGTAGGATCTCAGATCTCATTGAGTTAACACATATTTCAAAATCAATTTATAATGGAAAATAGCAGAATAATGGTTTTATGGCCTTTTTAGTTGTGTTAGGAGGCATTCGAACATTACTCTACACGAGTACCTGAGGGTTGTACCAAGAACATAAAAAAAAGATGACTCAAGCCGCATAGACCTCAGCTTGCAGACCACCCTAATCTATAGGGTCTGCAATGTATAATTAGAGTCAGTTGACTTCATTCCAAAGCTATAACCTTAAATGCACATGATGTTGATTAAGCAACATGAGATAAAAATATGGGTCTTAGGTAGTACGGGTTTTAGCTATAGAAACATAATTGCATGAGTAAAATGGCCGGGATGAGGGCTGGTCCATCTCCCCCTCAAAAGAAAGAAAGAAAGAAAGAAAGAAAAATTAAAAAAAGTCTCTTGAAATAATGATACATACAACCCAATTATAATGATGGGTTTCGCCCCAAGCTGTGCATACGAAGAAAGTATGCAAAAACACAAGCCCCCAAAGGGCAGGAAACAATCCGTTCGTCCTTAACTCCATGTTTTTGAGAAGACTCTGTTTCGGTGTTGCTCATGAAAGATATGAGTGAGGGGTCTTTATATAGCCTTAAACCATATCATTCTGTGGGCCCTAGGTTTGGTATTGAGGTCGACCTTCCCCTTCATCCCTGCCATTTCCACTGTTACCCAACGGCCCAATTCCTCAGAAGGTCTCTCCCACCTCCTTTATTTTTAATGAAGATGAAGATTCCTTTTCTAATTTCTTCCACGTGAACTGAATTATATTTGTTGTTTCTTGATGTTTGCATGTATGTATGGATAACTAAATGGTTAATAATTTATAGCTCAAATGATTTACATTTGGATGCCAAAAAATTCGTACAGAAAAAGAGACAAAAATGTCTGGCCCATGTGATGTTTGCAGTGTACGATGCAATGAATAAAGGTAGACAGAATAATGCTACACCACACCAAAGAAGAAAAAAAGATTCCCACCAGTGCAAATGTCAGGACCATAAAGCCCTGTTTTGATTTGCAAGAATTAAAAAAATATATATCTGAAAATTTTCAGAATTTTCAGAGATAGTGAGATTTTTAAATACTTTCTTGTCTGTGAAAATTCAGAAATTCCAGAAAAAAAAGAAGAATGTGAAATTTTAAAATTTTTAGAAGCTATTTAAAATATTTAGGTAGTTGGAATTTTAAAATACTTATGATGAAATAAAAAATTTATAAATACTAGAGGATAAATGCAATTGTATTCTAAAAACCCCAACAATAAAAAATAAAGAACGGGCCTCAAAATGCTTTGGGAAAAAATAAGTCACCCTGTTTTTTCAGTTGGCCTAGATAAGATTTGTAGCCAATCCATATTGGCTAGTGTTGCTAATATATATCAACATCGTCACAAAATAAATTTCTCAAGAAATTATCACATAGCGAAAAGTTAGAATATTTTTAGATTGGGGTTTGGATCAGATAGTATTGAGGAAATATTTCAAAAAAAAGATTCATTCTAAAATAACTAATAATGATTAATAAATACGAATAAATAAAATTACTTTTAAAAAAATTATAACCTTTCTAGGGGATTTACTAGGAAATTCCCCTTAGACCATTAGTAGATAAAAAAAGATATAAAATTTTGATAGTGCCCGGATGGAACTGTTCACCACCCTTTCTAACTTTTTTTCACCTTGTCGCAGAATAGTGCTACTTAATTTTAATACCTCATATATCACCGTTTTGAGCCTCCTTTTCCCATTTTTTAAATATGGGTTCGCAAATCTGATGTGTTTAAAAGATATGGTACACATTGCGCTAAAAGTTTAAAATTCAACCCTTCATTAAAAAAATAAAGCCCCCACCCAAGTGCTAAAAAAAAAGATAATATTAAGGGAAAGTCACAATTAAGAGGGACTTGCAGAAGGTTGATTAACAAATATGTTGCCCGATGATTATTATTTTTGTCAATTATGGACAAAAAGGGAGAGCATAAAGCATTTGTAAAATTTGAGGTAAAAGGTTTAAAAAAACTTTTGTTGCAAATACTCAATGTAATCTTAAGATTGTTTTTTTTTTGTTGCAAATACTCAAATATGTTACTCTTGTAGGAGATCTGTTCGCCTTGCAAATTAAACGTGGTTTATTTTGTTCATTTTGCGGATTCAAGACGATTTGGTTCAAGCGCGGGGAGTAGTGAATGGCAAGGAGTCCGTAAGAAACTACAAGCCTTAAGTTGAGTTGAAACTGGGGAGGGATTGTGAATATTCTTGTAATTGCTTAATTTCATAGTATTAGGTTTCCGTTAATCCAGGTGATAAGATTGATGGTTTTCCTGTATTGGGTTTCTAAGTAAAATATCATATTCCTTGTCTTCTTATGATTGATTGATTTGCATGTTCTTTTATCTTCCTTAATTGTTAATTAAACAGCAATCTAAAAATTAGATTGAGACCTTGAACACTTCACTTTTGGAGGTTCTAAAAAACCATTAGATATCACTATTCATATTAGTTAAAGATCATTAAATTAATGCCAATTGAGAGTGTAAGCTTGTTCCAAGCATCATTATTGCTGCTTGTAGTGTTAAATAAATGTCAATTTGAGAGTGTTAACCCTCGCTAATCGAACATCGATATTGTGCTTGTAGCATTGAATTGAAGCCAATTTAAGAGTGTTAGTATGTCTTGAGCATTAATATCACCGCTCAACATAGAGTAAAAGAAAAACCCTAAAATTTGAGGATCATCACAATGTTACAGTTATAGATCAGTTCTACATATCGCATAAAAAACCATGTCTCACAAACATTCACATCACTTTCATCTCTACATTCACATTCACATTCACATTCACATTTATATTGAAATTCACCCTTCGCAATGTTTATTTATGTAGTATCCAAATCACCACAATCGCAATATGGAATAATCAAATCAGTACCTAAAACAACATTCACTTTAATCCCTAATTTCGCCGCCAAGCAATGAACCCACTTTATCATCAACAAATTACCTAGATCCCCATAGTCAGATAACACTGATGTCATTGCAACCTCATTAGGCTCCTAGCCTCTTGAAAATATTTGAGCAAACATTGTTATGGCCTCTTGGGACCTTCCATTATGAGCATACATATTAATTAAAGTGCTCCAAATAACCACATTTCTTTTAGGCAACTTCTCAAGCAACATGTGCACTTCATCGACAAACCTACAAACCACATATAGATGCATAAGAGAATTCGACGTGATGTGATTGGGTTCGGTGCCTGAATTCAACAATAGCCCATGAATCTACTTCTCTTTTTTAATTCCATATAAGGAAGCACATGCCTTGAGGAGAAAAGGGTAGGTATAATTATTGGGCAGGATGGCATTTCTAATCATGTAGTGGTAGGTGATCAATATTTTGTGAGGGAATGAAGACAATGGGAGGGCTCGGAGGATGATGTTGAAGGTGAAAACATTAGGATATTGTAATGGGGACCAAGTGCAAAATAGATCAGAAGTTGTGTATAGTGTAGATGAGCAACGATATTGCTGCCCAATAAAAAAAATAAGATAGATATTGGAAAGGGCTATTGGAAAGGGCCTTTGGGACCAATTCAAGTCATATAAATCTTCTGGTCCTTTTTGGTCTGCCATTGCCGCCCGTTGACACATCTATCGTTTGAAATGCCATGCTTCATGGGTTCCGCATAAGACCGCATAAAACTATTTACGCACATGGGTTTGGAGTTTAAGGATTTTTGTAGGTTGGTTAATTTATAGGTTGGACAAACTCTATTATTGAGTTATATTTTATAATTCTTTAGAATGGACTGTGATTTGTATAGCCAGAAGAGCTAAAATAAAGAATTCAAAAAACAAAACATGTGCTCGAGCGCCCTCGCATTTGCTGTCGCCTAAGGCAGAAGCGAATGCGCTCAATGCTCTGATGTACATGCTTAAGTCAAACTGATGAAACATTAATTAAGTGCATACGTGAAGACTGCGGTCAAGCGTGCTAATAGAAAATCCACCGACATGTGTAGATTTATTTCCTAGTTATATCAGGATAATAAGTTGAGTCCTACAAGGAGTATTATTATGAGGTACGAATAGTGGGTTATAAAAAGGGTTTCTCTCTCAACTCTAAAGTACCTCTCATTATTTTGAGTGTAAAAGATCTTATTAAGAGACTCTTTCTTCTCTAGAACTTTCCTTCGAGAGTTTGTGCTGAAGTTTTGTTCTAAAAAACTGCTGCTTTTACATCTCTTGTAGAAGATCATTTTCTTTCATAAAAGATTATCTAAGGAGTCAAGTAAGGTTTGGATCTGTTTTCAAAGATCGGCAGGCAACTGTGATAGTGTGTATCTGCGTAAGAAATATCATAGTCTTTAGGTTGTGTGAAAATCGAATAAGTGTTATGAGTATATGTTCTTATACTACGAGATTCATAATGTTTGATTATTGGTTCAATTTGTACTTGTGGCTTTTTTTCATTTTGTGTTTTCATGTAAAAATCATGTCTTCTTGTAGTGGTTACTTGTTTGATTTATTTTATTTTCTACTGCATAGTGTGTGTTTGTTTATAATCTAGAAGTTACATATTTGGGAGCACTCCAAAAACTTTCAAACTGTAAATAAGATAACTAAATCAACAAAGGAGAAAAGAGAGCTCTCCAAAATACCCTTTTCATTTCTTTATGAGGCTTATCTATCACCCATGCACTCCCTTCACAAATACATGTCCCTTTCAATTGGCTCAAGTCCAAGTTTGATATCAATCCGAACATTAGTCCATTGTATTCTATCACAATAAATTTTCATGATATGTAGCTAGTACTGTCTAATCAGAATAACTTACCATGCCCACACCTTTACCCATATATATCATACACATCCAGGTGGCCTCACAGAAAGTGATCATTTTTTTGAACCATGGCACTATCTAGCTTGCCTTTTAGAGACAAAGGCATAATTCATATTGTTGGGGTTGTTCATGTCAGATTCTTCTTTGCTATTTCCCCATATTAAAGACTATTGGTTTCAAAAATGACATAGCTGGTGATCTTTTTTTTTAAAACATAAACATTTAAATTCATAATATTGCAACTTATAACTACAATAGAATAAAAAAGATTAAAAAATTTTCCTCAATATTCTGATAACGTTCTCATATTTTTATGGAAGTATGTCTCCACTTGTTTCCTCTTTAAACCATACTCAATCGGAACAATTCCCCCTGCATGTTCAAAATCATGTCATGGCGAAAATATTGAAAGTCATTGAGTGTTATAAATTACTTTAGCTTATTAATCCATTTTTAGGTTTAAAAAAATGATATGTGGCATGAAAGATAAAATAAAAGAGATGGAAAGGTAGAGGAGGAAGGATAATATAAACAAGCTCAACAAAATTGATTTTGAGCATTTTATACGTTAGATGAGAAAATATTATATGAAAAGAGTTTGAGAAATTTTTTAAAAAATTCCTTCATTTATGTAAGGATTTTGTAATTAGCTAATTCATGGGTTGGATAAAACTTTTGTTCAATTGAGTTATAATTTTTATTTTATTTAGATTGGATTGTCGCATGCTTTACCGAAAGAGTTGAATGAAGGGATTTAGATTAAAAAAGTCATATTTCACAAACCGAGTGTGGAATATGCGCAAGCCACTTACCATTGGAAAGCTTGTTTCGAGTAGATATCCGTAGAGCTCAAAATTATGCCAATTAGAGCTAAAACGATAAAGTTATAGCCTCGAAAAGTTTACAAAAAAGTATAGATTTTACATGCATACTCAAACACCCAAGACAGAAGCTCATGGCTCAAGCACCGATGTCTGCCAAAACGTACTAATACAAAAGCCCACTTTCCTAATACGGAATTTTTTCATGCTTTTGCCAGAATTGCTAATTCATATTTTACAGGGAGTATGACCTTAGGGCATAAATTGTGGGTTATATAAAGGGTATTTCTCTCAACCTTAAAAAAGCATGGATCTCCCTATTGTAAGTTGAAAATACTTATTGGAGACCTCTAGCGTTATTTTGAAGGTAGAAAACCTGATCGAGAGACTGTTATTTCTCTAAAGCTTTCATTGGAAAGATTGGGTTGAAGCTCTGTGTTAGAGAATATTGCTTCTACATATTTTATAGAAGATGGAGAGCATCTTATTTGTTTAAGGTGTGAATCAATCAAGTGGAGAGCAATGCATGTTGAAGGAAAGTCGTGGCAAAGAGTTATGCAAAAAAAAATCGGTCCTTAGGTCGAAGTAGTGACTGGATAAGGGTTGTGAGTATATTTTGTAATTGTTCATAATTAGTACTTGATAATTGGTCCTTGGTACACTTGTGGTTTTTTCTCTGTTTGGATTTTCCATGTTAAAAAAATCAATATGCATTCTTCTTCTGTGGTTGATTAATTCTTTGCAAATTTGTTTATTTCTTCCATTGCAAATTATTTGAATTGCAATATATAAATTTAGATTTGATTAATTGTTCACAAATTTGTTTATTTCTTCCATTGCAAATTATTTGAACTGCAATCTAGACATTTAGATTTGAAACGATCTTTCTATTAACAAATCCAACTATTTTACAAGTAGAAAACTGAACTTTTTTATTTGTTGAAGAGAAAGTCTAATGTCGCTACTAACACCTAGAGATTTTGGTAGAAATGGATAGAGAAAAACTCATAATATGGTATTGGAGCTAACTTTTTATATTTTTGAGTCTCAAGATAAATGACGTGGTGCTAAAATATGCCTATTACAAAATATGCATTGATCGGGTTCCACTTGGGGGCCGGAGTGCTAAAAAAACCAAGAAAAGATTTCACATAAGGGGTATTTAAAAGAGTTTTCTCCCTAATAATAGCTTGAGAAGCTTTTTTATAAAAAAAAGGAGATTTTACAGGAAAAAACCTCATAGATGTTCATCATACACAATTAGACCTTTATTGAGCATATAAACTAATCGGGTCCCCTAGGCCTGATTTTGTTTTTTTTTTTTCTTTTTTTGTACTTAGCTTCACATAAAAAAAAGGTTTCTATAGTGGATAAAGGAAGAAGAAGAGAGGAGAAAGGAAGAAGAAGAAGAGAGAGAGAGTGAGAGAGAGAGAGGAAGAAAGGAAGAGGGAGAAAGGAGAAAGAAAGAAGAAGTGAGGAAGAAAGGAAGAAGAAGAGAGAGAGGAAGAAAGGAAGGAATAAAAGAAGAAGAAGAGAGGAGAAAGGAAGAAGAAGTGAGGAAGAAAGGAAGAAGAAGAGAGACAGGAAGAAAGGGAGGAAGAAAGGAAGAAAAAGAGAGGAGGAAGGAGGAAGAAGAGAGAGAGGAAGAAAGGAAGAAGACTAGCGAGAGGAAGAAGAAGAGAGGGAGAAAAGAAGAAAAACTCAATTTTTTTTTTGGCATGAGCAGCTGAGTGACGCTAGCAATACTGGGCCGCACATACAATTTTTTTTAGTTCTTCTCTTCTTTCTCTTCTCTTCTTTCTCATCTCTTCTTCTTCCTCTCTTCCTCCTTCCTTTCTCCTTTCTTTTTCTTCCTTTCTTCCTCTCTCTCTCTTCTTTTTCCTTTATTCCTTCATTTCTTCCTTTCTCTTCTTTGTCTTTTCTCCTCCCTCTCTCCTCTTCTTGTTTTCTCCTCTCTTACTCTCTTCTTTCTCCTCTCTTCTTCTTCCTTTCTTCTCTGAAAAGCTCAGCAGTTTTTTTTTTTTTTTGTATGTGGGACTAAGTGAAGGCTTTTTTTGCATAAAAGCAAGCTTAAGGGACTCAATTAGTCCACTTAATCAATAAAGGTCTAATTGTGTATAACAAACATCTATGGGATTTTTTTCAATAAAATCCTAAAAAAAAGAGAGCTTTCATGGCCTCTACTAATATCCCGATGATATGTTGAAATGATTAGATAAGAAAATTTAATACTATTTGGACATACAATTTTTAAGCCCTATTGTTGTTAAATTAGGGAATGAGTACAAATAAGATGGTGCATGGTAGAAAGGTCCTCCACTCCAATGAAGTGAAAGCTGTTGCCTAGGTGTGGACAACAAGTGGAGGCGTACGGCGGGTTTATTGATTTGGGTCCCACCTCACTGTTCATGCACCGCGCACTGCTTGAAAAAAAAAAAAAACTTAAATTCAAATGTCACCAAGCATGAAAAATAGTTCCCACTGTAAAACAGTTTCACACTAATAATGTCATGCTGAAAAAGACAAACGGGCCTCTTGGTAGTTTTATAGAAGGATTTCTTGTCAATTTGATCTGTGCAAAGTCGAAGCAAAATGTTGAAAGCAGGTTTTTCTTCATGGTCTCTGTCTGGAGCTCTAGCTTTCACATTGAAGCTGTTAGATGTACATCAAAAATGGATTTTTTTTACACAGTCTTAAAACTAAATTTTAAAATAATTAAAAAATCTTAAAAATATTCTCACTCTCTTCTCTCCCTATACACTGTCTCTCTCTTGCTCCTCCTCTTCCCCACCTCTCCTCCGGCTGGCAACGAGGTACTTCCTTATTCCTCTTCCTCTTCCTCTGTCTCCCTTTATTCTCTCGGGGAGGGAAGAGAGAGGAGAGAGGGTGGGAGAGGGAAAGAGAGAGTGTATGTGTGTAGGGAGAAAAGGGGTGGTGGTATTTTAGAGATTTTTAATTTTTTAATTTTACTTTCAACGGTGTATAGAAAGAGTAATATCTGGTGTGTACATACAGCTGCTCCGCTTTTATAGTCCTTGAAATTTATTCCCTCCATTGGCTATAGTGATCAACTATTCTATAGGTATCTTTCCATTTAATTATTTAGCAATTAAAGAGAGATACAGTAGAAAGTTACTGTTGATTTGATAATATGGTAAGACTCAAATCGTAAGACATTGAACATTGGAGTCTGAGAAGCAATTCTTTGCATCTGAAGCAATACCGTAGTTCATATTGGACGAATCCATAGATTCTGTCTGGATGTTTGGATTCAAATGATGCCAGGAAAGAAGGGAAAAAGTTGGGAGGAAACTAGCTTTCCAGATATGGTCCTAGGCTGTTGCTCAGTTGGATCCCTCTCAGCTCATTTTAAACGATTTAATGGCTTTGACTATATTAGGAGAAATCTTGGAACTACTGTGGACCCCAGATTATAAAACGTCCAAGCCTTCCAAAATAAATGCACTTGCAATGTATGGAGCATCCCCACATCTTAGCCCATTAGGAGTTGGTCCCACTTGAAAATTGACCATTGAAAACCTGATAGTGAATAATGCATAAAATTGCATTAATGCAGTTTTAATCAAATACTCAATTTTATGGTGAGACAAACTCCAATTAAGGTAAAATGGGATACCCAATACCCTAGAAAGATGTTTATTTTGAGCTGCTCCATTATCCAATAGCTGGCCCCCAATGTAGAGTTTCACTTTTGCAACTAAGGATTTCTCCAATTCAAAGCCATAGAGAGGATTGGGGCTCATTCAACACCTCTAAATCAAAAGTTGATGTGCTGATGTGCATGGTTACAGTAGCAGGTAGAGGTAGTTGTCATTTACTATATGGTTTTAACTCTTTTGCATCACTTTGTTGTACAGTAAAGCAGCAAGGGGACATTTGAATTATCTATCCATATACGTTAAAACCAACTGAACTGTGTTGTTGCCAATCAGCTCATTATACTCTTTAACTACGTTCAAGCGGTAAATATTGGATAGTTTCTCATCCGGAATGAGTCTAGTCCTTGTTCATTGCCCCGGCGTACCAATCTAATTAGCCCTGGTTCTTCTGTTTGAAAGTTTGGTATAAGTGTCTGTTGAGTTGGGAAGGTCTTTCCCCAATGAAAGCTTTGGCACCTGTAGAAAAAAGAGAGCAATGAAGGACCTAAACCAACGAAGATTATTGTGTTTTTGTATGTACCAGTATCATTAAAAATATGCAAGACAGCTCATGGCATTTCATGATTGTGGGATTGGTCCAATGAAAAGCTTCTTCACTAGTGCAATCAGATAACTTCATGATTTCATTCGGTGCAAAGTTTTTGAACAGAAGCATAAGATTAGAATGACTGAGTTTGCTTGTATATTTTTTAAACAAGGGACTTAGATAAGATTACTGATAAGATTAAGTCCTATGTTTTAAATGTTGGGATTGACTTGCTTGTTTATGTTAATGTAATTTTAACATGTGAACAAGAGTCCCAAGCCAAGATGCACATGGTTTCTGCTCTCACTTCTAATGCGTCTTGGAAGCCCCTACACGCAAGAGTTGGCCCACGTTTACCATAATCATTGTCCTTCGTACCTTTACTGATTACTTTAGTGCTAGCCTTCTGGACCTTTACTGATTACTTTAGTGCTAGCCTTCTGGAAGGGCATCTATCATTATTAATGTTCAATTGTATTTTGTAACATCAATTGTCATTGCCAACTTAATGCGTCGAAGAATCTCCATCGTCTATGTGGGTCTGTTTGATTTGCTTATTTCCTAGCATGGTTCAAGGAACCTACTTACAGGAGACGAGTATGCATAGCCAATGGGCCGCTCCCTTTGTTTCCAAATGTATCCCATCTTAGGACTATTCAGGTTAGGATCCGTATTCTAGGCTAGGATCTGTAAATAGGAAATTCGCACTCCATTTCGTACTGTAGTTAGATCTTGCAAGAAAAACTCCTTAAATGTACAT
Organism: Sextonia rubra; assembly: GCA_037013555.1. Lineage (NCBI taxonomy): Eukaryota > Viridiplantae > Streptophyta > Magnoliopsida > Laurales > Lauraceae > Sextonia > Sextonia rubra. The sequence goes on along the minus strand of JASUAD010000008.1, from coordinate 58,411,173 downwards.
TAATTACAATTTATTTCAATTTTTGAATGTGGACTGAATGGGTCTATGGGGCCTAATTGGGTGCGACTTTTTTTTTTGTGTATGTGTTGAGAAGAAAGGAAAAAGAAACAAGAAAAAAGAAAGGAAGAAGAAGAGAAGAAGAAGGAAGAAGAAGACAGGAGAAGGAAGAGGAAGAAGGAAGAAGAAGACAGGAGAAGGAAGAGCAGGAGAGAGAGAGGAAGAAATAAAAGGAGGAAGAAAGGAAGGGATTAAGGGTTTTTTTTTCCTTTATTCTTTTCTTTCTCCTCTCCTCTTCATCTTTTATTCCTTCCTTTCTTCTTCTTCTCTCTCTCTCTCTCTCTTTCTCTTCTTTCTCCTCTCTTCTTCCTTTCTTCTTCTTCTTCTTCTTCTTCTTTTTTTTTTTTGCATGTGTGGTTGAGTGACGGAAGAAAGGAAGAAGAGTGGAGAAAGAAGAAAGGAAGAAGAAAAGAAGAAGAAAGGAAAAAAAAAGAGAAGAGAAAGAAAAGAAGAAAGGAAAAAACAAAAAACCTTAATTCCTTCCTTTCTTCCTCCCTTCTTCATTTCTTCCTCTCTTTTTCTTCATTTCTTCCTCTTTTATTCCTTCCTTTCTTCCTCTCTCTCTCTTCTTCTCATCTTTCTTCTCTCTTTTTCTTCATTTCTTCTTCTTCCTTTCTTCTTCTTCCTTTCCTTTTTCTCCTCACTTCTTCTTTTCTTCTATGTGGTTTTTTTTTATAGTCACTCAGCCGCACATACAAAAAGAAATTTTATTTTACATCCGATCAGTGCACATAGAAAAATTGGAAATGATCATGATTAGTGTACATTTAACAAATTTTTTCCAGTAAAATTCTCTCCTTTTTCGTTTGTTACGAATAAATATTTCATTAAAACTTACAAGAAGAACAAGACAACAACCAAAAGCACCCCAAACATAAGACTGCTTCTCCTGCCGATTGCACCAGACATATCCTTACCTTGCATTTACGCAAAGTTCTCTTCCAAAGGGGCATCGGTTCCCATGCTAGGTTACTCAAATTGAATTTTGGATAGAGGTTACCAGAGCGAGGCAATCACCTTCTAGTTGAACCGTAGGCAACTGGTGGGCTTGGCAATGTCCTAACCCCCTTTTAAGTGCCAGAAGGTTTGCCTCGAGAGGATGATTGGCCTGAATGTCCATAACATTTGCCATCACCATCAAGCTATTGTAGTCGCAAATGATGCTGCCAACACAGGAGGAGCCGGTAGCCGGGTCGTATGCGCCATCAAAATTAAGCTTCCACCATCCTAGGGGTGGAGGACGCCACCAGTCAACGAGATACTCCTCTGCAAAAATGGGCCTGTATACACCGAAGAAAGGTCCATTGCAAAATAGAATTAGTGGTTTAGGTGACTATGAAAAAAGAATTTACAAGGGTAAATTGGAAAATATAAGCATTGCTCATTTTCCAAAGATGCACAAGACAATCATACACAATTGGCGGTGATGTATGGATGTAGTATGCCAAATTTAGTGATTGAGGGATTATTGAAAGGAGTGAGCACAAAGTAGGGTAGAAGTTGCCAAGCGAAAGTAGTAAAGGAGCATTGGGCAAAAGAATGGTCTATTGTATCCTCAAACTGGTTGTACATTGGGCATAGCGGGCTTACAAGTGGATTCCATTTTGAAACCTTGGATTAACATGGGCATGCTGAAGGGGTACATACCATGCAACCAACCACCCTTGATGATACAGAGGAATCAATTTGCTCCAACCATGTATGACCCAAATCTATTTGGGTCAACATCAACTCTCTTAGTGGAATCTAGTTTTTGTTTCTTGCGTTTTTCTTGTGTTTTACTATACTAAGCTCTTGGACTAAATCAGATATATGGGATGTAAAAGATGACAACCTGATAATAGATTGGATGATTTTGTACTCCCTTTATATTAAATAAAGCTCATACCCTTTTATAGCAAAAAAAAAAAAAAGAAAAAAAGAAAAAAAAAGAAATAGGTAATTTTTTTGGTAAAAGAAACAGGTAATTTTTGAAAGCATCGACTATAGCAATTGATAGCAGTAAGCATTGCCAATAGTAACTTTTAAAATGGCTGGCATCTTGGTAGACCCCATTGTCCCAATTTAGTACATGGGATGTTTTAGATTTCCCATGTACCCAATGACTGGTTCCTCATATACATCAATTGAAAAGTATTTTCATTGCCTTTAAGCTTCTTGATAGGAATAATTAGCTATAAGAAACATACGTGTTTTGAAAAACATGTGCCAATTGAGTTCCACCCGAAAGGGGTGTTAAAAAAGCTAGGTTCATTGAAGGGGAAGAATTGAAAAGTATTTCCCCTACCTTTACTAATGCTTTGAGGTGATTTACAAGAAAAAAAAAGATGCTTGAAGTTTTGATAGGAATAGTCAGTAAACAAAACTTAATATTGTATTAGAGGCAACCGGTTGAAAATTCAAGTCCCAACAGAAATGATTCAACACTGAAATGTGCATCTCAACAATGAAATGTGCATCTTACCAATAGTCTACTGATTGGGTACTACCCAAGGAGAAGTTTTAAAACATAAAGGGTTCCACCTTAGGGAGAGTATTGAAAAGTATTTCTATTGTATCTACTATCACCTTGGGAGGTTTTGATGAAAATGGTTAGTTAAGAAACTTTATTGGCATCATCGTCTTATTCAAGACATTAGATGGACCATTGGAACAAGTAAGGTATCCTACTGTGGGACATCTACATGCCGGCATCACTATGTGAACGTTAAAGGGTGGGGGCCAAAAAAAAAAAAGAGACCCAACTAAATTTTACGACACCCACTTTAATGTCTTCATGTAAACATATCATACCAGAAAAGCTATAATTCGAATAAACTGATTGTCTATCTCAACTATCTGTTTCAAAGTCTTAGATAAAAAGAGTAGTAATATTTGAATGAGATAGGTTTTGTTACATTGAAAATCTAGAATTTGTTCTTCCAAATTGTGTGGCAAAGATAAAATCTTCTATAATGTTCTTTTATTATAGTAATTTCTTGAGAACATCTTGTCTCGACAAATTAATTTCATGCACTATAACTGATCCTATCAACAAAGTGCAAAGGATATTTTTGTGGGGGTAGGTGGAAAGGAAGAAGAAAAAATGCATACAATAAAATGGAAGGAAATTTGTAAACCTATTGTAACTCCCCGGGGGGGGGGGGGGGGGGGGGGGGGGGTGGTTAGTTTAAGGATTAGAGATACAAAATCTAATAATATGCCTCTCTTGGCTGAAACTTGTTGGAGATATTTCACTAACGATGACCTTTTATGCTCCAAAATTTTAAAGGCCAAGTCTTGCCCTAATAGATCTTTATGGGAACCAATAATTCAAAGAGGAAATTTTTGGTTTTGAGAGGGTTTTGTTGAAGCAGTGAAATTTATAAAGGAAAATGTTATATGGATTATAGGAAGAGGGGACAATATTAATGCTTGGCAATGTAACTGGATCCCAACTAAAGAGGGATTTAGGAAGCCCTTTTCATCAATTAGGGATCCTAATTTGCCTGTTCGTGAGTTTCAAAGTCTGAGTACGAACTGGGATATTAATAAATTGAAGATTTATTTTGTTGAAAAAAAGGATGTGGAGAATATTTATAAGATTTACATACCTAATGTTAATAGAGAGGGTAAAAGGATTTAGTCATGGACTAAAAATGGTCAACTTACCACCAAATCAGCTTCTAAGCTCTTATTAAACAAGGATGTTCCTAACAATCAAATCCAATTAAATTGGAAAGTCTTTTGGAAATTTCATCTTCCTTAAAGAGTTCTTTTTTGGTTGGAAATATCTCAATCATGCTATCATGGTAAGAGAATTTCTTAATTACAAAATTAATTCTTTTGATGAAAATTGTCCAATCTGTGCTAAAGGAAAGGAAAGTGCTATTCAGGCTCTACTTCTTTGTGATAATGCAAGAGCATGTCGGTTTGGATCATATTTCGGCTTTCTATCTCATAATTTTTCTGATCAAAGCTTGAGAAAATGGTGGCTAAAGTATTGTGAAAATGATGCTTCTTCCTCCCCTATTACCAATGATCACTCTAAGATGAGAATTCTGATATCTTGGTGGGTGATTTGGAAGGCTAGAAATGATTTTATTTTTAGAAATCTCAAAATAAATCCCTCCTCAATTCTTTTGGCTATTAATGGTTACATGGGGAACCTTGCAAATTATAATGGTCCCATAAAATCTGGTGATATTCATCCAGATTATTTTTCTAGAGTGATCTCAACATTTGAAGCTTTTGTTTTTGTTGATGTTGCTTTTGAGGCTTTGGACGGGAGTGGCACTTTTGGTTTCACCATTAAATTAAATAATAATTTTCTCCACGCAAGAGGTATTTCGATGGACCCAAGGTCTTCTCTGCCAAAGAGGTTGAAGTGAGGGCTGCCCAACATGCCCTTATGAGAGTTAAAGATATGAATTTAGTAAAGGTCTCTATTTTGTCTGATTTTAGCAATGATGGCTTTAAATGGCTCCAGTGATTGGTCCATCAATGCTATTGTTTTGGATATTTAAAATCTATCTTCATATTTTGAATAAGTCAACTTTGCTTTCATCATTAGAAGACTTAACAAGGTGGTTCATATTTTGACAAGAATATGTTATTTTTTAGGCCGTGATGTTATTAATCTTTAGTTTTGTAGTTTCAGTGGTTTTTGTTTGGTTTCTTTCTATCTTTCTTGTTGTTTGGTCTTCGCTCCTTATTTTTTTGTTGTTGGTCATTGTTTTGTTCTTTCTTTTTTTGATGAATGAATTATCTTAAAAATAAAAAAATAAAAAAATTAAAGGGCTTGGATTTCATAATAAAATGATGCATGTAATGTCACAACCCGAGCCCAGGGACCGGGGGTCAGAGAAAGTCTAACCAAAGACACACGTACTCCCGTGCATGCACACCTGAACCCCGTCCAGGCATACACACACAAGGGATCAATCACACGTGCAAACAACTGTACGCGGAAGCTGTACGTATCAAGGCATATAACAACATACCAAAAGCTACAATGGATTACAAAAGATCATGAACTGATAACCAGAACAATTTACAAGAACGTCTGATACAAAAATGGGGCTTACAATTATCAAATACAATTATCAAGCCCACAATACAAGTCACAGCAAAAATCCCCTCAATAGACTCCAATTCAATGAATGGGGAGAACAAAATGATGCAAACCGTACTCTGGAGGATGGTGGATCAAGTCCACTCCTCTAGGCCGGAGGGGGCCTCGCGAGCCTCTCCTGGAGTCGGGTCGACCGACGCAGGATCGGGAGAGGGATCCGAGCCTGCAACACACAAAGACAACGAATAAGTACAACGACTTAGCAAAGTATAAGCAACAAGACGATAACACGAATTGCATCTAAAGTGAGCAATAGGCAGAATACAAGATCTACAGAAAGCATGTTCGTATACTAAGCAGTTATGCAAATGAATAAGCATGTTGTAAGAATCATAAACAGATAACATTCAAAGTGGCTACTACATTGGCCATTTTCTCCCTTACGAGAGCAGTCAGAATGAGAACACCAGCGACCGGGCCAGGGTACGCATAGGTCTCGAGTTCCCGGGGTCCGGAGTCCCAGGACAGAACACTCTGCAGAGGCAAACACATAAACTAAACCAAAGTTAACCCCGTCGGGTATCCTAAGGCTGAGGCTCAGTAGTGCCAATACCAATCACAATCAAATCGGATGATGCACCTCAATCAATCAATCATGTCATATCACATACCACATACAGATCTCACATATCATGCTGAACAAACAATAGGAAGTGCATCACACATACTGATACTGAATACTGAATACAATAAGCTGATACTGATACTGAAGGTACTGAATGCAATTTAAGCCGGAAAAAGTACTGATAAACTCAAGTACCAATAACAATAAGCACTGATGCAAATACTCCAATGGAGCAACGGTAAAACACAATAATAGAATGGTCCCGCCCGGGCTTCGTTCTGGGGTTGCTGCATTTCCCACAGAATCGAGAGGTCCAGCGCAGAACACATAAGAGGGCATAACCGAAATCAATATGCTGTACAAATCAAACAAATCAAGTACTTATACGAATCAAGGATCAATTACAAGCCAATCCTACACTAATTATCCAGTGTTTCTAACCGTGCATGTTGATGTAGTTTTAAGTTATCCGATGCACCATTGTCTAGTGTTGCAGTGTCTGGAATGTGCACCGAAGTCCCTTAAACCAACACCCATGGGGAGGTGCTAAACAACTGGATAGCAGTCATGAATGATTCGCAGCCCTCGAGATCATTCATGTCATTCGAACATTCCATTGGGCATGTTCAGGTTAGCTACATTCTGACATGAAGGTCATATACGGTCCTTTGCTTAAGCCTAGTCCTTTTTATGTCTTTTTTCCAGGTTCATACGGTGTAGCCGTAGGTAACATTACGGCTTAGCCGTGGCATCTTACGGCTTAGCCGTAATCTGCACTGCGGCTGAGCCGAGGTTCCCCAAATATCCACCCGGATTTACGGCTCAACCGTATTTTACTCTACGGCTCAGCCGTATCCTAGTCCACGGCTTAGCCGCAAGACAATGTACGGCTTGGATCAGGCTGGGCCGTAGAAGAATGGCAATTTGCCAACTCTCAGTTATTTTCAGATAACAGTCTGTACTGTTCTACGGTTAGGGTTACGGCTGGGTCTCGGCTTAGCCGTAAGCCATTTTACGGCTTAGCCGTAGCACATTTCACGGCTTAGCCGTGAGTGCACGGAGTCATTTTCCTGAAACTGTCACAGTCATACAGAAGTGTGCAAAACGGCTGGAAACAGAAACAGAACAGCAAAAGGAGCTTAATAGGGCTGTCTAATACTGAGAAACACAGTGAAGAATCAAAACACAACAATCAAATTCATATCAATCGGTGTTCATACAACTTGAGCTTATACTCCCCTCACAAATGGAAATCACTTCGTTGCTTGGCTCATTCCGCTGGAAACACACACAAACGAGCTCCTTTCTTCCTCCCTGAAGCAATAGACACAGAGATGGAGAAGGAGAGAAAGAGAGCTGACGAGAGAGAGACGAGCTGGAGAGAGAGTGAGAGAGCTGAGAAACGATCGAGAGAAACAAGAGGGTTGGTGGGGATATTTATACGAAAATGAGTCCAGAATTACGGATAAGTCCAAGTCACTTACACAAATGTCAGTTTGAGTCAAATGACGATCCAACAAGAGCAAACGGACTCATTCGGATCCAAGACAGTTACGAAAAACGGCAAGCGCAACGAAATACACGCGATGACGTCAAAATAACGCAAAACTGACAAGGTCAATCAAAAGCCAAAATTACGAAAAAGGGCTCGAACTACTTAGACCAAGTCAACTCAACCCAAACAATCTCCCCAAGAATCAAAACCAAATAAAAACAAAAGCCAAAACACTCTTAACGCTCAAATCACAAATCACACGCAATTACTCGCAAATCCGGATCAACTCGGGTCGGAGTGTTACATGTAATTTGCAGTCAATGGATTTACTACGATTTGAAAGAGTTGGTGGAAGAAGATTGAGACCTAGGGACCACTAACAAGCTCAAGATTCACTAGAAAGAAGAAGAAGCTTACATGAGTAAAGAAAAAAGAATCTAACTTAGGGTTTTATGATCAGGTATTCTATAATAGCGAAGGATATGCACGGCATCCTGCGATACATGGAATATGACAAAACTATCAAAAGGAAAGGGAAAATTGAAGGAAAGCCTCGCGGTCACTGTATTAAATATTTGTTCACTCTTCTTTTATAAAAAAGGTTTAAGGTGTATTGTTCATAAAAATCACTATTCTAACATTAGTTTTTTTTTAATATTAGCCAATAAAATCATAACTGTATGAAAATGTGGTCCTCCCAACCGTGGGACGTTTTCTAAAATTTAAACAACTACTGCCAACTCCACTATCCTCCATGAGGAGACCGAAAGTCAGCTTTGTTTGTTGTTATAAAAGGTTTAGGAGGTATTTTTTCATTAAAAAAAAATCTATTTTAATATTTTTTTGTTGAAAAATTTCTTCTTTTTTATTATATTATCCATTAATATAGCCGTAAATGTATGAATATCTAGACCTCCACAAAGTAGGACATCTTCTAAAATAAAAAAAAAAATCTGTTGGCCGCTCCACTATCCTTCAATTAGGAGATCAAGAGGTAGCTTCGTATTTGTTATAAAAGGTATCGGTTGTCTTTTGTTCTTAAAAATCTCAATTTTTCATTAATTTTTCTTATATTATCCAATAAAACCATAAATGTATGATATCTGGACTGCTCCACTATTGTACATCTGCAAAATTTAAAAAATCTGTCACCTTTTCTAATTATCATGTGAATATCACGTGGACTCCGCAGTACAGTGGTACTTGGCCTTCCACTAAAATCTAAAAATTTACTGCTACCTCGCTGTCCTCCAATAGGAGATGATGGGCCAACTTCGTTTTCTTGTGGACAGTGATGGGACGTTGGACAGAAACTTTCAGCCCTCTCCTACGAGTAGTGTCGGCGGGGGGGGGGCAGGGATACAAAATCTAATAATATGCCTCCCTTGGCTGTGACTTGTTGGAGATATTTCACTAACAATGACCTTTTATGCTCCAAAATTTTAAAGGCCAAGTCTTGCCCTAATAGATCTTTATGGGAACCAATAATTCAAAGAGGAAATTTTTAGTTTTGAGAGGGTTTTGTTGAAGCAGTGAAATTTATAAAGGAAAATGTTATATGGATTATAGGAAGAGGGGACAATATTAATGCTTGGCAATGTAAATTGATCCCAACTAAAGAGGGATTTAGGAAGCCCTTTTCATCAATTAGGGATCCTAATTTGCCTGTTCGTGAGTTTCAAAGTCTGAGTACGAACTGGGATATTAATAAATTGAAGATTTATTTTGTTGAAAAACAAAATCTAATAATATGCCTCCCTTGGCTGTGACTTGTTGGAGATATTTCACTAACAATGACCTTTTATGCTCCAAAATTTTAAAGGCCAAGTCTTGCCCTAATAGATCTTTATGGGAACCAATAATTCAAAGAGGAAATTTTTGGTTTTGAGAGGGTTTTGTTGAAGCAGTGAAATTTATAAAGGAAAATGTTATATGGATTATAGGAAGAGGGGACAATATTAATGCTTGGCAATGTAACTGGATCCCAACTAAAGAGGGATTTAGGAAGCCCTTTTCATCAATTAGGGATCCTAATTTGCCTGTTCGTGAGTTTCAAAGTCTGAGTACGAACTGGGATATTAATAAATTGAAGATTTATTTTGTTGAAAAAAAGGATGTGGAGAATATTTATAAGATTTACATACCTAATGTTAATAGAGAGGGTAAAAGGATTTAGTCATGGACTAAAAATGGTCAACTTACCACCAAATCAGCTTCTAAGCTCTTATTAAACAAGGATGTTCCTAACAATCAAATCCAATCAAATTGGAAAGTCTTTTGGAAATTTCATCTTGCTTAAAGAGTTCTTTTTTGGTTGGAAATATCTCAATCATGCTATCATGGTAAGAGAATTTCTTAATTACAAAATTAATTCTTTTGATGAAAATTGTCCAATCTGTGCTAAAGGAAAGGAAAGTGCTATTCAGGCTCTACTTCTTTGTGATAATGCAAGAGCATGTCGGTTTGGATCATATTTCGGCTTTCTATCTCATAATTTTTCTGATCAAAGCTTGAGAAAATGGTGGCTAAAGTATTGTGAAAATGATGCTTCTTCCTCCCCTATTACCAATGATCACTCTAAGATGAGAATTCTGATATCTTGGTGGGTGATTTGGAAGGCTAGAAATGATTTTATTTTTAGAAATCTCAAAATAAATCCCTCCTCAATTCTTTTGGCTATTAATGGTTACATGGCTGAGACTTGTTGGAGATATTTTACTAACGATGACCTTTTATGCTCCAAAATTTTAAAGGCCAAGTCTTGCCCTAATAGATCTTTATGGGAACCAATAATTCAAAGAGGAAATTTTTGGTTTTGAGAGGGTTTTGTTGAAGCAGTGAAATTTATAAAGGAAAATGTTATATGGATTATAGGAAGAGGGGACAATATTAATGCTTGGCAATGTAACTGGATCCCAACTAAAGAGGGATTTAGGAAGCCCTTTTCATCAATTAGGGATCCTAATTTGCCTGTTCGTGAGTTTCAAAGTCTGAGTACGAACTGGGATATTAATAAATTGAAGATTTATTTTGTTGAAAAAAAGGATGTGGAGAATATTTATAAGATTTACATACCTAATGTTAATAGAGAGGGTAAAAGGATTTAGTCATGGACTAAAAATGGTCAACTTACCACCAAATCAGCTTCTAAGCTCTTATTAAACAAGGATGTCCTAACAATCAAATCCAATCAAATTGGAAAGTCTTTTGGAAATTTCATCTTGCGTAAAGAGTTCTTTTTTGGTTGGAAATATCTCAATCATGCTATCATGGTAAGAGAATTTCTTAATTACAAAATTAATTCTTTTGATGAAAATTGTCCAATCTGTGCTAAAGGAAAGGAAAGTGCTATTCAGGCTCTACTTCTTTGTGATAATGCAAGAGCATGTCGGTTTGGATCATATTTCGGCTTTCTATCTCATAATTTTTCTGATCAAAGCTTGAGAAAATGGTGGCTAAAGTATTGTGAAAATGATGCTTCTTCCTCCCCTATTACCAATGATCACTCTAAGATGAGAATTCTGATATCTTGGTGGGTGATTTGGAAGGCTAGAAATGATTTTATTTTTAGAAATCTCAAAATAAATCCCTCCTCAATTCTTTTGGCTATTAATGGTTACATGGGGAACCTTGCAAATTATAATGGTCCCATAAAATCTGGTGATATTCATCCAGATTATTTTTCTAGAGTGATCTCAACATTTGAAGCTTTTGTTTTTGTTGATGTTGCTTTTGAGGCTTTGGACGGGAGTGGCACTTTTGGTTTCACCATTAAATTAAATAATAATTTTCTCCACGCAAGAGGTATTTCGGTGGACCCAAGGTCTTCTCTGCCAAAGAGGTTGAAGTGAGGGCTGTCCAACATGCCCTTATGAGAGTTAAAGATATGAATTTAGTAAAGGTCTCTATTTTGTCTGATTTTAGCAATGATGGCTTTAAATGGCTCCAGTGATTGGTCCATCAATGCTATTGTTTTGGATATTTAAAATCTATCTTCATATTTTGAATAAGTCAACTTTGCTTTCATCATTAGAAGACTTAACAAGGTGGTTCATATTTTGACAAGAATATGTTATTTTTTAGGCCGTGATGTTATTAATCTTTAGTTTTGTAGTTTCAGTGGTTTTTGTTTGGTTTCTTTCTATCTTTCTTGTTGTTTGGTCTTCGCTCCTTATTTTTTTGTTGTTGGTCATTGTTTTGTTCTTTCTTTTTTTGATGAATGAATTATCTTAAAAATAAAAAAATAAAAAAATTAAAGGGCTTGGATTTCATAATAAAATGATGCATGTAATTTGCAGTCAATGGATTTACTACGATTTGAAAGAGTTGGTGGAAGAAGATTGAGACCTAGGGACCACTAACAAGCTCAAGATTCACTAGAAAGAAGAAGAAGCTTACATGAGTAAAGAAAAAAGAATCTAACTTAGGGTTTTATGATCAGGTATTCTATAATAGCGAAGGATATGCACGGCATCCTGCGATACATGGAATATGACAAAACTATCAAAAGGAAAGGGAAAATTGAAGGAAAGCCTCGCGGTCACTGTATTAAATATTTGTTCACTCTTCTTTTATAAAAAAGGTTTAAGGTGTATTGTTCATAAAAATCACTATTCTAACATTAGTTTTTTTTTAATATTAGCCAATAAAATCATAACTGTATGAAAATGTGGTCCTCCCAACCGTGGGACGTTTTCTAAAATTTAAACAACTACTGCCAACTCCACTATCCTCCATGAGGAGACCGAAAGTCAGCTTTGTTTGTTGTTATAAAAGGTTTAGGAGGTATTTTTTCATTAAAAAAAATCTATTTTAATATTTTTTTGTTGAAAAATTTCTTCTTTTTTATTATATTATCCATTAATATAGCCGTAAATGTATGAATATCTAGACCTCCACAAAGTAGGACATCTTCTAAAATAAAAAAAAAAAATCTGTTGGCCGCTCCACTATCCTTCAATTAGGAGATCAAGAGGTAGCTTCGTATTTGTTATAAAGGGTATCGGTTGTCTTTTGTTCTTAAAAATCTCAATTTTTCATTAATTTTTCTTATATTATCCAATAAAACCATAAATGTATGATATCTGGACTGCTCCACTATCGTACATCTGCAAAATTTAAAAAATCTGTCACCTTTTCTAATTATCATGTGAATATCACGTGGACTCCGCAGTACAGTGGTACTTGGCCTTCCACTAAAATCTAAAAATTTACTGCTACCTCGCTGTCCTCCAATAGGAGATGATGGGCCAACTTCGTTTTCTTGTGGACAGTGATGGGACGTTGGACAGAAACTTTCAGCCCTCTCCTACGAGTAGTGTCGGCGGGGGGGGGAGGGATACAAAATCTAATAATATGCCTCCCTTGGCTGTGACTTGTTGGAGATATTTCACTAACAATGACCTTTTATGCTCCAAAATTTTAAAGGCCAAGTCTTGCCCTAATAGATCTTTATGGGAACCAATAATTCAAAGAGGAAATTTTTAGTTTTGAGAGGGTTTTGTTGAAGCAGTGAAATTTATAAAGGAAAATGTTATATGGATTATAGGAAGAGGGGACAATATTAATGCTTGGCAATGTAACTGGATCCCAACTAAAGAGGGATTTAGGAAGCCCTTTTCATCAATTAGGGATCCTAATTTGCCTGTTCGTGAGTTTCAAAGTCTGAGTACGAACTGGGATATTAATAAATTGAAGATTTATTTTGTTGAAAAACAAAATCTAATAATATGCCTCCCTTGGCTGTGACTTGTTGGAGATATTTCACTAACAATGACCTTTTATGCTCCAAAATTTTAAAGGCCAAGTCTTGCCCTAATAGATCTTTATGGGAACGAATAATTCAAAGAGGAAATTTTTAGTTTTGAGAGGGTTTTGTTGAAGCAGTGAAATTTATAAAGGAAAATGTTATATGGATTATAGGATGAGGGGACAATATTAATGCTTGGCAATGTAACTGGATCCCAACTAAAGAGGGATTTAGGAAGCCCTTTTCATCAATTAGGGATCCTAATTTGCCTGTTCGTGAGTTTCAAAGTCTGAGTACGAACTGGGATATTAATAAATTGAAGATTTATTTTGTTGAAAAAAAGGATGTGGAGAATATTTATAAGATTTACATACCTAATGTTAATAGAGAGGGTAAAAGGATTTAGTCATGGACTAAAAATGGTCAACTTACCACCAAATCAGCTTCTAAGCTCTTATTAAACAAGGATGTTCCTAACAATCAAATCCAATCAAATTGGAAAGTCTTTTGGAAATTTCATCTTGCTTAAAGAGTTCTTTTTTGGTTGGAAATATCTCAATCATGCTATCATGGTAAGAGAATTTCTTAATTACAAAATTAATTCTTTTGATGAAAATTGTCCAATCTGTGCTAAAGGAAAGGAAAGTGCTATTCAGGCTCTACTTCTTTGTGATAATGCAAGAGCATGTCGGTTTGGATCATATTTCGGCTTTCTATCTCATAATTTTTCTGATCAAAGCTTGAGAAAATGGTGGCTAAAGTATTGTGAAAATGATGCTTCTTCCTCCCCTATTACCAATGATCACTCTAAGATGAGAATTCTGATATCTTGGTGGGTGATTTGGAAGGCTAGAAATGATTTTATTTTTAGAAATCTCAAAATAAATCCCTCCTCAATTCTTTTGGCTATTAATGGTTACATGGCTGAGACTTGTTGGAGATATTTTACTAACGATGACCTTTTATGCTCCAAAATTTTAAAGGCCAAGTCTTGCCCTAATAGATCTTTATGGGAACCAATAATTCAAAGAGGAAATTTTTGGTTTTGAGAGGGTTTTGTTGAAGCAGTGAAATTTATAAAGGAAAATGTTATATGGATTATAGGAAGAGGGGACAATATTAATGCTTGGCAATGTAACTGGATCCCAACTAAAGAGGGATTTAGGAAGCCCTTTTCATCAATTAGGGATCCTAATTTGCCTGTTCGTGAGTTTCAAAGTCTGAGTACGAACTGGGATATTAATAAATTGAAGATTTATTTTGTTGAAAAAAAGGATGTGGAGAATATTTATAAGATTTACATACCTAATGTTAATAGAGAGGGTAAAAGGATTTAGTCATGGACTAAAAATGGTCAACTTACCACCAAATCAGCTTCTAAGCTCTTATTAAACAAGGATGTCCTAACAATCAAATCCAATCAAATTGGAAAGTCTTTTGGAAATTTCATCTTGCGTAAAGAGTTCTTTTTTGGTTGGAAATATCTCAATCATGCTATCATGGTAAGAGAATTTCTTAATTACAAAATTAATTCTTTTGATGAAAATTGTCCAATCTGTGCTAAAGGAAAGGAAAGTGCTATTCAGGCTCTACTTCTTTGTGATAATGCAAGAGCATGTCGGTTTGGATCATATTTCGGCTTTCTATCTCATAATTTTTCTGATCAAAGCTTGAGAAAATGGTGGCTAAAGTATTGTGAAAATGATGCTTCTTCCTCCCCTATTACCAATGATCACTCTAAGATGAGAATTCTGATATCTTGGTGGGTGATTTGGAAGGCTAGAAATGATTTTATTTTTAGAAATCTCAAAATAAATCCCTCCTCAATTCTTTTGGCTATTAATGGTTACATGGGGAACCTTGCAAATTATAATGGTCCCATAAAATCTGGTGATATTCATCCAGATTATTTTTCTAGAGTGATCTCAACATTTGAAGCTTTTGTTTTTGTTGATGTTGCTTTTGAGGCTTTGGACGGGAGTGGCACTTTTGGTTTCACCATTAAATTAAATAATAATTTTCTCCACGCAAGAGGTATTTCGGTGGACCCAAGGTCTTCTCTGCCAAAGAGGTTGAAGTGAGGGCTGTCCAACATGCCCTTATGAGAGTTAAAGATATGAATTTAGTAAAGGTCTCTATTTTGTCTGATTTTAGCAATGATGGCTTTAAATGGCTCCAGTGATTGGTCCATCAATGCTATTGTTTTGGATATTTAAAATCTATCTTCATATTTTGAATAAGTCAACTTTGCTTTCATCATTAGAAGACTTAACAAGGTGGTTCATATTTTGACAAGAATATGTTATTTTTTAGGCCGTGATGTTATTAATCTTTAGTTTTGTAGTTTCAGTGGTTTTTGTTTGGTTTCTTTCTATCTTTCTTGTTGTTTGGTCTTCGCTCCTTATTTTTTTGTTGTTGGTCATTGTTTTGTTCTTTCTTTTTTTGATGAATGAATTATCTTAAAAATAAAAAAATAAAAAAATTAAAGGGCTTGGATTTCATAATAAAATGATGCATGTAATTTGCAGTCAATGGATTTACTACGATTTGAAAGAGTTGGTGGAAGAAGATTGAGACCTAGGGACCACTAACAAGCTCAAGATTCACTAGAAAGAAGAAGAAGCTTACATGAGTAAAGAAAAAAGAATCTAACTTAGGGTTTTATGATCAGGTATTCTATAATAGCGAAGGATATGCACGGCATCCTGCGATACATGGAATATGACAAAACTATCAAAAGGAAAGGGAAAATTGAAGGAAAGCCTCGCGGTCACTGTATTAAATATTTGTTCACTCTTCTTTTATAAAAAAGGTTTAAGGTGTATTGTTCATAAAAATCACTATTCTAACATTAGTTTTTTTTTAATATTAGCCAATAAAATCATAACTGTATGAAAATGTGGTCCTCCCAACCGTGGGACGTTTTCTAAAATTTAAACAACTACTGCCAACTCCACTATCCTCCATGAGGAGACCGAAAGTCAGCTTTGTTTGTTGTTATAAAAGGTTTAGGAGGTATTTTTTCATTAAAAAAAATCTATTTTAATATTTTTTTGTTGAAAAATTTCTTCTTTTTTATTATATTATCCATTAATATAGCCGTAAATGTATGAATATCTAGACCTCCACAAAGTAGGACATCTTCTAAAATAAAAAAAAAAAATCTGTTGGCCGCTCCACTATCCTTCAATTAGGAGATCAAGAGGTAGCTTCGTATTTGTTATAAAGGGTATCGGTTGTCTTTTGTTCTTAAAAATCTCAATTTTTCATTAATTTTTCTTATATTATCCAATAAAACCATAAATGTATGATATCTGGACTGCTCCACTATCGTACATCTGCAAAATTTAAAAAATCTGTCACCTTTTCTAATTATCATGTGAATATCACGTGGACTCCGCAGTACAGTGGTACTTGGCCTTCCACTAAAATCTAAAAATTTACTGCTACCTCGCTGTCCTCCAATAGGAGATGATGGGCCAACTTCGTTTTCTTGTGGACAGTGATGGGACGTTGGACAGAAACTTTCAGCCCTCTCCTACGAGTAGTGTCGGCGGGGGGGGGAGGGATACAAAATCTAATAATATGCCTCCCTTGGCTGTGACTTGTTGGAGATATTTCACTAACAATGACCTTTTATGCTCCAAAATTTTAAAGGCCAAGTCTTGCCCTAATAGATCTTTATGGGAACCAATAATTCAAAGAGGAAATTTTTAGTTTTGAGAGGGTTTTGTTGAAGCAGTGAAATTTATAAAGGAAAATGTTATATGGATTATAGGAAGAGGGGACAATATTAATGCTTGGCAATGTAACTGGATCCCAACTAAAGAGGGATTTAGGAAGCCCTTTTCATCAATTAGGGATCCTAATTTGCCTGTTCGTGAGTTTCAAAGTCTGAGTACGAACTGGGATATTAATAAATTGAAGATTTATTTTGTTGAAAAACAAAATCTAATAATATGCCTCCCTTGGCTGTGACTTGTTGGAGATATTTCACTAACAATGACCTTTTATGCTCCAAAATTTTAAAGGCCAAGTCTTGCCCTAATAGATCTTTATGGGAACGAATAATTCAAAGAGGAAATTTTTAGTTTTGAGAGGGTTTTGTTGAAGCAGTGAAATTTATAAAGGAAAATGTTATATGGATTATAGGATGAGGGGACAATATTAATGCTTGGCAATGTAACTGGATCCCAACTAAAGAGGGATTTAGGAAGCCCTTTTCATCAATTAGGGATCCTAATTTGCCTGTTCGTGAGTTTCAAAGTCTGAGTACGAACTGGGATATTAATAAATTGAAGATTTATTTTGTTGAAAAAAAGGATGTGGAGAATATTTATAAGATTTACATACCTAATGTTAATAGAGAGGGTAAAAGGATTTAGTCATGGACTAAAAATGGTCAACTTACCACCAAATCAGCTTCTAAGCTCTTATTAAACAAGGATGTTCCTAACAATCAAATCCAATCAAATTGGAAAGTCTTTTGGAAATTTCATCTTGCTTAAAGAGTTCTTTTTTGGTTGGAAATATCTCAATCATGCTATCATGGTAAGAGAATTTCTTAATTACAAAATTAATTCTTTTGATGAAAATTGTCCAATCTGTGCTAAAGGAAAGGAAAGTGCTATTCAGGCTCTACTTCTTTGTGATAATGCAAGAGCATGTCGGTTTGGATCATATTTCGGCTTTCTATCTCATAATTTTTCTGATCAAAGCTTGAGAAAATGGTGGCTAAAGTATTGTGAAAATGATGCTTCTTCCTCCCCTATTACCAATGATCACTCTAAGATGAGAATTCTGATATCTTGGTGGGTGATTTGGAAGGCTAGAAATGATTTTATTTTTAGAAATCTCAAAATAAATCCCTCCTCAATTCTTTTGGCTATTAATGGTTACATGGCTGAGACTTGTTGGAGATATTTTACTAACGATGACCTTTTATGCTCCAAAATTTTAAAGGCCAAGTCTTGCCCTAATAGATCTTTATGGGAACCAATAATTCAAAGAGGAAATTTTTGGTTTTGAGAGGGTTTTGTTGAAGCAGTGAAATTTATAAAGGAAAATGTTATATGGATTATAGGAAGAGGGGACAATATTAATGCTTGGCAATGTAACTGGATCCCAACTAAAGAGGGATTTAGGAAGCCCTTTTCATCAATTAGGGATCCTAATTTGCCTGTTCGTGAGTTTCAAAGTCTGAGTACGAACTGGGATATTAATAAATTGAAGATTTATTTTGTTGAAAAAAAGGATGTGGAGAATATTTATAAGATTTACATACCTAATGTTAATAGAGAGGGTAAAAGGATTTAGTCATGGACTAAAAATGGTCAACTTACCACCAAATCAGCTTCTAAGCTCTTATTAAACAAGGATGTCCTAACAATCAAATCCAATCAAATTGGAAAGTCTTTTGGAAATTTCATCTTGCGTAAAGAGTTCTTTTTTGGTTGGAAATATCTCAATCATGCTATCATGGTAAGAGAATTTCTTAATTACAAAATTAATTCTTTTGATGAAAATTGTCCAATCTGTGCTAAAGGAAAGGAAAGTGCTATTCAGGCTCTACTTCTTTGTGATAATGCAAGAGCATGTCGGTTTGGATCATATTTCGGCTTTCTATCTCATAATTTTTCTGATCAAAGCTTGAGAAAATGGTGGCTAAAGTATTGTGAAAATGATGCTTCTTCCTCCCCTATTACCAATGATCACTCTAAGATGAGAATTCTGATATCTTGGTGGGTGATTTGGAAGGCTAGAAATGATTTTATTTTTAGAAATCTCAAAATAAATCCCTCCTCAATTCTTTTGGCTATTAATGGTTACATGGGGAACCTTGCAAATTATAATGGTCCCATAAAATCTGGTGATATTCATCCAGATTATTTTTCTAGAGTGATCTCAACATTTGAAGCTTTTGTTTTTGTTGATGTTGCTTTTGAGGCTTTGGACGGGAGTGGCACTTTTGGTTTCACCATTAAATTAAATAATAATTTTCTCCACGCAAGAGGTATTTCGGTGGACCCAAGGTCTTCTCTGCCAAAGAGGTTGAAGTGAGGGCTGTCCAACATGCCCTTATGAGAGTTAAAGATATGAATTTAGTAAAGGTCTCTATTTTGTCTGATTTTAGCAATGATGGCTTTAAATGGCTCCAGTGATTGGTCCATCAATGCTATTGTTTTGGATATTTAAAATCTATCTTCATATTTTGAATAAGTCAACTTTGCTTTCATCATTAGAAGACTTAACAAGGTGGTTCATATTTTGACAAGAATATGTTATTTTTTAGGCCGTGATGTTATTAATCTTTAGTTTTGTAGTTTCAGTGGTTTTTGTTTGGTTTCTTTCTATCTTTCTTGTTGTTTGGTCTTCGCTCCTTATTTTTTTGTTGTTGGTCATTGTTTTGTTCTTTCTTTTTTTGATGAATGAATTATCTTAAAAATAAAAAAATAAAAAAATTAAAGGGCTTGGATTTCATAATAAAATGATGCATGTAATTTGCAGTCAATGGATTTACTACGATTTGAAAGAGTTGGTGGAAGAAGATTGAGACCTAGGGACCACTAACAAGCTCAAGATTCACTAGAAAGAAGAAGAAGCTTACATGAGTAAAGAAAAAAGAATCTAACTTAGGGTTTTATGATCAGGTATTCTATAATAGCGAAGGATATGCACGGCATCCTGCGATACATGGAATATGACAAAACTATCAAAAGGAAAGGGAAAATTGAAGGAAAGCCTCGCGGTCACTGTATTAAATATTTGTTCACTCTTCTTTTATAAAAAAGGTTTAAGGTGTATTGTTCATAAAAATCACTATTCTAACATTAGTTTTTTTTTAATATTAGCCAATAAAATCATAACTGTATGAAAATGTGGTCCTCCCAACCGTGGGACGTTTTCTAAAATTTAAACAACTACTGCCAACTCCACTATCCTCCATGAGGAGACCGAAAGTCAGCTTTGTTTGTTGTTATAAAAGGTTTAGGAGGTATTTTTTCATTAAAAAAAATCTATTTTAATATTTTTTTGTTGAAAAATTTCTTCTTTTTTATTATATTATCCATTAATATAGCCGTAAATGTATGAATATCTAGACCTCCACAAAGTAGGACATCTTCTAAAATAAAAAAAAAAAATCTGTTGGCCGCTCCACTATCCTTCAATTAGGAGATCAAGAGGTAGCTTCGTATTTGTTATAAAGGGTATCGGTTGTCTTTTGTTCTTAAAAATCTCAATTTTTCATTAATTTTTCTTATATTATCCAATAAAACCATAAATGTATGATATCTGGACTGCTCCACTATCGTACATCTGCAAAATTTAAAAAATCTGTCACCTTTTCTAATTATCATGTGAATATCACGTGGACTCCGCAGTACAGTGGTACTTGGCCTTCCACTAAAATCTAAAAATTTACTGCTACCTCGCTGTCCTCCAATAGGAGATGATGGGCCAACTTCGTTTTCTTGTGGACAGTGATGGGACGTTGGACAGAAACTTTCAGCCCTCTCCTACGAGTAGTGTCGGCGGGGGGGGGAGGGATACAAAATCTAATAATATGCCTCCCTTGGCTGTGACTTGTTGGAGATATTTCACTAACAATGACCTTTTATGCTCCAAAATTTTAAAGGCCAAGTCTTGCCCTAATAGATCTTTATGGGAACCAATAATTCAAAGAGGAAATTTTTAGTTTTGAGAGGGTTTTGTTGAAGCAGTGAAATTTATAAAGGAAAATGTTATATGGATTATAGGAAGAGGGGACAATATTAATGCTTGGCAATGTAACTGGATCCCAACTAAAGAGGGATTTAGGAAGCCCTTTTCATCAATTAGGGATCCTAATTTGCCTGTTCGTGAGTTTCAAAGTCTGAGTACGAACTGGGATATTAATAAATTGAAGATTTATTTTGTTGAAAAACAAAATCTAATAATATGCCTCCCTTGGCTGTGACTTGTTGGAGATATTTCACTAACAATGACCTTTTATGCTCCAAAATTTTAAAGGCCAAGTCTTGCCCTAATAGATCTTTATGGGAACGAATAATTCAAAGAGGAAATTTTTAGTTTTGAGAGGGTTTTGTTGAAGCAGTGAAATTTATAAAGGAAAATGTTATATGGATTATAGGATGAGGGGACAATATTAATGCTT
The DNA here is from genome assembly GCA_037013555.1 of Sextonia rubra. Taxonomy (NCBI): domain Eukaryota; kingdom Viridiplantae; phylum Streptophyta; class Magnoliopsida; order Laurales; family Lauraceae; genus Sextonia; species Sextonia rubra. Next base: position 58,390,039 of record JASUAD010000008.1, on the reverse strand, counting down.
GGCAATGTAACTGGATCCCAACTAAAGAGGGATTTAGGAAGCCCTTTTCATCAATTAGGGATCCTAATTTGCCTGTTCGTGAGTTTCAAAGTCTGAGTACGAACTGGGATATTAATAAATTGAAGATTTATTTTGTTGAAAAAAAGGATGTGGAGAATATTTATAAGATTTACATACCTAATGTTAATAGAGAGGGTAAAAGGATTTAGTCATGGACTAAAAATGGTCAACTTACCACCAAATCAGCTTCTAAGCTCTTATTAAACAAGGATGTTCCTAACAATCAAATCCAATCAAATTGGAAAGTCTTTTGGAAATTTCATCTTGCTTAAAGAGTTCTTTTTTGGTTGGAAATATCTCAATCATGCTATCATGGTAAGAGAATTTCTTAATTACAAAATTAATTCTTTTGATGAAAATTGTCCAATCTGTGCTAAAGGAAAGGAAAGTGCTATTCAGGCTCTACTTCTTTGTGATAATGCAAGAGCATGTCGGTTTGGATCATATTTCGGCTTTCTATCTCATAATTTTTCTGATCAAAGCTTGAGAAAATGGTGGCTAAAGTATTGTGAAAATGATGCTTCTTCCTCCCCTATTACCAATGATCACTCTAAGATGAGAATTCTGATATCTTGGTGGGTGATTTGGAAGGCTAGAAATGATTTTATTTTTAGAAATCTCAAAATAAATCCCTCCTCAATTCTTTTGGCTATTAATGGTTACATGGCTGAGACTTGTTGGAGATATTTTACTAACGATGACCTTTTATGCTCCAAAATTTTAAAGGCCAAGTCTTGCCCTAATAGATCTTTATGGGAACCAATAATTCAAAGAGGAAATTTTTGGTTTTGAGAGGGTTTTGTTGAAGCAGTGAAATTTATAAAGGAAAATGTTATATGGATTATAGGAAGAGGGGACAATATTAATGCTTGGCAATGTAACTGGATCCCAACTAAAGAGGGATTTAGGAAGCCCTTTTCATCAATTAGGGATCCTAATTTGCCTGTTCGTGAGTTTCAAAGTCTGAGTACGAACTGGGATATTAATAAATTGAAGATTTATTTTGTTGAAAAAAAGGATGTGGAGAATATTTATAAGATTTACATACCTAATGTTAATAGAGAGGGTAAAAGGATTTAGTCATGGACTAAAAATGGTCAACTTACCACCAAATCAGCTTCTAAGCTCTTATTAAACAAGGATGTTCCTAACAATCAAATCCAATCAAATTGGAAAGTCTTTTGGAAATTTCATCTTGCTTAAAGAGTTCTTTTTTGGTTGGAAATATCTCAATCATGCTATCATGGTAAGAGAATTTCTTAATTACAAAATTAATTCTTTTGATGAAAATTGTCCAATCTGTGCTAAAGGAAAGGAAAGTGCTATTCAGGCTCTACTTCTTTGTGATAATGCAAGAGCATGTCGGTTTGGATCATATTTCGGCTTTCTATCTCATAATTTTTTGATCAAAGCTTGAGAAAATGGTGGCTAAAGTATTGTGAAAATGATGCTTCTTCCTCCCCTATTACCAATGATCACTCTAAGATGAGAATTCTGATATCTTGGTGGGTGATTTGGAAGGCTAGAAATGATTTTATTTTTAGAAATCTCAAAATAAATCCCTCCGCAATTCTTTTGGCTAATAATGGTTACATGGCTGAGACTTGTTGGAGATATTTTACTAACGATGACCTTTTATGCTCCAAAATTTTAAAGGCCAAGTCTTGCCCTAATAGATCTTTATGGGAACCAATAATTCAAAGAGGAAATTTTTGGTTTTGAGAGGGTTTTGTTGAAGCAGTGAAATTTATAAAGGAAAATGTTATATGGATTATAGGAAGAGGGGACAATATTAATGCTTGGCAATGTAACTGGATCCCAACTAAAGAGGGATTTAGGAAGCCCTTTTCATCAATTAGGGATCCTAATTTGCCTGTTCGTGAGTTTCAAAGTCTGAGTACGAACTGGGATATTAATAAATTGAAGATTTATTTTGTTGAAAAAAAGGATGTGGAGAATATTTATAAGATTTACATACCTAATGTTAATAGAGAGGGTAAAAGGATTTAGTCATGGACTAAAAATGGTCAACTTACCACCAAATCAGCTTCTAAGCTCTTATTAAACAAGGATGTTCCTAACAATCAAATCCAATCAAATTGGAAAGTCTTTTGGAAATTTCATCTTGCTTAAAGAGTTCTTTTTTGGTTGGAAATATCTCAATCATGCTATCATGGTAAGAGAATTTCTTAATTACAAAATTAATTCTTTTGATGAAAATTGTCCAATCTGTGCTAAAGGAAAGGAAAGTGCTATTCAGGCTCTACTTCTTTGTGATAATGCAAGAGCATGTCGGTTTGGATCATATTTCGGCTTTCTATCTCATAATTTTTCTGATCAAAGCTTGAGAAAATGGTGGCTAAAGTATTGTGAAAATGATGCTTCTTCCTCCCCTATTACCAATGATCACTCTAAGATGAGAATTCTGATATCTTGGTGGGTGATTTGGAAGGCTAGAAATGATTTTATTTTTAGAAATCTCAAAATAAATCCCTCCTCAATTCTTTTGGCTATTAATGGTTACATGGCTGAGACTTGTTGGAGATATTTTACTAACGATGACCTTTTATGCTCCAAAATTTTAAAGGCCAAGTCTTGCCCTAATAGATCTTTATGGGAACCAATAATTCAAAGAGGAAATTTTTGGTTTTGAGAGGGTTTTGTTGAAGCAGTGAAATTTATAAAGGAAAATGTTATATGGATTATAGGAAGAGGGGACAATATTAATGCTTGGCAATGTAACTGGATCCCAACTAAAGAGGGATTTAGGAAGCCCTTTTCATCAATTAGGGATCCTAATTTGCCTGTTCGTGAGTTTCAAAGTCTGAGTACGAACTGGGATATTAATAAATTGAAGATTTATTTTGTTGAAAAAAAGGATGTGGAGAATATTTATAAGATTTACATACCTAATGTTAATAGAGAGGGTAAAAGGATTTAGTCATGGACTAAAAATGGTCAACTTACCACCAAATCAGCTTCTAAGCTCTTATTAAACAAGGATGTCCTAACAATCAAATCCAATCAAATTGGAAAGTCTTTTGGAAATTTCATCTTGCTTAAAGAGTTCTTTTTTGGTTGGAAATATCTCAATCATGCTATCATGGTAAGAGAATTTCTTAATTACAAAATTAATTCTTTTGATGAAAATTGTCCAATCTGTGCTAAAGGAAAGGAAAGTGCTATTCAGGCTCTACTTCTTTGTGATAATGCAAGAGCATGTCGGTTTGGATCATATTTCGGCTTTCTATCTCATAATTTTTCTGATCAAAGCTTGAGAAAATGGTGGCTAAAGTATTGTGAAAATGATGCTTCTTCCTCCCCTATTACCAATGATCACTCTAAGATGAGAATTCTGATATCTTGGTGGGTGATTTGGAAGGCTAGAAATGATTTTATTTTTAGAAATCTCAAAATAAATCCCTCCTCAATTCTTTTGGCTATTAATGGTTACATGGGGAACCTTGCAAATTATAATGGTCCCATAAAATCTGGTGATATTCATCCAGATTATTTTTCTAGAGTGATCTCAACATTTGAAGCTTTTGTTTTTGTTGATGTTGCTTTTGAGGCTTTGGACGGGAGTGGCACTTTTGGTTTCACCATTAAATTAAATAATAATTTTCTCCACGCAAGAGGTATTTCGGTGGACCCAAGGTCTTCTCTGCCAGAGAGGTTGAAGTGAGGGCTGTCCAACATGCCCTTATGAGAGTTAAAGATATGAATTTAGTAAAGGTCTCTATTTTGTCTGATTTTAGCAATGATGGCTTTAAATGGCTCCAGTGATTGGTCCATCAATGCTATTGTTTTGGATATTTAAAATCTATCTTCATATTTTGAATAAGTCAACTTTGCTTTCATCATTAGAAGACTTAACAAGGTGGTTCATATTTTGACAAGAATATGTTATTTTTTAGGCCGTGATGTTATTAATCTTTAGTTTTGTAGTTTCAGTGGTTTTTGTTTGGTTTCTTTCTATCTTTCTTGTTGTTTGGTCTTCGCTCCTTATTTTTTTGTTGTTGGTCATTGTTTTGTTCTTTCTTTTTTTGATGAATGAATTATCTTAAAAATAAAAAAATAAAAAAATTAAAGGGCTTGGATTTCATAATAAAATGATGCATGTAATTTGCAGTCAATGGATTTACTATGATTTGAAAGAGTTGGTGGAAGAAGATTGAGACCTAGGGACCACTAACAAGCTCAAGATTCACTAGAAAGAAGAAGAAGCTTACATGAGTAAAGAAAAAAGAATCTAACTTAGGGTTTTATGATCAGGTATTCTATAATAGCGAAGGATATGCACAGCATCCTGCGATACATTAAAGGAAAGCCTCGCGGTCACTGTATTAAATATTTGTTCACTCTTCTTTTATAAAAAAGGTTTAAGGTGAATTGTTCATAAAAATCACTATTCTAACATTAGTTTTTTCTAATATTAGCCAATAAAATCATAACTGTATGAAAATGTGGTCCTCCCAACCGTGGGACGTTTTCTAAAATTTAAACAACTACTGCCAACTCCACTATCCTCCATGAGGAGACTGAAAATCAGCTTTGTTTGTCGTTATAAAAGGTTTAGGAGGTATTTTTTCATTAAAAAAACTCTATTTTAACATTTTTTTTGTTGAAACATTTCTTCTTTTTTTATATTGTCCATTAATATAGCCGTAAATGTTTGAATATGTAGACCTCCACAAAGTAGGACATCTTCTAAAATTAAAAAAAAAAAATTTGTTGGCCGCTCCACTATCCCTTCAATTAGGAGATGAAGAGGTAGCTTCGTTTTTGTTATAAAAGGTATAAGTTGTATTTTGTTCTTAAAAATCTCAGTTTTTCATTAATTTTTCTTATATTATCCAATAAAACCATATTATCCAATTTTGTTCTTAAATAGTCTGTTGCCTTTTCTCGTAGTTGTGTATCTCAAAATAAAATAAATAGGGGAGGCATAGGCCCTTAATAGAAAATTATATTGGATTTTCTCGGCTACTTGTTGCCAAAATCCTAAAGTATTAGTAAAGGGAGTGAAAATATTTTTCAATATTCCCCATTAGTTAAATCTCACTTTTCAACACTCCTCATAAGGTGAAATCGGATTGACATACTTTTGATGACAAGCATTTTTATGACATCAAGTCGTTCCTCCTACGATTTGAACTCACAATCGATTTGGCTTTGATGCCAAATTAAATTTTCTCAATTGGCCACTGCTACTAAAACCTCAGGGTATTAGTAAAGGCAGTAAAAATAATTTTCAACATTCCACATCAGGTGGAGCCCACTCTTCAACAAATAATGTCATAGGCCCCCAAGATGGTGCAGCGCCCATCTTTAATTTATGGTGGGGCTCACCTTTTGAAAATCCGAGCCATTCATCAGTCATAAGACTCATTATATTCATTGTATCTAGGTTTTCAAAGAAATAATCAGCAGTCCATCCATTTTTATTGATCACATATGAGTGCCCCCCTTTATTTCGATTTCACCAAGAGAATAATAAGGCAAGTTCATCACATACTTCAGATGAAATCTAATCTAATGGTGGCAATGCTCACTACAAGAAAAATTAATTTTAGCAGCCAACTTTTAGCAGGGGCCAATGATGCACGTCGCTATAGGATTCTTCTAGCTATAGACTCTGTAGCAGCCATCGCTAAGAGATTTAGCTACGGACTCTATAGCAGCAACTAGCGGCTTCTGGGCCAACTTTCAGTATAAGTTTTAGTGGCAATCAAAATAGTTTTAACAAAGGCCAAGCCCGCGTTAAAACTAGTTTTTCTTGTAGTGGTTACATATTTAAATCATAAGTTATAGGTTGATCATTAAAAAGAGCCTTAGAGCTTATGAATGGCTTGGGTTTTAAAAAGGTGAGCCCACCGTAAATTAAAAATGAGGCCCTGCACCATACTGCAAGACGGTGGTCCAGTGTAGCCTTGCCCCTATTATTATATGACCTTCTACAGGCATTGGGACTATAGATTAGGAAACAAGAATTTTCAGACTTACAAATACTTTGAATGATGAGGAACACAAGAGAATGTTGTTTCCCAGAGGTCGGCTTCACTGGTTTCATGTAAAACGTGGAGTCAGGAGTTAGAGATAGAGAGTAATTCAAAATTCAAGACAATAAGATAACACTTTCAATTTTTTTGTTCCTTCCAGGTAGAAAAAAATTTTTTTTTCAGCTACATCATGGATTGTTTAAACTTGCAAACTTTACTCTGCCCACCCATTTTTATAATCAGCTGGAGGTGGAATCTCACTTGAACTAAATCCCGTTTGACAAAAAATTATCAGCACAAGCAAGGAAACTAGGCAAAAGCTACATAGCTCTAACTTCTCGTGTCCAATGGTATTTTTGAACTGTGGTAAAACTGATCGAAAAGATTAAGAAAGAAAACTACAGCAACAGACGGACCAGAGACGAGCCAGAGAAACTCAATAGATACTAGGATATCACAGGATTGGAAAATAGCGTGCATGACTAGGACATCCTTGCCAACTTTTGCACATGTTACGCCAAAAGAGTATATATGGGTGCATCATGCCCGCATTCGGAATTAATACGACACTAGTTTCTTTCGGAGCCAGGTTTGGATCCTAGGTTTGTTGCTTGTTGGACCTGAGTCCTCACAAGTGATCATAGTTACTGGGCTAAAACATCTACAACCTTACCAGGCTGATTTTGGCACCAGTATTCTGATGGACCTGAACCCTGGCCCATGATAAGGTCGAGTCCCTTGACAGCTCTACTAGTTCATCCGGGTAAAACCTTGATTACGCAAAGAAGAAAACTACAACATAATCATATAGCTTAATTAGCTGTTACTGCCATTGAGAAAGTCTGTCAATGGGCCTCCATCTTGTTGGATTTTGTCTTGTATTCTGGTTTAATCGGATCGGTTGTTTGGTTTAGCCAGAACTGAGGCTCAAGGTTATGAGTATTTTAGTCATTATGTATGGATTTTTTTGTTAGCCAAGAAAGCGGAAACTATATATATTGATGTACTGTTACCCTAGATCCCGAGGGAATTGAGATGGGATCATGATAGATGAGTTCTTTCCTCCGTGAACGTAGGTAAGGTTGCCGAAGCACGTAAAATTGTTGTGTTTATGTGTGTGATTGCTTGATGGTATGATTGTTTGTGTTCATCGTGGTTGAGCTGTTGATTGCGGGGTATTTCCGTTGTGCCGCTTTTCCCAACACATCTGGCCAGCTTGGGTTCCAGATCCAAGTCCATGGCCATGCATTTGAGTCTTAGGGCCTGGCAATTAGGGTCCACAGCTAGCTTTTAACAGGCCAGAGCAGGGTGTAGGCTGTCGGGTGACACGATCATTGGACTTGTGTTAGTGTCTCTCTCTCTCTCTCTCACACACACACACACACACACCCCACATGGCCGGGTGGATGGACTATATGGGCAATGTTGTTCTAGCCCGCAAAACATTCCATGAATGGCTCAATGTCATTGCAAAAGGAGTATAGGCCTATGAGCACCAGAAATTTGTGTGGAGAAGAAGTGTCACACATATACCTAGCCCTTCTTGAACAATTGGGTTCTCCTCAATTGTGTCCACGGGTCCTTTTTTTTTTTTCTTTTTTTCTGATTGAAATCAATTGAGAATTTACAGGTGATTTGAGGGAAGAAGGATGTCAACAACACGAGACCTGTTGTCCTATATATATTTTTTCCCACTATATGCAGGACTCAAACTCACAGAGTCTCCATATTTTACATTATTTGTAGCTTCTTTGAGTTACTTAACACTTTATGGGTAGTATTCGTCGAACCTTCAAGAAATGCTTCAGATTTACAACATTAGCGGCCCACTTTCATATATATGTTAACAAACCTATGTATGAAAGAGATGGCCATCCTTGTGGCAAGATGTCATCTACAAGATCATGTAAAGAATATCAATTCGGAAACGCCCAAACCTTTCTCCTGTAGGAAGCAGAGCTCAAATCCATTCCAAATTACTCGATTAATTTAAATCTCAAAATTACTCTTTTCTATCAAATAGTCAAGCACATGAAGAGGGCCAGGACTTGAATGGTGAAACAGTACCCACCTTTTCGAAATTTGAGCCATTTATTTAGGACTACTCGAAAGAATTAGAGGCCTAAACCGACAATTCTAAATAAGATATTTTTTATTTTTTTTAATATTATTATAATATTTTTTTTAATTTTTTTCATTTTTTAATGCAATGTTACTAATTAAGTTTTCTATTCAAGTTTTGCCAACATATTTTTTTTAATTGATTGTATGGCTAATCCACTTAATCTTTCTTGTAATATTATTGATCTAAATTAGAATTTTATCAATTTTAATTTTGAAAAACTTCTTTCTGTAGAAGTAATAGTTACGGGTATTGTCAATATTTTTCTAATAAACATATTTAATATTTATAAATTATTACGAAAAATATTCACAAATCATCGAACGCTAACTATAATAAATATATCGAAGGATTCTAAAATTGATACAGGTTAAGGTCCCAATAGAAATTTCTTATATGTAAATAAGCAAATAAATAACCCAAGTTAAAAAGCAATCAACTGCAAAAGATGGACATTATTTTTTATGTGGAAAACTCAAACAGAAAAAAACCAAGGGACCTACCATTGGTCCAGCAAGAACAAGCATTATGCAAGAGAGGTTATAAGATCTACTTAATAACCGTACCTAGTTGAACAGAACCTAAAGGACTTAAAGTTCTTCTTACCAATGCATACATCGTTTACCTTCTTTATGCTTGATCCAATATGCCTTGAAATCACTTAATGCGAATCTCAAGGAAAAGTAAGGGGAGATGTATCTCAACAACTCAAAGCTTGAGAACAACATGAAAGAGTTACTCTAGAAAAGAAATAAATCTCTCAAAAGGTATTCTAAAATTTAGAATTGTGAAAGAGGTAATTTGGGCTAAGAGAGATGATATATATAGCCCAATATTCGTGAGATATTATTAGGGGCAATCTCCAAAGGAAATAAGGAAGTATTGTTTGCAAAGAAAACAAATCAGGAAGTTCGAATTTAAAATCTCCAATGATCGATTGGGCATAGGTCCGATAAATCGCGCATTCCTTCGATCAATCGAATTAATGTTCTATTTGGTTGTCTTTTTTTCCTGCGGAATTCTTCTGCAATCATCCGATCAATCCAGTATCTATCTGATTGATTGGGCCTTGTAAAAATTCTTTTTTTAAGCCTTTAAACCTTTGCTTTTGATCAACAACTTTGACATGAACTTCAGTCCATCTAAAAATGTAAAATTACAACTCTTATAAGCCCAAGTTTTCCCAACTCATAAATTAGCGAGTATTGCTCCTTACACATATAATATAAGCTTGGAATTAAAATTTTTTTAAAAGCATAGAACCATAGATCTTGATTTAGTGATTTATCAGTGTTGGCCATAAAGATTATAATGTGGATTACTTTTGAATTTAATGCAGCTTCTTCAATATGAAAAAAAGGATTATATTTGAAGTTGTCTTTTATGGATTTCAAGCATCACAAATGTAGGGAGAGAAATTTGTGAATTGGAGGATTTTCATAACAAAAGGATTTTTTGTTTCTTGTGATTTTATGGTTTTCTTTTTTCTTTTAATGGCAACATTTTTAAAATGTGAAAATAGGCTTTAATTCTTTTTTATTTTAAATATGAAAAGATAGCAGTTGCTTTTCAGGAATATAAAAAGATGCTAGTTGTTTTAATTATTTCTATGAGACCTTATTCTTTAGGAGAAATAAAATAATAAAAATTACTTTTTTTAAATTTAAAAATATTTAAGTTGCTTCAATTACTTTTATGAGATCTTATTTTCTGAAATTAAAAAAAAAGATGATGAGAATTGCTTTTTTGGAGGGGCCTTCTTTTTTGGCAAGCCTAAAGCAATAGCTTTTTTTTGTTTAATGGTGGAGCTGCCCCTGCATGCATCAGCCCCAGAATTGGGGCGCTACATGAAGAGAGGAAGCTAAACTTATTTGCAAAGAGACAAGTCATCTTACCAATTTTGGTGGCAGGTTAGGAATAAAATTCCAGATTTCATCATTTTGTCTGGGACAATTCACGGGTTCCTACAACTCTCAGATGCATTTTAAGGCTTAGTTCCTTTCCCAAAAGTACCTAAAAGGTTAAGCATTCCAAGTAATATCAGTGGAAACCGTTTGATTGCTCATTTTGGATACACACATCAAAAGGAAGAGGTTATCCCGGGTGAAGAAATTAGAGTCTATTGCTCTCGATGAAGTCGGTTAATTAATGACCTGACGACGATTGGGTGTCACGGTAGAAAGAATGGGATATTGGCACGTTGGTAATGGTAACTCGTTGGAATAAGTATGGATTAATGTCGTTGTTTGCAGCCAACAAGAGATCATCTCTTCACTGGTCCTGTTTACTTGCATTAGATTATATCAAAATGTAATACTTAGTACATTCTATATAAGTGGTTAAAAGTGTAGATGAAAAGTGAATTTTCTAAAATAAGTATCAAATAACTTTTTCTTTCAAAAAAAAAGAATGAAAAAATGGAAAATCCTACCATCACCCTAGTAATTCAAGCCTTATGTATTTTAATACAAACAAATGGGCCTGAATGATCAACTTAATTTGGAGAAAATTTCCGGCTTCTATTAAAAAGTCAATTACTTTCACAACCTTCTGCTAATGGTTTTGAAATGAGGCAATTATCAATCACTAACTATAGGGGATAATCATATGATGGTACATCATTGGAGTCGTTCTCATGCAATTCATCAGCCCAATAATCTGAAAATCTGTACTAATATCCACAAATGGAATGGTTCTAATGTTACACATCTTGGCCCAAGGCTTATTGAACTTCTATTTGAGTCTGAGATATGGTCTCCCTTGCTGTTGGACCAATATAAGCAGAATTTTGTCAATTTTAATGTCTACTACTGTCTCCCAAGGAGGGGTCTCACCCACCATAGCTGCGAAAAAAATAAAAAATAAAAACTAGTAATGGGTAGACACTTTTTCTCACCTAAAGCTATATCACTTCACCAGAGGTCTTCTCCCCTCATCCTAGGGTTCCTCCACCTCACCTAAGGCTACCTCACCAGAGGGGGCCCAACCCCCATAAAGCTGAAAAGATAAAAAGGAGAAAAAGGGAACACGTTGAGTCATTATGGATTTTGCGCCGACCTAGTTCCTGACTCGGACCCATCAAAGGTGCACAGACATAGGCCTGCTCACAGGGCCCGAATGTTGAATATTGCTCATTGACAGTCTTAATGCCGACAAATAATCTAGGGCAATGGGATGATAAATTGCACATGTTCTCGTATAGGCAACTGGACGTCGGAAAAACAGATGGGATCCTCGCCTTACAGAGGGTCGGATGGGATCTCCTGCTCGTTCTCCTCTCACTTGGGACAATGAAGATGACCGCCCAATGGGGTTCCTGAGTCTAGACCCGGATATTAATTGGGCTAATGGGTGGGTCCAGGTTCGCGTTCCTTTTGAAATGCTCTGGCTCAGGCCAAGTTGCAAAAAAGTACATTTGAGCTTATAGATCCGGGCCTCTACCCAACTGGAAATTGAAATAAATAATCCTGGGCTTGGACACATTTTGGTTTCCTGGATTCGGATACTTGAAAAGCTTAAATGTCTCAATGAAATGCTTTTGAGTGGTATTAAACTAATGGGCCAGAGTTGGGAATTGCATACCTAAACGTTATTGTGCAGGCCTGGAGAATGCTTGGGCCACTAAATAAGGTGCATGGACACTTCGTCACCAGCATACATTAGCCTGAGGCCCGGAATAGTGGAAGATGAGGATCCTTCAATCTTGTGGGACCCGTCATTTGAGTCATTACTGCTAGGCCAATCAACCTCTAACATTTTCTGAAGTCTGTCATTTTTTAAAATTAGAAGGCGGCTGTTTTGGTCTGTCAACACGCAACAGTGGGCCTGGAGAGTGGAGAGCCAAAGCCCGACCACCTATTTGCTGGGTTCCATGAGCAAAGGTCAGGAAAAAACAATCAGGCCCTGTTTAGATAAAGGGACACAAGAAATACAGGTCTACCGTGGCAGTGTAACGGAGACCGCTCAAATCAATCAATGGACCCACCTCACATTCAAACCGGTCAGAATAACTCTCTCCCTTGTTTTGATCTTGTAGTATAAAACATTGTCTTAGATTCGATGCACTCCCTTTTGGTTTTTGTGTTTTAACCAATGAATCTAAACGCCCAAACATCATGCTTTCATTCCAATTTGAGTTTGACCCATGTTTTATTGACTTGTGATTACATGCGACTCACTTATTCCTAGTTATTGTATACTTGTAGCGTGTTACATTGTAAATTGAAATGTCAATTTTCGCTTTGCTGAATCTAAATGCCTAAACATAATGCTTTCACTCTAATTAGATTTTAACCCATGTTTAATTGCCTAGCGACACTCCTTCTGAGGTATCATGTTCTTACAGCTTGTTATTAATATGACCAATATAATTGTAAGCCCGACTTTTACCAGAGTGAAATTTAGGTTAGCGCTAATACATGGAACCGTGATTTCACCCAGACACTCTTAAAGAGGTGGGTCCAATAATGATGTATTGGGGTGGCTAAAAAGGATCCCATATTCTTTACCATGAAAAACAAAAAAGTTTTTAATGTTTGTAGCCCTGACCAAGAGGACATCTCCCCAAAGGTAGGCTGCCTTCTTGCTGCTACAATAAAAGAAAATGAGCACAGAGAAGTCTGCAAAATCAACAAATCACAGCTTACATTCTCATTATTCAAACTTAACATATGCACATTTTTGCAGGCTTTAGATTTTACAAACTTCTATCTTTGGATATTGTTTTCTTCTAAAAACCATTGATATGGGACTGGACCACCCTTATTGTTTTTGTAACATTCATATTGGGTACAAACAAGCATACATAGTTAGCACGCAAATGGTCTCCAAACTTGTAATTTTATTCGCAGCGCCTTCGTCTAAGAAGAGCAGTCCATATAGATGATGACGACGACTTCGGGATACGAAGAATGATTAGCATCAGCAACGAGGCATGTTTCGCGGGGGAGGTAGCAATTTAGTATCTGAAGTAGGGCCGTTGGTCACAATCAATGTTGTCTCCATACCCCAGCTCAAATGACGTTCCAAATGGCAATGCATGAACCATACTCCTGTGGAAATAAATCATCGAGATTAGTTTATGATGACGATGAATAAAACAAAGTAGTAAATTGTGTAATTTTGATAAGCCGACAAAACTTTAGGTCATATTTGACATCTTCCTTGAGAATTCGAGGAGAATTTGCTTTTATTAAAGGGTTAAGAGACTGAAAGATCAAGGGAGAATATCGATAAGGAACAATCATTATATTTTCTTTTTGGTAGAAAATGGTTGCCTACTTTCAAAATGAGTTAAGTAATTCCAAGCATCAGACGAAACATTTATAATTTATTTGTACGACATGAGGATTTCATGCTCCATAGTTTGTCTAAATTTGGACCGATCTTGGGTTAATTGACATAAAACACAATCTTGCCGACCTATGCCAAACAAGTAATACATGCACTTAAGTAACTGATTTACTCACACAATTGATTTAAAAGCCCAAAAGAAAGAAATCCCAGCCAAGCCTTCCTAATTACAAATGGACAGGCTAGGCTAGGCCTAGATGCGGGGCAGAGTTTCTAAAGGCAAGTCGAGCCTGATCTTGCCTTGGTCAACTTGGCTTGGCCCATGAAGAGCCCTTGCCAACAACACCCTTTGTATATTCAACTTCTTCCAAGAAAATTCTACCCCAAAAAAAAAAAAAAAAAGCTTCTTCCAAGAATCTTTTGTTTTTGTTTTTTTTTCTTTTTGGTAAAGAACATTTCTTCCAAGATTTGAAATGAAAAAATTGAACAAAAAAATCCATAGGAGTCATTTGGACAAGTAAACACATAAAATGGTGTAGAAGAGGAGAACTTTTCTTTCAAGAAATCTTTTTTTTCGAAATTCGGTGATCGTGAATGGAACAATGAGGATTCACCATATTACTGTGGAGAGGGGTGCCTTGGATGGGAATGGCATGCATCCCGTATTAATGTAATAGACTGTAATTGGTTTATTCACAGTTATCACTGGGAAATGCCTTAGATGTTCCTCACTCATTTTCTCCATCTGGATATGTTTGAGAGAAAAAAAATTTTCCCTTCATCATTTCTTACTCATCAGAACAATCCTCTTGAAGATTTGAGTTGCATGAATCAAGAATTAAACACTCACCAGGATTATCAGCTCTGAATCTTAAAGCAACCCATCCATTCTTTGGTACCCCAACAGTATTCATTTCTGGAGGATCAACAAGATTATACCCCGGAGTGTCTTTCGTCCTATTATAATTCCCAGTACCCGATCCAACCACATAAAAGTTATATCCATGCAGATGCATTGGATGATGCTCTGCTGCAATCAAATTAGTCCCCTGATAAACAATCTCCACTGTAGTATTATACTTGATCACCCTCACCTTAGTCCCTCGCGTTGGCAACTCCAAACTCGACGAAAGATTACTCCCCGTAAAATTGAAGAAATAGGGAGGTATGGTTGGAAAATCATCAGTGTAAACACCATTAATCCTCCTGTAATAAGCCTGCAGTATGTCCGTGAAAGGCGACACGAAGCTTATGTTGTTCAAGCTCGCCGAAAGGCGATTTCCATTGGGCCCTGAACATGAACTATTCGGGCACAGTATGGTATTTATAGAGACTGTAAGCAACCAATGCTCGTCCACGGTTTTTGGAACACTGATGGGGTGATCTTTACTTGCCAAGCTCCGGAGCCTGCGTGTGAAGCTGTTGGCCGCCTGGGTGTCGTTGTATGCGGGGAGGGTGTAATTGTATGGAGACGATGGGGGAGTGTAGGATCCGTTGTATTGGAGGATTGCGAGGGTGGTCGTGTTGTCGAAGGAGACACCTTCGCCATTGGAGAAAGCAGCAGCAGCCATGTAGTAAAGACTTGGGGATTGGTTAGCTTGTAAGAGGATGTCCATGGTCTGGCCCGGCGTTATCATGATATATTTTGTAGTGAAACTTTTGACGTAGTTGGCGTCAACTGCGGCTACTGTGAGGGTGTGGTTGGCGATGGAGAAGAAGAGCTCACTGTTCATGGCTGCATTAACCACGCGAAGGAGGTATGTCTTTCCCTTTTGCACCGACAGCCGGAATGTGTCTGTGGGAACATGGTCGAACAACTTGGCCTAGTTAGTGTTAATTTATTATTATTATTATTATTTTATGACATAGTGTTTTATTATTTAAGCATTCTTGGGTTAGAGGTTTATGGTCCAATAGGACAACTTTGGGGTGGCAAAACTTGCCCTGATCAGTTGCTTATATGTATCGGGTGTGGGTCGGGTACCCCTCCAACCCAAAGACCTGCGCTATAGGGACGGCAACAGATGAATTGGATTAACTGGAGTACCCGAAGTTCATATGGGTTAGAAATCAAGGTTAGGTTATGGCCCGTCAAATAAATCGGTTAGGCATGGGTTGGGAGTCAACATATAAATGTATTCCCCTCCAATTTGTCCCCTGGTGGGTCATTGACTAAAATCTTTTCCACCATCTAAAATTTGATGAGGGGTTGCCACTTGTCCGGTTGGTTAGGAATCCTGCTTCTCACCATAGGATCCAAGGACTGAATTTCTGAAACCTTGAGAGAGCAGGTGTAGTATGTCTGGGGATGGAGTTTCTCACCATGGGTGTAGATATTACCTCGTCCAAGACCCCTTCACTGGGTTTTAAAAAAGGTCTAAAAAAAATCAAAGGTATGAGCTGCATGTAAATGTTGAATATTGGGTCGGATGTCTCATTCAAGAGGTGTCCCATTGGTCATATGAAGCAAATTAGGTGAAGCAACTGTTCAGCACTTTTTACTATTGTGTATATTTTGACTTGTTTTTTTGTATACCTGGTTTGGAACATGGGTAGAGGGCTCCAGGTTGGCCATTGATAGCGAAAGAATTAGAAACGTTAGGTTCATTTCCTAAGAGAAGCGCATTTGCAATCACCTCGTTTGGGTCTGCTTTCCACCATTCCCCTGTCACAACAGAAACAGAAGAAAATGCATATAATGCATACTAATATTTACAAATGTTCCTTCTCATAGATTAGAAAAAAAGGCAGAAGATATCACTCACTTTTGTCCAAAAAAGCAAAGGCAACCCCTAATAACTAATAAATATTATAGAGAGAAATATTAAGGGCAATTCATACCTAATATGATTGTCCTTTCTTCATCAGGTTGCTTGGAAAATGGATAGGGAGTTCCAATTTTGGGATAAATAATAATGGCCCCATGTACGGTGGCCCTAGTCCAATCACTATGAGCATGCCACCACAGAGTCCCTTCTTCTGAAGACAATATGATGTTGTAAGTGAAACTGGAACCAGGTTTAATGGGGCACTGTGTAACGTATTCAGGTCCATCTGACCATGGATTCCTGGGTTGCTTCACTCCATGCCTGAAATTGCAACAAATTTTCTTATGGGGTTAACATTGGATATAAGGACTACAATGGATGGCTTTGGTTATCCTAATGAGAGAGAGAGAGAGACTACCAATGAAGGGTGAGATTATCTGAGGCTTTGTTATAAACAGTGACAAGCACTCTATCTCCTTTACGAGCATAAATATTGGGCCCTGGATACATCCCATTCACTGTCGTGATGTTCTTCGTTTTGCACAGTCGTGTGTATGTAGCTGTTCTAAACTGCAAGAACGAGTGAAGAAAATCCAACTGATCAGTTTACTTGGAGCTAAAATTTAAGTATACATAAGCCCACGAGTTGAAATTATGAAGTGGAGGATGAAACATCCAACCAAAGTAGTGTAATTAAAAGAATAAATTGTTCGTGTACTACTCTCTGCTTATGTCTTACGAAGTACACGTGCCACCTACGAGTCAATATACTTGTATCTTTTGATTATACAACGTCAAAGGAAAATGTTCTGCTACTAGTAGACCCCATGCTGTTCATAAACAATGCAAAACTTGTTAAGCCCTTGATGCCTGTCATGTTAGTTGGAGGAAGATAGATAGAAAGCTATCCTTATGGATAAGGGTGAGCCAAAAAATCAACCTCAGCATATTATCCTGGCCCTTGATAATGGTGTTTAAATGTTTTTTTAATTTATTTTAATGGTGAGTAAAAGTTCAATGAGAGTAAAATTAAGCTTAATGTCAAATATAGGATGACAAAAATGTTAAAGAGGTTGTACTGATCAAAGGTAGGTTCATGTGGGCCCCATAAAACTGGATTGGACTTGCAATTGGCTAATAGGAGTGTTTTTTGGCAAACAGAGAAGGATGTTCCCGGGGGAGGGGTGGTTTGGGGGAAGCTTCACATATATCACTTTTTTTTTTAAATATCCATTTTAAAATGTCACAATATTTTCAAAAGTTGAGGTTTTCTCCCAAGTGCTATTGAGAAGATTTTTGTGAAATAAAGTAACTATCAAGTGATTAAAAATAATAATAAAACAAAATAAATATAACTTGCCACTATTGATGTTTATATACATTCACATAAGTTAAGTCAATTAAAATAGATCAATCTAGCTCCTTGGCTAAGACTGTAGGATCTCAGATCCTATTGGGTTACCCTTTATTTCAAAATCAATTTATAATGAAAAATAGCAAAATAATGGTTTTATGGCCTTCTTGGTTGTGTTAGGAGGCATTCGAACATTACTCTACACAAGTACCTGAGGGTTGTACCAAAAACATAAAAAAAGATGACTCAAGCCCCATGACCTCAGCTTGAGGACCACCCTAATCTATAGGGTCTGCAATGTATAATTAGAGTCAGTTGACTTCATTCCAAAGCTATAACCTTAAATGCACATGATGTTGATTAAGCAACATGAGATAAAAATATGGGTCTTAGCTAATACAGGTTTTAGCTATAGAAACATAATTGCATGAGTAAAATGGCTGGGTTGAGGGCTGGTCCCCTCTCCACCTCAAAAGAAAGAAAGAAAGAAAGAAAAAAAAAATTAAAAAAAATCTCTTGGAATAATGATACATACAACCCAATTATAATGATGGGTTTCGCCCCAAGCTGTGCATACGAAGAAAGTATGCAAAAACACAAGCCCCCAAAGCGCAGGAAACAATCCGTTCGTCCTTGACTCCATGTTTTTGAGAAGACTCTGTTTCGGTGTTGCCCTTGAAAGATCTGAGTGAGGGGTCTTTATATAGCCTTAAACCAAATTATTCTGTGGGCCCTAGGTTAGGTATAGAGGTCGACCTTCCCCTTCATCCCTGCCATTTTCCACTAAATTGAATTCGAAGACTGTTACCCAACGGCCCAATTCCTAAGAGGGTCCCTCCCACCTCCTTTATATTTAATGAAGATGAAGATTCCTTTTCTAATTTCTTCCACGCGAACTGAATTATATTTGTTGTTTCTTGATGTTTGCATGTATGTATGGATAACTAAATGGTTAATAATTTATACCTCAAATGATTTACATTTGGATGCCAAAAAATCCGTACAGAAAAAGAGACAAAAATGTCTGGCCGATGTGATGGTTGCAGTGTGCAATGCAATAAATAAAGGACAACGGAATAATGGCTCCACTACAGCAAAGAATAAAAAAAGGATTCCCACCAGTGCAAATGTTAGGACCATAAGGCCCTGTTTTTCTTTGCAAGAATTAAAAAAATATATATCTGAAAATTTTAAGAATTTTCAGAGATAGTGAGATTTTTAAATGCTTTCTTGTCTGTGAAAATTCAGAAATTCCAGAAAAAAAAGAAGAGTGTGGAATTTTTAAATTTTTAGAAGCTATTTAAAATATTTAGGTAATTGAAATTCTGAAATACTTGTGATGAAATAAAAAATTTGTAAATACCAGAGGATAAATGCAATTATATTCTAAAAACCCCAACAATAAAAAATAAAGAAGGGGCCTCAAAATGCTTTTGGAAAAAATAAGTCACAAATCGATCTATACAATCTGCATTAGTGATTAGACGATACACACTGTTTTTTCAGTTGGCCTAGATGAGATTTGTAGCCAATCCATATCGGCTACTGTTGCTGATAGATATCAACATTGTCACAAAATAAATTTCTCAAGAAATTATCACATAGCGAAAAGTTAGAACATTTTTAGATTTGGGGTTTGGATCAGATATTATTGAGGAAATATTTCAAAAAAAAAAGATTCATTCTAAAATAACTAATAATGATTAAGAAATACGAATAAATATATTACTTTTAAAAAAATTATAACCTTTCTAGGGGATTTACTAGGAAGTTCCCCTTAGAGCATTAGTAGATAAAAAAAAAAGACATAAAATTTTGATAGTGCCCGGATAGAACTCTCCACCACCCTTTCTAACTTTTTTTCACCTTTTGGGAGAATAGTGCTACTTGTTTTTAATACCTCATGTATCACCGTTTTGAGCTTCCTTTTCCCATTTGTTAAATATGGGTTCGCAAATCTGATTTGTTTAAAGATATGGTACACACTACGCTGAAAGTTTAAAATTCAACCCTTTATCAAAAAAACCAAGTCCCCACCCAAGTGCCAAAAAAAAAGATAATATTAAGGGAAAGTCACAATTAAGAGGGACTTGCAGAAGGTTGATTAACAAATATGTTGCCTAATGATTATTATTTTTGTCAATTCTGGACAAAAAGGGAAAGCATAAAGTATTTGTAAAATTTGAGGTAAAAGGTTTAAAAAAATTTTTGTTGCAAATACTCAATGTAATCTTAGGATTATTTTTTTTAGTAGAATATTTATATGTCTAGGGAGCTTTGTCCATAAATTACCAAAGGTGGAGATTTTTAGGATTATTTGTAATTGCCTAATTCATGGATTGGATAAAAATTAGGGTCCATTGAGTTGTAATTTTCTAATTATTTTAGAATGAACTCTTGCGTAAGTCGCTGGAAGTTTTGAAATGATGAAAGCAAAGAAACAAAGAAAATTCATGAAGAATTGAAGTTGGGACAAAAGCACTGTTCACTCGAGCGAAGCTAAGAATTATTTATAATTGTTTAATTCATGAGTTGGACAAAAGTTAGGGTCTATTGAGTTGCAGTTTTCTAATCATTTTAGAATGAACTCTTGTGTAAGTTGCCGAAAGTTTTGACATGATGATAGCAAAGAAACAAAGAAAATTCGTGAAGATTTGAAGTTGAGCCAAAAGCACTGTTCGCTCTAGCAAAGCTAAGAATTACACACGGATAGAAGCTCCATTTGCTCGAGCGGATCACTTCATCACTCGAGCAAATGGTGAATAGAAATCCAAATTCCTCCACGAATTAAGTTTCCTTTTGTGTAAGGACTGTCAGTTTTAGTTTCTTGTAGACTTTAACCTATGAATTGTGGGGTGTTTAAAGTGTTCCTCTCTCAACCCTAAGTACATACCTTCCTATTTGAGTTGAGAATACACATTGAATATACCCTTCTTCCTTAGAGCATCCATTGAAGAGATTGTCGTGAAACTTTAAGGCTCTAGAGGATATTGCTGTTACTCTTGTAGGAGATCTGTTCGCCTTGCAAATTAAAGGTGGTTTATTTTGTTCATCTTGCGGATTCAAGACAATTTGGTTCAAGTACGGGGAGTAGTGAATGGCGAGAAGTCCGTAAGAAACTACAAGCCTTAAGTTGAGTTGAAACTGGGGAGGGATTGTGAATATTCTTGTAATTGCTCAATTTCATAGTATTAGGTTTCTGTTAATCCAGGTGATAAGATTGATGGTTTTTCCCGTATTGGGTTTCCAAGTAAAATATCATATTCCTTATCTTCTTATGATTGATTGATTTACATGTTCTTTTCTTTTCCTTAATTGTTAATTAAACCGCAATCTAAAAATTAGATTGAGACCTTGAACACTTCACTTTTGAAGGTTCTAAAAAACCATTAGATATCGCTATTCATATTAGTTAAAGATCATTAAATTAATGCCAATTGAGAGTGTAAGCTTATTCCAAGCATCAATATCGCTCCTTGTAGTGTTAAATAAATGTCAATCTGAGAGTGTTAACCCGCTCTAATTGAACATCGATATTGTGCTTGTAGCATTGAATCGAAGCCAATTTAAGAGTGTTAGTATGTCTTGAGCATTAAGATCGCCGCTCAACATAGAGTAAAAGAAAAACCCTAAAATTTGAGGATCATCACAATGTTACAGTTATAGATCAGTCCTAAACAATTGCATAAACACCATGTCTCGCATGTAGCCAAACATTCACATCACTTTCATCTCCACATTCACATTCACATTTATGTTGAAATTCACCCTTCGCAATGTTTACATATGTAGTATCCAAATCACCACAATTGCAATATGCAATAATCAAATCAGTACCTAAAACAACATTCACTTTAATCCCTAATTTCGATACCAAGCAATGAACCCACTTTACCATCAACAAATTACCTAGATCCCCATAGTCAGGTCACACTGATGTCATTGTAACCTCATTAGGCTTTTAGCCTTCTGAAAATATTTGAACAAACATTGTTATGGCCTCCTGGGACCTTCCATTATGAGCATACAGATTAATTAAAGTGCTCCAAATAACCACATTTCTTTTAGGCAAATTCTCAAGCAACATGTGCACTTCATCAACAAACCTAGAAACCACATATAGATGCATGAGAGAATTCGACGTGATGTGATTGGGTTCGGTGCCTGAATTCAACAATCGCCCATGAATCTACTTCCCTTCTTTAATTCCATAAGGAAGCACATGCCTTGAGCAGAAAAGGGTAGGTATAAATATTGGGCAGGATGGCATTTCTAATCATGTAGTGGTAGATGATCAATATTTTGCGAGGGAATGAAGACAGTGGGAGGGCTTGGAGGATGATGTTGAAGGTGAAAACATTAGGATATTGTAATGGGGACCAAGTGCAAAATAGATCATAAGTTGTGTATAATGTAGATGAGCAAAGATATTGCTGTCCAATAAAAAAAAATAAGATAAATATTGGAAAGAGCCTTTGGGACCAATTCAAGTCATCTAAATCTTCTGGTCCTTTTTGGTCTACCATTGCCGCCTCTTGAAACATCTATGGTATGAAATGCCATGCTTCATGGGTTCCGCATAAGACCGCATAAAACTATTTACGCACATGGGTTTGGAGTGTAAAATTTGTTGTAGGTTGGCTAATTTATAGGTTGGACAAACTCTGTTATTAAGTTATATTTTATAATTCTTCAGAATGGACTATGATTTGTATAGCCAAAAGAGCTAAAGTAAAGAATTCAGAAAACAGGGCATGTGCTCGAGCGCCCTCGAATTTGCTGTCGAGCGCCTAAGGCAGAAGCGAACGCGCTCAATGCTCTGATGTACATGCTTAAGTCAGACTGATGAAACATCAATTAACTGCATACGTGAAGACAGCGGTCAAGCGTGCTGATAGAAAATCCACTGACATGTGTAGATTTATTTCCTAGTTATATTAGGATAGTAAGTTGAATCCTACCAGAAGTATTACTATGAAGTATGAATAGTGGGTTATAAAAAGGGTTTCTCTCTTAACTTTAAAGTACCTCTCATTATTTTGAGTGTAAAAGATCTTATTAAGAGACTCTTTCTTCTCTAGAACTTGCATTCGAGAGTTTGTGCTGAAGTTTTGTTCTAGAAGCTGCTGTTTCTACATCTCTTGTAGAAGATCATTTTTTTCGTAAAAGATCATCTGAGGAGTCAAGCAAGGTTTGGATCTGTTTCCAAAGATCGGCAGGCAGCTGTGATAGTGTATATCTGCGTAAGAAGTATCATAGTCTTTAAGTTGTGCGAGAATCGAATAAGGGTTATGAGTATATGTTCTTGTACTACGAGATTCATAGTGTTTGATTGTTAGTCCAATTTGTATTCATGGCTTTTTTTCGTTTTGGGTTTTTATGTAAAAATCATGTCTTCTTGTAGTAGTTACGTGTTTGATTTATTTTATTTTCTACTGCTTATTGTGTGTTTATTTATAATCTAGAAGTTACATACTTGGGATCACCCCCAAAAACTTTCAAAGTGTAAATAAGATAACTAATATCAACAAAGGAGAAAAGAGCGCTCTCCAAAATACCCTTTTCATTTCTATATGAGGCTTATCTATCACCCATGCACTCCCTTCACAGATACATGTCCCTTTCAATTGGCTCAAGTCCTAGTCTGATATCAATCCGAACATTAGTCCATTGTATTCTATCACAATAAATTTTCACGACATGTAGCTAGGACTGTCTGATCAGAATAACTTACCATGCCCACACCTTCACCCATATATATCATACACATCCAAGTGGACTCACAGAAAGTGATCATATTTTCTGAACCATGGCACTATCTAGCTTGCCTATTAGAGACAAAGGCATAATTCATATTGTTGGGGTTGTTCATGTTAGATTCTTCTTTGCTATTTCCCCATATTAAAGACTATTGGTTTCAAAAACGACATAGCTGGTGATCATTTTTTCTAAAAAACATAAACATTTAAATTCATAATATTGCAATTTATAACTTCAAAAGAATAAAAAAAATTAAAAAATTTTCCTCAATATTCTGATAACGTTTTTTTATTTTTATGGAAGTATGTCTCCACTTTTTTCCTCTTTAAACCAAAATACTCAATCGGAACAATTCCCCCTGCATGTTCAAAATCATGTCATGGCGAAATATTGAAAGTCATTGAGTGTTATAAATTACTTTACCTTATTAATCCTATTTTTAGGTTTAAAAGAAATGATACTTGGCATGAAAGATAAAATAAAAGAGATGGAAAGGTAGAGGAGGAAGGATAATATAAACAAGCTCAACAAAATTGATTTTGAGCATTTTATATGTTAAATGAGAAAATTTTGTATGAAAAGAGTTTGAGAAATATTTTTAAAAATTTCTTCATTTATATAAGGATTTTGTAACTAGCTAATTCATGGGTTGAATAAAACTTTGGTTCAATTGAGTTATAATTTTTATTTTATTTAGATTGGATTGTTCTATGCTTTGCCGGAAGAGTTGAATGAAGAGATTTAAATTAAAAAGGTCATATTTCACAAACCAGTGTAGGATATGGGTAAGCCATCTACCATTGCAAAGCTCGTTTTGAGTAAATATCTGTAGAGCCTAATATTATGCAAATTAGAGCTAAAACGATAAAGTTATAGCCTCGAGAAGTTTACAAAAAAGTGTGAATTTATGCATACTCAAGCACCCAAGACAGAAGCTCACGGCTCAAGCACCCATGTATCAGGCCAGAGCGTACTAATATAAAAGCCCACCTTCCTAATACGGAATTTTTTCATGCTTGTGTCAGATCTGCTAATTCTTATTTTACAAGCAGTATGACCTTAGAGCATGAATTGTGGGTTATATAAAGGGTATTTCTCTCAACTCTAAAGTATGGATCTCCCTATTTTAAGTTGAAAATAGTTATTGGAGACCTCTCTCGTGACTCTGAAGGTAGAAAACCTGATTGAGAGACTGTTACTTCTCTAGAGCTTTCGTTGGAAAGATTGGGTTGAAGCTCTGTGCTAGATAATATTGTTTCTACATATCTTGTAGAAGATTGAGAGCATCTTGTGTGTTTAAAGTGTGGTTCAATCAAGTGGAGAGTAATGCATGGCGAAGGAAAGTCGTGGCAAAGAGTTGTGCAAAAAGAACTCAATCCTTAGGTTGAAGGAGTGACTTGATAAGGGTTGTGAGTATATCTTAAAACTGTTCGTAATTAGTACTTGATAGTTGGTCCTTGGTATACTCGTGGTTTTTTCTCAGTTTGGATTTTCCACTTTAAAAAAATCAACATGCCTTCTTCTTTTGTGGTTGATTAATTCTTTGCAAATTTGTTTATTTCTTCCATTACAAATTATTTGAATTGCAATCTAAAAATTTAGATTTAATTAATTGTTCGCAAATTTGTTTATTTTTTCCATTGCAAATTATTTGAACTGCAATCTAGACCTTTAGATTTGAAACAATCTTTCTGTTTACAAATCCAACTATTTTACAAGTAGAAAACTGAACTTTTCTATTTATTAAGGAGAAATTCTAATGTCGCTACTAACACTTAGAGATTTTGGTAGAAATGGTTAGATAAAAAATCATAATATGGTATTGGAGCTAACTTTTTATAATTTTGAGTCTCAAGATAAATGACGTGGTGCTAAAATATGCCTATTGCAAAATATGCATTGATCGGGTTCCACTCGGGGGCCAAAGTGCTAAAAAAACCAACAAAAGATTTCACATAAGGGGTATTTAAAAGAGTTTTCTCCCTAATAATAGCTTGAGAAGCTTTTTTATAACAAAAAAAAGGAGATTTTATAGGAAAAAACCCCATAGATATTCATTATACATAGTTAGACCTTTATTGAACATGTAAACTAATCAGATCCCCTAGGCCTGATTTTGTTTTGTTTTGTTTTGTTTTGTTTTGTTTTTTTTTGTACTTAGCTTCACATACAAAAAAAAAAGGTTTTTATAGTGGATAAAGGAAGAAGAAGAGAGGAGAAAGGAAGAAGAAGAAGAAGAGAGAGAGAGAGAGGAAGAAAGGAAGAAGAAGTGAGGAAGAAAGGAAGAAGAAGAGAGAGAGAAAGAAAGGAAGGAATAAAGGAAGAAGAAGAGAGGAGAAAGGAAGAAGAAGTGAGGAAGAAGGGAAGAAGAAGAGAGAGAGGAAGAAAGGGAGGAAGAAAGGAAGAAAAAGAGAGGAGAAAGGAGGAAGAAAGGAAGAAGATTAGAGAGAGAAAGAAGAAGAGAGCGAGAAAAGAAGAAGAACCCAATTTTTTTTTTTTTTTTTGGTATGAGCGGCTGAGTGACACTAACAATACTGAGCCGCACATACAATTTTTTTTAGTTCTTCTCTTCTATCTCATCTCTTCTTCTTCCCCTCTTCCTCCTTTCTTTCTTCTTCCTTCTTCTTCCTTTCTTCCTCTCTCTCTCTTCTTTTTCCTTTATTCCTTCCTTTCTTCCTCTCTCTTCTTCTTCTTTTCTCCTCTCTTACTCTCTTCTTTCTCTTCTCTTCTTCTTCCTTTCTTCTCTGCAAAAGCTCAGCAGGTTTTTTATTTTTTATTTTTTTGTATGTGGGACTAAGTGAAGGCTTTTTTGCATAAAATCCAGCTCAAACGACTCAATTAGTATACTTAATCAGTAAAGGTCTAATTGTGTATAACAAACATTTATGGGATTTTTTTTAATAAAATCCTAAAAAAAGGAGAGCTTTCATGGCCTCTATTAATATCTCGATGATATGTTGAAATGATTAGATAAAAAAATTTAATACTATTTGGACATAAAATTTTTAAGCCCTATCGTTGTGAAATTAGGGAATGAGTCAAAATAAGATGGTGCATCGTAGAAAGGTCTTCCACTCCAATGGCGTGAAAGCTATTGCTTAGGTGTGGACAACAAGTGGAGGCGTACGGTGGGTTAATTGATTTGGGTCCCACCTCACTGTTCATGCACCGCACACTACTTGAGAGAAAAAAAAACTTAAATTCAAATGTCAACTAGCATGAAAAATAGTTTCCACTGTAAAACAGTTTCACACTAATAATGTCACGCTGAAAAAGACAAACGGGCCTCTTGATAGTTTTATAGAAGGATTTCTTGCCAATTCGATCCGTGCAAAGTCCAAGCAAAATGTTGAAAGCAGGTTATTCTTTATGGTCTCTGGAACTCTAGCTTTCACACGGGAGCTGCTAGATATACATCAATAATGGATTTTTTTACACAATCTTAAAACTAAATTTTAAAATAATTAAAAAATTTTAAAAATATCCTTACTCTTTTCTCTCCCTATGCACTTTCTATCTCTCGCTCCTCCTCTTCCCCACCTCTCCTTTGGCTGGCAACGAGGTACTTACCTCTTCCTCTTCCTCTCCCTCTCCCTCTCTCTCTATATATTCTCTCTCTTGCCGTCTCCCTCCCTCTCTCCTCCCTCCCCCCCTTCTCCCTAGGGAGTGGGAAAGAGAGAGAATAAAGGGCGGAAGAGGAAGAGGGACTGGAATTCGTCTCTGGCAGGAGGGGAGGTGGAAAAGGGAAGGAGGGAGAGAGAGTGTGTACGTAGGGAGAGAAGGGGTAGTGGTATTTTAGAGATCTTTAATTTTTTAATTTTATTTTTAATGGTGTATAGAAAGAGTAATATCTGGTGTATACATATAGCTGCTCTCCTTTTATAATCCTTGAAATTTATTCCCTCCATTGGCTATAGTGATAAACTATTCTATAGGTATCTTTCCATTTAATTATTTAGCAGTTAAAGAGAGATACAGTAGAAAGTTACCGTTGATTTGATAATATGATAAGACTCAAATCGTAAGACATTGAACATTGGAGTTTGAGAAGCAATTCGTTGCATCTGAAGCAATACCGTGGTTCATATTAGAGGAATCCATAGATTCTGTCTGGATGTTTGGATTCAAATGATGCCAGGAAAGAAGGGAAAAAGTTGGGAGGAAGCTAGCTTTCCACATATGGTCCTAGGCTGTTGCTCAGTTGGATCCCTCTCAGCTCATTTTAAACGATTTAAAGGCTTTGACTATATTAGGAGAAATCTTGGAACTTCTCTGGACCCCAGATTATAAAAGGTCCAAGCCTTCCAAAATAAATGCACTTGCAATGTATGGAGCATCCCCACATCTTAGCCCATTAAGAGTTGGTCCTACTTGAAAATTGACCATTGAAAACCTGATAGTGAATAATGCATAAAATCACATTAATGCAGTTTTAATCAAATACTCAATTATATGGTGAGACAAACTCCAATTATGCTAAAATGGGATACCCAATACCCTAGGAAGATGTTAATTTTGAGCTGCTCCATTATCCGATAGCTGGCCCCCAATGTAGAGTTTCACTTTTGCAACTCAGGATTTCTCCAATTCAAAGCCATAGAGAGGATTGGGGGCTCATTCGACACCTCTAAATCAAAAATTGATGTGCTGATGTGCATGGTTACAGTAGCAGGTAGAGATAGTTGTCATTTACCACATGGTTTTAACTCTTTTGCATCACTTTGTTGTACTGTAAAGCAGCAAGGGGACATTTGAATTATCTATCCATATACGTTAAAACCAACTGAGCTGTGTTGTTGCCAATCAGCTCATTATACTCTTTAACTGCTTTCAAGCGGTAAATATTGGATAGTTTCTCATCCGGAATGAGTCTAGTCCTTGTTCATTGCCCCGGCGTACCAATCTAATTAGCCCTGGTTCTTCTGTTTGAAAGTTTGGTATAAGTGTCTGTTGAGTTGGGAAGGTCTTTCCCCAATGAAAGCTTTGGCACCTGTAGAAAAAAGAGAGCAATGAAGGACCTAAACCAACGAAGATTGTTGTGTTTTTGTAGGTACCAGTATCATTAAAAATATGCAAGACAGCTCATGGCATTTCATGATTGTGGGATTGGTCCAATGAAAAGCTTCTTCACTAGTGCAATCAGATAACTTCATGATTTCATTCGGTGCAAAGTTTTTGAACAGAAGCATAAGATTAGAATGACTGAGTTTGCTTGTATATTTTTGAAACAAGGGACTTAGATAAGATTACTGATAAGATTAAGTCCTATGTTTTACGTGTTGGGATTGACTTGCTTGTTTATGTTAATGTAATTTTAACATGTGAACAAGAGTCCCAAGCCAAGATGCACATGGTTTCTGCTCTCACTTCTAATGCGTCTTGGAAGCCCCTACACGCAAGAGTTAGCCCACGTTTACCATAATCATTGTCCTTCGTACCTTTACTGATTACTTTAGTGCTAGCCTTCTGGAAGGGCATCTATCATTATTAATGTTCAATTGTATTTTGTAACATCAATTGTCATTGCCAACTTAATGCGTCGAAGAATCTCCATCGTCTATGTGGGTCTGTTTGATTTGCTTATTTCCTAGCATGGTTCAAGGAACCTACTTACAGGAGACGAGTATGCATAGCCAATGTGACGCTCCCTTTGTTTCCAAATGTATCCCATCTTAGGACTATTTAGGTTAGGATCCGTATTCTAGGCTAGGATCTGTAAATAGGAAATTCGCACCCCATTTCGTACTGTAGTTAGATTTGCAAGAAAAACTCCTTAAATGTACATTAATTACAATTTATTTCAATTTTTGAATGTGCACTGAATGGGTCTATGGGGCCTAATTGGGTGCGACTTTTTTTTTTTTTTTGTGTATGTGTTGAGAAGAAAGGAAAAAGAGACAAGAAAAAAGAAAAGAAGAAGAAGAGAGGAAGAAGGAAAAAGAAGACAGGAGAAGGAAGAGCAGGAGAGAGAGGAAGAAATAAAAGGAGGAAGAAAGGAAGGGATTAATGGTTTTTTTTCCTTTATTCTTTTCTTTCTCCTCTCCTCTTGGTCTTTTATTCCTTCCTTTCTTCTTCTCTCTCTCTCTCTCTTTCTCTTCTTTCTCCTCTCTTTTTCCTTTCTTCTTCTTCTTCTTCATTTCTTCTTTTTCCTTTCTTCCTTTCTTCTTCTTCCTTTCCTTTTTCTCCCCACTTCTTCTTTTCTTCTATGTGGTTTTTTTTATAGTCACTCAGCCGCACATACAAAAAGAAATTTTATTTTACATCTGATCAGTGCACATACAAAAATTGGGAACGATCATGATTAGTATACATTTAACAAATTTTTTCCAGTAAAATTCTCTCTTTTTTCGTTTGTTACGAATAAATATTTCATTAAAACTTACAAGAAGAACAAGACAACAACCAAAAGCACCCCAAACATAAGACTGCTTCTCCTGCCGATTGCACTAGACATATCCTTACCTTGCATTTACGCAAAGTTCTCTTCCAAAGGGGCATCGGTTCCCATGCTGGGTTACTCGAATTGAATTTTGGATAGAGGTTACCAGAGCGAGGCAATCACCTTCTAGTTGAACCGTAGGCAACTGGTGGGCTTGGCAATGTCCTAACCCCCTTTTAAGTGCCAGAAGGTTAGCCTCGAGAGGATGATTGGCCTGAATGTCCATAACATATGCCATCACCATCAATCTATTGCAGTCGCAAATGATGCTGCCAACACAGGAGGAGCCGGTAGCCGAGTCGTATGCGCCATCAAAATTAAGCTTCCACCATCCTAGGGGTGGAGGACGCCACCAGTCAATAAGATACTACCCTGCAAAAATGGGCTTGTATACACCGAAGAAAGGTCCATTGCAAAATAGAATTAGTGGTTTAGGTGACTATGAAAAAAGAATTTACAAGGGTAAATTGGAAAATATAAGCATTCCTCATTTTCCAAAGATGCACAAGACAATCATACACAATTGGCGGTGATGTATGGATGTAGTATGCCAAAATTAGTGATTGAGGGATTTATTGTAAGGAGTGAGCACAAAGTAGGGTAGAAGTTGCCAAGCAAAAGTAGCAACGGAGCATTGGGCAAAAAGATGGTCTATTGTATCCTCAAACTGGTTGTACATTGGGCATAGCGGGCTAACAAGTGGATTCCATTTTGCAACCTTGGATTAACATGGGCATGCTGAAGGGGTACATACCACGCAACCAACCACCCTTGATGATACAGAGGAATCAATTTGCTCCAACCATGTATGACCCAAATCTATTTGGGTCAACATCAACTCTCTTAGTGGAATCTAGTTTTTGTTTCTTGAGTTTTTCTTGCCTTTTACTAGACTAAGCTCTTGGACTAAATCAGATATATGGGATGTAAAAGATGACAACTTGATAATAGATCGGATGATTTTGTACTCCCTTTATATTAAATAAAGCTTATACCCTTTTCTAGCAAAAAAAAAAAAAAAGAAATAGGTAATTTTTTTGGTGAAAGAAATAGGTAATTTTTGAAAGCATCGACTATGGCAATTGATAGCAGTAAGCATTGCCAATAATAACCTTTAAAATGGCTGGCATCTTGGTAGACCCCATTGTCCCAATTTAGTACATGGGATGTTTTAAATTTCTCATGTACCTAATGACTGGTTCCTCATATACATCAATTGAAAAGTATTTTCATTGCCTTTAAGCTTCTT
The DNA here is from genome assembly GCA_037013555.1 of Sextonia rubra. NCBI lineage: Eukaryota > Viridiplantae > Streptophyta > Magnoliopsida > Laurales > Lauraceae > Sextonia > Sextonia rubra. Next base: position 58,358,993 of record JASUAD010000008.1, on the reverse strand, counting down.
GATAGGAATAATTAGCTATAAGAAAAATACGTGTTTTGCAAAACATGTGCCAACTGAGTTCCACCCAAAAGGGGTGTTAAAAAAGCTAGGTTCATTGAAGGGGAAGAACTGAAAAGTATTTCCCCTACTTCTACTAATGCATTGAGGCGATTTACAAGAAAAAAAAAGATGCTTGAAGTTTTGATAGGAATAGTCAATAAACAAACCTTAATATTGTATTAGAGGCAACCGGTTGAAAATTCAAGTCCCAACAGAAATGATTCAACACTGAAATGTGCATCTCAACAATGGAATGTGCATCTTACCAATAGTCTACTGATTGGGTTCCACCTATGTAGAAGTTTTAAAACATAAAGGGTTCTACCTTAAGGAGAGTATTGAAAAGTATCTCTATTGTATCTACTATCACCTTAGGAGGTTTTGATGAAAATGGTTAGTTAAGAAACTTTATTGGCATCATCGTCTTATTCAGGACATTACATGGACCATTGGAACAAGTAAGGTATCCTACTGTGGGACATCTACATGCAGGCATCACTATGTGAACGTTAAAGGGTGGGGGCCAAAAAAAAAAAAGGACCCAACTGAATTTTATGAACCCACTTTAATGTCTTCATGTAAACATATCATACAAGAAAAGCTATAATTCGAATAAACTGATTGTCTATCTCAACTATTTATTTCAAAGTCTTAGATAAAAAGAGTAGTAATATTTGAATGAGATAGGTTTTGTTACATTGAAAATCTAGAATTTGTTCTTCCAAGCTGTGGGGCAAAGATAAAATCTTCTATAATTTTCTTTTATTGTAGTAATTTCTTGAGAACATTTTGTCTCGACAAATTAATTTCATGCACTATAACTAATTCTATCAACAATTTGCAGAGGAGATTCTTGTGGGGGTAGGTGGAAAGGAAGAAGAAAAAATGCATATAAAATGGAAGGAAATTTGTAAACCTATTGTAACTCCCCGCGGGGGGGGGGGGGGGGGGGGGGGGGGGGGGTGGTGTTGTTGGTTATTTCAAGGATTGGAGATACAAAATCTAATAATATGCCTCTCTTGGTTAAAACTTATTGGAGATATTTCACTAACGATGACCTTTTATGCTCCAAAATTTTGAAGGCCAAGTCTTGCCCTAATAGATCATTATGGGAACCAATAATTCAAAGAGGAAATTTTTGGTTTTGAAAGGGTTTTGTTGAAGCAGTGAAATTTATAAAGGAAAATGTTATATGGATTATAGGAAGAGGGAACAATATTAATGCTGGGCAATGTAACTGGATCCCAACTAAAGAGGGCTTTAGGAAGCCCTTTTCATCAATTAGGGATCCTAATTTGTCTGTTCGAGAGTTTCTAAGTCTGAGTACGAACTGGGATATTAATAAATTGAAGACTTATTTTGATGAAAAAAAGGATGTGAAGAATATTTTTAAGATTTACATACCTAAGGTTAATAGAGAGGCTAAAAGGATTTGGTCATGGACTAAAAATGGTCAACTTACCACTAAATAAGCTTTTAGGCTCTTATTAGACAAGGATGTTCCTAACAATCAAATCCAATCAAATTGGAAAGTCTTTTGAAAATTTCATCTTCCTTAAAGAGTTCTTGTTTGGTTGGAAATATCTCAATCATGCTATTATGGTAAGAGAATTTATTAATTACAAAATTAGTTCTTTTGATGACAATTGTCCAATCTGTGCTAAAGGAAAGGAAAGTGCTGTTCAGGCTCTACTTCTTTGTGATAATGCAAGAGCATGTTGGTTTGGATCATATTTCGGCTTTTTATCTCATGATTTTTTTAATCAAAGCTTGAGAAAATGGTGGTTAAAGTATTGTGAAAATGCTGCTTCTTTCTCCCCTATTAGCAATGATCACTCTAAGAAGAGAATTCTGATATCTTGGTGGGTGATTAGGAAGGCTAGAAATGATTTTATTTTTAGAAATCTCGTAATAAATCCCTCCTCAATTCTTTTGGCTATTAATGGTTACATGGGGAACCTTGCAAATTATAATGGTCCCATAAAATCTGGTGATATTCATCCAGATTATTTTCCTAGAGTGATCTCAACATATCAAGCTTTTGTTTTTGTTGATGTTGCCTTTGAGGCTTTGGACGGGAGTGGCACTTTTGGTTTCACCATTACATTAAATAATAATTTTCTCCACCCAAGAGGCATTTCGGTGGACCCAAGGTCTTCTTTGCCAAAGAGGCCGAAGTGAGGGGTGTCCAACATGCCCTTATGAGAGTTAAAGATACGAATTTGGTAAAGGTCTCTATTTTGTCTAATTTGAGCAATGATGGCTTTAAATGGCTCCAGTGATTGGTCCATCAATGCTATTGTTTTGGATATTTAAAATCTATCTTCATATTTTGAATTAGTCAACTTTGCTTTCATCACTAGAAGACTTAACAAGGTGGTTCATATTTTGACAAGAATGTGTTATTTTTTAGGCCGTGATGTTATTTAATCTTAGTTTTGTAGTTTCAGTGGTTTTTGTTTGGTTTCTTTCTATCTTTCTTGTTGTTTGGTCTCCAGTCCTTATTTTTTTGTTGTTGGTCATTGTTTTGTTTTTTTTTTCTTATGAATGAATTATCTTAAAAATAAAAAATAAAAAAAATAAAGGACATGGATTTCATAATAAAATGATACATGTAATTTGCAGTCAATGGATCTACTATGATTTGAAAGAGTTGGTGGAAGAAGATTGAGACCTAGGGACCACTAACAAGCTCAAGATTCACTAGAAAGAAGAAGAAGCATAAATGAGTAAAGAAAAAAGAATCTAACTTAGGGTTTTATGATCAAGTATTTTATAATATCGCAAGATATTCACGGCATCCTGCGATACATGGAATATGGCAAAACCGTCAAAGGAACGGGGAAATTGAAGGAAAGCCTTGCGGTCACTGCATTAAATATTTGTTCACACTGCCTTTATAAAAAATGTTTAAGATGTATTGTTCATAAAAATCACTATTCTAACATTAGTTTTTTTAAAGTTAGCCAATAAAATCATAATTGTATGAATATGTGGTCCTTCCCGCCGTGGGACGTTTTCTAAAATTTAAACAACTCCTGCGAATTCCACTATCCTCTATATGGAGACCGACAGTCAGCTTTGTTTGTCGTTATAAAAGGTTTAAGAGGTATTTTTCATTAAAAAAACTCTATTTTATTTTAACATTTTTTTTGTTGAAACATTTCTTCTTTTTTTTATATTGTCCATTAATATAGCGGTAAATGTATGAATATGTAGACCTCCACAAAGTAGGACATCTTCTAAAATTAAAAAAAAAAAATCTGCTGGCCGCTCCACTATCCTTCAATTAGGAGATCAAGAGGTAGCTTCGTTTTTGTTATCAAAGGTATAAGTTGTATTTTGTTCTTAAAAATCTCAATTTTTCATTAATTTTTCTTATATTATCCAAAAAAACCATAAATGTATGATATCTGGACCGGTCCACTATCGCACATCTTCAAAATTTTAAAAATCTGTCACCTTTTCTAATTATCATGTGAATATCAAGTGGACTCCGCACTACAGTGGGACTTGGCCGTCCACTAAAATTTAAAAATTTATTGCCGCCTCGCTGTCCTCCAATAGGAGATGATGAGTCAACTTCGTTTTCTTGTGGACAGTGATGGGACATTGGACAGAAACTTTCAGCCCTCTCCTACGAGTAGTGTTGGAAAATATCAGCACCTCTACAACATAGCTTGTCCTCTGAGTTTTATGACTTAAAATTTAAAATATGGAGCAGTGTCTGAGAATCACATGGGAAAGTTCTTAAAGCCACGACAGAAACACCCCCACTCAATAATGTTGACTTGGGAAAAGAAAGACGCCATTAATTTAGCCACATTCGGTGGTGCATAATGCATATGCGATAAATGCCAGTCCACATCACTTTCAGGCAAAGTTGCAAATAAAAATTAATCCCAACACGTTAAACATGACTTTCGAACCTTAGAGTACTAATTCGGTATATATATATATATATATATTATTTCCGCACTTGAATCTTGGCCGTTTCTGTTGGGAAAAGAGAAAGAAACAGAAGAACAAATAATCCACATAAAAGATACAGATTTACGTGGTTCACCCGATGTGGACTACGTCCACGGATATTTAAACCTGTTTCACTATTGTTAGAAATCTCCCACGAGAAGAATAGTCCTCTCCTCGTGATTACAAGAGCACACAACTCTCCTTTGGTTCTTCTCTGCAAAAAACCAACTCTCTCTTTTCACCACAACAATTGGTATCAGAGCCACAACAATTGGTATCAGAGTCACAACAATTGGTATCAGAGCCACAACAATTTCTCTCTTAATTTTTCATTTCCTTTTTCTAGCACGTAATGTTGTAACGAGGAAAAAACATCTATTGTTTGCATGGGATTCTTTGTGGATTACTTGTGTTGCAACCATTTCTGACAAGATTTAACTCTTTTTTAGAATTTCAAACTATACTATAGTTGTGGTTTTTCTCTGAATTTTTACATGACTTATTTGATTGAGGAGAATTTACAAATTGACATTTCAAATGACAGTTTTGCCATAGAGAATTTTTAGATATCTATTTTTTAGAATGCTCCTCAGCAATTGTTATTTGAGAATTTTTCTCGGGAGACAATATTTGGAATTTTAAAATTTAAAAATACTTGCAACCAAATAAATTCTAAAGTTAAAATTTTGCACTATGCAGAATTTTATTTTGCACAAGCATGAAAAGGAAATATGCTTTTTCTTGAAAAATCTGCTTTTACCTTTTCAATTTTAGTGCAAAGTGCTAAATCAAATCTCAAAAAAATTGTAATGTAAAAAAATACCTATATGTTTGGGATAATTGAAAAATACTTATAGCCTTTTTTTATTTTCTCGCAATTACAAGAACTCAAATTCATATGGTTGTACACTCTCACACATACACAATTGTGTGTTTGGCACTTCACTAGAGTAAAGTGAAGTGACATGGAGCTTTCATTTTTTTTTTTTTTTATGACTTAGGGTTTCTCTCTCTAATTCGGCTAGCTTTCATACCTGTGGCCTTCTGCCCGGCGGTTACCCAATTCCAACTATCAAGAACTTTTTCTGGGGGGTACATATAAAGTGGAGCCTTCATTTAAGAGACATGAAAAGATACGTGGGTCATATCAAAAGTACAATAATTTAAAATTTTTTCTTTTTAAAAAAAAGTAAAAAAAAAAAAACAACATTCTTAAACCACTAAATAAAGAATTTAGATTATATGAGTGTTTTCCACACTATGATCATGGTGGACCACTCATGGTTTGTCATAGGCAGGCTACGCCTTGGTGGCATGGCAGATCATGAGTGGTCCACCCACTATCATTGTGGGGCAAACATTTAGACAATTGAGACTCTTAAATGACAAACACTTTATACAAAAAATTAAAAAGATTCATTCTCAAGCAACTAAAAACACAAAGTTATTATATTATGATAAATATAATTAGATCCCATTATATTTTATTATCTCTTAGTTTGATGCATCACATCACCACACTTCATTGCACTATATATATATACAAACAGTACAACTTTTTTTTTCTTGCTTAGTTAGGTTTGTTTTATAAGTAAATGCGGGACAACCGATCCACCAGGGTATTGATCGCAGGAGGCTGGCTGTGGGGCATCTTGTGTTTCTCCATAATTACAGACTTATTGTTTTTTTTTAATGTACAACCTTATTGTTTACATAAAATATATAAGAATTAACTACGAAGAAAATTACTCTAAAATGAGCTCTACCAAGAATTTAAAATAGGTGAAAGTAAAAGACACAAGCTGAGGGGCAAAATAATTAAGGTGGAGAAGCAGGAATAATGTTTTCTTTTGTAGGTATTAAATTACTAAAGTGATTACTAGGGTAATGGCTAGGTTTGGTCACCATAGTCCAGTTCCTGTCCTCAGTCCAAAAGGTAGAGTCGGGTCATGGGTTGAGTTCGGGGCACAAGAAAACAGCAGCTCGGATGATTGTCCATGAGGCCATTGGGGCCATCCGTGACAAATGATGTCCTACATCTAGAGACAATTCTCCCTGGCCGAAGATATAATCAAATCTTTCATCTTTACCTTGAATCTGGGTTTTTGTAAATTTATTTTGTTGACGTACTCAAATGTCAGCATCAAACTGATTCATGGGCCCAGGCCCTCATATCTATGATCTAAATTATCAAAATTGTAAGACTAAAGATCATTTTCTGAGGTTAGATTCGTCATCCCAGAATAACATCTTGTGAACTGCATGTTTTATTATCTTGGTAAGGCGATTGCGACATGAATCAACTGTTTCAGACGCGTTCTGATACTATTGCCTTGGATATGATTTCACGCCTCCCTTTATTGTCCTTGCTGTAATCACATGTTAAATCTTAAATGTGATGGATGTATTGTCCACAAATGTTCTTCTACTAGCTATAATTTATGCAGTCCAATTTTATGGGCCTGCTTGAGCCCACGTTTGATAAGTGTATGCCCTCTCGCACTCTCGTCCCCGTGAACTAGTGACACTCTAATTTCACTCTCATCATACCATTAACCATTAAAGAATTGATCCCAAATTAAAAAATGTATGATTAAGAGGCCACTAAATATTAAGGCAATTAAATCAATAGCTAGAATGATGTAACGGTATTTTTAGACTGTTATCTGTAATAAAAACCTTTTCATGTATCCCAAACCCAACTAATAATAAGGCAGCTAAATGGGTCTACCATTGAAAATGTGCATAAGCAATATGCACTCTGCTCCGAGGAGAATATTGTCCTTCCATTGAGACATGTCTGAGAGACAAAGTTGCTTGCCGGCAAGGGTTTGCTATTTGTTTGCACTCTTAATTCCTTTTATAATACATTAAAATGATAGGCTTTTGAGGAAAAGGCTTCTCGTGGCATAAGCATGCGGTCTCCTAAGGCTCCACTTATAAAAATTGGCCCTTCTGAATGCTTCATCATTATGAGCTCATGTTCAAAAGAAAATGACTAATAGAATAAGTCTTTGTCTGAAGAGATGCTGTTTTGCGTTTGATGTCCCCTAAAAGAAGGAAACTCAAGCGTAAAAACATAAACAAGGAAACTTGCAATGAGAGTTTCCCACGATTTGGACCCGTTAAGCATTCCCAAATAATATAATTTCCAATTTCTTTCCTTGTAATCTAACTCTATAACCTTTTAATTTTCAACTCATGCCCTCTGGAACTGAAGGCTGATAAGTGGAATTTCCTTTAAGCATTCCTAAATAATATAATTTTCTATCTCTTTCCTTATAATGTAATTCATAACCTTTTAGTTTTCGACGCAAGCCGGACCTGAAGGCTTATAAGTGGCATTCCCTTTAAGAATTCCTAAATAATATAATTTACTATTTCTTACATTGTAATCTAATCCACAACCTTTTAATTTTCACTCATGCCGGACTGAAGGCTGATAAGTGGCATTGCCTTTAAGTTTTCCTACATAATATAATTTCGTATTTCTTTCCTTGTAATCTAATACATAACCTATTAATTTTCAACTCCTGCCCGCCGGACCTGAAGGCTGATAAGTGGCATACTCTTTTTTATAAGAGCTTAACTTACATCACTTTCATTGGATATAAATTTCTAACCATCTTATCAACGTTAATAGCAGGGGCGTTCATGGGCCAGGCCGAGCAGGGCTAAGGCATATCCAGGGCCAGCTTGACTTTACAAACACTAGCCCAGCCCGAGCCCAAGCCCAACAGGGGCTGTAAAAGTTAGATCCTTGCTGCCCATTTAATCCATGGGCCAGGCTAAATCAGGCCTTTTATCAATTTGGTCGCCGTTTAAGTAACTGTTTGTAACAATTAAATTAAATTACATGCATTTCTTACACTTACAGGTCGGGCTGGGCTTTGGACTTTTTATCACTTAATTCAAGCCCAGTCCAATTATTAAATGGGCCATAATTATATATCAAAGCCCAACCCATGGCAGAATGAGCTTTGACGTGAATTTAATCAATCTACTTAAAACTGCAATTGTACAATTGTTTTATGAGATAGTGGCAAGTACAGGTTATCCAAGCCTAGCCCAAGCCGAAATGGGCTCTGATATGAATTTAATCAATCTGCTTAAAACTGCAATGGCACAGTTGTTTTTATAGGACAGTGGCAAATATAGGCTACACCAACATAGAGCACTTTTGAACTGTTTATTAAAATTTTAATTTTTTTTAAAATAACAATGATAAAAGAGATGTATGGTATGAAAATCATAAACTAAATAAAATCTAGATCTAGGTGCAAAGATGACAATGATGATAAACATATCAGAATATCGTATCCATTAAATAGAATAATCAACCAATATACCCTCTTAATTTAACAGTTTTGTCTCAAATTTACTTAGATCATAAACAATTCAACGTTTTTTATCCGGATGATTTCATTATAAAAAGATCAATATTTTCAATTCAATTAAAAACCCAAAACCTCCATCACCTCATAAAAGATTAAAAAACATTTAAGCATCGTATATCAAGTAAACATAGACTTTCAAAGAAATTTAATGACAAGTATAATCTATTAAATATATGATCAAAGTGAAATCAATAGAACTAAGAACAAAGGTTAGTCATATACTTGAAGAAAAATCTATTTTTATGATAAAACATGCATAACATAGAGACAGACAAACTATTAAATCAAAGAGCATAAAAAGGAAGAAATGCGCTAACTTAACTCATCAAGAGATTTTGATGTAAAGGACTACTCCTCCATAACAAAAGAACTTCTGAACTTCTTCATTTCACAGATTTGTTTTCAATAAGGACTGGAAAATAGGCTTTGCTTAGAAACGAGTTTTCTACTTTATTCGTGATGATATTTTTATTAATTGGGAAGCTTGTACGGGGTGTGACTCCTTTAAGGTATCGAAGTCAATTGTTTGGTCTTTTATGGTGTATCAGGAGGGAAGCCAGATCCAGCAAGTATTGGTAATGTATTTCGGAAGAATAGCAATAGTGAGGTATTATTGACGTTTTTGAAGTTTATGCGTATGTGTGTAACTCCAATGAAGTAGATGTCTTAACGATTTTGGAGGTTATTCAGTGCTTTTCAAGTCATTTCCATGGTAACCTTATTGTGAAAAGCGACTTTTCTAATACAGCGACTTCTGTGTCTAACATAAAAGTTAACCCTTTGAAGTTCATATTTCATTTTAATGAAATTCGTGTGTTATCTACAAACTTAGATGTTGTCTTCTATTATATGCTTAGGTCGGCCAACTCTATGACTAATGCTTTAGGAAAATTGAAGGTTGAGAAGTGTTCTTTGGGTGGGTTGTTTAATTAGTTTTTAATAAGTTGGTACATTGTTCCTCTACTCTTTCTCTTTGAGTTTTCTTCTTTTTTCTTTCTTTCTTTTCTTTCTTTCCCTTTATATTCTCTCCTTCTTTTAATGAAAGTTTTTATTACTGATAAAAAAATAATAATACAATAAAATCTCTCAAATTTCTTTCTCGTAAGCCTAGTTTTTGGAACAAGACTCTAGAATACCCAAAATAATTCAAAAAATACAAAAAATAGAGAAAGAAGAGAGGGGAGAGGAGGGATAACATCCATGCATGGCCTAACATTTGATTCATGAAAGTTTTAAAATACATGATTAGATTGTATATGCATGAGAGAGTTATTGAGAGAGAGGGCATTGGGACTTGTGATATAATAATAATATTTTTACAAATAATAATATACTCATTCCTTGTTTAATGGGTGTAATGGTAAAGCTGTTAGTTTTGTGAAAATTAAACACAAACCTCATGATGATTGCCTATTTTTTTAGGAATATTGATTCTAACGACTTGGCATGTACTAAAATGAAAAAGTAGGGGCTTAAATACAAATAATAAAATCACAGGAGCATATTTACAAATCCTATAAACCTTAGGGGGTATTTACAAAACCTCATTTGCAAAATACTTGGGCCTACTTTAGATAATAAACAATTATTTCCAAGTAAAAAAATTACAGCTAACTTTCCGAAGCCATTAACTTAATCATTTTAGCTTCAAATTGCATGATCTTGGGTTCTATGAATATCCACTTTGAATAATTTTTCCAACGGTACCAAGATTGTGCAGATCGGACTTATGGTTTAAGGGATATGCCCATTTTAATTTAAGTTGTCTTGAAAAAAAAAGGACTAACTTTCTTTTTGTAATGGGATTTTCCATGGATGAGAGATGGAGCCCAAAGGGGGTATTGGATGTCCTTAAGAGAGAGAGGGAGTGACTGGACATCTAAGGGATAGAGTGGAGTTCCACTTGGTCTGTGTGACCTTGTCTTTTTTTCCTGATTTCAATTTTCCCCCAATTCTATCTTCCGTTCTCTGTTTATCTTCAAATCTGGATAAAACTAAGAGAGATAGAGAAAATGGAGACTTCTAGATTGAGAGGACAGAGTGTGGACATCCCATACCGATGTGTGGGACCCACATGTGGTACACAACTTCTTTGTGATCTAATGCATGGACTTTCCTAGGGTTCTGCAAATCTTACACTTTTCTTCACATTCTAATTAAAATCCATTAAATACTGAAGAGTCCAAATTGAGCGGGACTTATCCGGGTAGAGTTCTACTCCAACTAGAACTTTTTGTAGTAAAGTTACAAAAATTTTAAGTTAATGCATAAAATGTATAAAAAATATAAAACTTTAGGTTCCTACGTGAAAATGTATGAAATGATGAAAATAAATGAACGATAATTCACTTTACCTAATTAAATCCCTAATTCATCTAAAATGATGCATAAACTTGCAAATTCATGAATTTAACAGGCACCAATCAAGCTAGCCCAGCCTATGAGCGCCCCTAGTTAATAGCTCATTTCTCTAAAAAAGATTATTTTTGTTACATCTTAACATTTCACCGATGGTCCTCCCCATACGGAAGTCGTGTTTCGTCTAAATTTTGCAGTACACTTGAATAATATAATATAAAAGCTTATGCATTTTATCCACAGTAGGCTTGCCTAATTAAAATAGGAGCCAATCACAACAATGTTGACTCTTAGATTAAGAAATCATGTATTTTATTCAATGTGGAGGCTACCTACTTAAAGTATGAACTAGCCATAAAAAACTTTTAATTTATATATATATATATATTTAGGATATGACAATATTTTAATCTTATATATATTGAGCACGCTGTGATATTTATCACACTTAATACACTCAAAGGAGATATTAAAAAATAATATATTTTTATACATAATCAATCAAATGGTTGCCTACTCTTAGGTCAAACTAAAGTTTGGCGAGGGCCTATTTGCCTATTAAGAGGGGCATTTGTTTTTATCCAATTATTAAGGTTTTCGTAAGTGAACCCTTTAAAAATCAAACGTATGGAAAATTTGTAAGGCTTCATTGGGCCAACCTATTAAAAGTTAAAATAATTTATGTTTATTGAAATGTAAAAGAAGTATAATGCATATGAGTAAAATATTATGTCAAATTCCTGTGTCTTTTTGCTTAAAAGCTGAACCACAAGAATAACAGTTTCTCTTGCAAGGATGTGTGACATGATTCCACTGTAATGAGTTTTAGGCCCAGTGGCTCACAACAAGATTTAACAAGTGAAATACACTTGAATAAAATTCTTTAAAAAATCACTTGTTTTTATCCATTTTGGGGCTTGCCTATTTAAAATATGAACCATCCATAAAGATACCTTTTTTTTATGTAAGATATGATAAATTCCCAATCCAATATGTTTTGAATCTACTATAATATTTAACATGTATACTACATTTAAATAAGATATTGATGAAAAATCATGTGTTTTATATATGATAATTGATATTATCCAATTGACATGATTTCTTACAATTGGTTCTTAAGTTATTGATGAAAAATCATGTGTTTTATATATGATGAATTGAGATATTATCCAATTGACATGATTTCTTACAATTGGTGAGAACCAAGCCCCACTTTTATTGGGATAGGGGTGTGAAATGGGTTGGGCCACCTAGAAGCCCCATGTTGATGTGTCCAACAACACCAACCCATCCAAGAAACGGGTCGTGTTGGGCTATGGGCTGTGATCCGTGGCATGGAATGGCACAACTAACGAGTGCCTACCTTGGCACGTCTAGGCCTAGCCCAGTGGCCTGACCCATAGGTTATGTGCCTTACTTATTTGATTATGGGAATTATATCTTTCACAATAGAGTATTTTGTATATGAGCCCCTAAAGTTTTTAGGATCTATAAATAGGCTCCTATAGTTTTAGTATTTACATATAACCCCTGCCTTTTAATTCTAATATCTTTCATGTCTCAGAATTAGTAGCTTCACAACTACTATATGTTTCTAAAGTAAAATAACACTTTTGCCTACCTCTTTATTTTTATATACATAATTTCAAAAGCTTAGATTTGTTCTCTAAATCTTGTAACACTAACCATTAGTATAGCAAATTTAGTAGGAGAGAGTAACCTTACATAAATTTATTTTTATTAATATGGAATCCATTTTATTAAATTCAAATTGATCATAACCTATACTTATAATTGATTATAACTGACCCAATCCATACATGACCCACTATTGGATTATGTTTCAAAATACATAATTAGGCTTCATTTGTGTTACAAAATCATTAAGAGAGAAACCATTGGATCAAGGGATAAAATAATAATATCTATTTTCTAAATAATAACATGTTAATTTTTTTAATAGATGTAAGGGTAAAGCAATCATTTCATAAAAATCCAATATAAATCTCTTGTGGTTGCTCATTCTCATTAGGGCTACTAATATTGGGGACATAAAAGGTATTGAAATAAAAAGACAAAGAGATATATACAAATACTAAAACCACATGGGCTTATTTACAAAATCTATAAAACTTAGGGGGTATATGCAAAAAGCTCTTCACAATATTGTATTAATTCAAATAGGTATGAACTTATGGTTATTTGCAGATTCATATGGATAATGGATGTAAATTATCCTTCCCAAGATGGTAATCAATGTCATTACCCTTAATTAAATGGGTATTAACACTAGGAAGCTACTGCTTCCTCCAACAAAATGGAATTATTATTTACAATCAAAGGTGGAACATTGGGAAGATGCTACTTTTAATCCACATGTAGTATTAAATATAACTTTGACACTTAAAAAAAGAAAAAAGTTTTTTGTAAATACACCCCTAAGGTTTATAGGATTTGTAAATATATCCAGTATTTGTAAATAAGTCCCTACGTTTTCATTTTAATACCTACCAAGTCCTTAGAATAAATATTCCTAACAAAAATGGACAACCATCATAAGATTTGTGTTTAATTTTTATAAAAATAACAACTTTACCCTCACACATATTAAACCAAAAATGAGTATATTATTATTTACAAAAATATTACTATTTTATCCCAAGTCCCAATACGCTCTCTCTCAATAACTTTCTCATGAATATAAAGTCTAATTATATATTTTAAAACTTTTATCAATCAAATGGTAGGCTATGTATGGATAGGATAAATTATAATTGATTATAAAAACATGCATTGATTGTCATCACGATGGATTTAAGCTTAATGAAATGGGTCATTTCTTGAGAGGAATAGATTTATGTAGGGTCTTCCACTAAATATAACTCTTAACCTCACAACAGAAAAAAATATTATGATTTTAGAATTATGCATATTTGGATAAAAGTGATAGGTAAAGTGTCATTTCACTCCAGAAAATTATGGTGGTTGAAAGTCTACTAATTTTAGGGACATAAAGGTATTAAAATGAAAAGGAAGGAGCCTATTTATAGATACTATAACCACAAGGGCTCATTTGCAAATCCTATAAACCTCGGGGGGGGGGGGGGGGCGCGGCGTGTATTTACAAAAAACTCAAAGAAAAAGAAAACAAAAATGATAACCACCCTACCCACCATCTCACAACTCAACTCACAGCCATCATACCTGGCAGTCCATCTCATTTGTTTTACTTTGTTTTGTCTTGAGCTCCACTTGTTTTTAATACTGTAGAGATGAGAGGTGTGAAATGAGAAGTCTAGCTAGCACGATTCAAAATAAAAAGACATGTGGCCAAACACAGCCGAGCTAGTACTTGTAGGCCGTGCCAGGTCGCCCTTGCCAACTTGGGTACAGCATCGCATAGGCCGACACAACTTGTTTTACACCCCTAATTTGGGAGATCTAAGGACTTCTTGGATTTAGTGTATATTGTTGGGTTTTGTTTTGTATCCCGGTTTAGTTGGATCGGTCGTTTGATTTAGCCAGAACTTAGGCTCCAGGTTAGGGGTATATTAGTCATTATGTATGGATTTTCTTGTTGGCCAAGAAAGCAAAAAGTATATATTGATGTACTGTAACCTTAGCTTCTGAGGGAATTGAGATGAGATCACGATATATGAGTTCTCTCCTCCGTGGACATAGGCAAGGTTGCCGAACCACGTAAAATTGTTGTGTTCATGTGTGTGATTGCATGATGATGTGATTATTGTGTGTTCATCGTGGTTGATCCATTGATCGAGGGTATTTCCGTTGAGCCGCTTTTTCCAACAAGTTGTATCAGAGCGAGGTGGAGATCGCTTCGATTTGTAATTGACGGTTGGATGTTTGTGCTCGCTTGAGAAGAGAGGCTAGTGAATTTGCTGACTAGTTGTGTGGGTTTCCAGTTGCTACAACACCAACTCGGAGGAGAGGGTAAACAGTTGCACGTAGAGGGAGACCGGATCTGGTTCATTTTTTGCCAGGCTTGTAGACGAGACAAAGAAGAGAGAAATAGGGGTTGTCGTGTCGTAGCTGACGCCATTGCTCATCAGGATTGGGGAGCCACCAGTGTACCGCTGTCTATGCCGCTTCCATTGTGGGTCTCCAGTCCTCCTTCATCATGGCTGAATAATGGAAGCGGAGAAAGGAGCCTTGAGGTCTTCCAGTTGCAAAGAAATAGCGAGAAGGAAGAAGAAGATCGGAAAAGGGCTCACACCGCCTTAATCGCTGTTCGCCAACTGTCTGCTGTCATTGGAGTGTTGTCACCCATAGTTACGTTGCCTCCGCAGAGTCTCGCCGCCTGCCTGCTGCCGGATCGGAGGAAGAAGAAGGGGGAAGGGGTTACTGGGTTCTATTACAGAACCCAAATTGATTAAAGAAGATGAAGAGCAGGTCTGGCCTAGGTTCAAGTCCATGTCAGTCCGGACCTGACCCTTGGAACGATGCCCAGGCAGCCAGGTCGGACTTAGGTCAGGTCGAGTTGACTTGACCCCCTTACAGGTGCAGCTCGATTTTAGGTCGAGTCAAGTTCGGGTTGAACCTGACCCAATTGTAGCAGAGCCTAGGTTGGATCTGTGCCAGGTCAGGTCAGGTAGGACCTGACCCATTACATAGAGAAGCCCAGCACAGCAGAGGAGGTCAGTTCTTGGTTGGGTCAAATTTGACCCGTTTACAAAAGTCTAGCTCAGTTTGCTAGTAGCTGTGTTGACGTCAGCATGTGTCAGCAGCATAGGTCAAAGGCAGTTTGATCAGATTCAATGGCTAAAATTGTTTTTATGATATCTTGATCGTCCGATGTCCAATCGGAGATCCATTTGTGCCTACGGACTCGTTGTGAGGAGATCTATGCGTATTTGGAAGAAGATGGGCTATTCAACGGTCAACATGGATGTTTTACCAATTGGACTGCAGCAAATTATTTCTGCGATATTGAAGCCATCTAGAATCGGATTTCAGATCCGTTTCTTCCAGTGTACTTGCGGTGATAAAATATATGAGGCAGATAAAAGATATTGGCAATTTGATGGGCAGAAAATTGGGGGACAAAAGAAACTGACACATTCATGATGATAGCAATGGATTCAAGCATCATTAGCCAGATTAAAGTGTTTGATGGAAAAACGACTTCAGGGATTGGCAGGAAAGAGTGTTAGACTCCGTGACATAGCAACGATTGAAAAGTATTAGCAATGATTGAAAAGTATTACTTAATGTCATGAATAGTAGATTGCTCCGAGTACTTTAATGGAAAGCTCAGATCTACGTCAAATGGATCAGGAAGGAGCGACATGCCGAAGTGGAAGAAAAAGCAAAAGAATTAGAATTGGAAAGAGGTAGTGTGCAAGAAAGCTCAGATTCAGTTGACGGGAAATCACTTTCGGACATTACAGGTATGGATTGGGTTGATGGTTCATGGTATTGGGATTCAGATTCTTCCTATCATGTGTTCGTTTACAGATTGGTTGACTCAAATAACTCTCATTGTTGATAGATTTGTTCTTATGGAGAAAAATGCAACTAATGAGCATTTGAGATAAGAATGGTAAAAGTCCATGTGTATAATGATGTTATTCAAACCCTAATGGATGTGATATATGTTTCGGGCTTATAAAGAAATTGAATTTCTTTGTGTGCCTTAGACTTCAAAGGCTACAAGTGCACTGTAGCGGGTGGAGTTATGAAAGTGAAAAAATGGAATATTGGTCATCATGGATGGTGAGATAGTCAGAAATCTCTACAGGTTGATAGGGAATACTTTTTCAGGTGGAACAGTGAAGGAGACATCAAATAACAGGGGAGGAAATCTGTGGTTCAGGTGGAGTTAGATGTGATGGATCATTAGAAGATGGATTGATGGGTCTTTGATGATATCATCTAGCGGAAATCCAGGAAGACCTGAATGGAGATGATTTTCCCTGAAAAAGGTAGTCCAATTCAGGTTGGAGTAAGCCAAATTAAGTATCGAGTCATACCTAACCCGCATGTACTGTGCCCAACCCACCAGAACAGGCTAGAATAAGACAGTTGCAAGTGTGACGAAAAGAACACCGAGATGGAGACAGAAGGAAGGATTCACAAGGTATCAGTGAGATCCGGATTTAAGGAGGTCTTCAGTTTTGTATTGACGGATGAAAGTTAAGTTTATTGTGTTGCAAGGATGCATGCATGTAGCAACAAAGGGAGAGCACTTCGGAGGTTCAAAGAGGGTGGTGTTGAGGTCAAATGAGGCAACTGTGGGAAGTTTCAAGTCGGTTTGAACTTGATCGACATTAGACAATGCTAAGATTGTCTGTGCATCCGGGCTATGGGGTGCAGGTGCCATGCTAGGTCGTAGCGTATGTGGAGGCGTATCTTTCAGTGATGTGCATGAAATGTTGGTTCAACATGTTAGAGTGTGTTGACTTATAAAAAATTGCAAATACTGCAGCGAAGACATCTCATCTCAGCTTAATTTAGGCTCCTGGGGAATCACTGTGAGAACCGGCATTCCATGAAGATCAAGGTAGCTGGAACTCTCAGGGAAAGTTCAAATTTCGGGTTGAATAGACATCATCAAACTCAAAAGCCACAAGCATGTCAGTCTGAAGTCAGTTCCCCCCCAAGCCAGGGGGTCACTGACCAAACTCCTGCTTCCCGATGTCCAAAATTAATGAAATTTAGATGTGAAGCTTCAGTCATGCTCAGAAGATACTTTGCAAATTTTTAAGATGAAAAGACTCTGTTTGGCCTAAATTTCATTACATGTCAACTTAGAGGACAGTAATCCCGAATTTGGGGGTCATCGGCTAAGATCTTACTTCCAGAAGGCCAAATCAGATAAAATTTGGAACAAATTCTCAAAGAATGCCCCAAGTTATTCTCCAAAAGTTTCAAGTCAAGGGGAGGCTGTTCGGATAGAAAACAGGCTAACTATCTCAATGTGGAGTGAATAGTGACCTAACGCAAGCAATGAATAGGTTACTGTTCGAAATCCTACTTCCTCAAATCCAAACTGCATAAAATTTGGATGAATACTCCAAGATGTTCTTGACGTCAGTCCCTCCAAGTTTCAAATCAAACCGGGGTCATTTGGACTTCAAACAGCTAAAACAAGGGCTCACTGTCATAAAAAAGTCAACTGGAGAGTTGACCAAGTTCAGATGGTCAAACAAAGCTGAAACTTCTGTGACACACTCAAAATAGTGTCAAGAAGCATCTCTTCAAGTTTCGTGGCGATTGGACATCGTTTGGACACCGAACAGGCGGAAACAAGCCACATATGCAAAAGTTCAAGAATGGGCCTTGAGAGTGACCGGGGCCCACAAACAAAAGGAGTTGACCAAGTTCAGGTGGTCAAACAGAGCTAAAACTTCTGTGACACACTCAAAATAGTGTCAAAAAGTGTTCCTCCAAGTTTCGTGGCGATTGGACACCGTTTGGGCCCTAAACAGGAGGAAACAAGCCACATATGCAAAAATCCAATAATGGGCCTTGGGAGTGACCGGGGCCCAAAAACAAAAGGAATTGACCAAGTTCAGGTGGTCAAACAGAGCTGAAAGTTCTGTGACACACTCAAAATAGTGTCAAGAAGCATCCCTCCAAGTTTCGTGGTGATTGGACACCGTTTGGGCCCCAAACAGGCAGAAACAAGCCACATATGCAAAAATCCAAGAATGGGCCTTGGGAGTGACCGGGGCCCACAAACAAAAGGAGTTGACCATGTTCAGGTGGTCAAACAGAGCTGAAACTTCTGTGACATACTCAAAATAGTGTCAAGAAGCATCCCTCCAAGTTTCGTGGTGATTGGACACCGTTTGTACCGCGAACAGGCGGAAACAAGCCACATATGCAAAAATCCAAGAATGGGCCTTGGGAGTGACCGGGGCCCACAAACAAAAGGAGTTGACCATGTTCAGGTGGTCAAACAGAGCTGAAACTTCTGTGACACACTCAAAATAGTGTCAAGAAGCATCCCTCCAAGTTTCGTGATGATTGGACACCGTTTGGACCCCGAACAGGCGGAAACAAGCCACATATGCAAAAATCCAAGAATGGGCCTTGGGAGTGACCGGGGCCCACAAACAAAAGGAATTGACCATGTTCAGGTGGTCAAACAGAGCTGAAACTTTTGTGACATACTCAAAATAGTGTCGAGAAGCATACCTCCAAGTTTCGTGGCGATTGGATGCCGTTTGGACCCCGAACAGGCGGAAACAAACCACATATGCAAAATCCAAGAATGGGCCTTGGGAGTGACCGGGGCCCACAAACAAAAGGAGTTGACCATGTTCAGGTGGTCAAACAGAGCTGAAACTTCTATGAAACACTTAAAATGATGTCAACCAACATCTCTCCAAGTTTCGTGATGATTGGACATCATTCGGGCCTCAAACAATGGAAAATAGACCGCATATGCAATGTTCCAAAAGTAGGCCTTGTCCATGACCGGGGCCCAATTAATGAAAAAGTTGACCAACTTGCTGAAGTCAAAAAGGGCTGAAATTTTTATGAGATGTAGAAAATAGTGTTAAGAAGCATCCCTCCAAGTTTGGTGGCAATCAGACTTCGTTTGAGCCCAAAACAGATGAGAATGGGCCACATACGCGAAAACCCGAAATTGGGCCTTGTCCGTGACCCAGCCTGCGGTCACGGACCTTCAAAGGATGTTTCCCACGATTTTGGGTGGTTTCCCTCCACTCCTCTTCGAAATCCAACTCCCCACAATTGCTATTAACTCCCCAAAATTGTACAAAATTGATTGGGAGTCTATAAAAAGAGAAAATTTTGAAGAAACAAGGGAGGAAACACACACACATAAGGAAGAAAAGTGAAGAAATTGAAGAAAGTCACCACCTAAGGCAACAAGAAGCAAACTCTAGCAGCACTTCCACGACCATTCCCACCTTCTTTTCTTAGTTTTGAAGGTGAGCAAGAAAATTTAGAAGGAGAGAAGGAAGTGGAATGGCCAAAGTCCATACTATGTTCGTACGACGCCAATTTTTGAGAGGATGACATTGTCACCTCTGTTTCTCTTATTCGTAGGGCTTTTTAGCCATTACAAGAGTTGTGAAAGAAGCCTCTTTAGGCCTCATTTTGTTCCTTGAAAATGATAGGTTCAAATGACACAACTCCGGCTTCAAATTTGCCCATTTCGGACTTAAAACAAAAATGCAGTCCGTAAGCACGAATGATGAGTTACAGCGGTTTCAATTGATTCCATGGCTAAATGTGATCTTCTTGATGGTTGTCCACTGCTCCAAAGTCATGAGAATGGAGTTCCAACACTTGAAAGAAGTTCCAAGAAAGAACCAGCGCGAACACCATAAAAAACAGAGGCACAAGGCCATTGTCTGTCAGTGACCGTGACCCACGGTCACTGGCAGGTTCCAGTGACCGTGGGTGAGTCACGGTCACTGGAAGGCCCCAGTGACCGTAGGTGAGTCACGGTCACTGGAAGGCCCCAGAGACCGCGGGTGAGTCATGGTCAGTGGAATGGGGCAGTGACCGCGGGTCACGGTCACCCCCCATTTTTTTCCCGTTTTCACATTTTCTTCCACCTTATGTATATTTTCTTGTATTTTCCAAATTGAGATCATATCTAAGACTTGAGGGAGGGGTTGTAAACTTTCAAAATGTATGTAAACAACCTGCATCCCCGCGGTCAGGGCACTTGAACCCATGTAAACAAAAGGGAAATTAATGATGAACTGTAATTATTTCCCATTCTTCTTAACGCTTAAAGTGCGTGAATGTCGGACCTTGATTCCGTAATTCATTTCCACGCATACATTTTTAAGCGCGATCAGAAGATTGGCGCCGTCTGTGGAAATTATATGCCCTAATTTGTGATCAAATTTGGTGAAAAATGCATGAAAGCTCTGAAAATTGCTGAAAAGTGCTGCTGTTGCCCTGGAAACTGCCGCTGTTGCACTGAAAGTGCTGCTGTTTCACTGAAACTGCTGCTGTTGCACTGAAAGTGCCGCTGTTGCACTGTAACTGCTGCTATTGCACTGAAAGTGTTGCTGTTGTGTTGAAGAGTGCTGCTGTTTCACTGAAACTGCTGCTGTTGCACTGAAAGTGCCGCTGTTGCACTGTAACTGCTGCTATTGCACTGAAAGTGCTGCTGTTGTGTTGAAGAGTGCTGCTGTTTCACTGAAACTGCTGCTGTTGCACTGAGAGTGCTGCTGTTTCACTGAAACTGCTGCTATTGCACTGTAACTGCTGCTATTGCACTGGAAACTGCCGCTGTTGTGCTGGAAACTGCTGCTGTTTCACTGAAAACTGTTGCTAAAAGCCTGTGACTGGGGCACACGGTCACTTACCTATTTTTATGATGACAAAGGCTTATTTAACCTCCAATTACACCCATACAAGACCTTTGATGTCTGCAATGGGTTTGAAAATATCATTAAATGACTTTTGCACCTTGAAGTGCATATTGTTCATACAAATGAAGGCATTGGGCACCTTGATGTGCGTACATTTGCCATTTAATTGGAAGAATTCGCACCTTGATGTGCGTACGTTTGCCATTTGATTGGAATAATTTGCACCTTGATGTGCATGAACCAAATCATCACCCTTTTCACTTTAGAAGAGTGATGATTCAGTTCAAAGGGCTTCTGACCCATATAAAATGTTTATTAAATCAGTGATAAGACCAACGACATTGTAATTATGCATTGTCCGGCGTTAACCACTGATGGATCTTGTGTGGTCATTGTGATAGTGGTGCAGGCTTGATCCTGTGGGCCCTATCCCTTTGATTGATCCAACCCTCTCTTGCTTATAAGTCTGACACAGATAGTCCAGATATGCTGCTGAAATTTTGGTAGCCAGGACTAGTCAGCATAGCATGCTTTTAAGCCTGATTCGATAAACCCGAAATGCTGCAGAAATTCTGATAGTAGGGATAGTCAGCATAGCATAATGAGATGAGATTTATGCCTATATCTAACCATTTCAGTTCAAAACCATGTTGGTCTAGATGGCATCTATAAACCATTCCGGCTAGCCCAAGAGGCAGCCATGTTGGTTATAATACTAATATAGTCTCATCGGCTAACTTTTTGCAGGAAACAGCATGGGTTCTTTGATCATCACTTTTGACGAGGCTAAAGAGAGATTGTTCAAAATCTCCATGGCTCAGACCACAAGGGCACCCAAAAGGGGCCGAATGAACACCAATGCTCCTGCATCAAGGGTCTCCGTCTTTCAAAGGCTTTCTACTCCTTCAAACTACATGACCTCAGCTTACAATGGGTCATCAGAAACCCTGAAGCCCATCAAGAAGGCAAAGACTCCTCAAACTTGGGTCTCCAAATATGCCCAAAACCCCTTTGGAGTCTTTCACAAAGGTCACTATGACTTAAAACACAAAGTGAGGTCGGAAGGCAGTAATTTTCATATCACCAAGCCTCGACTGGGGGCAAGGCAGGTTCGGTTTACTAATAACAAAACAGAAATACCTATTGGTTCACAGCAGGAGGCCTTGCAGACTACTAAGTCCTCATTTATGCATCCTAAACAAAGGGTACATCTCAAAAAGCAAGCCACTCGCAAGCAAGCCCTAGCCCATGAAAAGGGTCAGAAGGATGTTGTTATTCCAAATTGCCGTATGTGGTCACCACAGCCACGTATGCAGAAGTCCAGAAAAGCTGAGGAGAAACCCTTGGCCCCACTTGAAAAGAATGTCTTTTACCCTTTGACCCAGAAGGAGGGACGGAGGTTCGGCAGGAGGCGCTTACCTTCTGTTATTGTGGCACCATCACCATCACTTTCAACCCAGCGCCCGTCATATGGCACTAAAAACAAGAAATATGCTGAACGATTGGTCCTCAAAAATTCGACCGATCTCGTTCAATTTAAAAATTTGCTTCAACAAAAAAGGAGCAGAAGAAGAAAATTGAAAGAAATGCTGTTAACATCCTTTCACTTCCCACTACCAATCCTATAGATTGGGAGCAAGTTGCTAGCACTTCTAGGCCATTAGTTGCTAGATTCAGAGATCAAACTCTAGCAGCCAGATTGGCCCAGCAAATAAAGAAGAGGGCTTTGGCTCGCTTCAAGAGACATGCTCGGAAGCAGTCACAGCATAGAATCACTCAAAAATGGGTGATTAAAGAAGATGAGCCAAATCTAACCTCCTCATGTATGGTCGGACCTGGCTCAACCAGGAGAGTTACTCGGAGTATGGCTCGAACTCAGTCCCAAGATTCTGATTCGAACTCTCATTCAGATAAGACCTCTGACGATCATGGTTCTGATAAGGACTCAATAACTCTCCTGGACACCGAAGATAGTCAATCCACTCTTCCTACATCCTCTTACCCCCGTCAGTACACCGTATTTATGGCTGAAGGGAGTGGGACCGGTAATGAAGAGGATGCCGGTGGAGGCAAAGATGTTAGCGAAGAAAATGCTGACGAAAATCAAGAGAATGACGTCAGTGATGTTGTCAAGCAACAAGGAGCTAAAATTGACCACCTGACGGCTCAATTGAAAATCTTAGCAGACAAACTGGGTAGTCCAGCTGAAGCTCCTGTTAACCCCTTAGTTGCTGATAGAAGAGAACAGGCAATGATCAGGAGGAATGCCACCAAAATTGACCTACTTACAGCACAAATCAAGGCACTAACAGATAAAAGTAATCGCCTCAGGTTCAACTCGAGGTGATCACTCCTCAATCCTTGGTTTCCACGCAGATCCTGAAAAACCTGTAACTTTTAAAGAAGTGGAGGAAATTTTAAACAAATTAAAAATGGAAACCAGGATGAAGAAAAAGAGTATTACATCTAAATACCCTCCGGAGTTTGATTTGGTTCCATTTCCGCCAGATTACAAACTTCCGACTTTCCAGCCTTACCTTGGAAAAGGGTCAGCCTATTAGCATATAGTGCATTTTAAGTCTCTCATTGGCAGTTTACCCGAATTGGATGCACTAAAAATAAGGTTGTTTGTTGGTACATTGAAGGGAGTTGCTTTCGATTGGTACAAACAATTGCCAGAACTCTCCTTCACTACATGGCCAGTTATAGAAGAAAAGTTTCTACTTCACTTTCAGGAAGAAGATCAAACGGTCACCTTCGCTATGCTCAGTAGTACAAAGCAAGGGGATAATGAAACTACACAAGCCTTTATCAATAGATGGAGAGCATTGTCTTACAGATGCCTAGAACAACCATCTCCAAAGGCGACAATTGAAATGTGCAAAACCAATTTACGGCCAGAAATTAAGGCTATCATACTTAGTCATAAAACTAAGTCTTTGGCCAGATTGGTTGAAGTAACCACTGATGCGGAGTTAACCCTGAAGGAAATTAGCCAGAAGAAAGCAAGTTCCCGAAAAATGGAATCATCATCATCTTCTGGTCCAAAACCAACTGTGCCAAAACCCCAAAAGAAGCAGGAGGTATTCAATATACAAACCTCCAAATCAGTTTCTCAAAAACCACAGAATGGTAAGACGGAGCAAAACAAAAAGGAAGAATCTGAAAAGAGGAAGCAAACTAAGTACCTTTTTGACGGGGACATTGAAGTCATCTTCCAAGCATTGATGGAGAACAACAAGCTCGAGCTTCCACCCATGCAAAAGCCAGAGCAAGCGGGTCGTATTAATGATCCAAACTATTGTACATACCATCGGATGGTATCTCATCCTTTGAAAGATTGCTTTATCCTAAAAGAAAAGGTCAATGAGATGTGGAAAAATGGAGTAATAACATTTGATCGAAAATATGATACGACCTCAGTCAATATGATTTCCTTCAGGCAATTTGCACCTGTGGCAATACCCGCTCCATCAAGGCCACCAATGATCGAATTCCAGGTCATCAATGCACTACATAATGAACAGGGGTTGATACTTATCAAAGATTCTTCAGGGCAGGAAATGTGGGTTCACCCGGACTTAATAAATGATGAAGGATGGGAAAAAGTGAAAACTAAATCCACACCTGTGGAAAGAAGAAAGATCAAAAGGCAAATTAAAGGTCTCTAGAAAACCACTCAAAAGAAACAAGAACAACAGTTTAAGCAGAAGAAAGACAAGGCGATCGAGGCCCCAGTCTTAGAAATTCCTCCCAGATCAGCCAGAGGTTATTTTACTCTAGCCGACTACATCATTCCAATTCCAAAAGATGAGGAAGAACCAGCAATATCCAGCTGCAATCGGATATCATGGGATGGTACACCCCCTAACTCCGATGATGAAAATCAATGGTCGGATTACTTTGATCTTAAAGACGATCAATGGATCGATGATTATTTTGCTGATGAATACCCTTCTGATGAGGATGAGGATTTCGAACAAGCCTTTGACCCCGAGATAGGAACGCTTAATATCAAGCACGGTCTAAATACACTATCGGTGACCTTGTATGACATACACAGGCCAAGTTCAAGTGGCTGGTCGAATGATCTTCCTCTTTTTCCACTACCTCCAGAAGTTCATCCGGATCCACTACCATTAGTCGGGCACGATGAAGTTCAGGATCAGCAGACGATTTGTCCTCCTTCCACGCCAGATGCTTCTTCCACACCTAATTCAGAGTCGATCTTTTCAAATGAAAATTCTGAATTAAGTAATCAGTTTGTTGACTTTAACTCAGTCAGGGAACTTGGGTTACCAAGGAGACATAATAACCCCAGTATTAGTAATATTGTCGAGAATATCTCTGACTTTAAAGAGGAACTGTCAACGGCTCCTTCCCTGGTGGTTTTGAATGCTGCCATAGAACCCCAAACATCGCAGACTATTCCTAATGGTGTAAACCAAGAAGTAGGCCTGGGAGAGGTCAATCAGCTCTTCATCGAACCGGAAGAAGTCAATGCCATAAGAAGAGACGCACGACCAGAAATTGACCGAAGCAACATGCTTAATGATGGCACTCGCTCTGGTCGTAACTACAGGGTCAACTATGATAAATCCTCTGTTCCTTCCTCTTCTTATGTAAACCCTTCGGGAGGCAATACCAATGTAAATGTAACTTCTCCAGAACTAAATGATAATGCAAGGTCACCAGAGCCATTCACGTATGATGTTGTTGAACACCTTAAGCACATACCTGCACGACTCCACATTTTTGATCTCTTGCAGATGTCCAAGGAGACTCGTGACAACTTCATATGAGCACTACAAGCCTTGAATATTGAGAATCATACTCATATAGCACAAGTGCATCAAATAGAAAAGAACTATTTGAAGGCGAAATCGAAGAGGCCTCAAAAGCAATGCAAGGAGTGTCTCTTAACTCACAATGCTTCTAAAGCTACTATCTCTTTCACCAAAGAGGATCTCCTGTTAGGAAATATGAAGCATACGAGGCCACTTTATTTCACGGCCTACATCAAAGATATGCCTGTCCCAAGAGTTCAAGTTGACCCAGGGTTAGCTCTAAATCTCATCACAATCACGGCCCTTCAAGAGCTCGGTATTCCAGTGAGCAAGCTGTCTGCTACAAAGACTTTTATTCAAGGTTACGATGGGGAAGTCCAGGATCTGATTGGTAAAATCCGAATTCGATTTCAGTTGGGAGATTTAGTCTCAGAGGCCACTCTGCATGTAGTAAAAACTCGTGCTTGCTATAACATCCTCTTGGGGAGACGATGGCTTCATGATTATGCCATAGTACCTTCTACTCTTCATCAATGCCTTAAATACATCGACAATGTGGGGAAGGTACATCGAGTCTTTGCAGAGGAAAAGCCATTCAAAGGAAAGGAGGTTTATTTCACAGACGCAGCAATGTATCAAGAAAAGCCTACAAAATCCAACTCAGATGCAAAGAATGCTCCTGTGAATGATAATCCTGCAGAACATTTCACTATTTCAGCAAAGAAAGTTGGTCAAAAATCTAATCTCCCGATAAAGTTGGAATGTGCAGGAAAATCTGCGATAAAATGCATGGATATCAAAGCTCCTTTGATAATTAAGGTGAAATCTGAAATCAAAAAGCCAGATCCACCTTTAATCATATCCACAAAGCTATCAAAAGTAAAAGATGCTGAACATCAGAAGTTTTCATTTTCGGCCAACATGGTATCCTCGAGCTCTAATCAAGAAAGCAATGATATACCTCCCCCTACTAGGGGAATATCGCCTATAAAGCCTGATTCTCCTATCACTTTTAGTCAATTGATATTGACATCATAGCAGAGGGGAGAATTAGCCGACAGGTACATTGATAGATGGCTACGTTTGGCTAAAAGATGTGAAAATCCTCCACACTACTCCGCATGGATTCACTTGTGCTGGGTAGGTTTTCGGCCAGCTCTCCGCAGCTTAACCATGGCGATGGAATTTCAAACCTTTGATGAGATGTCTCGAATTGTATCATCTTTCGAAGCGGCACTCCATTGGCTGTGCAGGAGGTCTAGAAGAATGCGTCCAATATATGTCATTTCAATGATCAGAGATACAGATTTTGAGTTGGACTCTGAAGACGCTAAAGAAATGAGCACCTTCGTGCATTCTATGGTAGACTGCAATCTTCCGCTTATGCCATGGCCTACTCCCTCTCACATTTATGAATTCGAAGGTTCTTGCTTTTTGGTACCTTCATCTAAGCAGTATAATCATCCGATTATTTTTCATCGGGCTGAAGATACTTCTCCACCAGATATCATTGACAAAATCAGTAATGAGGGAAAAATCCGGCTCGATATTTATAATCCTGTGGTCTGTAACATGATGAAAAATATGGGGTATAATCTCAAGAAACCTATGGGTCTTGGATTAATTGCAAATGGCATACGGGCTCCTTTGGATGTCTTTACTCCAGAGATGAAAGAAGATCTCCAGATAGGGGGCAGAATTGAGCAGCTGCGTCATTGCATAGGATATGTTCCTTACAGTAACATTCCTAAATTTAAACGAAGTGTTAAAGCTAGATCGGTAGTCTTCACTGAAGAATATGACTCGGATGACTCTCATGAAATTCCTGTGCTTCAAGATCCCGTTGACTGGGCCATTTTTCAGCATCCTGAGGGGGCAAGTGATGAAGATGATGCTGCATCACAAATCACTGACTATTGGCCACCTGAACTCAACGAGGAAATAAGCCCGTCCCAACATGTCCGCTGGGAATGCTTAGCCCTTGATGTAAAAGCCAAAGAGCCTAAAAAACCAAATTCTTGGAAAGGGATCAGGCCTTGGCTAAAACCCCCAACTGAAACCCCAGAGGGTTTCACAGAGTTAGAAACTTCCAATAACAATGTAGAAACACTTCCTTCTAATCCTCCAACTGAGGACCAAGTACAAGAAATAAACTTGGGAACCCCAGAAAATCCCCGACCTACCTTTGTAAGCTCTCAAATTAAAGGAAGTGAACTTGATCTGTATGTGGGATTCTTGCGAGAGTTCATAGATTGCTTTGCATGGACTTATGTAGAAATGCCGGGCCTAGATCCAGAAATCTCCATACACAAATTAAATATAGCAGATGATGCTAAACCTGTAAAACAGGACCAAAGGAGGACTAAGCCTGAAATCATGGAGAAGATAGAAGCAGAAGTTCAGAAACTCAAGGGCGTTAATTTCATCCATGAATAACAGCATCCAGACTGGTTGGCTAATATAGTCCCAGTTACTAAAAAGAATGGACAAATCAGAATCTGTATTGACTTCAGAGATCTAAATAAAGCCTGCCCCAAAGATGATTTTCCATTACCTATACCAGAAATAATGATTGACAATACTTTTGGGTTCGAAAGAATGTCATTCATGGATGGCTTCTCGGGGTATAATCAGATCAAAATGTTCAAAGAGGATAAGAAACACACTTCCTTTGGAACTCCATTCGGCATATACTGCTATACTGTCATGCCATTTGGTCTCAAAAATGCTGGAGCCACGTACCAAAGAGCAATGATGAAAATATTCAAGGACTTACAACATAAATCTGTTGAATGTTATGTTGATGATTTAGCAGTCAAGAGCAAGCATAAATCAGACCATCTCGCCGATCTTCGTACTGTCTTTGAGAGATTAC
Source organism: Sextonia rubra (assembly GCA_037013555.1). Lineage (NCBI taxonomy): Eukaryota > Viridiplantae > Streptophyta > Magnoliopsida > Laurales > Lauraceae > Sextonia > Sextonia rubra. The sequence goes on along the minus strand of JASUAD010000008.1, from coordinate 58,330,237 downwards.
GGAAATTCAATCTTCGAATGAATCCCCTGAAATGTTTTTTCGGAGTTTCTTCAGGAAAGTTTCTAGGATTTGTGGTGCGAAAAGGGGGCATTGAAATAGATCCCGTCAAAATCAAAGCCATATTGGAAATGCCTTCACCGAGCAATTTGAGAAAATTGAAAGGATTGCAGGGAAGACTCACTTACATCCGACGGTTCATTTCCAACTTGTCTGGAAAGTGCAGACCATTCTCCAAATTGATGAAGAAGGGAGTAGACTTTGTATGGGACAAAGCTTGTGAAAATGCTTTTCAGGATATCAAACAATATCTTACAAACCCGCCAGTTCTTTCAGCTCCAATTCCGGGCAAGCCTTTCATTCTTTATACAAGGGCTCTTGATCATTCCTTAGGAGCATTGTTAGCTCAAAAGAATGATGAAGGAAAGGAGGTGGCACTTTATTACCTGTCAAGGATGCTAGTTGGTGCTGAGCACAATTATCACCCAATAGAAAAAGAATGTCTAGCGCTTATGTTTGCAATACAAAAGCTGCGGCATTACATCCTCTCTAATGTGGTGTATCTGATTTCCAATATTAATCCATTAAAGGTATTAGTGACAAAAGCCGGGTGTTGAGCGAACGTCTGGCCAAATGGTCCATCCTTCTTTCTCAATATGACATCAGATACACTCCTGCGAAAGCAGTAAAAGGACAAGCTCTTGCAGATTTTCTAGCAGAGCATCCACTGTCAGAAGATTTTGAGTTCACAGACAATCTCCCTGATGAGTCAGTCTTCTTCACTGAACAAACACGGAAATCCACCATTGATTCAGATCTACATTGGACCATGCATTTTGATGGAGCTTCCAGGACTAATGAACGAGGAAAGCCAGTATCAGGGGTTGGAATTATTTTCTGCAGTCCAGGAAGATTTTATGTTCCTCACTCCTTTTCATTGATCAAGCCATGCTTGAACAATGTGGCAGAATACACGGCATTAATTATGGGGCTTGAGTTAGCTTTAGATGCTGGCATTAACATGCTAGGGGTCTATAGAGATTCACAACTTGTGATTAAGCAAATGAATCACGAGTATGAAGTAAAGAAGCCAGACCTAATTCCCCATTTCAATAGGGCATATGAACTCAAACAAAGGTTTAAATTGATTGCGTTTCATCATGTTCCGAGATGTCAGAATGTCAAAGCAGACGCCTTAGCAAGCTTGGCAGCTTCAATGGCAATCCCTGAGAATGACAAGATGATACTGGAAGTTGTTGAGAGAAGACTTCTACCCCCACTCGATACTTACAAGGTAGTAGAAGATAACTTCACTGTAATCAAAAATCAAATTTCATATTTTCAAAACTCATTCAGGGATTGGAGAGATCCTTTTATTGATTATATTCTGCATGGAATATTACCAGAGAATCCTAAAGATAGAACCAGTATTCAAAGGCGAGCTCTCAAATTCCATTTTGATTTGCCCTCAAAAACTCTTTATCACAAATCATACGATGGAGTTCTACTTCGATGTTTGTCCCCGAAAGAAGCTGAACAAGTTCTTAGAGAAGTTCATGCGGGCCTATGTGGTGCTCACCAAGCTGGACCAAAACTTCATGATCAAATTCGAAGATTAGGCTACTATTGGCCTACCATGGTGTCCGACGCTATTAATTTTGTTAAAAGATGCAATGAATGCCAAATTCATGGTGATTACATTCACCAGCCTCCTGAACATTTGCACCCTACGACCACTTCTTGGCCGTTTGAATCTTGGGGAATGGATATAGTGGGGAAGATCAGTCCACCCTCAGAACGTGGACATCAATTCATTTTGGCTGCAACCGATTACTTCTCCAAATGGGCAGAAGCAGTACCTCTCACAGAAGTTAAAACCGATACAGTCCTTAGCTTCCTGAAAACTCATGTCATTTGCCGTTTTGGGGTGCCCAAACGTCTGTATCATGACAATGGCCCGCAATTCAATAATAATAAATTTTACAGATTCTGTGACAAATACGGAATCCAGTGTTGTCCATCTACAGCGTATAACCCCCAGGCCAACGGACTTGCTGAGGCTTTTAACAAAACCATTTGCAAGATTTTAAAGAAAATGGTTTCTGACAACAAAAAGAGTTGGAGTACCAGGCTTCCTGAAGCATTATGGGCTTACAGAACTACAGTTCGTGGTCCTACCAAATCAACACCGTACTCCTTGGTCTATGGTTGTGAAGCTGTAATACCTTTGGAAATTCAACTTCCCTCTTTTCGGGTGGCTGTGATAAACAAATACACTGAAGAAAAGAATGCCAAACTCAGATTACAAGAGCTAGAAAGCCTTGATGAGAAAAGACTTGCCGCTCGACAAAGTATTGAGTTGTATCAAGCTCGTATGGCTGCATCTTTCAACAAAAAAGTCAAGTATAGAGCTTACAAGAAGGGAGATCTAGTCCTTGCAGTTAGAAGACCTATGTTTTCCATGCAAATGTAGAAAGGCAAGTTCGAACCTAAATGGGAAGGACCTTTTGTTGTCGACAAGGTTTACTCCAATGGCGCATATGCGCTCCTCACACTTGAAGGGGACAGATGCATGATGCCTATCAATGAAAAACTTCTCAAGAAATACTATACCTAAATGTCATTGGTATACCCATGCCATGTACCCAAACCATGCACAGTGTACATTTTCATTCCAAAACCAAAATTCTTTGGTTTCGAGCCTCACAACCTATGACTCCTAACCAAAATCTCTTAGACTTGTATAAAATGACTACGAGGATCAAGTCCCACGACCCCTCTAGTCAAACTTTTGTTATTTGGATAACGTCCTTACAAGACCCCTTGTAACATCCAGCTATATAGATTAAGTCTTTTTGCAGACCCTGTATAGCAAAACTCAGCTGTGTGGAATAAGTCTTTTTTTAGACCCCATATAGCTAATCCTTAGTTATATAGAACAAGTCTTTTGTAGACCCTATATGACTACTTTCGGTTATATAGAACAAGTCTTTTTGCAAACCCTGTATAACCAAAATCAAAACAAAAACCAAAACCAAATCTTTGTCCTAAGGAATAAGTCAAAGATCCCGGGATAGCCTCACACATGGGTACCGGATAACATCTACTTTGTTTGACCCCCTTCGACACCAAAAGGATCAAGTCATGGACCCTGGAGAAAGCCTCCCACATGGGCACTGGATAACGTCCACTTATATGACTCCCTTATTTTCGATTTGTGGATCCAAAAGATCGCAAATCACACCCTCATACAAGTCTGAGAAAACCAAACCAAACAAACCATCCACATAAACCACATCAAATATCCACAAAAAATAAAACCAAACACCCATACCAATGACAAAAATAGAAAGGAAAAACATTTTCCATTGATATCCATTTTAAAGTTTGAATACAAGCAGTAAAGTCAATGTACACATGGCCCTCAGGCCTAATTAGAATATATAAAACAAAAAGAAAATCAAATGGGAGTTGCATCAGATAATCTCAGTCCAGGAATTTCTCCAGTTGCCCCTTTGCATTCAATACTTCTGCCATGAGGATATGCCCTTTATAGCTTGCATAAGCTGGGATAGCAGTACTAATGTCAACCTCGTCCAGCTTAATATTCAATTCAGTCTCCAAAGATTGAACGAAGTCATTCAGGGCTGTACGTTTCGCTTCTGTATGCGTGAAAAGGTCATCTCGGCGATGAATTCTCTCCGAAACAGACTTCTGCAAATTTTCCATGGTATTCTCCATGGAAGATAATTAATGCTGCAATACAATGATCTATTATTGAATGTGTACACGTCGATCCGAATGCACAGCCAATTCCTGTGTCAGCTTGGACTCTTCTGCATTTATTACCAGTTTCTCGTTGACAAAGCCTTAGCTCTTTGGAGCCACAAGTTAACATCAGATGCTTCATTTGGTTCTTTCGGATCAGGCCCTCTTGTGGTCTTACCCTTGGGACGACTTTTAGGTGCCCCGGCAGTGGCAGTTGCAGGCGCTTTACCCTTCCTATCTACAAAACAAATCAAAAGAAAGAAAAGATGGGTATCAGTAACAATGATATAGGAACTTCTCAAAAAAAAAAAAAATTTCGGCAGCATCTCCCCTTAGTAAAAGATCAAAAGCAGAAGGCAATACTCAGTTCTGAGACCAAGAATTGGCATCAAAGGCACACTTAAGTCTTAGAACCGAGGCTCCCGGTCCAAACAGATGTTTAAGCACCTTAAGACCTTTTCAGGGAGCAGCAGGTTCGTGTTCAAGCACGAAAATGGCATTCTATAATTTCCACAGAGGCTCTGATCACAGAAAGTTAGATGCATGTTCAGTGGTGTGCATATTACTACTCAAAAACAGGTGGATGTTCACTGTGACAACAGCAACAAGTATTAGACAATCAGGATTGACCGTGATTATGAAGAAGTTCTGATAGAGTTTAAGACACAAGGGTTCTTCTCAACCGGATATGGCTGTATAAAAAAAAAGGATGCATCCAGAAATCCAGGCTTGGATTCAGTCATGAACAAACACAAGAGAAGATGAAAAGGAAGTTCTTACCAGCCATAGTCTGTGCTTGAGATGATGAAAGAAACCCGAGTCCTACTTGGTAACTGAGAGGAAGATGCACCCAGCACCTCTCTGCTTCCACCCTTTCTCTCGGTCTTTCTCCTTCTTTCCGATTTCTGACTCTCTTTTTCTCTCTCTCTTGGTCTCTCGGTTTTTCTTTCTAAGTCTTTGTTTCTCTCGGTCTCTCTCCCTCTGTCTCAGTTTTCTCTCTCTTTTCTCTTTCTCTCCCTGTCTCTCTCTTTTCTCTCTTTTCTCTCTCTCCCACTCTCTGTCTCACTCGGTCTCTTTTCTCTCTTTTCTCTCTCTCCCGGTTTCTCTCTCTCTCCCGGTCTCTCTCTTTTCTCTCTCTCCCGGTCTCTCTCTTTTCTCTCTCTCAATTTTCTCTCTCTTGATCTCTCTCTCTCCCGGTCTCTCTTTTCTCTATCTCTTTTCTCTCTCTCCCGGTTTCTCTGTCTCTCCCGCTCTCTGTCTCTCCCGTTCTCTCTCAATTTTCTCTCTCTCGGTTTCTCTCTCTCGGTCTCTGTTTCTCTCGGTCTCTCTCCCTCTCTCTCAGTTTTCTCTCTTTTCTCTCTTTTCTCTCTCTCTCCCGGTCTCTCTCTTCTCTCTTTTCTCTCTCTCCCACTCTTTGTCTCACTCGGTCTCTTTTCTCTCTTTTCTCTCTCTCACCGTCTCTCTCCCTCTCTTTCAGTTTTTTTCTCTCTCGGTCTCTCTCCCTCTTTCTTTTTTTCTTCTCTCTCTCCCAATTTCTCTCTCTCTCTCCCGGTCTCTCTTTCTTTTCTCTCTCTCCCTGTCTGTTTTTTTCTCTCCCGATCTCTTTCTCTCTCCCGGTCTCTCCCTCTCCCGATTTCTTTCTCCCTCTCTCCTGATTTTTCTCCCTCTCGGTCTTTCTCCCTTTCTCCCAATTTATTTCTCTCTCTCTCCCGGTCTCTCTCTTTTCTCTCTCCCACTCTCTGTCTCACTCGATCTCTTTTCTCTCTTTTCTCTCTCTCTCACGGTCTCTCTCCCTCTCTCTCAGTTTTTTTCTCTCTCGGTCTCTCTCCCTCTTTCTCTTTTTTTTCTCTATCTCCCAATTTCTCTCTCTCTCTCCCGGTCTCTCTTTCTTTTCTCTCTCTCCCTGTCTGTTTTTTTTCTCTCTCCTGATCTCTTTCTCTCTCCCGATTTCTTTCTCCCTCTCTCCTGATTTTTCTCCCTCTCGGTCTTTCTCCCTTTCTCCCAATTTATTTCTCTCTCTCTCCCAATCAGTTCTCTCTCTCGGTCTTTCTTCCTCTCTCCCAATTTCTCTCTCTTCCGGTCTCTCTCTTTCTCGGTTTTTCTCTCCCTTTCTCTCAGTTTTTTCTCTCTCCTCCGGTCTTTCTTTCTCGGTTTTTCTCTCCCTCTCTCTCAGTTTTTTTCTCTCTCGGTCTCTCTCCCTCTTTCTCTTTTTCTTCTCTCTCCCAATTTCTCTTTCTCCCTCGGTCTCCCTTTCTCTTTGTTGGTTTGAACAAAAAAAAAAAAAAACAGAAAAAAAAAACCAGTCTCTCTCTCTCTCGGTCTCCCTTTCTCTTTGTTGGTTTGAACAAAAAAAAAAGGACAGAGATGTTAGGTTTTAAATGCCCACGGTCTCTTCCCTGTTTTTCCTAAGTGGAGCCCGCTATTTGATGCCAGCACATGGAGCAGGGAAGTCCAAAATCAATTAATGGTCCAAAATTGGGAATTCCCCCTCAATTACTGTTTGGCTTCCTTTCCACAAATACAATTTGGTTAAAATCAGTGGAGTCTAAGATCAAGTCTTGATGGATTCCTCCTTCTTCATCTATGATCTCTGTGATCTTTTGCAAGTCCTATGAGGGGTCCACTTAGGGTAATTTACAAATGAAATAATCCTATTTTAGAGTATTTTGAGGGAAGTCATACAAAAAAAAGAGATGCGGAGTCTCTTTCCAAATCAACTTTGGGTCAAAATTTGATTTCAAACCAATGTCTCAAATTGTTTTTTCATCAAAACCCATAAAAGCCAATCTCTTTCAAAATTACATCTCATTTTATCAAAATTGCATCTCATTTTAAATTATGTCAAGCCAAGTCAAAACCCAAACTTTGATCTTTGAAAATGAACCAAAAATCCATGAAGATCCAAACCCAAATCCATTTTCTCTAAAACTTTTGAATTTCTTAAAACCTCAGGGATGCTTTTTATGGGTGTTCCCCACATCCCCACAGAGACGCCACTCTGGATATCTGTGAAAAATAGGTCAAAAGAAAATCAAATTCATTTCCAAAATCCAAACAAAATTCATAAACTTCTAAATTTTCTAAATACCTAAGGGATTCCTTTGTGGGTGTTCCCCACAGTCCCCACGGAGATGCTACTTTTGATATCCGTGAAAATAGGGCAAAGAAATTCAGATTTCTTATGTCTTTTCAAAATTCCGTCATCAAACCCTTCATGGTTTTTATCAAAAATTTCAAATCCCAAAGTTTAGGCCTACAACCTACATTGACAAACTGTCTTTTCATCAAGCCATCCATTATTCCCACAAATTGGCTATTTCGAGGCACAACGATTATTATACTATAATCATTGCACCTCGAGGGGGCACTTGTTGACTTATAAAAAATTGCAAATACTGCAGCGAAGACACCTCATCTCAGCTTAATTTAAGCTCCTGGGGAATCACTGTGAGAACCGGCATTCCATGAAGATCAAGGTAGCTGGAACTCTCAGAGAAAGTTCAAATTTCGGGTTGAATAGACATCATCAAACTCAAAAGCCACAAGCATGTCAGCCTGAAGTCAGTTCCCCCCCCCCCCCACCAAGCCAGGGGGTCACTGACCAAACTCCTGCTTCCCGATGTCCAAAATTAATGAAATTTAGATGTGAAGCTTCAGTCATGCTCAGAAGATACTTTGCAAATTTTCAAGATGAAAAGACTCTGTTTGGCCTAAATTTCATTACATGTCAGCTTAGAGGACAGTAATCTCGAATTTGGGGGTCATCGGCTAAGATCTTACTTCCAGAAGGCCAAAGCAGATAAAATTTGGAACAAATGCTCAAAGAATGCTCCAAGTTATTCTCCCAAAGTTTCAAGTCAAGGGGAGGCTGTTCGGATAGAAAACAGGCTAACTATCTCAATATGGAGTGAATAGTGACCTAACGCATGCAATGAATAGGTTACTGTTCGAAATCCTACTTCCTCAAATCCAAACTGCATGAAATTTGGATGAATACTCCAAGATGTTCTTGACGTCAGTCCCTCCAAGTTTCAAATCAAACCGGGGTCATTTGGACTTCAAACAGCTAAAACAAGGGCTCACTGTCATAAAAAAGTCAACTGGAGAGTTGACCAAGTTCAGATGGTCAAACAAAGCTGAAACTTCTGTGACACACTCAAAATAGTGTCAAGAAGCATCTCTTCAAGTTTCGTGGCGATTGGACATCGTTTGGACACCGAACAGGCGGAAACAAGCCACATATGCAAAAGTTCAAGAATGGGCCTTGAGAGTGACCGGGGCCCACAAACAAAAGGAGTTGACCAAGTTCAGGTGGTCAAACAGAGCTGAAACTTCTTTTACACACTCAAAATAGTGTCAAGAAGTGTTCCTCCAAGTTTCGTGGCGATTGGACACCGTTTGGGCCCTAAACGGGCGGAAACAAGCCACATTTGCAAAAATCCAATAATGGGTCTTGGGAGTGACCGGGGCCCACAAACAAAAGGAATTGACCAAGTTCAGGTGGTCAAACAGAGCTGAAAGTTCTGTGACACACTCAAAATAGTGTCAAGAAGCATCCCTCCAAGTTTCGTGGCGATTGGACACCGTTTGGGCCCCGAAGAGGCAGAAACAAGCCACATATGCAAAAATCCAAGAATGGGCCTTGGGAGTGACCTGGGCCCACAAACAAAAGGAGTTGACCATGTTCAGTTGGTCAAACAGAGTTGAAACTTCTGTGACACACTCAAAATAGTGTCAAGCATCCCTCCGAGTTTCGTGGCGATTGGACACCGTTTGGACCCCGAACAGGAGGAAACAAGCCACATATGCAAAAATCCAAGAATGGGCCATGGCAGTGACCGGGGCCCACAAACAAAAGGAATTGACCATGTTCAGGTGGTCAAAAAGAGCTGAAACTTTTGTGACACACTCAAAATAGTGTCAAGAAGTATCCCTCTAAGTTTCGTGGCGATTGGACACCGTTTGGACCCCGAACAGGCAGAAACAAACCACATATGCAAAAATCCAAGAATGGGCCTTGGGAGTGACTGGGGCCCACAAACAAAAGGAGTTGACCATGTTCAGGTGGTCAAACAGAGCTGAAACTTCTATGAAACACTTAAAATGGTGTCAACCAACATCTCTCCAAGTTTCGTGATGATTGGACATCATTCGGGCCTCAAACAATGGAAAATAGACCGCATATGCAATGTTCCAAAAGTGGGCCTTGTCCATGACCAGGGCCCAATTAATGAAAAAGTTGACCAGCTTCCTGAAGTCAAAACGGGCTGAAATTTTTATGACATGTAGAAAATAGTGTTAAGAAGCATCCCTTCAAGTTTGGTGGCAATCGGACTTCGTTTGAGCCCAAAACAGATGAAAATGGGCCACATACGCGAAAACCCGAAATTGGGCCTTGTCCGTGACCCAGCCTGCGGTCACGGACCTTCAAAGGATGTTTCCCACGATTTTGGGTGGTTTCCCTCCACTCCTCTTCGAAATCCAACTCCCCACAACTGCTATTAACTCCCCAAAACTGCACAAAACTGATTGGGAGTCTATAAAAGGAGAAAATTTTGAAGAAACAAGGGAGGAAACACACACACATAAGGAAGAAAAGTGAAGAAATTGAAGAAAGTCACCACCTAAGGCAACAAGAAGCAAACTCCAGCAGCACTTCCACTACCATTCCCACCTTCTTTTCTTAGTTTTGAAGGTGAGCAAGAAAATTCAGAAGGAGAGAAGGAAGTGGAATGGCCAAAGTCCATACTATGTTCGTACGACGCCAATTTTTGAGAGGATGACATTGTCACCTCTGTTTCTCTTATTCATAAGGCTTCTTAGCCATTACAAGAGTTGTGAAAGAAGCCTCTCTAGGCCTTATTTTGTTCCTTGAAAATGATAGGTTCAAATGACACAACTCCGGCTTCAAATTTGCCCATTTCGGACTTGAAACAAAAATGCAGTCCGTAAGCATGAATGATGAGTTACAGCGGTTTCAATTGATTCCATGGCTAAATGTGATCTTCTTGATGGTTGTCCACCGCTCCAAAGTCATGAGAATGGAGTTCCAACACTTGAAAGAAGTTCTAAGAAAGAACCAGCGCGAAAGAAGTTCCAAGAAAGAACCAGCGCGAACAGCACAAAAAACGGAGGCACAAGGCCATTGTCTGTCAGTGACCGTGACCCACGGTCACTGGCAGGTTCCAGTGACTGTGGGTGAGTCACGGTCACTGGAAGGTCCCAATGACCGCGGGTGAATCACGGTCACTGGAATGGGGCAGTAACCGCGGGTCACGGTCACCCCCCATTTTTTTCCCTTTTTCACATTTTCTTCCACCTTATGTATATTTTCTTGTATTTTCCAAATTGAGATCATATCTAAGACTTGAGGGAGGGGTTGTAAACTTTTAAAATGTATGTAAACAACCTGCATCCCCGCGGTCAGGGCACTTGAACCCATGTAAACAAAAGGGAAATTAATGATGAATTTTAATTATTTCCCATTCTTCTTAACGCTTAAAGTGCGTGAATGTCGGACCTTGATTCCGTAATTCATTTCCACGCATACATTTTTAAGCACGATCAGAGTGTTGAAGAGAGAAGATTGCGGCATTGGTGTAGTGACGTATCCTTCAGCAAAGTACATGAAGATATTACCAGGTATCTCAAGGTGGCTCTAAGGATTTGCAAAATGCAAGCCAAGATGGAGATTGTTGGGTTTTTTCTTGTATTTTGGTTTAGCCGGATTAGTCGTCTGGTTTAGCCATAACTGAGGCTCAGGGTTAGAGGTATATTAATCATTATCTATGGATTTTCTTGTTGGCCAAGAAAGCGAAAACTATATATTGATGTACTGTAACCTTAGATCTTGAAGGGATTGAGATGGGATCATGATAGATGAGTTCTCTCCTCCGTGGATGTAGGCAAGGCTGCCGAATCATGTAAAATTGTTGTGTTCATGTGTGTGATTGTTTGATGGTTTGATTGCTGTGTATTCATCTTGGTTAATCCGTTGATCATGGGTATTTCCGTTGCGCTGCTTTTTCTAACATATATCCCATAAAGTTTAGTGTACTGTAACAAACCATCGATGCCTCGATTGTGAGTTTATTAGAAAGTAGCCCTGCAACTGGGCCCAACTGACTCTTTAGTTGCTGAGCATCCGAGCATACCTTTATATATATATATATTAAAGCTCTAAAAGCCGAGGCCTGTGGGAGGTGCCACACCAGCATCCCTTATTTTTCTTTTTTTCTCGAGTGCCACCTCAGCATCCAAATTCTCCCAACTTTCCACCTAACTTACCATATTTTTCGATCTCTTTTCTTATCACATATCCTACGAATCTTTTTTAATCACATATCCATCACACATCAACATCTCCTCTCACGGCGTCAACAACAGATCTGAAGAAGAAGAGTCGCCGCTCACAGCAGATCTGAAGAAGGAAGAGTCGCCAAGAACCCTCCATTACCACCGGTGGTCCTCGCGGCATCGACTTGGACGCTATAAATGGACTCTGTGAAATCAGATCTGAAGAAGAAGAGTATGCGAACTCGCTCAAAGTAGATTGGCTGCCGCCAAAAACCCTCCGTCGCCACAGGCAGTCCTCGCTATAAACGGACTCTGCGAAATCGCATTTGAAGAAGAAGAGTATGTGAATTCGCTTAGATTGGATCTAAAGAAGAAGAAGAAGATAGCGGCCTTCACTCAGACTTTGCAAACTCGCTCACAGCATATTTGAAGAAGAAGACTCACCAAGAACCCTCCGTCACCACCTGCGGTCCTTGCAGCCTTTGCGAAATCGGATTTGAAGAAGAAGAGTCACCAAGAACCCTTCGTCGCCACCGATGGTCCTTGCGGCCTTCACGAGAATTTTGGCAACTCGATCGTAGTGGATCTACGAACATGCTGTCACTAAGAACCCTCCGTTGTTTGCAGCATTGACTTGAACTGCAAACTCCCAAACCAGATTCGAAGCGGAAGAAGAGGCTGGGGTTTCTGCTGCGAACTCTCAAATCAAATTCGAAGCGGAAGAAGAGGCTGGGGTTTCCCCTAGCGGCATCGAGTCGGACTCCAAATCGGCAAAACAAAGTTAAAAATTGTCTTCTTTCATCCATGCGATCATGTGGTCGAAGGATCGAGTGTGTGATGCAGAGTGAAAACCTTTTATTCCACTACTTCTTGGGTTTTGTCTCTCTGATGCTCTTGGAGAGTATGGGTCTTACATGCACTTGCATTGCAGGAGGGTATCGAATCTGAGTCGTCTGATAGGTGGGCCACCACCCAGTAGGATATATAATAATTTCAATAATCAATGAGAATCTTCTCTAAGGATTTCTATATGATTTTTCTTGCTTTATCTGCTCTTTCTTACTGTACTCCATCTATGGAGATGTAAATGATAGGATAATCAAGAAGAGTATATTCCATTTAGGTCCCTTTTCATCTGAACCGTACACTTTACCAAAACATGTGAACTTTGGGTATATTGTATTTTGCATCTTATTCCATTGTAGATTTAAACTTTAAGGGCAGTACAATTCTTGCATTGTAAAGTGATTAATCCTTTGAAATTCATGTTTCATTTAAAATCCTAAATAAAGTTAGAAAATGGTTGGTCAAATGAATGATTGAAAATTTTAGATTTAAAATCATGCCTTTCAAGATGCATTGAGATTAATTTTTTATTGAAATTTATCATTAAAAAGATACGAGGAACTTTAATGTGAATATATTAAAATATTATAGTAACATTTTCTAAATTTTTGTTCAAGTAATTGGGGTGCCAAGATAGCGCCAAGAAATTAATAGTTTAATTAAAATAATATTTTCTTTATAAAGATTAATAGAATGCAATTTTTTTTTCTTATCAATATTTCAGTCAATCATATATTTTAATATATTTATATTTTTTCGGCCCGGGTTTAACAGAGGCCCTTTTTTGCTAGTCTTTATATATTTCGAAAGAAAGAAAATTCATTTATTCAAAACAAATCTATATAACGTTATTTAGGCCTGGCAACTGGTTTTGTCCGGGTCAGATCCATTTATATCCAGACCCAAACAATAAGAATTGCAACAATGCCAACTCTTATTTGGTCTGGGAAAATATTGGCTCTCAATCGTAGGAACCACACCCAACTAAGCATCGGGTTTGGGTCCTAATCTGTGTCCAATTTGGGTTTTATAAATAGGACAACAAGATTATTATGCATAGTATATTTCTGTGTGTTATATATATATATTTATAAGTATTATAAATATATTGGTGTAATGATAAATAAGATATATTAATACCTGTATGTATATACAGAAAACTTTAACCTGCATCAGTGCACTTGCGCAATGCATATCCGGACTGTCGCTGAGGTGGGCTCAACAATGAAATTTACCTCCTATGTATTTGGAAGCATGGTGCACATACACACTATGCATAGGTAAATATTTTCCATGTTATGTACGTGGCCTGTATTGGGTGCATGTGTCAAACCGGATCTAGAACTAGATGGACCCAGATCCAAATATCTTGAGCCCAATTCAGTAGACCGAAATCCAAATCTATTCTCGAAATTAAATGGCCCCAAACTATATACACAGAACATATTTTAACGGGTCGAGCTGGGGGCGGGCCCGCACCAAGCAAATGGGCAATATTGCAGTCTCTGCTTGGGATTAGAACTTATAGTCAAATTATTATAAACACTAACATTGTGAAGTAGAGAGAGGAAATACTTATATTGTTAGTATATCACAAAAAAAAATGATCAATCTTCAAGTAAAGTAACGTTGATCTTACATTTTGAGAGTTCTGATTCAAAATCAAAACCTTGTCCTGGATAATTGGTGCTCTAAACTTATATGTATTTTATCTTTTAACATTTTATAGACTTTTCTTAATATTTTTAATTTTAAGAAATTAACTTGACTCAAGATTTGTCAAGCTTTTGCTTTTACTTCTCTTTTGATCCATTAACTTTAAGCCTAACAATTCTAGATGGACCAGATTTTACCCCTTTTTTTTAAGTCTAATGAGAACAATGGTCTAGATCATGAACTATAAGAAGTAAAACCCCAAAAGCCCATAAGAACCCAGCCCAGAAACAACCCACACCACCCTATTTGTCTCCCTGTGCTTTACTATCATAGAACAGAGTCGCATTTATAGAAGTTGGTATACGTAAATTTAGACCTTCATTTGAGTGCAATAAGCCATTCCAAAGAAGCCAGCATGGTTGTTTATATGTGTGGAGGAATAAAGAAGAGTTAGATGTCAAATTATGAAAAAAGTTAAAATAAAATATATTTAAAAGCAGGATTTGTAATAGAGTTACACTTTATCATACTTATTTATAGTAAAAGATGCATGTTAGGGGTAGAAGATATGTTGTGTCAGTGTGTCACGATATAAGTTTACTTTTACACTTTTATCATCCAAACATGGAGTAAAAACATGCCACATTACATCCTACTTATGATAAACAAAAGCACCGGACTGACAAGGTGTCCAGTTGGACTCGGATCATGTATCATATATTATATTATGTCTTGGAAAATCTTCATACGCATCTGTCTCTTACCATCTTTTTCATGAGAACTCTAGGTGAGGCCCATCTATCACTCAATCCAAACTTTGCAACACACATGAGACCCCATGATAGCAACTCACCCCAACTTTTGATCAGATCCGGATTTATTGGACCGTTGGATCAACTATACACCAATCCGAACGGAATGAATTTATGAGCCATGGATGAAGGGGTTAGGGATATGTAATTGGGACCAAATTTGATATTTAGGGTGCTTTCACATAGATCTTTTCAACCCTCCCAGTCTCATCCCTTGGTGGGTCTATAATGGGCCCCATCAAAGAGTGTGCACGAAAAGTCCATGAGGGACGTATGCATAGGAAAAGGCCCCTTATGTCTTACAATTATATTATATATATATATTGGACAATATAGATTTGCTGGGTTTGCATTATATAATACTAGTAATACATGGCCCGTGTTGGAAAAAAGCCAAAATACTTGATGATATAACAGATAAAGCAAATATAAAATATATAGATATATTATTTAATGAAGAATCTTCATACGCATCCGTCTCTCACTATTTTTTTTGTGAGAACTCTAGGTGGGGCTCATTCATCACTTAATCCAAACCTTGAAACACACATAGGACCCCATGATAGCAACTCGCCCCAACTTTCGGTCAGATCCGAATTTATTAGACCGTTGGATCGATTATACATCAATCCGAACGGAATGAATTTGTGAGCCATGGATGAAAGGGTTAGGGATATGTGATTGGAACCAAATTTGATATGTAGGGTGCTTTTACATAGATCTTTCCAACCCCCCAGTCTCATCCCTTGATAGGGTCCACAGTGGGACCCACCAAAGAATGTGCACGAAAAGTCCATGAGGGACGTATGCACAGGAAAATGCCCCATTATTATTATTGTTGTTGTTATTATTATTTAAATATCATTATAATGATTGCAATGTTCTTTTTTTTTTTCCTCTCATTACTAGCTACAATCATGGCTTAGGTATTTTGCTTTCTTATTGACCATTTGTTTTAAATACTTTGATATTTTATTTAAGATTTAAGATTATTTCATTAGTATCCCAAATCAATATAGGGCATATAGATTTGTTATTGGTTTAAGATTTATACTCTTATACATCAACAACTTCAACTAAGGGGCCTTTTTCTATGCATACGTCCTTCATGGACTTAAGAGTTATTATTTAGTTGAAGTTGTTGATGTATAAGAGTATAAATCTTAAACCAATAACAAATCTATATACCCTATATTGATTCGGGATACTAATGAAATAATCTTAAATCTTAAATAAAATATATAAGTATTTGAAACAAATGGTCAATGGGAAAGCAAAATACCTAAGCCATGATTGTAGCTAGTAATGAGAGGAAAAAAACAAAAGAACATTGCAGTCATTATAATGATATTTAAATAATACTGACAACAACAACAATAATAATAATTATTATTATTATTATTATATAATCGTAAGAGAAAATAAATAAATTTTAAGTAGGTTTTAAGAGTCTGAATGAGGTAAAAACCAAATGAAAAAATAAATTTAGTAAAACTTCTTCCTTAAATTTTCTATTACTAAACTATACCAAAAAAAAAAAAAAAAAAAAGGGTTAAGAGAGACAAATCTAGTGGCACAAACTCTGGCCACTTAATTTTGGTTAACTCTTCTCTCCTTATATAGTAGTGTTGTTGCTCATTCAACTAAGAAAGAATTAAAATAGAAATTTCAATATCTAATTACCTCAACTATGCTACAATAGCTAATGAAATGGAAGTGATCCCCAACTTATATGACACACGTTGATAAAAAAAAATGCCCATCAAACTCACCCACATACTTGAACATTGCATTAATGATACATTTCGAATACATGAAAAATAAGTAAAAAGAAGATTTTGATTAGAAAAATCACTTGCTACACACCACCTCACTTAGGAGTGATCCTGAGCTAGGCCAACCCGAGCTCGATGGGCTTGGAAATGTAACTAGAGCCCTTTTAATAATTGGACTGATTTTAAATTAAGTGATAGAAAGTCCAAAACTCGGCCCGACCTGTGTAATGAATGCATATAATTTATTTTAATTAATACAAATAATTACTCAAATAGCCACATAATTGATTGAAAAACCCAATTTAGCTTGGTGGGCTCGGGTCTGATTCTTACAACCAATGTTGGGCTTTACCCAAGCTTGGGCCAATAATTCTAAAGTTAGGATGGGATTGGATATGCATTAGCCTGGCCTAGCTCATCCCATGAACACCCCTACTACCCCACTTGTTCATGGATGCAATGCATAGTACATCGGTGGGCTCCAACCTTCCTTGCAGATGTTGTAGAGGGATGAAAGAGAGAGAAATTAGGGAGGGAGAGATTTTATAGAAAACAAAGGAAAGATTTCGGAAAATTGAGAGATTTGGTATGGATAGAGTTTAGCTAATATAGATAGAATCCTTAGATTGCCCCACGTGTCGCCCTCTTATGAAGAGGGCTGCGCTACTTGTCGCCCTCCCGTTTGAGGGGGTATTGTTATAATATATATATTAGCGCTTTAGGGCCCGCGCCCAACGCGAGCCATGAAAAAATAATAATTAAGTTTTATTAAAAATTATTAATAATTTAAATAAAATATTAATTAATATTATGATATAAATCATAGCGAAAACATAGTTAAAATATTGAATCTTTATTTTTTTGAAAGGAGAAAATATTTTCTTTGAATCATAGATGTATAAAAGTTGAAAGTGAAAAAAAAAACCATTGATATTAAGTCATCCTTGAATGATTATAGGAATTAATATATAAAGGTGATTACTCATGGGAAAAAAGATTAAAAAAACAAAAGATATAAAAAACTTAGAGATATCAATGAATAGAAGAAAGAACTTGAAAAAACTTGTGGCCTAATGAAAGATAAAATTGGCCAATGAAATTAAAAAAAATATCTCAAGAACAATACATGGACCTATGCATTAAGAAATTTAATTCATATGGAGCTCATATTTTATGAATCTCACCGACTTATATTACATTTTTTTTCAATGAGTATGGATCCATCTTGTCAGGCCCAACTCAGCTCAAATCCATTAATACTGGCTTAGAAATTTAAAGCTTCTAACATGGGTTTCGTATGCATGGCTTTTTCACCTTCTCTATCAATATCAGATTGGCAATCTACACTGACATTGATTATAAATGTAAATAAAGATCTTGAACAATACAATATTAGTTTTATTTTAAATCTATACCAAAGAATAAGCAAAGGACTAAAAATCTCAAATGAAAATTGAAGAGCCCTTTAAACCTTGGAATGAGAGAAGCGAAGATATATAATGCATTCAGATATTACCAACTTGGATCCCCATTTTGAAACTAAATTTTATGGGTTTAGATGTAGGTAAAGAAAGAAAAGAGTTTAATTTGAGTTTGTCTCGTATTATTTCAGATGTTGAGAGAGGTTTTAGGAAAATTGAGAGATCTTAGATAGGTGGTATAGATAGAGTCTAGCTAATATGGATAGAATCCTTAGATTGTGCCACGTGTCACCTCTTACGAAGAAGGCTGTGCCATGTGTCACTCTCAATAATATAAAAACAATAACACAAAGGATTTAGGACCCATATCTTGAATCAAATTCTCCTCAAGATAATAATAATACTAATAAAAGATGGGGATCATTTTACTGCATACCTACCTGTTTACATCTCAAATTTTAAATACTTGATTGGCTACATGACTTGGATACTTGTAATTAATTAGATTAAAAAAGAAACAAAAAAGCGTTCTCAAGCATCAATTTTCAAGAAAAACCTTTGCCAGAATGTTCAGGGTAATATAATGTGATTTTAGAGTTGGGCGTTACTTACAGATTTATAGAATTCTGCATTTTTCATTGTATGGTGTGGCTCTTAAATATGCCAAGTAGGATTATTACAATTTGTCATGAGTTTCACATGTTTCTATAGTCCAACTAATCTACACTATTCATCTGATGTGCTTACCAATGTAGACAATTCATAGCATAAGCCTATCTAATTACAAAGTAAAAGAAAATAAAGCAGAATAAACAAATCAAGAGCAGCAGATACAGATCAACAAACAATTTTCTCAACTTACTCCAAAGATTTTTGCAAAAAAAAAACTTATTCCAAAAATTTCTTTAATGGTAAATAGTTTAAATACTACTATCCAATTCCATTCTCTTTACCTGTACCCATTATGGTTCCTCTTCATGTGGACATTGTAGAAGTATTCACAGACCTAAAGCATTTAAATAATCTATATCCTAAAAAAACTACATCATGGTTATTATTTACCCACATTCAAAATAATTCTATATCCTAAAATCTATATTTAAATAATCTATATCTTAAAATCTATATTTCAATAATAAAGTTCTTATATTTAAATATATTCTCATTTTTTGGGCTTGGGTATAACATGGGGCTTTGTATAAACATGTAGATTCAATTATGTGCAGACCTGTGGCCTTAGATCTAAACATTAAATATATACATTATGCCTAACTTAGTTGTGGTTCAAAAAAATTTGAAGATGTGATCCACATCATTAGGCCATAGTTTATCCAACCCATAATTCAATTTGTATCTTTCCATTCACTATGACCACCCATCTAGATTTTCTTTTACCTACTCATATCTTGTTCAAAACTCAAAATCTTAACTTACATACATCATGTATTTGCATATGAACCCGATACACATTTGAAAAACTCAATCTTATGTTAGTAGGCTATAGGGTAGTGGCTTTGTCGTAGCACATATAACTACACTTTTTGCTTAATTAGTTGAAGAAAAGAAGAATAATTTTTTTAAAAAATAAGGTTAATAAGAAACTAAAGAAAACTTTAATCATATGGGATTCTTTTGATTTTGGTCTGGGTACACAGAGGACCCGAAACCAGAATTATGAAAAAGAAACCAATCTAAATAGTTATTTTCATTAAAAAAGATTAAAAGGGTGATGACATGGTGCTCTAAAAAAAACTAAAAGAAAAATATCTCAATATATATAGCATAGAATATAGGGCTAGAGCTAGCAAATCCAACCAACATGAATAAAAAATAAAAACCAAGAGTGTAACTACATAATATGTATATACCAAGAGCGTAATTATTTAATAATCAAGCCTGAAAATAGGGTTCAGGTGGAGCATGCAATCCCAAAAACATAGCCCAAACCAACACAGTGAGGACTTTGATGCTAGGCTCAGGGTAAGCCGAATTATGAGCATTCATAAAATACCAAATCAATCTTCAAGTTCGATTTTTCAAAATGAAAAAAAATCTTATGAAATATTTAATAATGATTTTTGTTACAAACGTTAAAACTAAATTACATATTATTTAAAAATTAATTTCACTTTTGACAAAAAGTGTTCCTGAGGAGTTTGATGTTTTAAGAAGTCCCCTAAATAGCTTGATCACATCTAACTTAGTCCTACCTAACCCAACCTATCTACTCTATTCTTGCTAACCCCAAGTCCAAACCAATTCATCATACTCAATATTAATGCCAACACATAGCTCAATTCAACCCATCCTACTCGTGATGCTAGCCGAATTAAATTGCACAAAGATGACCAACTCATTTCATGTGGATATTGGCACATAAAAAGAAAGATATCCTTTTTTTATCTCTTCACATGTGGGTAAAATACATTCAACATAACTATGAGGGATCAAACCAATCCCCAAATCTGATTATACTGGATGCAAAAGAGTCTTATAGGCCCAAATGTAAAAGATAGAACTAAATGAAAGGATCAGAAACATTTGACTAGGATCCTAACTTAACCACTATCGGACATAGGTCATTATTTGGCTTCGGTCCTTTGTTCTCACCAAGTTTCCATGACTAATTTTGGGTGAATTAAGGCCTAGATTCATTAATATGTCCATTGGGGGGGATGTGAGTCCACTCTAACTATGGATTACTGAATGTTGAAAGCCATATAATGGCCGTTTCTGCATTTTCATTTCCTATTTTCTCCAAAGGTGGATAAATATATATATAAGGGGGCAAAATGATGGAAGAGATATCAATAGGTATAAATTCATTAATAGGTCTAGCCAAATATGGATTACTAATTGGCAAATGTTGAAAGCCATGGGCGAGGAAATTTGATTGCCCGTGAACTCCTTCCCTTAAAAAAAAAAATGGCTATTGCATAAATATAGAGAGATTTTAGGTGAAATCTTAGGATAAAGAAGAGAACTTTTAGGATTGGAGAAAATATGGAGATTTTTTAGGTGAGTAAATTAAGTGAGTCATGAATAGAGATTTAAGGATAGAGGATAGATATTGAGCAATGAGATTTTATAGAAAATCAATGAAAGATTTTAGGAAAATTGAGAGATTTGGTATGGATAGAGTTTAGCCAATATAGATGGAATCCTTATATTGCGCCATGTGTCGCCCTTTCGCAAAAAGGCTGTGTCACGTGTCACCCTCTCATGAAAGAGAGTATTGGTAGCCAATCCTCATCTTGGTTGCCACTCGGCATTGGGATTACATACCCACACTCGCTGCCTAGGATGTTGATTAGTGGAGTTAAATTAGGAGATAAGGTTAGTTGAAGAATCTAAATCGCTAAATAATAGATTCCAATAGGATTTAAATATTTATTTAGATGGATAAAATCGAGATTAGAGGAGATTTGGAGAATCCTATTTGATTTTTTTTCTTTTTTTTTTTATGACGTAAGGTATCTCTTGCCAATCAATCTTTTAGACCTTTGGCCTCCGGCCTTAGGATTTCTAGTAAGGGATTTATACATGGCCGCACACATAGTATAGGAATAATGTAAGGAGCGGGAGTCGAACTTAAGACGTTGGAGAGCAAACCCAAGGTTCAAACCAACTGAGTCATCGCCTTGACAACAATCCTATGTGATTTCTAAAGAAGTCATAAAATGAAAATTTTGTACATGTGCTATGTGTGGCACTCATGGCCCCACAAAAATGTAGTTTGGGGATCCGGACTTGAAAAGAAAGTTGTTTTATATTTATTGGGCCTTAATATACTTAACAAATGATTTAGATCATTGATTCATATGGCAAAAACATCCGACATGTATGAGAAAAAAGAATGCACTAATGGGTCCCACAAAACATGTAAGGTATTTGGGACTAAGATGCTAACTCTGCTCTACATGCATGGTTCTTTTTAATTAGCTTAGATTGGCCCATGGAGAGCTCTCTATGTGTGTAGATTAGAGAAAAGAAAAAAAAACATGCTCCCTCTCATTTTCTTATGACGAAAGCATTTCCTAATTAAAAAGAAACATACGAAGGAAATCATCCATAGATGCACACTCTAAAAATTTGCTATTTGATGTACATAGAGAAATCTTAAAGTGAAAATAGATTTCTTAAAAACTATGGAAGTTGCCTTTTAATTGTATTTTTTTTTTTTTGGAATGGATCAATAGGATGAAATTGAGTCAGTCCACAGTATACCTGATTAGGATCCAAATTTCTGAAAGGAGACAAACTCGGACTTAATGAAGACCTAGAGTACACTATCAGCTTGTATACCTGAATCCAAATTGGAGACAAAATACCAAAGATTCATATTGAATTAGGCCAAATGCTTGAATATATTTATTAATGCACCTTACGCATTACATATGGCAGTGGCATTCGGATAATCACATCCTTGGTTATGAGCCCCAGGGATGTCTTGGACCCAATTTAGATGAAGGGTATTGTATGAGCTAATATAATATAATTATTTCAAAGTTTGTATGGAGAGATTTTAGGAACTATCTATGGTGAGATTTTATAAGAGGACAATGGCAAGAGATATTTGAGAGGAGATATTTTAGATTTGATTTTAGGGATGCCACATGTCACTCTTCCAGTGTCTCTCAAGAAGGGGAGTTAAGAGTGTTGAATTATATTCTCACTTGAATAAGGAAAGTTTTATAGAATGGAACTCTAAGAGCAAAACGCCACGTGTTGCTCTTCGTATACAAGAAGCGCCACATGTCGCCCTCTCATGAAAAGGGGTATTGTTATAATATATATAAATAGTAATATGGGATCAATGGCTTTACGAAGTGTCACTATGTCATGCCTGTCGGCTTTAAAACTCATGATGGGATCTGGAACAAGAAGTCTCCGGATCCTCAGAAGATTCTCAATTCGGAGCTAAAAACGGACTACTATTCTTTGGCTGACTTGGACCTGTTCACAGTCCAATCAAGTAGTGTACTGAGCTAAAGAGTCTGCCCAAAGTGAAACCCAGGCTCATGAACTGCCAATGGAACTTAGACAGAAACTAAGCAAGTTCGGCTTGTTGACTCCATTACACCTTTCTTTGATTCTCAAAGCTTTTAGGTAGAAGATATTACCTTCAACCTAGTGTTTATACCACGGTTGACATTTTATTAGTGAGGTGATGATGTTAAGGGAGTTAGAGATATTGGGGTAGTTGACTCTTATAGACAATAGACGAGATTGTAAGAGATTTTAGAGATAGAATTAAGTGTTTAAATTTCAAATTATTTGTTATTGTGATTTTCTTCCTTTGCATAAATGAGAAGTAGATTTGAATGAAGTCTACGGTAAATTCATAGCCAAGTATTAGCTTCTTTAAAATTTGTCAGATATGGTTTAAAAGAATGAACCTTTTGTTTTCCCATTCTTTCTTGGTTTAAATTGATGCAATGAACATTTTTGGTAAATTTTCTCCTAGAGGGCTCTGTGGGAGCGCTCATCCGAACCGTCCCAAAAGGAAGTAGTCTTTTGAATTTCAGATTCTTGCCCATGACAACCGGATCTGTTTGACACTTGCGCAGAGCTCATGAAAAATTTTCCCTCAATTTTCCAAATGACATGTTTGTGCAACCATTTTATGCGGAAAAGAAAATGATTTCCTTTGGAAAACCCATTTTCAATGCGTTTGGTATAACACAATTCCTCAAAACCACTTTTTTGCTATATTATTGCCACATCAGACGCTTTCTTAAGAATATTAGAAATAAAATTCCCATGGGGGGTTATTGGACTTCCCTTTCTACGGAAAAGTTGATGCCCTTTTATAATTTCGTTTCCTAATTCGTTTCCACAAAAAAAAAAAAAAAAAATTTTCCATAAGAAATCCATAGCTGTGCCAAACAATATTTGCATCATTTCAACAAGGAAACAAATTCACATCAAACATGAATTTCATACTTCTGCGGAACTCCTTTTTTGAGGTTTTCAATTACCATGGAAATTGCTTATGTGGTAATTTCTTTTTTCTATTGGAGACAGCAGCCAAAATCCTTAGATATTACCTAGAGATTACTTCGGAAATAACTTTAGATATAAATGATTCAAGAACCATACCTGCGAGATTTCTCTAATTTGTTCTCGATTTTACAGCAACCCAAAAATTTCAAAACCTTTTATTGTATTTCTCTATGCTTAAACTTGCACCAGGCTGTGAGCCTTTTCTGTGAATTCTCTTTGTTCTCAAAAATGAGATTTTTCTTGTCTATTTCCTAAAGAGCAATAGCGCATATTTATAGGCTACAATAAGGATCTTAAGAAAAAAAACAAGAAATAGGCTTTTTATGAAAATATGAAACCTTAATCCGACTCAAATTAAAATCCTAGTTCCATAAATTATAATTCAGTCCACTAAAGAATTCTAATTGCAGTCCTGTCATTATTCTCAAAATTATATTTCAAGCTTCTTGTTATTAAATGCTTATTAATCTCTCTACGTTAAAATTTTATATATCCATTGATTAAATAATTATTGACATCTATATTTAATCGATATCTATATAATTCCTTGAGACCGTACACTTAATTTATTTGATATGTCGGACACAAAGTCCAGCTGTAGGATTTGATATAATCAGAACTTATAAGCTTCATCAAGAGAATATCGTTAATCCCTATTATGGGATGTGGATTCCATCAATAAATTAATATCCACCATACACATAGTGTAGTCATCCAATTTACTGAAATTATTGGCCCATAAAAGGTTTCACTCCTTTGTAAATCAAAATGTTAAATACAAAATATATGTGTCTATTATTTATATCAGGATTAAGAGTATTTATATCAGGATTAAGAGTACAAGCACTTATAATAATTATTTGGATGTTAATCATCTTATACAGTCAGTATAAAGAAAATAAACTGAAAAGCGATCATATTCAATACACACAAAGCATACTAGTATAATGAGTCAAAATTATACTGTTTTCTGCAGCTAAATAAGCCTGCTAAAATATCGGGCTACAATCGCACTGATGGTATATCCAACTCTATATAGATTGTGAACAACAATAATTTATATTCTATAAGAACCGACAAACAAGTCTTCCGTATGTAAGTTGAACTCTACACACCAACTTTTCTACTTTATAGAATAAAAGATACATACATGCACAATAAAAAAACAATGCAACCATTTGCCTGTACAAATTCTCATTAAGATGGAAAGATAGACTTTACTAATAAATAAATCAATCAAAGACAAATACATAAAAGTATGCTTTTAGTAAAAGTTTTCAACAATTTCCTCAAAAATAGTGTATATACAAACATGCCCTAAATGTATCTTTATTTATGTTTGATGAAACTAGCCCTTCTGCTCGATTTTGCAAATAAGGGTGATTGGTGTAGTAAATACTTCTATGCATTCACACTGGGTGATCGATGTCGTAAATTTATTTATTTATCTTCATGGGCAATGAAAAATTTATTTTAAAAAAAGAAAAAAAAGTACAAAATTAAAATGCCCTATCAAAGAGATAAGAGAATACAATGCTATAAAAGAGATATACCAAAGAAAAAAGGTATAGATAAACAAATTTACAGTTGAGATAAGCAAATCAGAAGACCTATCCACCCATACTAATTTCGCAAGATAATTTGCAAAGCTAGTAGCTAATCGCCCAACATGTTGAAAGTTAAATCTGAACCTTAGATAAGATGAACTTTATTTCATTAAAATAGAAATGAAACTTCCAAGACACCTTAGAAGGATCGGGTACGCAAGAAATAGCATTTAGAAAATTGCTTGCCATGAGTAAAGAGGCTTGAAAGTGGCCCAAAATAAAAATTCGAAGGGCTTATAGTATGGCCACCAGCTCTACCTCATTTGACTCCATTAATCCAACATTCCTAGAAAACAAAACCAATACCACCACTTGATCATTACAAAGCACCCCACCAACACTTGTTAGACCCAACTTTTCTTTAGCAGACCCATCAACATTGAACTTCAATATACCTTGTGAAGAGGGATTCCAAAGCACAACTAAATCTCTCCTTTGACCTTTTACAATAAAGGGATGCTTTTCAATTATGAAAGATGCCTTCTATTGTTAGGCTATCAAACTCCTTCCTTATGAAGGCCCACTTTGAAATACATAGTAGTACCAATGAAAGCATATCCTCCTTGGGCATTGAAAAACCCTTAAAGACTCTAATATTCCTCTTTCCAAATTGACCAAAAAATAGAAAATAAGATAAGCCTCCAAAGAAACAAGCCACACCCTAAAAAAGGAGACAACTCCCATGGCTTTAGCATGCTCGATAGAGACTTTGCAGAACACCACAACACACTACTATGATCCAACATTCGGCACCACAAAAAGTGTGAGAATCCATAGTGCAAAAATATATGATCTATCGCCTTCCTCTCTTTATCGCAAAGCATGGACAGGTATGATATTGCCTTTGAAGATATGCCTCAACGCCTAAGATTGTCCACATCAAGGAAGTAGCAGGCTTGACATCCTGAGGAACCTCCAATTTCTTATAAAAAGACTTTGAGGAGAACATACCTGAAGAACAAGATTTTCAAATGCAAACATTTGCCTCATCCCTGCACAAAAATACTTTAGCAAGAAGGGATAAAAGAGACTGATATTCCAGCTCTTGTGTCTACTGCAACCTTGTCCTAAAGGATATTACCCAAGTTATTGAGCTACCATCTGGCACGACCAGAGCCCAGAAATTGGGGGTTAGCTCAAACCTAACCAGTGACACACGTACTCCCGTGCACGAGCACCTGGACCTAGTCTAAGTACACGCACATAAGGGATACTCACACGTGCATACCAAGTATATGCGGAAGCCGTATGTATCATTGCAAGCCAAGAAGAGAAGAAAGATACATCAAAATATACGACTAACAAAATGACATTTACTACAAAATGTACAATACAAAAGGGAGCGATGGTGCCTTAAAGACCAATACAAGATAAGATGTATGTGAAGACCCAAAATCCTGATGCAAAAAGAGCAGATAAGAGATTGATGCAATGTCGAGCCGCTCTCCGAGGGGGTGATCAAGCCCACTCTCCTAACCCTGACTGGGTCTCCCGGATCTCTCCCAGAATCTGGCCGACCGATGAGGTGTCGGTAGAGGTATCTGAGCCTACAACACCAAGAACAACCAATAAGTATGACTACTCAGCAAAGTATAAGTAATAATAAGTTAACACTTTCTGTATCTAGCAGAATAAGAGACAGTTAATAATTAACAATGCATAGAAACCATGTTCATATTCTAGGCAGCTCGAACATAGAATGAAGCATGCCTTCAGAATCATGAAACAGATAACTGGCGAGGTGGCTACTTCATTTGTCATATTCTCCCTTTCGAGAGCAGTTAGTACGAGAACACCATTGACCGGGCCAAGGTACGCATAGGTTTCTAGTTTCTCGGGGTCCGAAATCCCAGGATAGGAGTATTCTGCAGAGACAACAAGCAATCTACGTCAAAGTCAAACCCATCGGGTGTCCTGAGGTTGAGGCGGAGTAGAGCCAGACTAATAAAATCAGTCATGTGGTATAATGCACGTCAATCAATATCAGTCAATCGGTTTATCAATGTCAGTCAGTGTAGTTCAGTACCATATAAGTCATGGACAATACAACATGCGCATCATGTTGGGTCAATCCTATGTGAGTACAATTAAACCATTATAAGGTGAACAAGGAATAAGACAAAAAGCATGAAAGGCAGCTGTTCCTGCCTGGGATTTACCATGGATAGAGCCCTCAGGGAATGTCCAATCGTTGCCCCAACGCAGAACACTTACCATGTGAATAAGAGGGCAAAACCAAACTCAATATGCCATACAAATCGATATTTGTAAAAATCACGATCTTTTACTAGCCAACCCTATCGTAGCCGTCCATTGTTACTAACCATGCATAATGATGTAGTTTTCAGTTATTCGATATACAGTTGTTCATTTTGAGAGTGTTGCATTATATCAATCAACGTGTATCGAAGTTCCTTAAACCAACACCCATAGGGAGGTGCTTAACAAATGAACATCGCTCATGAATGTGTCACAGCCCATAAGACCATTCATGCGTTAAAGTAATCCGTTGGGCATGGTACATAGGTGAACAATACATGGGGAAGGCCCTATCAAGTCTCATCATGAACCTAAAAGGTAGCATAAAAGTCCAATGGTGTAAGAAGATCAAGAAAAGGCAAATGAGTAAGCCTGAATCTTTTGAAGCAAAAATGTATCAGAACCGACTGGTAGGCTCTGTAGCCCGATCGGTCGAATTTCAGTTTTGGGAGTGTCCGATCAGTCAGACCCCAGCCCGATCGGTCGGACAACTGGGTTTTGTGTAGAACAGAGTACCTATAGTACATGCTTTTCCTTCGCAAAAACAACTTGTATCACGTTTATACAATACTCATGGGCTGTCAAACCACTACATACTCGAGAGAAAGAGAGTAAAAGAAACACAAAATCAACATATACCGACATGTGTTTACCCCTACTGTACTTATACTTGCCTTAAACGAATTCTTTCCTTAATTTCGCCGTTTTTTGGCCCAAACTATCCCAGGAGTGAACTCCTAAAACCATGCATGCCAAGAATAAGCAAAAGAAAAGGGGTGCATGCAATGTAACCACGCTCAAAACTCATACGGAGACCATGACATGAATACTTACCAGAGATGAACCAGAAGAAAAGTGCAAGAGTCTTGTCCACGATAAGAAGGTAAGAAAGAAGAAAGAGAAGACGAGAGAGACGTCGTGTAGAGACGATGCCGGTGAACCCAACGAGAAGGCAAATAGTCGGTGCACAAGACTTTCTACCCGTTGCTTTACGATAATAATAAGAAAGACGGCAAGGAAGAAAAAGGAAGGATGGAGAGCAGGGGAAGAGAAGAGAAAACAAGAGAGAGAGCTGGCGTGAAGGAGAACAAAATGAGAGAGGAAAAGAGAGAGACGGTGGTTATCCTTATATAAGATAAGGATTAGGCTGAATTTATAGAGAAGTCTAATAGTTTGGAAGAATTATAGTTTGAGTCAATTAACGGTCTAACGGAAACAAACGACCTCGTTTGCATTCGAGCTAGCTACGGAAGTTGACGAGCTCGACGAAATACACATGTTGACAACAAGATGATGCATGAATGACGAACTCGTACCAAATCAAAAATTACGAAAAAGGGCTCAAGACCGCTCAAACCAAGTTTAACTTAACTTAAGTCCTTCCCTATGACCCGAAACGACTCTCAAAAGCAGAAAACCACGAACTTAACATAAATTCGCTATACAAAGTACAGAAATTTTATTACTTAATCGTTAAACCGGATTTAGTTGAGCCGGAGTATTACACTATCACCCTCCTAGCACTCCTTGATTGAAGATATCTTGTTAACAATAAGTTTAAATAACCTAGGAAAGGATAAAGATAGAAGCCCCACACCCAACCATTCATCCTCCCAAAACTGAACACAACTCCCCTTCCCAATTTTAAAGCCCACCCCCCTTTGAAATACCAACACCACCACACCCCCCCACACCCCCCCCCCCCCCCCCACCCCAAACATTTTGAAGATAGATCTCTAAATTTTAAAATGGCCCCCAATAAGCTCAACACCCTATACCTAGGAGCTCTCTTTGGTGTCCAACCCCACTTATCTACCCTATATTTTGCAAAAATAACTCTCCTCCATAATGCTTCTTTTCCTCCACATACCTCCACCACCACTTTGCTAACAAAGCCCAATTTTTAGCCTCTAAGTTGCCTAATCCCAAGCCTCCAGCAGCTTTTGGTTTTACAACGATATCCCACTTCATAAGGCACAACTTCCTTTTCATACTACAACCATCCCATAGGAAAATCCTCCTTAAACAATTCAGTCTCTCCTTCATCCCCATTAGCATTAGCATTAAAGACATGTAGTATACCAGAAAGTTAGACATTGATGCCTTGATCAGAGTAATCCTCTCTCTTAAGGAAAGATAATTCTTTTTTCACATGGATAACTTTCGCTCAAATTTTTTCACAATCGAACCCCATACAACAGTAGGGTTTGGATTTGCCCCAACTAGTAGTCTCACGTATAAAATGGGAAAATACTTCTATGCATTCAGTAAGGGTGATTGATGGAGTAGATACTTCTATTAATTCGCTAACTTTCTTGTTGTGGAGCTTATCTCAGTGCATTCTAATCACCACATTAGTCATTAGAGGTGATGGATTAAAGTTAGAGAAGGTATCAGTGCAATCTAATGATCAATCATACCGATCAATTTAATGGCAGCCAAAAACTTTTAAAGGTTTTACAAGTCTCTATATAATGATAAAAATTTAGGCACAAAGATGGACATAATAGCATCATGCAAAATTCACACCAATCCTTAATCCACATTAAGAGCTCATGAAGCATGACTATCCCAGTTTAATCTTGCGATTGACTTTGCTTCAAACTATTCTTTAAAAAAAAATTCTCATCTCAAATTTTTATATCACTCGTCCTTTTTGGCACTAGGCTTCTCCAATTATCCAAAGGGTCTGACTTGTGAAAAACCAAGTTTGGAACTTATTTAGATTCCGATTAGTAAATGGGTTTGGTTCTTGATTTATATAGGTTTTGACCTATAGAAAACTAGGTTTGGAAAATGTTTAGTTTTTTATTAGTAAATAGGCCTGAGTCTAGGTTTATATAGGTCCCGACCCATGGACTCGGAACCTAACATAGGAACCTTTGATATTGCAAATTATATCTCAAAATCAACTTTGGTTTAATGTTTTTGTATTTAATCTTAAAGTATTAGTCTTGATGTGTTATTATAAGTTGAACAATATCTTTGATTTAAAGAAAAATAAAAAATAAGAAAGTTATAAAGAAGTAGGGCTGATTTTGGAATTACATTCTAATTCTCTAATCTATAGTCCTCTTATCAGAACCAATCTGAAACCAATAAAACAAGTTTCGACTCAAAATTGGTTTCTAAACTGAAACTTTCTTTTAGAAACAGGTCCAAATCCGAGTCCAATATGGATCTGGTCCGAAACCAACCTATTTGTAACCCTAGCTGGAACTTATGAGAGCCCACACACGTAAGCAGTTGGGTGAGGGATAGAGTTGCTAACCCTAGTTCTCTACTCTCATCATCATCATCATCATCAAAGCCTTATCCCAACCATGTTGGGGTCAGCTACATGAATTCTGTTTCTCCATTCTGTTCTATTTTGAGCTAAATCTTTCAACAAGTGAAACTCCTTCAAATCTGAATTAATGACTTCCATCCATGTTTTCTTCGGCCTACCCCTACTTCTTGATGGGCCCTCCACCTGTATAGCCAAACTTTTTCTCACCGGTGCCATTATTGGCCTACGTTAAACATGCCTAAACTATCTTAAACGAGTTTCTCTAATCTTATCCCTTATTGGTGCTACCTCTAAATGTTCTCGAAAGTGCTCATTTCTAATTTTACCTTTCCTAGTTTTACCACACATCCACCTAGGCATTCTCATTTCTGCTACATTCATCTTATGAATATGCGTTTTCTTAATTGGCCAACATTCTGCTCCATATGTCATAGCTGATCTACCACTGTCCTGTAAAATTTGCCCTTTAAGTTCGTTGGCATTCGTCTGTCACAAAACACTCCCAAAGCTAGTCTCCACTTCAGCCATCCGACTTTTATCCTATGCTCCACATTTTCATCAATCTCCTTATCATTGCTAATTATCGAGCTTAGGTACCAAAAGAATCTCTACGTGGTATCTCATGGGTTTCAATTTTGACAGTGGTTTCAACACTTTGTATATGTCCACTGAAGTTGCAATTCATATATTTTGTTTTTGTACGACTTATTTTAAAGCCTTTAGATTCTAATGCCCCCGGCCATCTCTCAAGCTTTACATTTACACCGTCTCTTAATTCATCCACCAATACTATATCATCTGCAAACAACATACACTATGGTACTTTTTTTTGAATATGCACAGTTAACTCATCCATAATTAATGCAAAGAGATAAGGGCTTAAGGTTGATCCCTGATGTAAACGTATAGTCACCGGGAATCCACCTATTTCTCCACATGCGGTTCTCAAATTTGTTATTGCTCCTTCGTACATATCCTTAAAAATTTCAATGTAACATTTGAGGACATTCCTTTTCTTTAAAACCCATCAAATTAAATTTCTTGGTACCCTATCATAGGCTTTTTCCAAATCGATAAAGACCATATGTAGATTTTTCCTCTTTGCTCGGTATTTTTCCATTAATTACCTAAGTGAAAAGATAGCTTCCATAGTTGATCTCCCTGGCATAAAACCAAATTGATTTTCAGAAATTTTAGTCTTCTTTATCAGTCTTTGCTCCATTATTCTCTCCCATAACTTCATAGTATGACTCATAAGTTTAATCCCTCGATAGTTGGCTCAATTTTGTATATTTCCTTTATTCTTATATATAGGTACTACAATGCTTCTTCTCCATTCATCCGGCATTTTCTTTATCACAAGTATCTTATTGAATAGTCTACATAACCAACTTACCCCAACCTCTCCTAAGCATTTCCATACCTCTATCGGAATACCATCTGCGCCTGCTGCCTTTCCTGTCTTCATTCCCTTCAATGCTTCCTTCACTTCTACCCCTCTAATTCTAAGGAGAAAAGTATGCTCTTGTGATGAAGTATCCTCCTTAACTCTTGTATCGCCTAAATGTTCTTCATTTAGAAGTTTGATAAAATATTCCTTCCACATTTCTTTAATATCGTTGTCCTTCACCAAAATATTTTCTTCATTGTCTTTGATATATTTGATATGATCTAAGTCCTTACTTTTCTTTTTTCTTATTTTTGGGAGCTTAAAAAAATCCTTTTCTCCTTCTCTTGTTCCCAACCTATTATAGAGGTCATTGTATGCCTTGAACCTTGCACTACTTACTACTTTCTTAGCTTTTTTCTTTGCCTTCTTATACAGCTCAAAATTTTTCATACTCTTACACTACACCAAAAATACATTTTAAGAATAGACTTTAGGCCCGGTTTTGGGCCATTCCAGAGCTGAAACGGATCAGTTCCGTTCTGCACAATCCACTTGAGAAGAAATAGAGCATATTTCGGTAAACATCGTTGAAGACTTGAAGTGTAACCCGTGGTAGCACAGTTGAACCCGATCTTCTACTCTCTCTTCTTCTCGATCTTCCACTTCTACTCTCTCTTCTTCCCGATTTCTCAAAAGGCAAGTTAAGGTTTTTTCTTCATCGCCATTGATGCTCTAATCGATCTCTCAATTCTAACATCTTTGTTGTTTTTGGTAGATCTAAATCTGGATTTATCTTTGGTTTCGATCGATGGAACAGATCTTCCTGCTTTAGGGCTTTTTCTCTTTCGATCGATCGAAGAGATCCTCTGCTTTAGGGTTTGATCGTTCGATTCTGATGATCCATATGTCTGATCTGATTAGTGCTTTGTTGTTGTCTTTGATTTTGGTCGCAAACTGCATGCGAATGCGGAGGAGAATGGCGAATCGGAAGCTCTGGTATGTGACTTGGATCTAGGGTTTTGTGCTCTACAGTTTCTAATTAGTTGAGACTGAGAGCCTAAAGAGCCTGAAGAGCCTCAGAAGCTCTGATCTGTTACTTTCATGTCCTTTTCTGTTCTGGGTTTTCATCTTTTTGCACTGATAATGAAATATGGCAGTAGATAACAGAGCAGCACTGGGAAGTTTGAGGTTGAACAAAGCCTATTAGCCAAAGCTACTGCGATTGCTTTAAATGGAGGGTAGTGGCTGAAAGGGAAAAGGAATCTGAACTGGGTAGCTGTCATTTTTTACACTTTTAGTTGGTTCTCTTTCTATTTGGGTCACTGTCTGGCTTGTGAATGGGGTATGTGTTTTTGTTGGGTTTTGAATGGCTGTGTTTAGATTGTGAATCATTGGAATCAATGTGTCCTGATTTAGATTTTGATTGGGTTCTTTATGGTAATTGGATTTGAAGTGGGTTTTTGTTTTGTTTTTGGGCAGTAGTATAATTTAACTGAATGTTGAAGCTTTCCATATGTAATTTGGGTGCATTCTGAATATTTTTTAATTTGGGTTTCTTTTATTTTTCGTCTCTGTTTTTCCTAGATATGAAGAGGAATCTCCTTTCCAAGCATAAGGGGTGGCAAGGTAACAGCTGAACATTACCTTGCCATAAAATTTTGAATTTTATGGCACTTTAAATTTGAAGATCAATCTTAGAAATCACCCTTGATATATGTCCATATTAATTACTTTGTATTATTTTCTTTAATTTTGGCATGTTGCTTGTGAATGTTAGTGATTGTAGACTCTATCTTTATCCTTGTA
The DNA here is from genome assembly GCA_037013555.1 of Sextonia rubra. Taxonomy (NCBI): domain Eukaryota; kingdom Viridiplantae; phylum Streptophyta; class Magnoliopsida; order Laurales; family Lauraceae; genus Sextonia; species Sextonia rubra. The sequence continues at coordinate 58,296,309 of JASUAD010000008.1, read as the reverse complement.
GGAAGCCAAGAAGGGCATGCCTGTTGCTGGAAAAGTCAATGTTACTACATTAGAGGAGAAAATGGTTGATGAAGAACCTTTATTCTATGCTAACAAACAGGTATGGCCTATAAATTTCTCGTATGCATTTGTTGAAATTATTGTGTGGGGTGTTTGACTACAAGTTCAAGTTTTACTTCTTTCAGGAGGCAAAAAAATGCCTTTAAAGCACTGTTGGACTCTGCAGATTTTGCTGTAACTAGGAGCCTATTGCATTTCTTAAGTCTTACTGAGGTGTGTGTTTTTTTCTTGTCTTTCTTTTTGGTGGTTGATTATATAAAAATTGTAATCGACTCACTTTCGACTGTGTTTCAGTACCTAGGGCAAAGGAAAAAAATAGGAGGCTGAGGAGAGGCGCATTAAACAGAAAAAGGCACGCGAGGGCTTTACCAAAATGCTAGAGGTGGATGTGCTGTGGTGGAGAAGTTCACCATCATTGCCTAAACTTCATTACAAAGATCTTGTTTTATATGCTGGATTCTTGATATGAAAATTTCATGAAGCAATTTTCATCAGAAATAACTTACTCTTACTCCTCATTTTTGCATGCAGGAGTGCAAGGAGCTTACATCAACCACCTGATGGAGGTTTATGCTTGAAACCATGCTGATCTTTTTGTTTATAAAATATTTGTAAAACCTGTTTCCATATGGGTCTTTTTGTTTCTACAAATTTATATGGATTTGTTATATCTTCCTTGGCAATATTTATGCACCTGTATTTTTGCTTTGTTGTTATTGGTAGAAGATATCTATGTATGTGTATTTATATGTATCTCTTAAATCTCCATGAATTGGCACTGGCCTTGTTTCAATCAGATTGGATAGAGATTGAATGCTGTGTTGAAATTGATCTTTTGGTAACAAATCATTTCAATGAAATGAAAAAAACTGCTTCTATCTAAGTGATGGTTGTTCCACTGGGCCCACTGTACAGATTACTAAGGATATGTGGGGTGTTACCATGTAAAATCATGCAGCCAGATCTGGGTGGGGTTTGGGGCTGTGGGGTATACAACATTTCAAACCTATCTTCATCATTGTTATTATGATATCCTCTCCTTAATGGATAATTTTGGGGCACCCAATGGATAATCGTCTTCTATGTAGCCTGTAATTATTCTGACTCCATTGTCATATTTGAAATTTCACTTGTAGTTGGTGTTGATTATTGGCCTCTTATTGTTCACCACCATAATAATACTGCCTACAGGCACTATATTCATACTCAGTCACGATTATAAGGATTTGGATTTAGGTATCTGTACCATCCATCATATTGAACACTCTTGGCTTGATATTCTACATTTTTTTTCTACTATAAGCCAATGGGTCTGAATTTTTGTCTGGGATACTCGTCTTCATCTTCAAAAACTGCATTATTACTTCCTGATGGTGATGATTGATCTTCATTAAGATGGCCATCTCATGGCCCTCATAGTCAGTATTGGGTTCCCCTATCACCATTGCTGTCACGTCACCATCACCACCATGACCTTCAGAATCCATTGTTGTAGAATGGCAGTTAGCAACGTAATAGTTGTGTGCACTTCTTTATCTAGATCCACTCCATTTTTTTAACCATATCTAACCTATTTTTCTTGATGCAGTACTGGCCATTACATTCCCGTTGAACTACAAGTCTGTTGACTCGTCCTCTCATTTCCAACTAGGAAAACAATAGTGGAAAAATTGTGTATTTATATGTATGTGTTTGGTCAAGTTATTGTGGTTCAGTCTGTGCTGTGCTGGTCCTGTGCTTGTCTGTGCCAGTCTTGTGCCCCTCCATGCCGGCTTGATCATCCGAATTGATCTCGACTCGGCTGAGTTAGTGCTATTTAAGCATTCTAGTAATGGACTCATACGGGTACCAGCCACCACCTGGTCAATTGCCATCTTGTCAAGTTGATATTGCTTTACAACCCTTTATTTATTATTGTTCACAGGCTGTTTAGATTGAGATGGACCACAGGAGTTGGCCCTGGAAGAGAAAATCCTCAGAGAAAACGGTAACTGCAACAGATTCTATTGGTGCATCTTCTGCACGCTTTGCTGGAAATCCAGGAGATAAGGTTTGTTATCTGCCATTATGATCTTTGATCCTTATTTTTTTCCACTTCAGCTGTATCTTTGTTTCACTGGAAGGGAAGTTAGTTATTTATGTTTTGGTTCTTATTTTGGAAATTAATTTCTTTACTTATTATTTCTAAGCTGCAGATCTTTCAGAGTTCATCAGTGTTCATACAGAAAGAAAAGCTTTGAACTTGACATTTTCAATTGATATGATACCAGTGTTCTCAATCCTCCTTGCTGTTAACTTGGACTGTATAAATTGTTTTAGTTTTTTCTATGTATTTTAATGGCTATTTGCTCATCTTTTCATTTTCTCCCAGTTTAAAAGAAAAAATACAGAGTATGCTTTGTTCATGGGTAAGCATATATGTCACTAATGTTGTAAAGGTGGAAACTTTTTCATGCTGTTTGTGCAATTTAAGTACCCTTTGATAAATTCTATCTATCCCTTGTTTAGCTAAACCATTTGCCAAAGAATTTTGCTGAGGTAAGAACATGACAAAACACCACATCGAGATAGGAAGATAACTCCTTGATTTCATTAATAAGAAACTGAAATCTCCATGGAATAGAATCAGAGTGAGTAGCCCATAACACCGCTTTAGCAGAGTCACTTTATTCATTAGACCTATTTTCAAGATGTCATTGTCATCTTTGTCATCTCAGCCTTGTCCCATAATAAGAATAATTGAAATATCTTACATTTGTCCCAATTACATCATCGTCACCACTTTATCCAATTAAAAAGAGTTAACTCATGTTTGGTCTCCATGATCATCATAGCTTTATCCCATAAAAAAGATTCTCACCTAGGCCATTTTGGTTTCAGATTAAATGATGCATGACACAAGTGACAAAATTTACTTGGGTCAATTTGTTGCTCCGCATTTGAAGATTTCCAAATATAACACTCAATTGAAAGTGGAGGACATTTTACCATGGTCTTCTGTTTTGCTCTATTTTATTAGTTTTGCTAGAATATGTACATTGACAATGGTTGTAGGCAATTGTAGTGCAAATCATATTTTTGATCCACCAACAGATATTTGTGGCCGATTATCAGCTCTGTCACTATGAAGGTTTAGATGCCCATGACATGGTGAAGGTGTTCATGTTTTGAGGTTCAATAGTTTTTTTGTATTTTTAATTTTTATAATGGAAAACCAAAATGCTCAAATTGTAAGGTCACCAATACACTGATATCCAAAAAATCAGCCAGCAATACACATAAGAATCGTTCTATTTGGTATAAGCTCCATATGAAAGCCATCAAATTGTCAACTACTTTTTAACTTCTCTTTACCTTTTAAGAAAATAGAAACTAAATTCTTTCTTTTAGATGAAATGGAAACCGTGTTGTTATTAGCTGCAGTAGCATTTAAAATTAATGTGCATGATATCAGCGCTAGCAAAACCTGAAGGTCTATATTTCCTGAATGAGAAGTACTTGTTAAAACTTGAGCCTTATTTGATGATCTTGAGGATTCAAAAATGAGATTAATGTCACCATATTTCTTTTTCTTTGCTTTATGCTGAAAGGATTGGTTTTTTTCATTTTTTTTTAAATTTTCTTATTTTGCCAACATTTGACTACATTTTTTTTAATGGTATATTCTGTCAACATTTGACTACATTTGCTCTCTTCTCAGTAATGGTCCTTCCACTTCCTAAAGCTTACTGCCTATCACCAGGGAACCTATCATTTCTCTTGCTTTGTTTTGAAGCTGAACAAAATTTGACTGAGAAATTACTTGTCATGTTTCACACATTGTTATTATTCCCAATTCTTCCAACTAGCTGTCATATGGGTGATAACTTTTTGTTTCCTATTTTGTTCTAGAACCTTTGTATTAGCACATATCATTAACTATTAATTCTCTATCCAGTGAACTCTTCCTGTCGTGTGGGTTTTATTTTATTCTCTCCAATTTATTGATTGTGCCTCTAATGCTATATAGTTGTGCTATATGTTTCTTTTTTCTATTTGTAAGATGATTCCAAGAACATAAATTATGTAAAAATTTCAGTGGAATCATATGCAAATCTGACTGAATTGGAATGTCAAGTGAAGATATTGAATGAAAAGCTGTCCTCTGCTGAGTCGGAGATGATCACCAAGGACAATATGGTGAAACAACATGCCAAAGTTACTGAAGAAGCTGTCTCAGGTTCAACAATATAACTTGTTCGTTTTTGCTCAAAAGAGATGCTCCCCATGTGATTGTTTGTCTTTTTTTTTTTTTTTCATACTTCTTGATCATTACTATGAATCAGAGTCCTTGCAATTGAATCGTGTTTTTTATCTTTTCGTTTCTATTGTAGTATATTGTTTTTTCACGGGTTAGGAATGCTGCCCCTGTGACTGGTGCTGCCAGGATAAGGTCCTCACAGAACCTGGGCAGGAATCTATCCCGTGTGAATGAGATTAGGATATGTGATTCAGAAAAGAAAGATTGAATACAGGTGAGGAGGGCCGGTGAAATTCCCCCTAGTCTGGACAGGTCAACATGTTTCTTCATTCTGAGGCTCACATTTCATGATTGGTCAAGGCAGACCCTTGGACCAAAATGACATGCATGAATTGCAACTGGCCTAAATTTCAATAGTTCTGAGGATTGTTCATTGTTGGACTGAAGTCTTCTTTCTCACATATTCATCTAACAGTTTTATTGGTGATTCTACTAGCACTATATTGTTTCTCTAATTCAAGTTGCCTAAATTTTGATAGTTCTGAGGATCGTTCATTGTTGGACTGAAGTAGTCTTTCTTTCATATTCTCCTAACAGTTTTATCCAGTGGTTCTACTATCACTATATTGTTTCTCTAATTCATATAATCACCTGGACCTGCCTTTTCTCATGTTCTCAGTTTTTGGATTTTCTAAGGGTTACTGTGTTTCTATAATGCAGGTTGGGAAAAGGCTGAAGCAGAAGCTTTGGCATTGAAAAATCAACTGGAATCTGTCACACAGCTAAAACTTGCTGCTGAAGACCAAGCATCCCATCTGGATGGAGCTCTTAAAGAGTGCATGAGGCAGATACAGAATATGAAGGAAGAACATGATAAATTACATGAAATTAGTGTCATGAAAACCAAGCAATGTGAGACAATCAAATTTGAACTTGAACGGAAAATTTTTGATTTAGAGCAAGAGGTCCTCAGGGCTTCCAATGAAAATACAGCAATTTCAAGGTCCTTGCAAGATCGTTCCCACATGCTGTTGAAGGTAAGTGAGGAAAAATCTCAGGCCGATATCGAGATTGAATTTCTGAAGTCCAGAATCCAATCATGTGAGAAGGAAATAAGTTCATTGAAATATGAGCTGCTTATGGTTTCCAAGGAGCTTGAAATTCGAAATGAAGAAAAGAACATGAGTTTAAGATCTGCGGAAGTAGCAAATAAGCAGAATTTAGAGTGTGTCAAGAAGTTAACGAAACTAGAAGCGGAATGCCAGAGATTGCGTGGTCTTGTTCGAAATAAATTACCTGGGCCTGCTGCACTCGCTCAAATGAAACTGGAAGTTGAGAATTTAGGCCGGGACTATGGAGAAACAATACTGCATAGATCCCCCAGAAAGAATTCCAACTCACTAATGGTGCCTTCTCCTGACTGTTCCCTTGACAGCATCCAGCAATATCAAAGAGAGATTGAGTTCCTCACAGCTCGTTTATTAACAATGGAAGAAGAAACAAAAATGCTAGAGGAGGCTTTGTCAAGTCGTAACAGTGAACTCCAGGCTTCCAGAAACTTGTGTTCTGAAACAGAAAGGAAGCTTCACTGTATGGAAGCAGAGATGCAGGTTGCAAATCAAAAGGAAAACTCCTTAAAATTCCCAACTGAAGCTTCCATGGGTCAGAATGCAAACAATCCACCGAGATTGACTTCCATGTCCGAAAATGGAGTCAAGGAAGGAACTTGTGAGTCTTGGACTACATCAAAGAACTCAGAGTTGTCTAATTTCAAGAAAGAAAAGAATGCTGACACTAGTAACAAAATCTACAATTCTAATCACTTGGAACTTATGGATGACTTTCTTGAGATGGAGAGGTTGGCACATCTATCAAATGAATCTAATAAAGTCACTTTTGTTTCAAATGATGGGGGTGATAGAGGAGTGGAAAATGTAGAACATAATGCCTCAGTTGCTGTTGTAAATGGAAGGAACTTCCAAAGAGAACAGAAATCTGAATTGGCTTCTTCAACAGCGATGATGTCTGCTTTAGGGTCTGATTTTGATTCTTCAACAGAGTCATGAACTAGAGGTACTTTTTATGCTTGGTTATTGTTTTATCTGAATTTTGGTGTCACCTGCACCATCGCATGTTTGTGGCTGTTATACTAGACACTAAACTTACAATCACACCCAGTTTGACTACCTCAAAAGCTTGGAAATAGAGGAGAAAATCAATAGAGTTCGTTGGTGTCAATCAACCAATGGTGCACTTTCCCTTCTCTGTACCAATGACAAAACGGTGAAATATTGGAAGGTATTTGATATTTTTACACTGTTTTTATTTCCTTTTTTCTTTTGTTCAAATTGTTGGTTTTATGCAAACCGTCAATTCAAATTGTTACAGGGTGATTTGCAAGTTCATTCTTGCCATGTTTTATTGGCACATTAAATCATACATATGTGGCATATATGGAATTGCAAACTTATTGAGTACAATGCAGAGGCTGAATTATATCTATATTTCTTATTTACTGTTGTTATTTTCTCCTGCGAGAAAGAAAATGTTCTTGAATACAGCTTATACTTTTTATGCTTCATTGTCGAATAGGTTCAGGAGAAGAAGTTAAAGAAGATTTGTATTATTGAACTACTTGACACTCGTCAGATGGGGAGTTCTCTGGGCAGGTTGAGTCTCTGAAGCAGCGTCTGATAGAGCGCACCACAGGCTATGGTGTGCCTCAGCTGGAGAGGCTCTAATGAAAGGGGCAGTTGCAATGAAAGTGAAGGAAGATCACAAGGCCTTCATTCTCCGATTTTTGTTGAATTTTGTTGAGGACGAGGGGAATTTGTGATCCCCTATTTTTGTTTTCGATTTTTTAAATCATTCCAGCTTTGTTTTTACTTGTTTCCTTTCTGACTTTTTTAGTGTCTAGCCCATTTCTTTTCAGTTAATTCATTAAAATAAAGTATTTCTGGGATCCAATATCCCAGTTAATTATTTTATTCTAGTTGTGCCCATAATCATACCAATGAGATACTTAATATAGCTAGTATTAAGAGGTGCATTAATAAGACCGCGGAATTGGCTAGTAGGAAGCAAATTGGAGTACCAATCACTTCATGGCGATATATTTCACCTCTTCTAATATCAAGAGTAAGGGCATTGGCAATAAGACAAAAGAAGAATTAAGCTAATTCACTAGATCTTTGCAGAATTGACAGCATATGATAATTAAGGCATTCTCCCGACAACAAGAAATGTCAAGAAAATACTGGGAAATAGTCTGGAACGGTTTTAAAATTTTGGAACGGTTTTGGGCCGTTCCAGATTTCCAAATCTGGAATCATTTTGAATCGTTCCAGATTTCTTGAACCGTTCCAATTTTCAAATTTGGAACGGTTTTGGACCGTTCCAGATTTTCTGTGACACCCATTTTTGGAACAGTTTGAAACCGTTCCAGATTCATTCGAGAACAGTTTTAAACCGTTCCAGATGGGCATTTTTGGTGTAATGTTAGTCCCCTACCAAACTTTATAGCAATGTTTTTTCTGTCGAATAACATCCTGAACTTCCATACTCCACCGCCATGTTTCCTTATTAATATGTCTCTTCCCTTTTGATTCTCCAAGTACCTCATTTGCAACATTCCTAATGCAAGTAGCTATTTAATTCTACATTACTGTAGTTTCTCCTTTAATTTTTCATTCTTCATTCTCAATCATTTTGTCCTTAAATATATTTGGTCTTTCCCCCTTCAAATCTCTCCATCTTGTTTTAGTATCCATTTTGTTTACTACCATTCTCGTTCTACTTCTAATGCAAATATCGAAAACTCCGAACCTATGTTGCATAGTCAAACTCTCTCCTGGAATAACCTTACAATCTTTACAAGCCAATCAGTCATATTTTCTAACTAGAAAAATGTCTATCTGACTCCTATTACCCACACTGTTATATGTAATTAAATGCTCATTTTTCTTTTTAAAGTAAGTATTTGCTACTACAAAATCAAATGCCACTACAAAGTCCAATATAGTGTTTCCAAATTCATTCTTTTTTTCAAATCCATGCCCTTCATGCACTCTCTCACATCCCCTATTATCTCTTCCTATATGCCCGTTTAAAGCCTCTCCAAGGAAAAACTTATCACTATTTGGGATTTCTCTCATTAAATTATCCATCTCCTCCCAAAATTGTCTTTTTTCACTTTCCTCTAGTTCTACTTGGGGAGCATACGCACTGATAATATGAATTATGTCTTCTTCTAGCATTAGTTTAATTGCTATAATTCTATCACCAAACCTCTTTACTCTCATAATTTTTTTTTTCAAATCCTTATTTACAACTATACCCACTCAATTTCTTGTATTACTTTTTCCTACATAGAAAAGCTTATACACATCCATGAGCTCCTTAACTTTATTCCCTTTCCACCCTGTCTCCTATATACAAGCCACACTAATTCTTCTTCTTTTCATTACCTCAACCAACTCCATGCTCTTACCTGTCAAAGTTCCTATATTTCAAGTAGCAAATCTAATTTTTCCATTCTTTCTCTACTCTAATATTAAAAAATGGTATGTCGAAAATGCCGTTTCAAATAATAATAAAAAAAACATGTTTGAAATGGTAGTTGATGAGTTATTGGAAATTAATTGTTCAGAGAGACAAAAATATGTATTATTTAAAGAAATAGAAAACACAAGGATTTGAAAGAGAGAGAATATGAATTTGAATAGTTACAAAGAAAGTATTAAGGAAGCATTAAATTCATTGGTTTTAATTAGATTTTAGAAAGGGATAGAAACGCCCCTTCTTTAGAGTTCTTAAACATGCCATGCCGACATAGCATGGCCAACCTTGTGCATAACACACATATAAGTTGTGCCATGCAGTGCCTGCTGGTAGGGCTTAGTCCATCCATGGCTTGCCGGTATGGCCCAGCTCGCACTATGCTGAGGCAGTGCCAAACTTGTCGTGCTTCCGTGCACCCCTTATAATGTTTTGTATTTCAGTTTTTTTTTAAAGTCTTAAACTAAAAAATTTAAAAAATACATACAAATAAGAGTTCCATTTGAATTTCTTCTACTTAAAGGATTACCTTCAAAACCTTTATAATTTTTATAGATAATAAAAAAATAACAATAAATAGTAAAAGACTATTTTTTTATATTTACACTAAAGATAAGGGGGAAAAAAGAATATATAGAAATATGACATAGGCCCTTAGGAGGTGAAATAGGTTGTGCCGTACTAGGCTATGTTGACCAGGGTTGTCGTGCCATGCCACGGGCCTAAAAGGAGAGGCCTAGCATGGCACTGCACAGCCCGTGGACTCCTGTACTGGGCAGCACGACCCATTTGATGCCTTTACCCTTCTTAGAGGGGCGTTTTAGAGAATTTTTCTGTAATTATATCTTTCCCAACACCAAAGCCGATATCAGCAGAAATGACATTAATTTAGCATGTGGGACCCACGTGGCCTTTTTCACATGTACGGTTGCGAATGCATTTTTTTTGCCCAATTTTGGATCTAGATTCGGATTATCGGATCCCGAAGCATTCAAGTGCTGAAGGACCATGATGTGGATACAAAATTATTATGTGCACATATTATATTATATATAGATAACAGAAACGAAGCTTTCACTGTGCATCCGTGAGAACTATTGGTAGACCCTAATAGTCACTTGGCAACTATTTGAATAGAATGAAGTATTCGATTAGATTTTTTTTCTTCTTTTAGAATATGAAGTTATTAAACTTATGGATTCTCCAATGGATAAGATGTTAGGGACATAGAACAAAGGTCAAAAATAATTTGTGGGGTACAGGTGGTTTACACATAGATCTTTTTATCTCGAGTCCCATCTTGGAACCCTAGGTAGCACCCATAATTGGGCCCCACAAAAATTTCAATATATTTTTATTAAATACAATCTTTATATCTTCTGAGTGTTCACTTTCGCAACAACACTCTTTCTTAAGTAGTCAAGGATGTGGCCTATTGAATCACATGTGGCCTATTGAATCACATCTGTTGTGATTTTGTATAGAAGATTTAATCATGCAATTTGGCGAAAAATGAGGAAAGAAAGTTGAATTTTATTGAAATAAAATAAAATTGACGGTTTATTGCGAAAGAGAAGACCCTACGTGGCTTGATTGCAAGATTATCATCACCCCTTCTCTAATGCCACATAGAATTTCAATAATAAAAGATATTCATAAATGTAACCATATGGTTGGGAAAAGATTAATTTAAGAAAGTAAAACAGAATCTTTTTCAAATTTAAATTAATCCTTATCCCTAAAGATAAGGAATCTAACTGTAATCTCCCGTACTGACACTTTAATCTCTAACATGCCGTCCTCGCTCATATATCTAACGACCCATCCAGAATTCCATGCCTCATCCAACGATTCTCAGTAGCCTTAATGCTTTTACTTCTGTTGCTTGAAGTTTAACGAAGGAAAGAATATGAGGGGCAAAAAAAAACCAAATCACTTGAACGAAAATACCCAAATTGTTCATCTTTCTTAGCGAGGTTTTGGAATGTGGGTCGTCCGAAGCTTACCTTTCCAAAAGACCGAATGCTCCTACTTGTGTTGCTTGAAGTTGTATTCCAACCAATTATACTATTGCACCCAATCTCTTAATTTGGAACCGGATTTGGGAACAAGGATCATGTTACAACTTACAAGACTTAAGTTACTCGGGTGCAACACATAAATTCCATGTTGAATCTGGATTGGCTTGGAAACTTGTAAATGTGTGTATATATATATAGGAAATAATCCTATAAAAACTAGTTTTTACTATTTTTTTTATGAAAACTCTAGGCGGGGTCTATCTATCATCAAATACAAACCTTACAATATACATGGACCCCCCTGATACCCCCCTGATAGTCACTTGCTTCAAGTTTCGGTCAGATTCGAATTTATTGGACTATTGGATCAATTGTGCATCAATCCGAATAGACTGAATTTGTGGGCCACGGATGAAGGTGTTAGGGGCATTTGATTGGATCCAAACTTAATATGTGGGATAGACCCACATAGATCTTTTCATCCCCCCAGTCCCATCCCCAAATGAAACTTACAAGTGGGATCAATAAAAAGTTCTCACTGTAAGTGCACGAGAACAGTTTTCATAAGATTAAAGCCCTTTATATATATAAACAAATATATTTATATTTTTTAAGAGTGCTCCTCTCCTAAGTTCAAACTTAGGATAAGATAAGTTTAAGCGTGCGGCTCACACTTGACTACTTAAGATCAAGTTTTAGATATGTTGCAGGTGTTTGTTTTCTGCTTCTATGAGTTCTATCTATGTCTTCGTCAACTATAAAAGAAGGGCACTAACCTTGCATTGAGAAACTTTTTTACATCCTCTTTTATTCTTTCTTTTTGGTCGGCAAACATTAGGTCCAAATCCAATACCTACCTTCCTGTCTTGCTTTACATTGGTTTAACCAGTCACATGCCATAAAAAGAAGAACAGAATAAAAGGTAAATACAAGTCAGTAAGGCCTTTTCCATTCTGTTCTAGAAAGAACATTAAAATTATAATATATTTTTCTGGTGGGTTTCCAAATTTCATTGGTTAAAATGCTAGAGAGACCCAGATGAGGATTAGAAGGTTAGAAATGAAAACAAATAAAGGAAAATTTTGCAGTGAACTTCTCTTTTTGAAAAGAATAGTAGTAGTTTGACTTTTGGGTTGCTAATCAGGTTCTTTGACTATCTAATTCCAGATGAGTTTAGAAGAAAAACAATACTTTTCCAGTTTTCTCAAAGTTCAAAAGGACCATTAATTGGTGCATTTATTGGTCCATTTAGCAATAGTAAAATATCAGCTGGATGACAAGTGCAACGGTAAATAAAAATTAAACCTCTCAACAGTATGGGCCAGCCAGTGGGCCTGGCCGGGCTGGGCTTTAATATTTAAGTCCAAGTCCAGCCCAAACACTATTTTGGCTGGGTCAGCGCGCTTGACGATTGGGCATGGCTGGGTGAGCTTCAACTAGGTAATGGGCCCACGGGTGAAATGATGACCCCCTTACTATGAGAAAGCCCACACATGTGATAAATTTACATATGTGGGAAAGAAAGCCTACACCCTGAAAACGGTGGGATTGTTTAGGGTTCAAACCTTGGCCACCGAGGTAAAAACTACTGCTCAAGAAGCTATTTTTTGTTGGGGGAGGCGGGGCACATCTATTGAAAAATCTAAGATGAACAAAATTGATATCCTCTTATTAGAGATTATGTTCAAGTGAGGATTAGTTGTTATTTGTTAGGATCATGGATAGATGATGATTACCAAGAAGACATGAAGATCTTTTTAAAAGAAAATTACTAATTTATTTTTTAGAGATCAAAGGTTTTTTTTTTTTTTTTTTGGTTCACAATCACAAATCTTATTCATGACCATGCGATTGAGGGGGGATATTAGAGATATGGATGTTTGATAATATTAGTGGATTAGAATATTTGTTAGGATGTTATGAGTTTTAGGAGATTATCCTTATCCTCTTGATAAGGTTAGATTGGATCATATATTTGTTATATATATATATATATTTATATATGTTCATCCTGTCATAAATAAACTCTATGGTGGTTTACTATCTCAAAGAAAGTGTTCTTAAATTTCTATACCTCTTAGGTGCATGGGGTATCCCAACTTTGTACCTTGATTTCACTGCACCGTAGGATTGATTGTTTAATAACAATATGATTAATAAATAACCAGCACAATAGTCCGCACTAAGCACATGCATGACATACATTACTAGGGTCTACACTCCATAAAATTAGTTTTGACATTATTTGGTAGATAAATATACATACATATTTATGTGCTATAGCGGTTAGATTATTTCTATATAGAGTAAGAGGGCACGAGTTTAAATTTCATGTCTTATACATCTTATAAAATGCTCAATTAAACAATAAAAAATAAAAGGAATCTAGTCAAAATTGAATCTATTATCTATCAAATAATCTATTGGTGGAGTCAACTTTTATGGATAAAATTTAGAGATATCTGGTGTGCTTGATGAGCATTTATTTTGAAGAACTTGGTTTTCTATAGGTAGGCTGCAGTATGAAGTTTACCTCCTCCAACTCAGGGTCCAGACTCCATATTTTAATAGATAGACGTATGGGATGAAATAATTGAATGACGGTTGAATTATCGCAGTAGAAACAATCCACTTGAATTGGTCGGGCCCACTGTGGGATTCTGTGTGGCCCAGAACCCATAATCATCTTTGTGCTCCGGTAGTGGTTTTTGATCAACTTGGTGTACGGACATCCTTTGCTTTCTTTATGCTGAATTAGGGCACATCGGCAACGGGGCCGCTCTGAAGGGGCCTCGTTGTTGACTTGGTAGGGCTATCAATCGGTCGAGCCATCTCAACTCAGTCAGTTGGAACCACCCGACTCTGCTTGATTTGCTTAAGTCAAACTCAACTTGATAACAGTCTTGTCCGGAACTCAAACTGGAATTCGGGACGATTAACAATTTAATATGGGCCTTGGCCAAAGTTTTCCAAGCTTACGCTTTGATCGTTAATGTATATAACCAAAGGTGTGAAGAAGAAGCCAATGTCAGGCCCATGTTCTCGGCTCATTTATAATCAATCTCAAGCTTGGGTCTTAAAGCCTCAGTGATAACCTTTAAGCTCTGAATCAGATAGTCGAGCTTGAGGTCACGCTTGGCCAGGCTCGGCTCAGCTAAACGTAGCGCGTTTACACCTCTACCACTAAGATTAATTATTTCTTAAGCTTTTTCGCCCCTACAAAACGGTAAAATGGGTGGACTGCACTGTAACTATCCTGCGCTGTTGTGAATCATTGGTTTATGGAACTGATATGGACCAAATGTAATTCATTGTTCACTGATCAGATACTTAGAGCTATCATCAATCTAGTGAGCCGCAACTTCTAATTGGACTTCCAAGTAATAACGTCTGACCAAGTACTTTTAGTTGCATAAATTTGGTGTTGTTTCATGTTTAGATTCTTAGGATTCTATTTCTTGTCCAGAAGTGAAGACTAAATCAAAGGTTACTTTTCAGAAACGACCATTAAATAACTTCCCGTGCATTGGAGACTGACTTCAGGGTAGGTAGATATAAATGTGAAGACTCGAAGGCTCGAAGCTAGGCAGATAAAAGACTGACAGTGCACAAAAGATGAATGGAGATTTCAAGAACAATGGATCTCTTATTTCATAAATAAAATAGGAAATTTTTCAAAAAGGTATAAGAATTTGGACTAATTTTTTTTTAAAAAGTAAATAAAGGCTTGAATATTTTAAAAAGATATAAATGTTTTTCATAATTCTTTTAATTACGTCGTTCCATAAAATAGTTTTGATTGTTTTTTCTTTTATAGAGTAAACCCAGCATTATGATACCAATGAATCAACACCCAAGTGGAAATGAACAAATAGATGGCAATGATCATCACCATAGTGATAGGTAGGGCTATTTTAGCACTCATATTGGTCCCTTCCAAACTTATTACACCTAACCCTCTGATCGCATGAATCTAAGTGGGCCAGCATCAAAGCAAGGGTAGTGTCTTCTGTTGCTTGTTCTTGGTCGAAGATTCTAATTTTACAGGAAGCAGAGCTTTCTATTTAATAAAAAAATATCTGAGTTGGGTGAGTATTAAATGGAGTAGGTATATCTCGTTGTTAATATCTCCTTTGACCTCATAAATAGTGGCAGTGTAACCTTTGACTATTCCTACTGTTATTATGCGGCAGTGTAACCTCGATACGTAATGCTTCATCTACGATTATATCCACGCAATTACAATAATGCCCCTATGAGCTGCTGCTCTTGCTGAGCAGTTCATCTTGCCTAGCCCTTGGCCCTTGACTCTCTCCCCTTCCCTTCTACTTCTATTTTCTATGATAATTAAACAAGTTAAATTTCCCCTATGATCAGGCACGTTAGTACCACTAAAAAAATTCATGTGCAGACTGAGTCCAACTCCTTGAGGGCACATTTGGGCTCACCTTTTGTGAGTATAGGCCCTTTTACTCTCTCAACTCCTAGTATTTAGCATCAGACCCCATTTTACTTTCATCAATACTTAATGTACCATTGGATTGAATTTCGAAGAAATTTATTGTAATGATCCAAGTAGTCCACTGGCCCAAAAACTTGATAAGTCTGTCACGTAGCCCAAAATGCTTAAACCCAAATTATTAGTAGTAATCTAAATGGTGCATTATATACTAGACTCATATTTCATTCATAAGCGATGTGAGATGGGGTGTTACAATCTAACCCCCTTAAGACAAGATCAAGATAGAGTCAGGATTGTAACATCGCATCCCACATCGCTTATGAATGAAATATGAGTCTAGTATATAATGAACCATGTAGATTACTACTAATAACTTGGGCTTAAGCATTTTGGACCACGTGACAGGCTTATTAAGTTGTTAGGCCAGTGGGGTACTTGGGTCGTTACAAAAGGTATCAGAGTCGACTCTTGACTAGTTGAAAGTGGGTCCCTGCCATGGCCTAGTGCAAGTGGGCGGATTCTTATGTGGGCGGACCAAGAGGGCTTCTAGGCTACTGCATAGAGACGTGTAGCCATAAGAGGGGTGGATTGTAACATCCTCGAGTCCCACATCGACTATAGAGAGGAAAAGTGAATATCATGCATGCGTATAGAGTGAGATGTGACAAATGGTATCAGAACCGACTCTCGACTAGTTGAGTGTGGGTTCTTGTCGTGGCCTGGTGTAAGTGAGCGGGTTTTTATATGGGTGGGCAAAGAGGGCTGGCAGGCTGGCAGGCTATATGGACTGGCAGGCTATTATACAGGGATGTACAGCTCTAAGGAGGGTGGATTATAACATCGTCCGTCTCACATTGTAACATCATTAAGTCCCACATCGACTATAAAGAGGAAAAGTGAATGGGTCCACTAGAAGCAAAACCATGAGACCCATAGAACAAAGCGGACAATATCATGCATATGTGTAGAGTAAGACGTGACATTTATAGTTAGAAGAATACTAAACATTAAGCTTATTAAATTATCAAAATTATCTAATGGGGTTGATTTTCCCTTAATTAACTATTATTCATGAAAACACCTTTCCATCTACTTCAACCTCACTATAAGCAGTCATCAAAATGGGCCCGATGAGCTGGACCACATGAGAGCCCTCTGCAGCCCACTCATGAAAAATTCTTCAATTAAACAAGAAAATTTTTAATGTACAATGACTTAGAAAAAAACTATTTTTGCTGGTTGGCCCAGTGGCTAAGAGTTGAAAGGTATATGGCGCCAACCAAGATTCGAACCCTAGTTGACTCCATGAGAGCGGAAATCTTATCCACAATGCTTCAATTCTTATGAGCCGTTGGTTGCAATATTCTCTTGTGATATGACAAAATCTATCGTGGAACCTTAAATTTTTTGACGACATCTATCATGGAAATTTGAACGACTTTCTGAAATATTTTATTCATCATAGACCTTTCATACCAACGGTAAAGAGCAGTCAAATAACAAGATCATTTCTTAATTTTTCATCCAGAGAAAAATCTAGTTTCCCACAAAGGGTAGTTATGTCAATTTAAAAGGCCACCATCGGATGCTCCCATGCTCCAGCCCATCAAAGTAAATTGATAAACATCGGCTGCATTAAGGACACTTTCAGGAGAAGTTCTAATGTTGCAGAAGGAGAAAGAAGAGGGAGAGGGAGCGCTTCATTGTATGGAAGAGATTTCTGCAAAGGATCACACATCCAAGACAACATCTTCCCCACCATGCTACTGCCTTGAGCTCGCTATAAAGGCATTACTTGGGTGCTTTTGTTTGGATTCTTTCTTCAATGATACTGAGAAAGAACAGAAGAAGAAAACCACTGTAAGATCTCTCTCTCTCTCTCTCTCTCTCTCTCTCTCTCTCTCTCTCTCTCTCTCTAAATCCCATGCATTCAACAGGAAGACGTACCCATGTCAGGAGGCATATCCACGTTTTCTACGACTTCGTTGGTGTCTAGCAGGCCTCCTACGCCACCCATAGACCCTGGGGGAGGAGGGCAGATTAACTAAACTCCAAAAAGCAGAAAATGTGCACCAGAAGCAGTATATGGAGATGTCGGTGACTCTATCATCAGGAAGAAGATAAGAAAATTACAAGGATATCTTGGTGAATCGTGTTTATAAGGTGGTGTTAGTGCATAAGCAGATGCATGTACATACATGTTTATGAAATTAACCCCATGTTTCAGTGCCATGCTTGGCTCCTTAGTTGTATTTATCATTTCTGTTTTTCGTTTTATTTTTCCTATGGTGGAGGGAGAGTGTTGAATGTTCGAACCAACATAGGTCACTTATTTTCCAGGACATGGTGAATGTGTCGATGGTCCACTTACGGCTTAACATAATTGCGACTACACAACACATCTCTCTCCCAAGTGGACTCGCATGTCGTTACCAGATTTCCTATATGGAGGACTTATTTAAGGTTGCCGTTTGGGTTATTAAGTCCAAAGAAACTCAGAGAAATCCCATGAAGCATTAATCCAAGTCGTTGGGACAAACCTGTGTGTGTTTCTCTAGTTGTGCTCTTGTGCCGACAGCTTTGTGGGGCCTACCTGTGGCCCTACTAATTTTAGGGATGTGAGAGATTAAAAGATTTGGATGTCATCCATCTGTGCAAATTTTCAAGTCATTTTGATCATCCTAACCACTTGCTGGACTCTAAAAATTTTAGAATGCATCATTATTTATTTATTTATGTCCAACTATCAATTCCATTCTAATTGATCAGATTGGTGTAAAAATCAATGGGATCAGTGACAACTGTGTGACGGATGGGATTGATCTCAGGGACGTGGCAGGCCTCATTGGAGATAAGATGCAAGGTACATCTGCTGCTCTGCACCTGTCTGTATGGAGATTGGGTTTTCATGTGCCAAGCACAAGCCCCCTCGATTACTATTATTATTATTTTTTAGAATTCAAACTCTAGGTTGAAACCCGAACAGGGTCAGGTTCAAGGTTACTCAAGTCAAACCCAAGGATTTAATTTTATCAGAAAATTGTGGCATTTGAAAGTGAAATTAAACTTGTTGCAGCTCTCCCATGGCTTTTAAAAGTTGTATTCCAGAACCACACCCTATTGGTATACAACACCAAATGAAAAGGATCTCAACGTATTCATTGTGATTAAGCCCACTTTGCTCAATCCAGATCACTGGAATCATCACTGTGAGACGCACTTTGACTAAATTTAATTATTGATTAATTCCACCCAATTGATTGTAAGCATACCCAAACATAACCTTCTCTTTTCTCCTTTACCCTTTCGCAATCTAGCATAAACAGGATAGAAATGAATGGGTCGTTTTTCTTAATACCGAGTGGTGGGTACCACTTAGCGGGGCTGTGAGAGGATGGCGAGTGAGAGAAATGGGAAAGTGACGATGGATGAGGAGAGATGGTGGGTTAGGCCGTTGGTTCGGAGGATAAGATGGATAGAAAGTGGAACTGAGAAGAGTAGATAGAAAGGAAGGAAAAAAAAAAAAAAAAACCCTAGAGAAGAAAATGAGCTCGAGAGAGATATGAAAGATGTGTTGGCCAACCCAATCACATAATGACCGTGGCCAACTTAGACCGTCAAACCTCCAATCATAATCGATAATGATATTTTGTAGATGATACTTTTGTATCTACCCCAGTGATGTAAAATCTTTAATTTGCAAGATCTTGGTGAAACCACTCCACACATCCCGGTAATATAGGATCATAGAATTTTATAAATCATCAAGAGTGTATTATAAATATACTATCAATACAATGCTTTCATGTGTGTTCAGATCACATAATATTTCAAAATGAAGGTGCATGGGGGAGATAGGAGAAAACAAGAGAAGGGTCCGGTTCTTCCGAGTGATGGTAATTGTTTAAGGGATGTAAATATATCCCCGATTCTCCAATTACTCAAGAGGAGTCAAGAGGTTTTATCCAATAATGATTGGGTTTAGGTTCTTATTTAAGTCCTAATAAGTAAATGGATCATGGTTTAGGTCTTTTTTTAGACCTGGGACCTAAACAGTTTTAGATCTGGTTTTCCTTTTTGGTTTCGACCTATAAACCTGAGGCCTAACATATTTTCTCAGTTTTCGAAAATTTCTCCTAAAAGTCTCTCTACACAAATTCGGATCTAGACCAATACGCATCGCATACTTGGAATTGATTCGGTTTTAATTCTACACTCTAATTTTCGGTTCTGGTTCTAGAGCAAGAAACTGTTTCTGAACCAGTTCTGATTATTGGTCAGTCTTCTTATTAATGGTTTCAATTATGAATCCACCATATACCCAGACTAAACCGACCCATATATATCCTAAATTGTCTCCCGATAAAGAGACAGTGGGTCTTCTCTTTTAATTGATTGGGGAAGTTATAGGCTAATTCTTCGGAAAGTGGGGGCATGTGACAATGAAGGAAAGAAAATGCTATCATGGCTCCCTTTGGCCTAATATTTTCTTAGATGAATAATCCCGGGCCTTCTTATCTTATTTGTTCTCATCGAGATTGCCCAACATTTTAAAGAATAAAAAATAGATTTGTCAAAGTTGTAATTTTTTAGTCAAAAACATTTGAAAGTCGTCAAAACCACAGTTTTTAGTAACAAAAAAAAATCAAAATCAAAATCTTTTTAAAAACATTATAAAAAAAACCATCGTTACCCTGTTTGCGGCCTGAACCTCTTTTCTTAGATGAATAATCTGGGACATATTTCTTTCTTATCTTATCTGATGTCATCAACATTACCTAATTTCAAATTTGCTAAATCAAGAGGCTTGTACATGGACAACTATATATGATCCAGGGTTTTCGACGTCTGGTCTCGCAACTTCCTCTTTCCATCATGAAAGTATCAAATTATACCCCATATTCTTATGCTAGTTTATAAACCTATTGGTGGGCCCTAATCTTCAACATCTAAACCGCTAGGAATAATCATGATCGGATTATAATTCGGGTTAATTTTACTTCAATCAAATTGGGCTTTCCATGAGATTGACTGCATGCAAAATGCATGATTTAAAATAAAGTTGAATAGAATTTAATTAATTTGATGATTGGGCCAAGTATAGTTTGGGTTCATTTAATTTTTAAAACCTGGGTCCATTAACAGCGGATAATCTAAATCTTCTACAAGAGGGACTTGTAGTCGGCAATAGGGGTTCTGATGTTTCATAATCTTGTAGTCGGCAAGCTCTACTGGTTTTTAAGTTTTCTCAGAAGATGCTATTCATATGTACTGTGAAAGGTGTAAATTTGTATGTACAACATGACAATTGGATTGAAAAACTGGAAAGAAGGGGTTGTTATCGCGTCTGTATTTTGAGCTGAATTGGAATTGAAAAACAGTACTGATTGTAGACTTCTTTCTCTTTTTCTTTTTTCCCTGTTATGTTCAAGCTCAAATCGTTGTTTCTTATGATCTACGTTTATTTTGGACTGAGGATTTGAAATACAGTATCCCTGCATTTATCATGTGAAAAATCCTGTGTAAGCACGGGTTGAGATACATTCAGATGCCCTTTTTAACTGGTATTAAAATGGTGGCTTTGTTTTGTAGTAGGATTTCTGGAAAGCACTATTCCCAATTGGCACTGAGGTTTGTTTTAATCTATTTTAGATTTGTTTCCTCGTTTTTATAAATATATTATTTCTGAAAGATTAGGGTAAAAAGATGTACGTCTGTATTTTTTTCAAGAGAATATTATGGGAAAAAATCCTTTAAATGATATCTAAACACAATTAGACCCTAATAATGTTTGAGTACTAATTGGGTCAATTGGGCTCCAATCGGTACAAAAAATTCTTTTTTGGTAAGTGGGGCTGAGTGACGCCAGCGTCATTTAGCCTAAGGTTTATATATACATATATATATATTCCACGCAGCCTTTTTTTTTCCTTTCTGCTCCCGTTTCAATCTCGTTTCGTCTTTTTCCCGCGAAGGTTGTCTTCTGCATCTTTCCAGAATCCTATCCAACCTTTTTTATTTTTTTTTTATGGTAATAGCATTTCTCTTTTGATGTTTACAAGTGTCATTCAACTTCGTTGCAGATATCCGCACAGATTTCCTTGAAGATGCTGGTGGTCTCCCTCCTATTCATCTTTCTTTAGCTTTTTTACGATATTGTAGCCACATACAGGTATATCACGTTCCATTTTCCTTTTTATGCTAATGACTCTTAATTTTGTGTTGTATTTGTGTCTATTTGTCGACATTGTTCTTCTTGTAACTATTTTTCATGTTCTTTTTCTTCTGATGGAAAAAGATTTTCATCTTCTCATATAAATCAAAAGAACTTTAACATTTATGATACAAATATATGAATATGAAGGTGGATGTTTGAAGATGAATGATAAATGAATTAATATGTATTCAAAAATACTCTTATTAGCTAATTTATGGACGTTTACATATTTGTATTATAAAGTTATTGTTTACTAAACTATTTTTTATGTTAGAATATTTGACGTTGAGGAGAAATTCATCATATTTCACTATAATGGGGAAGTAAAATTTCATGATTATCATCCGGTATACAAAGATGGAAAGATGAAGATGAGGTTCATAAGACCTAATATTTCACTTAAGTCACTGCTTAAGCTAGCTATTGAAGTATCAAAATGGAATTTAATTTGTGATGAGATTGACATTTGTTATCTACATCAAAATGGTCGCGTTACCTCGTTGATTACTATTGACAATATGAGGATATGAAGTATAGGTGGAGATTAATGAGAAAAGTTATGGTTGTGATATACTTATATATGAATACAAGAATAGATACGGTTGCAGATATTTGCAAAAAGCAAAGAAGGTATGTAAATTGGTTTTTGAACACTTGTATATATAATACTTTATTCAATATAGAAAATATAATATGTATTCATTGAAGGCCATATTTGATGGAAGTGCGTCTAACTGACCATGAACAAATAGTAGAAGTGACTACATGGAGAAGCAGAGTAATCCTATTTGTCTTGCGGAAGATCATACCACAAACCTTAATGGGGAGCAAGAAAGGTATGTAAATTTGTTTTTCAAGTTTATTGACTAACATCACTTAATATAGAGTCGTGCATATTGATTTAGCCACTACTAATAAGATGCTCATATATTTAATGAAGGTCATATTTGATTGATCTGCGCCCATCTTTGTGTGGTGGTGCGGATTATCCTTCATCAATATTTGTACAGAGAATTTTATGGAATTTGATATTCATACCAATGAGTCCAGTGAAGAAAATACTTTTGTTGATGTAGATGTGGTGGAGGGAGTAGACATTGCTAATTCATATATTGTGGCTGATATAGATTCCGGCCATTCATTAACACGTTCTGTTGCTCCACTTGTTCAAGACACACAACATGTAGTGGTTACGTTTGAAGACAACATGGTTCCTACTGATGTAGTTACTGATTTGGGGCATCAATTCTTGTGTGAGATGTTGTTAAGCCGTGAATTTGAAGATAGTGAAAGCTTTAGAAGGAGTATAGCCAAGTTTGCGATATATAACAACTTTACTCTTCAGCACTTGAAACCAACAAGACCAAAGTTGCTTCACGTTGTAAGGAGACGAATTGTCCATGGCGCATTCATGCTTCCATAGTTGAAAGTGGGCTTAGATTCAAGGTTCAGAGATATGAGCCAAAACATAACTTCTCATAGCCAATGTTAAGTAGTTTACACCAACAAATATCATCGGAACTTATTGTGAAATTCATAATGGATAGGGTGCGTCAAAATAATAATATCAAGTCGGCGAAGATACGTCATGAATGTCAAATGGAGTTCGAAGTAAAAATATCATATTGGAAAGCACATGTAGCCAAAGAGATTGCACTAAAAGCT
Organism: Sextonia rubra; assembly: GCA_037013555.1. Taxonomy (NCBI): domain Eukaryota; kingdom Viridiplantae; phylum Streptophyta; class Magnoliopsida; order Laurales; family Lauraceae; genus Sextonia; species Sextonia rubra. Next base: position 58,273,087 of record JASUAD010000008.1, on the reverse strand, counting down.
GTCTAAGGTTTGTACGATGAATAATTTCGTATGCTCCCACTTCATTGTATTGAGTTGAAAATGATGAACCCAGGTATGGTTACAAACATTGAAACTACAGAAAAAGATAGATTCAAAAAATTCTTTTGGTCTTTTGGACCTTGCATTAGATCATTCATGTCTTCTTTGAGTCTATTGCTTGCGGTAGATGGATTACATCTTCGTGGTAAGTATCCAAGTGTTATGTTCATAGTAGTGACATTTGATGGAAATCATAAGCTCTTTCCAATTGCATTTGTGTCTGCGGAAACCGAGAATCGTTTTAGCTGGGAATGGTTCTTTGCCAATTTGCAAGTTGCATTGAGCGACACAAGAAATTAGACTATCGTTTCTAATCGATGTCACAATCCGAGCCCAGGAGATAGGGGGTTAGTAAAAGCCTAACCAATGACACACGTACTCCCATGCCTATACACGTAGACCAGGCCTAAATGTATACGCACAAGAGAAGGTTCACACGTGCCATACATATATGCGGAAGCTGTATATATCACGCCTAACAAAAGCAATATACAAGAACAAAACAATATATTGACAGAGATTACAGGAAGGTCAGAGTTATACAAAATGAATCAAAATAGAAAGATACAAACCATGAGTGGATCTAACATATCAAAAACTCAAAATAAGGAAGACCTATATGCAAATGGGTCCATGTCGCTCTCCGATGGAGTGACTACATCCACTCCTCTAGTCCGGATGGGAAATCAGGGGTCTCTCTTGGAGTCTGATTGACTGACAAAGGGTCGGTCAAGGGATCTGAGCCTGCAACACCGAGGACAACTCATGAATACAATGATTCAGCAAAGTATAAGCAGTAATAAGTTAACACATATTGTATCTAACAGAATACATGGCAATGAGTAAATCATAACAGTTCAATTTCGTATTCTAAGCAATCGTGCATTGAAATAAAACATGCTTTCAGAATCAATGCTTACATAACATGTACATACTAGTTGGCTACTACATTTGCCATATACTCTTAAAAGAGGGATCTTACATACATACTGAGAACACCATCGACCGGGCCAGGGTACGAATGGGTCTCGGGTTCCTAGGGTCCGGAATCCCCTAAACATATGCTCACTGCAGAAAGGCCATATAAACTATTCCAAATCCAACCCCGTCGAGTATCCTAAGGCTGAAGCTGAGTAGTGCCTAACCATATAGAGTCAATCATATACTAGACTTTGAGCGGATCATGCATATCAAATCATATCGAGCATATATAATACGTGCATACGGCCAATTCATACATACATACGTACAATACTCAAAGTTCTGGAAACAAATTGAACAACTCAGACAATTCGAACTTACAAATGGGCATAACGAGAACTAACCGAATCATACTGAAGAATGGAGATCAATGATCGTCATACAAAATGCCATGCAATTCAATGTTCAGTCGAATCAAGATCATTTACTAGCCAATCCTAATTTAGTTATCCAGTGTTTCTAACCGTGCATGATGATGTAGTTTTAAGTTATCCGATGCACCATTGTCTAGTGTTGCATTGCCTTATAAACGTGCATCGAAGTCCCTTAAACCAACACCCATGGAAAGGTGCTTAACACTGAACAACTCACACATGAATGCATCATAGCCCCCAAAACCATTCATACGATGCTCGTGTTCCATTGGGCAAGTCAAGGGTCATAGTCATCCTCCAATGTGAAGGTCTTATTAGGTCCATTACATACCTACCCATTTATTGGAGGCCTTTGGAAGACTTCCTTTCATCATTCACGAGCCACGGGGCTCGAGAATATCACCTAAAGGTTCCTTGGTTGGTGTGAAAGATAAAAGAACAGAAATGAACACAAGGTTCCAAGTGTACAGGCTGAACCTCATGAAACAGTGCACATCAGGGTTGATCGGTCGGATGAAGTGCCCGACCGGTCGAATTTCGGTTCTGGGAGTGCCCGACCGGTCGACTCTAAAGCCCGATCGGTCGGACAGTCTGTTCTGATACAGAACGGATGTGCTGTCTTGAACATTCGCAATCACGAATACAACTAATATTGAGACAAAATCAAGGTAAAGGGCTGTAATTCGCACTATGCACATGCACAAGCAACAAGAGACTAAGAACATTCTTATAATACCAACATATGCTCAATTAAATCATGTTTATACTTGCCTCAAAAGTGTTCTAATACGCAACCAGTTGTCCTGGGGCTCAACTTCGAAGTCCAAACACGATTCACAACTACCATGCATGAGAAAGAGAGAGAAGAATAGTGAGTACAAACCATGATTGACAAGAAGAAGAAGGGGAAGAAGAAAATCAAGCGTACCTAAGTCACACGAGACTGAAGAGAAGGCGAAGTGCACCAATTTCCCCTTCTTGCTAGGCTTGATCAAGGAGAAGAGAAGAAGAAGAGAAAAATCGAGAGAGAGAGAGAGAGGCTCCAACGTGAGAGGAGGAGAGAATGAGGGAGAGAGTCAGTGGTTGGCCTTTATATAAGATAAGGATGAAGCTCAAATTCCAAAACAGTCCAAATGTTTTCACGAATTCCAGTTCAAGTCAAATGAAGGTCCAACAGAAGCAAGAGACATCTTTAACACACAAGGCAGTTACGAAAGTTGACGAGCTCAACGAGAGACACGTGTTGAAGCCAAGATGATGCATAAATGACGACATCTTAGAAAATCTAAAATTACGAAAAAGGGCTTATGTTTACCTAATCAAGGTAAAACTCAATCCAACTACCTATCCATGACCCGGAACAAAACCAAAACAGCGTCAAAACACAATTAACAACTAAAGCGTCATTAATTAGGCACTAAACCATATTAAGTCGGGTCGGAGCGTTACAATCGACAAAAAGGCCTTGTTCCTGCTCTCGCCAATGTAATTCCTACTACACATCATTGTTATTGTTGTCGCTATTTAGCTGAAAATATTAAAGCAAGATATTGTGATAGTGCCATTGTGATGAAATTTTGAGCTACTGCCAAGGCATATAGAAGATATAAGTATGATGCATACGTGGAAGATATCAAACGAATCAATGTTGATACTTTCAACTATATAAATGAATTTAGAAGGCAATATTGGGCTAATACATATGTCGAAGGCCGACGATATGACATGATAACTTGCAATGCAGTTGAATGCACAAATAACTTATTGAAAGACACTCGAGTGCTTCCTATGGTAAAGCAAGTCAAGAAATACGGGCCAAACTCATGGAATTCTTTAAAAAACAGCATCTTAATTCTGTGAAAGTGGATACAACACTGACTCCATATACGCAGAAGCTTTTTGACATTGAAATGGAAAAAGCTTGTCGATTAACTACTCATCCTGCTAGTTTGTATGAATTTCAAGTTCATTCTCCTTCTTATGTGGATGTTGTACATCTTGATCGCTTCTCTTATATGTGATAAGTGGAGACAGTTCGGCATATCGTATTCACATGCAATCACCGCAATGAGTGAAACGAATATAAATGTTTATTAGTATGTTGAGGATTGCTACCTAACATCTGCATACCGTGCGACATATAATGAAGTGTTACATGAAACTCGTGACTACAAGCAATGGGAACATATGTCCAATAAAATTGTTTTTCCACCGCTTGCTTCTAGACAATCAAGAAGGCCTAAGAAGAGTCGAATTTGAATGAAAGATCGTTACAAGGTTCGCGGGATCATTACTTGTTTTAATTGTAACACAAGGGGGTACAATGGACAAACTTGTCGAGAACCTCTTAGATGTGGTTGAACAGTGTAAACAATGTCAATTGTGGGTTTATTTATCTATTTTTGGTTTGAAGAGTTCAGGCATATAATGCAAACCCACTTTTTTGTAAAGTATGCTGCCTTTTATATTTGAAGACAACTGGTATAACCAACACGTTGTAAAGTGTGTTCTACATTTTGTACATCTTGGAGAGCTATGTTATGTAATGAAACAAGCAACTATAGTGCATTATTGTCTATTAAAATTTTAATGCATGTGTGGATTGTTGTTGATGGATGGAATGTCCGCTCCTTGAATTTGTAGTGTTTGATAGGAAACATTTTATAAAAAGTTTACTATAAACAAATTAACAAGAAACGAAGATTTTTCATGCATTTTATTAGAGTGACGCTAACGTCACCATTGTACAAGCGTATTACCTGGTAACTGAGTAGTTTGGTGACGCTAGCGTCACCAAACTGCTCAGTTAACAGGTATTATGCCTGTCATAGGTGACGTTAGCGTCATCAAACTGCTCAGTTATGCCTCTCATCGTATCACCAAACTACGTAGTTAATAGGGAAGAAGCTTTTCATTGGTGATGCCCGCGTCATCAAAATGTTCAGTAGTTCCTTTCATTGGTGACGCTATACTGCTCAGTTAACAGGGAAGAAGCCTGTCATTGGTGACGCTAGACTACACAATTACAAGGCACTTGGCCTATGTTTGGGTGACACTAGCTTCACTCAAGTTAAAGCCATACTAAGATAGTTTTCAAACATTTTTTCATGCTTCAATAGCTATATGGTTATATCCCTACGAATCATATATTGATCATTATAGGGGTGCTTTCCCTCCATCAACACCGACAATCCACAACAACTACAACTTCAATACCATATTCAACAAATACAAGTAACCATTTCCATTCAAAAAGTCATGGTAATGTTCAAAATTTTTATTCAAATGACTTTACAAAAAATCCATTTAATTTACAAAAATAAATTTATAGTATATTTACATTTCATTCAAGGAGTTGTTTCATCAATCTTTGTTGGGGTCTATTCGTAGTCGATGTGCATTTTCCGCCTAACTCTTTCCGTAGATATCAACTACGATCTTTGAACGATAATAGTAGATGTCCAATTGCTTGAATTTGATGGAACAATTATACGCATAGTACTCCGCATAGGCCATAACAAATATACCGCAATCGTACCCATTTTCTGGGTGTGGAATATCAGTCTTTATGATAAGTGTCCACATGTTTAGGTCATACCAATCATAATTAGAAAAATTCCCACTTAGATAATCAACCTACATAAGGATGTAAAAAAGAAAATGATCTCAGCAAATGAACAAGCAAATAATGAAGATAAACAATTGATATTACTTACAAATTCCGAGCAAACAAAGTGTGATTCACAGTCGGTCTTGAGCTATTACCGAAATCCCACTTTTTCTCCTCCGGATAACCAACTAATAATGTAAAATGTGAATTGTGCCACAAGATGAAAATAGGAGTTTTCTTCTCCTTTGCTTCCCACACTTTAATGCCACCATCACCCTATACATTTTCCGCTAATGTTGTCATATTTTTCTCAGCCCACCATGACTACAAAAGAACAGTGAATCAATAGTAAATGTTTTCATAAGTAGATGGAATGAAAACATATGGGCACATTATTAAGACTCACACAAACACTGGGATTATAGAACATCGTATTCGGGCATCGTTCTTTCATAACTTCATACTACCAATACAAAATGTCAGTATCAAAGCACGTTGTCTCATCCAGTGCTTTTTTCAAACCATCACTTGTGACGAAAGAACAATATACATCGAGCTTATCTTTCCTATAAATGACAACATGTGTTTGAATTATCTATAAATGAATAATCATATTACAATGGCAACTACATTAATGGTATCAAGCTTTCACCTTTCACCTAGAAACCTAAAAATCTTTCCAAAAATGTTCTCTCTCCTTCTGTCAAAGTGTATTCAAAAACCACAAGGTTATGTGTATAATCATCAAGAAGTTTTGGGATCTTCCATTCATGGTGTAACCGCTTTATCCTCTAATAAAGTGTGTTTATGTTGGACATGGGCGAATTAGTAGGAAACGGGGATTGTTGCATAAAAACTGGTGTCAAGAGATCGTCATTCAAGGAAGGCATTAACAGAGAATCAAAACTAATAATAGGGGAAGGCGATGTTGCAATGGTTTTTAGATTCTAAGGTTGCTTATTTTAAGATTGTTTTTCAATGAATGCCGTTATTTAATCTGGTGAATTTCTTTCACATACTAAGTACAGTAGACAGATTGAAGACTCAAATTTTTATAATGAGGTGCAAGCTAAGAAGGTAATGAAGACTTATTTTCTTGAGTTATTATTATTATTATTATTTTTTTTTTGTGAGGTAAGTAGTCACACACCTTCACAAGTTCCTCACTATCTGCGACACAACCAGGAATTGATCCCTGATTTTCTAATTGTTTTTCTGGAAGGGTGGTCCCTCACCAGTTGAGCTACAAGTTGATTGGCAGCTACCTTGAGTTCTGCAGTCTTTCATGCATAAGTTAATATGTTTAAGATTTTTTTTTTTAATTAGATCTTTTATGGAGGGTTTCGTTTCCTATTGGAGTTGATTCTGCTGGAAACTTAATGAATCTGATAAAAGTTACATTCATATGATTTGGATTATGCGTGGTGGGTTGGATGGTTTTTTTTTATTTTTTTATTTTGAGAAGTGACTGTTATTTATTAAAAATAGAAAAACAAGATCTAAAGGAAAACGAAAGTCCAATTACATCATATGACCTGCATACAACTCTCTTTATCAAAGCCCTCCCTAGGCATGTGAATGAAGGGCATCTTTAAAGGAAGTTGCCAGATCTCTAGTCTCTTTCAAGATGCATGAATGCTTTCACGGGAAAATCTATCGTGAACACATCAGCCAATTGATAGATGGAATGCAACTCGTTTGAATTTTTTTGTCTTCAATCTCCTTCAAATTAAGTGAATGTGTTTGGTCATTAGTGTGTGCATGAATTAGTGGATTTTTATAGCAACCTTTGGTGCAGTTAGGTTGTCCTAAAAAAGAGTGCATAGTCAAATATTCGAACCCCAGAGTTACATTGTCTTCCTTACTGTTGCACTTTGGTCTGTCTAAAAATATTACAATCATTTTAAGCTACATCTTAGATCTCCATTTGATTACATTGTCTTCTTTCTTGTTGCACTATAATTCGATCATGAAAGCACTACATATTTTGCTATATCCAGACAACCTCTGTGCTGTCTCATTTGTTAATTATAAGTTGAAACTCCTATGGTTGTGCTGCTGATTTTATATGGCTTCAACATTGTTAAAGTTTTATTTATTTTTTAATATCTTTGTAAATCTATTATGTGCTTAACTGCCTTTTATAATCTTGCAAATGTTGATATTTCTTAAATATGCCAATTTCAGGGCTGCTATGAGGTATTTGACGCTAGAGCAATACAAAAAATATGAATATTTCCTACCTTGTGAATTCGTTTTTAACTTTTCATCTAATATTGTGTGTTTTCTCAGACATTAACAGCTGCCTTCTTGATTACAGTTAAAATGCTTGATGCTTTCTGCCTTTTTCATATTGCTGTAATTGGTCAGTTACAGTGTTGTTTATCTTTTGACATCATACTAGAATCACATAGTTGGATCAAGTGCCTTGAGCTTTGATCCTGTTCATTCTAATACACTGCAGAATTCAACTTGTAGGTCATCCTTTTGTTTTGTAAGACTAAATACTTTTCAATATCAGTTTATAGGCAAATAAATTCGATGTGGGAAGCTCACTATATTTTGTTCTCCTCTTATCAGTTTAGTGGCCTACATATTTCTACGTTTCAATCTTTGAATATGCTACGGATTGGCAAGTGCTTCTAGTTATTGTTAGCGTCCTAATCATGCAAGGGCGTGGAGGGGTGTTTAAATTGATGGATTGATCTGTAGTTGTAGGGGTCACGTGGTATCCATCAATCTTGGTTGTTAGATCTATTTCAGATATGTACCATCAATTTCTATAATATACAGAGGTGTTATCAGTTACGTGATTAGTAGTCATACCGCTGTTTCCATATTATCATTTGTTTAGGGAAAAAGTAACATTCTCTCCTCTCTCTCTCTCTCACATCATCAATGCAATGAAAACTTTTTATTACATTTATTGCTGTGGCAGATTTTGAAAACCCTTTGAAGGAGGAGGATCAACTAGAGCAGGGCACAGTTGTCCACATCATATACCCTTCAGAACCTCTAGTTTGTATTCAAGATTTCTCTATAGAGAGTGTTCTCTAATACAAATTTATCTTCCATAAAGCACTTCTCATCTTTATGTAATAGGAAAGCCATATTTTGAATATTCGCTTCACCGTACATTCATTTTCTCGCTGAAGTGGAAATACTTGTTGGTCATGTTTGCTGCATCTCTACTTTGGGCTCCTTGATTTTTTGGGTGGGATGCTGTATTTAGTCTCACTTAGTTTTGTTGTTTTCCTTTTCATTCCCCTTTTTTATTGTTAGGTTTATGTCTTGTATTCCGGTTTAGCCGGATGAGTCCACTGGGTTAGTCAGGGACTGGTTTAAGGTCAAGGGTATTTTGGTAATTGTACCGGGGCTTTCTTGGTGGCCAAGAAAGCGGAGATTATATATTGTATAGTCTGTAACCCTAGACCTTGCAGCGGCGGCATTAGTTGCCCGTGGTGCTCCCACACCACGTAGGAGAGATGAGGTGAGAGTGTGGGAATCTCTTGTATGCTTTACTTGTCATAGTGAAGATGTTCATCCTCCTGTGCCCGTGGATGTAGCCCGGTTTGGGTGAACCACGTAAATCTCTGTGTCTCTTCTTGTGTGGCTTGTTCTTGATTGTTGATCTTGTGATTCCGTGGATGCGCACAACGGGTGATTGCTCAGAAAATCACAACAATTGGTATCAGAGCCGAGGTTGGTGTTCCTCGGGTTTCTGAGCGAGGTGGAGATCGCTCAGTGGTTTGGAAGTTGTGCGCATGAAGATTAACTGAGATCAGGTTCGTGATTTCTGGTTGGGCCACCATCGGAGAAGAAGAAGACGAGATTGGGTTCTCCGGTCTCGCTGGATCGGAGGAAAGAAGATTCACATGTTTTCAGATCTCGGAGAAAATCGTGGCTGGTTGGATTTCCGGGCTTTCAGATCTGAGAAGGAGAGAAATCGGTTTTGCTCAGTAGCTTTTAGATCTGAGAAGGAGAGAAACTAGATTACAGAAGCCGAAATTGAGGACCAGATTTAAGAAGAAAAAAAAAGAAAAAAACAAAAAAAATACCTGTCTGCGTCCCCCCTCCCTCCTGCCGCCACCGCTGCCAAGCAGCAGCACCACCACCGACCTCCACATCGCGCCGCTGCTGCTCCGCCCAGGTCGCCGGAGCCAACGCACCCCGCAGCCGTCGCCGCCCGCCCACTGCATCGCTGCTGCACGAAAATCGCGCGCTCCAAATCATCTCGGTCACCACCGAGATCTTCGCCGGGATCCTCGTCGTCCTTGTCGCCGGAGAAGACGCCATTAACCGCTGCCACCCCCGCTGCCGTCGCCGAAGACGAAGATGCGGACGCTGCCGCTGCTGCAGAACCCGTGACAGAAAACAGAGGAAGAAGAAGAAGACGGTGTTTCGGGCCAGGTCAGGTCAAGTTCGACCCGACCCGAGTGCAGCGCAGCCCAGAGCAGCAACAACAGGCTACGGGTCAGGTCAGGTCAGGGTAGACCCGACCCGATCGCACAGAAGCCCAGCAGTTCAGAGGCGGTTTGGTTTCGGGTCAGGTCAGGTCCGACCCGACCCGTTATCAGAAGGTCCAGCCCAGCAAAGCAGGTTCAGGCCGGGTCAAGTCAGTTCGACCCGACCTGCACGCAGAAGAAGCCCAGCAGAACGGGCAGTTCAGTTCGGGTCAGGTGAACCCGACCCGGGTCCGCTCCAGAAGCCCAGCAGACAGTGCAGTGACGTCAGCAGTGATGTCAGCATCGGTCAAAGGCCAGATTTGACCAGTTTCAACGGCTGAAATTGTTTCTGCGATATCTTGATCGTCCGATGTCCGATCGGAGATCCGTTTGAGCCTACGGACTCGTTTCGAGCAGATCTACGCAGTGGAAGAGGTTGATTGGCTGTTTGACAGTCAAGGAGGAGGTTTGACCGATTGGAGCGTAGAAACTTGTTTCTACGATATCGAAGCCATCCTGAGTCGGATTTTAGATCCGTTTCTTCCAGCGTGCTCGTGGTGACGAGATCTATAGTTTGATGCAGAAATCTAGAGGAGATCTGAACAGATGTGGATTGAGGCTTGAATCGGGTCTACTCGACCTGGTTGTTGTTGCAAACCCAATAATAGGAGTCGCCGGCCTAGTTGCAAATGGTTTGCTGATTCAAACGAAGTTATTCGTTTGGGGTTCACATGCTCGCATGTGATGTTACTCATCTTGCCAGAGCCAAGCCGGAAAAGCAGCAAGGAGGAGCTGATGTATCAGCAGTTGATCGGAGGCCAGGTCAAATGGAGTTTTTGACCGCTCGGAGGCAGAGGTTGTTCTGCAATGGAGTCATCTGGACTTGTATTCCCGATCTGTTTTGCTTGCATGCTTGTGGTGATTGGATCTTCATGGTGATGTTGAAGATGGGGCAAGATGGTGAGTGATTCAGATATCACTCAGATTCGTCAATGGTTTCGAGCTTCTAGTTCGAGGTGGAGTTTGAAGAGGGTATGAACTTTGCTCAAAGTTCATGTGCTGGTTCAACATGTCAAAGTGTTGAAGAAGACTGTATCCCTGGTGCAGTGACGTGCCATTCAGCAGGGTACGTGGAGACATTGCCGGTTTTATCTCCTAGTAGCTCGAGTTGTACGGAGTTGTACGGAATTCAAGCCAAGGTGGAGATTGTTAGGTTTATGTCTTGTATTCCGGTTTAGCCGGATGAGTCCACTGGGTTAGTCAGGGACTGGTTTAAGGTCAAGGGTATTTTGGTAATTGTACCGGGGCTTTCTTGGTGGCCAAGAAAGCGGAGATTATATATTGTATAGTTTGTAACCCTAGACCTTGCAGCGGCGGCATTAGTTGCCCGTGGTGCTCCCACACCACGTAGGAGAGATGAGGTGAGAGTGTGGGAATCTCTTGTATGCTTTACTTGTCATAGTGAAGATGTTCGTCCTCCTGTGCCCGTGGATGTAGCCCGGTTTGGGTGAACCACGTAAATCTCTGTGTCTCTTCTTGTGTGGCTTGTTCTTGATTGTTGATCTTGTGATTCCGTGGATGCGCACAACGGGTGATTGCTCAGAAAATCACAACATTTATAGCCTTCACTGCATGTATATTTTCAGTATTGAAAAAATATAAAAGTTTTTTTCTGCAAGTATCATGCTGGATGGAAAGAGCCACGACATGTTGAATTATCAGAAGCACATTGGAACAAAGTTTTTATACTCGAGTACCTTTGCTAGTATTATGTGATATGATTTGGCCTCTTTGGTCAAAACTGTAACAGAATTGACTACTTAATCTACAACTAAAGCCATGCAAAGAGTCGTTAGTATAATTTTGCCCAGGGTACTTCTTTTAGTCATATTTTTGGAATTGCCTTAGGAGTCATTATATCAAGGAGTATTTTGTTATTATTCTTCCTTTTTGTAGAGATGTTTCTCATTATGAGGTGGAATGCTTTATTTTTCTTCCTTTTTGTAGAGATGTTTCTCATTATGAGGTGGAATGCTTAACAAAACTCTGCATTAATTTATTTATTTATAGTTCATCGGCCACACTTTCAGTTGTATTGTACACCAGTTGCGTACATTCCATTAAATAGAGTTGGCCGCGATGACTTTCACTTGAGGATGCTTCCTATTTGTATTTGTTATTCGATGTTAATTTTGTTAGGTTTGGCTCAAAAGCTCCTTATTGGGCTTGAGTGGATGGCCCAGTTGATTAGGGTTAACATCATATATATATTCTCTTTGTGGTTTCTTGTTCTAAAGCAACCAAGAGGGCAAGGAAAGGGGCAAGCAGAGGGAGAGCTAAGGGGCAACTCCAGGGAAGGGAACACTGAGAACATTGCAAGGGGGTGAGAGAGAGATTTCTAAGTAATGAAATCTTGTGTCTGTGGATGTAGGCAATCTTGCCGAACCACGTAAATCCTCGTGTCTTCTTTGTGTGTGATTGCTTGGTAGTTTTTTCTCATTGTGGTGTGTGCTTGACTAGATCCGGATCTAACAAGTGGTATAAGTGATAGATCTGTAGAAATCGGAAGAGGGCACTCCATATCTGAGTTGTTTTTTGCTCTATCTCAGAGTGGAAACCAGATCTGTTGTTTTTTCACCTTGCACAGTCGCCAGCCACCGCCATCAGCCGCCAGCCACCTCTGCAGTCGGCCGGAACAGTCTCCGAGGAAGACACCCGCCGCATGCTGCCCCTGTTCCCGGAGTCTTCGTCGCTCGTCATAGCCGGAGAAGAAGAGCCTGCTCCCATCGCCGGACCAGCCAAGCCGTCGCCGAGGAAGCAGACGGCCTCCCAGTTGCAGACAGAACTGTCTGCAAAAAAAGAAAAAAAAAAACTCACCGGCCGTGCGCTGCCCCCCCCTCCATCTCCGTCGCCATCGCCGCTGCCAGTTGTCGCTGGGCGCCGGACCCCATCGCCGCTGCCGTTGCCGAGGACGAGGAAGAAGGGCCCGGTTCGTTTTCTCTGTTGCAGAGACGGCGTGAGGAAGACGACCCAAATTTGGGTTTTGGGTCTGGGTCTCAGGTCGGTCCGTTTGACTTGACCCGCCGTGCAGCATATAAGCCCAGCGTCCAGTTTCAGGCCAAGTTCTGGTTTCGGGTTGGGTCTAACCCAACCCGTGGTGCAGCCCAGTCCAGCAGCACAAGAACAGTTCCGGGTCGGTCCAGGGTCCAGGTCAGGTCGAACCGACCCAGTATCAGCAGCCCAGTCCAGTAGATAGGGTCACAGGTCAGGTCAGGCAGACCTGACCCACAACAGAATCCAGCCCGGTCACCGCCAGATCCAGGTCAGACTCGAGTCAGGTGAACCTAACCCGGTTCAGCAGCCCAGCCCGCCAACACACAGCAGTTTACAGTTCGGGTCAACCTGACCCGAACCCGTCTGCAGCAGCCCAGTCCACCAGCACCAAGCAGAATACAGTTCGGGCCGACTTGACCCGAACCAGTCTGCAACAGCCCGGCCCAGCAGCAGTGTTGACGTCAGCAGTTGACCAGTTTGACCAGATTCAACGGTCAAAATTCAAACTCAATTTTCGGAGCCATCTGGACTCGGAATTGAGCCCCGTTTTTTCCAGTGGACTCCTGGCGACGAGATCTACGACGTGAACGGAGTAGATTCACAGTTTGACAAGAAGATATTTGAGTGAGTTGTTTTTTGAGTTATCTTCAGATTTATCATGGCCACAGCAGGGACTTCTACTGCGGGAGGCATCAAATTTGAAATTGAAAATTTTAATGGAAGAATAAACTTTGGTTTATGGCAGCGGAAGATGAAAAATATCTTGATTCAACAAGGTATTAAGGTGGCAATATTAGGCAAAGAAAAGAAGCCTGCTAAGATAAACGATGAAGATTAGGCAGACATAGATGAAAAAGCAGTCAGCTCTATTCAATTCTACCTTTCTGATAAAGTCATGCACAATGTCATGGAAATGGAGACTGCAAAGGGTCTATGGGACATGTTGGAGAGTCTTTACATGGGTAAGAATCTCACAAACAAGCTGCATCTTAAGAAACAGTTATATGGGTTAAAAATGGAAGAAGGTTGTGATGTGCTGGAGCACATGAATACTTTCAACAGAATGATTAATGACTTGTTGAGACTCGATGTGAAATTCGATGATGAAGACAAGTCTTTGCTGTTGTTGAATTCTCTTCCTGACTCATATGATCATTTTGTGACTACCTTGCTATATGGAAAGGATACACTCAAATTCGAGGATGTTAGGCAAGACATCATCTCCAATGAGGCAAGGAAGAAGACCTCTAAAACCAAGTCGCATGCAGAGGGACTTCTAGTGAAAGAAAGCTCCAGTCAACGTGGCAGGTCCAGCGATAGGAGCAAAGCAAAGAGGAACAACTCCAGATCAAAATCACGAAGCAAGAAAAATTCAGAGTGCTTCTTTTGTAAAAAGAAAGGACATTGGAAGAAAGATTACAGGGAATACAAGGCGTCCAAAGATGGGAAGAATAAAGCTGTCAACAGTGACTCCACCAGCGTTGCTTCAGAAACTGAAGTGGAACTCCCATCGGTCTCGCAAGGTAACCATTTATCTGATGCTTGGATTTTAGATTCTGGTTGTTCTTATCACATGTGCCCTAATCGTGATTGGTTTGAGACCTATGAGGAGTGTAATGGTGGTAGCGTTCTAATGGGCAATGATGCACCCTGTAAGACCATTGGAATTGGCACCATTAATATTAAAATGGCGGATGGAGTTGTAAGAACCTTGGGTGATGTCAGACATGTGCCAGCACTCAAGAAAAACCTAATCTCGTTAGGCTTGCTTGAATCAAAAGGGTGCACATTCACAACAAAAGATGGTTTGCTGAAAGTTACAAAAGGTGTTCTGGTATTAATGAAAGGTACCAGAGTTGGAAACAATCTGTACAGACTTATGGGAAACACAGTTGTAGATGGAGCGGCAGTCTCCACAGATAATAAAACCAGTGATGATGAGTCTCAACTATGGCATATGCGTCTAGGGCATATGAGTGAAAGAGCCATGTTAGAACCACACAAAAGACAGTTGTTGAAAGGTGTGAAAACATGCAAGCTGGACTCTTGTAAATACTGTGTTTTCGGTAAGCAGAAAAGGGTGTCATTCCAAACTGCAGGCAACAGTTGTAGAAGCAGTGGTATTCTGGATTATATTCACTCCGATGTGTGGGGACCAGCCCCGGTTATGTCAAAAGGTGGAGCATACTACTTTGTGACATTCATTGATGATTTTTCAAGAAAGGTTGGGGTCTACTTTATGAAAGAAAAATCTGAAGTCTTCACCGAGTTCAAAGAGTGGAAGGCAGAAGTAGAAAATCAAACAGGTAGAAAAATCAAGTATCTGAGATCAGATAATGGGGTTGAATACAAAAATGGCAGGTTTCTACAGTTTTGCAAGGATGAAGGCATAATAAGGTAGTTCATTGTTCCAAAGAATCCTCAGCAAAACGGAGTTGCAGAAAGGATAAACAGAACACTTCTAGAAAGAGCAAAGAATATGAGACTTCATGCAGGGTTGCCTGAAAGTTTTTGGGCAAAAGCAGTTAACCACGCATGCTACGTGGTTAATCGGTCACCATCAAAACCCCTTGATTGTAAAGTTGTAGAAGAAGTGTGGACAGGTAAAGAGGTGGACTATTCTTCATTGAAGGTATTCTGTTGTCCAGCTTATGTACACATCCCTAATGATGAGAGATCCAAGTTAGACTCCAAGTCACTCAAATGCATATTCCTCGGCTTTGAGAAAGGTGTAAAGGGGTATAAACTATGGGATCCAGAAAACAGGAAAAAGATCTGCAGCTGAGATGTTGTGTTTGATGAAGCTTCTATGTTGAATAGAGAACATGACAATAAAGTCAAAGGGCACGGTGTTGAAAAAGTGGTCACCGAAGTAATTCCTCTTGCAGATAATACAACCAAGGAACAAGGTTAAAGTTCATCAAAGGTTGGTACATCTGGAGGTGAGGAACAATGTGAGGATCAGCAGGAACCCTCAAGTCTAGCACAAAGAAGGGCAAAGAGAACCATCAAGCCACCTCAACGGTATGGATGTAATGAGGATGAAGTACACTTTGCTCTTATTACCAGCATTGGTGATCGGACCTCATTTCAAGAAGCTATGGAAAGCAGTGAAAGACAAGGTTGGATAAGTGCTATGATGGATGAGATGGAATCTCTCCAAAAGAACTCAGTGTGGGAGTTAGTTCCTAAACCCAAAGACAGAACAATAGTTGGCTGCAAATGGGTGTTTAGGAGAAAAGAAACTTCGCAAGAAAATGCAGAACCAAGGTTCAAGGCATGTTTAGTAGCAAAGGGGTACTCACAAAAGAAAGGGGTTGATTATGATGAAATCTTTTCCCCAGTTGTGAAACACACTTCTATCAGGGTGTTGTTGGCATTGGTAGCACAGTTCGACATGGAGCTCGAACAATTGGATGTAAAGCAGCATTCCTTCATGGTGACTTGGAGGAAACAATTTACATGGAGCAACCTGAAGGATTCAAAGAAGTTGGAAAAGAACACCATGTGTGTAAGTTGAAGAGATCATTGTACGGGCTGAAACAATCTCCAAGACAATGGTACAAGCGTTTGGACTCCTACATGTTGCAGATCGGCTACCATCGATGTGAGTATGACTGTTGTGTTTATTACAGAATTTTAGATGATAATTTTGTTATTATTTTGCTGCTTTATGTGGATGATATGCTCATTGCATGTAACGACATGTCAAAAGTTGATGAACTCAAATCTCATTTGAGAAAAGAATTTGACATGAAAGACCTTGGGGCAGCCACAAAAATGTTGGGCATGGAAATTAGGAGAGACAGGAAGGCTGGAAAGCTGTGGTTATCACAGAAAAAGTATATATCAAAGGTACTTGAAAAATTCAATATGCTAAATGCTAAGCCTGTGTCTACTCCACTTGCAAGTCACTTCAGTTTAAGTGCCAAACAATGTCCAAGCGATGATGAGGAAATTGAAGAAATTTCCAGGATACCGTATGCAAATGCGGTAGGATGTTTGATGTATGCCATGGTTTGTACTAGACCAGATATAGCTCAAGTAGTGGGTGTAGTGAGTAAGTACATGGCGAATCCAGGAAAAGAGCATTGGAATGCTGTAAAGTGGATTCTGAGGTACTTGAAGGGCACCAAAGACTTGGGTATTCTGTTTGAAAGAAAACAGGGGTCAAAGTGTGTAGTTGGATATGTAGATTCTGATTTTGCAGGAGACCTAGACAAAAGAAGATCTACCACTGGATACGTCTACACACTTGCTAGTGGACCGATAAGTTGGAGATCGGTGCTTCAGTCTACAACTGCATTATCTACTACAGAGGCAGAGTACATGGCAGCTTCAGAGGCTTCTAAGGAAGCAATATAGATGAGAGGTTTGGTAAATGACATGGGCATCAAACAAAAATCAATCTTGCTACACTGTGACAGTCAGAGTGCAATATGCCTATCAAAGAATCAGGTATATCATGCAAGGACAAAACACATAGCTGTTACCTATCACAGAATTCGAGATTGGATTGCTACAGGTGAGATCTCCATTCAGAAGATTCACACAGATGATAATCTAGCTGACATGCTTACCAAGCCAGTGACCACAGAGAAGTTCAAGCATTGCTTGGACTTGCTTAATCTTTCCTCTTGTTAAAGAGTGAAGGTGCACCTCATCTCCCTTGGGTGCAGTCATGGTGGGATTGCATTCCCACAAGATATGTGTTCCAAATACTTCAACAATTCTTCGAAGGGTCGGACATTTTTCGCCAAGGTGGAGATTGTTGGGTTTGGCTCAAAAGCTCCTTATTGGGCTTGAGTGGAGGGCCCAATTGATTAGGGTTAACATTATATATATATTCTCTTTGTGGTTTCTTGTTCTAAGGCAACCAAGAGGGCAAGGAAAGGGGCAAGCAGAAGGAGAGCTAAGGGGCAACTCCAAGGAAGGGAATACTGAGAGCATTGTAAGGGGGTGAGAGAGAGATTTCTAAGTTGTGAAATCTTGTGCCCGTGGATGTAGGCAATCTTGCCGAACCACGTAAATCCTCGTGTCTTTTTTGTGTGTGATTGCTTGGTAGTTTTTCCTCGTTATGGTGTGTGCTTGGCTAGATCCAGATCTAACAAATTTTCTTGAAAAGTACTTTGTGAAATCGTGTTTAAGGTGGATCATATTTTAACTGTTTTGATTTTTTGACCTTTCCCTCTTTCACGTAGATTGAATGCTATTTTGATTGGGAATTTGATGACCTGGAGGTACTGTTTGATCTTCTTGCAACTCAGATTTGATGTAACCTGCAAATGCAATGGCTCTTTCCCGACTTTCATCCTTTTGTTTGGTTCTGTTTTTCTTGTTTCTAATTGGGTCCTGCCCAGATTTTGTAGAGTGAATATTTCATTACAACAAAACAGACCATATTTGTTGGTTGATTGAAGGAATCATTAGTTCCTATGACAGGAACCAGCACAATTGAAATTTCGCATTTACTATGCTACATCTGCAGGATTTTGCAAATGATGAAGGGTTGCCAGAACAAGAGAAAGGTGCCTTCAAGGTATTTCTATATGAATTTTCTTCCGGCATTCTTTTTTTATTCATTTGGTCATTCTTAACAACTTGACATTTGTTTCCTTAGGACTCTGTAAAAGAAAAAGGTCAGGGAAGCAAAGAGAGCACTGCGGGAGGTAGTTTCAAGGCATACTGCTTTAGTAACTAGTTTGGATTGAAAAATGAAAGCAGTTTCTTAGTTAGTACTGCCTTACATTTGCTTCATTCAATATTTCTTGTAGAAACAGAATTATCGGAAAAAGAAGCTTGAAGAGATGAGTGGAGGTAGAAAAAACTGAATATGAGAACATTAAATTTTACAAGTTCTATCCTGTGCAGACGACAGACGTACCTGACATATGCCAGCTTAAGGTGAGTCTTCGTTGCCAGTGACGTATTTATTAGCTTGGATGTTGCTACTCCTTGCTTTGATGGCTTTGAATATCTTGATGGTTATTGATTCCTTTGTTTGTTTGGAGTTTGCATGGTAATGGGAATCACATTAGTCTGTGTATATACAGAGGAGAAAAGTAAGAGCACACTAGGTCAAATTAGGTTTGAGTTTTTATTTGATACCTTAATCAATGATTGCACAGAATTGATTTGGGTTTTGACAAAAGGAAAAAGGTCATATGATATGCTTCAGTTGATTTCTGAGACCCCCCCATCTTCCGTTACATTAGACTTCTTGTGGATTCCATCTTAATGTGCACTAAGGGTTTGCTTTAATCACTCAGGTGATCATGCCATCATTGACACTGCTCGAAAACCAAAAATTTTTGTTGTTTTATCAAGGAAGCTGGATTTTTTATCTCTATGTGCCTGTCATTTACATCGATCGTTGATAAATACTATGTCCTTCGGGATGCAACTGAAATATATAATTTTGAATGATGCACCTAAATTCTTTCTGTTAGCAGGACTTGTGTCTAATTGTCTATGATTAGAAATTTTCTTAACTATCTTGTAATTTTGATGTACATTTTAAAACATTTTGTACATGGTGATTTTGGCAAGCTGGCTGCTGCATTCATTAATAGGTATTACGGCCATGCTCACCGGGTCTTGTAATGTTTATGGACACTCTTGTTGCTGGCCAGAGGCGAAAATTTTACGCCAGAGATTGAAAAGTGAGCTGCTTTCTCCATGCTTTGAAAAGTGTGCTGCTCTCTCCATGCTGCTGAAAGAAGCTACTGGCAGAGCATGCCTACCGTTACCTAACCATGATAGCATTTCTATTAGGTATTCAACTTTGGAGCTGAAATTTTGTGATTTACCACGAAGGATGGTCTGAAAGCAGCTTGGCTTGAAATATTTTCCATAGTAATATTTTTCTTCACTAGTTCATTTTTGCTATCTTGTGTAGTACTTTACCAAAAATTCAATGGAATGGGATTTCTTTTAATTTTCTTTATTTATTTTGTTTCAGCTATACATGCGTTCAATGCTCATTTGGAATCAGCGGTGGATTCTGTAGCTTATAGAATTCATGTGTACCTTTTCTTGACATCTTGTGGTTTGGATTTAAGCGTATGGGAAATAATTCTATGAGAACTAGTTTTACTATTTCTTTATGAGAAGTTTAGGTGTGGGGCCCATCTATCACCCAATTCAAATTTTGTAATACATAGGGATTACCTCCTTAATAATCACACATCCCAAGTTTCAATCAAATTCGAATTTACTAGACCGTTGGATCGATGCTGCACCAATCTAAATGAATTGATTTTGTGGGCCACGGATGAAGATGTTAGGGACATGTGATTGAAGCAAAACTTTATATTTGGAGTCATCCCACATGGATCTTTCCACCCCCTTGGTTCCATCCCCAAATGAAACCCACAAGTGGGCCCCATAAAAAGTTCTCAAGAATAATACTTTTAGTAGGATTAAAGCCCTAAGTGTATATGTGTGTGTATATGTGTGCATGTGTATCACATCTTGGGATGTGGAATGTGGACTCAACCATATGCATGTGTTCAGGGTTCTAAGGGAGTGCACAAGTGCGTGTGCGTGTGCACATGAGTTGTAGGTTGGTGTGCCCATGTGTTTGTGTGTGTCTCAAGTCTCAGTGGTGGAGGTGAGAAGTACATTTCATGGGAAAAGAGTCTTAAAATGCTGTGGACTTCAAAATCTCTAAAAAATGCTGCTTTTATTTATTTATTTATTTATTTCCACACGTACTATTTGGGTTAATATGGATTTGTGCTGATGATAGTTGGAGTTTAGATATTTGAATGGTACTCGGTCTTCGCATGCGCATTTCGATGGCTGGCTAGGAGTTTGAAGTCCACTGGTGGGTATTTCTGTAAGCCCTATATTTGAATGGTCGTTAGATGAATGTTAGGAAGCAGAAAAATTTTACTGAAATTTTCAAGCGATTCCTAGGGTTTATCATCATCATCGCCATTATTATTTGTGGCTCATCCTCTGTAACAATCATTGGCTTAATGCATACATTCAAGTCTTTCCTCGTTGAAGAAATAATTTTGTGCATAACATCATCTTGATAAGGGACTGGGTGAATGTGTGTGGGTGTGTAAGGTCTTATGGGAGAAAGAAAAAAAAAAATCTGTGGCATGTTACGCTGATTTAACCGGCCATCAATGACCTGTTTTTGCTGTCCTGCCTTTGATTTTCTGTGCCTTGCAATTACCTTGCCTCCTCATATCTTGGCCTCAGCTTGCAAGGAGAGGCAATGTCATAGTTTGTTACCGCAAGCTAGTGTTCCTGGAGAAGGTTCTTCTAGGAGCGGTCAGTCTAGTTCTGTGGAGCCCACCGGGACCCACCCTTGATTAATCCTTTCATTCTTATCCAGCCCAATGTTATGTTTATCAAACCTCTATTCGTAGTTCGATTGAATTTAGAAAAATCTCTGGTTAAAAGACTGTTGAACTCTAGGTTGTTAAGTCAAGGCCTCTGATGGGGCTGCTGAATACCCTCTTTCATATAGCCTTCTACCCATTTGATCCCCAATGATAGTTCTGCATCCAAGTAGATCACGTGAGCTGAATTGCTTATACATAGTATACAGTCTGGTTGCAGGAGAAAATCTTCCAAATGTCCATCGGCCCTCTTCTATCATAATTGAAAGCCAATAGTCTTGCAACAGTGACTTTTTGAAACCTTAAATGCATATTGGTAGCTTCCCAACTGTGCGATAGGAGAAGAGGTCGGCTAAAGGAGGAGGGGACAATAGTCAAGGATTGCACTCCATGCGGATCAACTGGGCTAGGTATTTCTGACTCTAAGTGAAATGGGCTCAGTTTGTGGTGGGCCTTATTCTAATGTTGCACTCTCTGATGAGGGTGGGCCCAAGTCTGAGGAAACCAATGCCTCCTTGCTTCAAAGATGATCTGACCCATACTAATCAACTAGCAGTGCATGTAAGTGTGGACCCCACCATTGAAGGGACCATTTTTCCTCTCAAGCACTTGGAAAATTTGCCTCTCTCGACCGATTTGAAGAACAATTCTTTGGAAGTATCAGGCGACCAGGCAAGGCCTTAGAGAAGACTCTCTCTTAAGTGTTCAAGCACGGCCTCAAGCCTTCCGTTGTTCATCTATAGGCATGGGAGATTTTTGGGTAGAAATAGGGAGAAGTCTGCTTGCATGCGTTCTGTTAATTCAAAGGGTTCACAAAGACACTATCAAAGGGTTCACAGAAGACACTATGTTCTGGTTTTAAAGTTCAGGGAGTAGCAATATCCAGTAGGCATGAAAATAATGATGTTGTGGTTAATAACAGTAGAGGTGGGTCATCGCTCACCACCGGAAGGGCTATGGCGGATGAGGTAGAGTGGACAGGCGTTTCTAGTGGATCCCACGATGTCCTCGTGGCAGCGGAAGAAGAGGCCACTCAAGTTTTTGAAGTGGGTGACTTGGTGGGGTCTTTCCTATGGGGTTGTTGAAAATGAAATCAAACGGAGGCTAATTCAGTTGGAGGTGCTAGAGGCAAGAGGTGAGATTGTTACTTCTTGAGTTTTATTTTTGGGGTGTTCATATTGTTCTTAATGATTATTACTAGTTTACATATTAGAGGTCCTGGTGGACCTCAAAAGAGGTTGGCAATCAGGAAGCTGGTTATGAAAAATAAGGCGGAGGTGTTGCTGTTACAAGAGACAAAAGTGGCTTTGGATATTGGCTTGTTCTTTTGACAGAATTTCTGTGAAGAATTTGGGTTGCTGGGGTTTTTGGGGACATGATGTGACAGTATTTTTCCTAGCATTTGAAAATGCCCTGTTTCTTTATAAAAATTTCAGAATTCTAGCCATCTAAATGCATTTTTTACCCTAGAAGAATTTTGGAATGCCAACCTCTTTAGTTTTTTGTAGAATTTCTGGATCCTCAAGTAAAAAGAGGATTCAAGAATTCCCCTATGTCTAGGAATTCAGGAATTCCCTAGACTGGAATTCTCTGAATTCCATTAAAAAAACAGGCCCATAGTGTTATTCAAGATATTTGGGGAAATTGCAGGTGTGGTTTGGATTGGGTCCCATTAGTTGGGGTCTCTGGTGGTTTAATTATTATTTGGAAGGAAGGGATTTTTCAAGTAGAAAATGTTTTACAGTCTCAAAGGGCATTGGTGATTAAAGTTCATGGAGTGAATGATAATTTTGATTGGGCTATTGTAAATATGTATGGTCCAAATGTTGAAACTGAAAGATCCAATTTCTTAGACTTGCTGGACAATTTTGAAAACTAGTGGCATGTCACGTGGGTCATCGGGGTTGATTTTAATATGGTTAGATTTCCATATGAGAAAAAAACAGAGAAGGTTCATTTAGTTGATCTTTGAACTTGTTCTTTAATTTTTAATAATAATAATGAATTAGTTGACTTGCCTCTTCAGGGAAGAAGATTCACATGGTCAAACAGTAGGGATCACTCGGCTATGAGTAGACTCAATAGATTTTTATTGTGTCAGGAGTTGGACGATCACTTTGGTTGTGTTATTTAGTTGGCTTTCCCTCGATAGATCTCTGATCATTGCTCAATCAAGTCGTGCTCTAAAACATTGGATTGGTGGCCCTAGGCCACTTCGGTTCAACAATTGTTGGCTTCAATATAAACGGTTCCTAGATTTGGCTAAAGTCTTGGTGGTGCTAACAGGAGGTGAGGCGGTTTGCTGGCTACCTAGAATTTGTAAAAAGCTTTGTGCTCTTAAAGAGAATATTAAGATGTGGAATGGAGTTGTAACGTTCCGACCCAATTTAACCCGAATTAGTGTCTAATCTGTAGTGGATTAGTGGTTAAGTGTGTTTTGGTTTTGCTTTGGGATGGTTTTGCACGAGGAATAAGTAATTGGGTTGAGTTTGACTTGGCTTTGATAGGTTCGAGCCCTTTTTCGTAATTTCTGCTTTTACTGGACCTTGTCAGTTTATCATCAATTTAATGTCAACAAGTGTATTTCGTTGAGCTTGTCAATCTTCGTAACTGTTTTGGATCCAAATGACTTCGTTTGCTCTCGTTGGATCGTTAATTGACTCGAAATGTAAATAAAGGCAATTTGTGGACTTGTTTGTAATTGGACTCATTCTTATCTTATAAATATCTCACCTACCGCCTCTCTTTCCTTCAACGATCTTTCTCTCCTGTTCTCTTCTCTCTCTTGTTCAGCTCTCTTTCTCTTTCTTTCATTTCTATCTTGTTTAAGTGAGAAAGGGAGCAGTGCTTTGTCATCTTCGTGTGACTTCGACGGTATGTCTTGTGTTTCGTTGTGTTTCTCTTGTTTGTTCTTTCCCCTATGTCAGTGAGTGCATGTATGTAACGTGCCTTTGCGTTTTTGCATATTTGATGAGTAGAATTATGTTTGGACAGCGGGTTGAGGCCAAGACAACGACTGGTGTGTGTGATTTCCAATGAGGCAAGTATAAGCACAAGTAGCTTGAACACTTATTGGTAATGCTTTGATTATGTATTTTTACTCTTCTTGTATGGATCATCGTTGTACAGCCCTATTGAGTAAGTTTTGTTCTTATTTGCTTAGTTCAACTGATAATCAGTCATTTCTGTAGTTCTGTAACTATTTCAGGAAATCGACTCAGCGCACTCACGGCTAAACCGTGAACTGTGCTACGACTGAGCCGTGAAATGTCTTACGGCTAAGTCGTGACCTTAGCCGTAGATCAATACAGGGTGACATCTGAAATAACTGAGAGTTGGCAAATCTGTTGCTCTTATACGGCCCAGCCAGATCTAAGCCGTCCATTTGTGCTACGGCTAAGCCGTGGAACAAGATACGGCTGAGCTGTAGAGCAAATTACGGTTAAGCCGTAAATGCAGATGAATAGTTCGGGGAACTTCAGCTCCGCCACAGTGCATATTACGGCTAAGCCGTATGTTCACCTACGGCTAAGCCGTACTACCCTGAGAAATGAATACAAAGATTAGGATTAAGGAAGAGATCTGAAATGACTTTCATGCTAGAATGTAGACAACTCGAACACGCCCAATGGAATGTCCAAATGACATGAATGATCTCGAGGGCTGCGTCTCATTCATGTATGTTATCCAGCTGTTTAGCACCTTTCCATAGGTATTGGTTTAAGGGACTTTGGTACACTTTCGTAATAAGATGCAACACTCCTCGATTGAACAACTGTGTATCGAATACCTTAAAACTACATCAGCATGCACGGTTAGAAACACTGGACAACTAGATTAGGATTGGCTTGTAATTAACCTTGATTCCTTAAGGCAAATATGAAGTGCACAGCATATTGATTTCGGTTTTGTCATCTTAAGTGTTTTATGATGGACCTCTCGAATCTGTGGGAAATGTAACAACAGCTCCAGAACAAAGCCCGGGCAGGAACAATCCACTATTGTGTATTGTCAGTATTTATTCATTATTCAAATTGTGATTGTTCGTTATTGTGCATTGATTCTTCGGATTGTGATTAGTCGTTATTCGTATCCATTCGTCAGTGCTTACGGCATTGGTGATCAGTAGGTGATGCACTGACTATTGTTTCGTTTATGTGTTATAATAGATTGTGATACATGACATGTATGTGCTATTGATTGATGTGCATCATATGCTTTGATTGAGATTGTACATATATGGCACTACTTAACCTCAGCCTCAGGAGACCCGACAGGGTTGCCTTTGGCATAGTGTGTGTGATTGCCTCTGCAGAGTGCTTTTGTCCTCGGATTTCGGACCTTGCGAATTAGAGACCCATTCGTACCCTGGCCCGGTCGATGGTGTTCTCATATCGATTGCTCTCGAAAGGGAGAATATGGCAAATGTAGTAGCCACTTTGACAGTTATCTGTTTATGATTCTGATAGCATATTGATTCACATGCACTATGTGCCTAGCATACGGACATGATCACTATGGATCCTTGCATATTACTATTTGCTCATTGCTCATGGATAGATACAATTTGTGTTATCTTCTTGTGGCTTATATTTTGCTAAGTCGTTGTACATATGCATTGTTCTTGATATTGCAAGCTCAAATCCCTCTTCCGATCCTGTGTCGGTCTACCCGACTCCAGGAGAGGCTCGCGAGCCCCCTCCGGCCTAGAGGAGTGGACTTGATCCATTCTTCTGATAGCGGTTTGCATCATTTTGTTTTCCCCTCCATTGTGTCTGAGCTTATCTGGGGGATTTTTCTGTGGATTGTATTTTGGGTTTTGGTTTATACCTGTATTTTGATTTTGTGAACTAGTCCCTCTATTTTGTTATACATTGCTGTAATTAATCTAATCTTTTTTAATCATCGTGTCTTTTATTATCTCGTGTTATCTTGTGGTATGCCATGATACTTACAGCTTCCGCGTACATTTGTTTGCATGTGTGATTGATCCCTTGTGTGTGTACACTTGGACGATGTCTAGGTGTACATGCACGGGAGTACGTGTGTCATTGGTTAGGTTTTTTCTAACCCCCGATTTCTGGGCTCGGGTTGTGACAGGAGTTCTTGGTCAGGTAGATGAAACAAGAAAAGACTTGGTTAAAGTTGTTGAAGACCTCGAAAATGCCAGTGAGAGTAGGGAATTGCATGTTGATAAGGTTGTTGTTAAACAAAAGGCTAAGAGGAGAATTTGGGATCTCAACCATTTAGAAGAAATTTCCCAAAGACAGAAGTTTAGAACCTAATTGGCCCAAAGAGGGGGAAAAGAACATTAGTTTTTTTCACCGAATGGCTACTATTAGAAGAAGAATCAATTACATTGGAAGAATTCGTCGAGGTGGTAGGACTTTCGACACTCCCAATGAGGTCAAGGAAGAGGTTGTGCATTTCTTTGAAGGTCTTTACAAGAATGATGCAGGGGCAAGGCCAAAGCTTGACAGCTTATCTTTTCCTTTAATTTCTTTAGCTACCAGAAGTTGGTTGCAAAGAAAATTCGACGACATGAGGTGTTCAAAGGCTTGGAAGAGTGTGATGAGGACAAAGCTCCAAGCTCGGACGGATTCAATTTCTCTTTCATCAAAGATGGGTGGGAATTCTTATAAGTGGACTTCCTTATGTTCTTGTCTGAGTTTCATGGTAATGGCAGAATTAATAGTGTTAAGTTCATAAATTTGCATATTTATGTATCATTTTATGATTGATTAAGGATTTAATTAGGTAAATGTCACGCCCCGATCCTGGGAATTGGGGTTAGGATGGCCCCACGGGGTGTGCATACTTAATCCCATAGTAATCTGTGCATGTAAACATACACACACAAATCACTACAAGGGAGATTGCACAGGAACGTATAGAGAAGTTCCTCCAACACGTAAATTACATTCAACAGTGAACGGAAGCCTGTGTAATACATCTGTAATAATCATAAGCAATAACAACGGAATTATCATAACATTCATAAATAAGTTTGTCCTTAACCATTCTCATTTACATGATAACAATTATTTAAGCATGAACAAAATCTTAAAGTGTAAACAGACCTATCCAAACTTAAACACTCAACAAGTATCCCGTTGTCACTCTTCATACGATGACTAACAGAAGGCGTCATCTGCATTACCCTCATCTAGTCCCCGGGGTTTAGTGCCTGTAACACCAAGGGTAACACTGTTAACACGACGGTTAAGCAAGTATATAGGGGTACATAAGACCATCATGCAGTATCAAATGAATTAAGAATATGTATCGATTAAAAGAAGGCAAAAATTGTACACTAGGCATGTCGTGCATGAGTAAGCATGAGTAACGAATCATAAGCAGATTATCATACAAACTTATTGGCAACCACGTGGCCATATTTTTCCAAGAGAGAGCATATCATCTAGAGGAAGCTTCGTACATATACTAGGGGATCAGCTTAGCTTATTGAGAAACGCCGACAACTCCTCCAAGGACTACTGCAGCTGCGACATATCATATCATACCCAAACTGGTCCCGTCGAACCTAATAAGGGCGTAGCTAAGTGGTGCCGACTTAACGTATCAAGACCGACTCAAATTCATATCTGTTATGCATCTTGGTTATATTTGTCATATCATACATACTAGGAGTTCGGTCTTGAGATTACATTCATTCATTCATTCATATCTGATAATCAGTTCATGCATACTTAATTAAGCTACATTATGTTGAGGGCATGGTTTTTTAACAATATGGATGTATTTAGATTGAGTAAGCATCGAGGATAATTACTAGCCAACCCTATGTTAGATAATCCATGATCCCGAGGGCATTCAACACGATGTATTCATAAAACGTCCGTTGTCATTGTGTTACCAAATCTTGGCGTTACATTGTATAATGCAAAGGACACCTCTTCTTACCCATAACGTGACATCGGGAATTCATCCGGAAAACCGAAGGGGATGAGTTACAGCTCCACACTTGTCCACCTTTCATTTGATCACCATTGAGCTAATTTGGTTAGGAGATAGGTGCCATATCTAGAGCCCTGCAAGGTCATTGAAGGCTCCTCACATCCTACATTCACTGGGTTCTTATGGCTTAGCCGTATACAAGGCTACGGCTTAGCCGAGTGGTTCAGGTTTCTTTCTTAATTCAATGCGCATTTACGGCTTGGCCGTATATTGACCTACGGCTTAGCCGTGCTAAGCCTACGGCTAGGGTTACGGCTTGGGTATGGCGTGGCCATAGCAGAGTTCACGGCGTAGCCGTGCGTGAGCCGTAGATGAGTTCGGGGTTTTGGGCTCTCTGGAAGGTTCACCGTAAAATAGCCTATGGCTTGGTCACGGGGAGGTTACGGCTTAACTGTAGTTCGTTCCACTGCTTAGCTGAGTGTTAACCGTAGTTCAAATTGGCTCTCTGGATTATGAGCTGTAGAGACTTACGGCTTAACCATGGGCTTCACCGTAAGCTTCAGAATTTCTGAAACTGATTCTGCAGCTCGGGTTCGAGTGCAGAACTTTATCATTTGGGTTCCAATGAGGGTTTTTTATACTTCCCAACTCCATAATAGGTCTTAAATTGTTCCATGTCATTAGTATTGCCTAATTATACCCATTATCACCTAATTCAACATCTATGTGTGCTTATTTAAGGGGAAATGAGCTGTAAGTTGAGCTTTGGATGATCAATACAAGAATCAATCAATTTAAACATACATGCAGTACCATATATGCTCCAATACTTGCCTTAACACGGTGCTTGACCCTACTCAACTCCTCCTTGGTGTGTGGTTAGGGAAAATCCTCAATGGAAGGTAGGTTCTCTACATAGAAGACAAGCAATTGATGAATAAGGTGTAAAAATGCGTGCATGCTGCATGATGGAGTCCCCTTAACTCCAACAAACCCAAAAATGTGAAATAAGAGTAGATTCTTCACCTTAGTGGGGCTGTGGCTTGAAAGAGATCGTAAATGGGTTGATTCCAGTGAAAGAGTTACCCAAATCTTGAAGGAGAAGATATGTGGAGTCTAATCCTCACGCATGCAAGGCTTCAAAGCCATTACTCCTAGCTTGAAGTGGAGATGGAGAGGAGGAAGGTTGAAGAGGAGAGTGCCTTCAATGAGTACAGAATAAAACAGAGAGAGGAAGAGACGTTGGGTTCTCTTATAAACCAAATTTCCTACAGCTTTTGCATGCAAGCCCACAGTTTCTAGAAATTTACAGTTTAGGTCATATGGACCTCAACTAGGCCAAAATGGTCCGAATCAAGTTGAGCCCAACATGAAAGTTGACCCACAAGATGAAATGCACGTAATGCAACTGATGAGATATCCATATGGTGCAAGATTAATTACAAAAAGGTCCTTGACTACCTAAGTAAAGTTTGAACCCAACTACCTATCCAACTGAGACCCACTAATAATTAAAAGCCAGGTGAATTAAGACTAAAATATGCATATTACTAAGAAAATCAAGCTTAATTAGTATAAATTATAATTAAGTCGGGTCGGGACCTTATAGTAAATTAGATCACTATTCATTAAATTTCATCATTTCAAGCATTTCCACCTAAGAACTTAAATTTTTATATTTTTTACACACTTTTGCATTTTAAAATTTTTCTCCAAAGAGTCCTAATTGAAGTAAAACTCTGTCCGGACAGGTCCCACTTCAATGTGGGCTCTTTAATATGTTATAGGTATGCTTTGAATGTGCACGAAGATATTAGCAGATCACGTGAGACACACCATACAAGAAATTTAGAAGATTGGCTTCATAAGGACCCTATACACATGTGCACACAGCTTAGATAGTCAAAGAGGGGTCCCACTCTCAAGTTGTTGAAAGAATTCAAATTTGAATCAAGAAAAGAAAGCCAAAGTAGAAAGAATTAAAAAATGGAAGTCAATCCTATTTTTCTTTAGACATCATAGATTAAAATAGTTATGACTCTCAAACCGAACGTTAGGTAGATGTCCGTAGGACCAAGTTTGTGTCAATGGCAGCTGAAATGACAAAGTTATGGTAGTGGGAAGTTGGCTGTATATTTTTGGACGAGATTGTAAAAAGATTGAAAACTTTTTTCATGTTTTACACCTTTGGGTGGGGTCCATCTCTCCTCAAGTGAAGTATATTGAAGATTGATGGTGAGTTCCAAGTGCAGAATCACAATATAGTAATAAATTAGTGAGACCAAGTCAATCCTCAGGAAGAAATGTATTTAAGATATTTCCAACTTATACCTGTCCTAAATAACAATCTAAAATTAACTTAATTTAAAATATAACAAATACATTCATTCCTAAGAATTAAACAATTACAATAATAATTCCTAAATCAAAACTCCTAATTCTAAAACTTCCTAAAAACAAAAACTAAAAATTCTGCAAAAGAAAACACAACATTAGAACTTCCCATAAAACAATACCTAACATTAGAAGCTTACTAAAAATAAAACAAAACAATGTTAGAAACGAATGAAACAAAAGTTAACAAAAAAAAAACCTAAAACCTCCTAAGTTAAAACCTAAATCTATCCTAAATTACCATGCATGAGAATCTTTCTAAAAATAAAAAAAATTTGAAAGTAAACTTTCCTAAACTAATCCATGATGTATGAAATTCTAAAAAAATAAAACTACAAGATGAATGAAACATGTAAACTAGATTAATGCAAAGAATGTTTTAATGCATGAATGAATGAGGCGTGTATGATATGATGCATGAGAATGATGTGTGATGCCAATAAATATTCAGAAATCAGGTTTTTATTGCAAAACTAATTCCTTTTCAGATCAGAATCTTCAATTTTTAAGGTGCAGAAAATTAGTTTTATTACTATGAACAAGAATGCATAAATCAGTCAAGATAGTTTCAGATTTATTCTTGATTTATGGACTATTTTTTCATAATTTTAAAACACATAAATTTCAGATGTTCAACCTGATTTCTAAAGTTCCATGACAAACACCATTAAACATGAGTAAAAATTGAAATATGTATGAAAACTAATGGAACTTTCAGCACTAATCAAAACTGATAAAGGAACATAAACATAAATCGTGCAGAAATTTAAAATAAAAGTGCAGGAAATAAAAAGAAAAGTGCAAGAAAATAAATAAAAAGTGCAAGAAGTCAAAGGCAATAATAACAGGAAATCAAAGGCGTTAATAATAGGAAGTCAAAGGCGGTAATAACAGGAAGTTAAAAGCGATATATTCACTCAAAATTCTCCCTTAATCTAGGATTACAATTTCTTAAAGTATGCTCTTATATTTGGATTGTCAATCCAAATAAAAAAAAACACAAATCAAGCAATCATGCAACTATAAGAATAAGAAAAATATCATGATGAATATTATTGAACTAGTATGAGAATCCTTTATACAATATAAAATAAAATTAAAACAAAAGATTACACATTCTAAGATGGAAATTAAAGAATTCCTCCTTCTAGTTGACACTTCAAAGTTAGTGGTGTGGCTTTAGGGCTATGCCTCCTTGATGACTTGAAATAGAGAGGCAAGAGAGGGAGAGGTGGAGTGTAGAAGTTCTAGAAGTGAAATGTGGGTAATTCTTCTATGAAGCATATAAGAGAAAGGTGCGCCCTATTTATACTTTTTCAAGTCTTATTCCTTCTCAAACTTTAAAAATCTTAAAAATAATAAAAAAAATTAAAAGAAAATGAACCCCATACAAGGCTTTGGGCATGAGATCCACTTTGGGATTTTTTTTTCTTTTTATTTTTCTTGTCTTACCTTACTTGCTTTTTTTGGAAGTCCCTCTTGGATGCTTCTTTCTTTTCTTATATGTGTCATCTTGCATTGAGATCTTTGGAAAGATAATTTAGGGATAAGAATCCTATCTTAAAATCAAACTTGGCCCACATAATGTGTAAAACTTCCCCTTTTATCTCTTTACATAGTCAACTTTCCTTCTTTGAAAAACACTCCTTATTTGCTCCAAACTCGAAGAGATCTTCTAGATAATTCTCTCTTGATTTTTTTTTTCCTTTATTTTTTCAATCAAAATTAGATCCAGAACATGTGTTGGATGTGGAATAGCATGCTTGGCATTTTTTTTAATTTTTTTCTTTTAAATCTTCTCATTCTCCAAAAAAAACTTCTATGTAGCTTTCCTCGTCCATCTTTGATGAGATATTCCTTAAATTTTCTTGAAAATATGTTAAAAAGATACAACAAGTAAATGGACCTTATCTTGGATGTTTTACAAGTGTACCCCACACATATGTGCATGTGTGTGGGACCATGTAGCCAATTTTTGCATTTTTCTTCCAATTTTTTTATTCAATTCTTCTCTCTTTTCTTTTGAAAATTAATTCCTTGCCTCAATTCTTTACAAATGAGACCCATATCATCAATTTCCTACAAAATAAATATGAATTCATGTGAAAAGATAATTTTACCTCTAAGATCACAAATGCATGATGTGGGCCCATCTCTCATGAAATGACAATAAAAATCACACCATTTTCATGATTTAATTTGAATGAATTAATGATGATTAAAATTGAATTTAATTCATGAGAATATAGATTTTTACAGAACTTTTCAAAAATAAACTTTCCAAAAATGCAGGTTTCATGAATGTATGCAAAAAGTGTGATTTTTAAGCAAATTATGCAGAAAAAAACTACAATGATGTATAAATGTATGAAACCATAATTTCACAATAAATGAGGCCCTTTTGACTCAATAAGTCCTTAAAATGGGTTAAAATGTATATGAAAATATGCATTTTTAAGGACTTATCAAAAATCAAAGTGGGGTCCACAATCCTGGCATTATTCTTTTCAAGACAATCTAAGAAAATTTGAAGAAAATCCTCAAGAAATTAAAGAAGGAAAGCGTATTTAAAAGATTCACTTGCACATAAAAGGAAAATTTTCTAAATATAGGAAGTTTGTATAGAGATTGGTTTCTAAAGAAAAGTAAGAAAGACTCTCTCTAAAGTTGCCAAGTCTTTACTAAGTTAGGAGCCAAGCCAAGAGACCTTTCCACAAGAAGACTTTACAAGTTACAAAAAAGGAAAAACAAAAAAGAACGAAACAAATTAACGGGCTCCACCCCCTATAAATACATGCTGTGGACGTCCAAGAGCTCTCATCCCCTCTCCATCCATGCTCTCTTTCTCCTTTAACCACTCTCTCTCCTCTCTCCTCCACCTCTCTTCCTTCCATTAATTTTCTTTTTTACTTTTAAGATATTTTTGGAGTCTTATTCTAAGAACTATCATTTTAAAAGATTCTTAGAGAGTGAATATTATATAGAAATGCTATTAATGAAGTTTTTTATGAAGATTTTGGCAATGTCTGGCTAGTTCTTTGGATCAGAGCACATAGATGAAGCTAAGTAAATTTTTATTTCAATTCATGTAGTTATTTTGTTCTTTTATTGTCTCTTTTAAATGCTCTATTAGAATAATAGATCTGCCTTCATGCCTTAGGCAGCCTCAATTTTAATTTCTAATAAAAATAATTTGATGATTTATGCTTATTTTGATATATTATGCTTAGGGCTGAGATCCTTTGATAGTTTATGCTTAATTTGATAAGTCATGCTTATGATCTTTCATCTTTTTATGAGGTGAATGAGGTCTTGGGTGATGATTTTATTTTTTTTTATTAAAAATCAGTTTTTGCGAAAGACAAATCTACATGATCAGAAACATTGATTTGTTTCTAATATGAGTTATTTTAAGACAAATAATAGAATAATTACATGATTTGATTAATTATTTTGCTTAGTGGATTCTAGATGTTCTAATCTATTTTCTCCATTGATTTTCCATTACTTTCAATTGCATCAAGTTTTTGGTATTCTTAGTTTTATTTTAAATCAATCTTCTAGTTTAAAAAAAATTCAGATTTTTTAAAAAAATTGAAAAGTGCTCCCTGTGGGGTTGACCTGTATTTGCTATTATTTCAACAAGACAATTGTACACTTGCAGTTTTAAGTAAATTAATTAATTTCACATCAAATAGGGAGATGAATGCAACCTTTTTAGCTCTTATTCCAAAAGTTCCTAACCCTATGGAATTAAAGGATTATAGGCCTATTAGCCTTGTAGGGTATTTATATGAGCTTTCGGTAAAGATTTTGGCAAATAAACTGAAGTGTGTTCTTTTCGATTATATTATTAGTCCTTTTCAATGGGTTTTTGTTGCAGGTAGAAAAATTCTTGATGAGGTGTTGATTGTTAATAAGCTCATGGATTCTAGGTAGAAGTCAGATAAGGAAGGGGTTTTATTCAAAGTTGACCTTGAAAAAGCCTATGATCATGTGGAGTGGGATATTGTGGACTACATATTGTTTTGGTTTGGCTTTAGGGAAACTTGGCGCGGGATCCGTGGTTCACCTTCAAAGTTTTTTAGAGCTTGTAGAAGTATTCATTAAGGTAATCATCTATCTCCTTTCCTGTTTACGATTGTCGGGAAAGGCTTGAGTTTGCTCTTAATGAAAGCGAGATTTAGGGCTAATCAAAGGCTTTGAGATGGGGGCAGAGTGGAGAGGTGATCACTCATTTACAATTTGCAGATGACATAATTCTTTTTAGTTCCTCTAAGAGGGAAGAAATTTCAACTCTTATGAGAATCTTCGTTGTTTCCAGTTGGTGTCCGGTTTAAAAATAAATGTTTCCAAGCGCATGTTGGTGGGAGTAGGGCATTCAAAGGAGACAACTCGGCTTTGGCCAACATTATCAACTGTATGTCAGGACAGCTTCCTATTATTTACCTTGGGCTGCCTATTGGATCAAGCCTAGGTCTAAAGTTTTATGGGATCCGGTGATTGAAAAATTTAATAAAAAGTTATCTTCATAGAAGAGGCGGTGTTTGTCTTTCAGTAGGAGAATCACCCTTATTAAAGATTGCATATCCAATATTCTAATTTATTACATGTCTCTTTTCAAGATGCAAAAGTCAGTGATTGAATGCCTTGATCACATTTGGAAAGACTTCTTATGGAAAGGTCATGGGGATAAGAAGAAGTTACACCTTGTTGAAGTGGAGTAACGTAGCATGGAAAATAAGAATTGGGCTTTGCTGGCTAAATGATGGTAGAGGTTTGGAGAAGAAAAGGATGCTCTATGGCGGAGGTTGGTTGCTATCAAATATGGCAAGGATAAATGGGAGTGGTGGCCTAAGTCTAGACCCAGCAACACATGGTCAGCTGTGTGGAAGGCTATTGCTTCAGATGGAGAAGAGTTAAACTTGAGAAGGGAAACTTTATATAAAGAAGTGGGTTTTGTGGTGGGGGACGGTAGAAATGTTAGATTTTGTTTGGATGATTGGGTCGAGGTTGATCCCTTGTGTAATTTATTTTTCAGGTTATTTAGATTGGCAGTAAAAAAAGGCTCCTCTATTAGTGAATGTTTTGAGGTGAGTGGTGGAGGTGTAGGTGGAAATCTCTTTTAAAAGGAGTCTTCGTTCACTAAAAGGGGATAATTATGAGA
Organism: Sextonia rubra; assembly: GCA_037013555.1. NCBI lineage: Eukaryota > Viridiplantae > Streptophyta > Magnoliopsida > Laurales > Lauraceae > Sextonia > Sextonia rubra. The sequence continues at coordinate 58,237,727 of JASUAD010000008.1, read as the reverse complement.
AATTGTTGAGTATTCTTACTAACACATTCTTTTGTAGGGAATCAAAAGACTCTTGGACTTGAAAGCCATTCGCATTGGGAGAGTTTTCGACTAAAGCTTTCTGCCTCGCCTTGGATGGAATTCAATCTCAGAGAGCCCCATCCTCCCTTGTGTGGTTGGAGTTGGTTCTCCCTCGAGATGGAGCTTTTTGTCAGTTAGTTGTTAACTAAGGAGGAGATGGTCAAATTCAAATAATCTTTCAGACACTTCTATCATGTGTGGCAAGGAGGAGTCGGTTAGCCATCTTTTTCTCCATTGCGAGGTAGCTAGCCTTATTTGGAGCAACTTTATCCGAAGATATGGTATTGCCTGGTGTCACCTGAAGAATATTATGGACATGGTGGAGTCTTGGTTAGGAGGGTACTTTATGCAATGCAACCAAGTTCTATGGAGGATGATCCATTTTGCTATTTTTGATCCATTTGGAAGGAAAGAAACAATAGAATCTTTTGGAGCTCATCTTCTTCCACGGCAAATTTGATCTCTAAAGTGACCTTTAAGATTACGAAATGGGCTTTAGTTAGAAAAAGTTTTCCAAGTTTATCATTGATAATATCCTCTCAAATTAGGAAGCATGTATGGTTTGTGGTACTTTAAAGAAGAGGAGATCAACCTATTGGAGTCTCCCTCCAGAAGAGGTTTGAAAGTTTAATGTGGATGGTGCTTCTAAGGGAAAGCTAAGTCTGGCAGTGCTTCAAAATAGTATGTTGAGGTGCTTCTTATGTTTTCCAAGCATATTGGTGTGTGTGTGATTGCAATGAAGCAGAGGTGCTAATGATTTTGGAGGCCTTAGGTTATTCTCTTCAAGATATGGTGGTATGCTGCTTATGGAAAGTGATTCCTCAAACGCAATTGGTTGGGTGTTTAATAAGAAGCTAATCTATGAAAGTTTCAATTTCTTTTTAATGAAATTAGGAAGTTATCAGCCAATATTAATGTTACTTTTCGCCGTAAGGTTAGATCCACCAATTTCATGGTGGATGTGTTAGCTAAGTGTAAGATCTCAGTCCAAATTAATAAATTTAATTCAATTAAAAATAATTTACGAAATAAATAATGACATTAATTGAATTGGGGGAAATCAACTCACAGTGAACAATTAGGGCAGAATTAGGGCACAAACACGATTAGGACTTGATTTGGAAATTTTAAATGCATGTTGGTAATTTTTAGAAAATATGAAGGGTATTTTTGTAATTTTAAAAACTTAGCAAAAATGGGGCTTATTGGATAGAGAATAATTAATTATGAAACTTTTCCTTAAGACCCGAACTCATCCGGTTTAATCTAATGCTTAGTTGAAAGAGATTTAGATAAACCCACTACTAGTGGTGTGGGGACCACATGTTTGTCTCATCTTCAAAGAAGAGTAGAATTTACCTTCGTAGGAGTTTGGTTGAAATACAACAAGGCTAAGGCTAGAGAGTCATCTTAGGACTCTATATGGAAAAAAGAAGAATTCCACACTACCGCTACTTCCTAGTTTTACTCTAAGTACCTATATTAAATTATATATATATATGTAATACAACTAAAGCCCCTCTTCTACGAACAATTCTCTCCGGCAACTGCAACTCCCTCTCTACTCTCTCTCTCTCAACTATAAGGTCTACAACTTTAGGTTTAAGGATTAGAAAGGAAGCATAGAAGAAATATTTTGAAGCTCTTTGCAGGTTTGAGAGATTTGTAAAAATTAGCGATTAAGGCAAGTGCACACAACTATCATGTTTTTAACTAATTGTCTGATTTGGATATGAGTTATGGCTTGTTTGGTAGGTCTAATCTTATTTTTATAGACCATTCAAAATAGAGCTATTAAAAAAAGAGCTATAAAAAAAAGAGGCTAGAATTAAAATATGTGTTTGGCAATGGAAACATCTATTTTGAATAGACCATTTTAAATAAATAGTTAAAAACTTTTTACAAATATATTGAGATCTACTAGGTATTGAGCCTTGAAATTTTACTTCATAACCATGTTTGGCCTCCCAAAGAGATCTAACGGTTTGGATCTTGTGTTTGAGGCCCCCAATTTTTTTAAAAAATATTTAATAATTCATGTTTTTACATAAATATCTCAAGTTTGGTGATGATCCAACGGCTGAAATTTGGTCTCACAATGGTCATTGACCTTCTACACATTTTAATGGTTTAGATTGTTATTTATTGTCCCAGAAATAATAATAAAAAATAAAAAAATGGACTACCTGTGGACTAGTTTAAAATTCAGCATATTAAATCAATGGTTGAGAGTTTTTCACAAATTTCTCGAGATCCACAAGGAATCAATCCTTGAAAATTGACCTCATAGCCGTTTTTAGTCTTCCCAACATTTCTAATGGTTTGAATCTTGTATTTGGGCCCCACAGAATTCAAAAACTAAAATCCAATGACTCACGCTTTCTTGCACATATCTCGAGATCAATGATGATCCAACTGCTGAAATTTAGAGGGATGGCCGTGTTTGATCTTGTGAACATTTTTAACGGTTTGGATCTAGATTTTATCCTCTTGGATTTCGAGAAAAATTGAAAAAACCGAACTGGACGTGATCCTTTTATAGCACAGTAGCAGCGCCTCTTATTTTCTTCCTCTAATTTGGAAATGCATCATGGGAAGGGCTGTGGGAAATAGAGGTAAAGCCTCTACATGTTTAAATTAAATAGAGCACAAAAGCACATGCCAAACGCTCTAATTTTTATAAACTCTATTTTGTTTAGACATTTAGACAAATAGAGGCTAACATTAGTGATGCCAAACATGCACTTATATGATTTCCCTTGTAAACTGGATTTAGAATGTAATTTACATGGCTTTCGTACTTCCAACATTTGGCATATTTTATACTTTACTATTTCAATTGATTTTTTTGCAAGTTTTATGGCACTGCCATCCTGTCCAGTAAATTCTAATAATTTTTGCACACAGTACCATGTGGTATGTTTGTTATTAGTGAGGCAACAAATCTGAAATTAAGGGTTTAGGACCCATACCATCCCTCTGTCTTCTTCTTGAAAGAAGATGTGGGACCTAGGCAGCCCACTTGATGAAAGATTTGGTCTGATCATCTAAAGGGCCAATCATGGGCGACCTAAGTGATGCAGTACCCACATGAAATGGGTCCCATTGATCCAAAACCTGTAGAGGAACCACCCAGAGGTCTGGTCCAGCAATTAGGGTCGCCAAAGCCTAATTTTTGAGATTTTCGTGGGATCCCCATGTCCCACCTGATCAATGATCAGGTCTAGTCATCTGAAGGACCACCCTTTGGCGACCACATAGGTGTTGGACCCACGTGGATACGGTCCCATGTGGCTCAGCATCCAAAGGGTCAAACTAGATGGGCGTGGTACCCATCCATGCCATGAAACCGGAACGATGTAAGCACTGTGTGCTGTTTCTATTTCTTACCCTCAAAAAGTTTCTGGGAGTTTTGAGCAGGCCCACCCCTTTAGGGAAATTATTATGGGCCACCATCCTATTGACCTACATGCATAGAACATGGGACATTTACTCTGATGTATGTAATACAGAACAGTGAAGGAGAGACATCATTGTGTTCATTTTGAGTCTTGACACTGTTGGGTGCACTTCGAGCTTTTGGTGGATTTTCGAAATTTCAAATTGGCCTCTATATTAGTGTAATTATTAACAAGCCTTTGTGGTGACTTATTCAAAAGTTTTGTCAAATTCCCTTATAATGTCTATTTTGGACCATGGTTTATTTCCCATAAATTTAGATCTCATTGTGAAGTATACTTATAAAATTATGATATAATATTTTTGCCCGTGACCCATGAATTAGGGAAAGAACTCTTAAGGATTAGGGATTTAATTTTAAAATTAAAAATCATAGACCTATATCTAAACCTGTTGTGATTTTTAACATCACCCGTTGTGCACATACATCACTCACAAGATCAATAAGAAGCAACCACACATAAGAAGAGACACAGAGATTTACGTGGTTCACTCAAACAAAGCTACATCCACGGGCACATAGACGATCATCTTCACTATAACAAGTAAAGTATACAGAAATTCTCACTCTCTCGCATCGTCTCTCCTACGTGGTGTGGAAACACCACAGGCAAGAGAACTCTCACCTCTCTTCAACACAAGATCTAGGGTTATAGATTAAACACATATATAATCTCCGCTTTCTTGGCCACCAAGAAAGCCTTGATACAATTACCAAAACACCCTTGACCTTAAACCAGTCCCTGACTAATCCAGTGGACTCATTCAGCTAAACCTGAATATAAGATATATATCCAATAATCTCCACCTTGGCTTGAATTCCGTCCAATTAGAACCACCAGGAGATAAAACCGGCAATGTCTTCATGTACCTTGCTGAATGGTACGTCACTGCACCAACGATGCAGACTTCTTCCTTCAACATTTTGACATGTTGAACCAACACATGAACCTTAAGCAAAGTTCATCTTCTCGTCAAACTCCACCTTGAACTTAAAGCTCGAATCCATTGACGAATCTGAGTAGTATCGATATCTAAATCACTGACCATCCTGCCCCATCTTCAACATCACTATGAAGATCAAACCGCCACAAGCATGCAAGCAAAATAGATCGGGAATACAAGTCCAGATGACTTCACAATTGCAGAACAACCTCTGCCTCCGAGCGGCAAAAAACTCCATTTGACATGGCCTCCGATCAATCAAACACATGTTCGACAACTGCTAATGCATCAGCTCCTCCTTGCTGCTTCTTTAGTTTTGGTAAGATAAACAACATCACATGCGATCCGGAAACCAGGTGAACCCTAGACGAACAATTTCATTTGAATCAACAAACCATTTGCAACTAGGCCGGAGACTCCTAATATTGGGTTTGCAACAATAATTAGGTCGAGTAGACCCGATTCTGACCTAAACCCACATCTATTTAGATCTTCTATTTTCAAGACTTCTGCACCAAGCTGTAGATCTCGTGAACACGAGCATGCTGGAAAAAACATATTTGAAATTCGACTCTAAATAGCTTAGATATCACAAAAAAAGTTTCTACGCTCCGATTTGATCAAACACCTTGTTGACCATCAAACATCCAATCTTCTTCCACAAACACGTAGATCTACTCGAAACGAGTCCGTAGGTGCAAACAGATCTTCGATTGGACATCGGATAATCAAGATATCGCAGAAACAATTTCAACCGTTGAAACTAGTCAAACTGGCTTTGACCTCTTCTGCTGACGTATCTGACGTCAGCGCTACAATGATACACTGGGCTAGACTCTGCACACACGGGTCGGTCTGACCCGACCCAAACTGGCTAATCTGCTGGATTGAACTGTTGGGTTGGGCTTCTAGTACACGGACCAGGGCGACCCAACCCGACCCTACCTGCAACCTGTTTCACTGGGCTTCGCTGCTGACACGCCAGGTCAACCCGACCAGACCTCGACCCAACCCGACCTGGATTGGAACCATCTTCTACCTCTGTTTTGGTTCTGAAACCAGAAGCATAGAGCAGCGCTGGCCCCTGCTTCTTCCTTGGCTGCGGCAGACAGGGACCGACCGTGGCTGACGGCGGCGGTGTGGAGCGCTCTTCGGCGATGACTAGAAATCTGGCGAAGGGCAACTACAATGGTGGAAGCGCACGAATCTAGCAACAGCCCCTCTTTGACCTTTTCTTCATCTGATCCGGCGATGGCAAGGCGGCGATGGTGGCCCTGCAACACACGTTGATGGCGTAGCAGCGACAACGAGAGAAAAGGACAACGATGCCCCTTCTTCGCCGGTCTTCTTCCTCAAAAAACCTTCAACGAAAACCCAAAACAGAGAACCGGAGACTTGCAACAGCAACACAGGTGCCTCTTCTCCAATCGTCACTTCCGGCGCCAAACTGCGTTAAAGGATCTGCAGCAATAATTCCCAATTTGTACAATTAAAGAGAGCCTAGATACCTCTGTTCTCCATCTAAACCGAAGAACTCAATCTCGTCTATTTCTTTTTCCGATTGGAAACTCCAATCCGTGGCCCAACCAGAGATCACCCATGATCTCTGATTTTTCTGCAATGAGAATTGTAGAAGTCCAGATCCTCGAGAAGATCCGATCCATTGATCTTCCATGCACAACCTTCAAGCCACCGAGCGATCTCCACATCGCTTAGAAACCTGAGGATCATCACCTCAGCTCTGATACCACTTGTTGTGATTTTTGACATCACCCGTTATGCACATACATCACTCACAAGATCAACAAAAAGCAACCACACACAAAAAGAGACACAGAGATTTACTTGGTTCACCCAAACAGGGCTACATCCATAAGCACAGAGACGATCATCTTCACTATAACAAGTAAAGTATACAGAGACTCTCACTCTCTCACATCATCTCTCCTATGTGGTGTTGGAATACCACGGGCAAGAGAGCTCTCACCTCTCTTCAACACAAGATCTAAGGTTACAAACTAAATACATATATAGTCTCCACTTTTTTTGCCACCAAGAAAGCCTCTGTACAATTACCAAAACACCCTTGACCTTAAACCAGCCCCTGGCTAATCCAGTGGACTCATTCGGCTAAACCGAAATATAAGACATATACCCAACAAAACCATTTATAAGTATTATCTTCATGGCTTGCCAACCACCTCTGAATTATCGTCTAACATGCCTATGGTTAAGGAACTTAAGGGTGTGATGTCATGGGCCCTCCGGACACTAACCACCTTCAGAAGCGTTAATTAAGAAATTAACCCAAATCTAAAAAGGAGATCCTCATAGTCATCCAAATTGGATTTAGGGCAAATATACGATGTTTGAAATTCCATGATATCATAGGGTTAAGTTGCCTTAGACCCAGCATGCACAAAGTGACCCTACACTTAGTATAGCCTGTAAAATCTGAATTTTTGTATAATAAAATTTGATTATTTAGTTTTATATTTTCAATCGTACCTAATATGCACTCTGACATGTTTTATGATTTATGGCATTTTGACATCACATCAATCGACTTTGGAATTTGTCATATAATAAATAAATTCTGTTTTATGATTGTTCGTCTGTGATCTGTATTTTGAATTAAGGCGATACCACTAAGCTGTTTAAGTCTAACATAGTGGGGCCCACTGTGTAGGGGTTATTTTTTTAAAACTATCTGCAAATTAGTTAACTCTTTGTTTATGACAATCAGTCACTTCGGTACCAAACCATGTTACTCTGCTCTGATGGCCAATGGCCATAATTCTGAATCTCTGGGTACCAAACTCTGTTCTTTATTCCCGTCACGTTAAAAGGGGGGCCGCTATAATACCTGTGACAACTTAGCCAATGTAGGACGCCAATTTGGTTTAAATGCTATGATATTTATAAGATCTTCACTTGATTTTATGTATGAATCTATATTTTGTATTATTATATCTTATCCATCTATTTTGAGAATCCTATGAATTATTTGCCTTTGGTTTTTATTCAAATATGGTATGAAATATGAAAATTGAGTAGGTATACTTGCTGAGGTTACTTCATAACCTGACCCTCCTTATAATTAGCACTTGTAGGTAACGATATTCCTTCCAATGAACCAAAGGGAACGGTGGTCGAGGAGGAACCGTAGGGAAACTACGCATGCGGCGCAGATGATATAGTTTAAATATATCATGCCTGTGCTAAAAAGTCGACAATTTAGCTAATTAGTTTATTTATATTGAGTTTAATTTCAAACTAGTTGTAAGCCCTTAGTTGGCTATTTGTGTTAGGATCTAATTAATTGAATTATATTATTACCTATGGATTTATTTATGACTTTGATGCATTTAAATTATTAAATTGAGTAGGATTATTTACTTTGTCTTGTCATGGTACCTATGATGGTTTTACAATTATATTTCCGCTGTGAAAGTGGTTCAGATGGTAAATCTTATATTATGGATCCATTTAATTTCATCATTAACATCTTAAAATTTGGAGTTCTTCGGAAATCCGAATTTTAGGGTCGTTACACTAAGCAAGGCGTTGATAGGTTAATTCTTTTGGTGAGTATATTATAATTGAGGCTGGAGTTCGTACATCTCTCTTACACTTTCTCATGTCTCTTCTTTGATCTTTGTCCTTCGTATTCTTTTTTCTCTTAATGATATTCTGTTACCATTTAAAACAAAAAAAAAAAAAAAGAAGAATTGCACTCCATGATTTTAACACTTTTAGAGGGGAAAGGTGGATTTTTTTTCTCAAATCCACAAAAGTGAGGATCTCTAATCCTCGATAGGTTGAAACGGTAACGGATCCTTGGGGGAGGTTAGATCTAAAAGTTCTCAAAAATGAGATTTTCAATTGTAAAAGGCAGAAATCTTTTCCTTGAGGATTTAGTTGCAAACCTAACCTCAGATCTTAGAAAAAGCAAAAACATGCCTCAAAGATTTAGTGCCCATTTGCTTTGTCGGTAATGGACTCTTACCCCTGTTTGTCTAATGTAATTGATTTCTAAAGAATTCCAAGACTTGTATTTCTAGAAGTTGTTAAAATTCAAGAAACAAAGTGAATAAAAAAATAACCATCAAATAATGAGAGAGAGAGAGAGAGAGAGAGAGAGAGATCTTCATGAAGCACTCTGGTTAGAATAACATCCCAAACCAAGAATCGACGACTGCTGGTCTTAGCGTTTTAACAACATAAAACTCACAAATATTTTAAGATAATTTGAGTAGGCCTTTAGTTCCACTTCTACCATTGAACTCCATGGTGATGACTAGCTGCACTCGTTACACCATTCCCACCTCCATGGAATCCATCCAATTTTGAGTTCTCTCCACAGCCCAATATCCTCCCTCCCACCCCAAAACCATCCGAAACCGCTGAATAAAGTCCGCCGCTATAATCCATTAAACTTTTGCTACTTGCGGTAGGATCAGCAACCATGTCAACCCCGTTAGCATCATAATTAACTCTACTGTCGCTTTCCTCTACCAGTGAATGATCTCCTTTTCTGGCCATGGAAGTCTTCTCTCCTTCTGTCTCTCTATACTTATCAAGATAGCGCTTCAGCGGCCCCACGTAGTTCTCGAACCCAAGCGTCGTCATGGCCCATAACAGATCGTCGCCGTTGATTGTCTTTCTCTTCTCTCTCTGGCATTTATCAGAAGCCTCGCCGGTGATGAAGCTGATGAACTCAGAAACACACTCCTGTACTGTCTCTTTGGCCTCCTTTGAGATCTTGGCGTTCGCGGGGAGCGACTTCTTCATGATGCGGCTAACATTGGCGATGGGGAGGAGCCGATCTTGATCTTTGGTGGGAACGTCGAAGGAGGCCCCAGCGAGTGCACCTGACTCATTATCGGATGGTGGACTCGAGACTGGGCTAAGATGGTGAGTTCTTCCTGCCATACAGGCGGGAGTGTTGGTTGGAAGTAGTCAAGAAGAGTGCAACAGAAAGGGTGGTTTGAACTGGTAATGGAATTAGAACAAGTGTTGGGTTTTTATGCTTGAGAAGAGAGAGAAGTGGTTAGACGGTTTGATGAAGACAGGAAACAAAAGAAAAGCAATTGCTTATAATAGCCACAGTTGCTAATCAGAGTGCAAAAAGGACTAGGGAATATCCCATGGAGAAGTTGCAAAAGATGAAAAGAAGAAAAAGAATGGTCTGTGGAAGGGGTCTTCAATTACAATGTCCATTTGGTTAAAAGTCCAAAATATTGTGCGGGACAGTGACTCGGCTTCCCTCGTGTCAACTCACCGAATGACTGAGTGACGAGTCGCTTAAAGAAAGATAAAGCGTGAATCTACACAAACTTCTTTAAAAAAATCTATCTACAAAAACTTTAGTATGGCCATCGGCTCAATTTTGATTGGCTTCACTCGCTTGCTAGGGCTTCTTGTCGGGATGAATTTGTGACTGGAATTTTATACGGTTGCGAATTTCTCTGAATTTTATATTTTTAAATATTGAATTGTACTTGGGCATTTGATAATCCTTTTTAGAGAAGATCAATTGGAGAATTTGTATATCTTCAAACAGGAATTCTCAGAATTTCTGCAGAGGGACTCAGATTGGCAAAAAAATGGCTCTGGAGGTGGAGGGGTGTCGGGATTGCTAAAAGAAGGATACCATCAGTTGTTCTATTGGAACAGTTCAGGTTTCATCTGTAATCTGCCCCATTTGCACAGTTTAGATTGAGTCCCTAAATACAAGAATGTATGTGGGTCACCATACTAGCAGACTTTCAATATAAGCTCCTCTCCCAGTTAGATTTCCTTGGTGGCTGCTGACTGGGTGAGTCTAAAAAGACCAGCCACCAGGTTGAACTCAATTTAACCCCAGCACTTAAATAGTTAGCTTCAAAGACATTCTTCTCGGTTAAAAATAAAACAACTAGATGCTTCAGTTTGAAGAATAACTTGTTCCTTTTTTTCCTGCAGCTAATATCTCCATACATAATGCAATTGCCCCACTATAACCTCCAAACAAGATCATGACAAATGGCTTCCTTATGCAATGATGTCACACAGCTCAAGTGCCTGTATTAAATGCTTGAATTGCATCAGCTTGGTATCTTCTTATATTAAAATAATTACTAAGGTCTTGAGATCAATTGGTAATGATGTTATTGTTTTTGGGTCTTTCCCCAATCAAATGAATAAGAAGAGGCTTTTCTTAAAGAAATTTGTTGGAGGTTAGGGTTTGACGCAAATGGAGGCTTGTGAGTCAAAACCCTAGGGTTAGACCAATATTTCTTATGTAATATTGCTGGAAATTAAATATGCATGTTTATAAGTGATGAAAGATTCCGAATATGGTAACTGCATAGATCCAAGCAGAAACACCAACAGCTTAAAGACAGGCCTAGTCAAGGGGTTCTCATGTGCCGGGTAAGCCTGAGTCTTACTCTCATTTGGCTAGCCTTCCTATTATACTTGTAGACCTGATCTGAATGACATAGGCTGGCCTAGAACTGAGTCCCGGTCCATCGACTACATGTGGGCCTGAAACATAGGACCATGGTCAATCTGCAGTGTTCAAACTTCAAAGCTAAGCAGAAGCTATAGGCAAAATTCGGTGGGCCATTGATATGTGTAGAGGAGAATTTCGGAGGGGAATGTTTGCAATTTGCATCAGACGATAATTACTGTGCTTTTATTTTTTGGATTGTGGTCCACTGTTGTGGGACATACTGGTTCCATCAACTGTGGACCACATAAAATCCAAACCATTTATTCATCGACTCATCCAATTATATGTAAATTCTAAAAATTATGAAAGGCCCCTAAAAGAAATCAGCTGGATCTTTAGTTATATGTAAACTTCTCATATGAATAGGCCAATTCTTTGCATAAATGAGTTCTCAACTTTGCAGCCAAAGCCTATGGTAGAACAATATATTTGGGGTCCACTTAGGGCTCAGTCAAATGGGTCGGACCTGCTTGACCTGGATCAATTCTATCTACTAGGGTCTGTCAATGGACTGCGTCTTGTCGTGTTGTACCATTTAGCCAAACCTACAAAGGGTTAGGTCTGTAAGACATTCGAGCCAACATTTATGTTGGAGTCCTAATCTTGGACCAATCCAGCCTATTTATGCCCATGGAGCTCTCCTCTAGTTAGTATCCCTAGAAAGAGCTTGTTGTTGGGAAATATACCAAAATATGTGATTAACCATGGCATGTACAAATCAACACAATCACAATCAATCAAGTAAGCAACTACGAAGAAAATGGCATACAAGCAATTACGTGGTTTGGCAACCTTACGTACGTTCACGAAAAAAGCTCATTCAATTCCTTTTTCTTCCTGCTGTGTTCAACATAACTCCACTAGGGTTTAAGGTTGCATATCACATTAATATATAAATCTCATTTGCCGGACCAACAAAAAAATCCATACATAATGACTACAAATACCCTTAACCTTAAACTTTGGTTCTGGCTAACCCAGACGACCAATCCGACTAAATAGGAAAATAAGACAAAACCCAACAATCTCTACTTTGGCTTGGATTCTGCAAATCTTTGGAGCTACCTACTTGAGATACTCGGTAATGTCTTCGTCTTCCCATACCTCGCTAAAAGGTACACATCCACACATGCTACGACCAAGCGCGGCTCCTGCACCGACAATCTCAGCATTATCAGATATCGATCAAGTTCAAACTGACTTGAGATCTACCATACCTCGCTGAAAGCCTACTCGCAACAATCGAGCACCACTCATGCACCCCATTAGCTCGAGATGCAACCACATTTTCATTAATGTGGTGCGATGATCAAGTCCAAGCGTGACTTGAACTTCTCCTTTGTCGACTTTCCAAACGCATTCATCTCGGTCTTCCAAAGTAATACAGTCTATATGTTGCTATCCTTGCTAGCATCCTTACAACACGATGACTTCTCACTTTCATCTAATAAAGTAAAATAACCCTTCTTTTGACTGCACGTTTCTTTGGGTTCGTAACATTGAGGATCTTCTGACTTTGCTTCTAACCTAGTGTTCCTGCAGTTCCTATCCTCTGTTAATAGCCTTTTTGAAAATGTTTGTTACATCATCTTCCAAATTTCCATCTAAATTAATCTTAAGTGACTTTTTCTTCCTTATCACCTGCAGTTGTGGTCCTCTATTAATGGCCTTCTTGAAATATTTGTTGCACTATCTTCCAACTTACCATCTAACTTCACTTTAACTGACTTTTTCTTTTTTCTTGAAGTTGCCCTTCCTGTTAACCTGTAGAGATCTTTTGACCAAATCACCGAGATCTTTTGACCAAATCACCCTTCATGACAGTCATGTCTCCCTTAACCACCTTTAAAACTCCACCTACTATACTATACTTGCAGCCCTTGGAGTCTAAGGCCCCCAAAGAAATAAAATTTCTTTGTAAATTCGGACCACGCATCACATTCATCAAAATCCATACTGTCCCATTAAACATCTTGACTTTCATTGTTTCAACTCCAATGCACTTGAATTCCGCATTGTTGGCAATGAAAACAGATTTTCCCTTGCAAGATATATAGGTGTCAAACATGTCTCTACTATAACATATATGATAGTTACAACCAAAATCTAAAATCCAGAAACTTTCAGGGTGATTCCACTAGATCAGAATACAAGACAAAACCTAACAATTGTTCCAATTCAAGTAGTAGATGATCCCATTGAAATTAAGGAGTAAATTTTGGTTAAAATTGTTACCAGCCCTTGATCGTGAAGGTGCACTAAAGATGAAATTGGAAGGGCACTGGGAAAAAAAGGGTTGAAGTTAAGGACAAATGATAGTATTATTTTAATCTAATTAAATACAAATTATGCAAGTGAAATAAACAATTGTTTTAAGTCAAATTTAACGAATGATTAAAGCTGGATACCCACGAGCTTATATTTGAGGTCCATAGTTAGGGTCACAGACTAAGCTAATTCATTGATTTATATCAATTAAAAGAATTTTTATTAAATTTCTTACAAAATAGAAATAATCACATAATTTTATTAAATTTTTTCACATAATAGAAGTAATCATATGGTAACACTCGCATGGGAGTTTCCAAGCATGCAACATCCATTTGAATTATATATGGAGCCCACCATTGATTGATCATGTCATATGCACTGTTGAATAGGTAAGTAGTCCAGATTTCATGATAGGTAAATCAATGTACACAGTTGTAGTGGTTGGTATGTGTAAAAACAAAATTTCATTGTATTACTAAATTTTGCTTTGCGTGGGAATTGATGAATTTAATAGTACACATTACTCTCATCATTGAAGTGAAATTGGACTGCCTTTTCACTTGAAGGTGTGTCTTGTAAACAGGTAGATGCATTAAAAAAAAATATACGCTTTATAAATGTTGGCTAATTAAGAAGCAACACATGTACTAAATGATTATGATAAAGATGGGATGTGTGGTAAAAAGTAAAATATATATAACAAAAAATTTGGAGCATTTAGGAGTAATATCAATAAATAATAATTTAAAAAAAATTCATTTGAGATAGTTTGGATATGTCCAATGCATGTCAGGATAGATATTAAGAAGTTTAACCGCTAAAGACAAAATGCATGTAGCGGACCCTTAGCATAGTTAGGAGAAGGTTTTGATGAGGATGTTTGACAATATAAATCAACTGGAAGTCATCCACACATTAACTCCCATCATGTATATAGTTCTTAATAGTATTCATATTTGAAACCTAGTAAATACAATGTATAGTTTATACCTAGGTTTTATAGGATTGACTTGGGTTGGATCTAGCTCTTTTAAATAAAATAAAATGGTTTTTACATGAAAATAAATTGTCCCTAGACGTCTAGAGTTTCTAAAAATTCTACATATTACACAAGAAGAGCACCTCTATAGATCTAATAGATGATTGAAAAATGCCCGTCCACTCCCAAATGCGGATTTATTTTCTTTTTGTTAGATACTCAACTCAAGCACCCACATATACTTCACAGAGTCCCTAATTAACAAAGCTATGACCAAGGATGAATCCTTGATCACTTGGGGAAAGAGTAGCTAGATGCTTAGCATTTGATCCATATGTGCTTTTCAAATGCTGGAATTTTCAATATCCATCTAAACTATTGAAAAGTAATTTGTTATCCCGGAGTGAAAAGTATTTTCATAATTGTCATGGTGGGCTCCACACAGGTTAAGTTACGAAGACATGGTTGTTGCGTCGTAGACTTGACTTCAGAACTGGGTAAAGGCCGGAGTATATTGTCCTTCACATATTTGATTTATTATAGGCAACAATAATGTTAATATAATACATGATATTGATATACATAGTTTATTATAGGCAACAATGATTTTGATCTAATATGTAATATTGATATACTTAACTTGGTCTCATGACACAGTAAAAGGCTTGCAATTCCCATCTTAAGATCGTAAGTTTCTTTTTATCATAAAAAAAAGATTGTGGGTATGAGCCATGTTGCGAATCAATTTAAAATAATAATAATAATAATAATAATAATAATATATATGTTGTTGGTTCAGCCCATGATGGGACCCTTCCAGGCTACCCCTACACCGGATCAAAATCAAGTTCCGCCCACTGTCCCACAAATTCCTCTTGATGAAACAATAGAGGCAGCTGATTATGATTTGATAAAACATGTCACTATGGACCCATCTTTACTAATGCTACCATCTCAAAATCAAAGCCAACCTCTCATCTCCTTACAGGCCATTACCTTCACCTGCCCCATCCCACACCATGACACTCGGAAGCAAAGTCAGTATGTTTAAGCAAGAAGTGTGAAAATTGAAAAAAAAAAAAAAAAAAAAGTGCACCGAGCTCGAGCGGGGTTCTTCACGCGCTCCAGAAGTTACCATGCTCAAGCCCTCGAAGACCACACTCAAGCTAGTCACTAAAAATTACAAATAACTGGATGCATGTCACACCCGCTCGAGCGCATAAGCGGCAGAAATTCATCAAATTGCATGGATTTCTTTTCTATTTATGCCAAAACTTCCTGTTTCACTTGAATTTAGTTTCCAACCCTAATGCTCGAATTATGAGCTATAAAATGAGGATTTCTCTCAACCCTAAGTACAACACAATGCATAGAGTTCTCCAAGTTCTGAACTGAGATTGCCGTTGGAGAGATTCTTTAGAGCTTTCATGAAAGATTAGGCCGAAGGCCTCACATTCTAGAGTTGATGCTTCTACTTCATCATCGGAGATTTGTGGCTTTTACTTCTTCTACAAAGATTTTTCTCTTGTAGAAGAGATTTGTTCGTTATGAAGATCAAAGCACTAATAGCGGGGTACCGAAGGACTATATGCAATGGAGATTTATCAAGAACAACTACAAGGCCTTGTGTCGAGAGACTAACTGTAGGGTTGTGAGCATATCTTGTACCGTGGAAGTTAGTGATTAATTGTGTCCACTATGGACTAGTAATTTTTTCTCATTTGGGTTTCCACATTAAATTATATGTTGTATTCTTTGTATGATCAATTGCTTTTATTTTTCCGCTGCATAAAAGTAATAATCGAATCACAATCTAGATTAAACCCTAGGCATTCTAAACTTTCAATTGGTATCAGAGTGGGTCATACTAAGTTATTGTGTGCTGATCTAAAGGGATTTTTTAGAATGGAAAGCACGTCTACAACCAAGCTTCATGTTCTGAAAGATAAAAAATGTGGCTTAAAGAAGATGCTCAAATCAAAGTCTGAGCACAAAAACCCTAAATCTATTCAATGCCTTAAATGCAAATGGTTTGACCATAGAGTATCTGAATGTGTAAATAGAAAAAAAAAGAGACGTAGTAAAGTTAATTATTTTGAATATGCAGAAAACTCTTTTCTTGACACTCCCAATACCAAGTATGTTGCTTTCATGGTTAGATCTTCTCCATCTGAAGATGATGTGACTATGGCAATCGTAATGAAGAAGTATCCAATGAAAATGTAGACTGGGAAGCACAGTACAAATTTTTGTATAATCAAGGTAAAAAAAAAAATAGGCAAGCATGCTGCAAAACTTGTAAAACAAGTTGAGGATTTTGATGGTGAAATTTTATCTCTTAAGAAGAATCTAGAAGAGGAGTGTGCACCGATCACACTTGCTGAAAGCTATAAAGGTTCTCCACTGGAAAGTTTGAATGCTGAAAAATAAGAGAATGAATCTCTAAGAACCGAAGTGTTGAAGAACTGGGCTGAGATTGATGATTTAAAGGGAAAGTTGAAGATGGCTTTAATAAAGTTGGATGCTTCAAAAGTTGCTTTGAATTAGATGCATGCCAGTTTATTCTTGACAACATCATGAATGCTCAGAAGTTACACTCTAACGAGACTGGTCTTAAATACACTAATGATGCTTCAACATCAAAATCTACAAGTAATACTGTTTTTTGGTAAAAGCACTGTATATGCATCCACTGCACAACATATAGCACAGAATAAACATGTTGATTATGCATCAAAGAGTGAGTCAAGTCCTAAATCTGCACGAACACCTACATGTCACAATTGTGGAATACAAAGACACATTCGTCATCATTGTAACCAGTTAAAACTATGCCTAAAACTAAGCAATGGAAAATTTAATCATCTACACCAAAATCTAATGCAATCTGAGTTAAGAAAGAAAACTTGCCATCTATTTTGGTTCACACTATGCTGAAGTTCTTTAATTCATAAGTGTGGGTATCAAAAATTGAGAGCTCCTGATTAAGAAGATTAAGCTCCTACCCCAATGCTGATACGAGTATATCATTGAGAAGTAGTCACAATTGAGGGAGAGCTAATACTAAATCCTAGTTGACAAACATGCCGCATGTTGAAATAAAAACTTTATTAATTATAGACAAAAAGGAGGAGTATAAGTATAAAGTCAAAGTTTTGAAAATAGGAAGCTGAAGATGTATTCTGATAAGTTTCAAAAGAATTCTTCTGGTATAATTTTCAATTGGTTGCAGGGCTAATGGTACTTTTTTTTTTTTGCAATTTCAATTTATGTCACTCTCTGAACTCGAGAATTGAAGACAAGGGTGGATCCTAAGGAACGGCACACGTAACCCATGGCAATCCGTGTCATGTTAAAATGCGTACAAACTACCACAAGGGTGATTTCACAGGAACATGTGACAAAGATCCATAAAACACTTGTCCACTTATTTTAATAACAAAGAGGAAACTTATAAAGTACACTTGTAATTATCATAGTGTCACAACCCGAGCCCAGAAAATCGGGGTTAGCGAAAAGCCAAACCAGTGACACACGTACTCCCGTGCACGTGCATCCAAACCCAGTCCAGATGCAGACACACAAGGGATCTAACACGTGCGGATTAAGCGTACGCGGAAGCTGTAGATATCATAGCAAACAACAAAAGCAATAGCGAAAGCCAAAACAAAGAAAACGAACGGAAAACCAATCGACAATAAGAAGAGACGAAGATAACACACATGGTAAAAACCAAAGACGAGTCTGAATACACACCAAAAGAGACCAAAATCAAGATATACAAAATATCCACAAGAGTGACAAAGTCCAAGGTACAAAATACAGATCTCTAAAAACCAAAACCATGATGACATGTAGATACGCACTCGGCAGAGACGATCAAGCCCACTCTGCCAGGCCGGAGGGTGTCTCTAAGCTCTGCCCTGCAGCCTCCTCGACCGCCGGGGAGCTGGGCAAGGGATCTGCGCCTGCAACACCACAGACAACACAATGAATACAACGATCCAGCAAATATAAGTGACAGGACGTAACACTCATAGTATCAAATAGAATAATGTCAAAGATTAAATACAGAGTTTCATATTAGTATGCTAAGCAAATCGTGCATAAAACTAAAACATGATAAACGAATCAAAGCATGTAAATACTGAACTAGGTGGCTACTACGTTGACCATATTCTCTCACATAAAGAGCAGAGCAGACAGATGAGAACACCACCAACCTGGCCAAAGGTACAAGTAGGTCTCGGTTTCCTGGGTTTCGGGGTCCCAAGACAAAGCTACGCTTTAGCGATACAAAGCACAGAGAACCAAGCCAGAGGTAACCCCGTCGGGTATCATAGGGTTGAGGTTGAGTAGAGCCAGACTGATACCAATCAAGTCAAATCGAATGAGAAGAGAGATTATCCGCTTTGGACTGACGGATGACACTGGCCCGATCTTATCCGCACGTTTTAATCTCTGGGCAGAGCCACCAGGGAATACCCACTGAAACAGAGATTTCAAAGCCAGAGATATACAGAGCATAGCGGAAATAAGTCAAAGCATAGCATAGATCAAAGTATCATACAGAACGAAGAATAAATCCGATATACATAACAAAAACAAATGATCTCAAAATGCATAGACATAGATCAGCAGAACAGAGGGCAAAACTGTAAGCAATATGCAATGCATCTCAAATTAACATGGAATCAAGGTTAATTCCAAGCCAACTCTAATCTAGTTGATCATTGTCACTAACCGTGCATGTTGGTGTAGTTTTAAGTTATTCAATGCACCGTTGCCCTCAAAGTGGTGCCATGCAATCATCACGTGCACTGAAGTCCCTTAAACCAACACCCATGGGGAGGTGCTTAACAGTAAATCAACGCTCACATAAATAAGTCACAGCCTAACAGACTATTTATGCGGTCCAAAGAATCCATTGGGCCGGTCTACATGTGCGGTCAACCTGTCATTTAGCCCTACAGAGTCACACTATTATCCTAAGATTAATTTTAGATTTTCCAGGTCTTACGGTTTAGCCATGGGTGACCTACGGCTTAGCCGTAGACATCTTACGCCCTAGCCGTAACCTGCACTACGGCTTAATCACGGTTCCCTTCAAAACACAGCTCAACTGGTCATCTTCCACCTCTGATCTGATACCTTTTACGGCTGAGCTACGGTTGAGTATACGGCTTAACCGTAGGCCAATCCACGGCTTAGCCGTAGCCACACCATAAGAATACTGTATCTGGAAAGTTTCGACTGATCAGAGTATTAATTCACGGCTGGGTCACGACTAGCTTACGGCTCAGCCGTAGGACAATCTACGGTTCAGCAGTAGCCTAGCCGTAGAACAAAGTTCCCAATTTCGAGCCTCTGGAGTTTGAGCCGTACAAATTTACGGCTTAGCCGTACAATACAGAAACAAAATCGAGCTGAGTTACAGAAACTGGAATTTGTACAGAAACTTAGCAAAACAAGTTCAATGAATCCTAAAATCTTAAGATTCGGCTGTAAGACCTCTCAAACATGCAAGGATAAGAAATCAAAGCAATCAATCAATATACCCATATGTGTTATCAAATCCTGTACTTATACTTGCCTCAAAGCTTTGTCAAACCACTGAAGACAGGCTCCAATCCAACTAAAAACCCAAGCAAAGCAAAGCAACAACACATGCATGTATGAGAACACAACAAGAGAGATGCCAAAACCAAATTGGAGAAGAAGAATTGAAGAACCCACTTACCTCAAAGCATAGACAGAGAAGAGGGAGAGAGAAAACCCAATCAAAATGGGTGGAAAACCCAACACCAACCAAGAACGAAGAATAGAAGTGAAGAGAAGAGAGTATGGACGTGGAGCTCTCCCAGAACTGTGCATGCAAACGTCGAAGTAAATGAGACATCTGGACTGATGACTCATTATATAGCTTTGGAGTTTAAAACAAAGTCCGCTGAGTTTAAGCTAATTACAAAACAAGTCACATGAGAGTCTAACTTCTCCAATTGACTCCGAATGAGTCTGAGACAGTTACGGAATTTGACGAGCTCAACAAAATACACGTGCTGACACCAAGATGATGCAAATATGATGTACTCAAAGCAAAAGCAAAATTACAAAAAAGGGCTTAGAACTACCTATACGAGGTCAAAGACTACCCAACTACCTATCCATGACCAAAACCAAGTCCAAAAGAAATAAACAACATAAAAACACATTAATGAGCCACTAAACTGGCTCAAAGAGGATCGGAGTGTTACACATAGACCCTAATAAATCAGTCATTCTTTCTTTCTTTCTTTATTATACAAAAGTAACTTAAGCAAGTTATCCACATGTATATGTATAAGAACCTAGTAATGTCCTAAGAACAGTCAACCGATACAAAATACACGTACAAGATGAACTGAATATCATATGCATGTACATAATATACAAAATGCATATAGTCATATACAATATCCAAAATACATGTCCATCACTCTATGACTCCAAAACAACAACATGATGATGGCATGATCTATCCACAAGCCAAGACATGGCTGTATCCTAAGTAAGTCTACAATAACCACATGACGTGCTATGTGAAATAACTAATAATAGATGTCATCCTCGTTCTACTTATCTACACCCTAAGGTAACATTGTGGTCTCCTCTAAGACTGCGTTGACTGCCTGATCGGCAATGGGTTCTGTACCTATTATACTAAAGGTAGCACTATTAAACATGACAGTTTAGCAAATATAAATGTATATAAGACTATCATGCTGTATCAATCGAACTTAGAGACATTCTGATTTAAAGGAGAGCATATAAAAACAACTAGACATATTGTACATATAAATAAGCATGAATTAAAGAATCATAAATGGAATAAAATAAGATAATAGTTGGCATCCACAAAGCTATCTTCTCTCTAGAGAAAGCACATATCATATGATTGGAAATCACTAGCAGCTAGGCCAAGGTCCGTCTAGCTACTAGAAGAGCGCCAACCGACTCTTTACATAACTATTGCAATAAGTGACAGATGGAATGCCCTAATTCAGTCCCATCAAACATCTTATGTATACAAGTTAGGTGGTGCCAACTCAATATATCAAGACCGACCGGGGTTCGTGTTTTTCTTACTTAACATATGTAGAGATCGTCTTATACTTATATATAAGCGTAAATCGATTTTAAAATCATATACAATTCATAAAATCGGGATTAAATATAGTTATTGATAATTGAACAATGCATACTTAGATAAGCTAATAATGCTTGAACCCTCTTAACATTGGTTACCCCTCTCTTGGCTTACGGGCTCACACTCTGAAGAAGTTTTAACCCCACTCTTGCCTCACGGTTCACTCAGGAAGAATGGATACATGACTTAATCATGTTGAGGGCAAGGTTTACCTAAACAATATAAATATAATCGAATCGAGAGGTTAACAAGGATATTTAATAGCCAACTCTAGCTAAGATAATCCATGTTTTATAAGTCATTCAATACGGTATATTTATAAAATGTCCGGTGTCATTGTGCTACCAAATCTTAATGTTACATTGTATGGGCAGTAGACATCATTTCTTATGCCAACACCCATGGTGTGATGTCAGAAACTAATTGGAAAATCAAAAGGGAATGAGTGATAACTCCACACTCTTCATTTTTAGTATTTAATTACCGTTGGGCCAATTCATTTAAAGTGAAGGTACCACTTCTAAGGCCCTACATGGTCTTTGATTGTACCTAATGTCCTAAGGATAAAATTGTTTTAAACCATTTCTCTAGGGTCTTAAAAAAAGGCTAGGATGACTCCCAGTTGATCCCCATTTCAAATAAGCTAAACAAAGTTTTATAACGAAAAAGGGGTACCAGATCGATCGAACACCCGTCTAATCGATCGAATTCCCAACTCGAGGGAGAATTTTATCGATCGAACAAAGGCTCGATCGATCGGTTCTAGAGTGTTTTTGCCCTGAGCTTAATCAGTTTTAAAACTAATTTCCCCTTCTTATTTTGGCATCTCTGTACATGTTAACAACAATATACACTACCAACACTTAAAAGAACCATTCCTTTTATTTTCAACTCCAATTCCATCCTCATTCTCATAAGTAATCCAAACTCCCTTCGCTATTATGTAATTTAGGCATTTGAGTTGAAAAGGGAGGTCATACATGAAATTCTTTAAGGAATCACAAACATACACATGCACATAGTGATAATACACACTTATACTTTCCTTTAATTCAGTGTATACCCAATTCAAGCTTCTCTTGGCTTAATGGAGAACAAAAACCTCAATGTAAACAATCCTAAGACATGCAAGAGATAAAATGAGTATGAAATGAATGCAAATTACAGGATTAAGTCTGCTTGACTCTATTGAACTCAAAGAGATGAGCGGGAGACTGCTTCTTACCTTATAAAGCTGTAAAGATAAGAATGGGTGTAGACAAAAGGGTTGCACTTCACACGATGGTGGCTAGAAGGTGAAGGAAGGTGATGGAGTCAGTCCCTCACCCATGCAAGATCTATTGTTCTTGAATTTGCAAGAGGGTAAAGAGGAGAAGAGGAGAGGAGCTCCAGTAGAAACTCTTGAGGAAATAATGGAGGATGAATGGGTTTAGGCTGTTTTAATTTTAATTTCTTTGAATTTACAAACAAGTCCACATTTGTTTGCAAAATTTAAAATTTAAGTTAAGTAGATTCTAATTGAGCCAAATGAATCCGAATTGAGCTGTGCTAAACATGAAAGATGACCCACGTCTGGAAATACACATGATGTAATTAATTTGATGTCAATATGATGCAAAGCTATGAAAATTCAAATTATGAAAAAGTTTTTAACTACTTAGGTAAGGTTCGAACCCTGCCTAACTACCTATCCATAAACTAAACCCAGAGGATTTAGATTGAATTATCCTAAATATGTATTAAATAGGGTAAAATAAGAGTAATTATAATAAATTATGATTAACTCGGGTTTTGACCTTACAATTTACTCAATGTAATGAATATATTTTTGGATTTATTTTTGGATAGATTGATTATATAGGAAATTTTATCCATGAATTGCCAAATGGAGATATTGTTAGGATTTTTTGTAATTGGTTAAATTCATGTCTAGGACAAAAATGGAGTGAATGAATCTGTATTTTGTATTCTTGAATATGAACTATTATCCGTGGAGCAAAAAGTACTGAAATTAAAGAAAATCAGAAAAGTGCACCGCGCTTGAGTGGGCTAGAAAGAAGCGAGTGCTCTCGAGCTTTTGAAGACCGTGCTCAAGCCTGTTAGGAAAAATTGCAAATAACTAGATGCGTGTTACATGTGCTCAGTGCGCAATTGGCAAAAACCCACCGAACTGCACAGACTTTTTTCCTATTTCTGTTAGAAGTTTTTGTTTCACTTGAATTTGGTTTCCAACCCTAAGGAATGGATTATGAGCTATAAAAAGAGGGTTTCTCTCAACCCTAAGTACAACACAACACATAGAGCTCTCCAAGTTCTGAATTAAAATTGGCATTGAACAGATTATCTAGAGCTCATTAGAAAGATTATCTAGAGCTTCCATAAGATATTAGGTTTAAGCTATCAAGTTCTAGAGTTGATGCTTTTACTTCATCATAAAAGATTAGTGGCTTTTACTTTTTTGTAAAAGATTATTTTCTTATTGAAGAGACTTGTTCGTTGTGGAGATCAAAGCATTGATAGCATGACACCGAGGGACTGCGTGCTGTGGAGATCTATAAAAATAATTACAATGCCTTGTGTCAAGGAACTGATTATAGGGCTGTGAATATATCTTGTATCATGGAAGTTAGTGATTGATTATATCCACTTTGGACTCGTAATTTTTTTCCGTTTGTGTTTCCACATTAAATTGTGTTATCTTCTTTGTGTGATTGATTGTTTTTATTTTTCTGCTACATAGAAGTAATTAAATCACAATCTAGATTAAATTCTGGGCATTCTAAACTTTCACCTCTGTAAGTAAAACTTGGGCTTTAGTTCCTAGAACAACATACATGACCGTGGTTGGTTGCCACTGGGTTGTAGAAACCAGACTTGTGTTGGTGGTAGTTTGGAACGTTTGAAGGAAAACCTGTGGCAAAAGGATATGGTTTCTCTAATACATTTAGCCTAGTCATAAAATCTAGTACCATTAGGATAGTTCTCACAACTGCAACCATCAAAGGATAGCCTATATGTCAATTAGATGGAAAGAATTCGTTTTTACGTGAGTATCTTCAAGACCCGATATATATGGAGCAGCCATTAGGCTTCACGAATGCAAACCTGCCCACCCATATGTGTAAACTTCAATGAGCCTTACATGGGCTCAAACAAAGCACAAATGGGTTGATTTGATAGATTCAGTTCATTTTTTCTTAGGCATGGCTTTTATTGAAGTGCGACAGACCCATCTCTTTTTGTCTATAGACTTGGCGGTCACTCCATCATTCTTCTCTTATATGTTGACAATATTGTCTTAACTGGTGATACTCCATCTCTCTAACTGAGGGGAGCACCTTTTCTATGAAGGACTTGAGACCACTACACTTATTTTTTGGATGTTTACGGTACTCTAGAAGGTAGGGGTGTTCATGGGCTTGCCTCGCTTGTACCTGTTCCAGGACTAGCACGCTTTGGGCTGGGCTTTAGATATGTCATTTGAGGCCATTTAATAATTGAGCCTACTTGGATTATGTGATAGAAAGCCCAAAGCTCGGCCCAACCCATGTAATAAATGTATGCAATTCAATTTAATTAGTACAAACAAGTACTCAAAAGGCCATAAAATTGATTAAAGCCCGATTTGGCTTGGCCTGATTGATTAAATGGGAAGGCTCAGGCCTGACTTTTGCGTTTGGCTTGGGCTGGGCCTAAGCCAATGTTTCTAAAGGCCGCCCGGGCCTGGATATGCCTTAGTCCAGCCCAGCCTGACCGATGGGCACCCCTACTAGAAAAGCTATTTTTATGTCAATCTAAATATGCATGAAATATAAGTTAATTAGTACACAAAATTACTCAAAATGGCCAAAAAATTGATAAAAGGCCCAATTGATAAAATGGCCTAGCCTTGCTCATGAACAACCCTACTCTTTTATAAACCTTTGATGGCCTTATTTCCTTCTATTCTCACCTCTTTAATAATCATTTGATAGAGCTCATTGTTCTATGTATTTTATGAAAATAAACATGCCCTTTTTTCTGGATAATGGAGGGGTGTCTTGGCCCTTTGGGCCAGAATAATTCCTTCAAGCCCATGGGAAACCTGATAAATCTCATATGACCCTAGTATGGTAGTGCAGTTTGAATCTTCAACATTCAAGAATAAACCGTAGTCTTAGGTCAGTTGAGTTACCCCTTGGGGTTAACATGCCATTAGTATTGTCATACTCAAAGTCCCTAGGAATCTACAAAGAACTCGCAAACATCACAATCAAGTTTTCAAATTTTCAGACTTCTCACAGCTAGCAATTTGAATAGTCAACCTCATGTTCCTTTCTTTCTTCTTTTTGTGATTTTATTGTCAAATGTGAAGATTTCTTTGAATTCTCAGTCTAAATGTATATCTTTTGCTATCGTTTAAAGTAGGAAAATTTGAATGTGATGTTTTTCACAGATTTGTATGTTCTTATGCAAGGATTTTCACTTATTATTTTTTTCTTCTGTTTTAATTTTAAAGTACCAGTTTTTCAATTCTCTCTGTCTAGGACGGCTCACTGTCCAAAAGTGATATTATCGACCTAAAGACCAAGGAATCAATTATTGTGCAAGTGTGTGGTACCATGGTGCCAAATGTACTCCATGAGTGTGTTGGACATTTTAAAGTATCTCTCTAATATCATTTTTGTCTTTTTGTTTTCAAACAAATGTTGTTGCAGTATCAGAACTCAGATTGGTTTTTATTTGCAAATGTGATGGGCCTTGGATCCTCTGATGCCCAAAAACTCGATTTCTATGTCGATGAAAATAATGGGCCTGAACAAAGCAAGGATGAAGGATATAAGGCCGTCTACGTGGGCTTGGACATACACCTAGGCCTGATGGTTCACACCTGAACCCATGCTTAGGGTCTGAACTCTGAATTCTGAAGCTCTTAACTGTGTAAATTCATACCTAGGGTCACAAGCCTTTAGACTCTTCTTAGGCATGTTTGTATTTTACATATATGTTAAAGCTTATTTACTATATACTTTAAATATATTTTTATTAGGGATGAGAATTCTCCAACCTCATCTATTCAGCATGTCGTCTTGAAAGAGTTCCTTCTTTTGATTAATAAAATCATTTTAGGAAAAAAAAAAGAGTCAAGATGCTACTAGGTGTACATGAGATAATTGATATTTATGAATTGCTTACATGAATCCAACCAATTTTACAAGTGGAGTCACTTTTTAGATTTAATATTCAAGCCATTTATGTAATTAACCCATGTCCCATAATCTGTTTGCAATATGTACATTAAGTTATGATAATTTAGTTACAATTTAACAGGTTCACATAAACCTTTACAATGGAGGATCAAGTTGATGGCTCTTTGAGAAAGAAAGGAGCAAATAAAATAAAAATATGGATAGAAGTAATAAGGATAAATATGAATAGGTGCAACTGTTAAAAGATTTGGCTTATGGCTTAGGATAGATTGAAATGGAAAAATATAATAAATGTACCTAGACTAACATGGCCGAAG
This sequence comes from Sextonia rubra, assembly GCA_037013555.1. NCBI lineage: Eukaryota > Viridiplantae > Streptophyta > Magnoliopsida > Laurales > Lauraceae > Sextonia > Sextonia rubra. Next base: position 58,210,822 of record JASUAD010000008.1, on the reverse strand, counting down.
AGGACTTTGATAATGATGTTAACCTTTGCAATGAGGCGAGCCATACCTTTTCCAGAAAGAGACTAGGGGTCGACCCCAATTGTTTGGGTGGAAGGTCCAATACCTTATCCATGAAGCAATAGCAAAATAAAACATAACAAAAAAGTGGACCAGTAGGGCCCACATTAGAATTTCGATGAACTGAATTTATAAAGTGGTTAAAAATAAAAAATAAAAATGAATTACCAAAAATACACATCAAAATAATGTTTTCTTTCGACAAAATAGAATGGAAATAGTATGCTATTTGATGCTCATTTCTGAAAATTCACATTTAATCGTCATTTTTAACCACTCTACTATTCAATTGCATTCTAATGCAAACAAATGTAGCCTTAAGGTAAATGTTATGTTGGACCAAGACCCAACCGGCAGCCCATTTACCTGACGCTATAATATGAGCCTAGAGAGTACGTCCGTTCATATCCCCAATCAGGCCCATATAAAGTCACGACCTAAAATCCACTAGACTTATTCATAATTCTCCAAGTCCACGCAAGTTGGATCTCATGAATTGATGGTTATGACCACTGATCTAGCGGGGCCCGCCATGGATACAACATGTCTTAGATAATATCCCGTCCCTACTTTTAGAGAGTGGAATTGGATGGTCCGAATTGTCTGTGTCGATTCCATCAACAAGGGCCCCACCATTTGGTGGTGTAGTGTAGACTGACGTATTATATTAGTGCTTTCCACACACAGGGGGAGGATGACTTGTTGACTTCATGCCACCACTTTACAAGAGTATACACGTCGTGATCAAATGTTCAATATCAAACCGCACAAGCACGGTATGGCAGGGGCCCGCAAGAACCTACAGGTGGGACCCCCTGTCGCTGGTCTGATTACCGATGACAGGCGGCCCCACCGGTGATAGCACAAAGCAAGGCTTCAGTTTGCGAGGATTGTAACGATATATGTTATCATAATCATAATCATAATCAAAGTCTTATGCCATTCAAACCATGACCCGTGGAATAAGCTTAAATATATGATAGGTTATGAAAAATTGATTCAGGCCCATATGTTTGTCACTCTCATATAGCGGTCCAGTCCACCTTTGTAGCCCGCTGTAGTCATCCACGTACATGGTAAATGTTTGCATAGTACGATACAATGTTTATCAGTTTGTCCTAGATTTTATGCTGAGACTAGCCTTTGGTGTGCATCTACATGTGGGGGCCGGCTTTTATTTCAATTCACTCTAAATCGCTATCTCTAGCATTGGGATTAGATCAAATTTGTAAAGATATTGACGGGAATTGGTAAAAATAAAGTCCTATCAAACTTTATGCCCATAAGTTAATGTTTAGCAATCCCCCTACCATCCATAATTTGGGGCTTTCTAAACCTTTTATTCTTTATAAGCATCTATGTACTTAGGCCAACCACAAAAGTTGTCCCACATGACATTCTTCGAATCCTTGATAGGCCTTGGTCAGAATGAGTGAAATTTATGTCGGGATTCACCTATTAAAAATTTTAATTATGTAAAATAAGAATCAAAGCATTTTCCAAATTGAAAGAAAAAAAAAAGCTTTGATTATAAATTATACATAACATTAATATCAACTCCTTTTTAAGTAAAATTAGGGATATCCTTGATAGTAAAAGGGGCATTTAATTTGATTTTATGATTTGAAGCAGTTAAATGCAAAATCAACTTCCATAACAAAATTTCTCATTCCCATTTGTCTTGCAAGCCCTATTTTCAAGGCAACCAACTTTTCCAACCAGTTAGCACCAACATGTCTACATCACTTCCCATCCAACAGTCAAGATCAGCCAAAGTGGACCCCACTAGATGGACTTGGCCAAATATGGCTGCCTCAAACCACCTATTATTCTTAAATTATTATATAAATGCCTCCCCTGTCTAAAATTCTGAAAGTAACAATCATATGAGTTATAAATCCCCTAAAGTCTAAGGTTTTTTTTTTTATATAAAATAAAAGAAGGGTCTTCCATTGACTCAATCCGACGTGGACTCAGTGGGACCCACTTCCTTGACTAAGACTCCCCTCCAGGCTCCTGTTCCGGGTCGTCGGTTTTCTCTTGCAAGGGGGGCTTTGACTAGAGAAGTCCGGGCAGCGGGCAGCTGCTTCCGGGCATCTGAAATCACAGCACGCCTGGCCTCTGTCCCTCCTCTCTACACATACACGCACATCTTTCGGACTAAAATAACCGCGAACACAACCAAAAAGAGATATCAAATACAAGTAGAAGTAGAGGAAGAAGAAGAGGCGAAGACGAAGAAGAATGCCGTCAGATCTGCAGCACTTGCTCTGATCTCCGCTTTTCCGTACGATCCGCCGGAATATGCTCGCGATCCCGATCCGTTTGGCGCCTTTTTCGAGAGAAATGGTGTCGGATTCGATGGATTTCGAGCTCCAGCTGGGTTTCCGAGCTTAGTGCTGTTTCTGATGCGTGATTTGAGTGGAATTCGCAAGGATCTGGAGCGATTGATGAAGTAGAGGCCAGGATTTTAGCTGAGGAGCGATGATCGGCATGGATCGAAGGATTGCAGGCTCGGTCTTGGTCTGGTTGGTCTTGCTCTTTCATCCTCTCACGAGGATTCGTGGGAATCTGGAAGGTGCGTGTTGCATGCTGCTGATTCTTGTGTCCGTGTGTGTGTTTTTACGTTCTTTTCAGGTTTTGGTCGGGTTTTGTATGTGGTTGTGTTGATTTCTTGGGTTTTGATTGGAAGAATCGAGGAATATGCGAGCTGTTTTATGAATCTTTGTTTCTCAGGTGGAGGAATTTTTAGAGCTTTAGTATTGATTCTGTTTGTGTGCAAGGTGTTTGTTTTGATGGAGTAGATGAAAAGGGTGGTTACCGATCCAATCTGGCCAGTCTTCTTCTGTTTAAACATGTTATCAATTAGCTAATTCATATCTATTGGGAACTGGATTTGCAATTTTTCCCCTATAGTGGTATGGTGCAGAGTTAGATTTCTGAATTTATTTTTTGCTATTTTAAGTTCTGCGCGAAGTTGGTTGTTGGGGTCTTGTGGCAACTAGGAAAAAAAAATGCATAAATGAACTTAATGATGCAAATGAAACAAATCAAATTATGGAAAAAAGAGAAAAAAAAAAAAGATGCTGAGAAATCAAGCATGTTAATGAAGTTTCCTTTTGAATGACGATAATATCAGCCTCTACTGTTATAGGATCTTTTAAGTTTTAATCTAATTGGACCAAGGGTAGCTGTTGCTGATACAGCAGCTCTTCTCCTTTAGTGATGGTTTAAATCTGATTCATACTTGATCTAAAGCCCACTGCACAGATATGCTATTAATTTTTCTGTGTCTCAAAATCAAAGATGTAAAAGAAAATGAAGAAAGAAGATTTTTTTTTTCTTTCTCTGATGCAAGTTCATATGGGTGTAATAGACTTTTTAAAGAAGTGTCTAGAATGCAATAAAATGGAGAAAGTAAAAAGTCGTGAAAAACAGTTTCATGGGGAACCCTGGGCACCTACTGATTTGAACCAGTGAGGCAGCCCAGTGGTCATCAAAGTAGTGGGATACAATTGAACTTTGCTAAATAAAGAATAGGGAAAGAGGAGCTCATGCATCCGAGCACTACCTAGTCTACCTGTGGAGCATGGGAAGTTAGGCACGTGCGTGTGTATGCCACTGAAACATGACCACGCATACATCATTATATGTATTCAATGTAAGAGGGTGTAGAAAAAAGTACTCAATCAAATTGATTTTACTTCCACCAATTTTCTTCATACATTGTGATTGTAAGAATTCACTGAATTGGAATCTCCCTATATGTGATTCCTTTATTACATCATAGACATCCAATTCTTCTATCTCAATGTTGGTTGATAATGTTCCTTGTTAATAAAACACTTCTACATCACTTTTCACAGTTTGTTTTTCATATTGACATACACTATCGCATCATATCTTTACCGATCATCATCATCATCATGATGAAAGCCTTGTCCCAACTATGTTGGGGTCGGCTACATGAATTATGTTTTTCCATTCTGATTTATCCTGACCCAAATCCTCAAATAAGTTGTGCTTCTTTATATCTATTTTTATTACCTCCATCCACGTCCTTTTCAGCCTATCCATTTCCCTTGGTGGGCCATCAGCTTACATAGCTAATCTTTTCCTTACATGTGCCATTGCCAGCCTTCATTGGACATGCCCAAACCATTTGAAATAGGTTTCTTTAATTTTTTTTATCCCCTATTGATACTACTACTAAATGCTCTCTAAAGCGCGCATTTTTAGTTTTATTTTTCCTGGTTTTACCACATCCACCTTTACATTTTCATCTCTGGTACATCCATTTTGTGCCTATATTACTTATTGATTGGTCAACATTCTGCCCCATAGGTCATAGCGAGACCTGCGGCCTTTCCCATTTTCACTTCCACACACCTTAATTCTGCAAAAAAATGTATATTCTACTAATGAAGTATCATTGTCTATTCTTATATCTCCTATATAGTCTTCATTTAAAAGTTTGTTAAGATATTCCCTTCACCTTTTTTTAATATCACTGTCCTTCACTAGAGCCTTTTGGTCCTTGCCCTTAATACACACCATATCTTTCTCAATATATGCTATAAATTAAACTTATACAGGTTTTAATGTACCTAGAATCATTTGAAAATTTTTACATGCTAAGAATATCTTTAGGTTATTAGACTTGAACACAGGGATTAGTTACCATGTCTAGGGACAATGAAGTATTGTGGGCATATCTTCTTTTTCAAACTCACCGTTGATCATTATTTGTGTCCATCATATGGATCAGTTGATCATAAAATATCTATTCCATAGGCACACACATAAATTATTTAGTAATTGATGAAAAACATCAAGTAACTTTTAACCCTTTTGGTGGGACCCATGATGGATGTAGCCTTCATGTGTTCACCATGGATGCCAGGCCTTTGGAGTAATCACTGTTGGTAACCCAAGGAGTCCTCATGTAAGGAAAATTACTTTCTCAATGCAATCACAACAGTCAAAGGGAAAAAGTAAATTATTAAATGTGTAAATAAGAGAATACAAGAAAATTTGTACAGGATGGGATGACAATCCTGCCTACTGTGGATCCTAGATAGGATTACCATCAATCTCTTTTTTGTAAATATAATTTTCTTTCTCCAACTTTGCATATTGTTCAACAGTCTAAAATATCTGTGTTGGGATCTATTATAATATACCCATATACAAATTGAATTGGTTTGTTTTCTTGTGAGTGACTGAGGGAGGGGAGGTCAAGAGGAGGTGATCGCCCCTCTCAAGTTCTTTGGTTTGTGAGATTATTTGGGATAAGGTTCAAAGATAATTAAAGTTGTTTTAATCAATTGCATGTTTTCCTCTCCTCATTTACTCTTTTTCCTTTAATAAAAGGATAATTTTTACAAGGTTTTAAGGTCAATTTTGTCTTCTCCTTGCTTCTAGAAGGTAACTCCAACTTGTGAGGAGAGTGTTTTAAGGAGCAAAGTAAATCATTTCTTTCCTCCCCTTTTTTCTCCAAAATGCAAGTCTCCATAAGAGATATTTCTTCTTCATGGCATTTTCAGGCAGTTGGATTTGGGCGTCTTGGCTATCCATCCTTAGATTAAAATAGGAGTTGGGTTGGGCCTACCATATTTAAGCATACATTTAATATATGATGTGCTCAAACTTATGGTGGGATCAACCCCTACTTGAGTAAAGTCCACTTAAAAATATGTTCTTTGTTCTAAGTAGCATGGATATTAGACCTTGATCCCTCACCTTTTTATGACATGGTTTAATGGCTATTAGTGGTATGCTCTCAATAATCCATGCCTACCACATGCATCAATCACAAGTGTCTATCATAAGCATTGTGGCCCATTAAAAGTTCACAAGTACAATCGACATCTTTTCATTGATTAAATATGAGAAGATTGGTTAAGATGTGATCAATCAAATATAGGTCCTACTTTAATTAGAGTGAGATACAACTTCGAGTCCTAAAAGAGAGGGTAAATGATTATTTGAATTCATTATAATGAGCCATATTATTTTTGGCACATTAAGTATCACCAAAGTTTTGAGAAATAGTGTCTTATAGATATTGTAGTATTTTCAAATTTAGAAGTTTTCTTTAAATAATAGTAAAAATTCCTCAAATAATAAATAAATTTATTTTTAAATGATACTGAAAAATCAACAAATATATAAATATTATTAATCTCTTTTGAAAAAATTCCTACTCTTCCACTATTAGTCGACGACCCCCCCAAAAAAGAAGAAAATCTTGGCTCCATCACTGCTTCTTGTTTGTGGATGTGCATGTGCATGTGTTTGTGCATGTGCATTTTGTGCCTAGTTACCTAATCCCGCATAGTTTGAATCGAATAATTCAGGATTTGATTTGTCCAAATCCAGGTTTCTAATGCTGCACAACTCGTTGCAGTTCCAAAAAAAAAAAAAGGATGAAGGAGATGGTGATGAAAAGAAAGTCCACTCTCTCCTTTATGTCGGTCTTTATCTATCTCTTTCAATTAAGTCAATCTCCCACTTTTAAAGATTCCTTATTCCTTTATACCCTTTTTTGTTTTTGACTCATTGAATATTAACAAAAGCAGTTTGTAAAATTTCATAGTGGCTTCCACTTATTAAAAATCTAAACCAAGCAAAGCAAGTGGCCTAGGGATTAGGCCCAATATTAGATTAATCAGTTGCAGAGTAGTGAATAAAATATATTATACGTAGTGAATCCGATGGTGGGACCATCTCTAATCAAAGTAAAAGTTATCTAGGATGGATACAAGTGAGAGACATTTATCTGGAGTATTCCATGGGCTGCAATTGTACAAACTGAATGCATTAACTTTACTGTATGGGCATGTTTGGCAACTGTCTGCGCTAGGGAATCCTTGCGCTTAAACGCATGTGTGGATTTTCCATGTTTGGTTGAGCTTTGATTTTGACAGGACTGACATGGAGATTGATGCATGCAAATATTTCTGAGATCGGACCTTCCCCCATCAGACTTTGTAAATCCATGAAATGGAAGAAAAGCGGAGCTACAGTGATATGGGTGGTAACTGTGAGGTTATCGCCTTTTGCTTTGGGAACCTACCTTTTAGGTCCCCCAATCAAGATCCGAACTGTTAAATCATCTTTAAAAGCTCCAAAATGGCTCTTTGATCAAATCTCAATTGTTGATTCCAAATATATTTTGAGATATTTGCAAAATAATTCCTTTTCAAAAAAATATTTCTAAAAAGTCCAGACCATTAGATTGTGATTTTTTGAATTCTGTGGGTCCCATTTGCAAAATTCAAACCATCCAGTCTCTTTAGAAGGCTTAAAATGGCTATGGGTTCCTAATTTGGAAGCCTATTTCATCTTGGATCAAGAGGAATTGGCCAAAAACTCCTCACCTTTGATTTCGCAATGTACATAAAACGGAATGAAAAAGCAGTTTGTTTTTTATTTTATTTATTTATTTTTATTTTTTTGGTTCCTATGGGCCCCAAAATCATGACCTGAATCATGAATTATTTCCAGAAGGTCAAACATGGCTAGTTGCTCAAATTTTTAGCCTTTGACCCATACTATATTTTGAGTTATTTGCAGAAAGCCCTGATTCTAAAATATTAATTTTTTTAAAAAATTCTTTGGGCACCCTTTGCACAATCTAAACCGTTCAAATTCTCTAGATGGCCATAGACAACTTTGAGGTGAAAGCTGGGGTCTTGATTTTTCATGGATTTTGGAGAAATTCTCAAAAAACTTACAACTATTGGATCATAAATTGTACAAATGGTGGGAATTCTTTCTCAATACCAAACCTAGAACTCTCATTAGAAATCCTATCTGAGGCTATCTTGGTTCTAGGAGATGGAGGATTCCTCTTTGTTTTCCAAACATGCCTTATATATATATTCTTGCACTGACTGTTCCATAGTTCCGCTTTAATTTTGTCACTGCCTTAATACTGTTCACTTATAACCAAAAGTTACTGATATTGACTGATATGAATGTCCCATGTAATTATTGTCCTATCATCTCATGACAGTTGCACTCCCCTGTCAACAGGTGATGCTTTGAATAGTCTTAAGAACAACTTAGTCGATCCTAATAATGTGCTACAGAGTTGGGATCCAACACTTGTCAACCCATGTACATGGTTCCATGTGACATGTAACACTGAAAATAGTGTTATAAGAGTGTAAGTAGATGCTTTCTGCTTATTTTGTGATCATTCTTGCTTGTCATACGTCATTCAGAAAATCATTGCTGCTCAGATAAGAATGCTATCTTACTCTCAGTGTTGCTATCTTACTCTCAGTGTTGCTTTTCCATTGTCTTGTTTCAGAGATCTTGGAAATGCGCAGTTATCTGGCCAGCTTGTACCGCAGCTTGGTCAGCTTAAAAATTTGCAGTACTTGTAAGTTTTGATCCATTTATGTTGTTGACTTATCATGATAGTAAATATTTATGAAAAAACTGAGATGTTTATTGGTATAAAATGCCTACTTTTGATCCCGTTTTCTTGTAAAAAAAGTCTTACCACTCTTACATAGGCACACTCCCACATGATGAATGGGCAATTCCATCGAAGTGGGCTTGAAATCCAGAAAAATCAACCCAAACCCAACGAAATTTGGATGGCATGGGTCAAATTGGGTCAGGTTTGATTAGTTGTGTGAAGTTTGGGTTGAGGAATTATGGGGTTAAGCCCAACCTATCTCAACCTAACCTACTCTTTGGTTGGGTTCTTGTTGAGTCTGACACAAGTTGCTCCTGTTATTGGGTGTGATTAGTGAACAATGTGTCCAGTTGCACGATCTTACTGATTGTCTATGTAGGATGACTGATCATTCTAGAGCATAGAACAGCCAGGCCTCCTCATCATTCACTACCCTCTGGGAAATAACACACTCAAATGAAACCCATCCGAGTTTTGTAAACCTTTGGTCTGATCACATGATTTTGTTGCCCAGACAACTTTATCTAACAGCTAGCATTTGGATACTTTGAAGCCATCAAAAGAGTGCTTTCCAAAATTGGATGGTTCCGGTTCTTTTTTGCACAGAGATGGGTCATGGAAAAGCCTTTCGAACAAGCTTGGAACCAGGAAATGTCTTTGGAAATTTAAAGTCTTATTAAAAAGTTAAAAGAAATTAACTAACTAATCACCATTTTCTTCTATATCATTTCTTTTTTATTAAGCAAGAATGTGGGATGTTCTGATTTTTTCATTTAGTTTATGAGTATATGGTATAGATTACAGGGATGAGAAGATTATTGTGTAGAATAAGAGTTGGCCGGTTATTACTCTAATTGAATCATCAGAGCCCTTGATGCTAGGACCTCAAAGTTTATATCTTTAAGTGCATTTTATTGGGATTCGATCCAATGCTTATGCTAAAGGTCAAATTGGTGTCAAATTGGGCAAAAAAAAATGCCAGTTCATGAAGGTAGGTGTGTGTGGTAGGGGGTTTTGGAATGATTGTAGGTAGACCCTTTGTACTGAACAGAAAAGGGTTTTGCTTGTCTAAAAGCGAACATGGGTTTGCTTGAGTGTGTGTCCAATTTTATTATATTCAGGTTATTTGAAAAAAAAAAGAAAAAAAAAGAAGAAGAGATCTGTACATGAATTTAACTCATGACCTGATGATTCCATCCCTCGGCCTGAAACATTGTTTTAGTGTATCTGTTGTATACAAATATATTAATATTGTATCTATTCATAGAGGGTTTTATTCGAGTGAGCAGTGTTTGCATGTAACATGCAAACTTTTCTGTGGGGCCCACTGTTGGCCCCATCACTACTTTGAGTAGAATAATCCATGTGAAGTAGTTCACACCTAATCATTTCCAAATCGCAATTGATATATATTTAAAAAAAGGTCATTACCCAGTGCAGGTCCTGCCAAAGCAGGGTCTTGGACGGGTCCCGACGGGAGATAGATCTAAACTTTGGCATTTTTGCACAAAGTGGTTGCTTGCAGGTCTTGAACCTATCACGCATGGCCCTCGAGTCTTTTACCATTGCACTAAAGCAATGACCCTATATAGTTTTCATAAATTGGAGCCAGGCCCGAATATCAGTGAGGTCCAAAAGCAAGGTCCATATCCAGATTAGAGTTGGGTCCTCAGGGGCCCCGAGCAATTGGGTACTCGGAGGTTTATTGACATCCCTAGGTAATTTCCAGTACATCTGGCTTATTGGATCCCTTGACTTTGCAACTTGAAGTCATAAGGGATGAAGTGCATGATTCCGCTTCTATAAGAGGACATACTTATTCCTGCTTCAACCCCTTTTCTTTTAAATTTAACGTCTCCTCCCAAAAGAAAACAATATATTAGAAAAAAAAAAGAGTTTTCTTGAAGTGCAAAGAACTGTCATTATGAGGTGAGTTCATGTAGGCAGCTGGCAATAGTTTTGGTCATATCAGATTCACTGTTTAGCAGGACAATATTGTCATCTCATATGATGAATTTATTATGTTTAAAATTGGGATTACTATGAATTAAAATCACCACCTATGCTAATTCCTCACTGTAATGGATAACGGTGACTGATTTTTCTTTTCCTATTCTATTTTATTAAGCTATTTAGTCATTCTTCCTTTTTAACTACTCTTGAAATATAACATGTACCACTATTCTTGGAAATGAGAGAAAAGTATGGGCATTTTGATGACAGCTCTTGAACATGCTTGTGGAAGTGTAGATTTCATCTGTGCACACTCCTACTTAACACCGTGGCTTATGTATATGATATTTGCTTCTTCTTGTCTTGTGAAGGCAGAATGTTGAGAGTGATTCCCTGATAACTACACATAAATTCCCAGTATTTATATTAATGTTTACAAGGTACAATTACATGAATACCCCTTTCAAAGTGTTTAAAAGGGAGAATATGTACAAGGCATTTTGGAAACAACTAATTTACAATTACTTAACTAGATTGTAGAGGGACTCAGATTAGTTGGGTTGTCAATACTCTGTTGGTGTACCCAATTCAGTATTCTCTTCACAGTAACTATTTTGGGAAGGTGTCTTCCCCTTCTTTTGTTTAGTGTTGAGGTGTTTTCGCCTCTTTGGGGTATTTTGCCCTTCCCTTTTTCCTTGCTTTTGTTTTTTCTGCCTCAGTGCTCTTCTTAGCTTTTCAGTATATATCTTCTGTACCGTTTAGTCTTTGATCTATACAAGTTACCATTCAAAGAAAAAAGAAAAAAAAAACTATGTCAGACACTTCTGGATATTCTGGGTGCAACCCATTTTCACAATATGAATTTTTCTTGGCAAAGGAATGATGCCACATGGCCCAAATGACTTTAAAACCCTAAAAGCCTAGATTGAATTTCAGCCATCCATTATAGTTTTTAAAACTTTATAACCCTTGTTAAAGAATGCTAAACATCATCATTTGCAACTTTGGAAGAATGAAACATTAAAAAGAGCTATGTGCGGGCTGTGTTATGTGTGTGATCTTCTAGGAGCTGAGGGCCCCACTTTCTGTACCTGTGGGAGTAGCACTCTGCTGTGATCTGGTTGCCAATTCTGGACAACCAGACTGGGACCTGTACAAGATGGGCTTGGCCTGATTTGGGCCCGATTCAGTTGGGTTCAAGAACACTGACTTGCTGTCCCTGTCTTGTGGACCCCTGGGCTATTTGGGTGTGGTTCCGGTGGATGGGCTGGTTGGACCTTAAAGGTCTGATTTGAATCTGCATCAAATTCAGCCACTTAGAATTTGACCCATCTCGGCCATCCAATCTGTGGTTTTGCCAAATTCTCTTTATTAGGCTTTTTTGTTGACTGATCAAGATGGACCGCTTCGATTGATCAAATTGACCTAAATGTTTTAGGGCCTGATCAGTTACATGGTCCTCTAAATTTTGGCCATCCAAGTGTGGATGAGTGCATCAGAATTTAAGTTTTGTAACTGTTTGACACAATGCGGGGACATGTTAATTTCATATCAGTTAAAAAGGTTTCTGTCATTTGTAAACCTTGTCAGGGTACCATTGATAGAATTATGTTTTATCTTTGCAGGGAACTTTACAGCAACAACATTAGTGGAACCATTCCTAGTGATCTTGGAAATTTAACGAGCCTAGTGAGCTTGGATCTTTATCTTAATAATTTTACGGGTTCTATACCTGATACATTGGGCAACCTATCGAAGCTGCGTTTTCTGTAAGAAAATTTATCCTTTATGATTTCTTGCCTATTAATTTCTTGTGCATTTCGGCATATGATTTATGTAAAGCTTTTTCACCAGTTTCAGGTAGAGTTTATATGGTAATGTGTAAATCTTTCTAGGTAATGCGAGATTATGATTTGGTTTTGGAGTCATGATAACTTCATCCTGGAAAATTTCAAAACCGGAAGTCCATACCTTTTGTGGAACATCGAAGATGGGCCGGCCCTATGAGTTTCAAATCTAGAAGCAATTGAATTTTAAACTAAGAATTTAGAATACAAAGATGTTCCTTTGGTATTTTGACAAGTTTCAAAATGATCCTATCCAGCTGTTTTCCCATTGGGCCATCACACGATAGTGAAACCCTAACATTTCTCCCTCCTTTTCCTATGAGAGTTTTCTGATCCAGTTACTGAATTTTTGTAGATCATGTACTAGCGTCTCGATAATGTTTCTATGAACAATCTCTAAGTTCGATAATAGTCATCCATAAAAAGTAATAAAACATAGAAGTTTGCTATGAAGCACGGACACTCCAAGATGGCTCCCGTGTCCGTGTCGGACACGTGTCGGACACGGACACGGCAGGACACGTGTCCGACAGGCCGAAAACGTGTCCTGGAATTTTTTTTTATTTTTTAAATTTCGGGCACAGCTCGGACACGGGGTGGACACGGCTCGGACACGGGGTGGACACGGCAGGACATGGCTCGGACATGGCAGGACATGGGGTGGACACGGCAGGACACGTTGTGGACACGGCAGGACTAAAATATAATTAAAATTAGCTCAACTTGGGTTAAAATTAGAAAAAAAAAGAAGAAGAAGGGGGTAAATTTAATTTTTTTAAACTTATAACCCTAATGTTATATTCACTTTTCGTTTGTGAAATCAAAAGGAGGGAAATGGCCACATCTGGGAGACGGAGAAATAGAAGATGAAAAGGGGGAATCGCCGCCATCAGTGAAACGAAAAAGAAGAAGAAGAAGAAGACAGCGTGAGGAAGATCTACGCTTGCGCATGGAAGATCTGAGCATGAGGAAGATCTGCGTGGAAGATGCATGAGGAAGATCTGCAACTGCGCATGGAAGAAGAAGAAGGAGGAGGGGGAGGAGGAAGAATAGGTACTGCTGTTTTTTTTTTTTTTTTGCTGCTTTTTTTTCCCTCTGCAGTGCTGCAGTGCTGCTACTGTTTTCTTTCTTTTTTTTTTTTTTTTTTGAACTACTACTGTGCTATTGCTGTTTTTTCTTCCATCTGACTGTTGCGCCGCTGCTGCTGCTTTCTTTCTTTCTTTTTTTTTTTTTCGAACTGTTGTTTTCTTTTTCCTTGTTTCTTCCATCTACCTGCTGCTGCTGCTGTTGCTGTTTTTTTTTATTGCTGTTTTTTTCTTCCATGGGATTCTTGTGCTGTTGCTGTTCTATTGCTGTTGCTGTTTTCTTTTTTTCTTTTTTATCTTTTAGTGTTGCTATTTTTTTTTTCCACGGGACTGCTTTGCTGCTGCTGTTGTGTTGCTGCTGGTGCTGTTTTCTTTTTTTTTTTTTTTTCGAATTGCTGCTGCTGCTATGTTTTTTTTAGTGCTGTTTTTTTTAAATGGGACTGCTGTGCTGCTGCTGTTTTTTTTTTATTTTGGCTATTGTTTTCTTTCTTCTTTTTTTTTTCGAACTACAACTACTGCTATTTTTTTTATTTTTTCAATGCTGTTGTTTTTTTTTTTCCATGGGACTGCTGTGTTGTTGCTGCTGTTTTCTTTCTTTTCTTTGTTTGTTTTTTTTTTTTTCAGAACTACTGCTGCTATATTTCCATACTACTGCTGCTTTTTTTTTTCCAGAATTGCTGGATTTTTTTTTCCAAGTTTATTTTTCAATGTGATAGTTTGTTTTTCAATGTGATAGGAAATTGATTCGATTATGATGTAATTGTGACATGTAATGTTGAGAATGATTGATGTACTATGGGCTTATGGCCTACTATTACATTACATTATGCATTATAGATTTTATTTTTTATTTTTCCATCATCAGTTATGTTTTTTTCTTTATTAATTGTGACATTATACTTTTTAATTTGGCTAAAAATATAACTATTCTTTAACTTTATGATTATATATAAAAATATATATTTATTATTTGCCGTGTCCTAGCCGTATTCGTGTCCTACTTTTTTAGGATTTGCCGTATCGCCGTGTCCGTGTCGTGTCGTATCCGTGTCCGTGTCCGTATCCGTGCTTCATAGGAAGTTTGTCTTCATCGCCTCAATCCCCTACATCAACTTATCCTAGGGTTGTTGTCATCTCTTGTAGCATAAATCTCAGTTCTATGCTTGTGCAGTGCATCCATTATTCCATGACATTTGCCCCAATCCTTCAAATAGGCAACATATTGTGGCATATTGTATCTGATACTTCACTTTTTTTGTATAAAATCTATATCCTTGCCACATCCATGCCATGTCCATGCATATGTGGGCCATGGACATCATAGATGGCATGGATAAACGATCACCATCTGTTAATGTCTCCTCTGTCTCATACGGCCAGAGTATGGGTAAAGAGACACACTCAAACACATACTCCTCTGTCTCATACAGCCAGAGTGCGAGTAAAGAGAGACACTATAACACATACACTCAAAATATCTGGAACGGTCCACTGTTCTGGACAAAGGGAAAAAGGTCTAGCTTATGGGACTAACATGCTGCTCAACCCATCCATCCACCACCACCACCATCAAATGATCAATCTCACCCCTTTACACTCACTGCCCTTGAATCCAAACCCAATTTGACACCCTTCAGAATTTTGCTTCCCTTAATTGTTTGTGAAAAACACATGAAAATCTGGAGCGTGTTCAATGTTTAACAACTGAAACTTTTAAGGGCTTGCAATCTAGGGCTAGGATGATCATGTTGCCCCTGTATTTTGAACATGTCTAGGTCAGACATTGACCTATTCAACATTTTACCCTCATGAGCATGCATCCAGGCGGTCTCCACATGAGGGAGCACTTTTTACCCTACATGTCTGCACACAGACATCGCACACCGAAGCACCCACACACACACACACGCATATAGGAGAATTCTTAATTTAGCCGCTTTCATGCCCCCACTTCACTACAGTGGACAGTGGGGCCTATTTATTAGAAATTCAAGCCAAGCAGTCACCTTATGAGAAACTGAAATAGTTAGAGAAGAAATATGATTTGTGTTTGTCAATAGCAACTGTCATTTCATTAGCCAGACCAATGTTGTCAAAGGCGAAAGGCTCATTGAGGCACCAAGGTCTCCTGGGGCCTAGGCACTAGGCGCGGGCTTTATTATAGCAAGGCGCACATTGTAGATAAAAAAAGATATTTTAGCATAGACAAATAATTTAAAATTCAACGTAGGCAAGGCGAAAAGAATTCACGAATTACAACAAAAAAAGGCAAGGAATAGTAAAAGAATTCCAAAACTGATAAAAGCATCCATTACTCTAAATGCTAAATATTCAACATCATCATCATCATCATCATCTTCATCAAAGCGTTATCCCAACCATGTTGGGTCGGCTACATAAGTTTTATTTCTCCATTCCGTTCTATTTTGAACTAAATCTTTCAATAAGTGAAACTTCTTCAAATCTGAATTAATGACTTCCATCCATGTTTTCTTCGGCCTGCCCCTACCTCTTGATGGGCGCTCCACCTGTATATCCAGACTTTTTCTCACCAGTGCCATTACTGGCCTACGCTCAACATGCCCAACCCATTTTAAACGAGTTTATCTAATTTTATCCCCTATTAGTGCTACCCCTAAATGTTCTCGAAAGCGCTCATTTCTAATTTTATCTTTTCTAGTTTTACCACACATTCACCTAAGCATTCTCATTTTCGCTACATCCATCTTATGAATATGGTCTTCTTAATTGGCCAATATTCTGCTTCTATGTCATAGCTGGTCTAACCACTGTCCTGTAAAATTTACCCTTCAATTTCGTTGGCATTCGTCTGTCACAGAATACTCCCGAAGCTAGTCTCTACTTCAGCCATCCAGCTTTTCTCCTATGCTCTACATCTTCATCAATCTCTCCATCCTTACTGATTATCGATCCTAGGTACCGAAAAGAATCTCTACGTCGTATCTCATAGGTTTCAATTTTGACAGTGGTTTTAATACTTTGTGTATGTCCACTAAAGTTGCAAACCATATATTCTGTCTTTGTACGACTTACTTTAAAGCCTCTAGATTCTAATGCTTCCCACTATCTCTCAAGCTTTGCATTTACACCCTCTCTTGATTCATCCACCAATACTATATCATCTGCAAATAATATATACCATGGTATTTTTTCTTGAACATACACAGTTAACTCATTTATAATTAATGCAAAGAGATAAGGGCTTAAGGTTGATCCCTGATGTAAACCTATAGTCACGGGGAATCCACCTGTTTCTCCACATATGGTTCTCACATTTATTATTGCTCCTTCGTACATATCCTTAAAAATTTCAATGTAATCTTTAGGGACATTCATTTTCTTTAAGACCCATCAAATTAAATTCCTCGGTACCCTATTATAGGCTTTTTCCAAATCGATAAAAACCATATGTAGATTTTTCCTTTTTGCTCGGTATTTTTCCATTCATTGCCTAAGTGAAAAGATAGCTTCCATAGTTGATCTCTCTGGCATAAAACCAAATTGATTTTCAGAAATCTTGGTCTTCTTTCTCAGTCTTTGCTCCATTATTCTCTCCCATAACTTCATAGTATGACTCATAAGCTTAATCCCTCGATAGTTGGTACAATTTTGTATATCTCCTTTATTCTTATATTAGGTACTACAATGCTTCTTCTCCATTCATCCGGCATTTTCTTTGTCATAAGTATCTTATTGAATAGTCTACATAACTAACTTACCATAACATCTTCTAAGCATTTCCATACCTCTATCGGAATACCATCTGGGCTTGTTGCCTTTCCTGTATTCATTCGCTTCAATGCTTCTTTCACTTCTACCCCTCTAATTCTATGGAGAAAAGTATACTCTTGTGATGAAGTATCATCCTTAACTCTTGTATCACCCAAATGTTCTTCATTTAGAAGTTTGCTAAAATATTCCTTTTACCTTTTTTTAATATCATTGTCCTTCACCAAAATATTTTTCTCATTGCCTTTGATATATTTGACATGATCTAAGTCCTTACTTTTCTTTTCTCTTATTTTTGCAAGCTTAAAAATATCATTTTCTCCTTCTCTTGTTCCCAACCTATTATAGAGGTCATCGTATGTTTTGAACTTTGTACTACTTATTACTTTCTTAGCTTCTTTCTTTGCCTTCTTATACAGCTCAAAATTTTCCGTACTTTTAATTTCCTGCCAAACTTTGTAGCAATGTTTTTTCTGTTGAATAATTTCCTGAACCTCCATACTCCACCACCATGTTTCTTTATTAATGTTTCTTCCCTTTTGATTCTTCAAGTACCTCCTTTGCAACATTCTTAATGCAATTAACCATTTGATTCCATATTACTGTAGTTTCTCTTTCAATATTCCATTCTCCCTTCTCAATCATTTTGTCCTTAAATATATTTGCTCTTTTCCCCTTCAAATATCTCCACCTTGTTTTAGGGTCCATTTTGTTTATTACCGCTCTCTTTCTACTTCTAATGCAAATATCTAAAACTCCGAGCCTATGTTGCGTAGTCAAACTCTCTCTTGGGATAACCTTGCAATCTTTATAAGCCAATCGGTCCTGTTTTCTAACTAGAAAAAAGTCTATCCGACTCCTATTACTCCCACTTTTATATGTAATTAAATGCTCATCTCTCCTTTTAAAGTAAGTATTTGCTATTACAAGATCAAATGCCACTGCAAAGTCCAATATAGTGTTTTTGAATTCATTCTTTTCTCCAAATCCATGCCCTCCATGCACTCTCTCATATCCTCTATTATCTCTTCCTATATGCCCGTTTAAATCCCCTCCAAGGAAAATCTTATTACTATTTGGGATTTCTTGCATTAAATCATCCATCTCCTCCCAAAATTGTCTTTTCACACATTCCTCTAGTCCTACTTGGGGAGCATATGCACTGATGATATAAATTATATCTTCTTCTAGCACTAGTTTAATTGCTATAATTCTATTACCAAACCTCTTTACTCTCACAATTTTTTCTTTCAAATCCTTATCTACAACTATACCCACTCCATTTCTTGTATTACTCTTTCCTGCATAGAAAAGCTTATACCCATTCGTGAGATCCTTAGCTTTATTTCTTTTCCACCTTGTCTCCTGTATACAAGCTACACTAATTCTTTTTCTTTTCATTACCTCAACCAACTCCATGCTCTTGCTTGTCAAGGTTAATTTTCTTATTCTTCCTCTTCTTCTCATGGAGTAACTTCTTTAACCGCACTAGCCCCAAGTTATGCGGTAGCCGTTGCACACTTTTCACTGCAGCTGGGGGACGCTGCAATGCGTCGCTTAAAGTGGGGAACGCCCTAGCTTTATCGTGAAATATTATTTTCTCAGAATTCATGTTTGGATTGTGATAAAGTTTTACGCTGACTGTCACCTACTTAATGCAACCCTCCTCTTTCACCCGGGCTTGGGACCGACAGCAAAAACTAGCGGAGTTAAATGCTAAACATTCGACAATAGTACAAAAGTCCCATAAAATAAGTCATTGCCATTCTCATTTAATTGACACATTAATCTAACAGTAATTTGACACTCATCAAGGAATCAATCAAATTAATGATTGAATTAGTACATCATTTTGAAAGAAAAATTTAAAGCATATAATAATTTTGAATCAGTACATCATTTTGAAAGAAAAATTGAAATCATATAGCAATGGCAGCATGATGGAAGAAGAAGGGGAGGCAGTAGCAGCAGTAGTAACCAAAAAAAAAAAAAAAAAAGGAAGAGAGAGAGAAATAGAAAAAGCAGCAGCAGTAGCAGTACCGTCTAGAAAAAAGAAGAAGCGGCAACAGCAAATGGAAGAAGAAGGGTGAAGTAGTGGAGGGAAGAAGAATAGCCAACAGGCTAATCTCTATGCCAAAAGGTTTAAGGATAGGATGCCTAGGTACCTCACCAGAGGCAACAAATCAACTCTCAACTGAGAAATAACTCAAATTCTTATTCAATATCAATGTTCTATATACCATGAGGAGGGTTTACATATTTATTTATAACTAAAGTACTTTCTAACTAAGGAAACAACCAAATTCAAATCATGTAAGTAAATCTTAAACTAAACATAATATGAACTTCTAAATATTAAAGAATCCTGGATAATTAAGAAAGCAACTACTAATGGGAACTAATCTTCTTTACTGGGTTTTATTAGTTTTGTGCCCAATGAGCTGACGAATCATGGATCTAGCCTGCATCAAATGGGAGGCAGTAGCAGCAGCAATAAAAAAAAAAAAAAAATGAAAACGGCAAAAGTAAAGGGGCATGCGCCTGGTTGCGCCTTCAGGCGTGCGCTTGTGCTCTTCAACTATGCTTCACTGAAGGCGCCTCACCTCGAAGTGGCTAAGGCACACAAGGTGCACCTCGGTGTGAGGCGCATCGAGGGATGCGCCTCGGTGTGCCTTTTACGACAGTGAGCCAGGCAATTCTGAGTTTGTTATTCAGCCAAAGTTTTGGAAAGAGAAATGTCAATGGATGGAAGAGGATATTGATGGTGTAGAAGTCTGTGAACATGTTCATATTTAGATTTGAAGGACCTTTCAAGAACTGTACCAGACAACCTGTTTAAAAAAAAAAAAAAAAAAAAAAAGGGATCTGAACCAGTCTCGTCTCTTGCCGATATTTGTCTAAGGTAGTAGAATCCATAGGACAGATAAATTGAGGCTCCATTGGAGCCAACTGATCCCATAAATTTGTCATCTGGACATAGAATTTATGAGTGATAGCATTGCCCTATTATGCATTTTAAATTTCCCACTCAAGTTGATACCTACAAACATAATTTGTCAGCTTACCAGCAAGACAAGTAATCCAATGCATCTTTGAGTTGCTTATGTTTGACAAATGAGAACTGGTTCCCAATAGTTGGGTTGACAGGAGTAGCTATCCTTGAATTTATTTTTCTTCCCATTCTTCATAATTAGGGTCCTCGTCAGAAATTTCTACTTTTCCAGAAACATATTTTCATAATTAATTTTCCATTAGATGGGAACAATGTGCATGGTTGGTTTCATAGACTGCAATTTCTTGTGTGTGATTAGAACTCATTATTTAAGATACAAGACTTCAAACATCGGAGAAACTGAACTTCAAAAAACCAAATTCAAACCGTTAAGGATGCAGATGAGCCAGGATAAATCCTCCCAAGATGACTGAAAAAAAGATCCAAAAAATAAAGAAAAAAAAGGAATAGCTTACCTCCTTTAGTTGTCAAGAATATTGGGACCCGATATATCTCCTTTGGCTATGAAAACCCTATCAGATCATTAGTCTTGCATTTTAATGCTGGGCCAACTGAAGCACAATCATCCCTGTTAGAGCTCTTAGATGATCCAGCTGGGGGAAAAAAAATATGGATTTGCAGATTGAAAGGAAATATAGTGCAGATTCCTCAACTGATCTGCACAAGAGATCCAGAGCTTCTAAAGCTTTGTCAAACTTAGATTTGTGGCTCAGGTCTTGGCCACTCCCAGTTTTGCATTCCTAACTGTAGCCGAATCTCCAATAGGTTTTTTCCTTGAGGACTAGAAGACTAAAGAAACCAAATCTCGAGCCCAAAGCTTTCATATTTGTCAAAAAAGTAGATTTCTCTCAAACTGGCCTCTGACAAAAAGGCAAAGAAGTCTTCCAGTTCACACGGGGGAGACTTATGTTAAGTCACACAAATAGGACTTCCAGGACTTATGTGAAAATGACTTATGAGGTCTCTAATCCAGGTCTTGAGAGATCCTGTCTCTCCATACATGGTAGCACAGGCACAGACAGATAGCCAAGAGCCATAGCTTCTATACCATGAAAACAGTGAGAGCATACGAGAATTGAAGGAAATTTTCGTTTGTAGGTCAATGCAACCATATGCCCTCCCTTTATATGATTGCGTTGAATACAAATATAGATATGTATTTGCTGTCCCTCTATCTTTTAGGATTAGAACACATATCAGCAGATATGATAGTCCTGGGGTACACAATAAATATGTGGTGAACTGCAAAAAATGTGGCAGTCTCGTGGAGTTATGGTATATGTGAACAAAAGTTCATCTTTCTTTACTGGAGCCACACCTCGTCTATTTTCTCATCTATTTTAAGTGATAACCCAAAGTTGGCCTGACACTAAGTTATGTTTATCCTTTTGTCTCTTTGTGGATGTCTGGTCCTTTAGATGATCCTTGCCTGAGGTCCCCAAATGACAACGGTATATTTCTGCAGTGAAATACTTAATTGCTATTTGTATTTAGTGAAGGTGCATTTTCAGGGATGATTTCTTTTGCCTTTTTTTTTATGAATTGATTCTTTTATCATTCCAATGATTTCTAATTTATGATACTGCATTAAATCTCTGTGGAAGGATAGCCGGCTCAACAACAATACCTTGTCGGGTCAAATTCCTATGTCTTTGACAACTGTAGGGGCATTGCAAGTTCTGTAAGTCTATTTTTAATGTAGCAACCTCAAATTTTTTTTTTATTTTTATTTCCTTTCTAGAGTAACTTACTGGAATCTCACTGTGGAATGTTTGTAATGGAAAATGTAGGGACCTGTCCAACAACCAACTAAAAGGACCCGTTCCAGACAATGGCTCCTTTTCATTGTTCACCCCAATCAGGTCTCTTGTTTAATTAATTCTATGAGCAGTAGAAACTTTACTTTGGTGAGGTTTATAACTTACTTCAGATTTGTCATTTTGCAGTTTTAATAATAACAAAGAACTGTGCGGCCCAGTTACAGGGCACCAATGTCCTGGAGCTCCTCCATTTTCTCCACCTCCCCCATTTGTTTCACCAACACCAACCTCTTCTCAAGGTGATACTTTCGATCTTTAATCTTTCTAATTATAGTTTATGGAAGTATTTTTCTGCTTTAGTTTCTCTTCTATCTCTGGCCCTTGAGAAGTTTTGACTGGTTTGACTGGTTTCACTTTGGCATATGATGCTCCAGTTGGCTTCATTCTTCATCATGCTCTCTTCTTTTTGTGTGTGTGAGTATATGTGCGAGCACTCTTATTTGATACTAGTGAATGGGGACAGTCATAAGGTGAATCTATCACGTCATTATCATCATCATCAAAGCTTTATCCCAGCAATGTTGGGGTCAGCTACATGAATTCTAGTTCTCCATTCCGTTCTATTTTGAACTAAATCCTTAGATAAGTTAAACTTCTTCAAATCTGATTTAATGGCCTCCATCAATGTTTTCTTCGGCCTTCTTTTACCTCTTGATAGGCCATCTACCTGGATAGCCAAACTTTTTCTCACCGGTGTCATAACCGGCCTACGCTCAACATTCCCAAACTATCCTAAACGGGTTTCTCTAATCTTATACCCTATTGGTACTACCCTTACATGCTCTCAAAAGTACTTATTTCTAATTTTCTCTCATAGTTTTACTACACATCAACCTAAGCATTCTCATCTCTGCCACATCCATCTTATGTATATGTGCCTTTTTAATTGGCCCTTTAATTTCGTTGGTATTCGTCAGTCACAAAACACTCTAGAAGCTAGTCTCTACTTCAGCCATCCAGCTTTTATCCCATTATCAACATCTTCGTCAATTTGTCCATCCTTACTAATTATCGAACCCAGTTACCGAAAAGAATTTCTACATGGTATCTCATGTTTCAATTTTAACAGCGGTTTCAACACTTTATATATGTCCACTGAAGTTGCAATTTATATATTCTATCTTTGTACGACTTATTTTAAAGCCTCTAGATTCTAATGCGCCCCGCCTCGCCATCTCTCGAGTTTTATATTTATACCATCTTTTGATTCATCCACCAATACTATATCATCTGCAAACAGCATATACCATAGTACTTCTTTTTGAATATGCGTAGTTAACCCATTCATAATCAATGCAAAGAGATAAGGGCTTAAGGCTGATCCTTGATGCAAACATATAGTCACAGGAAATCTGCTTGTTCCTCCACATGTGGTTTTCATATTTGTTGCTGCTTCTTTATACATATCCTTAAAATTTTCAATGTAACCGCATGGAATATTCCTTTTCTTTAAAACCCACCAAATTAAATCCTTTGGTACCCTATCATAGGCTTTTTCTAAATCAATAAGGACCATATGTAGGTTTTTCCTCTTTGCTCGATATTTTTCTATTAATTATCTAAGTGAAAAGATAGCTTTCATAGTTGACCTCCCTAACATAAAACCATATTGATTTTCAGCAATCTTAGTCTTCTGTCTAAGTCTTTGCTCCATTATTCTTTCCCATAACTTCATAGTATGACTCATAAGTTTAATTTCTCGATAGTTGGTACAATTTTGCATATCTCCCTTATATATAGGTACTACAATGCTTCTTCTTTATTTATCCGGCATTTTCTTTGTCACAAGTATCTTATTGAAGAGTCTATATAGTCGAATCACCCCAACCTCTCCGAAGCATTTCCATACCTCTATCTGAATATCATAAGGTAAATCTATCTAATGGTGAATAATAAATATCATGCCAATCATAGTGATATATGGGCATGTGCCAATTTTTCGAATTAAGAAAAGTGTATTTGTCTAATAATATGCCTTGATGAGAAGTGGATGCTCATTCCTTCTCCAAAGTCCAAACTGGAAGTTATCTGATTGAAACTGCATACCTGTTTAGATTGCTTTATAATTTCTGTTAAAACAAGAGTAGCTGAGATGGGATACACTGTTATCCTATTAACTTCTATGTTAAATGATGTTTTTAGGTGCAAACACTGCCCCCAGCACTGGAGCAATCGCTGGGGGGGTAGCTGCTGGAGCTGCTTTACTATTTGCTGCACCTGCAATTGGGTTTGCATGGTGGCGACGCCGGAAACCACAAGAACATTTCTTCGATGTACCAGGTTAGCACATCAACTGCAAGTGGATAAACTGAATATATATATATATATGGATATGTAATAGCATGCCAAATTTTCTCTTTGCAGCTGAAGAGGACCCTGAAGTCCATCTTGGCCAGCTCAAAAGATTCTCACTGCATGAATTAAGAGTTGCAACTGATAGTTTTAGCAACAGGAACATTCTGGGCAGAGGTGGGTTTGGGAAAGTGTACAAGGGACGCCTAGCAGATGGTTCACTAGTGGCTGTGAAGCGACTGAAAGAAGAGCGTACACCAGGTGGGGAACTACAGTTCCAAACAGAAGTGGAAATGATCAGCATGGCAGTGCATCGAAACCTCCTCCGGTTACGTGGCTTTTGCATGACACCCACAGAACGGTTACTTGTCTATCCCTATATGGCGAATGGGAGTGTGGCATCATGTTTAAGAGGTATTAATCACGCATGTTGCAGGCTTATTATTTTATTCCCTACTGCATTTTGCTGTGACTGCATGCATTTGAGTTTTGCACTTTTATTTACTTTTTGGGGTGAGGGGCCCAAGCATGTGTATCTATTGTCACTTTACTAGTCTATGAAGTGCTCTACAATATCATTTTTGTGGCCTGTTTTGCAGAACGCCTGGAATCAGCACTTCCACTTGATTGGCCGACAAGGAAACGGATTGCACTGGGATCTGCAAGAGGGTTGTCCTACCTGCATGATCATTGTGACCCCAAGATCATTCACCGTGATGTAAAAGCTGCAAACATCTTATTGGATGAAGAGTTCGAGGCAGTTGTTGGAGATTTTGGCCTGGCTAAACTTATGGACTACAAGGATACCCATGTGACAACTGCTGTCCGTGGTACAATTGGGCATATAGCGCCAGAATACCTCTCCACAGGGAAGTCTTCTGAGAAAACTGATGTTTTTGGCTATGGGATTATGCTTCTGGAGCTTATCACTGGACAAAGAGCATTTGATCTTGCTCGGCTTGCAAATGATGATGATGTGATGTTGCTTGACTGGGTATGCTTTCTAATCCTTCCAGGCCCACTTTTGCTTAGTCGCATGCAATTTGTTTCTCTTAACAGTTTTTTCGTTTAGGGAGTGCTTGGTGTTGGAAATGATTTGTTAGGAAGGGAGCTTTTATCATTAGGGTAATGGGTGAAGATATACAAGCGACTATAAGAATGTGAAAGACTATAGTCAACGATAACTCTATTTCTCTTGCCTAGATTGGCCATTCCCTTTAAGAATAGCCCATTCTTTGGAAACCCTTACACAAAGCCCGAAATCTATCAACTGATTTAGCCTTAAAATCCTTTAAAATTCAGCCTCATCCATTTCATCCTTTGATTGTTATATCTTTATAAATGTTTTCTCTTGAAGTGAACTATCATGTGGTGTAGATGACACATTTCAATGGTGTTCATTAAAGATTCGCTCATGTTAATAACCAAAAATACCAAAAGCTTGAGCTGTTAGTGAACGACAAAACAATGTACATGAAAGGGTCCTAACAGCCCCCCTCACTTATGGGGCTCCACACTTGGATGGAAACAGGCCAACGGCCATACATGGACAGAAACATGTCCTAGGAATTTCTAATACGTAACCCCTGGCTTTGGTACCATTTTAATAGCCCGAAACACCAAAAGCTTGAGCTGTTAGTGAACATCAAAACAATGTATATCAATGGTCCTAACAACTCACTCTCGCATGACACAGATTTTCTCGTGCTCAAACTGAACTTCCAACACCCTCCCCCTCCCCCTCCTCTCCCTTGTATAAGATTCTTTTGTAGAGCTCAAAATCATTGCAAAATCATGTTGTGGGCATTGTTGTCAAAATCCTACTATTTGTATAGAATCCTAAGGAAAAAGATTTTTGTATCTATGTAATAAATTCTATTTATTGGTGAATCTCAGGGTTCAAGTGTGAATCTTATGATTTAATACTTGTTTTATCAAAACTTATGATTCAAGTGATTCGTTAGAGTGGGAATAACCCCTGCTGATAGGTTAATATTAGTATTTTTTGTTTTCTTTCTTTTTTTAGAATTTCTATTGTTAGAAGGTTATATACTGATTAGCAAATCCCTTTTAAGAGTTTTAGCAACTTTGGGAAGGTTTTCAAGAGAAATACTGACTAGAGCATTTGACTATATGTATGGGATTTTGTCATGTAGTTATTTTTTAAATCTTTTTCTGTATTTTCTTCATGAATACTTTTTTAACTTTGGGGTTGGTTGTTTCACCCCATTTACATATGTAAACATCCCACATTTACATATATAAACATCCCACATGTGAAATGGTTTGACACCATTTATGTTTGTTTGCAGGTTTTACACACAGTGTGTAAATTTCATGCGATTTTGGTGTGTAAATTATGCGCAAAAGGGCCCTTATATTTTCACAGTTTCACACCCCCTTTGCTTTTGCAGTGCTATAGTAACATTAGCCCTTCACACCTCTTTCTTTTTTTTTTTTTTCTGGGGCTCCCAAATCATGGTCCGAACCACTAAACATGTTAGGAAAGAAAAAATGGCTATGGTACCAAATTTCAGCTGTTGGATCACCATAAATTGTGAGATTTATGAAAAAGTCCATATCGTGGATCTTCATTTCTAAACTTTTGTGGGCCCCATTTCACAATCCAAACCGTTAATCCTCTTTAAAAGGCCATTTTCAGCTAGGTGTTCAAATTTTAATTGTTGATTCAACATGGATCTTGAAATATCTTCAAAAAACATATAAATTGTTGGATGCATGCTCTATTGGTACGGTGCATTCCATGAGTTGAAAAGACAGTCCATTTTTTTTTCCCAGATTTTTGGATCATCTGGGCCTCTAATGCAAGATTGGAATTGGAGACCTTCTTCACAAGGCCATAGACAACAAGTGGTTCAAGTTTCAACTATTGATCCTTCATAGATTGTGAGATATTTGCAAGAAAACCCAGACCATTTGATCTTCAATTTTGATGGGCCCCCTTTTTTTTTTTTTCCGTTTGAACCATTAATCCTCTTTTAAAGGCCACCAATGCCTATTTTGTTGAATCTCATCAATTGATTCGTCATAGATTTTCCAAAATCTGTGACAAAAGGTGAAAGACATATGAAGCATTGGATGCAATTGGATTCACATTTGAAGAGGTGTGAATATGACAAACAATGGATTGTGTTTTATATTTCACTCATTTGCATATGTAAATGACACATATGTAAGTCATTTACATATGTTAACCATTTTCACATCACATGTGAAATTGACAAACGACCCTTTGGTGACATCCAAACCATCTATAAGGTTGATGATCTAGATTTTTTTTTATTTTTTATTTAAATAGAACAAAAATGACACTGCAATTTGTTTGTTTTCCCTAGATGTTGCATCTTAAACATATTTAACTAATCCACACGTCATTTATGATATACATATATTTCTATATATAGGGGCCTGATTCTGTGAGAACTATTCTCACGCACCTATCGTAAGAACTTTTTATGGGATCCAGTTATGGGTCCTATTTGGGGATGGGACTAGGAGGATGAAAAGATCTGTGGGACCACCCTAGATCTCAAGTTTGGCCGCAATTACATATCCTTTGCCCTTTCATCTATGGCCCATAAATCCAGTCTATTTTGATTGGTGCACAATCGATCCAACAGTCTAGTAAATTCGGATTTAACCGAAACTTGGGCGTGTGACCATAGGGGGGTTCGTATGTATTGCGAGGTTTGGATTAGGTGATAAATGGGCCCCACTTAGAGTTCTCACAAAAAAATGGTGAGAACTAGTTCTCACAATATTATTTACCATGTAAATAGGGTAAGGCTAGCCCACTTTCTTGGACGAATGAGGATACAAAAGTTGTTTTCATATGCTACTTTTTAGGGATGGAAGTTAATGCATTTAAATGCTAATTGATGTCAACTATTTTTTCTCCTGTAAATGCTATTAAAGAGGCGAAAACATGGGGCAAGGTAATTGATCTTGCATTTAAAGAATGAGAAAAATTCTCCTTGGACGTTGGATGGGGAAAAATGCCCCTTTTTTTATGAGATTGCTTACCTAAATGCTTATCTTTTACGGAAAGAACGCTTATTTTAAGGGATGTGTAACTCCTTTAACCCACTTTGATTTCAAATTCTTTCCTTAAAAAGGGGCAAGAATCGTCCAATATATGTATGGCCAAACTCCTTAATTGCTAAAACTCCACTGTGGGCCCTCTTGTAAATTAAGAATAAATAAAGTAAAAAATGAGCGAGAAAAGATGGGTATTGGCATATTACTTAGTGGAGGGCTAACAAATAGATGGCTTAAGACATAGGTCCTTTTTTTCCTCCTTATCCCTCTTCCCATAATAAATGCTGCTTTTTTTCATTGGTTGTTATGGAGAGGCTGAAACGCCCTAGCTTGAAAGGGGTATTCGTTAGAATTCCCCATATATATATATTTATAGGAAAAATTTCCTTAAACTCGGGCTTATATAAGAAATTCCGTGAGCTCGAGCCCTAACAGCCCACCCTTAGTCTATTCAAATGGGCCAAACACACGACCCCCTAAATTCCACATGTCCACCAAATTTTGATCAAATCCGAATTTACTGGACCATTGGTCAACTATGTGCCAATTTAAATGGACTATTGACCAATAAGCTTCTGGGGCCCAGATGGAGATGATAGAAACCACGGTTGAGGCTGATTTTTTGCAGAGAGGAAGGTCCTAGGGAGGCCTTCAAATCGCCTCATCCCCATCCCTATATGGGTCCTCAGGTGGGGTCCACTTGTGTGAACCACACACTTGAGCTTACTTTACCCTAAGCTTGAGCTTAGGGGAGTTGGCCCCTTTATATATATATAATTTTTTTTATGCAAGACAATAAGAAATCTGCTCTAATGGGATGCAATGCAATCAGGAATAAAATTAATTAAAAAAAAATTAAAATCATGCTACATGCATAAACAAATATCCCACGTAATGAATCAGCCATAGATTTAAAACATTTTTTCAAATCCTGCAGTAAAATTCTTCGATTTGAGGCGTAGGATCTTAATGGAAAATAAAACTTCCAACACTTAGGGTTGTGATTTATAGGAGAAAGATTTATGGGAAAATAAGGCCAAAATATTCATTATCAAATCTGAAGGTATTGGCTTAATATCTATTTAACAGATCTGAAATTATAATGGATGTAGTAAAGCTCTGCAGAAGGGAAAAGTAGAAAAGATAGTGGTTACTCTTATTGGGCTTTCATCAAACTCTAGTCACAGGAGGCGTTAATGGCGGTTAGACAAAAAAGGTGGCTTGCAAAACCCAAGAAGAAGAAGAAGAAGAAGAGGCAATCTCCTTTATTCTCATTTGGTAATCAAGCTCATAACATAGCATGAAAAAGAAGAAGAAAATCTCCCAATCTCTAATACAATTAAGTCTCCCAACTAAAAAAGGAAAGAGAATAACAAAAGCAAGAAAAAAAAAAGGAAAAAAAAGGGCGCAGGGGGGGATCCCCTCGGGATTTGTGTGCAAGCATGTTGGGCAATCTCGGCATTTTTTTTCTTTTTTTTTTTTTTTACTTTTAAGTGGTGGCCCCTCTTATCTTGCTTAATACATATTATCTTAATAAAACTTAAAGCACTTAAAACATGGGCCCCTCCTCTTTAGCATAGACTTTAAAAAAAAAAATTAAAACATGGGACCCTTCAATTTTAAGAGATCTTTATTTCAACCCATGTGGCACTTCCCAATGTGGAGTCTTCAATGAAATTGTGCACATGGGGCCTTCATCTCTCCAAGAACACGATCATCCAAAATCGAACCGCTGAACCTCCTCTAGGTGGTAATTCAACGGGGGATTTATGCTTTCCTCCCAATCAAAGTTTGGATATTGATGATCCATCCAAATCATGGCTTGATCCGCTGCCTTATGCTTTCTCTGATAAACCTTGTATGAGATGGGGGAATTGGGTATGATGTCTCCATCATATATATATATATATATCGGTGATATTCAGGTGATAACAGTTCTCACCTACCTAGTATGAGAACTTTTTATGAGACCCATGATGCAGGCCGAACCCAAGTCCGGCCCAGATCCCATAATCGGAAGACATCCGATTGATACACTTTCTATTTTGCTATTTCTTAATTTAGTAGGAAGACATCCGATTGACACAGAGTCTTATTTTTGTTATGTCTATTTTAGTAAGTCTTATTTGTGTAGAATTAGTCCTCCTTCTATAGTTAGAACCAATCACTCCTATATAAGGAGTAATATTCACTGTATTCGGTACGTTTTTATCAATAAAATTTCTGAGTGCCAGAGTTTCTTTTTTGTTCTCTATTTGGATCGTGACTGCCATTGAATCTTCGGATTCGAACAATCCCTCGGGAGATTGTTCTACTACCCATCCAAGATCCAGGGCTGCGCCAGATTGGTATCAGAGCCCAGATTGGTCGCCGGGGAACTCTGTCGTTCCCGGAATCCTTCCTTCCACCTACTGTCCATTGGCGATCAACCCAGACCCCTACAGCAGCCCAACTCCCTATCTCCCTGCACCACGCCGAAACCCGAACTCCCCCAACAGTAACCCCCACTCACTCTGCCGTATCCCAGATTCCCCCCCACCAAGAACCCCAGCCCCTGCTAAACCCCAGATCCCTGCAAAACCCCAGATCCCTGCAAAACCCCAGCCCCTGCAAAACCCCAGCCCCTGCAAAACCCCAGATCCCTGCAGAACCCCAGACCCTGTCCAAAACCCAACCTCTGTGACACCCTACCTTCCGAATCGAACCCTCCACCGCCATCTACAACCCCTACACCCTGATCCGACTATCCACGCCCCTGTCCAAAACCCCTCTCGGTGTTTCCCGCACCAACCCCCACCACCTCTCTCTCTTCCAACCCTAAACCCCCTCGATCCGGCACCGGGACCCCTTGTTATCTCCACTCACGCACCAGCAGTCCATCCCCCCCCTCCCCCCCCCCCCCCAGAGCAAAAAAAAAAAAAAAAAGAGAAGACAAAGAGAGAGAACCGACACCGCAGCAAGAAGAGAAGAAAGGGGAAAGACAACGTACCTGTCGCCGGTGGCGTCCACGTCGTCGGCTTCGTCATCACCATCCTCAGCCGCCGCGGCCTTCAGCCGTTTCGTTGTCGCTATCGTTGTCGCCGTCCTCAGTAGCGGCAAGAAGCACTTCGTCCACCACTGAAGCAGGTGGTTCCGTAGCATCGGGACCTCCACCGGCTGGATCACCACTGCCGATCGTCATCACCTCCAGCCAATCTTCGTCGTCGACGAGCGCAAGCCACTGTTCTGCCCTTCCATCCATTCTCCTTGCTTCTGCCTTCCATCCGTTTTCGTTTTGCAGATAAGTCTCCTTCTCTCTTTTATTTTATTTCCCTGCACACAGACCGAGCCAGAACTCTCCAGAACCGTGCCGGGTTCCAGTTGACCTAAAGTGGTCCGGCCCGCCCACCGACCCGCCTATATACCTCCAGAACCCGTGCCGGGTTCCAGTTGGACCTAAGTTGGTCCGGCCCGCCCACCGACCCGCGACCCGCTTACATACCAAAAAAAAAAAAAAAAAAAAACCCAGCAATCATGCCTAGAAGAGGTGATGATCTTCAGCATTGGATGACTGACCGTCAGAGGGATGAAACCATCCTTAAACTGAGTCAAGAATTAGAAGATGTCACGGGACGACTCAAAATTGCAGAAACTGCCATTGCTGAGCTACAAACAAAGCAATTTGTTAGTCAAGAAGGATCCTCTAATCTCTCTATGGTTTACACGCCTGTCCAACCAGAAAGACCCGAAAATCATGAATCCATTCGTGATTTTATGGAGCGCCTTCTGGCTGAACGAGATCATCAAGTTCACCATGTTGCACCCCCACCTGATGACATCACTAGGAAAGTCAAAATTGATATTGCTGACTTTAGTGGTGATGCGAGTCCGAAAGTTTTTGTTGATTGGCTTAATTCTTTGGAAGACTATTTTGCTTGGTATGGTATGAATGATGCACAGCGGATAGCCTTTACCAAAGTCAAACTGAAGGGTCCTGCTCGTATTTGGTGGTATGGCATTGAAAACAATGAGCTCGCAGTAGGCCAGCCGATTCTCCGGTGGAATATTATGAAAGAGAGGCTCAAGGGCAATTTCCTTCCTTCGGATTATATGGATACACTTCACCAAGAATATCTGAGTCTCCA
This sequence comes from Sextonia rubra, assembly GCA_037013555.1. Taxonomy (NCBI): domain Eukaryota; kingdom Viridiplantae; phylum Streptophyta; class Magnoliopsida; order Laurales; family Lauraceae; genus Sextonia; species Sextonia rubra. The sequence continues at coordinate 58,178,388 of JASUAD010000008.1, read as the reverse complement.
GCAAGGCAATATGACTGTGGAAGAATATACCAACAAGTTTCGCGAATACATTGTTCGCTGTAACTTGAGGACTGATGATCGTCTGACTATCACTAGGTAAAGGGATAACCTGCGTGCCGATATCAGACGAGAGGTGGCAATGTTTGATTATGCCACAGTGGATGAAATATTCAATAAAGCCCGCAAAGCCCAACATGAAATTCAATTGCGGAAGCGTAATCTTTTCCAAGTCGGGGAGTCTTCCATAAAAAGAGGTCCTGATCCTACTTATAATCGCAATCAAGCAACAGCTTATAGGCCTCCTCCACAGCGTCAAGTTCAGCAGCCTCCTCAGAATTCTCGGCCAGGGATGCAACAAAGACAGATGAATCCCCAACAGAATCAGAGGGGTCCACAGAACCAGCCTGATAATCGTGCTTATGCAAGAACAGACAAGAGGGATATCGTTTGTCATGCCTGCAAGCAACGGGGACATTATGCCAATGAATGCCCTCATCGTAATTTATATACTTCCAATGAGCCTGATATTGATACGCAGCATGATGAGCATGTCGAATCAGGGCACGCTGATATAGATCCTCCTTATGAAGATCAAGCTGATCAGGTAGATTATGCAGACGCTGATGATGGTATTCCGCTTCTCTTTCTAGATCGTCGTTTGCTAGTAGCAGATGCGAAAGAGGAAGAAGATTGGAATCATGCTTCTATTTTTCGATCTCGTGTCAGATGTATGGACAGAGCATGTAATATGATTATTGATGGTGGAAGTGCCATGAATGTTATCTCCTAAGAAGCAGTTGAGAAGCTTAAACTTCCCACGGTAAAGCATCCAAGGCCATATAAAGTTGCATGGGTTGATAACTATTCTATTCCTGTTCGTCAGCAATGCTGTGTGCCTTTTAAGATTGGCAACTATGAGGATACTCTTCTTTGTGATGTCATACCAATGAACGTCACTCATATTCTATTCGGGCGGCCATGGTTACAGAAGCTTAAAGTAATCACAGATCATGAACACAATACCTACGCTTTTTATTGGAAAGGTAGACGTATCGTGCTGCGTCCATTGCCAACTCCACCATCTTCTCCTACCTCTTCTCCCGCTGCCGCCGCAACTACTCCTACATCACATATTTTAACCATGCGGAAATTTGAAGTTGAAAGCAAAGAGCAAGGTATCATGTATGCCTTAGTCACTAAACAAGTTGTTGATGATTCTCATGCTATTCCTCGGGAAGTGAAGTCATTATTGGACAAGTTTGCCAACCTAGTTCCTGAAGAGTTACCCAAGGAACTACCCCCACTAAGGGACATTCAGCATGCTATTGACTTGGTTCCTGGAGCCTATTTGCCTAACTTACCTGCTTATCGGATGAACCCAGCAGAACATGCAGAGTTAAAAAGGCAACTTGATGATTTGCTTCAGAAGGGCTATATAAAGGAAAGTCTCAGTCCATGTGGTGTTCCAGCACTACTCACTCCAAAGAAGGACGGAAGTTGGCGAATGTGTGTAGATAGCCGTGCAATCAACAAAATCACGGTAAAATATCGCTTCCCTATTCCTCGTTTGGACGATATGTTAGATATGATGACTGGTGCATGTATATTTTCCAAAATTGACTTGCGGAGCGGATATCATCAAATTCGCATAAGACCAGGAGACGAATGGAAAACTGCCTTTAAAACAAAGGATGGTCTCTTTGAATGGATGGTCATGCCGTTCGGTCTAACCAATGCTCCTAGTACTTTTATGCGGGTTATGACACAGTTATTGCAGCCTTATATTGGAAAATTTGTTGTCGTCTACTTCGACGATATCCTTATTTACAGCAAGTCAAAAGAAGATCACCTTCAGCATTTAGATAAGGTCTGCCAACTTCTCCGCCGGGAGCGTTTCTATATCAATCTCAAGAAATGCACTTTTATGAGTGACTCTGTTATTTTCTTGGGATATGTAGTATCTGCAGAAGGAATTAAGATGGATCCTTCAAAAGTAAGCGCTATTCTTGATTGGCCAATTCCTGCTACCCTTACTGAAGTTCGCAGTTTTCATGGTCTTGCCAATTTTTACAAAAGGTTTATCAGAAACTTTAGTACTGTTATGGCTCCTATTACTGATTGCATGCGGAAAGGTGACTTCAAGTGGACCAATGCAGCCACCAGGGCTTTTGAGAAGATCAAGCAAAAGATTACTGCAGCGCCCGTTCTGCAAGTTCCTGATTTTAGCAAGCTATTTGAAATTGCTTGCGATGCCTCAAATGTTGGCATTGGTGGAGTCCTTAGCCAGGAAGGACATCCTATTGCATTCTTCAGTGAGAAACTTTCTGATGCCAAGAGAAAGTATACTACATATGATCTGGAATTCTATGCACTTGTCCAAACACTTCGTCACTGGAGACATTATTTGATTGCAAATGAGTTTGTGCCTTACTCTGATAATGATGCTCTGCAACATTTACACTCTCAGCAGAAGATCAGCGCTAACCGAGCTAAATGGAGTGCATATATACAAGAATTCAAATTTAGCATTCGTCATAAAGCTGGAAAGGATAACCTGATTGCGGATGCATTAAGCCGGAGAAAGCATCTTTTGACTACTATGTCTATTAATGTGCCTGGTTTTGAGCAAATCAAACAAGATTATGCAGCCGACAAAGATTTTGGTTCTATTTATGCGGATCTCCGTAAGGGCAGTCATATTCAACATCCTCATTATAGTCTTCATGATGGTTTTCTATTCAAAGGTACGCAACTCTGTCTTCCAGCCACTTCTATTCGTGAATATGTTGTGCGAGAGTTGCATGCAGGTGGATGTAGTGGACATTTAGGTCGCGACAAAACACTTGCTCTTGTCAGTGACAGATATTATTGGCCTCGTATGAAGACCAATGTGATTCATATTTGTGAAAGATGCCGCACATGCCAGATTGCAAAAGGAAACAAGAAGAATACTGGGTTATATCAGCCTTTGCCTGTTCCACATACTCCTTGGGAAGACATCAGCATGGATTTTGTGCTCGGTTTACCTATGACTGCTAGAAAGGTTGATTCTATCTTCGTTGTTGTTGATCGCTTTTCAAAGATGGCACACTTTATTCTTTGCACTGCGACTGCTGATGCTTACAAGGTGGCCAAATTATTCTTCAAGGAAGTTATTCGACTCCATGGGCTTCCCAAAACTATTTTTTCTGACCGCGATACGAAGTTTATGAGCTACTTCTGGAAGACATTATGGATGCTGTCCAACACCAAACTGAATTTCTCTACTGCTTATCACCCTCAAATTGATGGACAAACAGAGGTGGTAAACAGAAGTCTTGGCCAACTGTTACGTTGTCTTGTACGTGACCGAATTACAAATTGGGATCAAGTGCTCCCTATGGCAGAATTTGCTTACAATAATTCTGTCAACCGATCAACGGGACTTTCACCATTTGAAGCTGTTACAGGAGTTCGTCCTCGACTCCCTGTTGATCTTGTCCCGTTACCAGTTGATGCCCGAGTAAGTGCAGATGCTGAAACTTTTTTCCAACACATGCAGCAAGTCCATAATGACGTACGTCGCCATATATCTGCCAGCAATGATGTTTATAAGCAGCAAGTTGATAAACATCGTCGGTTTGTTGAATTTAATGAAGGCGATATGGTTATGGTCCGTATTCGACCTGAGCGATTGCCACCTGGAGCTAACAAGAAATTACACCCTCGAAGTTCAGGTCCGTTCAAGATTCTCTAGAAGATTAATTCCAACGCCTATATTCTTGATATCCCTACTGATTCCGGCATCCGTTCTTCATTCAATGTCGAGGATCTTACTCTCTATCGTGGCCATGATACTGAAGGAGAAAATGAAGAGCAGCTTATTTCTTTACCAGTTCATTCTCCACCTCCTGATGAAATTATTGATGTCCTTGATGATCAAATTGTTTCTACACGTCAAGGAGGTTATCAGAAGTTTTATGTCCGCTGGCGCAATCGTCCTATCTCTGATGCTACATGGATTACAGCTACTGACTTCCAGCGCATCAATCCTGATCTTTATGAGAGATATCAAGCGCTCAACTCGCCGGAGTCGAGTTTTTCCAAGCCGGGGAGAGCTGATGCAGGCCGAACCCAAGTCCGGCCCAGATCCCATAATCGGAAGACATCCGATTGATACACTTTCTATTTTGCTATTTCTTAATTTAGTAGGAAGACATCCGATTGACACAGAGTCTTATTTTTGTTATGTCTATTTTAGTAAGTCTTATTTGTGTAGAATTAGTCCTCCTTCTATAGTTAGAACCGATCACTCCTATATAAGGAGTAATATTCACTGTATTCGGTACGTTTTTATCAATAAAATTTCTGAGTGCCAGAGTTTCTTTTTTGTTCTCTATTTGGATCGTGACTGCCATTGAATCTTCGGATTCGAACAATCCCTCGGGAGATTGTTCTACTACCCATCCAAGATCCAGGGCTGCGCCAACCCACTTGTGGGTCTCATTTGGAGATAGGACCGGAGATATGAAAAGATCCATGCGGGACCAACCCAGATATTAAAGTTGGCCCCGATCACATATACTTAACCCCATCATCCGTAGCCCACAAATCCAGTCCATTCCGATTGGTGTATAGTCGACCCAATGGTTCAGTAAATTCGGATCTGACCGAAACTTGGGGTGTGTGATTATCAGGGGGTCCCATGTGTATTGCAAGGTTTGGATTGGGTGATAGATGGGCCTTACCTAGAGTTCTTATGAAAAAATGATGAAAACAGTTTTCACTTGAATATTTCTGGATGTGTGTGTGTGTGTATGGAACAATATTCATGTGTATGTATCCCTCACCAATTTTTTGTGAGAACTTTAGGTAGGACCCATTGTGTGGTCCATTCAAATGGACCACACATGACTTTGTATGTTGTACTCTTATTGGCAATTGTACTTGTGCTAATATGGATAGAAAGTGAATAATTACTTTAAATGTTTTTTTCGTATTTATAAGAAAAATAAAGAAACCCTCCGATTCGCCATACAATTCAATTCATCCCCAACAGTTTGCAATGTGGTTTCAAATTTCAGAACAATGTTCTGGGCCTGTTTCAAATTGATTAAAGATATGGTTATCATGTATTAATTCTAATCTTTTCTCTTCAAGCAAACAATCATGAGGTGTAGATGAAACCTTCTCTCTCTCTCTCTCTCTCTCTCTCTCTCTCTCTCTATACTTCCAAAACCCTTCCTTCGCTATTATAACCATTGGATTCTGAATTCTATTCAATGAAAGCAAATTTCCATACCTCTAATAGTGAATTGGTTGATTTAAAATATTCAACTATCATGTCCTCAGACACTGGCTCTATTCTGATTATTTCAATGATAATAAGCATTCTTGGGGGCCCCATGATGCTAGTAAAATTTGGACTGATATTGACTCTATTGGTATATACATTGTAACCTATCTCTACTTCCTGGTATCCCTTTACGGTGTGGTACCATAAAATACTTACTTCTGGGTCAAATCATGATGACTTGTTTTAGGATAAAATTTCTTCAGAAGTTCACTTGCAAATGTTTCTCCTTGAGAGCATCTCGAATCCTAAGGCAAATAATGTTAGAGACATGGACCTACTTTGGCACCAATCTGTCGCTGTAGAAATAGACAAAATCATCAAATTGGTAATTGCACCCAAATCAAGTTCACATAATGAGGAAAGTCACATTATAATAAGTTTACAGGAAGTAAACAAACATTTGATGGTGGAAGATGATTCCGCTTCTGTCATTAGGTGGGCTTCCAATCCATCCTTAGCTCCGTGGTATTTGATAGATTTAATTGAAGAAACGGTTCATCTCTCTTCAAACCTGAACATCTCTTTCTCCCATATCAAACTTTCAGAAAATGCGGAGGCAGATAGTCTTGCTAAAGGAGTTTCCAAGCCGTCCATTTTTGTGTCCCCCATAAATTTCTCTGTTCACGAATCCTTGCCGGACTTTTAGGGGTTGTGGGTTATCTTTTTTGTTTGTTTGCTCCTTTCCCTCTAGTTTTGGGGGTTTTTTTGGCTCAGTATAGCCCTTTTATATTGTGAATTCGTTTTGAGCAATCAATACAATCACCTTTTTCCAAAAAAAATAAAGAACATTTGATCAATCTAGGTAATGCAGAGCCCCATCGGCTCTGTTGAATCTGGAGAAACCTTAAGAGTCAAACACAATAGTGCTTACAGTTTGCAATATTTTATTAAAAGTAAATATCGAAAGGAGAAAATTTGCCCTAAAATAATCATATAGAAACCCATGACCCCATGTTTGGTGATCTCTTAATGGAATGGACTTCTGCTCAAAGATGAAAGGTGAGGAGAGATTTCTGTAAGTACCAGCAGAATTCTAACCTTGACAAGAATAATATTTCAATCCCAGTGAAAATGAAGCGAAGTATATGTATAAGAGAAATTTTAACCAGTGGGGAAATCACAAAGATCCTGTAAGAGAAACCTTAAACCCTTTTTTCCTACATGTGGGGGAATGAAACCCTTGAAGAAACAAGTTAATGTCAGCATGTCCTTTTCTCAAAAACCCTGTGTCTTTGTATCAAAAACCTTTGAAACAAGCTACATCCCGGCACAAAGTTATGCCTCTGGAAGGTGACGGCCTCTAATTCAATTTATGTGACTCATGTTTCTACTCTGTTCAATACAACTTTGATCCACTGCTTTTTTTTTTTTTAAACTTGGCCAATTGGCTACCCAGTCCTTCCGTGGAATTCCTCATATTCTCATTTTGGACGATACTTACTTCAGATTGCAGTGGTTGCATTAACTGAAGTTTTTACCTTTCAGTATTGAGCCCCTATGTGCTGAATATTCTTAAAGCACGTGCCTCCTTTTGGGACTGGTGGCATTACGGTACTTGGGGGTGAACAGGCATGGGTCTTTACCTCAATCCCGTGGTGGAGGGATCCTGCTGATGCGGGAGGAAACCTGGATCTCCCCACATGCAAGTCAAAGCCAAAAGGTTTGCACAAAAGAAAGAACAGGAAGTCCCTGATTTGTGTGGGAGATTGGGACGTCCTGAATTGGTTTGTCACTCTCTGACCAATCTCTATCATTTAAGAACCAGAATTCACTGCATTATATGACTTCTAAGATTAGAAAGAACGAATGGTTTTTATTAAGATCTCTCATATTTAGGGATATGACTAGCAGGAAGTCATGTTTGTTATTGAGTTCATGTTTAGTTCCCATGTAAGGCATTTAGCGAGGGATGGTCTTGGAGATTTAATTACATTAAATGATATTTTCTGCAAAAATTTGTGTGATCTTTTTATTATTTATTTTTGTAAAAATTTGTGTGATCCTGGTTTATGCATATATGCTGTGAGGGTGTGACACCTAAATCAATCCATTCCCTTTCCTATTTCTGCCTTCAACTTTCCTCATTCTTTCTTCTTTTTTGCTGCCTCGATCACTGTGCTGATCTTGTGCTTGGTGGAGGCATTGAGGGGCTGCAACTGTGCTTGAAGTTTTCCTTCATTTTCCAGATCAATAGGACAGTATCATATTCTTTCAGACAATACAATGCTGTTCATCAACTAGGTTTGGTTTCCATGAGATTCTGCTGCAGTTTCAGTGGTCTTTTTTTTCGTAGGGTGGTAGTTTCAGCAGTCTTATTTTGGATGACCATTGTCAACTGAGGCTACTGATTATTCAGTTATTGATTGCTGAATCCTGCATGGATGTGGATTGAATTCAGTTGGTATGATTGGATAGATTCAGTTTACTGTATCTTAACTAATAAAGAATTCATTCGGATTTGGATCAGGTTTGAACTAGTAAATCTTGACATACTAGATTACCAATTGGTCCGCCTTACCTTTCTCTAATCTGGATAGATAACAGTCCTTTTCTCACATCACCGTGTGCACCAACAGAAGGTACAACCATGTATTCTGAAACTTGTGACTCAAATCTTTATGAATTTTCCAGGTGAAGGGTCTGCTGAAAGAGAAAAAGCTGGAGAAGTTAGTTGATCCCGATCTCCAGAACAATTATGTGGAAGCTGAGGTGGAGCAGCTGATACAGGTAGCCCTTCTTTGCACACAGGGTTCTCCAATGGACCGTCCCAAAATGTCGGACGTTGTAAGAATGCTTGAAGGGGATGGCCTGGCAGAGAGATGGGAAGAATGGCAGAAGGTAGAGGTACCTCCAGAAGTCGAGCTTCTTCCTCATACTAATTCTGAATGGATAATGGACTCCACTTACCAACTTCATGCAGAAGTATTATCTGGCCCTAGGTGACAACATTACATGGTGGAAGAGAATTTGCAAAGTTTTCTAGATGGTTTTGCTTCAGTTTTTTTCCCGTTTTACTGATCCTGTGTCTCCTATATAGCATTCAAGTGCAAATCACATTTGTGCATATGATCACTTTGTGGGTCCAAATTTGTAATCATCTGTTTGTCATTTCTTGATATGTAAGGTTAAGGAAGATGCCAAAGGCAGTTATTTATTTTACCTTGGCACTAAGACCATGCATCAGCATTATGCCATGTCAAATGAATTTGTATTACTAAGGAATACAGGACAACATCCCATGTTGTGAAGTCCTCTCTGTAAATGAGTTTTATTCTGTTAGAGATAATGTGCAGCCCTTGAAATCGTTTTAGATTAAAAGGTGAAAATTTGCTGCTGGTAGAGACTGATAAATGCATTGTACAATTGAACTCATTTTCTCTACCAGTGATTCAATGCTGAAATGTTGTGATTGTTCGTGGACCTGGGCTGGCTCAACTTTAGAAAGGAGGGCCTATTTCTAGCCCTAGCACGACGGGCTGAAAGAGCCTGGCCTGCCTCAAGCATGTCAGGCCTGAACTTGCCAATTAGTTGATGGGGTCAAGCCAGTCTGGCTTTGTCATTTGTTTTGGGCTCTCTGTCACTAAATTAGAAGTACTATTTGTGCTGTGATGGGAGGAGTTTGGGCCTTTGTATCACTAAATTGAAGCTTAAGCTCAAATATTAAATGGGCCAGACACTGTGACCCAGGCCAGCCTGAGTACTAAAACCCAGGGCTCTCTGTGACTCATGACCGGCCGGCCTTAGGCTGGCACAGCCCATGATTCCCCCTAGTGATTATGGTTAACATTTGGATGGGAAAAAGAGATTCCATGCTGATGACCTCTGGGAGTAGCCAGTTCCGACGCTCTCACTGAAACAAATAAGCATGCAATGCTCCTCTCTGCTTGATCCGACCCTCATCACATGGGCTGGCTGAATCAGAGTCAAATGCCAGTGTGTTAAAGGAAATTGTTTATTAATTCATGTTTCACACATGATCGATCTAAACATGTCACACCGACCGAGTTGAAACTTGAAATTGTACTCTACTGGCCATTCACGAGAGTACCCATTGGTGGGTTGAATTTTGGATGATGCATACATGGGACCGTCAAGGCGGTAGATGGGAAGCTCAATTACATTGACCGTGGATCTTTTTCGGTGAAATTAGCAATGAACAGTTCACACATCCAATTCATATGAAATAAATATATATAATTTCAAAACTCTTAGAAAGGGGCGAATTTGAATTTGAAGGTATAAGCCACGCTGAGGTATTAAAGTTGTGTCCGCACATTATCACTGGAGAATGGACGGAGTAAAGAGATTAGGCATCTATCACCCATACATCTACTGAGGCTTGGTTCCGGATAATCCAAGTAACAATTTTTTGAATTGCCAGTCCAAAGTTCTAATGTGGGTTCATTACGAGTGGAGCTCTGGAAAAAAAACAAATTTACTAATGTGATAATGAGACGACTGAAAACCTATAAAGGGAAAATAATCTGTTTGCAAGTTCATGTTTGCTATCAAGGTTTTGAATAACCCAAACAACCCAAATCAGTCTAAGAAACACGGCAGTAGTAAGAATAAATGCCAGTATTGTCCTTGGTAGATATAATTACAAGTAGGGTGATGCTTTGAATCATGGAAACCACCATGATTGCCTATAGGCATGCACAAATAATTTTTGTAAGACACATTGAAGGGTTGTACGTGCGTGCGCACACGCGCACACGGGTCAAACAGGAATTGGTGTAGGCAACACCCTCATGCCGAGAAAATTTCGATGGACAGGCAGATGAACTCTGTATGTAGTACTCAGCATTTATTCAAGTGGTGTTACGTTTTGTCAATGAGGGAAGACAAGTTAGTGTCAAGGTTTTGTGGTGAGCTTGTACTCGAGGTCTTCCTCTCCGAGTTGCAATTTTCTGTGTCTTCTAGGGCAACTAATTTATTGCTAATATTTTGTGTTTCTGCACTATAGTTCTTTCCTCTCCAAACCACAATTTGTTCCTTGTCAAATGTCACAAGGACACATGGAACCAAATCCTGCATCAACAAATCAACAACACAACATAACAGTTAAAATTCTCCTCAATAGATGAAAATAAATTAACAATTTTTAGAGGGAACTTATATAGAGTTTTATATTTCAGTTTGAAAAAAGGCCAACTTAACCATAACAGGTAGAGTACACTCCAAGCTTGCATGATGAAAAACCAATGAAACAATCTGTTTCTCTTAATATACACACAAACAAGCCTAAATTTTATATTTTTGAAGTGCTAAATGGAGATAATTTCTGCCCTATCAGCCACATGAATTACTCTTATAGTTGGGAGAAGACCTCCATAACTTGGCACAATGACAAAGTATACTCTCTAACAGTGTAAATCGAAGAATAGGATTAGAAACTACCCTCAAGTTATCCGCACCCATATCGTGAAAAATATGCACTCTATCTAGTTCACTCCCATTCGAAGATCTCCTATCCCTTATCCTCGCCCCATGTTTTCATCAATTCATCTGCTAACTTGTAGCATGTGTAATTAACAAGCTAACGATAAGCACATTGCAATATAAATACAATTGTAAATTGTCAACATAATTTCAATCATTACATTGAAATGCTTTTGCTAAAATATTACAATAATTTATTCATGAGAATAAACAAATTCTAATCATTAAATGTATTATACCTAAAACTGCATACTGTGTGGCTTGCAGACCGAGCATATTGCGTCTACCTGTTTTCCATTATCCTGTCTTCCTAATATTTAAAATGATAAACCAGTTATACCCATCTGAGCCATCAAGAAGATCCAACTAATCCTGTTAACAAAATTTATATTGAACAAGCTCATTCTCAGTCACAACGTTTGTACAAATTGCAATATTTAAGCAATTTAACTATCTAGGGAATTTAGAACAATCTGTTTTGTTTTAACGGCAAATTCAAAACAAGCTGTTATCGGTCCCCAATTAACAGAGAGATCAATCTGGCATGCATAGCAATGCCAAACAGATTTAAAAAATAAAAGAAGCATGAAAATTTATGAACATTGCTTGAAGGGGGAAAATGTGCACTAAAGTAACACACTACAAATGCAGGGAAACAGGAATTAAGCAAAATATGTTGTATAGCAAAACCAAACAGATTTCAAGCATAAAAGAAGCAAACGAAAATCTTACCCTGAGCTTTACACCTATTTTCTTGTAGTCACTCCTTTCCAGTCCCTTGCAATCAATACGAACCAGCTCTTCCGTGAGAAAAGCGTCCCGTACCATTGTTACAAGATTACCATAATAACCATTCTTTGCTGCAAATGTGGTTAACTAAATTAAAATCCATGTAAAGTAACGACGTGTTGGAACCGATTTGGCTCTGAGAAGGAACAATACCAAGTGTCGTTAAGACAGGAACTGAAAGACCTCTCTTCCTCATATCCTTTGTCTCTTCTATAGACAGACCATCAATTGCGGTTTTGATCAGCCTTGGGTAAACTGGCTCATGGGGTCTCCACAGCATCAGTGGAATCACAGGTCTTTTCTTGGGATTATAGTATCTGCCTCTGTACAACACAATGGTACCACCCTGTCTATTGATGATAGCACCACCAGTTTTATCCTGGTTACATACACCTAATGTTTAGGACAAACAAGTCTACAGTAGTATGGAAAGAAACAGTAGAGGGAAAAGACCCAAAAGTAGAATTTTAGGAATGATATAATAATGATAATAAAAAAAAAGATCAAAAGATTATAAGATCAACTCACTTCTTTGTCAGCACTTGTATCCAATTAAAAAAGAGATACAAATCACAAATTGCAGCTTAGAAGACATAGAACGCAACACTTACAACGGAAATCCACAAAAGGCATGTATCAGTCTTAATTAATTAGTGTTACAAAAATCACTGTTTCATAGCTTTCCAAGTCAATGAAATCAACAACACCAGGAAAAAAAAAATGTACCAAGTGGGAGGAGAAATACCTCAAGTTGGGTGCACACATTTTTCATATCGACAGTGGGCACTCCTAGACACTTGATCCTAACAGTTTCAGCATGCTTCCAGTGATTGTGAATATCATTCAGCATATTATGAGTCAGTCCATCTCTCCCTATTAAAAAGGTCACAAGACCAAATTAACACATAAAACTGACAAACAAGATTTTTTTTTTTATTTTTTTTTTAAACATAGCTATATCCAGTGTGTTGTATTCTAATGGAGCGTGCCGCGAATTGGGAAATGTCTGTAAAATCGCCCAAATTTGGACATCCACCCAATGGAAAGCATATCAATGCAGGTTAAATTAACTCACAATTGATTCAACATCTTTCATTTCCACAAAGACAAACACTTATAATAAAAGAAGAGCTCCAAACCAAACAAGCCCTCACCCAAATTCACTTGTCGCTTGGTCTTACTCCGCTGTGTCCTGTCTACAAGAATCTTCCTCTCCGCCGGTGTAAGCGGCTCCCCTAAAATCCTCTCCCTCTCCCTCCCCGCCTTCGCCGCTAAGGCATCCGCGGCAGCGACGTTCTCCTCCACGGACTTAACAGCGGGACTGACAGCAGGCGCGCAGACGCCCGTCCAGACCCGGTCGAGGCGGCCGGGGCCGAAGGGCGAGTACTTGGGCTCCCGGAGACCGATGGGGCGCACGGCGGAGTTGCTCTCGGTGTAGCTGTAGCGGAAATCGAAGGGTAGATCGGAGCGGAGGGGCTTCTGGCCGGCGCGATCGAGCGAGGACGGAGGGCGATAGCGGGGCTTGTGGGTTTTGGCGGTGGGTTTGGAATTAGGGTTTTGGGGGAGGGCGGGAGGGGGTTTGAAATCGTAGTCTTGGAGTTTGGAGGATCCAAGGAAGGAGGAAAAGGAACAACGGCGGCAGAGGGATTGGTTTTGGCGGGAAATGGGATTGAAGAACATGAGGATGAGGAGTTGAGTTGGCTTGTTGGCAGGTAGGGTTTAGGGTTTAAGGAGTTGAGAAAGGTTCTTGCCTTGCCTTGCCTTGCCTTCCCCTCACTTGTCTTGTCATCACTCATCAACCAGGCTTGAATGCTTGTTCAGGTAAGAGGTTGGACCTATTTACTTTTTGTCCGAGGGAAAATGAAAATAAAATAAAAATAAATATCCATTTGATATTGTACTGGTAAATGAAGTAGTAAAGAAAATTTTTAATATAAAAATAAAATATAATGAGATTTAATTATATTTCCTAAATGAAAGCTCTACTTTACCCTATCTCATTCTAGTAAAGTAAAGTATCAAACACACACATAATGCTTATTTTATATTAACATAAAATAATTTGTTATTTTGCCCATGTAGAAAATGATATCATCAAATATAATTTTTACGAAATTGTATTTAACTTTTGATTTAACTCTCTTAAACTTCATTAATTTTTTATATGTATATATATATATGTATTAGCTCGATCCAACAATGAATAATTTTCAAATAAGTGTAAATTTGTGGCTGAAGTAAAATCTTATAAAAAATAGTGTCAATCAAAATAAGCTCAAGTGAGCTACATACAGCATAACTTCACTCGTGGGATAAAAATTTTTCCTCCGAATAGAGTGATTGGAGTCTCACCCTTCCTGTCCACTTTACCACCGGTTGAAATTTACTTCACTTAACTGTACTCGTTACTTATTTTATTTTAAAGTGAAAGAGGTTTATTAAAGGGGGTCAATCCACTGTTTTAACCGAGCCGGTGAGGCCAACAGGCCGGTCCGGTTCGCTTTCTAAAAGACTCAAACACCGCGTGTAGGCCCAAAAAACGCACATGAGAAACGCCTGTTGCCCGTGCTCAAACTGCAACCATCATTACATGCCACGTGGCTAAACGACTGCCACGGCTACCCGCTCGCTGTCTTCCTTTCTTCATCGTCATCGCCTAAAACCCTCTCTTAAACCCTAAACATGGCAGCCTCTGCTCACCTCCCTCTACCAGACCTCCCACTTTTCCGTCCAGAATCCAGCCGGAAAATCCGACTCTCTCCCCGGAAATTCCGCCACCACAACTCTCTCCGGCGGCCTCTCTTCCCGCTTGGATTCAAGGCAGCTCCGACCGATCGAACCGCAGTTGCAGAAGCACGAGTAGCTCAAAATGAAGAAGAAGAAGAAGACGCTAACAGAGCTTTGGATAGTAGTTACAGTTGGAACGGAAATGGAAGTATTAGCAGTGGTAATGAATGTGATCGATCGGATGATGATAGCTGTAATGGAAGTTTTAGGAGAATTTCAGACGGAAATGGATCGATCAACGGGAGTTTGGTGAAGCACGGGGAATCCAATGGCACTACAAAGGTAGGCGTCGATGATGCGCGGAAGGAGGAGGAGGAGAAGAGGAAGAAGAGGGTGGAACAGCTGGGGCAGGAGGAAGCCTGGTTTAAGCGCGGTGGAAAAGAAAAGCTTGAGTTAGTTGTATGAAGAAAAGAAGAAGCATCAAATAGCATCTTGTTTGTTCACCTTAAAGATCTTCATTGTTAATCGCCCCATGTGTTCAATTCATATGTATTCTAATGCAAACATGCAAGGTCTTTTGAGTAGTTTAGTTGTACGCCTTAGTATTATTAAATACATGAATTTAAGTTGGTGTTAGTTTGAATTGACAGCTTTTTGAATTGTTTAATGAAAGAAGTCATGATGTTGGAGTATGCTTCAAACATTAGAAAGGAACTATTAGATGTCTTTGTTATTGAGGACTGGTGGAGTTTCTGAGCTGTTGGGTTGGGCTGGGCTGGGCTCGATGACGGTGGCGTCTGGGGGAGTACACGCAGAGCGCTAAAGTGATCTAGACAGTTGATCTGATGGGCTACCTGGGGATGGGTTGCGCTCCCTATGAAAATCACCTTGGTTAGAAGTGGAAAATGGTTGCCCTACAGTAGAACCGGTGGCTTGTTTGTGAACATACTGTTCAGAGAACAAAATAGCAACTTTCAGAGGATTCAAAACAATGCCCAAAGATTGAATTACTAAGATATTGAGATTTACAGTTAATTTTGGATCACATGTGCGTGCGCATGCACGTACGTGCCCAATTGCATTGCACCAGATCAATGGTCCCAATCAGTGAAAAATGGACCGCACATATTTGCACTTGGTGCCTTAAGAGATTATACATATTGTGTGTTTTGAGCTTCAAGGGCATCAAGACCGTCCTTACTGTTATCATACCATTTTTTGGTATTTCTTCTTCTTCATGTGTTTATGTGCGCGTGCATGGATATGTCTGTGTTTTTAGTGGTTTAATGATTTTTATATTTTCCTTTAATTAAACCCCTGCACAACTTGTTTCCTGAGCTACTTTAGCATTTTATTTCACGATAAAATATTTTGATTTACATGGATTTAGTGATAAAGTAATGCATTATTCTTCATACTCCAATCTGTACAGCTAATCTAATTGTTGGCACATCTAGGTTTCTGTTGCTCCTGGTGGTCGTTGGAATTGATTCAAAACCTATCCAACAATACAGAGGACTTTGGAGATATGGGGATTTGTTATTACTTTCCTTTTTAAAGCTTGGCTCAACAATCAGAAGTTCTCATATCCAGGTTTGCCACATCACTTTTCTATAAGGAGATTAGCAGATAATGAAGTATGTTCTCTTTAGAGTCTTAAAAGCACCAGACTCTGTAGTTTCCACTAACCAATCTCAGATGCTTGCAGTTATATTTTGTTCGTTGTGTCAAAGGGGCTTGACTGCATCTCAGATGCTTGCAGTTATATTTTGTTCATTGTGTCAAAGGGGCTTGACTGCTCTGTTTTTACAAACTCTGTTTTTACAAACTATCTTCATTGCTTGCAGTGTAACTACTATTGAGGTTTTCTTTCGTATCTGATTCTGAGATTTAGTTAAATCAGTGGTTTTGCTAACTTGTGATTGAGCTTTACAACTATAGTGTTGTTCTTTAAATCAATGATTGTAGACTTGATTCAAGTATGAACTACCAAAAACCCAAAGTGATCCATGCATCCTATTCTTTCTCTCTAATGGTTTAGCAACATGTTTGAAATCTCCTCTGGAATGGTTGTGTAGGCAGTTTTACAGGTCACATGCTACCGCTGCTTTTTTGAATTTGTGCAACTATGAAACAAGGAAAAAACTGCTCTGGGTTTTAGATACTTTATTTACTATAGGTTCGGTAGATGATCGAGTTTTGCACATCCAAGAACCAGAGCTTTGGTAATTCAGGAAGGGTTGAAGATACTTGAAGGAAGGTTCTTCCCTAAGTTAGTGAGAGAAGGAGAATAAACAGATGCATTAAAAAGAGAGGTGGAGATTTAAAAGAACAAAAAGGATGCTTCATTGGAGATTTAGAGTGGGGCCCACATATAATTCTGTTGTTTTTGACTTTTTGATGGCAACGTCTCTGGATGGGTCTTCATAAATTTTCTTCTCTTTTCTTATCAGTTAAATATCTGATCGAGGACCTTTAACAATTACAAAAGCAACAATAACAGTAATTGTGAAAATAATCATAACAATAATCATCTGATGTGATCCATGATATTTAATTAATATCTTGTGGTGGATCTATGATATTTAATTAATATCTTGTGGTGAACTGTTCACCTTAACATTATGCTGTTGGGGGTCGCAAGCATTTGCGCTCTTATCCAAAAGAAAGAGATGTCTTCGGCATTCCACAATTTGTGGACAATTTGTATTAGCTCCGTAAGTTTTAGATTTATGAAATAGACCTAACATGCCTGGCAGTCTCAACTGAATCATACAACTTCTAGGTGGGGGCACAGATGGTGCCTAATTATTCTTCCCATCCTTAAAAAAAAAGTTTTCTTCCCATTCTGCATGGGCACCTTCTTCAAGTCAAGTCCGCAAATCATGTAATCTACATTTCTAGTTGCCTTATTTGATGTTTGCTTTGGAAATATGCAGGAGGGATGACTGAAGAGAAAATGGCTGTAAGGCGAAGAGCCCTTCCTAAGTGGCTAAAGGAAAGTATTTTGAGATTAGGGCCCACATTCATCAAGATTGGTCAGCAGTTCTCTACAAGGGTGGACATTCTTGCTCAAGAATATGTTGATCAATTGTCTGAACTTCAGGTCAAAACATCTATAGTAGGATATGCCTTTGTGATTCCATTCTTGCTGTCCTCTCTAGTTCCAATTTAGGGTGGTTTGCATGGTCTTCATCGTTTCATGTGGTGTGAGGTATCTGCTGTTCTTTAGTAAATTGCCTGTTTTCCATTCTTTGTTACCACGCATGATTGATTATAAAAGATAATTTGCTGCATTGTGTTGTTTCATCTTTAAAATTACTGGCTTCTTGAGCTTCAATTTCTTTACGCTGTTGAATCTTGTAGTCAAATTTCTTTATTTTTTTATTTT
The DNA here is from genome assembly GCA_037013555.1 of Sextonia rubra. Taxonomy (NCBI): domain Eukaryota; kingdom Viridiplantae; phylum Streptophyta; class Magnoliopsida; order Laurales; family Lauraceae; genus Sextonia; species Sextonia rubra. The sequence continues at coordinate 58,160,704 of JASUAD010000008.1, read as the reverse complement.
GCATATTCAGATCTGCTTTTACTCTTTTGCCAATTTAACAAACCAAGTAATCTTTTTATTCTTGGGGCTGCTTCAGGTTTCTCGTTCCTTTTTTATTTTTCTCTTCTCTTCAAATGCTTTGAATGGTGGTGTACTTTTGCATTTCAATTTTCATTATTCTTGGTATAGATGGCCTTACTTGAAAAACATATCCTAGCACGATGCCCATAGTTTCTCATGAATCATTAAATACAAATTATCCTATACACATGCAACAGCCCCTATGATCTAATAACAAAAATTGTGGTTGTGAGTTATTGAAGATTCCATTCCATGCTAACTCATCTTCGCATGAGCCATTGGATTTCCCTTTGTTTTTCTGGCATAATTTGTTGATTTCTGAGCCCTTTCTCTATTCATTTAGAGGTTGCTTTTACTCATTATCATCATCATAATCATCATCAAAGCCTTATCCCAACCATGTAGAGGTTGCTTTTACTATTAAAAAAATTTTTACACTCCGGTTGAGTTACGTCTTGTTATTTTGGAATATATTGAGTTTCAAAACTTTGTATTTTCTTTTGCTCTTTCTCTGTCTCTCTTTAGCCTTTTTTTTCTATTTTGTCTTTTCTAAAATAGAATACTTGATGTTTGTTAACTGCAGTATATATCCTTTTCAGAAGTTGCTGATGCTTAGAGGCAATTCTTTTGATATGTTACAGGATCAAGTTCCTCCATTCCCATCAGAAACTGCTGTGTTTATAATTGAAGAAGAACTTGGGGCCCCATTGGATGATATTTTTGATCGATTTGACTATGAACCAATAGCTGCTGCCAGCCTTGGTACTATTACTTCTCTTTTAGCCTTGGTGTAGTCAGTAACTGGGTCCAACCAGTAGCAATATCTTGGAAACAAATGATATTTTAGGACTTCCAATTTTCATGTGCAGGCCCGGTTCATCGTGCAAGATTGAAGGGCCGGGAAGTTGTGATTAAAGTACAGAGGCCTGGCCTTAAGGATCTTTTTGATACTGATCTGAAGAACCTGAGGGTTAGTGATTTCATAGTCAAATAATTTGTATGCAATAATATATATACTTTTCTGCTCATCTATAAACCAACAATTTATTGGTTCAATAATATTTGCTCTGACCCTTTTCTCGTGCATTCATGCTGTATGACTGTACTTGAACCAGTCATGTCTACATGTTAATATTTTTTTCTTTTTCCCTTGGAATCATTTAAGAGTTAATGATTTATTTACAAGAGGATACAGATTGATCAGTTCCCTGCTTGCTGCAGCCCAGGACAGGCGTCATCGTCTTGGCCTTCCCGTTGTCTGGGCCAAGAGCCATAGTTAGTTCTTGTTGCCATTTTTTTTCCCTCATTGTTGATACCGGCAAGACCAAGCCAGATGATGTCTGCTGGTTAGTAGTGAGAGAACTCTTAGTACCTGCATACCCAAAAGGGGGGCTCAACTGTGCTGGGTCATACTAAAATGAGCACTGATCCATCAAATTAGAAATAGCCAAATTGATAGGTAGGAATAGATCCAAAATTTAAATAATTTAAGATCATAACAGTAGATCCAGGCCGCCTAATCCATCATGGAAGGCCCATGATCCAGGCCTAACAGCTTGAGATACAAGCCCATAATCCAATCCCACCTATGAGATCTTTGGGGATTATGGTCAAACCTCTGTATAGATGTAAATCTGTCATCGTATCATAAGATTCCATGTTAACTTGTAATCACCTACAATTAGCTTGTAATTATATTCTGTAATTAGCCAATAGTGGAATATATAATGCAATGTCGATGCCCCTTTGGAGACATGACAGTTTATTCACAAATCTCTTCTTCTTATTGTTTCATAAAGGACCTTTGAATCCATTACATGGTATCAGAGCTTCACACCTCTGAATATCTCAGAGCTTTTTTAGAGTCGTGCTTCAACAGAGATCCTCTCTCTCTCTCTCTCTCTCTCTCTCTCTCTCTCTCTCTCTCTCTCTCTGCAACAAAGCCAACAAGAGATTAAACTCTTTGCAACATATCTACATCAGACTATATCTTAGCCATCAGATCTTCTTCATTGGAAGCAAAGAAGATCCTTCTGATATCACTCTCACCATCATCAACCATTATGGGTGTCTGATCAGGAAGTGGGGCCCACCTTAGATTGTGAAACTCACACAAATCTCTTCACCAAGTTGGTCGACTATTTATTCTGGGATTTATCCTTATTTTTTGGGAATTTTATCTCCTCAAAAGGTGAGTGGTCTACCTGATTTTTGTTTTAGCAGTTTTTTACAAACTGTGTTGAGATTGATCCATCAGATCCACATCCAACTGTTCATGTGTTGCCTTTTCCAGTTCATTCTGCATGTACCACTGCCCCTTTTGATGTGATTCACACAGATGCTTGGGGGATTGCCCCGCATTTGAGTACGCTTGGGTTTAAGTATTATGTAACATGTATAGATGATCACTGTCGTTACATATGGATATATTTTTCAAACGCCAAATCTGAAGTTTTCTCCATGTTTCAAAAATTTTATACTATGGTCAACTCTCAATTCCAGGAAACCATTAAGATCCTATGTTCGGACTCAGGGGGAGAGTATACATCACATCATGGATGTAAATATCGGCCGCTACGAAGCGTAACGGTCGATATATCTACGGTAGCGCCCATGGGCGCTACGCTATTTTGAAAATAGCAGGGTTTACAAATGTAGCAGCCAGTAGCGGCCGCTATGGACCGCTACAAACCGTAGCGGGTGGGGTTAAAAACTTCACCAGTCGACCTTTTTCACTCATTTTTTTCATCTTTACTCCTTCTCTTCTCTACTTTTCACTGCTCCAAACCCCTTTCGTTGCCTCCATTTTTCAAATCCTCTAAAAAAACACTAGAATCATAACTAAAAACATCAAGAACATCAAAACATTAAGGTGGTATTCAAGATTCAAGCGTCAAACTCAAAAAAAGGTGAGTTTTGGGGCTTATTTTTTTCTACTTTAAGTTTATTTCTCTCTTTTCTTCCATGAATCACTTGAAAATGAGTTGTTGTTGTTAAATCCATGTTCCGCTTTGATCCCCCCTCTTTTTTATCACTTTCTTGATTTTTTTATTTTGAATTTTATTTTCGGATTATTTTATTTTTTGAAAAAAGAAATCTATTTTATTCATGGAAAACCAACAAAATGAGTTGAAAATAATTCCTAAATGTTAGATCTATGTTTCCCATAGATCAATCCCACATAGTTTTGTGTTCTTCTAATTTTTTCATATTTTTTATTTTCGGATTTTTATATTTTTTAAAAAAAATATTTTTTTATAAAAGTAAACTCAATAAATGGGTTGAAAATGGTTCCAAAATGTTAGATCTATGTTTCCCATAGATCAATCCCACATATTTTTGTGTTTTTCTAATTTTTTTCATATTTTTTATTTTCGGATGTTTGTATTTTTTAAAATAATATATTTTTTATAAAAGTAAACTCAATCAAATGGGTTGAAAATGGTCCCTAAATGTTAAATCTATGTTTCCCATATATCAATCCCTTTGGTATTAGAGCTATCAGCAGGGTATTCCTCCATTACAAAGTCTTTGCTCTTTAAGTAGATTAGTATATTGTTTTTCTATGAAGTTTGATCATAGTTTATCTCTCATTCTTGAATGAATCTTGATGAAATTTGTTTATAACATTTTTTTATAAGCTTTAAGTTAGTATTTAAGTTGACATAACTAAACAACATGAATCCATATGAAAAACATTGATTGTTCCTATTCTTTTCTATTGATACAGCGATGCGGGACCTCATGCAATGAGGGAACTGCTACATACTCATACACTAGTTAGTTTTGCAAAACAAATATATATTCCATCATTTTTTAATATTCTGAATTTTCTGAAATTTTTTCGGATTTTTTTGAAGATTTTTTCAAATCACACTGCTACGCCGCTACGTATCGCCTGCTACGTATCGTTTCGGCGGCGGGCGTCCGCTATTTTCATCCTTGCATCACATGCATTTAACACCTCTTTATTAAAAAGGAAATTCTTCATAAAAAATCATGCCCTCACACATCACAACAAAATGAGGTTGCAGAGAGAAAGCATCACCATCTTTTGGAAACTATAAGGACTCTCCTTGTGGAGTCCTTAGTTCCCCTAAGTTCTAATGTGAGGTGGCCCACATATTAGTCCATATTATTAACAGATTACCTAGCTCTGTCTTAGGACAAGTCTCCATGTTTGAGTGCCTAATTGGTCGCCCTCCTTCCTACTTACATTTAAGGGTATTTGGGTGCTTATGCTTTGTCTATCTCCCATCCCTTGAGTGTGACAAATTGTCACCTCAAGCAGCTCGCTGCATGTTCCTTGGCTATAATGATGAACACAAAGGTTTTCAGTGTTATGATCACAAAGAGCGACGGCTACGAATCTCACGAAGTGTTGTTTTCTTAGAACATGTTCCGTTTCATTCCCCAAGCAGTCCCAATATCCAAGAATCTGATCTCCCTCAATTTTCACTTCTTGATGATCCTTTCAACATTACACAGGTATATACCTGTCGACAGAGACTACCGCCTCCTACTGCTACTACTCCCGATACACCAACCCTGCCAACTTCTGAAGGAAGTACTACTACAACTGAAGGTAATGCCCCTGCATCTATATTGCGACGATCTAGTAGTACTTCCATTCCTCCTGATAAATATGGTCTTTTAGTGACGTTTACTTCTTTAGACCCCATTCCTATCCCAAATTCTTATTCACAGGCCTCTAATATCTATGCTAGCATTATGTAATGGCGAATGAATTGCTCACTCTTGAAGCAAATAACACTTGGGAACTAGTGCCACAACCAGCAGATACTTTTTTCATTGGAATCAAATGGGTCTACTCATTAAAGTTCGCTCTGATGGTAGTATTGACCGATACAAAGCTCGAATGGTTGCACAGGGGTATAAACAGAAGTATGGCATTGACTATAAGGAAACATTCTCCCAAGTCACCAAAATGATTACAGTCCGGTGTTTACTTGGTGTGGCCATAGCTCGTAAGTGGCCTCTTTGGCAAATGAATGTCAAGAACGCATTCCTCCATGGGAATCTCAAGGAGATTGTATATTTGCATCCTCCACCAGGCTATGCTTGTCCTTCCCACTATGTTTGTAAGTTGAATAACTCCTTATATGAGCTTAAGCAAGCTCCTCGTGCCTGGTTCGAAAAATTCCGCTTTGGTATCATCAAAGCAAACTTTTTGCAAAGTTCAAATGACTGCTCTCTCTTCATTCGAAGAACTTCACGTGGTCGTACTATCCTTTTGATAAATGTTGATGATATGATGATTAGTGGCAATGATGTGGTTGGTATTTCTGACCTGAGAACTCATCTCATGAGTACTTTTAAGATGAAAGATCTTGGTCCCTTAACTTTCTGGGATTGGAAGTTGCAGAGAACAAAGCTAGCATTCGAGTTACTAAATGCAAATATGCTGCCAACTTAATTTATTCTGCCAGACTTGGTGATGCAAAAACGTTTACCACCCCTATTGTGCTAAATGTCAAGATCAGCAAAGCGGATGGGCATCCCCTTGATGATCCAACCCTGTTTTGCAAATTAGTTGGTAGCCTTCTCTATTTAACTATGACACAGCTTGATATCTCCCATGCAGTACACAGCATCATTCAATTTATTAGCAATCCTCACAAACCACATCTTTTAGCTGTCTATCGGATCATTTGGTATATTAAACATACTCATGATCGGGGATTATTTTACCCTTTAGTTTCTTCATTACAGTTGCAAGCATATGCGGATGCCGATTGAGCAGGGTGCCTTGACACTCGTCGCTCAACAACAGGATGGTGCGAGTTTCTAGGATCCTCTCTTATCTCTTGGAAAAAGCAAGAACCAAAACACTCCTTCCAAATCTATTGCTAAAGCTGAATATCTATCAATGTCATTTGCCAATAACGAGGCTGTATGGCTTCGACATCTTCTTCGCTAGTTTGGTGTCTTCCTCAAATACCCTACTCCACTTTATGCTAATAACACAAGTGCAATCTGCTTTGTGAAGAATACCGTCTTCTATGAGCGTACTAAGCATATTAAGATTGACTGCCACTTCATTTGTCAACGTGTGGTCACCGACGCCATCCATCTATCCTGCATCTCTTAAGATGAACTACTGGCAAATATTCTCACAAAAGGCCTAACCTGGGATTTCCTTGATTATCTACTTTCCAAAATGATGCGATGTCCCTTCCCGCATTAATTTGGGGGGGAGTGTAGAGACTGGCCTAATCCATCATGGAAGGCCCAACAGCTTGAGATACAAGCCCATAATCCAATCCCACCTATGAGATCTTTGGGGATTATGGTCAAACCTCTGTATAGATGTAAATTTGTCATCATATCATAAGATTCCATATTAACTTGTAGTCACCTACAATTAGCTTGTAATTATATTCTGTAATTAGCAAATAGTGATAATGCAATGTCGATGCCCCTTTGGAGACACGACAGTTTATTCACAAATCTTTTCTTCTTATTGTCTCATAAACGATCTTTGAATCCTTTACAATAACATCATGATGTCTATGTTTTCTTTCCATTAGATTTTAAGGATGCCATTATGTCACTATTGCCTATGTTAAATGCACTCCAGAAATGTGGCCCCCCTGCCCCGTCCCCCTGGTGTGTGAAATAGAAAAGTCAGGTTTGATTCCACCGTTGCAATTAGTGCATCAGTACATACATACGCATGAAGTTCTTTACCCCATGTTGGGAAACTGACAACTATGATTTAGAGCAGCTAAACAACATTAGAGAGAGAGAGAGAGAGGGTACCACATTTCGTATTGTGCTTTTTAGGGTAGCAGTGTGTAAGGAAATTAGTAATTTCTTTTAGAGTGGCACCATTTTACCCTCTCCCAATACTTTCCTTCTTTTATTGCTACCGCCTAGGTCCATATGCAGTTATGCACTCATTTGCTCATTCACACAGTACACCCAACCCATTCCCAGAGATTATTGTTTGCATCCTTTCACCTTGAGAGATCTCACTTCCTTGCACTGTAGCTGGACATTTGGATTTATGGTGTACTAGTGTGTTCTTAGCCCAGTGGTGAAACTCTTTAACCTGAACTAAATTTGATTGGACAAGGGTAAGTTGTTATGTGTGGGCGTATAAAAGCATCCATCTTAATTTTCAAAAAAGTAGTTTGTTTTTTAATTTGTTATCTTTCCAGGTAATAGCTGAATACCTGCAAAAGATTGACCCAAAGTCGGATGGTGCTAAGAGGGATTGGGTTGCTATCTATGATGAGTGTGCGAGTGTTCTGTATCAGGTAGTTCCCCACATTTTGATGTGTGAAATTATTGTGTTCGTAAATATTGTCAATTTTTTTTCACTTCTACATTCATTATTCTGACATTCAACATTCAAATAGTTACTATGAAATGTAGATAAACTTGAAATCTTTTACTGCAACTTAACATCAATTAGCCATGAACTTTCTAGGAAGAAAAAGTAGCCTTGAACTGAGAGCCAAGGGCCCTAATCATAACTATGGGCAAGGTATTTAATGTAGAAGCCTTCTGATAGTTTTGCAATCTAAAAGTCTTTTCATCTTTACCATGTCTGATGTTTTGAATTTATGTGCAAAGTTTTCAATTACTTGCAAATGCAAAGGTTGCTTGTCAGCTTCATAATAAACATGAAAAATGATATCTGCTAATCAGAAGAACAATTTGGGATATTTATATTCTGTTTCCATAAAATATGAATAGTAAATACCCCGCTGGCCTACCAATTAGCTTTCTAGTTGATCAATGAAACGAAAAGGCAAGATTGATGATCATATATTTCAAAGTGTACTAGTCCAATTACTGTGAATTTTCAATGCCGATGCATGTTTTGCAGCTCTCTTATCGTGTAGTAATGGAACATGGTGCTATTGTATGACTGATGCATTGCTTTATGTTAGCTTAAAGAATTTCTACTGGGTAGATTTTTCCCCCACTTTGCTCATCTTCCTTCTACTCTTTGCCTAAAGCTGATGTCTACTGCTTTTGATAGTCAGCTTCCAGTTCTGATGATCTCCATTCTCCACCACTGTTTCCAGGAGATTGATTATAATAAAGAAGCTGCTAATGCGGAAAAGTTTTCAAGAAATTTCAAAAACATGGATTATGTAAAAGTCCCAACAATATATTGGGAGTACACCACACCGCAGGTTTATTGTTTCAGTTCTTCTGAGTTTCAACCTGCATGCACTGTGCTGTGTATCCAGCCTCTATGTAATAGAGCTTTACTTTGGGTTATAGGTTCTGACAATGGAATATGTCCCGGGGATAAAAATAAACCGGATAAAAGCATTAGATCAGTTGGGAGTTGATCGCCAGAGGTAAGAAAAACCTTTTTCCCTCAATGTTGGAATGTGGTAAAAGATTGAACTTGTGGTGTTATTTGTTATTTTTATCTTTTATCTTTCCTTCTAGTGTTGGTTGAACGTTATTGCTGTCCTTTTCCTTTCTAATCAAAGTGGATTTTGATCTTGGCATTTCTATCTTCACAGGTTGGGTTGTTATGCTGTTGAGTGTTACTTGGAACAGATTTTATCACATGGTTTTTTTCACGCTGATCCTGTGAGTTGCATTTGAATTCCTTAACACTTTTTTATTGTAGTAGGGTTAAACATTATTCATCATCATCATCGTCATCAAATACTTGTCTCAACTATGTTGGGGTTGGCTACATGAATTTTGTTTCTCCATTCTAGTCTACCATAAGCCAAGTCCTCAGACGAACACGCTACATTAATTGTGAAATATTATTCCCCAGAATTCACGTCTGAGTTGTGACAAAAGTTTTGTGCTGGCTACAACCTACCTAACACACTAGACCTCCTTCACCCATTCTAGGGTCTCGCAGTAAAACCTGGCATATATTTTTACAAAAAATTAGCAAGAATCGATTTTGAATTAGAAGGCAACCTCAAAAAATTGAAGAGCTTTATTACTTCATCATAGTGTTGTATGCTGCATGGATTGTTTGAACTGCTCGTTGCATTTTGACTAGGACTTACACACCTGAGTTCTAGTTTTGTATTCTTTGCAACATAACTGGATTACTGTAGTGCCAATTTAAATATGTTTTGTATTTTCAAATTTTTTTGTCAAATGTTAGTTAGGTATTGGAATGCTTGTTATTTGACTAATCACTAGGAGGTTCTTTTATTTTATTTTAATTTTTATTTTTATTTTTTGTGTTGTGTGTGTGAGTGAGTTTTGGGGGGGGGGGGGGGGTGCGGCATCTTTACATCATTTCATGAACCTGTGAGCTCTCATGAAATCTGTCCTTGGACCTGGTCCCTACTCGGACAATGCCTTGACTCACGTGGTCAACAAATTCTTATTACTTGAATTTTTAGAGTAACATTTGTATGTTGGGTCTTCTGTCATAAGTAGACATTTATTTAACTAAATTAAATATTGTGGGGACCTCGAAATCTACTTTTTGGTAGTTTTCTAGATTTGACACCTATTGGTGTAAATTTGAACCCTTCACCTTACTCATGCAACTTTTGTGAGGGTATGCATGTGCACATGTTCATCTGTTTGTGGTGTGTGCATGCGTGTGTGTGCATGTTGATAAGTGACTTAAAATGCATAATTTTCATTATCATTTTAGGCAATTTTAAGGACTTATTTATTAGAAATTTCTTCATTTAGATGGAAATCAAGCTTTTATGATTTTAGAACTCATTTTAGTGTTTTCATTCAAAAATCATCGAAAATCATCAAATTTTCATAAAATCATAGAACTTTCCATTTTTGGATATCCATATTTAGAAGGTTTTTCAAATTCATAATTTGCACATAAAAATGACAAGGTTTTTATCAGGGCCCGCAGTAATGCATTTGTAATTTTTGGTCAAAATCATTACTTTTAATAAATTGTCACTTCTCTTTGTAGGAAAATTAAAGAAAATGGACCTACATACGTGTACACTTGTGCATACATGCTTGGATGTCAAAGGAAGGTCCCACTCTTCATTTGTTGCATGAATCTGAATTTGGATTTCAAAAACTCAAATTGGAATGAAGAAAGGAGAGCCATAGTGGAGAAAATTCAAGAAAAAGAAAGTTAAAGAAGAAAAGATAAAAAATAGAAAGTTATCCCATTTTTATTTGGACAACATGTATTAAAATAGTTATAACTCTCAAACCGAGTGTCAGATTGGGGCAATCTAGGTACCGTTGGAAAGCTTTTTTCGAGTAGATATCTGTAGAACCTAAGATTGTACCAATCGGAGGTAAAATGACAAAGTTATGACCTTGAGAAGTTTGCTGTATATTTTTAGGCGGGATTGCATAAAATTGAAGTCTTGTTTTGATTTTAGAAAGTGAATGTAAAGAGAAATTTGCATAAGAAAAGGAACTACGAATTTTTCTACTTACTATTTATTTGCTAACTTTTGACCAAAGAAGAAGACCAAACACTATAAAAATGATTCAAGGGGGGGAGTTTTCCAACACACTATAAGCCCTCCTTTCTCCATCTCTCCTCCACCCCAAGATGGGTTAGGCCAACCCTCTTAGGTTCCATCCACTTCATCCATTCCATTCCATCATCCTTCTCTTGTCCAATTATTCTCCCATAGTGTGAAGCATGAAGATTAGATCCCAGATTGCATGCGAATTCCTGTCTCTTTCTTGATGTCTTGATCTAGGATAATGATAGTTTCTTTTTTCTAATTTTAATTATTTTTGGATATTATTGATTTTATTGTTCGTTTTAATTTAAAAAGACACAATTAGTGAGGTCAAGGTATTCCGCCTTAGATCGGCATCGTGTGTTTGTGTGTAGTGACAACACGCACTTGGTGCGGTATTTTTGTGGACTTTTATTAATCTTCCAATACAATGTTTTAATTTCCCATAATAAAAGAAACTAGAATTCTTTTTATTTTATCTTTTATCTTTTACCTTTGAATGATTTATTTCTAATTTTTAATTTAATGTATGGTTTATTTATTTTTCTACAATTGGTGGTTTGATGAATTTTATGGCTTGTAGTTTAGTAGTTTAGGTTACTTTTTAGATTAGGTTTTTTTTTTATTTGTTATTTAATTTTTAGATTCTAATTGTAATTTAAATTTAATTTTCAGATTTAGTAGTTGTATGTTTGTATAGATTTTATTAGACTAGCACTAGGTTTTCAATTAGGACAGGTTGTGAGATACATAGCTCCCTGTGGATACGATCCCGATTCACTAGGTAAAACTACAATTGAGGCCTTGCACTTGCGGTCACGATCACATGTATGCATGTGTGATTGTGTCGTGTGTCTAAGTGTGAGCACGTATGTTCCAACGATGAAAATTTTCAAGTTGTAGATGAGAAGTTTCTTGAGAGGAGCAACCATATCGAAGTAGATCATCATTTTATTAGGAAAAAGGTAGCCATATACATTATTTGTCCTATCTTTGTGACACAGCGTAGGGGTGGGGAAAAAATAACGAGCAGGTTAATCTCCAAGACAAATGGCTTAGGATAGATTTACACTAGTCCTTGTCTCACACCAAAGATAGAAAACACTTCTCAAAATAAACTCATTTCATTTCCAACTTCAATGCCCAATTGGAGAATATTACATCTCCTTATATAGAGTACCCAACCACTATTCTAGCCTAATAGCACATCTCTAAAATTAAGGAAAATCTATAATAAAAAGAAAAAAAATACTTCATATGGCATAGGAAGCATAAGATGGTGCAGATTTTCTTCCTCTAGTAGCCTATCAACTTTGAAAGGAAAGCTGGAAATGTGGACTTTCCTCTTTATTGGGCCTTATTGGGCTTGGACCTTTGGGTATAAAACTTAAGATTGGGCTCATTAGTTTAGTCTGCATCAACTCTCCCTAGCTTGTAGAAACTCGACTCTGTCGAGTTAGCAACTTGGTACCTCTCGTACAAATCTGGGTTTAGTCACTGAAAGCCTGTGCCTAAGCAACAACTAGCAGATTTCCTCACAAAATCACTTGGTAGAAGTAGGTGGGAAAGCTAAGCATGTTTGATGTCTGCGCCCCACTTGAGAGTGAGTGTAAAAAAGAGACCTAAAATTAATTCACTTAATAGAATGAGTGTATTTGGGAATAATGGTACTTTGTTCTTTTGATTATGTTTAGTTAGACTTAATATTAATGGAAGGGAGGTTCATTGAATGCTTTGTACGACCCCTGCACATTTACCTCCTCCATTGTTCTTTTCTTTTTCCCTTTCTTCTTCTTTTCTTCTCATCATGAGTTGTTTGTTGATTTACTTGGTGCCTTTCCTTTTTCCTTTCCAGCATCCTGGAAATATTGATGTAGATGATGTGAATGGCAGAAGGCTCATCTTCTATGACTTTGGAATGATGGGAAGGTATTTTCGTAGTTTCCACATTTCCAAGCTTGTCTATCTTAGTGAGTCATTTCCTCTTCTGGAGTTGAATGGAGTAATGATGTATTGCATTTGACATTCACCATCCATCTATGACATGCTTGCAGCATCAGCCCAAATATCAGGGAGGGTTTGCTTGAAACATTCTATGGAGTTTATGAGAAGGATGCAGATAAGGTAGGCATTGTTCTTGTTTCCTTTTTCATTCTTGATAAGCACATATGGTGGACCTAAGGAGGAACTCTATGAGGGTTTGGGAGCCCAAAATCTTGTTGTTGAGACTCTCTTCCTAGCTTTTAGGCTTTGGCTTGGAAGGTTTTGTGTTTCCTTTCCTTTCCTTTTGTTTGGTTTCCTTTTTAGCTTCTCTGCATCTGTGTCTTATGCTATTTGGCTTTCAACAAAATTCTGATACGGTTCAAAAAAAAGAAAAAAGAGGAGGAACTCTATGATGCTTGGCCAGAGGATTGAAATGGGCCGGGGTAAGTGAAATGGGCTGCAAGTGGAGGAATGATTAGGATTTAGTTCAGTTATTAAGCATTGTGTGACTATGTAAGAGTTTGTTGAATGTTATGCTCGGAATTTTAAAAAAAATAAAAAAGTGTGAAGCTTTGTGTTTGTGTAAAGGACATGTCTAGGGTGGCATCTTGATTGCTCGGTTTTGATCTTTGAAGGGCATGATCTAGGGTCTCAATTGTGTGGTCTTGATCTTTGGTTGGGATAAGATTTTCCACTTTTGTTTTATCATCTATTCATGTGTAGTATTCATGTGGTTCGGACTGATAATACAAGATCTCTTGTCAGAGATGAAACATTCTATTTCTAGTTTATTTCAATTTGCATGTCCAATAAGTTATGGGGAATGAAGCCTGATTCGAGAAGTGATTTGGAATTTCTTTTTCATGTGCAGGTGCTCCAGGCCATGATTCAGATGGGTGTTCTTGTGCCTACTGGAGATATGACGGCTGTTCGGACTTCGGAGGACAGCACAGTTCTTTCTCAATAGGTTCTATAAAAATAAATAAATAATATGAGCGGGAATGATTGAGGCTTTGTTTGGATGAAAAATGGGTTGTTAGACAACAGGAATTCTCATTATCATTTTCTGAAGGCTTCTTGCAAGATAAAAATTTGGGAATTGTCATCAAAACTACTACTTTGTGAAGGCTCCTGAAATTTTTTTGCTAAATCTTCTGCATCGCATTATCTGCCAAATTTATGAAGTTGCTAAATACCTGAAGGTTGAAATCCGTGACGAATCCGGTCAGTCCTATGTACGGTGGATCTGACCAAGGAATCTCACGAGGCTCAGTATCTGTCCCGCGAATCTCTGTCTCCATGTGGAATCTGCTGTGGATAGGAACAAGGATGATAATTTGGAAGTGGCATTGTCAGAGCGTGCAGGTTCCTGTTGCCTAGTACCCCTTGATTTTCTATCCAAACAAATTTTGAGTTATTATTTTTTAAATCCAAACCAAGTTTGGGGCAATTCTTTTGTAGCCATTTCTGTTGATTCCATTAAACAATCTACAGCTTTGAAGAGCGCCTTGCAGCACAAATGGAGGAGAGAGAGATGGCCACAGCTAAACTTGGATTCAAAAGACGACTGAGCAAGGAGGAAAGATTTGAAAAGAAAAGGCAACGCCTTGCTGCTATTGGTAAGTCATTCTCTGTAGCGTTATTTATGCTACACTAAACAGTCATCCCAATAGCTGAAATTATAGGACAGATAATTAGGAATGTTTGCTGTTGTGTGGTTAGAGTATAGCATGCATGTTCTCCAGTTTTCGGCATATAAGATTCTTGTTACTCAATCTGTTGCATCTTATTGCAGGAGAAGATCTATTGGCCATTGCCTCTGATCAGCCATTCCGGTTCCCTGCTACTTTCACATTCGTCGTAAGAGCATTTTCTGGTAGTGAGGCTTAGGGACCTAGCCATCTTATTGTTTGATATTTTTATTTTGCAGTATTTCCCTAAAAGTAATATGTTTTGTGCAGTATTGGATGGCATTGGGAAGGGCCTTGATCCTCGATTTGACATTACAGAGATTGCTAAACCGTCAGTCTGATTTTGTTATTTTCATTTCCTGGTTTAACAAAAATTGCTTATGGCTTGTGGTTGTTCTGTCTTGCGGATCTGAGATGTACATGTTGCTAGTTATGCAATGGAATTACTTAGATTTCGTGAAGTAGGGTTTGAAGTCATTGTGAAGGCAAGATCCTCGAAGCATTTTTTTTCCTTGCAATTCCATCCAAAATGATGATATGGTGCTCAATTACCATGGTCAAATTTGTGCTTTCAGGACTTGAGAAAGAGATGGGAAAGGCAATCCCTTGCATTTTATAATGTATTTAGACAGGCTGACAGAGTTGAAAAGCTTGCTGACATTATTCAACGTTTGGTAGTGAATTAAAATCCCTATAATTATTTGTGGGAATTTTTTTTGTAATAAATTTGGATTGTGGTCAAGAACTGTCTAAAATAACTGCATTTGAATCTATTCCTTTCTTGCAGGAGCAAGGTGATCTAAAGCTCCGCGTGTGAACTCTGGAATCCGAGAGGGCTTTCAAGCGAGTTGCAGTTGTTCAGAGAACAGTTGGATGTGTGAGTTTGTACTGCGCTCTCATCTTGTATTCTCTTTTGTTGTTGCTTTCATTGTTAACTCTATGCATCACTGTGTGACTGGACGCCTATTCAGGAATATGTGGATGGCTGATATTGATACTATTAAATCCCGATAGTCATTGACCTTTTGGCAAATACTGTAATGCAGGTCTGGAGGTCCTGTGTGGTACATGATAATATGCCATGCTGATGCTACTGATTTTTTCTGGAAATTGTCCACCGCTTGTTATATAAAATACACTTCCACTTCTTATTAACTATAAATCTTCAATCAGATATTCATTCTCCAATCTCCATGACATCTAGAATAATAGGACTATAGTTTCAGAGATTTCTTTTAGTGGTCATTACATGTTATTCTAGTGCTACTTTGAGATCTAGAGGCTATATCTGGATTTGATTGTATTATTATTATTATTATTATTATTATTTGGGCTGTACAAGAGTGGAAGTCACACACCTATGGACACTACATCATGTCCTTGACCAATTGAGCAACAGCTGGGAACAAGATAATAAATTTTTATATTTCCAGCTTTTTCAGGATCAATGGGCTGAAACATCAGCACTGTTTAGTGGGTTTCCTTTAAGATCTTATTTTGAAGGGTAAAACCTGCGAAACAACAAAGGCCCTTAGAACCTGGATTCTACAAAACCTGGAATTTATAGTTCTTATGGCTTATATAGCCTAAGACCTTTTCCCATGAGTGTTTCCTGTTGTTATTGTTAATTGACCACTAACCTAACTGAGAGCGTCTGATTAAATAACAGGCAATTGCAGCGGGGAGCTTAGCAAACCTAGCTACGATTTTATACCTCAATTCCGTCCGTGTAAGCAATTCTATTGAGTTCTATATCGTGGAAATCATGAAATTATATTTTTCTCCTAATTTCACTTTTCTTTTTTGCTACTTATAATTGGTTTTCTTGCTTAGGTGCCTGCCATGGTTGCATATTCCCTATTTGCACTTTTTATTGTACAAGTGTTTGTTGGCGTTCTGAAGGTCAAAAAATTAGATCAACAGGAGAGATTGATAACAGGGACTGCTTGAATCATTGGCACATCCTGCTTTGGTAACTGGGTTTTTCCTTCCTTTACTTGTATCTTGCTTTAAACTTACATTTGTGTATATATTTGTACCATTTTGAGAGCTTTGAGATTTAGTCATATAATGGAAGTTAGATCTATGTAGAAATCAGCAACTCCATTCTTTAATAAAATTCTCATGTTTCTCCTTATGAACCAATATGCACTTGTCTTGTAGATTACATACATTCATGAGACATGATCAATATCTAGAAGCAACACTTCGATGGGGTATGGGAACATGTTCACTGCAGAATCCATGGCATAAAGCACAATATGAAGACAAGTGTGTTTGAGTAACCAGCTGTATTCCTTCCATTACACAATATGCAGTTTACCAATAAAAAACCCAGGAATTTCTCAAGAGGACTGTGGGGTAGAACCAATTTTTGGATAAAGGCTTCCACAAGTTATTAAACTATGTCATTCACAAAGCTCCATATCTGTCAAACAAACTTCAGTTGCATTGATCAATCTTGATCTGAGCTCATGCATGCCTAAACAAGTGGAAAGTGTTGAGATTTATATTAAAAAAAAAAACCTTTGAGTTTCTATCACATTTCTATGGACAGGGGTTTTTCCCCCATGATTCCACAGGAAAGGTGGGAGTGAAATAAAAAAAAATGTAGTTATTATTAGTTTCCTCTTTCTAGTGCTTGAAAGTGAGGAAGCACTAGCCATTTAGTGCTCAATGACATTGCAGCTAGCATTAGCCGGATCATTGGTGCCAAACCTCTGTTTCAGTTATTTAAGTTTCTCTCTCTCTCTCTCTCAACATTTATTTAATGTTCTGGCTCGAATTTCTCACTAGGTTTTCTATTGTTACAAGTAATCATATGAAGTGCAGAAATTACTGCGGTCTATGTGAACCGTGTTGTGTGCTTGTAGTGTCATGAGGCATTTCAATGATAACGTAGGCTGGTCTGTTCTGATCTTGGAAATAAATTGCTGGAACTTGTTAGAGTCTGTTGTTGCACATTACATAATGTGCTTTCAGATTGCATGAGCAGTTGGATTGGATCTTGCAAGGCTGGCCCCGCCCAGAATGTATGACATCTGTCCTGCACTCGGCTATCCTCAAGGCACGAGCTCAGTGGGAGAGCAACAGTCGGTAAAAATGAAGATTTTACTGGATTTCTTGAGTTAATCTGTTATCAATTCGTGCTGCCATCTTGGCTTGCGGCTAAATTATACATGATTCCATCAGCATCCTAAACAACCTCAGTTTGCAGGAAGGCAAGGGACAAGAAACTGAATTAAAATCTTGTCATTAATATGAGAGATGCAATGCTCTCCCTTCATTTCATTGTATGTGTGACAGTGACTGGGCCGTCGTTGTTCAGAACAAGGCCTGTACTAATATATACTGGTTTTGCTGCATCTGTCCAACCAAACATTTATTATGACATTCAGCAGGACCACAACCAATCACATCAAAATACCACGGGTGTGCCACCGTTCAACATATTCTGAGGAGATTTTATTTATTTTATTTTTTGTATGAGTAGACCCTAAGTGAAGAAAGAGACCTTAGACGAGGTAATACAGCCTTTACGGCCCGTTTGTTAATTTTCTTTTATTGTAAAATTAAAGTTATTTTTCATTTCACCACACAATAACCTAAAAAAATTAAATCAAAATACCACTTTTGAAAAAAAAATTTTACCTTTTTACATAAAAAGTCAAAATGTTGCTTTTTCATCCTACTAACTAATAAAAAATATTTACTTTTAACATAAAAAGTCAAAAAGTTACATTTCCTTTTCACTAAAAATAAAATATAATTATTGAATTGATTTAACCTCTCTTATTTTTTTATCTTTTAAAATTATCATTCATCTTACTTCATTCTACCAGTTAAATTAACAAACAGGCCCTTAAGGCCAGGAAGGTAACTGCCTAGGTTTAAGTTTGGATATTGGGCAGCTAGGTAAAAACTGATGACACCTCTTATCATTAGGGTAAGAAGCCCTTGTTTTTGAGGAGTTTTTATTCATATCATTAAAAGAACGAATGTATTTAAATTTTGGTACTTCTTTTTGTGCTTTTAAATGCATGCATGATTTCATTTTCGACACTAGTATCAAACTGACACGTGAGATATATCATTAGGTGTTTTACATAGTTAATCCAACAGTGGACTTAGGTGACAGTGTTACGTACATGGAGACGTCCGCAGAACTAAATTATCCATCAATTTGATGTGGGAGTAAAATAGAATGAATTCGGATTCCTCAAAGCTCTGACCATATGAAAATTACAAGGCTTTGCGCGGGCTCCACCTATTAAAAGTATGAATCACTTGAAATGAGTTCCCACCTTTGTTGTGGAATCCAATTAAAAAAAAAAGGATAATTATTGTATGAATGCCAATATGCCTGACATATGCCCAGATACTGTAAAAAAAAAAAGGATAATTATCATATGGATGCTCTTATATCCTACATTTACCCAAAAGCTGTCTATAAAACGATAATTACCACACAGAATGACAATTTTATCTTTTGAACTTGCTATATTTTATAGTTGTAGGATATTGATTGGCGCAATATCCTATTATTGTAGGATACTAAAAAAAACCACTTTCTTTCTATTGAAGAGAGGGAAAAATGGTTTGCTTCTTCTTTTGATAAGCGAAGAAGATAAATGAAATAAAAACCACATGCCTCTTGTGATGACTAATAAGTGAATTTGGATGATAGAAACCTATATAAGAAAAGCCTCAACGTAGGAATCTAGAAAGAGTAAAAACAGAGAAAATGATTTCATGGTGAAAATATGCTTTGGATTTGAGGGGAAGGGATAGAACTTGCAATGTCCTATATCTATAAGATTTTGCATTGTTCAATATTCTACAAGGCTAAAATCATCATTTGTAGGGCATCCTTTCATGTACGAACAATTGTTTGGTAATTTTATTTTTGTAGATAGTTTTTGGGCAAATGTTATGTATAATGGCATTTGTATTGTATTTATCCAAAAAAAATAATAGTTATAATCACCACACAACCGTTCATCAAATGACGATTTCACACCTGTAAGATATTGAACGGTGCTATATTTTTATAAAAGTAGGATATCGTAAGTTTTATCCTTTATCTTCAAAGGCAAAGCGCATTTTTACTAAGAAACTTTGGTTTCTCTTCATCGTTTTTTTTTTTTTTTTGGATTCCAGAGCTGGAGCTCTTCTTAAATGGGTTTCTAGCATTCATAGATCATCTAATTTAGTCATCACAAGAGGTATATGGCCTTTATTTTGTTTATCTTCTTTGTTTATAGGAAAAAACAGACCATTTTTTCCTCTTACAGTAGAAAGAAGCAGTGAAAAAATTCTAAGTTTTGCTCGGAATCCTAGAGCTGTAGGACATCATAAGTTTAAAAGGTAAAATCATCATTTGTAAGGCATCCTTTTCTGTATAGATAATTGTGTGGTAATTATCTTTTATAAGTAGCTTTTGAGACAAATGTGGTATATAAGGGCATTTGTATGATAATTATTCCTAAAAAAAAAATCCTTCAACATAACTTAGGTTGGTTACACACAATTCATGAGTATTTTAAAGATAACCCATCTTAGGGCGCTTAATACGAAAGCTCACGGTATCTCAAGGGGACGAGCCTCATAGGATTCTTACTAGAAAAATAGAATAGATCCACGGCAGATTAAGATGGCCTACCCGAAGATTTTGGAATATATCCAAATTCTGTACCACGGAAAATAGGCAGACATTTATAGCCAATTAGTGAGCCGAGTAATTCCAAGCATACATGGGACCATCAAATTACATCATACTAGATTTGTTCGGACTGATCTGGAGGCAAGACAGTGGTAAACGACATCTCAACTGCTCTTTCATTAATTGATTTGGGAGATTCAAGAACAAAAAAGAACATATGTTCCGTCCTATTGATTCTGGATTGTCATATGCGGGCCTCGCAAAGGGATATCACCATCATGAATTTAAGCGATGTGGGGTCAAAGGTAAATTTTCAAAACTGTTTTATCTAATAACCTTTTTTTTCATGAAAATAAAATTAAAAAAAAGATGAAATTATGAATAATTAACCTTTGGTCTTCTTTTTTAGCAGCTTAAAAAAATCTATCTAATTAAATGCAAAGAAATAGGTCCTTTGTAACACAGTGATGAAATCAAATTTTCGTTGCATTTTATAAAGAAGTCTCTCTTGTCCTATAATAACTTTGATCATGCAAAGAGGAGTCACGCCTAATAAATCAGGTTTTAGTTGCCATCATCACCATTTCCTCTCGTAGAGTTGCATTTATTTGGTTTGAGAGTTTTCTATTAATAATTTATTGTTATTTTGTTAATGAAGTATCAAATAGTTTTCGCTATGCATCTTCATTCGAACACTAGACTAGGGGTCCATCAGACCTAATTAAAATGTATATTCTTAGATATGGGTCCACAAACCTATATACTCTATTAAAAAAGTGGATTGATAGTGTTGTGAATTTAATCAATCTATTTAAAATTACAAGTATACAATTGTCCTTTGAAGACAATGGTAAGTACAGGTCGATCCTACAAGAAGCACTTTTTGAAATTTCTCTCTTTTTTTTATCTGATTTTTTTAATAAATAAAAATAAAATAAATATGAATCAAAGTATGAATGAGAAATCAAAACAAAACTACTATAAAAATAAATTGATGAGAATGATAATAAAAGTAGATCAAAGAAACAAAGAATCCATTAAATGAATTTAATAACCTATTTATGCAATTTAATTTAATCATTAGTCTCTAAAATGACTCAGATCAGAAACAACTCAATGTTTCTGATCCGAAGGATTTTTCTTTTTTTTTTCTTTTTTTAAAAACTAACTTTTAACAAAAAGAAACCAAGATCTCCACCACCTCATTAAAGTAAATATTATTTTAAGCGACATTCATCAAATTAAGAATAAAAAATCAAAAGCATATAGGCCTAAGCATATTTTATCAAAAATAAGAATAAATGATCAAAAAATAATTTATTATGAACATAAAACGGAGGTTTGCTTGAGGTACGATAACAGATCTATTATTCTAAGCATACATTATAGAGACATTAAAAGACTAAATTAAAAACATAAATTGAGAGCAAAATCATTTTACTTCATCATTGTGCTCCTATTCGAAAATCTAGCCTCCATTGTAAAGAAAACAAACTTCATTGATGTTATCATGGTGAGTACAAGGATTCTTTTAATACTCTTCTAGCCTAGTTCTGGAACATGGCTCCAGAATACTGAAATTAATCTCTATTTTTTTTTCTACACTAGAGAGAATAGGAGGAAGAGAGAGAGGAAAGCAAAGTGGAGAGAGAGAGAAATGGAGTGGACATAAGCTTGGACGTTCAAGGCCTTCAATTTATAGGGTTTGGAGTCCCTTTGTTTCCTTATTTTTTCCCTCTTTTATAGCTTACAACGTCTTCTTTTGGAAATGTCTATTGGTTTGGCCTCCAAATTAGCAAAGACTTAAGAGATTTTTTTTCGCTTTTCTTTTCTTGAATTCTCTCAACTTTGGCTTTCTTTTTTCAAATTTGAATTCTTTTAACAACTTGAGAGTGAGACTCCCCTTTGACCATCCAAGCATGTGTGTACATATGTGTGGAGTCCTCATGAAGTCAATCTTCCAAACTTCTTGCATGGTGTACTCTACATGATCCGCTCAAATCATCCTGTATATTCATATTCTAAGTAAACTCATAAAATATTGAATAGCCCACATTAAAGTGGGACCCACCCGGATAGAGTTTTACTCCAATTAAGACTCTTCGGAGAAAAATTATAAATTTCTAATTTAATGCAAAAGATGTGTAAAATTTGTCAAAAATTCAATGCATAGGTGAAAATGCTTAAAATAATGAAAATAACTGAAAATTTATGCAAATCACACAATTAAGTCCCTAATTCACACTGATTTATGCTAAAATAATGTAGTTTCATTACCTTAATAGATAGGGCTTGAATTTGTTGCCTTTTAAGCAACGATTCGGTTACTTGAGGTCCATTCACTTTCTAGTAAATAATCATTAAATAAATTAATATAAGCACACAATTTTAATATATATCTTGATAATATATTAATGTTTTATACATGTTACCTGAGTAATATCAATTCGAGTATAGAGCCCACTGATATCAATTGAAACTTAAAAGAGGGTGCACACCCTAATTTGTCAAGCCACACCTATGGATAACAAATTTATTATTGGTCCAATGACACTCTCCACCAATCACTCCGAGTCATAGGGCATTGAATCTTCACAAGAAGATTTTTCCAGCCCTAGATTTTTCCTCATTCTACACTAGCTCCTTGGAAGATTTCTTCTCCATATGTCAGTTTCTGGGGCAGTGAATAAAATTGACGTGCCATGATTCAACAATGCAAGAGAGCCAAAGGTAGAGAAATATCATACATTTATCATACTAGCACAAATATGGCCCAAAGCAAAAAATTGAGGGTAGAGGGTAATACACGGCTATTAAGGTGGATAAGGTACCCGCTCCCATAGCACTAACTCGGGGTTGATCACTAATTGGCGCCCTTTTGTTTTCCACTCCTGGCCACTAGGCCAACTAGCAAAAAAAATAAAAATAAATAAAATTTATATTTTGAGGGAAGTGAAATATTGAAGCATTTTTTTACTATAAATATATAAGAAAGATGATACAGGTAGAAACATTATGAAATTAATTACTCTCGCAGGTGTGAAAAAGTAAGGGCCATTTTGCTCGTCATTTACAAACCAAAAGCATATGTAATTTACACACAAGTGAAAATTTTGCAAACAAAAATACATGTGTGTAACCATTTCATATGTTGACTATTTACATATATAAATGGGATAAAACAAATGACCCCCTAAGTAGAAATTCAAATTTCTCATCAAATAAGGAAAATTAGAATAAGCATTTAGCATTGCCCAAGTCACTTTTCTCGCTTTTATTTTAAAATCTTGCCACGTAGCTTTTTTTTTCTTGTCCTTTAAAATTTTTCCATGTACCTTTTTTTTAATTTTTCTTTTTTCAACCTACCCACTGAGAGGGAAAAAAAATCATTTTCCACATTTTCTCTACAACCAAACATTTCTTTCTTTGTCGCGGAGCTCTAGTGCAGTTGTCTTTGATGGGCTGTCTCACGGGGTCACGTCAAACATAATAGAAGTAAAGATCGAAAGATTTTGATGAGACTTACTTATGTGTAAAATTTTAACTTAGTTAGGTCATTTTGAGTTTGAGGATTTTAGAAGGTAATAATTTTTTACAATATTTATTTCACAAGTGATAATTAGATGAGCATCAATTAGACTTATGACAATTTATGGGGAGTGAGTGTAACTGGGTTGTATTGATCATAGGTACGCATGCTGTCAACCTAGGACTTTTATTATAAATCCCCTCAAAAACCTTTTCATGAAAGGTTTTGAGATCCTTAGAAATAAACTGACCATTGACTGACTCCATCATCCACCGAAAATTACTCAAGGCTCGGTGATGTAACAGCAGCAAAATTAGGTGAAGATCAATACAACTTCATAGGTATAAGGGAGTTGGTAGGACTAACCCATACGAGAAGACAAACGACTGTCCTTCCAATTGAGAACAAAGGGATACAACTGTACCAAATCAGACCAATTTTTTTATTTATTGAGAAACTTTTGGTAAATAAAGAAATCGGAGAAAGAAAGAAATCAATCAAATCCAGTGAGATTTAGGAAAAGATACTCATACCTTGATGATCCAAGCGTCCATCATCCTATCATAGTTGAACAATATGGACCCCAACCTCACCTACCATAGCAAAGGCAACCACCATTTTAAAATTTGAAATCGCACCTAAATCAAGGACCTTGTTATAATTAAAACAAATGGGTCAATGATAGAATCTCTGCCATTCATTTTCAACTCCCACCCGATGATGAGCGGTTGAAAACTGATTTGGTTCTTGCAATTGGAGCCGCGGTTTAAAATTCTTCGTATTCAACCATTTTAACGGCTGAGTTTATCTAAAATCCCCTTTTGAACCATGGCCTCTTTTTAACGGCTATGATGTGCCCAATCAATCATCAGACTTTTTTAAAATCCAAACCCTTCAGAATGACACCTTTTCTCTCTCTCTCTCTCTCTCTCTCTCTCTATATATAGCATTTTCAGATTTTAAATTATTATCACATTCTTCAACAAAACTATCCATCCAATCCAATGCTATAAAAACTCCAATAAAAGTAAAATTTGAGTGCAAAAAATCTAATTAATTTAAAATTTGAGAGAAACCCACATAGCTGGATGGCATCTATTTGCAAACGGTTTGGATTTAAATAAGGTGGACCCCACTTATAACTCAGGATTTCTCTATGTCAAACTCTCAGGGAATCCAGACTTGGCAAAACCCCGTTTACACGACGTTACACATTCGAGAGTGGGCCCCCTACAGGTGTTCTTTACAGGCTGTCGTTACCACCCCTCTCTCTCTCTCTCTCTAGCGAGCAAACCGCCATGTAACGGAAACTCTCTCTCTCTCTTTCTCTCTCTCTCTCTCTCTCTCTGAATCAAAAATCGTAACGCTTTTATGAAAAAATCGTAACGCTTTTTCTCCCTCGCTCTTCTCTCTTTTCCATCTTCATCAGACTCTAGGGTTTCCAAACTCCATGATTTCTAGGGTTTCGATCAGGAATTAGAGTTTCTCCACTGTAGCAAACAGCCCAAAAAAAGCTGCAATGCATCATCTCCATGGCGGAATCCTAGTCTCCGTCCTCTTCTCTCTCCTCATCCTCACTGTTTCAGGGCAGAGCTCGGACTATCGAGCACTCGTCGAATTCAAGAAAGGAATCCGTTACGATCCGTCCAACCTCGTATCGGTATCCTGGAACCC
The DNA here is from genome assembly GCA_037013555.1 of Sextonia rubra. Classification (NCBI taxonomy): domain Eukaryota; kingdom Viridiplantae; phylum Streptophyta; class Magnoliopsida; order Laurales; family Lauraceae; genus Sextonia; species Sextonia rubra. The sequence goes on along the minus strand of JASUAD010000008.1, from coordinate 58,135,672 downwards.
CTCTTCCGTCGATCCGAACGGCGGCTGCCCGAGCAAATGGCACGGAGTAGCCTGCGACACCGGCTCCGGCTCCGTCACCGGGATCGACCTCAGCGGCCTCGGCCTCGTCGGGGACTTGAAGTTCTCCACTCTGATCGGGCTGCGAATGCTGAGGAATCTCAGCCTAAGTGGGAATTCCCTCACCGGCCGCATCGTCCCGGCGATCGGCTCGATGTCGTCGTTGCAGCATCTGGATCTGGCCGGAAATCAGTTCTACGGTCCGATCCCCGGCCGGCTCATGGAGCTGTGGGGACTCGGGCATTTGAATCTTTCGGCGAATAATTTCACCGGGGGGCTTCCCGGTGGAATTCGGAATCTGCAGCAGCTGAGGGTGTTGGATCTGCATTCGAATCGGATTTCGGGTGATGTTGGGATTCTGCTGTCCGAGTTGAGGAATGTGGAGTCGGTGGATGTGAGCTGCAATTGCTTCTTTGGTGGGCTAGGGTTGGATTCCCACAATCTGTCCAGCTTTGCGACTAGTGTGAGATATGTGAACTTGAGTTATAATAGATTGGGTGGGGACTTCTTTTCGGAAGAATCGTTTCGGATGTTTAGGAACTTGGGAGTTTTGGATTTGAGTCATAATCAGCTCACTGGAAAGCTTCCTTCTTTTGACTCTTCCCCGTCGCTTCGAGTTCTAAGGGTTGGGAATAATCAGCTCAGTGGATCTATTCCTGCAGAGCTCTTGTCCAGTTCACTGCAACTGGAAGAATTGGATCTCAGCAGTAATGGATTTTCGGGTAACAGGGTGTCAATGGCATTTCTATTGTTATCTGCAATTTTGATTTTATTTCGTTTCTATGAGAAATCATCAATGGATTCTTCTGCTTATTCTTGTGCTAGTATTTTGTTGTTGACAAGTTTGATCTTGGGTTAGTAGAATCATGCTGCTTACATACTACTTGATTCTCTAAACTAAAGAGAAAACTATGTAGAAGCACTGTCACTTATATTGGCCTAAGGGGATGCTGGATGCTGTACATATTGTTTTAGTAACTTTTGAGTACAAGTGTTAAGTTTGTTATTATATGAAGTCATGCATATAATCCATTGTTAATGTGCAAGTTCATGTGCCCATTTAATAATCTGAGGGTAACATGAACATCTGCTCCTTACTCATTATATGGTAGTAATTCACAAGTCCTTTTTTTTTTTTTTTTTCTGTCGGTCATGTGATTTGAATCCACAACCTTAAGGTTGCAATGGTGAGTACATTTGGCCGTGACATGGGCTCTTGTCATAGATAGATAGGACCTGCAATTTTACCTGTACTTTTTTTTTCTTTTCCTGCCGAACTTGGCTATCTTGTTTTATAGATAGATAGGAGTTTTGTTGGTCATATCATGTTTATAATTTATTGGTAGAACTCTTTTAGCCGACCCAAGATTCATGGGTAAGTTTCAGATGAGGATGATGATGACACCGACGACTATGATGATGATGTTGATTCCATAATTGTATGAAGGGGCTATATATTTACTGTCTCATTATTATTATTATTATTATTAATAAAATGGTCCCTATTGCAGAACTGCAATTGATTTTATCATTCATTAAGACGGTTTATGAATATTTTTGAGGAAGATCAGACATCTGGGTTTGTATTTCTTTAACTTGTAGGAATGTGGATTCTGCATTCAGATATTCGTTATGGACCTCCAATATGAATGAGATGCATAAATATTCAAGATTTTGTATCTTTGCATTCCAGTTCAGTGCTCTTTATAATAATATAACCTGCATTTTGTTATTTTGTAGGTTCTATCCAGGGTGTTAATTCTACATCTTTGAAGGTTCTGAATCTTTCATCTAATGCACTGCACAGTTCACTGCCTTCTAAGCTGGGAAGCTGTGTTACAGTGGATCTGAGTAAAAATGTGATATATGGTGACATATCTTCCATGCAGAGTTGGGGAGATATGTTGGAGACTATTGATCTGAGTTCAAATGCATTATCTGGAAGCTTTCCAGACACAATCTTACGTCTTGGGAGGCTGAATTCTATCAAGATTAGAGATAATTCTTTAGTAGGCATTCTTCCTGAAGTACTTGGTAGCCACCCAAAATTGACGACAATTGATCTTAGTTTTAACAACCTTAGTGGAGTTATTCCAAGTAGCTTATTCACATCGTTGACCTTGACAAGCCTACATCTTTCGGGAAACCACCTTACAGGAAGAATACCTCTTCAAAGCTCGGACTCAATTAAATCACTTGCTCTACCTTCTAATTCACGCATGCAGTCTCTTGATCTGTCCAATAATTCATTGACTGGATCTTTGCCTCCAGGAATAGGTACTATGGTGAGGCTTAAATTACTGAATCTTGGGAAGAACCAATTATCGGGGCAGATACCGAGTGAAATAAGCAAGCTCAGTGAACTGGAGTACCTTGATTTATCCAGCAACGATTTTGAGGGGAGGATCCCTGACAAGCTTTCTTCAAATTTAAAAGGTCTCAATGTGTCTTATAATGATTTATCAGGTCCTGTTCCTGAAAATTTATTGAGGTTTCCAAGAACCTCATTTCGCCCCGGAAATAACCTTCTAAACTTCCCCGATGATGGGCCTTTATCACTAGGACCCAAGGACAATGATGGTTCCGGAGGCAGTTCCAGTAGGGGGCGACATCATTCTCTGAAATCTAGCATCAGCGTAGTTATTATTGTTGGCTCTGTTGTGGCTTTTGTGATGACTGTGTTTGTTTTGGTGGCTTATTATAGGTCAAGGGTGCGAGAATTTGATAAAAATGGGTTTAGCAGCCGAAGTACTGGAAGAGATGTTAAGTTGGGAATGTTCGCTCGCCCCTCCCTTTTCGGGTTACAGAAAAACACTGAACCTGTTCCAATGCCATTGAGTTTTTCTTCTGATCACTTGCTACCTTTAGATGCTAGACCATCAATACCCAGTCGGAATGAGTTTGTAACTGAGATTACAGAATGTGGTTTTTGCGAGGTAAAAAGTGTAGGTTCAGCTTCTGCAAAGACTAATGAGCCAGATACTTCTCATCCCATCACTGGAAGGAAGTCCTCTCCCAGTTCCACGTTACCTTCATCAGCACATTTTATTGAGACATGTGGGCCTGAGGGGCAACCTGTGATGTTAAATGTCTATTCGCCAGATAGATTGGCTGGAGAACTGTTTTTCCTGGATAGTTCACTAGTATTCACAGCTGAGGAACTGTCTCATGCTCCAGCAGAAGTTCTTGGTAGAAGCTGTCATGGGACATCATATAAAGCTATACTTGATAGTGGTCATATGTTGACTGTCAAGTGGTTGCGGGTAGGTCTTGTAAAAGGTAAGAAAGAATTTTCCAAGGAAGCCAAAAGAATCGGAATTATCAGACATCCCAACATAGTTACATTGAGAGGGTACTACTGGGGGACAAGGGAGCAAGAAAGGCTGATTTTAACAGATTATATCAATGGTGATAGCTTAGCACTCCATCTCCATGGTATGTACCGCTATTCTTATACTTAGATTTGTGCTTATTTTCGTCTTATCTGTGTTCTTCCCTTTTAAAGATACCGAGTTCTATCTATGGGATATATTAGATGCTTGATAACTTGATATGATGCAACAGTTATTTGACCTTTGGTACTAACTTAATTAATGGGCGCAAGACTGCATTCCTGAACTAGGATGTTGCATTCTTGGCACTAAGCTGCATTTATTCAAGATTTGATAAATTTGGATGGTATACTCTTGGGAGCGCTATTTGAGTTCAGCATTTGATGCCCTCCATTTTTCACACTTGGAGCTCATGTGGACCAGACTGATGCTTTAATATCACAAAAAGTAGATGCATCGATTTTCAATAGCGAACTGTACTCAGGTTCTCAGTGAAACTGTTTATCAATACATTTTTTACTTCACATGGTCTATTAGTTTGTATGATGTATCTGATGGACTCTAGATGGTTGTCTAGGTATTTCTGCTTGAGTCTCAACTGATAAAGTCATTGAGTTTTGCAATTCTATCCACTCTAGCAGCTAAATGTTATCCCAATAAAAGTTACATCAGATGCATTCAGTGTCATTTAAGAAAAAAAACCAAAACAAACTCATACCGTATGAATACAAAAGTATAGAAATGTATTCACTGTCTTGTTAACAAAATAAACTCATACCATATGAATACGAATGTGTGGAATTTTCTCAAGTTCATTTAAAGTACCCTTGCTCGTGTGTCTTGGGTAGGTTCAGCTCCACCAAGCTTTTGGTGTATAGGTGGTTAATCTCAAAGGGAAGGGCGTTGACCTTAAGTTGATTCCAGACTTATGCTCACTGCATAAAGAGGAGGAGAGAATTCCTCATCTTCTTTTCTCCATTTTGACTTGTCCTCTCTCATATGGAGTCTTTTTTTATTTTCTGGATTTATATTACTAAGTGGTGTACTCCATGATCCAGTGCGAGGCAAAGGGTCCATGGGTCTATGGCTCCTTTCAAATGTGGTGGATTTGGTTACACACAGGCTGGTAGTGGTGTCTTTTGCTATTCTTTTGTTTATTTGAAAAGAAAGGAATGACTGGATCTCAACTCTAGGAGAGGTTAGTAGAAAATATTTTTTCCTCTTGTGAGGCTTAGGGAAGGAAAATGGGCATTGATAATGAAATAAAATGTTAAGCTTTTAGATATTATGATTTACTGAAAGGCAATTATGGAGTGTGGCTTGAATAAGGAAAAGCAGATCCCTCATTGTTCCCCTTCATTTGATGTTGATAGAGCAGTTAGAGGCAAGCCTGGTCTTGCAGGGATTGGTGGTGTTGTCTATAAGGTCAGTCGGGAGGTGCTAGTGGCATTTTCTTCTCCATTGGTGTAGGACTCCAACGAAGCCAAGATGCTTGTAAGAAGAGAGGCATTGAGGATTCCTTTGGGGCCTTTTTCTGGCAAGTTGCTAGAGGAAAGTGATTTGTTCAATGCATTAGATGGGTTTCATCCACAAGCCATGGAAGTTTCAGTTTGTTCTAAATTCGATGCAATGGTTTTCGTTTTTGGAAACTTTTTCCATAGGATTAGAAAAGCCAATGGAGTAGCAAACCCATTAGCTAAACAAGGAACTGATAGAGGGATGTATGTAGGGTTGTTCTTGTAATTTAGTATTCATTGCATGGTAGTGTGTCCTTAACCACTCCCTTAAACCTTCTTTTCTAATGGAAGCATAAATATTGATTGATATTGGCATGCATCGGATGCGTGCGTGTGAGAGAGAGAGAGGCACCTAGAACTGTGCCGAGACTTCTCGGTTGCAGCTTCTCCCCTTCTTCCTCTCTCTACCCTTATTCCGTCTCTTCACTCCTTCCTCATTAAAAAAAAAAAAAAATCCTACCCCTGGGATCTCTACTAAAAAACACAAGATACTCAGTAGGATATTAAACTAAACTAATTAGGACAAGACTTGCTTAAAATTAAGAATTTATAAAGCTCTTAGTTTTAGCTCTGCAAGACTAGAGAGCTTGCATTTGCTCTTATAGACAAATTTACGGACACTATTGGCGGACTTGATCAAGCTTGAAGTCCATGGATGCATTATTGGTTCAGGTTTGAGAGAGTTTGAATTCCAAAAGCTTATCTTTGTTGAATTTTTTCTGCAGTAATTTGAGCGCAAGAGGCTGCATTGCTGTATTTTGTTAAAGGATGCGTTGCTTGACCGTACTTGCCTTTGCATGGAAACTGGATACATGTGGATTTCTAGAATTCATCGAGTGAAAAAGTGACTTTAGTCGTTGTCAGTCACTATTCACTAGTTACTATTATAGCATGAGATTGTTGGCTTTGAAAATTTATTTGTGGGCAGCATTGAATGTGCACTATTTGATTCTGAAACATTGACACTATTTTATAGTGACTTGCTCCTATTTGAAAGTGGTCTTATACTATTTGATAGAGACTATTGTGGAGCTTTAGCAAAGAGGGAATTGGTGCATTGGAATGGTGCACTTAACTTGATTATAATAGTAGTGACATGTGGCTTGAGTGGGATCACTTTGAAAATTTTGATGGATGCATTTTGAGGTGTGTTGATGAGATTGATTATCGAGGATAGTTGCTGTATGTGCTGGATTAATGACTTGATTTCTTCATTGCCGGTGTTTTGAGAGAAAATACCTATTAATTGGATTAACAGGAGGAGGGCTCCATCCATCATTATCAAGGTTCTGCTGGAACATGTGAGTTAATTGCTCTTGTGTCCTCGGAGATATCAAGGGACACAACGTCAATTTTTTTAGAATTTCTTCAAGAATTGTGTAGCCTGATTTGAAAGGATCGCAGAACACATAAGTTTGATCAACGAGGTCATCATCTACACAGATAATTTGACGTCCATCACACCAAATACCTCTGTAGGTGCTTTCAAATTCAAGATGTTGCTTAAGGTTGATGAACCTTTAATTTTGATTCGCTTGCTGATCATAATATGGGAGACACTCCAAACTGTATTTTGGAGATGAAACATCAGAAGATTCAAACCATTAAGAAGTATGTTTTGGGATGTGTTTATAGCCTTGACTAGGTGGCGCAGCCCCGGGTCTTCAATCAAATGTAGATCAATCTCCTGGAGGATTGAGTGAATCTAAAAATGGATTCTACCCTTTTAGGGAACGAGAGAACTGGCGGTAGGCACCGTACTTGAGAGAAAATCTAATTTATTAATTTGAATAAGCATGTCCATTACAATGAAAGACGACTCCTTATATAGGAGTGACTATTTCTAAACTAGGAATGACTGTCTCTAAACAGTCATGGCTTACTAAAATAAATTAAGCAATTACAAATCTCAAATCAACATAAAATAGGAAATAACTAGTTAATTAAAACTATCTAATTAAGGATAGGGATCCCTGATCTTGAGGTGGTCATGGACCAAGTGGGGCTCATTAATGTCTACGGGCCTATGATCTAGGCTAGATCCGGTATCGGCTTGCATCAATAGGGGTGCTGTATTTTTTGCAGAACAAATCACCGCCTTCAAAATTCATTATTGTCCACAATGGTATGGTTGGAAGAAGCAAATTCTTCCTGTTCACCAAGAGTGGATGAGATAGTGATAAGGCGTTCTTTATGAGTGATGAGCATATTTGACTATGGCAGGCAATTGGCGAATTGTTCTAAGATCATCCCTAAGGAGGACAAATCTTTGGACGTGGCCTTTTTCAATATAAGAAATAACGAACTCTCCTGCTGGCATAAACATTTTGGAAAGTCAGTGGCCCAATTGAGGTAGTGTGCTTTATACCTAAGTCGCTCTTTGACCTGACGAGATAAAGGTTATTCTCTAATTCTTGCAGCTAAATCGTTTCAAAGAAGAATGTCAACTTTCTCCAGGAGTTGTATTCTGAATTGTTTTTCAATTTTGGGTATAGATGATGATGCACATTGTTGCTGCAGCATTTGTATTTTTTATTCCAAATTTTTTATATGATTGGTCAAATCATAGAGATTTTTCCTTATTCTAGAATTTCTTTGTCCAGAGATATAAGTGCTCCAAATGTTGTCAGGAAGAAGTAGGGATTCTGCTAAGGGGCCAGGAGAGATGAACAGGAAAGGGATAGGAGGAGGAGAATCTGTATGAGAAAGAGAAAGAGCATAGTATTGGTTGGAGTATAAGGGTTATTTGCCTTTATCTTTCGGCATTGTTTTCCTAGAGGAAAGAGGCAGTGACGAATGTGTCAGCAAAAGCACTTGAAAGAGCCTTTTATAGAAGATTTGATTTGTAGAACATAATATTTTAAAATATGGATCTGCATAGACATATTGATTATGAAAGGTGAGAAAATTGATGAGATTGTATGAAATGAAAGAGTATTTCTTTATTATCAACAATTCCCAAAATTTGTATGATGGCAAAGTTTGAATTCCAACAATTCTTACTCTTGGTTTATTGATTTCCAAATGAATAAAAACGCCCAAATTCCTGAATGGTTTGGGCAGAATTAGTGGTGGCCCTTGTATGACCTTCCTTGAACTTTGCTCCCCAAATCATTATCAAACCATTATCAAGATTTTGTCTCCAACATCTATACTCATTTTTCAAAACTCCATACAACACTACTGAGACACAATCATCTTTCCAATTCATGCTTTATTCCAATGCATATGGCACCCCATGGATCTTGAAATGGGATTATAAAAACTCCTCTCAATATCCTCTGTCATTGCTCAGAGGAACCCATGTCAAACAATGGGACAAATTCGATGACCAAATAGTTCTTTGAGGCCAAGTTTCACCCTTTACCTCCATCACTGAGCAATTTCCTTCATTAATGCCCAGCTTAGCTCAAAATGAATCAATTTAGCCTAAAACTTTTAAAGAAGTAATCAGAGAAGCAATAAAGGATCCTTCGACCTTTCGAAATTACCCCAAATTACAATTCGCAACAATATTTGCTCAATCAACTTCAGGTACTTCATATAGGAATTGAGTCTCTCAAAAATCCTCTCAATCAACCCCAAGAGAATGCCATCTCCGTAGCCTCTTTGGCAAATGCAGACTGAGATTCTACTGTTTCTCCTGATGCAGATAGCTTTTGATCACCAAATAAGCTAAAACAATAAATTCAGAAAACTGCAATCATCAACTCTCTAGCAAATGTGAAGAAACTAAGATATCAAGTAATAAAACTTCTTAATGCAATCAATAATCCACCACAGACAGCATGTATCTTCGCTAAATAATATTGCCGACATACGACAAAATGCATCCATCACTTTCAAATATGAGCAAGTCACTATCAAATAATGTCAAGGTGTTAGAATAAAATAGTGAACATTTAATGCTTCCTACAAATAGATTTCCAAAGTCAACATTCTTAGGCTACAATAGTAACTAGTGAATAGTGACTGACAGTGACTAAAGTCACTTTTTCACACGATGAATTCTAGAAAGCTGCCAGTTTCATGCTACAACAAATACAATCAAGCAATGCAACCTTCGGCAAAATACAACAATGCAGCGTTTTGCAATCAAATTCATGCAGGGAAAATCCTATGAAGATAAGCTTCCGGACTTCGGAGTTCTCATATCCCGATCAATAATGCATCCATAGTTTTCAAGCTTGATCAAGTCTGTCAGTCTATAAAAGGGAATGCAAACCCTCTTGTCTTGCAGAGCTAAAATTAAGAGCTTTACAAAGTCTTAGTTTAGTTTAATCAGAGAGAGAGAGAGAGAGAGAGAGAGAGGCACCTGTGACTGTGTTGGGACTGCTCAATTGCAGCTTCTCCCCTTCTTCCTCTTTATCCCCTGCTTTTGTCTCTCCCCTCCCTCATTTATAAAAAATTCCCGCCCCTCCCTTCCCTTTTTCTTCAAGGCTAATGGGGGCTTTCTGGAAGCCTTTTTAATGGGTCAGGAACCTTTCATGGTCAGACTCTATGGAATAGGTCACTTGTGGGCTCCATAGCGGAGCTGACTGACTAAATTAAAACTATGTCCCCACCTTGTATGAGACAAGGGTAATTTTCACTCTAACAGGGGATGGCCCACTGTTAGATTGATATTGTGTTAATAGTGGTCAACCTGACAGTGGGCTGAAGTCCTTAGGGTGGTCTGTTTATTCCCCCTTAAGTAGGGCTCCTTACTAAAAAAAGGTATTAGACACTTGAAATAAATGCAACTTCCTTGAATGAACCCTCAACAAATTTTACTCCAATAAGAGTTGGCCTCATTGTCACATTAAGCACTTATAAAACATGAATGAAATATTAAAAATGATTATTTAAGTATTTTATAATGGTCAATCCAACGATGGGCCCAAGCCCTATTGCATCGAAATTGGGTCTGTGTCCATATGAAGTTAAACTGATAGTAAGCAAAATTCTATTTTTTTTATACCATTCATTAATTATCTTTGATCAAATAGTCAGACACATATGATAACCTGATTTTTTTCTAGATGGCCAAATTGCCTATTACTAAACCAATGATTCTAATCATCTAGCAATAATAAATTTAATAGTGGGCCCAACTCCAATTTGTGTGAAATTATTCACAAAGCTAATACAAGGAGTCATAATTAATTTGAGTTTTTTGGAATTTAAATGTGAGCTAATTGATGCATTCATAAATTATAAGGATAGGCACAAAGATCAGACTCTAAAAATATAAGATTAACAGCTAAAGATTCAACTATTATAAGTTAGGGGGACCAATATTTTGGTTTATAGTACATAACAAAAAATATTTTTTTAGCATTTTTCAATATTCATATATTTTTTTCAGATTTTTGGGTAAAAAAGCTCGCTCCATGACTAATGGCAGCATGCCACAACGTATTGCCGGAACATATTGTTTTTCTAGGGTCGACCATGAAGGCAGCCGTGACTGTTTGAATGGAATTGTTACCATTATCTTCAGAAAATAGAAGGAAACAATAGAAATTTTAAAAAATGAATCAAGAAAATGAGAGTAATATATAATTTAGTAGGAAAATAGGGTTATCAATGAGCTTCAGTTAGAAAGTTGGGGACTTAAGAATATGAGACAGAGTACTATCATAACTATAGTAAATAAATTGAAAAACGTTGCCCCAAAATAGCAAACATTGTATCAAAATGAAGTGACATAGGCATTGGAGCTTGTAATAATGGTCTGTGTATGAAAACTTACCTTACACACAATAAGAAGCATTCCCTCAACACTTTTCTCTGAAAAAACCATGGAAATGAAGTGAGAATGTGAATTTCACTTATAGTCAGCCCTATCAGTCCATATTGGCATGCTCTGGTCCCTATCAAGTCTTAGATTGGCTGACACATAAGATTTTTTTTCCTGGGCCACCACACCTGCCCTTGTGTATCTGTGACCAACCATACGCGTTGGTGTATCTGCTGATACATTACATATCAGCTGATTTTTTGAGCCATGATATATGGTTCGCATTGCTAGGGATATTTAATATAGAAAATGTATGGTATACTTCTTATATTATATGCATATACCTTTTTTTTAATACCTCCTTTATGTCAATGAAAATGCTGTTATAGATAAATTATTTGATAGATATACAATTATTAAAATAAGTTGGATACCCATTGGCGTGTGAACCTCCACCAATGACAAGAATATGGAGAAATTCCTCGAATGAAAGATGCTACTGATACTACATTTAACACGCTAGAAGACATGTTAATTGTCTTAGAACTAGACAGATATTACAGCTTGAGTTGGCCAAGTATTGTATTTAAATGCATGTAGTGCAAACATGCACGGTTCTTTTTTTTTTTTTTGGGTTTTACCGTGCTGAAACTGCCACAAATTCTGGCATCCAATGCAAGATCAAGCTTATTTCAAAGCTCACAAACTTGGTGCAGATTAGTATAAACTGGCGCAGGACTGAAATAAATTAAACTAGATTAAAGTTTTATGATATGGTAGGTTAAGAATCAGCTAATGTGCTTGATGTTATGCTCAGTGGAATAACTTTTTTGTGGCTCACTTTGGTCAGCAGTGTACGCCAGTGGCTTCCTCTCATTCTGGTTGACATAAAGAAAAAATGTAAATAAAAGTAATAGATGCACATGCTTCGAGATATGTATCATTGCTGAGGCGCAATTCTGTACATTCGGGATAGGGTTTGGTGCTCCAGACTGGTTGGTATAATAGGCACTAGTGTGGGTAGTAGATACCCTAAAAACCTGTGAAGTGAAAAATCCTTACTATGTTATTTCTCAATTTTCTCTCGATTTTCTCCCGACAGCTGCTATCTTCTTTGCAACATATCTGTCAGCTATCAACCCCCTGGCTACAGTCATCAATATTTTATGGTTCCCCGTATCCCATGGGGAATCCATCAAATCAAGAGATCCATCAAACTTTATATTTGCTTAAAGATAGATTTGGTTTCTTGTACAACAACAATTCAAGCAAATTGTCTTTCTCCAGTGAGATTTGAACTAGAACTGACTTAATCTTGGCAAGTTCCAGCTTCTGTTGTAAGATGCATTTTGGTGGCTAGTGCATACCAAAATTTTTATGCATTCTACTCAGTTTTCAAATTGAATTTTAAGTCAAGTCTGCTTGCTGCTTCATTTATATTGCTTCTTTCCTTCAATCATCAGCATGTGTGTAGGCATGGGAAGAGATACTACTGCCTTTTATTTTCTCATACATGCAGATCTGCACAAGAGCTTATTCTGTTTGCTTGGACGATTTTTGGTTCGCTTACTAAATATTTGATTCACAGGGACCACACCCCAAAGATGCTCCCCATTATCTTTCAGCCAAAGACTGAAAGTTGCAGTTGATGTCGCTCGGTGTTTGTTTTATCTCCATCATGATAGAGGTCTCCCACATGGTAATCTAAAGCCAACAAATATATTCCTGTCGGGCCCTGATCTTTCTGCTCAGCTTACGGACTACGGTCTGCACTGTCTCATGACTCCAGTGGGCACTGCTGAACAGATATTGAACTTGGGGGCACTTGGATACCGGGCACCAGAGCTTGCCACTGCTAACAAACCATTCCCGTCATTTAAGGCTGATGTGTATGCTTTCGGGGTAATTTTAATGGAGCTTCTAACGAGAAGAAGTGCTGGTGACATTATCTCTGGCCAAGCAGATGCAGTTGACCTTACAGATTGGGTCCAGCTGTGTGCCAATGAAGGACGGGGAATAGACTGCTTTGACAGAGACATCACAGGTGCCGAGGGATCTCTGAAAGCAATGGATGAATTGCTTGCCATATCAATTAGGTGTATTCTTCCTGTAAATGAGAGACCTGATATCAGAACAATCTTTGGAGAACTCTGTTCTATAACAGCTTGATGTTTGTGTACATTTGTCAATTTTTCCTACATTTTATAGTTGAGTTCAAAAGCCTTCTAATCCAGGCTAATTTCAATTTTTTTCTCCTGTTGTAAAGGGGTGGTAGCTACATTGATTGATTGCTGTTATTGGATTTAACATGAAAAAGAAGTTTGAAATTTATTCCAACTGATGGGTATTAGTTGCTGTCATTCTTGTCTCATTGCTCCTGCTGTGAGGTGTATATTGGAATGCTCTTTAGTTCAGAGCTGTATAGCCACCACAAATGTTGATAATGGGCAATGGCTTTTGGATCCAAAAGGTGTCTTCCAAGTGTGGAACCCATGGAAGGACAAGAAAAAAGGTGAGAACCAGTTAATAACATGCATAGGTCCATCTTTGGGCTGCTTCAACCAAACCACCAACCCCTTTCTCCGGGGTAAAAGGGAGACTATCCAAGCACTTGGTTTCTCTTATCATTTACCATTCATATGTGCCTTCCTTTTTTATTATTTATTATTATTTTTTTCTGTTTTGTTTGTCAAAGTCAACCAACCTGTTAGAGGCCCTAGGCAGGGGAAAGAAGCCTGCTTGTATAGGAAGAAAAAATACAGTGGTCGAGCCCTAGGTAGTTTGGTGAGGAACGGGGCAGCCATCCAACTAGGCAACTGCTATGCGATGCCTTGAGAATCGAAATTTGCTGAGAGGGATTACTGTATTAGTGTAGGAAAAGGCAGTGAGAGCATGAACGCTTTTTTGATTTTTTGGAACACTAGGAAGCAGCTGAAATTTTGGCCAGCCCAGCAGCTGTCCCATAACTCAAGCCCCTAAATGATCAAGTTTCCTTTTTAGTCCCATAAAAAGGATGACATTATATTTCTAAGAAACAGCAGTAAAATGCCAGAGTTAAAGGTCAAATTTTCACCTGTCCAACACACAGGTCCTAGAAAGATGAATCAACAACAGATAGCAAGGCCGGGTCTGCAGAACAATTATCCATCATCTGGTGAACAGTTAACTGCCAGATTTTTGTGTTATCCAATCCAGTTAAACAAGAACCAGAATGCTGAAACACGGGGTCATTTTCCAGTGACACAGGAAATGAAGCTGACAGATAGGCAGATGATGTTGGAGAGGTTCCACTTCTCAGTTCCCAATTGGAGACCTCCCTGAATCAATTCTCAGCTCGAAGAGGTTTCAGGGACTGTGGACAACTGAATCATCACACTAAAATGGTCGTGGACTGACTAAATGTAGTTGCCTTAATACTGAGGGATGATGTGGTCCAGTCAAATAGGATTCATTTTCTCTAGCTAGGACTTGATCACATGCACTCATGCTCTCTAAGATGGGCATTTAGCGTCCCTAACCAGCTGAGCTACTGTAATCAAACAAGTAGAACCATACAAGGAAAAGGTCCCATAATAGTTATAACAATTTCAAAGCTTTTAAAACAATTATCTCAACTGTCTCATTGAAACTACTAAGGTGCTCCAACCCAAAGGTGAAGAGCAAAATACATTTCCATTTTCGTCTTTTTCCTTCTTACATCATCTAACCATTTAGTACCAGAATTTTGTTGGACTGGCCGTGAATTTGCAAATCACCCAACCTATTTAGCCCACTTGCATATATGCCAATCATAGGGTGGGGGATTTAAAGCTATATAATTGTCCAACGTATGTGCTAAAAATTGGAGAATATCTGATAATTCTATTTGATTTGATGGGCACATATTTGAAGAACTATAAACCCTTAAAAATGAGAAAAAAAACGACGGCCCTGTGTTTTCTGCAGATCAACTAATGGCATAAAAAACTCATCATCATTATCAAAACCTTATCCCAATCATATTGGGGTATAAAAAAACTCACATGAGTAGCAAAATGGGCCAACAGTCAACTCATAAGAGTAGCAAATGTGAGAGCTAACATTGATATTAGGTGGCCCCAAGTATGCAGCAAATCCACGCTGCTAATTGCACAAGAGAGACCTGGCTGCAGTGGATATTCACCTCCAACCCTAACCATATAAGCTTCCCTGACGTCAGGAGCTTTGTCTAACTACTTCATCACGAAATTATTCAAGAAAAAGTCCTCAGTCATGGTTTCAGCTGACCACAACTGAACTTTTGGATCTCAGCAAATCTCTAGACTTCAATATCTTCAAAACCACGTATCTTGGCAGCAATCTTTTCTACAAACTGAACATAAACAGCTAAGGCCTAGAAGCAATCTCAGAAGGCTTATACCCAGTCTCATCCACCAAGAAACCCATCACAGCTCTAATCTTCCTCTCAGAAGCCAATAAGAAGTTGGGTGCTCTACAGAAGGCAGATATTACTTCTTCTGTTCACCCAAAGCTATTGAGCATCTTCAAATTCCTCTCCAAAGTAGTTTTACTCATACTTCATAGATATCAAGGAATGCAAGGTTGTTCAATTCCCATGCCATATATTATAGAGTTGGGCCAAAAGACACCTCAGTCTCAGCTCTCAATCTCGCTTAGTAGAATAAAATATTATAGGTTTTTGGATGAAGTTTAGAAGTCATCTTCAAATTCGTGGGAACTCCTCTTCCTGTGGATCTCCATGGGTCTTGGGGCAACCTGCTGGGTAATTTGCCTTCCAGCAGTTTGTTTTGTATGTTTTCTTGGCGTTGTACAGTCCTTTTTTCAGCTGTCTCCGTTTCGATCTTTAGGGGACCTGTTCTATGTTGTTTCCCCACACCCCCTGTTTTGAGTTTCTTTGAGCTGATTCTCAACAGCTGTTGGTGTATGGAACCTGTATATGGGAGCTGCTTCTAAGCTCATATTATGGGAGGCTTAACTTTCTTTTAATAGAAGAGTTATTAGAAGGGCGTTGCTCTATCATTTCTTCAAAAAAAAAAAAAAAAAAAAGAAAGATTTAAAATAGAAATAAGCTTTGCCTTATCTCCATCTATAGTCTGTTCATACAAATACGGGTCACTTTTGGCTAGAACACTCATAATTTTTAAGGCTCCCACCGCCTCCTGCTTTTGCTCATAAAGCTCTAAAGAAAAAAAAAAAACATGTCAGGACCCCTTAAACTGTCTCCAGAAAGGTGAAGCTTTTTTCCTAATAAAACGAAAAAAGCAATTAGCGGTCAGACAAATGCCCAAACGTGGAAATAAGCTCTAAAATCATAAAATAAGAGCTTGTTTTTAGAATTTGCAGATTTATGCAACATGTTTTATTAATCTTATACATTAATCACATATTTTTAATCCTTCGGTGGGACTAACTCCTATTAAGTATACTTTGAGAATATATTGCCCAAGGAAATGGTATTCATCTTAAATGGTTTTCAATAGGTGCATTCTAGGGTGGAGTTTCATAAATCCCAGTTGCAATGGGAGACATTTTGTGGATTCAGACAGGAGTGGAGCTAGGAGTGCTGGGGTTTGGAAAAAACCCCTAGTATCATGAAATTCTTCTTGATCTTTTTGTTTTTCATTTGTTGGAAAACCCAGTAGTATTATAGTAAATTCTAGTTTTTTTTATATATAAATTGGCCCCCCAGAACTTATTTTTACATAATGGCCCCTATGGCAAATTTTCCAATCTCACCCCTGATTCAATCATGAACCACCACTATGCAGGAAGAGGCTTTCCCCACAGAATGCATGTGAGTGTTCGTGGAAGCCTCCCTCGACCAGATACACGAGGCTCTAGTTAATATCGGGGAACCCTTCCATCAATTTTTCCTTTGGCATGTGCTGGGCTAAAAGCAACCAACCTTTCATCAAGTTTTCCCTTTGGCAAGTGCTGGGCATAAAGCAAATTGTACAACTACTTCCTGTTTAGGCATCAACTTTTTCCTTAGAGAAAATGAATACACAAAGATAGGACGATGGTCTTCCACACATTCTATTGCATAGTTTTGTAGAGAAATTCGGACTCTTCCCTGCCCTGTTACCACTCCATTTCTAGGCATTTTTCACCAAAGGAGGGGGCTCATGGGTCGGCCTATTTCTAGCCAGCCCATGTTAGGCTGGAAGGCTGTCTTTTTCAGACCTTTGTGCCTGATTCAAGCATAATTTTATTTTTTTTTGGCTCAGCAGTTAAATGAATGAGGGAGAATTTTCTCAATCCACTGGACTGCACATTGCTCACACCAAGAGGGCAGACAGAAAGGCCTCTTTAATAGAAAAGAAGCTAAAAAAATCAGTCCCACCAGATCAACCTAACCCTAGCCCTTAATTAAATAGCCTTCAAGTTTAATAATGGCTTAACTATATATTTATTTTGACTGCTTAACCATATATTTATTTGAAATTTAATCCAATAGTGAGTCGAGGTTCAAGAGCCTGAAATCGGGAATTATCACCAAGGCTGGCTCAAGACAATTTGAGGCCTAAAGCGACAATCTTAAATGAGGCATTTTTTTATTTTTAATATTAGTATAATATTTTATTTAAAATTTATTTTTTCATTTTTTGTAATGCAATATTACTATTTAAGTTTTTATATTCAAATTGTGCTAACATATTTTTTTCAATTGATAGCATGGTTAATCTGCTTAATCTTTTTTATGACATTGTTGATCTAAATTAGGATTTTATCAATTTTAATTTTAAAAAACTTCTTTTCATAAAAGCAATAATTACAGGTATTGTCAATATTTTTCTAGTAGACATATTTAATATTTATAAATTATAACTAATAATATTTACAAATAAAACGAACATTAACTGTAATAAACATATAATATGAGCTTGTAATTAAAATTTTTTTAAAAACATAGAACCACAGAAGCTAATTTAGTAATTTATCAATGTTGACCACCAAGATTATAGATGCGGATTATTTTTGAATTTGACACAACTTCTTCAACATGAAAAAAAAAAGATTATATTTGAAGTTGTCTTTTAAATATTTTAAGCAGCATAAATATAGAGGGAAAATTGTATAAACTAGAGGATTTTCATAACAGAAAATAATTTCTTGTTGTGATTTTAGGGTTTTTTTTCTTTAAATGGCAATATTTTTTCAATGGTGAAAGTGGTCTTTAATTCTTTTTTTGAAATATGAAAAGATAATACTTTTTTTCTATAATGTAAAAAAATGGTTGTTGCTTTAATTATTTTTATGAGGCCTTATTCTTTAGGAGAAATCAAACAATGACAATTGCTTTTTTTGAAATTTGAAAAGACTAAAGTTGCTATAATTACTTTTTTGAGGCCTCATTTTTTTTATTGTGAAAAAAAGATGTGATTTACTTTTTGAGATGCCTCATTTTTTTTATTGTGAAAAAAAGATGTGATTTACTTTTTGAAAGGCCTTTTTTTTTTATTTTGGAGGGCCTTAAAGCAAAAGCTTTTTGACCCAATGGTCGAACCACCCATGATGATCACGATAATGGGTTGACAAGACTTGGCAAACATTGGCCCCCACTTGGCCTGACTTAAAACCCAGCCAAAGGACCTGTTGCTTGCAGTCTAATTCCAGACACAAAGAAGTCGACGTTCTTGGCCTACATCCATAAATAAAAGGAATCCATATTGAATGGAAAGTATACAGACTGACAAATTGTCTGTGTCTCCCAGCGATACAGACTTCCAAGGCAACAAAGGAAAATACGGAATTCACAAATATCATATTCTTGGTAGAACTCAGATCAGCCTATCTCCAAGATAACAAACTGCTTTTAACAAGGAAAAATGGGATATTTTTCTGGGCAGAGCTTTTTCAAGAAAAAAGCACAAAAAAGCTCTGCAATTTTTTTTTTTATAAATTCATTCGCAAAGATGGCACAAATGTACCACCTATATTTTTACCTGTGAGAAAAAAAAAAAAAAAAAAGAGAGAGAGAGATCCATCATTATTCATGCACACCAACACACTTTGTTTCGCTTGAAAGCTTGCTTGACCCCAAACCTCAAATCTATTCCAATCCCTCCTCAAACATGGAAGCAAAACTTTCCATTTCCAATCTAGGAAGAGCCAAGCCCACTTCAAACCCATCACCATCTCGCCCCTCCATCAATGACATGGCCCCAATTCCTTCCAAAGAAACCACCTCCACCTTCTTAGGCCTCCCAATCCCAAAATCCACATCATAAACCCCAATCTTGGGTGACCAAGACAACCAATCCAACCTCTCCCCTACCCCACCCATCCTCATCAATCTCTCAATCCATCCGTCCGCTTCATCGAAAAAATCATCATCGCCACCGTTCTTCACCCCTTGGATCACACGCCAGATCGCCTCCGACCCCACCCAGATCCCATTCTCCCCCGCCAAATCCGATCTCCCCGCACCAACGAAACACGGCCTGATACAGTTCCCGAAATACGCGGCTGGTATCGGCGGGTCGAATCGGCCGCGGCAGCCCGAGTCGAACTTGAAATGGGCCGTCTTGGAACCCGACCCGGCCCGCGATCTCATCAAGCAGGCCCACACGTGCCCGCACGCGAGCGAGAAGGGGGAGTAGTCCGGGAGCTTCTCCCCGTTCACGTGCGGCCTAGTCATGGCGACCCGCTGCCTGAGCCGATCGATTCGAGCTTGACCCAAAACGAACGTGGCTGCGACCGTGTCCGCTCGGGCTCGGCCCCAAGAACCCACCACCTTCTTCTCTTTCATCTGTTCGAGGAGAGTCCGCTTGAGCCGGTGTGGGTCTGGAACCATAACTCGGTCGTAGACCGGGCCCGACTCCGCTGAGGAAGACTCGACTCCGAGTCTGCAGATCGACGCCCACTGCTTCACGAACTGCATCGTGCTGTTCCCATCGGCTGCCACGTGTCGGATGGTGATCCCGATGCAGACACCGGAGTTAGGAAAGACCGTGACTTGCACGGAGAGAAGGTCGGAGGCTGAGTTGGGCAAGTCAGGGACGAGGTGTCTAAGCATTGCCATTTCTTTCGTCCGGTCAGCCGTAAGTAACTCGAAGTCCGAGTCCGACTCGGCGGTGGTGAGTTGGACCGAGTCGCCATCTTTGTATCGGATCTCGAGCTCCCCCGTTTTGGGGGAGATGGACAGAGTGCCGGCGAGGGGGAAGAAGCGGCGGAGGGCGAGAGAGAGGGAGAGCTTGAGCGAGTTGAGGAAGTGGTTGGTGGTGTCTGACTCAGTGAGTTGGTAGAAGAAGAGTTGTTGGACGGAAGGAGATTGAAGCCAGATGACGTCGAAGAAGGTGAGAGGAAGAGAGGTTTCAGTGACTGAGCCATGGGGCGGACCGACTCGGCAAGTGTCGAGGACCTTTACTCGGTGTGGAATCGCCATGGGGGGAGAGAGAGAGAGAGCCCGGGAGCTGGTAGTGGTAGTGGTGGTGGTGGTGGTGGTGCAAAGACGGCCGAAACAAAGATGAAAGTAGGAAGTGATAGATAGTACGACCAGTCGGTCCGATATCTTATTGATAAGGAGAAATGGAGGAGTTGATTGGTTGGTAGGTACATGGACGGATTCAGATTGATAGTGATGCTTATTAATCACTTCAACGGCCAGATTCCATCTGATCATGGAGATATTCTTTGGTCCTAGAAATTATAATGACTGGTCCAGTGGACGACGTTGTTTTGAAGGGGTTTTTTTTTTTTGTACAGATACCATCGGCGAGGATTTTTTCAAGCCTGCACAAAAAAAATTAACAATTCACCCCCTTGTTTTCCGGCAACTTTTGTGAGCCAATTGAGTTTTTGTGAAATCACAAAGTTACTTAATGTAAAATTCTAAATTTACATTATGCGAAATCGGGAGATCGTGTATTATTTTTTTACTTAAATATTATTCAGTCTCGTTTTCTCTTATTTTTCTTTGCTTTTCGTTTGTAAGTTTTTTTTTTTTTTGTCATTTTTTCTCCTTTCTTGTCTCACCGACTAATTTGCTAATGCCCAACATTGATCACCTTAGTAGAGTTTATACTGGGATTTTTGAGTCTTCCTTTCATTGGAAATCGTGATTTTATAGAACCTTAAATCATCAAAGCCCTATTCTTTGTCTTCCTCTTTATTATCTTTATCCAAGGCAACCACTAAATTGCCCATTTGCTTTCTAAAATATAAGTTCTTTGGACTATCCCTGCATTAGATCTATGGATATGAATGGTAGTGTGCACAAATAAATGTAGCATATAATGTAGGATTTAGCCTCTCTTTAAATTTACTGCTTGCGAAAAGAAAATCTAGATCCTAAGAAACTAAATTACTTTTGTAGTTTCTTATCTTACTTACAAGGGTAAAAAAAGGCCAAGGGTCTTCCTTTCTTCAAAAAAAAAAAAAAAGGCTTAACCTGTTTTTAGATTTCATTACTCAAATGTGTTATGGACTATGTGATATCAAATATCATTTTCCTATTATGTTAAATGATGAATGAAATAACAAATATTTGGACATGAAATCATAATATATTGAAATTTTCATGTGAAACAAGATTGAAGTTGTTAAACATTAAACCCACGACTTTCCTTTCATTCAATAATGCAAATGCAAGATTAGCTTGGGGTATTTACTTCTCTTGCCACCACCATTTTTAGTACTGCTCTCTTCTTGATTCATTGCTCCATTTGTGGAAATGGGTTAGTTTGGGTCATCTCACGTCTGCCAATGTTGTTTTGCTTTTAAGGAGGTAACTTTGTTCTTAAAGATTATAGATAAAATGAATAGATATACTCAAAGCCAAATAGATATAGGATGGAGAGATTTTTCCCTACTTGGACTTCTATTTGTCATCAACCACAAATGTTTTGATTCCTGAAATAAATTAAGTCTATAATTCAAGTCCAAAGGAAAATGAGAGAAAACGAGGCGGACAGTGTTAAAAGTAAAAAAAACTAACATGCGATTTTGCATAAAGTAGCTTTACAATTTCGCAAAAAAAAAATCTAACCACACAACAAGTTGTAGAAAAACTTGTGGGTAAATAGTTGATCTTTGATTAGGGGTTGGGAAAATTGTCCCCTAATGATGTCAATATGGAAAAAATCCCTATTATGAAAAGAATCTGGATCCTCTCTGGATTTTTCCCACGTAGGTTGTCTTGCGGTGATGTAGTAGATTGTGATAGATTCACTCACAAAGACCATAGATAATCCGTCAGAGGACCCAAACTCTTAGGAAAATGGTGAAAGTGATTTGGGACTCAGGAATGTATGAACTAATACAATTTATCAATTGATGGAAAAGGATCTCATCACACGTTGTGTAATTCTTTTACATGGAAAAAAAATGGGAAAGAAAAAAAAAATTTTTTTGCCAAAGAAATCTTTCATATTGTTAAATGTTAACATTGGTTTCAAGAAAAAAGAAAAACATAAAAAATATTGTTAAATGTAACCATTTACCAATTTCAAAACTTCCATAAAAATAATATTTTGCATTTCTGTCCAAAATTTCCATAAAAATGCTTGTAATCAAACACACCCAGCTGACATTCTTATCTTTCCATGATTAATAAAATTTTTTTATCCAACTAAAGTTATATTATATTAATTTTGATAAAATTCATGAAAAGAAGAACTGTTTTTTTCCTTGGTCAGCGGGTGTGTTGAGAAATGGAATCTATTTACTTTCTATGTTCAAGTTAGAAGTTGGAAAGTGAGCCGCGCCCACCAAGAGAATCCCTACTTGAAATCAATTTGTAGTTGGTGATAGAGCTTCTTTCAACCTGTGAAAAACATTAATTATTTTTGTCGTAGGATCGAGTGGACGCAAGGAGAACAGCTTTTGGCCTTTGCACATTATTTTACAAAACAAATGTCTACAAGTCTCATAATTATTCCTTCCAACTTTCCATGACATGTTTTTAATAAGAAAGGATATTTTAATGAACCAAGGAGACACTCGTGGTCGACCAGGCTGGCGTGGGCCACTTGCGACGAACACTGGAGCCAATGTAGCAAGTTTCTTTCAAAAAGCTGCGGTTCCCACTTCCCACTACTCTAAATTTTGTCCCTCTCCTTCTAAACCAGATCTCCTAAATACAAAAAAGAGGTACTGAGCAGATTTCGCACATGGGATCTCTGCACAAGTGGGCTCTCCTTTTCTTGTGGGTGGGCTCTTTGGGTCTCGACGTCAAATAAAGCAGACTTGGCATTGGATGTTGGAGTTTGAATTCTCCTTTTTGTAGATCGAAATTTAAAATAGGTTTTAAATTTAAATTTTTATGGATTGGAAATACGAATAAATAGAGAATAAGATGTTCATTCACATCGCTACCCTTTCAGCACGGTCAAATTAAATGTGGAAACTTCTAAACTTACATAGTTACACACACATTTATATATATCTATATATATAATTAGAGATAAATTGATAATATTCTAAATTTAATTATTCTAAGGATTTACCAACCCCACTCCTTTCCCTTTTTTTGTTAACCCATCGGAGAGGCAACAACTCACGTAAATAAAGTGAGATATAACTTACACATACAAAATAATGGAGACTATTGGCCCATGCCCTGAAAGAAAAATGTCCATTACTTGCTACTTCAGTTCTTCAAGTGGAAATAGCTTCTCATGGGAGGAATCATTTTGATATTCTATTAGTTTGTAAATAGGTAGTTCTTTTTTTTTTTTTCCCCACACCTACTACAGGGCCCCACCATTTAAAGCATCTGACCACCTAGCCATTACGTTCAAAATTTTTAATATTCTTCGTACCTTTCAACAAACATAGGAAGAATGACGAACACTAACAATCTCAAACCCTACCTCCCACCATAAATTACAGATTACACTTATAGACCCACCTTGGCCCTAGCTGAAGGCATTTTCGCCAGCTCACTGATGAGGTCCGATGCCATGGTCTTTTATATTTCTTTTATAATGGATTGTAGTTCGTGTTGTCGAATGAGCTAAAGAAACAGAAGAAATCTTACAAGAGACTATATGATTAGTCAAATGGGGCCCAATTAATTAGATCTAAAAATATAGGTTGAAAAAAATTCATCAAATAGTAGCTTCATCCTATCAATCGGGTAGCGGATACAAATACAACCAACTTATTTCACAATTATTTCCTTTTTGTACTAAAACTCAAAGTTCTTATTTTACAGAAAGTATTATTTTGAGGCATGAATTATGGGTTAATTAAAAGGTTCCCTTCTTAACCCTAAGGTATCTCTATCAATGTACTGAGTCAAAAGATTATATTGATAGACATATTTTTTTTTTCTGTAGAGCATCCATGAGAGAGAAAAGTACTACTGGGGTTCTAGAGTTTTCATCTTCGACATCTATTCTAAAAAATTGTCAGAGGAGACAAATAAGATTTGAATCTGTTGTAGAGAACGATAGCCAGTTGTGACCGTGTGTATTTGCGTAAGAAGAATTTTAGTCTTTAAGTTACGCGAGAACCAGATAAGTTATGACTATATTATCTTGTAACTGTGAGATTCATAATGCATGATTGTTGGTTCAGTTTGGACTCGTGATTTTTTTCTTAATTTAAATTTTTACATAAAAATCATATTTTCTATGATGTTTGTTTGTTTGATTTAAGTTTATTTTATTCTGCACATTGTCTGATTGTTTGTAATAAAAAAACCACATTCTTGGAACCACCCCAAAAATCTTCTCTTAATTTGTTCATTACCATTAAAATTTAAGGTCATGCAATATATGGCATTATCGCTTTCCTTTCTTTATCTGAATTCTCTTTCTTCCCAAAATGCACCTGTGACTTGTGACTTTTTTAAAAGTGCCGTAAAGATTTTTAGATTCTCTACAGCACATGTTACATCTTGCGGCTCTCAGAGTTTTTTTTTTTTTTTTTTTTTGTATAATGGTCCTCCATTAAGGAAAATTTCCCGCGTCTAACACTATTTAAGTCATGAAATAGATGATCACAATAAAAAAAACTCTCTAACTATTTGCTAACCGTAAATTTTATAGACTTTCATCATAAAATTACAAATCCTAAAAAATACTTAAATTTTGAAACCACTTCTCACCCCTACCACCAGGGGCTTGTCGGGAAAGATCTGCAGTGGATCCAAATCATAAATTTTTTTAATCTTTTATTCCCACAAGTAGCACGTGATTGGGGATATATGGAAAATATGTAAAATAAGGACAAAACTTGAATAAAGTAGAGGATTCTCGATCTGTAGGCTATTTTTTAATTCTCCCGGGGTATTTGGATTACCTGAGGGCCTGCTGATGTGGCCGGCAATTGACAACTCTCTAGACAAGTGACAACTCTCTCGGAACAAAAATGCTGGCCTCATCGTCGGATTGACACCTCTATTATCCTGAGCAGTCAACGTCACAGTCTCACTCGTCTTAGCACGGTCCCAAATTTCACACTATTTTCGAGATTGATCATATTTTGAGGATTTTTCGAAAATATCTTTTCACAGTATTAAAAATTTTAACGAAAAGAAATTTCTTATAGGAAGTCTATATAAAAAAGACTTCAAAAAAATCATTTCAGTATAGTAAACTCAAGGATCCTTGTTTATTTAAAACTTTAAAATCTAAGCTAGGTAGGGTTATCCAGCTCATTTATACGCTTATCCCCACTTTCAATTTTTTTTTTCTTCCTTTTCCTTCCTTTTTTGCCCTCATTTCTTATAAAAAGTATTAGCAGCTTTGAGTTATTTAATATGAGCGGTGATATCTCCGCTCACTTACATACATGAGCAGGAATATCTCTGCTCTCCCTCGTTCTCTCTTTTTTTTCTGTCCTCTTTCTTCCTTTTCTGCTTTTTTTTTTTTTTTGAGTTTAGATTATCTGATATAAGTAGGGATATCCCGGTCTTTCTTTCTTTTTACCCCTTTTCTTTCTTCCTCTTCCTTTTTCTAACCCCAATATAGACCCCAGAGATAAAAAAAATTAAAGGACTAATTAGAAGCACCACCCTCAAAATCCCTAAGTGGAGATGAGAGAAGGAGGTAACAGTTATCTCTTCAAAGGAGATGGAGAGATCTGGAGCTTTGAAAGTTGGAAAAATGAGAAAGTAAATATTGATCATGATGATGATGGGTTCTTGTGAGTTTAAGGGGAAGGGAAATGGGAAAATGAGACAAATAAATAATCATGTTGGTTGATTGGTAAGGGAGGGGAGGACTTAGTTTTGAGTTTGTGTTTAATGGGTTTAATGAGTGATTGTAATAAATTGTAATTAGGTTGTTGGGTTTATATTTGAGCTTGAGTCGAAGTTGAAGGGAAAAAAAAAAAAGAAGATGAAGAAGAACCAAGCTAACAGCGGAAGGGGAAGAAAGAAAAAGAAAAAGAAATAAAAGATATATATATGAGTAGGCTATCTTGACTCAAGTACAAGGGTAAGCGAGGATATCCCCACTTAAGTCAGATTATAAAAAATTAGACCAAAAAGGTTTTGTAAGACTAATATTGTAGTTTCATATCTTTAGGGTCCTTTTTTTGTATAGAGTGACCTTATAAAGAGTTTTTCAGTAAAATCCGCTAGTCAACCTTGATGTGTCTATTTGTGCTAATTGTGGAGGCATGTATTTGAAAAATAAAAGCGTGAGACACCCAATCTTACCCTATACTTGCCTTGAAGTAGATACAAATCCTTTTAAAGATGAGAAGTTTCAACTTTGAGCTTCTAAAAAAAATATAATTTGTGAGGTCTAAAATAGTAGAGGCAAAAGTTTTTTTTCTTTTTATTTTTGCCAGAAGGTTTACATTTTATGTGTTTAGTCTTTTTTTATGACTGTTTTTTATGGCTTTATTTTGGATGGCCCCACTCAAATTGAAGAAAAGTAGAGATTTCACACAGTAAAGTGGAGGGAACATAAAAATCAAAACAAAGAAGTAAGATGATGTGTCCATAATTTGATCAATCTGAACTATTTTGTGATGAAAAGTGTAAGCTATGGCGGTAATTTTGAGCCATATGAATTGCAGAGATAGGCCGAGTTGACGAATTTAGAGGCTTGGGTTGGAGCTGGAGTTCTGTCATATGCGGTTCAATATAGATGATGGGATTGGTTGTATCCATATTGTATCTGTACCTGGCCCTGAATTAGGTCTTGGTTACAATATCCAAACTTATAATCGAATTCAATATTGAAAGACCTGAAACAGACTTCAAACTTTGTCTCCCGGTTTTGTTCTGTCAATGAATCTGTGCGTTTTTCAAAAAAAAAAAAAAAAGAAAAAGAAAAAAAGAAGGGGAAATACTTCAAACATCAATAAAGGCCTTGGATCAGGCCCAAATCAAGTCTCAATTCTTGTGTACTGTTATAGTATGCCTATTTATACTTGATATACATAATATTGTCTGTGGCATCTGGTATTGCAGTCTTCAGGGGTAAAATGCATGGGTCCAAACCAGTCCCATTTTTTTCTCTCTTTCTTTTAGATCTATTCTGTGGACCTGAACTCAGAACAGAGCTGAGAACTCGGTCCATATCGGATAAATATCTGTTTTTTACTACTTGGGTCCTTTGGATATTCAGAATAGGTGCCCTTCGTAGTCCAGTTGGCCACCTAAAAAATCTATGGGCTTGGCTAGGTAAGAAAATTACTCCGACATAGCCTGCCCAGTTTAGGGTAGATTTTTTATTTTAGGAAGGTGAGTCAGTCAAAACCTTCTTGTATGGCTGTACAACATTGTTTTACATGGATCATAAATTGGAATGTTCACTAGTGGTCAGCTTCCAAATGGAGCTGTTTTTTATTTTATATTCTATGACTTAAGGTATCTCTTATCAGTTCAGACCTTTGGCTTCTAGCTCGGAAGTGCCCTGATTTGGACAAACAAGAACTATTCAATGGGGTTAAATATATGGGCGGGAGTCTAACTCCAGACTTTAGAGAATAAACCAAAGGCTAAAACTAACTGAGCCACTGTTTGAATAGCAAATGCAACTGCTTGTGAAATACCAGTAATCATCCCACTGCTCTGTGCCACAAAACATGATAATGGAATGCCCACATTCAAAATTTCCGGTCTATTGCTTCAAGCAGTTGGATAAACATGATTCTCTCACTAATTGTCAGTCTCAGTACTCCTATTTTTTTGAAAAAACATGTGAGACCTAAACCCAGGATTAATGTCCACCCACTAGGATGTTCAGGAATTGGCAATCAGGGAAGAACTCAGTTAATTGGATCTGAATCCAACTTGAGTACGTGACATTCCTATCATTTTCCAAGATCATGATGGATCGGTTCTTCTTGCCTTTGCGGGTCAAAATCAAGACACTACCGGTACAGCGGTTGAATTATTAACAACACTTCCCTCCGGGTTTCACCTTCTATCACAATATCAGTACAGAGACACTTATAAATAGGGGTGTAATAAAAAAGCCAAAAAATCATCTAACCGACCGAACTACAGTTAATAATTGTGTTTCACGGTTCAATTACGGTTATTAAATTCAAAAATCTTACTTCACATTTCGATTTCGATTTTCAGTCTCAGTTTGGTTATCAACCAAACCGAATCGGAAACCATACTTTATTATTTCATTTATCCATGTGAAATTTTAATGCTTCTTTAGTATTTTGTAATTATATAATTTTTTATCTTGGATATTTGGTTTTGACTTCCGAACATGTATTTTGCTTTCTGACAATATATATATATATATATGTGTGTGTGTGTGTATGTTTTTAGTTTGCATTTTGGTAATATGATAGACAGTTTTTATTCTAAGTGCTACTAACTGTAATCGAACTGTATAATGCGGTTAACTGTGGTCTAGTTATTAACAGTTTTTTAGGTTACAGTTATGATTTTAAAAAACTCAAAACCATAAATTACAATTCAGTTAATGATTTTTCCAAAATACATGGTTAACGTGACTATTACACCCCTATCTATAAAATAATAGAGGGAGACAAATTTCTCCTTGTAAGTTTAGACTTATAATCGCTCTTTTTGAGGTTTGAAACCGTTTTAAGTGGATAAGAGGCTTATAGTAGACTTTCCAAACAAACACTTCATATAAAATAATAGAGGGAGACTGATTTCTCCTTGTAGAGTGTAGACTCAATGCAGTAGTGTCTCAAACATCACAATGGAAACCGATGTCTCTCTGAGGTAGGTACCTGTACAGCTGCACCTTCGCCTGATAAGACAATGGGAACCAAAATTAAACCCTTTGAGGTGTGATTGGAAAATTGTTTAGCAATTAGAAATTAGAGCGAAAAAGGCTTTCAATTGAGCTTGTTCTGATTTTTATGACATATAATAGGCAACAAATTGTAAAACACTAATTTTTATCAATTACTTTTACAAAAAAGTAAAGATTTACTGTGTGTTAAATTTCTATTAAGGGTGCCACCACAGAAAAATTTCTCTAGTCTAGGTCCGTCTGTGGCATCTCGATTTCCAACCTCTCTTTGTCTAAATTTCTAAGCGGGTAGAAGTTTGAAAAAGTAAGTGTGTTTGGCAGAAGATTCAACTCTTCGATCATAGGAAATATACTTAGCGGAATTTGTAAGCCTCCTTGGCCTTGACGTATTGCCTATTGTCCACTTGATTTTGGCTTTCACTGATGCTATTTTTGAATTAGTCTTACGAAAGGCAAAACTAAAATGCAGGTGTGGTTGAAAGGCAGTCTCCTTGGTTAGGTGTGTGAAAATTTAGGGTGGCCTTCTAGAATAGATTAATGTAATTAATGTCAATACTATGTGTGTAAACAATTAATTATACAGTAAAAATAAATCAAATAAAAGCACAAATCACAAGAGGACACGTTTTTCTTGTAGAAACTCAAACCGAGAAAAAACCCCAAGTTCACACTAGACTAATAGTCAAGCACAATGAATCATATCATAGTTACAAGAGATATACTCACAACTCTTATCCAGTTTTTGTGCAACTGAAGGACTTGCGATTCTCATTGCACAACACCCCGTTGCAACGACTCTCTGCTGTCCTCTATTATAGATCCAAGTATCTAAATACCTTTTAGATGTTGTACTTGACTCCTCAAAATAATCTTCTACGATTAGAAGACGATATTCGACAAAGAGATGTAGAAGACAAGGATTTTTAGAACAAATCTTTAGTCCTTCAACTCTCTAATGAAAAAACTCTAAAGAAGATGATCTCCATTAAATAATCTTTACTTAAAACAATGATATCTGTATTTAGTATTGAGAGAGAACTCCCTTATATAACCCCAAATTCCTGCCTCATAATAATATTCCAACCAGAAAAGAATTTACACCAAACAAGAAAGTTTCACTTAAAATCGGAATAGAAATTTGCAAGTTGGTGGACTTTCTTTGCAGCCAATCGATTGAATTGGGCTACTACCTTTTATTCGATTGATTAAATCTTTACTCGATCGATTGAGCAGGCTTTTTCGATTTTTTTGAATTTTCTTCGTTTCAGCTCTTTTAGGACTTTGTTGCCTTTTCAAACTCTTAATTTAAAAATAAATAGAAATACAACTTTAACTAGGACTTGAGTTTCGTCCAATCCATGAATTTATCCAACATACAATTCTTTTCAATCTCCCTATTTGGTAATTCATGGACAACACTCTCTAGAACAATACAATTTGATCCACCTAAAACAAAATCCAAAATACATTAAATTTTCAGCATAAATAAAAATTTACATGGAGCACTTTTAGATCTGTATTATCTCTATTTATTTCTAAACTTCTAAATTTATAGTATCTTGGCTTTGAATTGTCTCTGTCTAAATACAATATCTCACTCCTTTTGTCCATAATTGACAATGCTAATGATCATTATGCAGCAGATTTGTTAACTTGGATCCTGCAGTATCTCCCCATCAATTACAACTCCCCCTTAATTGTATCTTTGTAGCAGTACTGGGGGTGGAAGCTTGATCTTCTTGATCAGAGTTTTTTGCATGTAGCTACTCACACTTATTTAGTTTGATCTTTTAGCACAGTTGAGCAACTTTTGTAGGTAAATTAGACTTTCTAACCCAAATAGCTCTTGTTTTAACCTTTGGCTTAGATAGTTAGTTCCACAAGTGCTTATACTTTGGCAAATCATGTCGCTTATTGCAATGTGGATGAATGTGTCCTCGAACTCCATAGTAATGACAAGTGGGATGTGACACATTTTACTTTTTTGAATTACTCTCCGCGATATAAACATGTGCAGCATGTGAAGTAGAGAAGCCATAAAATTAAAAGTAAAACCTTTAACAAAAGTTGTTTTGCCTTTCATCTTCGAAGTAGATGCACCATCATGGAAACCAAGACCGTGTTTGTTATTATGTAGCTTCTGAACACACAAGATTTCTTTAAGATATTTTGAACCATTATTCATCCTGTTCAAATAAGCTCTTATAGAATCTAATTCAGACAATGCAATCTTTAGTTTCTTAGCCAAGTCTTCTTTTTAAACCTTAATAGTCTTTAAGTATGTCTTATAGGTTCCAAACTCTTGCTCAAACTTCTTAAAATCATTTTTCAGTGAACCATATTTGTGACCTTCAGTAGTTAAGAGATAAATCTTTGATTTTGCATCCTCTAACTCTATCTTAAGAGACAAAATCTCTTTTTTTTTTGCTTCAAAATATCTTTTTCGAATAACCTATTCATCTGCATAGATTTTTTTCAGCAAAATTCAGTATTCTAATGCTTAATCATCTTTTTCATTTATAACTCCATTATCAGCCTTCTCTTTAGCAGAACTACCATTAAATAGAGTAGATCTAACTACAAAAGCCATAAACTTGCCATTCACAACATCATAATAATCAGGCTCAGGATTTTTCTCTTCTTTTAAAGTATCATCATCCCAAGTTTTCAGAGCTTTATGTTTGGTATTCTTTTTCTTGTTAGGATAGTCATGGGCAAAATGAACATAACCTTGACAATCAAAACACTTTATCCTTGTTAAAGTCATTTTTTTCTCATACTTCGATCTCTTCCACTTACATTTCTTACCCTTCATGAGCTTTAAAACTGACTCATTAACTCAGTCATGTCATCGTCAGAATCTGAATCAATGTCAATTTTTTTTTCAAATTCTTCACTATTCTCTGAAAGCTTTCAAAGCCAAACCGTTATTATTTACTGATTCTCTTATTTAAATGGTTTTTTTCAAAAATTTGAAGATTTCCAACTAATTGATTTATAGTGAGGATTTTTAAATCCTTATTCTCCTCAATAGCATCCACCTTCGAATTGAACTTTGAAGTAAGAGACCTAAGAATTTTCTTAACAATTTTACTTTTAGAGATTTCTTTTCCCAAGTTGAAAATAGAATTAACAATGTTACTTAGCCTAAAATAAAATTGATTGAAGGTCTCATCTTCTTCCATTACAACGTTTCAAAGGATTTATTTAGCCTTTGCAACTTTGCTTGATTAACAGTATCAATACCCTCATATACAGTTTGCAAAACATCCCATGTTTAATTTGTAGTTTTGCATGCGGAAATCTGATGAAACTCATTAGCAGACACTCCATTATAAATAGCCTTCATGGCTGTATTATTGTAATTGGAGGCATGCCATTAGTTGTAATTGTGGGTTTTGAATAACCATTCTCAACAATATCCTACACATCATCATTAATGAATTTAAGCAAAACC
The DNA here is from genome assembly GCA_037013555.1 of Sextonia rubra. Taxonomy (NCBI): domain Eukaryota; kingdom Viridiplantae; phylum Streptophyta; class Magnoliopsida; order Laurales; family Lauraceae; genus Sextonia; species Sextonia rubra. The sequence continues at coordinate 58,103,432 of JASUAD010000008.1, read as the reverse complement.
AATCATCCCATGCTTCCGATATGCATAATTTGAACCATCAAACACAATAGAGCTTCACAGTGGATGTGCCTTCTTGATTAAGCATCATTTTAGACATCTTTTAGGATTGAAACATACGTAAACTAGTGTAATCCTTACTGATACCAATTGAAAATTTTTGGTGGACTTCTAGAATGGGTTAACGTAATCAATCTTAATATTATGTATGCAAACAATCAACTACGCAACAGAACTAAATAAAATAAAAGTACAAACCACAAGAAGACATAATTTTATGTGGAAAACCAAATCAAGAATAAAACCATGAATCTGTACTAGACCAATAATTAAGCATAATAAATCATACCATAGTTACAAGAGATATACTCGCAACCCTTATCAAGTTTTCATGTAACCTAAGGACTTGTGATTCTCATTGCAAAGCACCCCGCTGCAAGGATTCTCTGCCGTCCTCTGTTATAGATCCAAGTACTTAGACACCTTCTAGAAGTTACACTTGACTTCTCAGAACAATCTTCTATTATTTAAAGATGCTCTTTTACAAAGAGATGTAAAAGACAATGATCTCTAGAACAAAGCTTTATCCATTCAACTCTCCATGAAAAAAATTTAAAAAAGATGTTATCTAATAAACAATCTTTACTTAGAACAATCAAATCTGTACTTATGGTTAAGAGAGATTCCCCAATATAGCCTCAGATTTGTGCCTCAGAATAGTACTCCAACCAGGAAAGGAATTAGCACCAAATATTAAAGTTTCACTTAAGATTAGAATAGAAATTCTCAAACTGATGGACTTTATGTGGAAGTTCGATCGATTGAATTGAGCCATTGCCTTTTATCCGATCAATCGAATCTTTGCTCGCTCGATTTGGCAACTCTTTTCTATTTTTCCGAATTTTCTTCATTTCAGCTCTTCTGAAACTTTGTTGCATATTCAAACTCCTAGTATAAAAATAAATAGAAATGCAACTTCGATTAGGATTTGAGTTTTGTCAAGTCCATGGATTTAGCTACTATACAAAATTCCTTGCATTGTGGTTATAATTGATGTTGAGAGAGGTTCAATGTTCTTGTGTCTTCTCTCCTCTTTTTATACATATATATATATATCATTTGTTCCATTTGATTTAATTTAATAAAGTATCGTTATCATTCCAAAAATAGAAAAAAAGGACACTAGGCAAGGTATTGTAGTAGTCCCTCCTCTTTTCGATAATCAATCTCATGTGCATGCGATATATATATATATATAGGGTGAGAGACAATTTCTTTTTTAGACCTAATAAGGTCAAAAATGTGTCATGAGTATGATAGTTTTATCCTTTTCCACATTAATATTTTTCAAATATGCAGTGTCCATTATCATTTTGGTGAGGGATATATGCACATGAATATTGTCCATATATATACACCATTTGTTGCATTTGATTTAATTTAATAAAATATCGTTACCGTTCCAAAAAAAAAAGGATACTGGGCAAGGTGTTGCAGTAGCCTCTCCTCTTTTCGATAATTAGTCTCATGTGTGTGTGTGTGTTGGGGGGGGGGGGGGGGGGGGACACTTCCTTTTTTGACCTAAAAAGGTAACAAAGGTATCATGAATGTGATGGTTTTATCCGTTTCCACATTAATACTTTTCCAATATGGAGTGTCCTTCATTATATTGATAAGGCGTATATGTGCATGAATATTATCCATATATATATCATTTGTTGCATTTGATTTAATTTAATAAATTAAATACCATTACTGTTCCATATATATATATATACACATACACTGGGCAAGGTATTGTAGTAGTCCGTCCTCTTTGCTACACTCAGCCTCATGTGCATGCCTTACAGTCCATGCGCTTTCTAGGTACAACTCACTCTTCCTCAGGTACTCAGTTTGATGTGATGAATATTTTTATTTAGCTAAAGAAATGTAATAAAGTGAAAAAGTTAAAAAGGTTTGTGGATGAAGGAGAGAAGGTCTTGGCGGATGACATTTGGAAAGTAGGTGCGTACGTGAACATTGTAGTCGATAATGAATTAGAAAATACTCATTATTGAATAAGCAAAAGAATACTCAATGATACATTAGACTTAATTGAAGAAGGAAAATTCTTTCAGAGGCTGGCTTCGGTGCATCGACGCTGAATGACCAAATCACATAATGCCAACGCATGTTTAATGTATTCGATCGAGATTTAGCCTCTTAGATTCAAAGAAGAGCACTTTCCTATGCCTGCTATTTTCTTAACAAAATCTTTTACAATACCGCCCTTCATGAATTATCAACTCATCCTATAAAGAAAGTCCCATGTGCTATAATTCTGCAAAAGAGAGACCAACATTGTAATTTCTAGGTAGACCCATATTATATTTCTTAATTGTGGCATCTATATTCAGATTTACAAAGGTGGCTTACATTGCAATTATTGTAAATATAGATCCCATATTTAAATTACCAAAGATGGGTCCCCTACTGTAATTTTTAAAGGTGAATACCATATTATAATTTTTAAAGTTGGACCTTATGTATGATATAATTCCTAAAGTTATTCCCATGTATTTTTTAAAGACTTAACAAATTGCCTTGTTTTAACATCTAAATAACTCAAAATCATCATTTCATTATAAATAATAAGAAAAAATATAATTAAGTTATCAAACAACAAAAAATATGTTGAAAATTTTAATTGAATAATTAAGTGATCAAATAACAAAACATTGTTACATATTTAAATATAATTGAGCAATTAGATGACAAAAAAATGTTCACACATTTTAAGAGAATAATCAAGCCATTACAAAAAAAAGATATCGCTGGCCTCCCTTATTGCACTGTACTATAAGTAGAGCAACTATATGCTTTTGTTGAATGCACACGAACCAAATGCTTATGTTGTTTTAAGCTTGCTTTAAGTTTTTAAATCCAGCTCAACTATATTTTTTCAACTATATATATTCTTTAAATTAAGATAAGACTAGTGTTAAATTAGGCGTAGCACCAAGTGAAACCTTGGACCTGAACTTACATCAAGTTTCCTTGTAGGAGAAAATTTCTCAGTTAGGAATAGGATATAAGAGTAACAACGTACCCAGCTGATTAGATGGAGAAATTCTCTAAATTAATCCATTGGTCTTAATAGCTAATATTTGCAATGGGGGAATCGTCATCTCAACAGCTGATCAATGGTAAACAAGTTTTCATTGTCTAAAATGGATAAACTCTCTATCAAATGATCAAAACCATTTACATGGGTGTCAAACTTGAGATAAGTACCTATAAGTGGGGATGCACCTGTTCTCTAGTCCACTCCTATAGGTCATCAAGTGGGCTCCACTAAGTATCTAGGGACAGGTGTGCGCTCACATGAGATTTACATATACATCCTATTAAAATATTAGGATATTGACTGTATGAGTGCCTATAGACCTGACTTTTACTCCAAAAGAATCAGAATTTTAATATTTTCTGTATAACTATTTGTATAGTAACAATGCAATATCACATGCCTGTAGGATATCTCACATGGTGTTTATATTCGATATCACACAGTCCTAAGATATCACACGAATAGGTTCGTCGAAAATAGCTAAACTTTGATTGCTCAGGAGTAAATGTTAAGTCTAAGAACATCTCCATGGCTGATATCCCTAAAATCTTACATTGCCACATGCCTTTCTTGGCTGACACATCTAAATAGGCCCTGTAAACTAAATTAGAACATTTTGCATATATATATATATATGAGCTTTGATTCTGTGAGAATTGTTTTAATGCACCTACTGTGAGAACTTTTTATAGGGCCCACTAGTGGATCCCATTTGAAGATGGGACTAGGGGGATGACAAGATCTATGTGGAACCACCTCAAATATCAAGTTTAACCCCAATCGCATGTCCCTAACCCCAAATATCAAGTTTAACCCCAATCACATGTCCCTAACCCCTTCATCCGTGGTCCACAAATTTAATTTATTTGAATTGATGCACAATTGATCCAACGGTTTAATAAATTTAGATTTGACTGAAACTTTGGGCATTTGACTATTAAGAAGGTCCCTGTGTATTATAAAGTTTAAATTGGGTGATAGATATGCATAACCTAGAGTTCTCACAAAAAAAAAAAAATGATGAGAACTAGTTTTCATGTGCATATGTCCTTCACACTATGGTGATGGACACTTTCTTTTTGAGAAAGTATTAATATGCAAAATGACAAAACCATCACACCTAATGACACCATTTTGACCTTGATAGGTTTAAAAAAGGAATTGTTCCCCACTATAGTGTGATGGACATATGCATAGGAAGAGGGCCCCATATATATATGGGAGCACTATGCAGTGCTCGAGCATTTTTTTAAGAAAAAACACCCCTCTTGGTGGGGGCCCATGTACGGATGGAGGGATTAGAGACATGTGATTAGAGCTGTATTTGATGTGTGGGGTGGTCCCACATGGATCTTTCTATCCCTCGACCCCATCTTTTGGTGGGGTCTACAATGGGCCACATGGAGGAGTATGTGTGGTCCATTCGTGACGACAGTATGTATATGAAGATATATATATGAGCCCTATCTAGAGTTCTCACGAAAAAGTTTACAAGGGTCAGATGCATTTGAATATTCTCCATATATATATATACATATTAGTGAGAACTAGATCTCATGTGCTTCACTAAAAACTATTAGTGGGGCCCATGTGCCTATCAACACATCCAAACTTAGTACAAATAAAAAATTACTTTATAGTCACTAATTCCAAGATTTGGTATCCATTTGAATGGAGTGAATAGAGGGTTGAAATCTTTTTTGGATATAAAGCCATTTAACTCGTGGGCCACAAATGAAGAGGATATGTGCATGAGACTATGATCAAATTTGATAATTGTGGTGGTTCCACTTAGATCATTCCACCCCCTCCCCTTTACCATCCTCAAATTGGGACCCACAAGTGATCACCATAAACAGTTCTCAAGGTGGATCCTTGAGAACAGTTCCATATCAAATCCTATGAGATATCATATTTAAATATTTTGCCATGATGATCAATGTATAAGCTGTAAGAGCTGCATTTGTATCAATGTAAGAACTCAGCCTGGCGTGTGATTCAAGATTCAGGATTTGAGTGTAAGAAAAGCACGTGAGACCATGTGATCGACTGCCTTGCCCTTTTAATTTGCACATTCTGAAAGAGGCTGGATCTTATTCCCATGTTCCTCCACAGCTCGTTTAGCTTTCAACCCTTTTCTTTTATTTAATATTATTATATATATTAAAGCTATAAGAAGACGCATCTGGAGGGTGCCACATAAGCTTTTAAGAAATTGACACTTGGTTCGCCATCCTAAATCAATTTCTCATCCTCTTAAAGTCAAATTTAAAAATCAAGGCCCATAAAATCTTTCATCCTCTAAATAAAATCTATTATCCTTTAAAAGTCAAATTTAAAAATCAAGGCTGATCCCTAAAATGTCTCTTCCTATGTTATTCTTACTTCCCTAAAATGTGTCATCCTCTAAAAGTCAAATCCAAAAATAAAATCAAATTTACTACCCTAAAATGTCTCTTTATAATTATTCTGGCCGTCACCCAGTTGTTGCATGTGTTGGTGCTTCATGTAGGAATCTTTAGTAGCAAGTATGGTCTTGGTTGTCCATATTCTGACTATGAAGTAGGAGCTAGGGCGGGTGTGGTTCCAGCCCACAATGGTTCCCTTTCATATGCATATTTGAACATATATGTAAATGTCTCATCCTCTAAAAGTCAAATTTAAAAATCAAATCAAATTTACTTCCCTAAAATCCATCTTACTATATTATTGCCAATCAAATCAAATTTACTTCCCTAAAATCCATCTTCATATATTATTGTAGATTTGTACTTATTTTTTTGGAAGCATATGTAATCTTTCATCCTTCCATTTATTCAAATATCTCCACATCTAAGAAATTAAATAGATTGCAGAGACTTTCCTCTCTATCCCATTTGTTAAAAATCTCTACACATCTAAGAAAGTTTATAGATTGTAGAAGAAAGAAAGGAAGAATATTACAAAGCTCGTGTGATAATCAACAATATTAACAGTGTCTCTCTTGGTTGTTTGACCGTAAAGATTCTGACTGAAGGTAAGTTGGTCCATCTTTCATGCTGAGCATGTGTTAGAATGTCAATGCTCATTTGACAAAATCCAATTTTATCTCTACCACTTTGCAATGAAAAACTGTGATCACTCTAATTGGCCTATGCATTTATTTCCAAATGAATATAGGTAAAGTATGTTGCAATAAAAGCTATGGTTGCAATGATGCACATGGAAAGACCTTTGTCATTTATTTCGTGCAATAGATGCGATAAAAAGTTTGATGCAACTATAAATAATGGTTAATGTAATAATTGTACTTACGCCCCACAAACAAACAAACAAAGGTAAATAATTGATAATCCACAAATTTCATACTGTAAGTTCAATTTGTTCTCCACATATTTTTAATAAATTTAATAATATTCATATCTTATAATTGTAGGTATATTGCATCAATAATGGTGATCGATCACACTATACATGCAACCTCTTTACTCCAAGATAGCGTCGTTAAAACATTCATAAACACAACAGATAAAAATTTTCAACAAAATGCTTCAAAGGTAATGTAATCATAATTATTTTCATTTATTCTTTTCAACTTTTCTTATTAAATGAATTATAACTAAGTTCAATTAATATATTTCATTATTTTAGATAAATAGTTTATAACATATTTTGTAGGATGATTGGTATGACAATTTTGCATTATTTTATTATGGAAAGAATATTTGTTTCATCTAAAGATAGGGTTAAACATGAATAAATCTACTTTGGAAAGTGGAGTTCCAATAAAAAAATTGAAAAAACAAACATCAATCATGAGACAAAGTTCTTCCTATCTTATATAGAACATTGTAAGTAATTTCGTTTAATTCTTGTCATATAAATGTTTAAGATTGAAATTTCAATTAATTAATTAATGCTATAATTTAGTTAAAGTTGCAGAAAAAAGATAACAACAACCTTTCAAACAAAGGAAAAACTTCTGTAAACAGTCAAATGGAAAATGAGGACAAGTCTTCAACATCTAATGTTGGAAAACTGACTGAATAGAATAAAATTTGTTAACTTTATTTGTTATTCTAAACTTTGTGTATTTGATTTTCATTTAATGATTTTGAAGAACGATTACCAAATTACTTCTTCAACTCTTTATTTGATGCCAACTGCATTTATTAATTTTTTGCATCAAGCAAATTAAGTTAAAATATTCCTTAAAAAATAATCATTATAGATTTTTAATTATGTGCAAACAAAGACGTACCCATTGTCGCTATTATCATTATTTATGCTTAACAACAATAAAAATTTTGATATATAATTGATTTTATTGCCCTGGTTCAACACGGGTGTTGTTGCTAGTGTGTATAAGTAAGAGATCTTGTCCTCTCTGCAAGGTAGGCAAATAACATTCATCTCAATTCTCAATCAATCTCCATCTCTATCTTTCTAAGCATGCAGGTGAAAGTGCTTGAGCTCTCTCCAGTCTCTTGCCCACCAGGCTCGATTGTTGTAGAAGCTTGTCTTCCACTCGCCTTCTTCGACGTCTTGTGGGCTACAACTCCCTCCCGTTCAACGCCTCTTCTTTTACCAATTCACAGGCCCCAACACCACCACCCATGGCTTCCTTCACTCCCTCATTCCAAATCTCAAGCATTCCCTCTCCCTTACCCACCAACTCTTCTACCCTCTCTGCGGAAACCTCCTTCTCTCCCCCCAGACCAACTTCCCCGAAATCCACTACGTCGATGGCGACTCCGTCACATTTTCCGTCGTTGAGTCCGCTGGCGACTTCCACCTTCTCGTTTCAAACCCACACCCACACCCACAGCCTATTTCTGCTTCGGGGTGGACTGCCGGAACCGATCCAATTTTTCGCTGCCCGATACGTATTTTGGAAACTGTATCGTCCTTGCATTGGCGAAGGCCCCGAAGAGAGAATGGCAGGGGAAAGACGGGTTGGCGAGAGCAGCCGAGGCGATTGGTGGAGCTTTGGATGGGTCGAGAGGGTGGGTGTTGAAAGGTACAGAGAACTTGATTCCGAGCTTTCCCTCGTTGGCCAAAGAGCGTATCGTATTGGCTGCAGGATCGCCGAGGTTTCGGTTCTACGATACGGATTTCGGGTGGGGAAGGCCGAGAAAGATGGAAATGGTGTCGATTGAGTTTTTTTTATCAGCCAAAAATCCAATTCATTAATTCAAAAAGATTTACGTGAATAGGAAAAGAGAGAAGAATTAAAGGAAGGCAAGACCGAGCATGATTACCAAAGAAGAACCCACACTGGGTTGGCTCCTCCCACCGGCCAATCATATGCTAACGCCTACCAGCAGTGTCTATTCATAATGCAGGCTCCGTATCCATTGCGGACTGCAGAGATGAAGCAGGCGCAGTTGAGTTTGGTTCGGTACTCCCCACATCTGAAATGACTGCTTTTTGTTCTTTCTTCCATGATGCTCTCCTTAAATCTGAAATCTGAAATGTAAAACAATCATGTAACTCATGTGTTGTGCTGAAGATTCCACCAATTTTCTTGAGAAAAGAAATTTAATTCGGGTAATAGCGTGGAAGGCCAAGAGGTGTTGAAGATTCTCATCATCAGTAGAGTCGTAACTTCTCCATTAAAGTACTACGAATCTCCAAAGGTATGATATACTTCTTACATGTCGTAGATTATTATGGATGTTTAGTGTTGTTTGATTCTGTTTTTTAGATAGAATATTTACTGTACATAGTCACGAGATTGAGGGTAATGCATCATGGATTGGGTTTTTGGTCTTATGGATAGTTGATCCCTGTGTTAAGTGGGTCAAAAGTTTTGAACATCTATCCACGAGACCCACCTACTTCCAACAATATTCTACTTTGGGTTAAACCCATCCGTTCATTTGTGTCCCCCAAAATCTAGGTTTATGGTTTTTGGCACTAATTTGATACTTTAGTTATTGTAATGAGCTTTTCTAAATAAACTTGGCCTGATCGACCTTTGACACTGATACATGAATTTGATGGAGTAGCTAATAATTGGTATTTTTATTTTTTTGTTTTTGCATTCACCAAAGACATCTTCAGTTTTGTCTTGACGGATGAAAGTTAGGTTCATTGTGTTATAAAGATGCATGCATGTGGCAACAAATGGAGAGCACTTTGGAAGTTCAAGACGGTGGTGTTAAGGTAAAAGGAGGCAACTGCGGAAAGTCTCTAGTCTGTTTAGACTTGATCGATACTAGACAATACTGAGATTGTCTGTGCATCCAGGCTATGGGGTGCAGGTGCCACGCTAGGTCGTAGCGTGTGCTAAGGCATATCTTTCAGTAAGGTATGTGAAGTGCTAGCTCAACATGTTAAGGTGTTGAAGGAAGAAGATGCACCGTCGGTGCAGTGACATACTATTCAGCAAGGTGCATGAAGACATTACTGGATATCTCAAGGTGGCTCTAAGGATTTGCGGAAACCAAGCCAAGATGGAGATTGTTGGGTTTTGTCTTGTATTTTGGTTTAGTCGGATCGGTCATCTGGTTTAACTAAAACCAAGGCTCAGGGTTAGGGGTATTTTAGTCATTACGTATGGGTTTTCTTGTTGGTCAAGAAAGCGAAAATTATATATATTGATGTACTGTAACCTTAAATCCGAAGAGGATTGAAATAGGATCATGATAGATGAGTTATCTCCTTTGTGGACGTAGGCAAGGTTGCCAAACCACGTAAAATTGTTGTGTTCATGTGTGTGATTGCTTGATGGTGTGATTGCTATGTGTTCATCGTGGTTGATTCATTGATCGCGTGTATTTCCGTTGCACTGCTTTTTCCAACAAGTGGTATCAGAGCTGAGGTGGTGTTCCTTGTGTTTCTCAGTAGGTTGAGATTGCTTGGTGGAGATCACTCATGATGATCAATGGATCAGATCTTTTTAGAGGATCCGAATTTCTACAATTCTTGTTGCAGAAAAATCAGAGATCACCCGTGATCTTTGATTGGGCCACTGGAAGAAGAAATAAGAATGGGTTTTGTGTTGGGTTGGTGCAGCCAAACTTGTCGAGTAAAGAGAACAGTTGCAGAAGATGGGATTTCAGGTTCTCTTGATCTTGCCAGAATCGAAGAGGAAAAAGGAAGCCAGCTGCTGGATTTCTCTTCGTTGTCGTCAGAGAATACATGGCCGCCTGCCACTGCTAGTGTCGTCGTCGTCGGACGCACTATCCCCCACCGGTAGTTGTTCGCCTGCGGGTCGCCGGCCCGCTGGTCCCTCGCTGCCGCAGCCGAGGAAGAAAGCGCAAGGGTTTCGGCTTCCGGTTTCCTTGTTGCAGAACAGGGACGAGAGAGGAAGAAGGTGGTTGTGTGGACTTGGGTTGTCGGTTCTAGGTCCAGTTGGGTCAATTCGACCTGATTCGCGCTGGAGAAGCCCAGGCAGCAGTGCAGTTTTGGGTCCGGTTGGGTCGTAATCGACCTGACCAATTAGTAGCAGCCCAGCCAGAACGAAAGTCGGATCAGGTGCAGTCAGGTCGGGTTGAACTTGACCTGCTAGCAGAGTAGCCCATGAAGCAGCTATGGTTTAAGGTCGGGTCAAGTTCGAGTTGAACCTAACCTAGTTGTAGCAGAGCCCAGGATGGATCTGGGCCAGTAGGTCAGGTAGGACTTGACCCATTACACAAAAAAGCCCAACATAGCAAAGGAGGTCAGTTCCCAATTGGTTCAAATCTGACTCGTGTACAGCTGTCCAGCTCAGTTTGCCAGCAGCTGTGCTAACGTCAGCACACATCAGCAGCATAGTTCAAAGGCATTTGACCAGATTCAACGGCTGAAATTGTTTCTACGATGTCTTGATCGTCCGATGTCCGATCGGAGATCCGTTTACACCTACACAGCTGTTTCGAGAAGATCTATGCGTATGTGGAAGAAGATGGGCACTTCAACGGTCAAAAAAGGAATGTTTGACCAATTAGAGAGTAGAAAATTATTTCTGCGATATCGAAGACATCCGGAGTCGGATTTCAAATTTGTTTCTTCCAGCGTGCTAATGGTGATGAGATCTACGAGGTAGATAAAAGATATTGATAGTTTGATGGGCAGAAAAGTGGGAGACTGAAGAAACTGACAGATTTACAGCAATCACATCATCAAGCAATCACATATATAAACACAGCAATTTTACGTGGTTCGGCAATCTTGCCTACGTCTACGGAGGAGAGAATTTATTTATCATAATCCTATCTCAATCCCCTTAGGATCTAGAGTTATAGTACATCAATATATATAGTTTCCGCTTTTTTGGCCAACAAGTTTTTTGGCCAACAAGGAAACCCATATATAATAACTAAAATACTCTTAATCCTAAGCCTCGGTTCTGGTTAAACAAGACGACCGATCCGGCTAAATCGGAATACAAGACAAAACCCAACAAATCTTTCATCAATAACTGATCAAGTATATCACTTTTGAATTGAAATTCTTGCATGTTATTTATTAATGAAGATGGATCTCATGGACATGCATGACTACACCCTCAACAATCTGATCTATGTCTCATCAAGTATTGTATAAATTTCAGCTTTTCAGGCGTTGGCTTTTACGTGGTCCCCGCTTGACTCCATAGCCCTCGATGATAATGTTAGTTCAATCGGATGATCCTAACTTTTAATTTTAACTTCTAATAAATACTTCTACTTTCATAAAATACACATATATTATAAAAAAATTTAAAGGGGACAAATGTATAGATTAGTGTTAATGATTAGTGGCAATCTTGGCAATCATATGAGAATTAATACGTGCAAAAAAAAAAAGTCAAATGTCATTGTATGAATAAAGAATGACTTATAGCCAACCAACTAAAAGATGTGGTGGATTTAATGTTCGTGCAACATATTTTAGTGGTATATGTTCCATAGGTCATGCAATATATGGCATGACTAGCTGACTTTCCTTCAAAGTGATGTAAAGATTTTTAGATTCTCTAATGCACATGTTACATCTAGCACTCCCAGATTTCTTTGTAATGGTCCTCTATTAAGGAAAATTTCCGTGTACTAACACTATTTAAGTCATGAAATAGATGGTCACGATAAAAACTGTCATTATTTCCTATTTCCTTACCGTTTATTTAATAGCCTTTCATCATAAAATTACCAGTACCTAATAAAATCTACCTTTTTAAAGAATACTTCAATTTTGAACCCCACCCCCACCCTAAGCGGTTTGTCGAGAAAGATCTGCAGAGGATCCAAATCATAAATTTTTTAATTCTGGAAAAATTTCAAGGAAGGCCTTTATAATTTATTACCTTATTTCAAAAAAGATCACAAGTTTCAAAACTTTTCAAATTAGTCCCAAGATTTTCTAAAAAGTTTTCAGTTAAAGACAACTGACCATAAAAAGTTATTTTTCCACAAATTTTTTCCTCAATTTTTTTATTAAAATACTTAGATTACCTTTTGTTGAAATAAAACCTTTATTCAATTCCTCTGTATTCTCCTCATTTTTTTCTCCAGTATTATCTTGATGATCAAGGACATCCAGTGTCACCACAGTGACTGGCTGCATGTAGTGACTGCTAAAACCTTTTCATGGCTTTAAACAAAGAAATTAGATGATGTGTCCTAAATTGATCAATCAGAACTACTTTGTAATGGAAAGTGTAAGCTACAGTGGTACTTTTGAGCGATATGATTTGCATAGGTAGGCCCAGTTGATGGTTTTAGAGGTTTGGGTTGGAGTTGGAGTTTTATTATATTCGGTTCATAATCGATGATGGTATTGGTTGGATCCATATTGTATCTGTTCAAGGCCCTGAATTAGGTCCTGGTTACATTCTAATCGACTTCAACATTGAAAGACTTGAAATAGACTTCAACATTGAAAGACTTAAAACAGACTTCAAACTTTGTCTCTTGAATTTGTTCTTTTAATGAATTCGCGTTTTTTGGAAAAAAAAGGAAAAACAGGCCCAAATTACGTCTCAATTCTTGTATACTGTTATAATGTGCCTATTTATACTTGATATACATAATATTGGCTGTGGCATTTGGTTTTCTTCAAGGATAAAATGCATGGGTCCAAACCAGGCCCTCATTTTTTTAGGGATATTTAGAGTCCAGTCTCCATTCCTCACATTTTTACTACATTAAATCCATGTTAATTTGTTTTTAAACCATAAGGTCCCTCATTTTGATTTTTTATTTGAGCAGAGGTCCCTTCTCTTTCTGTTAAGGGTATTTCATTCAGAAAATATCCTTGATATAGTCTGTTACATTATTCCCGTGATTTAGGTGCTAAAATTACGTTTTCATTTCAATTTTAAATTGGAATCATCCAATATGGATGCATATTTTTAGAGCAGATGTGTGTTCTTTTTCTCTCTTCTTCTTCTTCTTCTTTCTTCCTTATTTCTTCTTTGTTCCATGTATGTTTTGTTCAATTCTTTTATTTGTCTTCTTGTTTATCCATTTTTTTTAAATTTTATTATGATATATGTTTTCAATGGTATTTCTTTTATTGATTTTCTTTCATTATTCTTTGTTTTTTGAAACTTTTTTGTTGATGATGTTGTAGATCTGGATTTATCCGATGTGTTTCCTAATTGTTATTATTGGATATCTTATTTGTTTGTAAAAGTATTTTGATTTTATTCCTTAATGTTCTAGTTTGTTTGTAATGATATTTAGATGTAGATCGTGGATCGGATGTCTGAAATGAAATTTGTAATGATTTGTTGTTTGTGATTTTTTTATAGAAAATAAACTATTTCATATTAAAAAAAAAGGTTTTCATCTATTTTAGAGTTTTTGCAATTCTATCTATTTGAATGGACGATTTCTTTCTATCTTTGTTACATGTAATCAGATGTACTCTACTTTCAAACATAGTATTCATTAGCCATCTTGGATTTCATCTGTTTGTTTATTATATAATATTAGTTTTTGATTTGTGTTTTTGACCTTTGAAACAAGATGAATCTATTTTACATTAAAAAATGAATTTCATCAATTGCTTATAATTTATTTTCAACATATCATATATTGTCTTGTTTGTTGAGATAGATAGAACATCAAACATGAATTTCATTTGTTTGATATGCAGAACAAACTAATAGTTATATGTTACAAATTTCATCTGTTTTATAATTATATTTGTTTGTGGTTTCATCTGTTTGTGATTTCATCTGTTTGCAATTATAGATTTTATTTGTTTGTAAATACATTATGTTGGATAAAGAAATGGTTTAATTATCATCTTTAGCAGAACAAACTGATAGTTATGTGTTAAAGATTTCTTCTGTTTTGTATTTACATTTGTTTATAGTTTTATCTCTTTGTAATTTCATCTGTTTGTAATTATAGATTTCATCTGTTTGTACATACATTATGTTGGACAAAGAAATGATTTAATTATCATCTTTAGCCGAACAAACTAATAGTTACATATTAAAGATTTTATTTGTTTTGTATTTACATTTATTTGTAGTTTCATCTGTTTGTAATGTCATCTATTTGTAATTATAGATTTCATCTATTTGTAAATTCATTATGTTGGACAAGAAAATGATTTAATTATCATCTTTAGTAGAAAAAATTGATAGTTATATGTTAAAGATTTTATCTATTTTGTATTACATTTGTTTGTAGTTTTATCTGTTTGTAATTGCAGATTTCATTTGTTTGTAAATACAGGATGGTGACTACATGGTTGCATTTGATGTTTGACTTATTTTCAATTGTAAGCAGATCAATTGTTATAAAATTATATATTGTGTCGATTGTCTAATTATCAAAATTAAATTGACAGATGAATAATGGGCACTCCAGTGATTTTATTATGCAAGTGTGGTATTTTAACAATTGTTGTCAAGGTTGTTGAATGATTTCAGTTTTTAGATTTGGTTGATATGATTTGTGAGAAATTGAATAATTTTACTCGTGGAACTGTCTTTTTTTGCTACTTTGTTCCTAGAAACCCCATGTGTTTGGTGGACAATGATTATGATTTTCAAAGTATGTTGGCTTTATGTTTGTCTAAAGGTATTAATTGTATTGATATGACTGTATCTGGGAGAGACGTTGATTCCATTCCGTCGAGTTCTAGAACAAGTGATTATAGAATTTTTTGTTGGATAAAGGAAGGACATGCAACATTGAAACTGATTTGCTTCTCAACTATTCTAGCCATGAGGAGACCATTTTGTTATTTGCTTCTTAGTCTCAAGGTATTAGTAAGGTTGGACAAAAATTTGAAGGTGGTGTGGAAGAGTTTTGTACTACTCTTCAAAAGTATTCAATTAAGCTTGGATTTAAGTACCATTATGTCAAGAATGATTCCTTAAAGTTTATTGCTGAATATGCAATGAAGAATTCTATGAGATGCATGTGGCGTGTTTATGCATCAAAACAAGTTTCAAATGGTCTTTTTTATATTAAAAAATTAAACAAGGAGTATTTGTGTGGATGTACAGTTCTGACTTCAAAGCACCTAAGGATGTCTTCTTTTTTGGTGTCTCATCTTATACTTAATGACATTCGTGAGAAGCATTTGATTGCCCTCCATCGATGTGCAGATATAATTTCTAAAGAATTATGGGCTGACCATCAGGTATCATCACACATGGCTTGGTGTTGAAAAAGCTAAAAAATAATTGTATGGTGACTACATGGCTCATTTGACAAACTAAGATGGTACATTGGAGCTGCTTTGGATGCAAATCCTTGTTTTAGATTTATTCTGGATGTTGAGGAGGACAGTAAATGATTCAAGAGATTATTCATAGCCTTCAATGCAAGTATACGCGGCTTTAATTATTGTCGTCCGATATTGTTTATAGATGGCACCTTCTTAAAGGGTCGTTTCAAGGATACCATTCTATCTGCAACATCTAAAGATGGAAACAAAGGTGAATTTATATGTTTATTTTTCACATTCTTTCAAATTATATCTATTTGGATAATTTCATCTATTTGAATAGATTCATATATTTATTATCGTTTTAACAAATAAAAACAGGTATATAGATTCTGTTTTTCAATTGTATATAATATGTTGACCTTTATATTAATATGTTCATGTAAAGTGTACAATTTCATCTGTTTTGATAATTTTATGCATTTTATTTCCAAACAGATGAACTTACCCATTATCTGTCTGTGAACAGCCATTCAGTTTGTATATTTTAAGTATGATTTGATATGTTGTTGCAAACATTTAAAATAGATTAATTCATCCATTTTTGAATTAAACGTGTTATTTATGATGTTGATCTCAGATTTGTTTCCGCTTGCCTTTTGCATTGTTGATTCTAAGAATGAAAATAATTGGATGTGGTTTCTTCAGTAATTATATGAGATAATTGCACCTAATCGACCTATTACATTCATTTCGAATTGATATCCAGACATTATTTGTGCTGTTGCACATGTATTCCCTGCAGTACATCATGAATATTGTCTTTGCCATTTGAAAACAAATTTAAGATCATTATATTCAGGTCTATTCTGTAATTCCTTTAGAGATCGCATGGTCTATCTCCTGTGTGAGTGTGCATATGCATCGACAGTGGCAACATCAGATTGCAAGATAAAAATTTTTAGAAAAGAAGGTGGTTTGACTGTTGGAAAGTTTTTGGATAATCTTTCCCTTGATAGATTGTGCAATGCTTATTTCAAGGGCAATTGTTACAGTGAGATGTGTTCAAATGCAGCCAAATCCTTCAATTCTTGGATTCGCTTAGACCGTCATCTGCCTATCACTAACTTGGTAAATACTATTAGGCAAAAAATAATGATTTCTATGTCTGAAAAGGTGAAACTGTACGATCTGTCCGGAGATGGATAAGAGGCTTATTGAAGCACTGAATCAAGGAAGAACATGTCGTATTAGCCGCTCAACAGATTCTATATATGAAGTTCATTATTCTCCATCTGTTTCAATCGATCTTCATAAATGGACATGTTGTTGCTTCCAATAGCAGCTCAATGGATTCCTATGCTTGCATGCTACTACTACCATTTAGAAGATTGGAAATGATTTGAACTCGTTTGTGGAAAGATACTTCCATGTTATTGGTTTTGAGGAGTCATATTTTGAGTTCATATTTTCTATTGCAACAGCTAGGAAACTTGAATGTAGAGCATAAGATGTACAAAGTCTTGCTCCAGTTACTAGGAAACAACTTGGTCGGCAAAAAAAAAAAAAAAAAAAAAAAAAAAAGAGGATACCTTCTAGGGGAGAAGAGAATATCAGGAAAATGAAGTGTGGTAGATGTGGTTCCATAGGAATCCATAATCATAGATGATGTATGGAAGTGATTAGATGAAAATAAATGTATTCTTTGATATGTAACATTTTTTTAAAGGTTTTTGTAGTATGATATTTGACAAAATTATTTTGAAATTTAAATAAAATGATTGGTTCTATTGAAGTATACAATTTTTTGTGTGGGATTAAATTTATAGTTTGATTTTTAGTTGAACAAAATCTATGAAATATTGGGTCTCTCGAACAAATTGAAAACAAATGAAATTGAAAACAAATGATTGAAAATAGATGAAGTTGAATGAAATGAAATAGATGAGGTTGAAATAGATGAGATTGAAATATATGAAACAGATGAGATTTAAAACAGATGAAATTAAAAGAAATGAAAGACACAAGAGTAAAACAAATGAGATTGGAAGAAAATAAAACAAATGAGATCAACACAGATAAGATTGGAAGAAAATGAAATAGATGAGACTGAAATAAATAAAGTTGCACGTGATGAGGTTAAAATAGATGAGATTGGAAGAAAAAGAAACAGATGAGAATGAAACAGATGAAATTGCACGTGATGAGGTTGAACAGATGAGATTGAAAGAAAATGCAATAAATAAAAATGAAATAGATAAAATTGCACCTAATGAGGTTAAAACAGATGAGATTGGAAGAAAATGAAACAGATAATAATGAAAATAGATAAAATTGAAACCCAATATTTGTTAAGACTAAATAGATGGATTTCATATTGCAATGTTCCAAAATAGATAGAATTGATCTATTTATAGTCCGAAGCAAACTTATGATCTTTATAAGTCTATTTGGATAGGAAAAATTGTAACTATTTTGTTCGTCATCCACACAAATAAATTAAACTTGTGAAACTAATGTTTATTTATGTACATCATGAAACAACAAACAGAGCGATTTCTCTGCTGTAGCAAATAAAATGATAAATATAAGAATAACAAATGGAAGAACTTCACTTCAAAACTTGTATTTTGTACATTTAGGAGCTAAATTGAGCTCATTATGTCACAATATGAATGTTTAGAATACATATATTTCTATATAATGATTCTCCATTACAATATTTACGTAGCAAGATTTTGTTCCTTCAGTAGCATTTCACTGATATTAAAATCATGCCTTACCTATGATTTTCCTACGTCATATAATAATCTTTGAATCATTGAACCTCGGATTTGCAGTGCTTTTATTACAGAAAAGTCTGCAGTGATTGGCTTCTTCTCAAATATTAGTTGCATAACGTATCATGCAATAACTCCAAAGTCAACCTTGTAAAATAAATTAGAAAAATATTAGTCATTAAGTGATGATGCTCTATTTGAATTTGACATATAATTTATAAGTTTTAAGATAAACTTACATTGATGGTGGCTATTGTGGATAGTTTTAAACCTTTTCCATTCTATAGGTGAAATCCTTGGTTGAAAGGATTTCATCTTCTGCTTTATTCTTCACTTTGCTCTCTTCTAATGATTTTTTATATAGGTTTTGAAAGTGATTTTCAATAAACAGTTTTTGCACATAAAAAAAATAAAAATAAAAACATTCAAATTCGTTAGATGAATACTTTTTATTTTTTAGAGAGTTAACAAATGTTTCTTACAATTTTTTTTTTTGCATCGTTGAAACAATTATCATATTGGTTGGCTTTCTGTGGCAATAATAAGTTTTAATGTTTCAAAATACCTTTCTTATTGTTAACCACCAACAGTGTCCAATGATATGCGAGTTTTGTTTTTGGCTTGACATGGTTCATTGGGAAACAATAAATTTATTGGTCCTCAACACTTCATTTGTTAAGTGACGGAAGACATATTTGTTTAGACTTTCTTCATCATTCTTCCTCACCCATGTCTGTGAAAAAAAATATATAATTCAAAAGTATCGTATGCAACTTGTGAACTTAACATTTGCAATAGAAAAATTGTAACATATCAAAATAAAAAAAAACAGAAGGTAGGTAAGTTGAAACAGATGAAATTAAACATATTTAATTGAATCAGATGAAACATTTAAAACAAATGGAATGGAAATAGATGAATTTTGAAATAGATAAAACAGATGGAAGTTGAAGTAGATGAGATTGAAACAGATTCAATCATAGCAGATTTAAGTGAAATAGATTTATTTGGAACAAATTTAATTAAAACAGATGAAATTGAAATAGATGGAATTAAAAAAGATGTAATTTGAAGCATATGAAGTTAAATAGATTTAATTAAAACCGACGAAATTGAAATAGATGGAATTTGAAACAGATGAGATTGAAACAGACAAAATTAGAAACAGATTAAGCATTTAAAACAGATGAGATTGAAACAGATGGAATCGAAAGAGATGAAATTTAAAGCATATGAAATTGGAATAGATGAGATCGAAAGAAATGAAAAACATGAGAGTAAAACAGATGGAATTAAAAGACATGAAATTGAAAACAGATGAAATTGCAACAAATGCTGGAAGAAGAAGAAAAATGAGATCTTGATTTCACAAAAGCACAATTATAAACAGAACTCAAAAGTTTTGTATAAAAAGAGAATAAAAAAGATCACACATTAGTCTTATCATTATCATTAAATTAATCTTTGAATTAGCATTTATTTCCTTTTTATCATTTTAGCACATTAAAATACTTGGCACCGGAGGTGGAAGGAAAGAGAAGAAAATATTTTTGGGGTGATTTATTTGTTTTATAGTTTTTTTTATTTTAAATAATTGGGGTCAGAAGGGCCTAACTAGGGGATTTCTACTTGAATTTAATCCAATTAAATCATGCTTTATTAATCATTGGATTCCTACCCTATCCTGAGGTCATAAGCCACCCACACCCACTCCCCTGGTCCCCTAACGAAACAAAAGAGAGGTAATGGGGCCTAACCTACTATTCTAAATTCAGGATCTACTTAGATTAACATGATTTGTGATTTTCTTAAAATTGATTTTGAATTTAAGTTTCACTTAAAAGTTCGATCTAATTAATCCAAGTTTTCCAATTATTATTCTTTTTAGAGATTTTATGATATCTTTTACTTTGTTTTTGGTCTTTTCTATTTTTCCTTATTTAAAAAAATGATAAGGAAATGAAAGAAATGATTTTTATGATTTGTTTATGCAATTTTAATTTTTATGGACAATGGTGGTGTGTGGAAGGGATGGATGAAAACGGTAGAATAATGATGAGATGCATGGGGCAGACAATTTCAGAGAAAGAAAAATGCATAGGCATATATATGGATGGTCCTATTGCAAGGAATTAACCTACATGCAAAATAAATGAATAAAATAAATATTTTAAGAGGAAAGAAGACTAAATTCTAACTTTAATGGTGAGAAAAAAAAAAAAAAAAAAAGAAATGTGCATGGGTTTGTGCAGGGTTGTGTGTGTGTGTGTGTGGGAATGGTGATGTGCAGGTGGTCGTGTGGTTTGTGATGGGCATAGTTAGTGAGGCTATGAGGGTGTGGCGGCTGCGTCTGTTTGGTGATGGGAAAAGTGGTGAGGGTGGCTAGCGGTGAAGTGATACCGTGGAGTGTGGTTAGAAGAGCTATGATAGGGTTCAGCAGGTGAAAATGAGATGCAAAGATGGGTTGGACGTGTGATTCAGTGGTTCGTGTTATGGGTTGGTCTTGGTTTGTGATGGGTGTGTTGAGGATGGTGGGCCGTGAGGTGGAGACAATAAGGATAGAGATATCGATTATAGGTTCGGTAGCTGGTTATGTGGTGAAGAGTGGGATGGCGAGGGCTGTGATGTGTGCTGTTTGGTCACCTAATAGTGAGGTGGAGAAGATGAAATGGGTGGTGGCTTGAAGGTGATGGTGAAGGTGTGCAATGGTGTTGTGAGTGGAGGTAAGGAGTGTTGTGATGTGAAAACGGGGATGTGTTGATTTGTAAAGGTGGGTTTGTGAAGGTTGTGGGTAGTGATGGTTGTGCTCTAGCAGTGAGGGTGCAGTGATATAGTGATGGAGGTGGTGGTGAAGATATATGGAGAAGCAGTGAAGGTGAGGTGAAGAGCGGTGCAAATTGAGGTGCAGTTGGTGGATTTGGCGATGGAGAGAAATCGTGTTTGAAGATGGGGTTGTGAGTGGTGCAATGGGTAAGTCGTGATGAAGTGCTTGGTTCAGTAGTGATAGTATAATGGTGAGGGTGTTGGGAGGGCTGTGTAATGGTGAAGATGGTGAGTTGGGGATGGTTTATGTTGCAGTGGTAGCGTGCAGGTGGATAGAGAGGGAGGTGATGTTTGGGTAGTTGTGTGGTGTGGGGGAGATGAAGTTGGCAGAGGAAGTGAAGGGTGTTGATATTGTAGATGGTAAAAGTAAAAAGGAGGTAGATGATGATGGTGACTGTGAAGTGGAGAAGGTGAAGGTGGCCGTCTATGCGTGTGAAGGGCGGTTGTGAAGGTGACGGGTGCTAGGTTGTGGAGAGAGGCAAGGCGTATGTGAGGGTTGTTTGGTTGTGTTTAGTGATGTCAGTTGAGTGCAATGGTGGTGGTGAATGGCCGTGTTGGGTTGATCGACTTGATGTGTGTGTTTGTGTGGGAGAGAGAGAGAGAGAGAGAGAGAGAGAGAGAGAGAGGGAGGAGAAGGGACCCGACGTTGCTCTGTTGATGATCTGAGATGAAAGATGTTTACTGTGAGGATGGGAGATCGAGAGAGGTAGTGATACTCCAGTGGGGATCGCCCCTCCCTCTCGTCTTTTCTCTTCTCTTCTTTTCTTTCTTTTCACTGTTGACCGGCTGCTCTTTCTTCCACCACCTTTTTTTAACTTCTTTCTTGCACTCTTTTTCTCTCCTTTTCTCTTTTCCTTCCTCTCCCTTTTTCTTCTGCTCTTCTCTTCTCCTTTTTCTTTCTTTCTTTTCTTCCTTCTACTTCTACTTCTCTTTTCATTCCCTGCCGGCCGCTTCCTTTCGTCTCTCCCCCCCCCCCCCCCTTTTTTTTCCATTCTCTCTCCTTCTCAGCCGGCTGCTTCCCTTATCTTCTCTTATACTTTTCTTTTCTTCTCTCTCTCCTTTCTAGCCGACTGCTTCACTCTTCTTCCTCTCCTTTTTTTCTCTTTTTTTTTTTCTTTCTTCTCTCAGCCTTTCCAGCCGGCTGTTTCACTGTTCTTCTTCCTCTCTTTTTTTTTTCTTTACTATTTTTTTTCCTCCTTCCCAGCCGACTGTTTCGTTCCTTTTCTCCCTGTTTTTCTTCTCTTCTGTTTTGTTTTTTTCTCCCCTTCTAGCCGACTGCTTCGACTGCTTCACTTCTTTCTCTTTTTTTTTTTTTTTTGTCTATCTGTTCAGCCCCTTGTATAGGCAGTGGTGGGCAGAGATGGTAGAGAGGGTGAAGTGCAAGGGTATTGGGAGGAGATGGGCTGTGAAGGGCAGGTGGGTAGAAGGTGGTGCAATTGAGAGGAGAAGGTGAAGTGGGTGACGTAATGTAGTGGCGTTGGTTGAGGAAGGTGAAGTGGGTGCAGCTGTGTATGAGGTGTAGTGACTCTGCACTGATGAAGGTGAAGTGAGTAGTGGTTGTGTTATGGTGTTTGGTGAAGTGGGTGCAGAGATCGTGGAGCAGGAAATAAAGAAAATGAGAAGCAAAAACTGTGCAAGGCAGCAAAGAATGTGATGAAAGGAGGATGGGGAAGCAAGAACCAGATGACTCGTCAATTGCAAACAGAGGAATCCTCGCCGTTTCCTCTCTCTCTTCCCTTCTTTTCTCTCTGTTTCCTTCTCTCCTCTTCCTTTCCTTCTTCTTCCTTTCTTTCTTCTCTTTTCTCCTTTCCTTCTCTGCCTTTTTCTCTCTCTCTTTTTGTTTTTTTTTTTTCCTGAACCTCCACAGTGTTCGTTCTCTTTTCTTATCTCTTTTTTTTTTAGTTTTTGTGCTGCCCCTCTTCTTTCGTTTCCGTTTCTTAAGATAACACATTTGAAATTTTAAAATGCTAACCGTGGCTTGAGTTCAGTGGGGATTAGAGACAGTAAGGTGGCTGGAAGGAATGGACTGCTAGGATTAGATGATGATGAGGAGGTGATAAAGAGAGGGATAAGGTGATGAGGAGGAAGGATTTGGAGAGGTTGCACGGTGGTAACCGTGAGGGATGAGATCAAACCAAATTGTGATTTGAAAGTTTGAATGGTTGGGTAGATTGATGGGCCAATTGGCCAGATGGGTGGGAGTTGGGTCAAGGACTGGAGTTGGGTTTGACGAGTCAAAGACAAGGCTTGGTTTGATGGGTCAAAGTCAAGGTTTGGCCCTGGCTTGGAATAGATTGATTAAGAGTGGGCCAGCCACTCACTCCGATTTGTTGATGAATGGCAGGTCCACATGCAATGAACCTAGCTAAGATAAATAATTATGACGATGATAGAATGGAAGGATCCCAAGTGTTTGGTCGTCAATGTAAGGTCCATTGCATGGCCTGGGCTAGACCTTGGCTCAACATGGTAAATTATCCTCAGGTCAGAAAAATATGAGACATGTGATGTGCAGCAGATGACAGGAGGGCCCTTCATTACTAATCTTGGATTAGAGAGCTTAGTTTTCGTATTTGGGAAGAAAACTAGTTAGAAAAAATCATTTTTCATAAGTGGGCCATGCAGAGCCTAAGCTAAATGTAGTGAGCCCCAGGCCTCGTACTTTTGACCCGTTAGTCAGATTTCAAAGTATTATATATCGTTGGAAAGCCCTCGATGATTAGATCAAAGTGAGTTACATATTTGTGTAGTTAGGAGAATGGAAAGAAATGATGAAATTTTGGGTGAGCATTTCTGACCTTAAAATCTTTTTTATCCCTATTAATTTATTATTATCTGTAATTAATGATTCGGGCACTCTAGCTACGGGCAATAGACTTGGGCCATTTTCATGTACATTGGACATTTATACTGATGATGATATTCATTTATTTTTCTATTTTTCAAGTTTTCTTGCCATTTTCTTTTATTTTTACTTTAATAGAATGCATCTTTTAGTACAGAACGAAAACAAATCTAAATGATGATATGCAATGCACGGCTTCTAAAACTCTCTTTAAATTTTCAATGATTAACATTTTTTGTTTGTTTTGGTTTTTTTTTTCGTTTTGAAAAATTGATTTGAATTATGCTAAAAGTTCTTAATTTGGGGTGAAATGGGGGCATCATTATACATAATAAGTATTTTGGGTCTACATAGTGTGCCAAATTTGGTGTCTATAGGCGGGGCTGCCTGTGGTGGGGAAGGAGAGCTCCTTGACGAAGTGCTTAGCTTTGAGGATGCTTTGGTAAGGTTTTTAGTGGGAATTAGGGTTTTTCCAAGCAGAGGCCGCTGAGGGAGGGTGAAAGGAGGCGAGAGGAGAAGCGAAGGAAGAGATTGGTGGAGGTCGAGCCACAGAATATAGACAAGGAGAAGATAGAGATTGTCATCGATAGAGCTGCAAAGGAGGAGGAATTCAAGTCAGATTAGGGTTTAGAGAGGAATTGTAAAGAAGCATTTCTAGGTTTTGGGTTTTAAAGACGAGAGAGAGTAATGGACGAGATGATGGACTAAGTCACTAAAGCCAAAGAGAGAGGGAGATGCTTCATTTGAAGTGAAGGGAGAATTGAGAAACTTTTAGCGGGGCCTATGGTGACCCATCTAAAATTAAACAAGTTTTAGTGAGGGTCATATTAGTCGCCCTTGCCAAAAACAAACTTTAGTGAGCACCATTTTAGTGGCCGCTGATAGAATTAAATTTTTAACGCAATATAATAGCTTATTGCGGCATGTTTGGTTGCTGTTATAAGTGACTTATAGTGGCTTTTTTAACCGTCTCCCACTAAAAGTTGGCCACTATATGTATATTTTCTTATAGTGATGACAACTTCCAATTAGGAAAATAGATAATGATCATTGCAAACTGTTGGAAGATGACTTTAATACCCACTTAGTTACAACTTCTAATCACAATTTACACAAATACAAATTACAATGAGAACAAAAAAGAATACACTTTATAAACTTTACACAATTATATTATTACAGTACTTACAAGCAATATTACAAATACATTATTATAAGGCCTACTAGCCACACACAAATTACACAATGACACCTTAACTCTCACACCTCTTACAAAAAAAGACTCACTACACCACTCACTTTCTTCACTCCACTTCACTTAGTATTCATTTCACTTGTTCTCAAGTGACTTCACTTGTGCTTGTGTTGCAAATGATGCTACCGCCTCTATTTATACTTGTAAAGGGGCCAAGGTTGGTGGAGTAAGTGGGACACGTGGATCAATGCATCTCCATTCACAAAGTCAATTTTTGGATGGGGGAGTCAGTGACTTGAACGTTCTGGACTTTGAAATGGTCTTTCTAGAACTCTTTAGTTACTTAGGAGTCAAAGCTAGTGTTTGACTAACATTACTCCCACTGAAATACTGATCTCATTCTTTTCAAACGGGAATTATCTTCATCCCTATCTTTGCTCTCAATCTTATTGGTAAAGATGTCTGCCTTCTGTAGTATAACAATACTCCAGCTTTACTATCCTTTGCTTTACGTGATCCCTTATGAAATGGAATCTAATATCAATGTGCTGGTTCCGTCCATGATGTATTAGATTTTTGGTGAGTTTGATGGCAAACTTGTTGTCCACATATATATTGGTGGATTCATCTTGCGGATGATTGAATTCATTAAGGAGGTTTCTCAACCATCTTGCTTCGCAGACTACTTTTAATACTGTGACATACTCAGCTTCACATGTAGATAAGGCCATAATACTTTGCTTCTTAGATAGTCATGTGAAAGCTGTTGTTCCAAGATAAAACACATATCATGTAGTGCTCTTTCTTTCATCTTGATCACCTCCTTAGTCACTATCTGAATATCCATATAGTTTTGCTTTATTGTCATAGTAGTAAAAAAGATCTATATCTATGGTACCTTTTAGAGGTGTATAAAAAATCCGTTGATCTGTTAAACCAATCTGATCTGCGGTTTTTTAACCGATACGATGGTTAATGGATTGGTGACGCATTGGAAAAATCCTAATTCATTAGTAACGGATTGGTGACGGATTTTACCCTTAATCCGTAGATTTAAACAAATCTAATCTGTTTAAATAAAAAATATATTTTTTATTTTTATATAAAAATGTTAAAAGACAATAGTTTCTTTTAGAAGGTTTAAGTGTTTTATGTGGTACCCATTGTAAAATATCTTCCAGAAGGTTTAAATTTTCCCGGTAAATTTCTATTAGAATACTTTAAAGACCCTATGGAATTGGTAATACAATTCTCTTTGAGACAGAAAAGTGGGATTTAATTAAAAAACTAATTTGATATATGCTAGTAAATTATTTATGCTTTTGAAGTACTTAAAATTTAGGGTTTTTGCTTAAAGATTTTATTTGGGGTATCTACTTGTATATCTTTCTATTATTACTTGTATTCTGCTATATATTTAGTCATGTGGCAATTATCTTATACCATAATCACCTTATTTATCTTATACCATAATCACCTTGTGGGAGCCTATAGGATAGTTGAATATGTCTTTTTTGAACCTCTTCAAAATCTGGTCTCTTCAAGATATTTCATGAAATGAAAATGTCCAACGTGTTGATCTTAACATTGACTTCATCTAATAATTTGGAAATTGTCACATCTAAAGGATAAAGACGGGCCACCTATGATCAAGTTTTACCAATGGGCCACTTACAACTTTTACTTCTATTTTTATTTTATTTTATTGCAAAAGAATTTCTATCATGGGCTCTACCAACAGGTTGAACAGTTTTAACCAATCCAAATTATTGATCCACGGTTCGATTTAGATTGGTTTCTAAGGGCAACGGATCAATGACGGATTATAAAACCGTCAATCCGTAGGTTACGGTTTAGTGATGGATTTGACTCAATCCGATCCAATCTGAACCATGTACACCTTTAGTACCTTTGACATTCCTTAAGATTCTTTTGGCTGCAACCCAATGAGACTTCTTTGGTTATTTCATATATTGGCTTAAAAGTCTGACACCATAGACAATATTTGGCCTTGTGATTGTAAGACACCATAGGCTTCCAATTAAACTTTTGATTAGTGTCAGATTGACGTTTCTTCCTTCTCCTTCTTTGTCAATCTCAAGCCTGTTACTCCAAGTGTGTTTACAGCATTGCAGTTACTCATTCTAAATTTTTCAAGGAATTAATTTTCGTTCTTTTTCTATGAGATGAAAATGCCATCTGGCTGTTGCTTGACCTCTATAACTAGGAAAAAGGATATTAGTCTACAGTCAATCATCTCGAACTCCTTGAACATAGCATGCTTGAATTTTTTGAACATTTGTGGACGTTCCCCGTGAATAATAAGTCATCAACATAAAGGCAGGCTATGAGCATTTCTCCATGGGCATTTCTTTTTATATAGATTGCATGCTCATATGGGCATTTACAGAAGCCATTATTTTGTAGATAGCTATTTATGGAGTATTCCACGCTCGTGGAGGCTTGCTTTAGCCCATAAAAACCTTTCTTTAAGAGGTATACTTTTTTGCTTCTCTTATTCTATAATAAAGCTTTTGGGCTATTTTATATATGCTTCTTCATCAAGTATGCCATTTAAGAATGCCGATTTAACATTTAGTTGATAGAATTTTTAACTATGATGTGCTGCTAGAGAGATTAGTATTCTTACCGTGTCAAGCGAGGGTCAAGAGCAAAAACTTCTTCATAGTCCACGCTATACTATTGTTTGTAGCCTTTAGCTATAAGCTGCGCCTTGTCTCAATCGATCTCCATCCGTTGTGTGCTTGATTTTGTACACCCACTTGACTCCAATAGCTTTTTGACCTGGAGGGAGCATAGTAAGCTCCCATGTGTTATTCTTCTCGATGGCGTAAATCTCTTCTTCCAGGGCTATTCTCTAATGATTTTCTTTAAGTACTTCTTCAAAATCAAGAGGCTCATAGTTAGTAAAGAGACATAAGAGGTTTGTCTCTTAAGTTTCTTTATAGATATCTCTGAGGCTTTTCATTTTGATTGGAGTTATGGATAAGGAAGAGCTTCGAGCAAATGAACTACTTGAGGATGATGATTCTTGCCCCTCTGGATTTCTTCAAGTTGATGATGTTGTGTGGACCTTTAGGAGTTTGAGAATGTGTTTCTTCTTCCTCCATTTCAAGAGGCTTGTCTTGACCTATGCCTTCTTCATTCCATTTCCATGCTTCCTCTTCACTAAAGACTACATATTTACTTACCACCACCTTTTTAGTGAGTAGATTATAGAGTTTGTAGGCTTAATTTAGACTTCTCATTATATCCTATAAAGATACACTTTTTTCCACGATTCCTCTTGACCTGTATTACTTGGGCACATGCAACAAACCCAAAGATTCTTAAGTGTGCCACACTCGGTTTATGGCCGCTCCATGCCTCTTGTGGTGTCTTGTTCCTAACATTTTTCTTCGGGCAGCTATTAAGCAGGTAGGCAGTACACGCAGCTGCTTCTGCCCAAAATTCTTTTGGTAGACATTTTTCTTTAAGCAAAGTCCTCATAATATCGAGGATGGTATGGTTTATCCTTTCTGCAATTCCATTCTGCTGTTGTGTGTAAGTAGTAGTAAACTGTTGTCTGATGCCTTGCTATCTACAATATTCTTGAAATTCTTTTGAGGTGTATTTTCCACTTCTGTCAAATCTAAGTGTTCTAATTTTACATCCACTTTCTACTTCAACATGGGCTTTAAAATTCTTCAAGGTTGTGAAGGTA
Source organism: Sextonia rubra (assembly GCA_037013555.1). Lineage (NCBI taxonomy): Eukaryota > Viridiplantae > Streptophyta > Magnoliopsida > Laurales > Lauraceae > Sextonia > Sextonia rubra. The sequence goes on along the minus strand of JASUAD010000008.1, from coordinate 58,074,380 downwards.
GTAGACTTTTCTCTAATAAAAAATACCCAAAGCTTTCTACTGTAGTCATCGATAAAAGTGATGAAGTATCTGTTGCCTCCAAGAGAAAGTGTCTTTAATGGTCCACAAATATATATGTGTGGATCAACTGCAATGGTGCTTTAGCTCTCCATGATTTTCCCACTGGGAATGAGTTTCTTTGTTGTTTACCAAGTGTGCATGCCTCACACACATCCTTAGGCTTTAAGATGGTTGGCAAGCGATGCACCATATGTAAGGTCTAAACCTGAGTTAATCATAATTTACTATAATTAATCTTATTTTTACCTTAATTAATATATAATAAGGCTAGTTTAACTCAAATCTCCTTGAGTTTAGGTCATGGATAAATAGCTGGGTTGGGTTCGAACCTTACTTAGGTAGTCAAGGACCCTCTCGTAATTTAGAATTGCATGGTTTTGCATCATTAAGGCATCATATTAATTGCACAAAGTGTATTTCATCTTGTGAGTCATCTTTCATGTTTGGCTCAACTCAATCTGGATCCATCTTGGCTTGCTTGCAAATTCTAGAAACATTCAATTTAAAACAACTAACCCATCTTCATTCCCTCTTCACCCTCTCTAATTTTGTTGGAGCAATAATTCCTCTATTCTCCCATGCTTTCTCCCTCATCTTACTTCTATTTTGAGCACTGGGAGCTGTGCATGCAAGAGTCATAGCTTCATCTTCAACCTCCTCACCTTCTTTTGTTCTTCTTCTTGGAATTTAAGGCCTCATCTTCTTCCTTGTTCTTGTAGAAGCCTTGAGGTAAAAATCCCATCAACATTCCATTTCTTGGGTTCAATAGGGTCAAGGAGACTCAATTTTGTAGCATACATGCATGTCATATTCATTGCTTTCAATGCATATCTTAGATCATCTTCTATTGAGGTTTTCTCCACCATCAAACCAAAGGAGAACTTGGTTTGGGTAAAGCACTGAACTTAAGGCAAGTATAGAGTATATATTACTATATGCATGTTCGATATTGTTGATTCTTAAAGAACTCTCTATTGAATATCAAGTTATAGCTCTTCTACCCCTTAATTCAAAAATGTAAATGATTTATAAGTTAATGATTGAAAATAAGAATGCCTGACGGAATGATTGTTGTTTAAGAGGTGTAAAATGTATCTCAAATGGATGGGGGAACAGAGGTTCCATACAGGTTGTAAACATTGAAATTTGGCACCTTCATGGGCTAGAATGTATTTTAGAAAATGTTGAGACAGAGCGCATGGGTGTTTGAGCAGCCTTGAAGTGGAAGAAACCACTCGTCACAAAACATGTGACTGCTCAAGCAATGAAACCTGCGCTTGTGCACAGGCAATCGGTCGGTTGCATGGGTTTTTGTTTAATAACTTTATTTTAAAGTTTGGTTCAAATGACTAATCATGGACCTTCTATAGTCCATTGCAGGGCATAAGGAGATGCTACACTTTTGATCTTTGGTGGAGCCAAGGTGTTCTAAAATTAATCATTAGAATATCCAGATTTTCTACAACAATAATATCGAAGATTGTTAGAACATGGGGCCTTATCGAAGCTCCAATAAGCATTAGTATGTATGGAAAAGTGGGTAATATTTTTGACTACTTTATTGGATAGGAAAATGATGAACCTTATTCTTTGATTTTTTTTAAAAAGATTTTAGAGCCCAAAATTCTCTACAGAACTCATTCATGATGTTTCATGAAGTAAGCTCTTTATGAGCACAATTATTTTATGAAAATGAGAGCTATTTTATGGAGATGTTTTAGAGGACGTTGTATGAGAGTTATTGGGGAGCAATGTATCCCCTGTTTTAGTAAAACCTTATTTTATTTGTTTAAAATGGAGATTAATTGAAAGTTATCTTAGCTTTATTTTGAAAACCTTAGAGATGTCTTCTAAGCCAATTTTACTTTAGGATCCTAAGTACATTTAAAGACCATGTAAGGCCTAAGAAGTGATACCTTTACCTCAAATAAATTAGCTCAATGGTAATTAAATACTAAGAAGAAAGAGTGTAGAGCTATCACTCATTCCCTCTTAATTTTTGGTTGTTTTCTGACGTAACGTTATAAGTGTTGGCATAAGAAGTGGTATCCACTGCCTAGACAATATAATACTAAAATTCTGGTAATACACTAACACCGAACGTTTTATGAATACGCTATATTCAATGACTAAGAAGACATGGAATATCTTAGCATAGGGTTGGCAAATATATATCCTTGTTAACCTTTTAATTGAAATGCAATTATATTATTCAAGTAAACATGCCCTCAACATGATTTAATCATGTACCCATTTCCCCTAGTGAATCTTGAGGCAAAACCGAAGATAGAACTTTTACTGAATGTAGGCCCGTGAGTCAAGATAGGTGTCACTAAGGTTGAGGGGATTTGAGCTATAATTGCTTATTTAAGTATGCATTTTTGATCATCAGGTCCTCTGTTTAATCCTGATTTTATGATTGGTTACGATTTCAAGACCGCTATACATTTTTTATAAGTATGAAGGTATGAATTCAGATCGGTCTTAATACATTGAGTCGGCACTACTTAACTTGTACTTATAGGAGGTTCGATGAGGCTGAATGAAGGTATTTTATATATTACCTATTACAGTAGTTATATAAAGAGTTGGTCGGCACTGTTAGGCTAGCTATATGATCTTGGCCCGACTGCTAATGACTTCTCACCATACGATATGCTCTCTTTTTAGAGAGAAGATAGCCATGTGATGCCAACTAATATGATATTGTCTTTCTATATATAATTCTTTATTCATGCTTATTCACATGCATAACATGCCTAGCTTCCGTTATTGCTCTCTTTTAATCATTATGATTTTTTTAAAATTCAATTATTACATCATGATAAGCTTATGTACTCTTATATTTACTTAACCATCATGTTGACAGTGCTACTATTGGTGTTATAGATACAAAATCCAATGCCAATACGGCAGTCGATGCACCCTCGGAGGGAACCACAGTGGAACCTCGGGGTATAAATGAGTGAAACGAGAACGATATCTTTTACTAATCATCTTACGTAGTGCGTTACATGGTTCTTTTTGGGTTATTGGTCTATAGCCATGGTTTGGCCTGTAGTAGATCATGTCATTATCGCTTTGCTTTTAGGAATTACTGTTTGATGAACATGTTATCTTGCATATTCGTATATGTTTATGAAACCTTAGTAGCTGATTGCGCTTGAAATGTGATGTGCAATGCAACAGATTTGAGTCCAACATTTACACACTTCAAGCATTAAGAAAAATGGAAAATAACTACAGTTTATGATTATTTTCCTTTTTGTTTACATGTGTTCAAATGCTTTGACCACCGGGATGCAGGTTGTTTATAAGTTTTTTTAAATATTTACAACCCCTCCCTCTAATCTTAAACGTGATCCAAATTCAAAAAGTGTAAGAAAATGTCACGCTTCGAACACGAGAATTAGGGATTATTTGTGGATTCCAAGGAATGACACATGTACCCTTAACAATTCGTGCCATGATTAGACACATATGAACTGTCACAAGGGTGATCCCATAGGTATGTGTGAGGAAATCTGCAAACATGTATTATCAACATAAGGCATTTAAGCGGAAATCTGGAGATTTCACTTGTATATATATCATAAGCATCCATAACATTCATTTCTATTCATTAAATAAATAACAAAGTCTATTAATTAACCCGACTACATGCATAAAACATGAAAATCCACAAGTATAAATATACAAATATATCAAATGCCACGATGAACCCTAAGTCCAATCCTAAGATAACCCGATTGCGCACTATTGAGGAGAATCAAGAAAAGATGTCTTCCTCGTTCCACTCGTTCATGTCCCGAGGTAACGTTGGGGTTCTCTCCGGGAGCGCGCTGATTTCCGGATTGGCATCGAATTCTATACCTGTAACACCATACTAACTAGTTAATATGACAGTTAAGCAAAGATAAGGATACATAACCTTAACATGATGTAAAAATTGAATTCAAATGACGGAATAATTAAAAGAGATTAATGTCGAAATCTAGGTACTTATGCATATGAGTTAGCATGAATAGGGAATCATGAATAAAGAATATATCATACCAAAATGGCAGTCACATCTGCTATCTCTTCTCTAAAAGGGAGTAAACTGATCATTGGGAAATCACTAGCGATCGGGCCAGGACCGACTAGCTACCCTAAGAGCGTCGACTCACTCTTTTGATAACTGCTGCAGTAGATAACTGATAAAATACTCCCATGGGGTCCCGTCGAACCTCTTATGGGGTATAAGCTAAGTGGCGCCGACTCCAAGCATGTCGGAAATAATCTGATGTTCATACTTATTATATACTGATCTGTTCATACTAGTACAGAAAGGTACTCATCCTTGCATGAATATTAATCAAAAAATTGTAACTAAGTAAAAGACTATTCATCATTGATGCAAACTAATATAACTCTCATGTGGAGGTCAAGGTTACTATCAATATGAATGCAATTAGATTGTAAGGTTATCAAGGAGAGTTACTAGCCAACCCTATGCTAGATAATCCGAGTTTCCAAGGTCATTCAATACGGTGTATTCATAAGGCATTCGGTGTCACTGTGTTACCGTTCTTGGTGTTGCACTCTACATGTAAAAGACACTTCACCTTATGCCAACACCCTTGACGTGACATTGAAAACTAACCGGAGAATCAAGAAGAAAAGAGTGACAGCTCACCACTCCTCCTTCTCCATGTTTAGTCACTGTTGGGCTAGTGTGAGGTAGCAAAAGATCCAATTCTATGATCTTATACGGTCTTGGGTTGAACCTACAACCTATGGTAAGGGTGGATGGATATCTCGGTCTCTTTCTGAAGTTTAAAAGAGTAACCCATCATTAGGCTATCCCATAGACTATAGAAAGTCCACAGTCAAGCATAGAATGCATTTTTGGAACACATTTCTATAGACTGCAGGTCAGGTTTACTCGACCGATCGGGTATGGGTCCGACCGGTCAGACTGCTTCCAGAAAGGAAATTCGATCGGTCGGGCTGGATGGCCGACCGATTGGACTACCAAGAAGGTAATTTGACCGTTCGCACTTCAGGACCGACCGGTCGGCCCTGAAGCACCCTGTTTCAGAAATGTTTGGTTTCTAATGGGTCCCCTCTTCCAATACACCACTCCACCTGCAATCAACTAACACAAAGGCTTGCATTCCAAACTCTTGGGTTCCCTAAAGGACCATTAGCAATTTATTCGTCAAAATCCATCACAAAACAACAATCAATCTATGCATTTCCATTGAGCTATAAAAAGGGTAAAATCATAATATCCATAAAAAATCAAAGAATAAAACCATGCATGTAAAGAAAATGTATCATTATACTTGCCTTGAACTTGGTGCTTCACTCAAATTGATTTGCCCCTTGGTTAAATGGAGAATAAAGCTTCACTAATAGCGAATTTAACACATGCATGAAGGAAAACGAGAATGAGATGCATGCATGCCAATAGATGGAATCCCTTGACCCTTATTAAATGCAATAACTCAAATGGAAGGGGTTTCCTTACCTCAAGCTTCTTACAAGCAAGAAGATGAGGATGGTGCCTGGGTTTCTAAGATGAGGGCAAGAAGAATGAAGAGGAAGAAGAAGAAGACTCCAACTTTTTGCATGCAACTTTAATCACCACAAAAATGAGGGCAGGGTGATGAAGAAGGTGATGGAAGGAGAAGGGGGATCCGACTGCAATGTGAGGGAGGAAGGAGAGGAAGAGAGGATCGTTTGGAGGGTTGGTGCTTTTAAATGAATGGAATTTATAGAATTACAAATGGGCCCCTCTTGTTTTATGTATATTCTAATTTGAAATAGCTGGGCTCAAAATGGGCCGAAATGGGCCAAATGAAATTGGGCCAAACATGGAAAATATCCCACAAGATGAAACTCACCTAATGCAACTAATATGATGTATAAATAATATAAAACCATGAAAATACAAAATACAAAAGGTCTTGTACTACCCAATGAGGTTCGAACCCGACCCAACTACCTATCCATGACCCAACCTCTTCAGATTTGGGCTCAAATAGCGTAATTACATATTAATTAAAGTAAAATCAACTTAATTGCTATAAATAATAATTATCTAGGGTCTGGACCTTAAAGAAAACACATGAAAAAATGGAAAAAAAGAGGGAGGCAGGGATGAGTGACCATGACTCATAGCCACTGGCAGACAATGGCCGAAATGACCATTGTTTGCCTCTTTTCTTCTTCTGTGACATTTTTAGGGTGCTGAAACTTGTTTTTCTAATCTTTGGAGTGTTAAATTACCATCAAGAGGGCTTGGTTTGGCCCTGGAATTGATCAAAACCTTTGGTGATTATCACTTTTGGTTATGGGCTATTTTTGTGCAAATTCGAGAAGAGTACAGTATGATAAGTCCTTAAAAATGCATCATTTTATGTGTATTTTCAGGAATTTTAAGAACTTATGCATTAGAAATCTCTTCATTTAGTTGGAATTTATGTTTTTATAATTTTAATATTCATTTTAGAAGTTTCTTGCATAAATTCATTCAAAAATCTATTTTTAGAAGATTTATCAAATTCATGATTTTACATGAAATGATAAGATTTCTCATCATCATTAGTTAATTAAAGATAAATCATGATTAATGATGTGAATTCATTATGTCATTTTATATAAATTGGGCCTGCATTAGTGCATTTGTGACTTTTATTCAAAGTTATTAAATTAATTGAAAATCACTTTTATTTGTAGGAAAATTGGAGAGAAGGTCCCACAATCAAAACTTGAAGCTAAGTCATGTCAAGGAGGGGGCCCCATGCGCTACATTGTTGTATGTTATTACAAGAAATTGAGATTGAGATTTGGATAAGAAAGGACAGTTCAAGTAAGAAGATGTGCACATGAGAGAAAAGTGGAGATTTTGTAGGACATCATATGTCCAAACCCATCTGAGACTTAGAATCTTATAGCCAGCATGGTGTTGTGGGTTTTACTTCTCCAAAATTTTAGCACATTCAAAAGAAGATCAAGATAAATCATGAGAATTCATTGCAATCAAAAGTGGGCCAGGACTCTTCAATTTACATGAGATATGTGTGTGGAAAGAGTGATTCACGTGCAACACTATACCATCCCACCAATTGCTCCATCCATATTCTCTTTCTATTATAAATATATTGTTTCTAAGTCAAATACTATTTACATGGACCACCCATCATGCCAACTCATCACTATTCATATACTATTCCAAGTCCACCTTCCTTTCCTTTCCTTTCCTCCACACCACTTTTTTCTTCATCTCTCTCCTATACATTTCAAACCCATTCTTTCCTATATATAATTCAAAGTACATAGCCACCAAGTCAACTTCTCTCCCTTACATTAACATATGCCCAGTACCCATTCCATCTTTTTTTTTCTTTTCCATACTCTTCATCACCACATGCCTATCTCATCACAATCAAAAGCGGGGTTTAGCCAAGCCCATTTTTGGATCCACTCATCATCTTCTCTTGTCATCTACTTCTCCTTGGTGTGATGATTGAAGATTAGAGCATGGATTGCGCGTGAAATCCCCTCTTTTTGATGTTTTGATTTAGGGTAATGATAGATTTTCTTTTTTTTAGTTTTAATTATTTTTGGCGTATTATTGGTTGTATTAGTTTCTTTTGATTTTAAATACACAATTAGTGAGGTCAAAGTGTTTCGCCTTGGATTAGCACCGTATGTTTGTGTGTAGCGACAGCACGCACTTAGTGTGGTGTTTTTTTGAATTTTTATTAATTCTACCAATATAGTGTTTTAATTTCCAAAAATAAAAGAAACTAGAATTCTTTTTATTTTTATTTTTATTTTTTTCTCATTAATTATTAATGTTTTATTTTTGATTTTTAATTGAGTGCATGGTTATTTATTTCTTTACATTGGTGGTTTGATCTAGTTTATTGTTTTGTAGTTTCTAGTTTTAGGATTATTTTAGTTTAGGATTTTAAGGTTAGGTTTTATTTGTGATTTTTTTTCCAGATTTGGACTTGTAATTTAATCTAAATTTTCAGAAGTAGTAGTCTGTATTTTTGTAGATTTTATTAGGGTATCTTTAATTTATTTCAATTAGGACAAGTTTTCTACAAATATTAGCTCCTTGTGGATATGATTTCGGACTCACTGGGTAAAACTACATTGAGACCTTACACTTGGGGTCCACGTTGATCACTGTATACAAGCAAAATGGAGCTAAAGTTGTGTCATTCCGAGCCTATGATTTTCAAGGGACAGAAAAAAGCCTAAAGAGACTTTTTCACAACTTTTGGGATGACCCTAAAATCCTCCCAAGTGAGAAAAACAAAAGAACTGATTTCATCCTTTGTATGCTTGATGAAACTTGAACATCGTATTCTCTAAACAATATACATGCACCTTCTCCTTTTTTGAGCCATTTCTCATCTTAAGTTAGTGAGAAGGAGAAGAAGAAATGAGCTAGGAGTACTTAGAGTGCCTTGTGACTTGCTTGATCTTGCTTAGAATTCTTTGAAGTTGTTTGGAACCTTGGATTTTGTCTTTGGAACTTCGGAACTGGTGTGTGGAACCCCTTCCAAGTGTCAAACCTCCATTTTATAGACTTTAGAAGCGGTTTAGGGAATTATAGAAAGTTTAGGTTCAAAAGGAAATGGAGGAAACTACTGAAAACCACAAAGAATTGCTCCACAGGTGTCAGTGGCCGCGGCCGCAGTCATTAACAGGTCCCACTTTGGACTTTTTATACATGTGACTCGTTTTCACCGATTTGGGGCCCGAATGTAGTCTGATCTTCATGAAACTTCGAAGGATAGTTTTTGACACTATTTTGAGTGTATCATAGAGATTTCAGCTCGTTTTGATGATTTGAAGTTGGTCAACCCTCCTGTTGACTTTTCATGAAAATGACCAATTGTCTTTGTTGTTTGAGGCCCAAATAACCTCGGTTTGGTTTGAAATTTGGTGGGACTGATGTCAGGGGTATCATAAAGTGTCCATCCAAATGTCATACAGTTTGGATTTGTGGAAGTCTGATTTCAGACAGTAAGCAGCCCACTTGTTGAATGTTCTAAGTTAGTATTCACTTCACACTGTAAGCAGTAAGCTTGTTTTCTATCCGAATAATGGTCAATTGACTTGAAATTTTGGGGATTAACTTTGAATATATTTTGAATCTCTGTTCCAAATTTCATTAACTTTGATCTCCTCGGAGCAGAACTTTGGTCGGTGATCTCCATGACTTAGAAGTCCCAGACTCCTAATTGGCATGTTGTTGAAGTAGGCTCAAACGAAATCCTTTTAATTTGAAATTTTACAAAATCTCCTTTGAGTATGACTGAAGCTTTGTGCCTAAATTTTATCAATTTTGGTTACTTGGAAGCAGGACTTTGGTCAGTGACCCCCATGACTAGGGAGTCACTAACCCAAAATTGACATGTTTATAGACTTTGCATCAAATGATATCTATTTGACCTGAAATTTTGTAGAGCCCCCCTTGAGCATAATTTGAGCTTTCTCCAAGAGTTTCAACTGATTTGATTTTCATAAGGTGTCATTTTGCACAGTGACCCTATGGAGCTTAGTAAATGACCGTCTGAACTGAGTTTGGGTTCAAATGATGTTTAAATGCTCTGAAATTTTGCAAGATAGTCGTTGAATGTATTTAAAGGCATTCCTCTTTGTTTCAGCTTGTTTCGACATGTAGAAGTATCAATTTCCATAGTGACACCCAAGAAGCTAACAGACAGTTACTGAAGCTTAGTTTGAGCTGAGATGAAGTCCAAATGCTTTGAAACTTTGAAACATCATTCTCAAGCATGTTCTAGAGTTGCCATGTGATTTTTAGCAACTTTAGTAACCTTGAAGCTTAAGCATGTTCAATGACCTTTAACCTCTAAGCCAATGAACCTTAAATTTGAAGTTTGGTAAGTCAAGTGACTAATGAAGTTCACTAATTCTGGAGTTGGAACTGTTGCACTCTGAGCTCATCTAAAGTCTTCTGAGTAGATTGTATCAGTTCTGAACATTTGGATGCAGTACTTGACTTATCATTCCACAACCCTGGGGTTTATGTTCTTTTGGTTTAGAATTTATTAGTAATTAGACCTGGCAAACAGGTCGGGTTGACCAAATTCAGATCGGGTCAACTGAAACTCAAATTTGTTAGTTCTAACCCTAACCCAATCTGTTTTTAAAATGGGTTGGATACTTTCAACCCGCACCCGTGGTGGGTCAACTTGATCTAATCAACCTAACCCGAATTTGATGCAAGTTGGGTTGGGTTAACCTGACTTAACATATTTAGTTCCAATTTTGTGTATGTTTTAACTCGTCTTATATGGCTCAATTTCATTTGTAAAGCTCTCCTTACATCTAGATTCGTTTAAAACGTTGTATTGAGCATGAATTTATAATTTATCAATTTTCAAAGGTAAAAAAAGGGGAATTTGTAAATATTTTTTAGCCCATTTATTGAAAAATTGAGATAAATTTTTTTCAATTTTTGTTCAATCTTATGATTCCAAATTTGAGTATAAGTATAAAACTCATCAACGATATTGTATTTCATTCATATCAATATTTTAAAGGTAAATTTATATGCCAACATAAAAATAAAAAACACATATTAATATTTCAACTACAAAAACATCATATTTTCAAATAAAAAATAAGTTTTATATTCTAAGTATTAAAATTTAACATAACTCATTCACACAAGATTAGGAGTACATAGTTTATGGCTCACATGAATAAAAAAAAGTCACATGAAAATTGGAAAGTTATGGTAATTTAGTAAAATCTAAACAGGTCAAACAGGTTAGGATAGGTTAGGCGGGTTAACCCTAACCTGACCTGTTTTTAAACGGGTTAGTAAACCTTAACCGAAACCCGACCCCGTATTTGCCGAGTTGGCTGGTCGAGTTGGATTTTGCTAGCTCTACTTGTAATGTCTTCACTGTAACACTCCGACCTAACTTAATTCGGATCATGGTTAAAAATATCGGCCGATACCGGTCCGTATCGGCCGATACGAACCGGTATCGGTCGATATTAGTCCGATATTTTGGATTTTATCGGTCTCGATGAAATATCGCCAATTTCTCGTGATATATCAGCTGATTTTTCAATTTATCGGCAGAACCGATATATTGGCCGATATTTTGAAAATATCGGCCGATAATATATATATCATCTAACCCTAATTTTTCCCTCTTTCTCCCCCTCTATTCATCCTCCTCTACCCAAAGTCGGCCACCTTGCTGCTCCTCCTCCATTAGCCTCCAAAAGCATCACAAAATTATTTTTTTGGGTGGATTTGACTTATAAAAGTAAAGGAAATACATTTATAAGGTAAGTATATTAAATTTCTTTTTTTTTTTAAAAATATTTGTTAAGTAGGAGCTTAGATGTGATCCATGGTAATAATTCCAGTTGTTTTATGTTATAGATTTACATGTTGTGATTTATGAGTGTGGATCTATTATTTGGTTTTTTAAAATATTAAGATTTTAACATTTATTAAGATTTAGAGTCTTTTAATGTTAAGTATTATTTTTAATTTTATTAGTATGTAAAAACATGATTTTATGAAGCAAGTTTAATAGATTTAGTAGTAGAAAACATAGATCTACAAGATGTGGACATTTTATGTTTATTTATTTTCGGATTTTTAAATATCTTAATATTAAAATAAGATTTTTTGAGGATTTAATCACAAATTTGTTATTTTGTTGTATACTTCATATATGATATGAATATGGTAAGTTTTCATTTTTTTCAAAACATTATGTAAATACTAAATAGTTTTATATTTTCAAATTTTATTTTCTTGTATGATAATGAAATAATAATTTAATATTTAAAACTAATATTTTGAGGATTTCACTATAATTTTTTTAAAGTAAGCATAATCTTTGTAAACTTCATGTAGGATTACTTTTTTTAATTGTTCTTTAATGTAATTAGTTATATATATTTTTAATTTATTTTTGGATTTTTTTAATTTTATATTAAACTATTATATATTTAGATTTTCATTATAAGTATGATTTCCTAATTTTATATAATCATTGTATACTTCACATATGCTATTTTTTTTATAGTTGCCTCATCATTTATGTGAATATGTAACATGTCAACATTTTTTATATTTCTAAATTTATTTTTGGATTGTTAGAACATGGAATTAGAAAAATTAAATAATTAATGTATCATTTAAAATGTACCCTTTTGAGATTCCAATTACTTTTATATGAATGTATTAATTTCTTTGTTTTTATTATATTCTGGATCTTAGTTTAAATGTTATAAATTGTGCCAATGCGTTTTTTTGTTTTGAAGAAGCGAGATTAAAATGGTGCGTGACATTGATCCAGCATGAAACCATTGTGAAGAAGCTAGAAGCAAACACAAGATTAAATGTAATTATTGCCAAAAAATCATAAATGGAGGGATAACTAGATTGAAGCAACACTTGGCTCATAGGCAAGGCCAAGTAGCAAAGTGTCCTCGTGTACCACCTAATGTGAAAAAAGAAATGCAAGAGTTGTTGGATGCAGGTAAACAGAAAAAGGTTGTCAGAGAGAAAAGAAAAGAGGAGGAATTTGAAGCATGTAGGGAAGAAGTTTTTGGGTCTAGGGAGGGAGATATTATTTCCTTTGATGATGATGAGGATCTAAATTTAAGCAGGGCTAGAAAAAAAAGTTTGAGGTCACTTCAGGAGGAAGAAGAAAGAAGAAGAATGCAGTATGAGGCAGCTATGAGAGGTGGCCAATATGATGAGAGTGGCTCATCTGGATCTAGGAGAGAGGGTTTGCGTCGAGCATTTAGTCAAAGACAACCCCGCCCAGTAGATATTGCAGGCACCTCGTAGGCCAAGTTTGGTGGGTCCAACGGATCCATTTGCATATAGAAAACCAACAGCCAAGCAACCAAGTATTGTAAAAGCACAAAAGGGAAAATTTAATAAAGCAAGAGATAATTTGATAAGAGCTACTGGAAAGTTCTTTTTAGATGCAACTATTCCACCACATAAGGCAAACTCTCCTTATTTTACCACTATGTTAGATGCAGCAGTGGAACATGTTCTCGGTATAAAAGCACCCACCCCATATGAGATTGGTCATCTCTGTGTTAAAAAAGAATATGAGGAGTTACAGCTCTGGGTGGAAACTTTTAAGAGGATTTGGAAAGAAAAGGGCTACACACTAATGTGTGATGGGTGGACGACCCTCACAAAACGTCATTTTATTGCCCTTTGGGAACAGTTTTTGTTAAATCAGTTGATGCAACTGATTATGTTCAAGATGCTAGATACATCAATAAGTTGTTTAATGAAGTGATTAATGATATTGGGGCAGATTGTGTAGTTCAAGTTGTCACCGATAACGCTGCAAACATGAAGAAAGCAGGACTAATGCTTATGCAGCAGAGGCCAAATATTTTTTTGTCACCATGTGCAGCACATTGCATAGATTTAATGCTTGAAGAAATTTCCAAAGGAAAAGTCATGAAACTAGTGATTGGAAAGATGAAGAAAATCACTAATTTTTTCTACCAGTCTTATAGATTTGTTTCGATGATGAAGAAATTTACAAACAACCATGAATTACTATGGCCTGACATTACTCGATTTGCCACCCACTTCATAGCCATTGAGAGTATTTATAAGTATAGAGGAGGGCTTCTCCAACTCCTCAAATCAGATGAATGGCTGAATTCTAAGTGGGGAAAGCGGCCAACTCCCCTAGCAAAAGAAGTATGCAAGACCATTGAGTCCAATAAGATTTGGCCTCATGTTAAAAATTGCTTAAATGTTTTTGAGCCTCTAATAAAAGTTCTTCGATTAGTTGATGGTGATGATAAGCCAACTATGGGCTTTTTACATGAGGCCATGGAAAGAGCAAAGATGGCTATTAAAGCAAACTGTAGATATTATACTAAACATTGGAAAATCATCGATAGTCGTTGGGAGCGTCAATTGCATCATGACTTACACACTGCTGGTAAGTGGAGACTGATTTCTTATTGATTTTCATTATTATATTAAATTCTTTTTAATACATTACTCATGTAAATTTTTGCATTTAATAGGTTACTTTCTCAATCAACAATTTCGATATGAATCTTTAGATCGAAATATAACTGATGAAATTCGAGTGGGCATGAAAAATGTTATTGAAAGACTAGCAAATGACGCCGATGAGGCTATTAGGGCAACAAACCAAGTAAGTAAATTAAAAAGTAAAGATCTTATATAATGTATGTTGTTTTCTTCAATTTAATTTATATCATTATTCATTCATAAGTCATAATAGTTGATATTGATAATTCTTTTGCTTCTTTAATGCTATTAGATTGATGTATATAATGAAGGAATGGGAAGTTTTGGCACTACCATTGCTCGAAGAGCTGTCACACAAATATATCCTGGTAAGGATTGTATAATATAAATAGTAAATTATATTTTCATTATTTAAAAATTCAAGAATTGAATGTTTAATATTATTTTCTTTTATTTTCAGCTGAATGGTGGTTAAATTATGGAGAGAGTGCTCCAGCATTAAGGACAATCGCAATTAAAGTTCTCAGTCAAACTACATCTTCGTCAAATTGTGAAAGAAATTGGAGCACCTTTGCTTTTATCCACACAAAAGTAAGGAATAAAATCACGATGGATAATTTGAACAAACTGGTCTACATTCACTATAACCTCAAGCTCCGCAGTCGAAATCGAAGAAGAAGAGCATTTGAGGATCAACAAGATTACTTCTGCCCAATTAATTTAGACTATATATTTTCAGCAGAAGATGATTTGTTAGGTGAGTGGCTAGAGGAGGCAGAAGAGCCATTATTAGATGGAGATCAGAGCTAGCAGAAATGGTTCAGGGCTTGACTGGGAAGCAACTTGAGCCAATGAAAGCCTCTGAAAGATTACAAGAGATTAATTTGACACAACAACAGAGGGGTACTACGGTTGATCCTACAGAAGCAAGAGGAAAGGAGGTGGGTGAGGAAAGTGAGTCAAGTATCTCTACATCTTCCTCATCAGCAGGAATTCCTCCTGATTCCCCTGGGACTGGCGGTCACTATGGAGATAATGAGCCACCAATGTATGAGACAGTTGAGCATTTTCCTGGTACTACAGACTTAGATCCCCATCGTGGTTATGTAAGATATGTCTCACAAACTGAGATAGAGATTGGTAGTAGCATCGGTCAAGGAGGAGGAGAAGGTACTTCTGCAGGCAATGTTGGACAACAGCAGGCTAGGTATGGTCCGTATGGATACAATCCTCATTGGCCAACTCAACTGCCTTTAGCTTCACCGTTACAACCGTGGTATGAGCATGGACAAAGAATGATCCAACGTGAACCCCAATAAGCTATTTTTCGTCCTCATGAATTTTTTAATTTAAATTTGGGCCCCCAGTCATCTCAATCTACTGAAGATAGCTCATTATATTATGAAGGGATCTTCGCTCCTCAGCAACAATATCAATATGGCCAAGGGCATGGGAGTGCAATGCAAGAGTTTGGATCATATTATTATAACCCATACCAAAGAAGAAGAAATGATGATGATGATGATATCGAGCCTGGAAAACACTCCACTTAAAATTAGGGTATGTATTGATTTTCTCCAATTGCTTTATGATTTATTTTACTGTCATTATGTCATATGCTATGTTAATATTCATGTTCTTGAATTTTACAACTTGCTTGATAATTGAGTGATAAATTGATGGTTGATGAATGATGAATGATAATTGATGACTGATAAATAATGATTTATATACTATATAAGATATAAGTATAACTTACAAATGTACAACACTACAAGTCTACAACCACTATATATAAATTAAAAATAAATTGTATTCTCTAAAATTTCATACTAATAGATAATTCATATTTTATAAGTCATAATTATGGTTTTTATAAAAAAAATCACAATTTCGGATAAGACAGCGATACAGGATACCATAAGTTAGGGGGATCGATATTTTGATTTATATGTGTTACTAATAAAAAAAACATTGTTTTCCAGTATTTTCTAATATTTTGGATTTTTTGGATATTTTTTTAATTTTTTTTGGATTAAAAAAAATTCACACCGCGATGACCGCGACGGACCGCGAACCGCGACCGATACCAATACCGTATCGGTTTTTTGGACCGACCGATACCGCAACCGATACAGCGATTTTTATCCATGATTTGGATTAGTGATTAATTAAGGACGAATTAGTTGTCAATTGTGTTTTCGTTTTGTTTTTGTTTTATTTCAGGGCATGGATAGGTAGTTGGGTTGAGTTTAACTGAGATTAAGTAGACTTGAGCCCCTTTTTCGTAATTTTAAATTTTGTCAAATGTTGTCAGTCTTCCACCACCTTAGAGTCAACACGTGTAGTTCACTAAGCTCGTTAACTTCCATAATTGACTTGTATGCAAACGATTTCGTTTGCTTCCATTGGACCGTAATTTGACTCAACTTGTAAAAAACTGGACCTGTGGACTTTCTTCAAATTGATTTAATCCTTATCTTCTTTATATATATATCTGATGCATGCACTGCACCGCCTCACTTCCTCAACGTTTCTTCTTCTCTTTCTCTTCTCTGTTCTTCGTTTCTTCATCTCCTTCTTTCTTCTCCAACAAGTTAAGTCAGGAGGGGAGATCTTGTGCACCTAGTTTACAAACCCTTTCTCGTGTGGAGTAAGGTAAGTTGGGTTCTTGGTTTTCTTCTCCTTCTCTTTTTTTTTCTCGTCAGTTACTGCATGTGTTCAACGTTTTCTTCTTCTTTTGCATGTATGGGTGTTAGAACAGTGGGTGGACGTCGAATTTGAGCCTTAGAACAACTGTTCGCATGTTTGAATCCCAGTTGAGGCAAGTATAAGCACAATTTGATTGAACACTTGTTGATAATGATTTAATTTCTTTTATTCTTGTTAGTCTTGCATGATTTGACGATGTACAGCCCTCTTAGATCAGATTTGATGTGGTTATTTTCCTTGCTTTCTAGTATGCCCCTCTGTTATTTTGTAACAGGTTCAAAAACTGGACGCCTAAAGCTTATAGCTCAGGTTCAGTAAGACTATGGCTAAGCCATAAAATAAACTACAGCTAAGCCGTAGGCTAGCCGTACCTTAACCATAGAACAATACAGGGTTGAGCCGTAGAGCAAAATATGGTTGAACCGTAAATGCGAATGAACAGTAAGGGGAACTGCGGCTAAGCCGCAGTGCATATTACGGCTAAGCCGTATGTTCACCTACGGCCAAGTCATACAACCCTTGAAAAATGAAAAAAAAAAAAAGAGATAGGTTAAAGAAAAAGACCTAGTAGGGCCTTCAAGCTAGAATGTAGGTAACCTGAACTTGCGTAACCGAATGTAAAGTTTGCATGAATGGTCCTCAAGGCTATGACTCATTCATGTGCGTTGTCCATTATTAAGCACCTCCCCATGGGTGTTGGTTTAAGGGACTTCGATATACATTTCTTGATACAATACAACACATCTCATACGAACAACTGTGTATTGAATAACTTAAAACTACATCATCATGCACTGTTAGTAATATTGGACAACACGCTTAGGGTTGGCTAGTAAAATGATTGTGATTCCTGCAAACTAATCCAATTTGCATTGCATATTGACTTCAGTTTTGCCTCCTATTCGCATGGTATAGTTCTACATTGGGGCAACGATTGGATATTCCTTGAGGCCTCTATCCATGGTAAATCTCATTCAGAAATAGCTGACTTCCATGCTCTTGTCTTGTTCCTTGTTCAACTTGTCATTGTTAACTGTCACAGTATTGATCTAGCGTGATGCACACACTGTATTGTTTACAGACACGTACTGCACCGTACTGCACTACCTGTTCGACTGACTGATATTGCTTGATATGCATCATATGACATGACCGATTCTATTTGTCTAGCTCTATTTCACCTCAGGCTCAGGATACTCGACGAGGTTGCCTTTGGCGTAGACTGTTTATCACCTCTGCAGAGTGCTACTGTCTTGGGATTCCGGACCCCGAAAACCAAAGACCCATTCGTACCCTGGCCCGGTCGATGGCATTCTCATCCTGACTGCTCACGATAGGGAGAATATGGTAAATGTAGTAACCACCTAGCCAATATATCAGTTTTATGATTCTGACAGCTAACAGCATGCTTATTTATATGCATGACTACCTAGTATACGAACATGATCTCTATGCACGGTTTATTGTTAATTGTACATG
The DNA here is from genome assembly GCA_037013555.1 of Sextonia rubra. Classification (NCBI taxonomy): domain Eukaryota; kingdom Viridiplantae; phylum Streptophyta; class Magnoliopsida; order Laurales; family Lauraceae; genus Sextonia; species Sextonia rubra. Next base: position 58,056,076 of record JASUAD010000008.1, on the reverse strand, counting down.
ATTTACTGTTAACTGTAATGATTCTGCTAGACACAACGGCTGTTAATTTATTATTACTTATACTTTGCTGAGTCGTCATACTTATCCGTTGTTCTTGGTGTTGCAGGCTCGGATCCCTCTCCCGACCCCTCGTTAGTCGACCAGGCTCCAGGAGAGGCACGCGAGGCCCAGTCTGGGCTAGAGGAGTGGATTTGATTCATTCATTAGAGAGCGGTTTGCATCACATCTGCTCCTTGTTGAGTACGTGGGGTCTGCATTGATTTTTTGTACTCAAGGTTTTGGGTCCTATTGTATTTTGATTTTTCGTGATTGTTCCCCCATTTTGTTATACATTCTGTAGTTAATATAATCTTTTGTAGGATCATCCTTTCTTGTATATCTTTTGGGTCATGCAATGATACTTACAGATTCCGTGTACACCTCGTGTGTACGTGTGGATATCCTTTGTGTGTGTACACTTGGACTGGGTCTAGGTATGCGTGCATGGGAGTACGTGTGTCAATGGTTAGGTTTTTACTAACCTCCGATTTCTGGGCTCAAGTCATGACATTCACTATAACATTTGTAATTTTTTATGGGCATGTGCATGTAGACGGTGAATTAACAGAACTTAGTTATATTAATGAATGAAAGAATATTTTCTTATTGTGTATGATATGTACAGGTGAAATTCTCCAGGTTTCCGTTTAATTATTAAAATGATTTATAAGTGATTTCGGATCCTCTTCACACGTACCTGTGAAATCTCCCTCGTGGTAGTTCGTATGTGTCTTAACATGACACGGACTGTCACGGGTTACATGTGCTGCTCCTACGGATCCACTATCAATCACCAATTCTCGGGTTTGAGGCGTGACACCATATTTGCAGTGGAGAATAGTTTGAGCTCATTAAAGTGAAGATACCCATATCGAAAATGCTATTTCCATGACTCACTATTTAAAAGACCATGGAAGCACTTTCTAGCCTTGTGTTAAGATGGAGTGGGAATATGCAATTCTTCGCCATTTCGACTCTAGCTATATATATCTCCCAATAAAAGAGAGAGATTCTATATGTGTATTATATACCCCTTCTCTAGGAGTTGCCTAATACTGAAGATGTTACTTTTTATGTTGGGCACATAATACACATTAGAGATATATGCAGGCACTCCATCTTTTTGATAAATCTTAATTTTTTTCTTTACCTTGTATGAGAAGCTTTGTTTAGTCTCCAAGACTTACTTTTCATTAACAACTTCTACAAGCTCTTCAAAGAGTTCTTTCCTCCCGCACATATGGTTGCTCACTCCGGAGTCTAGGTATGACACATTCTCATGGTCATATCCTTTTTCTTGTGTTAGAAGAACTGTGGAGACTATTTTTTCTTGATCAACTACTTCTGCAAAATTGGATTGCTCCTCCTGATTTACGGGTTTGTTCTAGCAATCCGATGCATAGTATCCAAACTTGTTACGGTTGTAGCATTAGACACTTCTTGAATTACTATAACTGTGTGAGAATCTTCCTTGACCAGCTCCTTTTTCACGATTAATAGTGCTCCTCAATTGATTTTGTACTTGGATTTGAGGAGTTGCACCCCCCCCCCCCTAACAAAACACCACTCTCTTAACCTCTTCCATGATTATTGTTTGAGCTATTGCCCCTTTTCCAGTTTCTACTACATGACTTTTGCTCACTTAAAGTGAATTTCCAAGACCATAGAGCTGCCATTCTTTGGAATAAGTTGCTCATGGACTTGGAGTGATCCCATTAATTCTTCTATTAAGAAAGTTTCTAAATCTTTTGACTCCTCAATAACCACAACTACATGTTCAAACTTAGTTGTAAGGGATTGCAAGGTTTTGTCTATAACTCTAATATCATTTATCTTTTCTCTATTTCTATTTAATTGATTAACTATGACTAGCAATCAGGAGAACTAGTCAGAGATACTCTCACCCTTTTCCATGTGAGTAGCTTCAAGCTCTGGCCGGAGAGTTTGCAAATGAACTCACTTAACTCGATTAACTCCTTTGAAGATAGTGCTAACAGTCTCCCACACCTTCTTGCTTGATGTCGCTTTTGTGATATTTTTGAAGGTTGGTTAATCTACCCCTTAATAGAGTAGGAATAAAGCCTTCTTGACTTTCTTCCTTTGATCCTTGAGTGAGGTCTTCTGCTCTGTGGTGTAGGCAACTTCTTGTAGTGGGTTCCACATATCCGTTAGTGATAATCTCCCATAGATCATGCAATCCAAAAAGTGCCTTCATCTAGATACTCTAGCTCTTGTAGTTCTCCTTTGTCAGCTATGAAATCTCTTATTGAACCAAGGTAGAGGCCATCTCTACTCATAACTAGAACCTAACTCTAATACCACTTTGTTGGAAGATAGCTCTAATACCCACTTAATTATAACTTTTAATTACAATTTACATTAATACAAATTACAAAGAGAACAAGGAGAACACACTTTATACATTTTACACAATTATACTATTACATTGCTTACAAGTAACATCCACGAATATACCACTATAAGACTTATTAGCCACACACAAATTACACAATGCCACCTTAGCTTTCACACCTCCTCCTCCTCCAAGGGGAGACTCACTGCGTCACTCGCTTATTTCACTTTACTACACTTGGTACTCATTTCAGTTGTTCCCAAGTGGCTTCTTGTGCTTGTGTTGTAAATGACCCGGTTTATACTTGTAAAGGGGCCAAGGTCGGTGGGGCATGTGGGATGTGGATTAATGGGTCTCCATTCACAAAGTCGGTTTCTGGATGGGGAGTCGGTGACATGGAACTTTCTGGACTTTGAAATCGTCTTTCTAGAACTCTTTAGTTGCGTGGTGTCCAAGTTAGTGATTGACTAACACAAACATGACCGAGTTAATTTTATAAGCAAAGAAAATTATTAAGATTTTAAACTAGTCATCATAAAATTATGCTAACACAGCTGACAAACAAATTAATGGAGGAGGATGCTCAACTAAGAGAATTAAAAAGCTGGACAGTCTCAGATCAGGCAAGTTGGCAGTCGGATTACATGATTTGGATTGGATGTAGAATATCTAGGACCTGCAATTTGCATGGAAACATTTACAAAAGGAGGTATAGAGGACAGGATCCAGATTATAATTAGACTCTGTAAGCTCATCTAAGCAAAAGTAGTTGTAACTAGGCCATCCTCAAATGCAGAAGCAAAACGATCCATTTCGGATTTCAACAGAGCTAACCCTACCTCAATCCCGCCGTCCCCATTTCTGCTCTCTGCCAGCGATATGGCACCGGTTCCCTCGATCGAAACAATCTCAACCTTCCTTGGCCTTCCCCATCCGAAATCCGTATCATACACCCGAAACTGTGGCGAACCAGCAACCGACACAACTCGCTCTTTCACCAAAGAAGAAATGCTCGAAATCCACGTCTCTGCATCCTTCAAAACCCCTTTCCCCATGTCAGTAATCTCTTTACAGATTGCTTCCGATGCCACCATGAGCCCCTCTTTCCCACCCAAATCGCTGCTTTTAGCCTTGGCAATCCTTCGACCGATACAGTTACCAAAATACGTATCAGGTAGTGCCGGGTCAAGTCGGGAACGACAGTCCACTACAAACCCGAAAAACTCCCACTTGTTTGAGAGGACACCACGAGCTCTAGCCAGGCACGTCCACACGTAGGCGCAGGCCAAGACGAAAGATGAGAGGTGGGTCACAGTCACAGGTGATCCTAGCCGTTGCCTGAGTCTCTCAATGTGGGCTCGACTCAACAGGAAGGTGGCTCGAAGTGCATCGGCTCGAGCTGCCACGCTCAGTGTCGCTAAGCACTTGTCTGCCTTATAACTCTCCAACTGCTCGAGGAAGAGTCGTTTCAAGCTCATGTTGTTGTTACTGTCTGGGACGAGAGTTCTGTCGTAGATAGGAAGTGACGATATCGACGACGACATCGCAGGTAGATCAGACCTGGAGGACCTGCAAATGGACGCCCACGATTTCATAAAGTGGATAAAGCTCCTCCCATCTGCCACCACGTGGTTCACTGAGACCCCGATGCAGAGGCCGATATTGGGAAAGATGGTGATCTGCAACGCGAGTAGGTCTGGTGGAGTAAGCTGGGGGACGAGAGGATGAGATTCCGTCACGTCTTTCGGTTCGTCCAACACAAGCCGGTGGAAGTCGGAGTCCGACTCGGCGATGGTGAGCGGGACCGAGTCGCCATCGACGTAGCGGATCTCCTGGTCACCAGTTTCAGGAGAGAGCGTGAGGGTTCCAGCGAGCGGGTAGAAGTGCTGGAGGGTGAGACAGAGGAAGTGTTTGAGATGAGGGAGGAGAGTGTTGAGGAAGTGGGAGGTGTTGGAGAAAGAATAATCGTAGAAGAAGAGACGTTGGACAGGTGGTATGATTTGGCAGAAGATGTCAAAGAAGGTGAGTGGAAGAGAGGTGTTGGGAACTGAGTCGGGTGGAGGAGTGACTCGACTCACCTCAACCACCTTCACCGTTTCTTTCACTGTATTTGTGGCCATCTTCTTTCTACTATGGATGATGAAGCAGCTGAACGGTGACTTTGGGACGATAGTGTAGATGTTAATAGGGTGGCGATGAAGAAAAACGTCCTAGCTAGGATTATATAATAACAATCTCTCGTGTTTGGGCCCACATTTAAAAAAAGTCTTTCGACCTATCACATCGAAGAAAGCTCCACCCAGGAAAATCGAGCATGCTACCCACCCCCAACCCAGCGAACACTTTGGAAACGACGCTATTAATTATTGTGGTTTTCTGGTCCACCTCGCAAGGCTACTGTACTGTTTGTTAATTAATGAGTGATTATTTAAATATGCGGCACATGGACTGTCATAATGCAGTATCATATTTATGTGAAGCCCCATACTAATCTCATTAGACTGGCCCATTATTTTAAAAGCTCAGGCATGTTTTTTTTTTTTTTCAAGAATTCAAAGAATTTTTTATCTAAAAGATTTCAGAATTTTCAAACATTATAGAATTCTTAAATGCTCGTCTATCTTGAGCATTCAAAAATTCCGAACAACAAGGTTATGTAAGTGATATTCTCGATTGGTTGTGCATATGCACCCTAAACTCTTGGTAGAATTTCATGTAAAAGATTTAAAAGAAGACAAATTCTAAAGAGCTATTGTCCTTTCATAACAAAATAATAATAATAATAATAAAAAAGCCATCATGCTTTCACAGCAAACCAACATTGAACAAACAATTGAACATCTTTCTATCTGTTGGCTAATCTTTCCAAATCCATCAAAGAATCTCCCTCTCGATCTCTCCAAATGGAAGTAATCCAGAAGCTGAAGGTTGTCGAGCTTGCGCGGGTCTCTCCGCCGCCAGGCTCGGTCCCAGAAACGTCTCTTCCTCTTACCTTCTTGGATGTCCTCTGGCTACCAATTCCAACCATCCAGCGTCTCTTCTTCTACGAATTCTCACACCCAAACACCATCACCACCGCCCACTTCCTCCAATCCCTCCTTCCAAATCTCAAACACTCCCTCTCCCTCACCCTCCAACTCTTCTACGCTCTCTGTGCAAATCTCAGGCTTTCGCCGCAAACCGGTGAATACGACCTCCACTATGTCGACGGTGACTTCGTCTCCCTAACGATCGCTGAGTCCGCCGCAGAGGCCTTCGACTTCCACCAGCTAGTTGCAGACAGCCCAAAAGACACAAAAGTATTCCATCCTCTCATTCCTAACTTGCCCACATCCTCATCTTTGCTGGCCTTGCAAGTGACCATCTTCCCAAACTCCGGCATCTCTATCGGCATCAGCTTCCACCACGTTGCCGCCGACGGCCGAAGCATCACCCACTTCATGAAATCATGGTCCTCCATCAATAGAACCGGAGACTTGTCTTCAATTGCACCACCCCCATTCTACAATAGAGCTGTCATTAAAGATCCGACTGCGCTCAAGAAAATCTTCATGGATCAGATGGCACAAATCAAATTCGAGAAGAACGTAGAGCGAACCGGAGTCGGCGACCCGTGTCGGGCTTCTTTCGTCCTCACCCGCGGCGATATCGATCGACTGAGGAAACGGATCACAGACCGAGTTGACCCGGAAAGAGACCGGGTCGGTTTCTCTACGTTTGCACTGACGTGCGGGTACGTGTGGGTTTGCTTGGTCAAAGCACGTGGGCATGACGTGAGGGACGAAACGGTCTGCTTTTCCTTTTCCGCGGACTGCCGAACCCGACTCGACCCGCCTGTACCCGATTCATATTTTGGTAACTGTATCGCTAGTGTTTTCGCAGAGGCCAAGGGGAAGGATTTGGCAGGTGATGAAGGGGTGGTGAGAGCGGCAGAGGCAATAGGAGGAGCAGTTGAAAGGTTGGGGGATGGGGTCTTAATAGGTGCAGAGAATTGGATTCCCAAATATGCTTCTATGGTAAACAAGCCGATTGTAATACTTGCTGGGTCGCCAAGGTTTCGGGTCTATGAAACGGATTTCGGATGGGGGAGGCCCAGGAAGTGTGAAGTGGTCTCGATAGATAGAACCGAGGGTGTCTACATTGGGGATAGTAGAGATGATGGAGGGATTGAGTTTGGTTTGGTAATGCCCAAATCAGAATTGCTTGATTTTGCCTATTACTTTGAAGAGCGACTCAAATTTTAGCGTCTTTTCTTCTTTTTTTTTTTTTTAAGTTACTGTCTTCCCACTTTTTCAATTTGAGTGTTCGGTTGTTTTTCATGAAATTCCCTGACCGCCGCTGGGTTGTTGTTTACTTTTATACTCTTCTCTTTTTTTTTTTTAATAGGAGTATGCTGGTCTAGGATGGCGGTTCCTGTCAAGATGACAAATGATGTAGCTGGCCTAATTATTAAAATATGGTGCACTCTAAATAAATTTCTTGATCTTGCGTTCAGGTATAATCAAATTTCACTAGCATATATAAGTGTTCGTCCCACCCTTGTATTGATTATGTAAAGATACTTAAATAAAGTACTACGAAAAACCCGCTTGACTAACATGTGTGACGTATCTCAGGGCCTCTTTGTTACAATCCGAGCCCGGGCTTCCTTCAATTCGGGTGATAATCAAGGTACAACACACGTATTTTCGTGAAATTATTTTCCGACTCCTTATTAAGTTAAAATCCACAAGGAATACTTACAAATCTTTGCATGGGATAGGTCACTCAATGACAACTATCAAGGGTGTTTAATGCGGAAGTCTGTACTTATCACTTGTACAATTCAAATTCCACGTGATATCACAATATAAACAGTTCATAATTTAAAATATTTTAATTTTTACATGATAATGGTTTCATTCATATAAGTATAAAACTCCCAAATTACCTATACATGATATGTATGTAATGCCATGACATACCGTATAAACTTTAGTGTGTGTCCTAAAGTCATTGGCTTTGAGGTCTGTGTACATAGATCCGTACAAGTTTATAATATACAAGTGACACCATCACTATATGTAAAGCAAATAATATCAGTGAAATGTTTGATGCAATTATTATTTCCAAAGTAAACCCAAATTGTAAACTTATGCTACATGCTTCGGGTCCAAGGACTAAGTGACGTCCTCAATTGACCATGCTCTAAATCTGGAAAAACCACTAGAGTTTCCTTCCTGCCCTTCATCGATCTCTGCAAGACCGGGACCTACATCTATGCCTGTAACATCAATAAGATAGCTATGAATACGATGATTCAGCCAAGTATAAGCAAAAACAGAGTAATGCACATTGCATCTTTGAATAATTGAGAACATATTATTAATAAACAAATCAAACAACCACATACATCCCACCATCACTTAAATCATACATCAGTTGATGATTTTGGTTAACTACTCATTAAGTAACTCAACTGTACTCTTCCATGAGAGCTTAATGATTCATGTGAGGTTTCCTTATTTGGTGGCTTATGGGTGCTCTTCACGAGAGCCTAAACAAATCGTGTGGGATATACTTAGTGTCCTGGCTCAGGTACAACTGATTACCCGATCGAAGTTCCGGACACTCCTATTATCCACTACAGTGGCCAAACTTAATCTTTAATTCTTATTTACAAATCTCCGTGGTTGGAAACTTATTGGGTGACTTATTTGTGCTCTTCCATGAGAGCTTAAATAAATCATATGGGATATTATCAGCGTCCTAGGTCCTAGGTACGGTTGATTAACCAATTGGAGTTCCGGACACTCCTATTGTCCGCTGCAATGGCCAAACTTAATCTTTAGTTCTTATTTGTAAATCTCTATTTAATCCCTTTCCATTTAATTCCTCTTTTACAACTCGAATTCCATATAATAAGGAAAAGAATACAAATGGAGGAATGGAGATCAATACATAGTAAAACAAGCACTACCACTATATCAATTTATGGAAGGACCTAAAAGGTGATACACGTACTCCCGTGTAATTCACATCTGGACCCAACTCTAAGTGGAACTACAGGAGGGATGGTCTCACTACTTACACGTATGAGGTATTAATAGTGGACTTTTGTCCAAGCATGCAATAAGCGGAAGCTGTCAATACTAAACATAGAACGAGTTATCACAACACTAGACTAAAGTACATCTATATATAAAAGTAAAAGAAACTTGCCCTTACAAAAAAGAAGAAATTTTCTGAAGAAAAAGGGAGAGCCTACGTCATTTCAAAATACAAAAGGGTCATGACCCAAGCATATCAAAATAAAATTGGTGCAGTCATGAAACCCTAGATGCAGTTAATTCCAAAATGAGCCCTAACTTAATTCTTGATGCTCTCCGTAATTAAACCAATCAAAATTGATCCGTCATCCACTAATCTAAGCCGGAGGGGTTTTCGGAAGCCTCCTTTGAATTCTTCTTGATCTTCTCAAGATCGGAAGCTGGATCCGGGTCTATAACACCAAAACAACTAGTGAATAAGAATATTCAGCAAAGTAAAAATATAATTAAAGCAATACGCATTGTATCTACAAAAATCATTAACAAGTGATCATAAATAGATGTCAAATTAGTATACTAGGCATGTTGTGCATTTAAATAAAGCATGCTATAAGATTCAAATAACAGAATACTTTACTATGTGGCTACTACATTTTTCATATCCTCCCTCTATGGATCTTTATGTTAAGAGCACTATCGACCGGGTCAAGGTACGAATGATTATTTTCATATATGAAGTCTAGAAGCTCCAAAGTACACTGCAGGGCAATCGTTCGTTACTACACCAAAGTCAGCCCCACCGAGCATCATAAGGCTGAGGCTGAGTAGAGTTAGACTATTTAGATTTATTCATTTGAATTTAGAATAATGTGTTCGACTTACTCATTGAGGACAATACAAAACAATATACGTGCAATTCATTCATACAATTTGTTTATACTCAATTCAGAATTTAATATCAATACCAAACATTTCTCAATGCAAGTAGAATCAATTGTACAAGATCATTCAATTCAAAAGTATAGAAATAAGGGAATGCAATATCAGGAACCCAATATGCTATGTAATTCAATTTAATACCATCAATATAGTTTTACAAACCTACCATAATCTAGTCGTTCATTGTTTTGAACCATGCATGATAATGTAGTTTTATGTTATCCAATATACAGTTGTCTTTCTTTTAGTGTTACATTGTATCAGAAGTGTGTATTGAAGTCCCTTAAACCAATACCTATGGGAAGGTGCTTAACAAATGAACGACACCACATGAACGAGTCACAGCCCTCAAAACTCTTCATGATGTTCAATTATTCCTTTAGGCCAGTTAATGGGTATAGGGATCCAAAACTAGGGCCCTACAAGGTCTTATAATAGTACATACATTAATCAAAAACTTTTAATGGCCTCACGGCTTAGCCATGAGTGACTTACGGCTTAGCCGTAAAATGCACCATGACTAAGCCGTAGTTACCTAGAATTTCCCCCGTTCACACGGTTGAACCGTGTTTTGACTTACAATTAGGCAGTATTTAGCCTACGACCGAGACATATAGCTTAACCGTAGCACATGTTACAGCTTAGCCGTGGCTTAGCTATAGGAGGTTTTGTCATTTTCCTACTTTCTAGATCTCAAACCATAATTTACATTACAGTTAAGCTTTGGCTTGGTTACGGCTTAGCTGTAGTACAACCTATGGCTTAACTGTAGCTTGGCCGTAAAATACATTTCAAATTTGTTGCCCTTTGGAAATTGAGCTGTAGAAGACTTACGGCTTAGCCGTAGTACAACCTAAGGCTTAACCTAGCTTGGCCGTAAAATACATTTCAAATTTATTGCCCTTTGGACATTGAGCTGTAGAAGACTTACGGCTTAGCCGTAAGCTTCAAATTTCTAGAACAGTTTCATTGCGTTTCAGAACTTAGTAAGTTATATGCAAATTCAAACAATGAAATAGAAGTACAAATGAAGGGCTATAAAACACATTAAAATTGAGAGATTTGTAAGAATCATAAAAATTCTGATATACCAACATGCATTCAACCAAAATTTGCTTATTCTTGCCTTAGATTAAGCTTTTCAAACTATTAATCCTTCTTTTAGCTCAAATTGGCTATTCCTGGACATACATGCCATGCATACAAGAAATAAGAAAGGAGATGAGTGCATCTATTAGAATGAGAGTCCTCTAGACTCAAGAGAGCTGTAATAAAAAAAACTCTTACCTTGAAGATGGATTAGAAGAAGAACGTGCTTAAGTTTTCCACTTCAAAGACAAAAGGAGAGCTTAAAGATGATGGAATAGAGAGTAAGAACCTTAGGTTACACAAGCAAATCTTCTATCCCCTGGATTTGAGAAAAAAGGTGATAAAGAGATAGAAGAAGAAGAAGAAGAAGACGACGGTAAAGAGGAGTGTATACAAGAAGAGAAGGTCTAATGGGTAGTTGAGCCTTTTATATGACATATTTTTTTCTGGGGTTTATAAGAAAGTCCATATTCCTTGGGATGATTTTAATTTAAGTCAAGTGAGCGACCAACTAATTCAAACGAGTTCATTTGCATTCGAGTCAATTACGGAAGTTAACAAGTTTGACGAAACACATGTGATGAATCCAATATGATGCATGAATGATGTAACTTACAAAGTCTAAAATTACAAAAAAGGCTCGTATCTACTTAATCTAGGTTAAACTCAATTCAATTACCTATCCATGACCCAAAACATGACTTATTACAACAAAACATCATTAATTAGGCTAATTCTATAGAAGTTCTCTAATAACTTAATCAATTAGTCGCTAAACATACATAATTGGGGTCGGAGTGTTACAATGTGTTTCGTTCTTAAAGGAGAGTTAGTTAAGTGTACACTCAAAATTGAATTGGACACGGGATAGGAATGTGAGTTTTGAAATGCACCACATGATATACACCAGTAGTGGATTATCAGCATCATGGGCTCATATTATCATTCTGAGGGAGGGCTTGATTCGAGGTGAATACTTGACCAACTGAGACTATTAGGTGGTGTAAAGATTACCTTTAAAAATATGGAAAATAACATAAGGGTATAATATACATCTAATTGGTTTAACCATATCACTTTAATTAAAATAGCATGGATGCCAAAAATTAGGGATTTCATAGCATAGTTTCATTGTGCATCAGTATACGTATATATTTGTATATGTATATATATTAGACAAACTACAATTCGGAAATAGACGTACGCCATCGGATCAGCGTGTACTATGGAATATAATATACAATTGTGTCATTTGCTATATCTTCGGGAATACCCGTTTTTGTATATCTATCTGTGAAAATATCCAGTTTTATATATCTATCTGCGGAAATACCGGTTTTTGTGTATCTATCTGCAAGAATACCCGTTTTTGTTTATTTATTTACGGAAATACTCATTTTTGTATATTGTATCTGTGGGAATACCCGTTTTTGTGCATTTATACGATTGAGTCTACATTTATTACATTTCGGTAGAATGAAAAATATGATTTAACTTATTTGCTCAATAATATTACTTGTAGTTTACCTCTTGCCAAACTATGTCAATCTGACCCACTACTTTTGATGTCTACATCCTGTTACTGGTGTCGAACCGGAGGGTCAGGCGACACAAGAGGTTTCGTCAAATGGCGGAGTTGTTGAGTGGAGCGTCAATGACATCGTCTAAGATGTTTTAGTATTGGAAAGCTACAATTTCCAATACTATGTTATGACGTCTTACCATTCACCATTTCCCCATTCCCCCATTTCCCACTCTTTGTGCTACCAGGGTGACTGGTAAAACGAGAATGATGCGCTTCTATCAGGATCTCATTCTTCAACTCCTCTATATTTGGCACATACAATCTATCCTGATAGTACAACACACCATCTATCAATCTAAAGTCTGGCCTGTTCTCAATCTGCTCAATCACCCTGACCAACTCTGGATCCTCTAACTGTGTGCTTTTGATTCTGCCCAAAATTTCTAGTTCCCAAACAAACATACTGGCAATCATCACTCTATCATTAACCAGCTGTAAATCAACCCCTAAGTCCAGAAATATCTCTGCCCACGACCATTCTGTCCGCAAACATGCATTCCTTGCTGCTTTTCTACTTAGTGCATCAACCACTACATTGGCTTTCCTTGGATAGTATTTGATCGGAAAATCAAAGTCCTTGATATATTCCATCCATCTGATCTGTCTCATGTTCAACTCTGGCTGAGTGAATAAATACTGAAGACTCCTATGGTCCGAATGCACTTCAAATCTCACACCATACAGATAATGTCTCCACATTTTTAGTGTAAAAACTACTGCTGCAAGCTCAAGATCATGGGTAACATACTTTTTCTTATGTTCCTTAAGTTGTCTAGATACATAAGCAACAACTTTTCCATCCTGTATGAGTACACATCCCAAACCAACACCTGAAGCATCAGTATAAATCACAAATTGACCATTCTCTGATGGTAGTGTAAGTACAGGAGCTGTGGTCAACCGGGTTTTTAGCTCTTGAAAACTGGCTTCATACTAGTCAGACCACACAAAAGGCACATCTTTCCGTGTTAATTTAGTTAACGACGCTGTAATTGACGAAAATCCTTGCACAAATCTCCTGTAATAACTAGCCAAACCAAGAAAACTGCGTATCTCTGACACTGAAGTGGGTCTTTGCCAATTGACAATTGACTCAATCTTCGTTGGATCCACCGCTAGACCCTCTCTGCTAATAATGTGACCGAGGAAAGACACCTGCTCCAACCAGAACTCACACTTACTCAATTTCGCATAGAGCTGGTGATCCCTCAAAGTCTGCAATGCAGTTCTAAGATGGTTCTCATGTTCCTCACAAGATTTGGAGTATACTGACACATCATCGATGAAAACCACCGTATATTGAGCAAGAAACAGAGCGAAGATCTTATGCATCAAAGCCATGAAAACTCCTGGAGCATTTGTTAGCCCAAACGGCATCACTAAAAATTCATAATGGCTGTATCTAGTCCGGAATGCTGTCTTCTGCACATCCTGATCTCTAACTCTCAGCTGATGGTATCCTGACCTTAGGTCTATTTTCAAAAAGAATTCGGCTCCCTGTGACTGACCAAACAACTCATCGATCTTAGGTAATGGATATTTGTTTTTTATCGTGACCTGATTGAGCTGTCTGTAGTCGATGCACATCCTCATGGAACCGTCTTTCTTCTTAACAAACAAAACAGGTGCTCCCCATGGTGATACACTAGGCATTATGAAACCTTTATCCAACAAGTCTTGCAGCTGAATTTTCAATTCTCTCAACTCAGCTAGTGCCATTCTGTAAGGAGCTTTTGAGATCGGTGCTGTCCCTGGAGTTAGCTCTATGGTGAAATCGATTTCTCGAATCGGCGGTAATCCCGGAATCTCATCTGGAAAGACATCCGGAAACTCACAAACTACAGGTATCTTCGATACATCCCCCTCCGCCTTGGACTGTTTATCGTCCGTGATAAACGCTAAGTAACCTTCACAACCACTCCTTAGCATAGATCTGCCATCAAGGCTGATATCCGACTTGTGGGAATCCTTTTTGATTGTCCAATAAACTTAACAGTTTCTGATTTGACTTTAAACTTGATAATCTTGTTAAAACAATCCATATTAGCTCGATAGGTTCTTAACCAATCCATGCCCAAAATGACATCAAAGGCATTCATCATCATAAGCACCAAGTTTGCTGGTAAAATCAACTTCTCTATTTGAACTCGGACACGAAGAAAGTACTGATGACATCTAACTCGCCCACCCATGGGGGTATTAACTAATAGAGGACAATCTAATCGCGCTACCTTCTCATGCAAATGCTTAGCAAAAGTTTGAGAAACAAAAGAATGGGTGGCACCAGAATCAAATAGCACCTTAGCTTCAACATCTGAGCTTAGAATAATACCTTCCACGCACTCTCCATAGGCATCTGCTTCCTCATGAGTAATGGCATAAGCTCGTCCAACCTGCTGTGGCCTTTGTTGGTGTCCTTGCACTGGCCGCTGTGGCCTTTGCTAACCCCTGTGCTGTTGGTGACCCATCGCTGCCCTTGGCCTTGTTGGCCTACTATTCTCTGCTGCTGCTGCTGAGGGGCTCGTCCCCTAATTTGCTGATACTGGGGCGCTGGGGCTCTAAACTATTGCTGCTACGAAGCCCGAGGTGGCTGCTGGTAAGGCTGCTGCGACCTAAACTGGGGTGCTTGCCTCCCCGGCTGCTGCTGCGCATAACCATCCTGTGCTGCCTCCCGCGCCAATGTGCGCTCTCAACCTCCGTTAGGACAATCACGAGTTTTATGCCTCGGTTGTCCACAATAAAAACAAAGCCCTGTACCCCACCGACACCTCTCTGTTGGGTGGTCATACCCGCACCAAGCACATTGCGGCTTTTGCATACCAAGATTAGAGTTCTGAAACTTCTGCTTTTTCTGCTGAGGTTGGCCTGCAAACTGGTTATGCATCTGTCGCTGCTTCGACCCTGATGAGACTGCCTCCTCGTCTTCCTGCTTAACCATGCCCTCAGCCCAATTTGCACTCTTGACATAGTCCTGAAATGTTGGTCGTTCCGTATCTCCTATTTTTGATGCGATACGAGCATTCATACCCTTGAGGAAACGTCGGACTTTTTCTGTCAAAGGTGTAACACTCCGACCCAACTTAATCCGAATTAGTGGGTAATTACGTGCGATTTTGTTGTTAAGAGTGTTTTGGTTTTGCTTTTCTTTGGTTTTGAGTGAGGGGTAGGTAGTTTGGTTAAGTTTGACTTGATTTAGGTAGTTCGAGCCCTTTTTCGTAATTTTTATTTTTGTTGGACCTTGTCAATTTTGCTTCATTTCAATGTCAACGCGTGTCTTTCGTTGAGCTTGTCAATCTTCGTAATTGACTCGACCGCAAATGACTTCGTTTGCTCTCGTTGGATCGTTAATTGATTCAAACTGGAAATTGTGCAATATGTTGGGACTTGTTTGCAATTAGTCTCATTTTCTCTTATAAATATCCTACCTACCTCTCTCTCTCATTTCTTCAGCGCTCGTTCTCTCTTTGTCTCTATCTCGTTCAGCTCTCTTTCTCTTCCTTTCCTTTCTGTCTTGTGTACGTGAGGAAGAAGAAGAGCAGTGCCTGTCAGTTTGTGTGTGTTTCCAACGGATTGAGCCAAGGCAACGACTGTGAGTGTGTGATTCTATTTTGAGGCAAGTATAAGCACAAGTAGCTTTAACACTTATTGGTAACACTGTGATTGTATGTATGTTTTACTCTTTTTGCATGAATCAGTGTTATAAAACCCTTCCGAGTGAGTTTTGTTCTTATTATCCTGTTTTCGTCGAAGTTAGCAATTTCTGTATTTCTGTAACAGTTTCCGGAAATTGACTCAGCGCACTCACGGCTAAACCGTGAACTGTGCTACGGCTAAGCCGTGAAATGCCTTACAGCTAAGCTGTGACCCAGCAATAACCCTAACCGTAGATCAATACAGGGTGACATCTGAAATAACTGAGAGTTGGCACATTTGCTGTTCTTCTACGGCCCATCCTGATCTCAGCCGTCCGATGTACTACGGCTAAGCTGTGGAACAGGATACGACTGTGCCGTAGAGTAAATTACGGTTTAGTCATAAATGCGGATGAATAGTTTGGGGAACCTCGGCTCCGCCGCAGTGCAGCTTACGGCTACGCCGTAAAATGCCTACGGCTAAGCCGTATGTTCACCTACGGCTACACCGTGTGACCCCTGAGAAATGAATAAAAAGATGAGGTTTAAGGGAGAGAGCTGATATGACTCTCATACTAGAATGCAGGCAACCTGAACATGCCCAATGGAATGTTAGAATGACATGAATGATCTCGAGGGTTTATCTCATTCATATATGTTATCCAGTTGTTTAGCACCTTCCCATGAGTGTTGATTTAAGGGATTTCGGTACAACTTCGGGATTGAATACAACACTCTCCGAGTGAACAACTGTGTATCGAATACCGTAAAACTACATCAACATGCACGGTTAGAAACACTGGATAAATAGGTTAGGATTGGCTTGTAATTGACCTTGATTCGTCAAAGTAATCTGCTTTCGTAGCATATTGATTTCGATTTTGCCATCTTATGTGTTCTGCGCTGGACCTCTCGATTCAGTGGGAAATGCAGCAGCCCCAGAGCGAAGCCCGAGCAGGCACAATCTACTACTATGTAATTGTCCTTGCTCCTGTGGAGTACTTGAGCTCAGTGTATCTGTTCTTGCCCGCATTCATCAGTATTTCTTTGCTTTGGTTATGCGCAGCGAGTAATCGTATCTGTGATGCGCTTCCTATTATTCGTTTATTGTGATAGCTTGTGATATGTGAGATCTGTATGTGTATGTGATATGGATTGGGGTGCATCATCTGATTTGATTGTGATCGTCTAGTTGGCGCTACTGAGTCTCGGCCTCAGGATACCCGACGGGGTTAACTTTGGCTTAGTATATGTGTTTGCCTCTGCAGAGTGCTCTTTTCCTGGGATTCCGGACCCCAGGAAATAGAGACCAATGCGTACCCTGGCCCGGTCGATGGTGTTCTTATTCCGATTGCTCTCGAAAGGGAGAATATGGCCAATGTAGTAACCACTTTGACCGTTATCTGTTTATGATTCTGCTACCATACTTATTCATATGCATGATTCGCCTAGCATACGAACATGATCTCTATGGATCTTTGTCTTACTACTTATGCTCATTTATTTGATAAAATTTGTGTTATCATCTTGTGGCTTATATTTTGCTAAGTCGTTGTACTTATGAGTTGTTCTTGGTGTTGCATGCTTAAATCCCTCTCCCGATCCTACGTCGGTCGACTCGACTCCAGGAGAGGTGTGCAAGGACCCCTCCGGCCTAGAGGAGTGGACTTGATCCATTCTTCAGAGCGCGGTTTGCATCATCTTGTTCTCCCCAGTCCCTTGTGTCCAAGCTGATTTTGGGGATGTTTCTATACAGTGTATTTTGGGTTCGATTGATATCTGTATTTTGATTGTGTGGGCTAGTCCCTATATTTTGTTGTACATTGTGTAATCAATCAGTCTAATCTTTTGTAATCTTTGTGCCTTTTATTATCTTGTGATATGCCTTGATACGTACAGCTTCCGTGTACACTTGTTTGCAAGTGTGATTGATCCCTTGTGTGTATACATTTGGGCGAGGTCTAGGTGTACATGCACGGGAGTACGTGTGTCATTGGTTAGGTTTTCTCTAACTCCCGATTTCTGGGCTCGGGTTGTGACAAAAGGATGGACAAGAGTAGGTGCATACTTAGATAACCTTGTAAACTTGGTCTCATACTGCTGGATAGTCATGTCACCTTGCTTCAATTTTTCAAATTCTTCCATCTTCTAATCTTGCAGATATTGAGGCATAAATTTATACGTGAACGCCATTGTGAATGTTGTCCAAGCCTCGGCCTCCTATACTGTGTCTGCTTGTACAGTTGCTTTAACAGAGTCCCACCAGTGCTTAGCCGCCCCTTTCAACATATATGCAGCTAACTGGACCTGTTGAATGCCCGTACACTTAAATGCTGCAAAAATCTGCTCCAGATGCTCTAAGAAATCATCAGTAGCCATCGGATCCTTAGTACCATGAAATTGTGGAGGGAACCTCTTCATGAACTTATTGAAAATGTCGTTGGGATCCACTTCCTTTGGAGGCAAAGTAACCTGAATTGGTTGTCCTGCTTTATCTGCGGTAGCTAGTAGCTGAGCCTGGAATACTGCCCTATCAGCATCGGCTTAGGCTTTCTCAGCAGTCCTCTCTGCGTCAACCCGTGCTCGTTCGGCAGCCCTCTCCTATGATCTTGTTGCCTATCTGCAGCTCTTTGTCTCTCATGCTCTCTTTGCATAGTAATTTGATTATTTTGAGCTTGCATAAAGGCCTGCAAAAGCTGGGGGAATCTGTCATCCTGGGATGGCGAATTGTCTCCATTGGGTTGTAAACGAGTAACTCATTGAGCCATGATCAGTAAAATAGGTCAAGATGGTGAATTTCTATTAAACAAATTCTAGCAAACAATTTATAGACTTTACACAAAGCGGGTAAAATTTGTCTAACGAAATCGGAACCTCACTAACGTCCTATGTTTCTATCCACTTTTAATTATCTAGAAACATGCCCGTCGCTTTGATACCAACTGTCACGTCCCCAAAAAAAGAAAATAGAGTTACGTGAAATTAGGAGTCAATTTTTTATATATATATTTTTCTGTAAATAAAAACCATTGACTCTTAATTATCTTTCCCACACGATCTTAGGCTGTGGTGAGTTTAGGCCATTCACATTTATTCCCAACCTGCGGAAGTAATTTCAACCAATAGGTATCAAGAAAAAAAATCAAGTTTGCATATCACCAGATAACAATAATAATATTCCAAGTTGCAAAAGAAATAAATAATAATTTATTACAATGTCCCACTGAAGGATCAAGTCTTTAAAGAATGATTTATTTAATATAATCGCAACTAGGTGAGTCACTCCTGTGCTTGGTTAGACGGCCCCGAAGCCATCATTTGCACCTCACTCGGGAACATCAGTTGGCTCAAGCGTTTGAAACGCTTCAGCCTGCGCCTCCTCCTCGGCAAAGCCGGGCTCGGTACCTATGCATCAATTTTAGAAAACAAGGGTCAACCACAAATGGCGGCAAGTAAAATACACATAACTCATAATAAAGTACACTATCAATGTGAGAATATGACAAGAAAAATCATAAGAGTAAGTGAACAATATAGATAAAGGAATGCCATGCAATATAAAAAGAATGAATCCTAAATCCGACTCTAAATCAAATGAACAGTGTCACTTTTGCCGAACATCGCATCTGCCGATGCCCTAACGGGATTTATACCGTCTTCGGATGCCTCGCATCCTGTCCAGAAACGGTGGATCAAATCCGTCTTCGGATGCCTAGCATCCTGTCCAAAATTACGGTGAAACTAACCGTGTACAATTGGTAAGCTCGTCTTGGCCCTAAGTCCGATAAAAATCATCATAGTGTACATCTGTGAACCGACTGCAGTCGTCCAATGACCAGATCCGCATAATAATCTCACACAGCCCTGCCCCTTCCTGTGTCGAAACTCATAAAAATGGCTCAGTGATTGTTCGACAGACATATCCTATGGTAGTGTGAAGGGCTGGCCATAATAGGTATTCAAATACCATAAAATAAAACATTATACCAACCAAATAGTTTTCAACATAACATGAATACTTCATAAATAAACACTGTATAATCCAAGCCACAACACGGTCAGAGTCATCATAAAATAACGGGTATAAATTCTAGCATATATGCAACAAGGTAAAGAAATACATCATGATGATCAAGAAATAACTCTACAAATATTCCTAACACTGTGACCACAATTCACGCATGCAACAATTCCACATGAACCAAGATGAAGTAAGGTTGGGAATTTTTGAAAATGGGGTGATGCATAGCCCAATTCTCACTTCATCTGAGTGCGGATGGTTTGTACCGTCATGTGCAAACCATGAAATTTGTAAGAGGAAATCTGCCCGCATAACCTCTTACTTTGATGATGTGATGGGTTTAATTTTATTAAATTAAATTCATTGGGTTCCAAGACCAACACAATGGTCTTCCAGGGTATGTAAACCATCCAAAGAAAGTCATAAATGAATGGTTAAATAACCATTTAAATAAATTATTGGCCCAACTTCTATCCTTTCTTTATATATATATATATATATTAACATATGTGAGTGCTGTAATGTCTCTTTAAACCCAGGTGCACTTGTATTTGTATTTATACATATATACACACACAATGTCTCTTTACAACCTAGATGTCATAACACAGTGTGCACATGTCTAATCACAGTAATTGCCCCACCATCATATGGCTGTCAAAGAGATCACCCACTAGTTGTTAAAATCTTAATGGCTTGGGGTCACCATCACCATCCAGATCTGGGAGTTTTACTCCCAGATATCATTTTTTTTATATACATGTGCCAAGGGGGGTGGGGCCACCCGCCAGCACGTGCAGGTGGGTGACCCACCTGTGCATTACTGCCAGGCGCATAGTGCGCCTATGCAGTAGTGCACAGGCGGTCATCCCGCCTTGCACGTTGCACTCAACGTCTGGGATTTATTCCCAGACGTTTGCATCTCTCTTTTTTTTTTTTGTTATATATATATATATGTATAAATATATATAAATGTGTATGTATCTTTTGGGAACAGCAATCAAATCACAGGTGGGGTTCACAATTTCATCACTGTAAATGCCCCATCATCAAGTAGTTTAGAAAATCCCATGCCACTGTTATGGGTCAAAGTATTGGATCAAAGGAAGCCCACCATCTGCTAGGGTCCCACCTGTCGAACCCCACCAATCAAGGTTCAAATTACAGTCATGGGGCCCACATGTAGGTGGCAGACCCACATTAATTTTCAAGTGAAAACCTGCACATGCTGCTACCAAACAGCAACATGTGCAGGAAATTTCTGTCACTGGACTCGTCCCAGGCATGCTGAAATCCTTTTTTTTTTTTTTTTGTTTTAAACAGGGACCCATTTATTTTTAACTGGCCCAACCCCTCTTTCATCAAATCCATCGACCACCATCAACAAAAATCTATAAAATACATAACCATCTAACCTACCATCATCCTTTAGGGATTTAAATGGGCATTGATAATACATCTAAGATCATGAAAATCAATGGAATTAGTGAAATCATTTGAGATATGTACAAATCCACTTGCCTTTGATGAAGATTGGTGAGAAAAATAAGATCTAGATCTCTCTCTCTCCTTTGCACGCCCACAAGATCCAAACGGAGAAAATGAAGAAGAAGAGGAAGAAGAAAAAAAAATGGCAGTTGCACGTCTTGATTTGAGCTTAAGTCTTGGCCAATCCAAAGAAGAAGAAGATGGAGAGGAAGGAGAGAAAGACACTGTGGAGATGGGGAAAAACAGGGGCTGCTCATTGTCTCATATAAGTAGGCATTAGGGTTTTTGAAAAATTTTTGGTTTTTATAAAAAGAACCCTGTTATTTAGGTTAATTTATAAATATGGGCCTGGTTGAGTTATTGGGTTTAATGGGCCCAAAATGGGTCCAAATTGGGTCGGGTCAATGATGAACACTCATAGTCCTAAAGTTACTATCCGATTAACCCAAAACTCAAAAGAGAATTAAATAATTATAATAACCATAATTAACTAAAATACAAATAATTAAATAAAATTATATTTAAATCAATTAAAATAATAACTTGGGTTAGGAATGTTACAGTCTTTAACCAAATCCCTGTCGTAGAGAGGAAGGGCGGTAGCAATTACAGACGTGTCTCCGGTCCGGTTGATCAACGACCATGATTTCATGATGAAATGGGTGACGCTCCGTCCATCGGCAACTGCGTGGTGTAGGAAGTAACCGATGCAGATGCCGGAGTTTGGGAATATGGTGACTTGCAAAGAGAGTAAGGCGGAGGAGTTGGGTAAGTTGGGGGCGAGATTATGGAATTTGGCAGCATCTTTTGGGTGGTTTGATATGAAATGGGGGAAGTCGTCGGCGGACTCGACAACGGAAAATGAGACGGAGTCACCGTCCATGTAGCGGATTTCAGGAAAGCCTGCTTGGGGGGACTGAGTGAGGTTTCCGGAGAGAGGGTAGAAGATTTGGAGGGCGAGGGAGAGGGAGTGTTTGAGATTTGGGAGGAGGGAATGGAGGAAGTGGGTGGTGGTGTTTGGTTCTGAGAATTCATAGAAGCAGATGCGTTGGATTGGGGGGAGTTGTGACCAGAAAATGTCGAAGAAGGTAAGAGGAAGACAAGTATATGGAACGGAGCCTGGTGGGGGAGAAACCGTTGCAAGCTCCACCAGCTTCGCCATTTTGGTTTCTCAATGGAGAGAGATCAAAATAGATATTGGAGAGCTTGAGTTTTATTGTGTTGCCCTTAATTAAAATAAAATCATTCTTTGTCTTATTGCCCTGCCAGTTTAGAGGACTTGTAGTGGATGAGAGGCCGGAAATTTTTTTTTATTAAACTTGGTCACGTTGGCAATGATCACGATCTCTTTTCCTAATTGAAAATGGATCGTATAGTCTTCTATCACCAAGGGTCTAGATCCCCCAAGTTCAAGTGATTTCTCTCTCACGCTCGGATGAACTCTGATAAGATGCACATCATTACATATGATTTGACTCGATTCAACGAATAATAATGAGAAATTGATTCATTTCATAAAAGAAATGCATTAAAAATAATTTTTTAAAATTAAAAATTTTAAAAATAATAAGTTACATGAATTTGTGTAAAAATAATGATTTTTAAATAAGTTATAGAGAAAAATACTACAATAAATTCTAAATGTATAAAATTATTATTTTGATTTAAATGAGATTTTTTTTAATTAATAAGTTTTAAAAATTTCCAAAAATATTCATAAAATTATATATTTTTAAGGATTTATCAATTATTAGAGGAAAAAACAATATCAGACGAGAGGAAGAATTTGTTGCTTCTTTTAGCTAAAGATGGCCACGTGTTGACTGATGCTGGTTTGGGTTTTGGTTCTATCCATCTCGTGGTCTCCACTTTGGGTTTCATCATTTCTTGTGCCATTCAGCGCTAGCCTCCTCTTCCTATGCATTTTGTCCATAGTAGTCCCTTAGTTTTGATACATAACATTAGTCGCAGCAGCCTCCGGGAAAGAAGAGTCTACAATAGCTCCATTTTGATTTCCTTGCTTGGTTTCCATCCGACCTCATTTGGATAGGCAGCGGCCTCGTCATCATCTACTTCCATATGCATGGTTTTTTGTTGAATACCAAGGCCGCCTATGAGGTTCATTGGCTCATCAGTGATATGGTTTGTGGGCCTCCCTCGGCTTTTCCAACGAGGCCTGGGAACATTGGCTCGGCTAAATCCATTCCCTGTCTAGCCGTGGCCCCTACCTGTCTCTAAGAACTGCTTCCCATACTCAACCCCACTTCTGGACCCGCTATGGCCAACTGTCCAAACAGCAGAAGCAAATTCAGGTGGTGGCCCAATGTGAGTTTCATCCCTAAGGTAGCGTTTGGTTCGCTGGAATGAAGGTCGAAATGGAATGATCATTCCGTTAGAGTGACCATTCCCACGTTTAGTTCGTGAAAAAGTGGCGGAATGACCATTACTTCAGGACTCACCATTCCTTTATACAGGGAAATCACCATTCCATTGGGGAGGGGGGGGGGGGGGGGGGTAGAGGAATGGTCATTCCATTCCTTCGTAATTTTCCCTTGAGTCCAAAAAGCCCCTTTTATCAAACAAAACCTGAGATGCCCAATCATAAGACCTAGCCTCCTTCCTCTTCGTCTCTGACCTCTCTCTTCTTCTGTGATTTGCCACCGACCTTCTTCCCTCGATCATAAGGCATGTTCTATCACACCCCCTTTCTCGCGATTGGTTGATTGGAACCCGCCGTAGAGGGAGATGGTTGGGACAGACAAAAGGAGAGGGGTTAGGTGAGAAAGGGAGAGAGGGTTATGACAGAGAGAGAAGGAGAGGGGGTTGGGCGATAGAGGGAGAGGGTTGGGACAAAGAGAGAGGGAGAAAGGGCTGGGAAGTGAGAAATAAGGAGAATGGGCTAGGCGTGAGAGGGAGAAAGGGCTGGGAATAGAGAGAAGAAAAGGGGCTGGGCGAAAAAGGAGAGAGGGTTGTGATAAAGAGAGGGAGAGGGGGCTGGGCGAGAGAGGGAAAGGGTTGGGACAGAGAGAGAGGGAGAGGGGGCTAGGAAGTAAGAGATAGGGAAGGGGGCTAGGCGAGAGAGGGAGAGGGTTGGGACAGACAGAGAGGGAGAGAAGGCTCGGAAGCGAGAGATAGGGAGTGGGAGCTGGGCAAGAAGGGGAGAGACTACTGAGAGTAGAGAGAGGGAGACGGGCTAGGAATAGAGGAGAGGGAAAGGGGCTGAGCAAGAGGGGAGAGAGGGCTGGGACAGAGGAGGGGCTGAGAACAGAGAGAGAGAGTGTTGAGAACACAGATAGTGGGAGAAGGGGCTAGGCGAGAGAGGGAGACGGTTGGGACAGAGAGAGAGGGAAAGAGGGCTGGGAATAGAAAGAGGGCTTGGCGAGAGAGGGAAATTTTGGCAAAAGAAAAAAAAACAAACTTCACATGGGTATTTTGGTCAATTTTATGTAATTTTTATTCCATTCCTGCCATCATTCAAGTATGCCAAACGCATGAACTGGAATGAAAATCCTATTACTAGATTGATTCCTTTATCTAACCAAACGTTGGACTGGGAATTACTATTCCTACCTCATTCCATTTTAGACTCATTCCAGTCTCCATTCTATTCCTGCGAAAAATCATTCCAGCGAGCCAAACGCTACCTAAGAGTCCCACGCTAACACGCTTCATGAGACAAGGATTCGTTTGAAAAAGATTTGACTATTATCTTATAGATGGGTTGAATCTCTTTAAAATCTCTGCATTAAATGCTTTTCAGAGAGGTAAGAATGGCAATCCTATACCCTTTCTTTTGTCGCATCCGCTTGTACAGTTTGCAAGTCATTAATGCTTCTCTCATCCATGAGTGATGTTTGGAATTGGGTATCGGGCATGTTTCCTTCGGGCCTTTTTGCCCATCTCTACCGTTGGGATGGGAAATAGCCATTTGGTGGCCCACTGAGTTATTGGTACACTGAGTGGGGTTAACTGAGTTCTGGTCTAGAAGCTTAGTTCCTTCTTCCCCTTGCTGGTTTCCATCAATGCCCTCCATCCATTCTATGGCCGTTTCTCTCTTGGATCTTCCACAACCCATCCAGTCACCAAATGGATAATGTTCCTCTCCGTCCCATGCATCAGGGATGTACATCTGAGGAAAAGATTTAAGCCACAAAATTCATATAACAATAATATATGTGACATTCTGGAATCCCATATCTATATTCCACATCAAAGGAAAAAAGTGATTGAAATTATATTTAGAGCTTGCACCTTTACTTTAGAAGTTTAGTAGTTATCATGGAGTATACAAAGAAAGCTAAGTATTTTGATGTTCTAATTTATGTTTATTATTCTATTCTTTCCCGATTGTCTCTTCTTAATGTTCTTTTAAAATATAATAACAGATCTGTCTTCATACCAAAGGTAAACCTCTAATTTATATTCGTAATGAATAAATTTTAATCATTTATACTTACTTTCATGGATTTTGCTTAATTCTGTAGTTATTTTTTATAGTCTATACTTAACTTGATAACTAATGCTTAGGATGTTCACTCTTTTATGAGGTGAATGAGGTCTCGGTTATTGATTTTATTTTTTTTAACTAAAAATAGATTTTTGTAATAGTCAAATTATCTGAATCAGAAACATTGATTTGTTTCTGATTTAAGTAATAATTGAGATAAAAAGGTAAATTAATTGCATAAATTGAGTTTTTGAATAACTTAGTAGATTCTGGCTACTCTGATTTGTTGCTTATCATTATTATTAACTTCCAAACTCTATTTAGTTTTTGATTTGCATACTATACATCTTTTTCATCATTGTTATTTTTTAAAAGAAAATTTTAGATTTCTAATTAAAAAGGTTCAAAAGTTTGCTCTGTGGGATTGACCTGTATTTGCTACTCCCTTAAGTAGACAAGTGTGCACTTGCAGATATTATTGAATTCGAATTAAAACTCACATCAATCATTCTAGAACTTGTGTTCATAGCATGTGGCCAAAACCAAGTTGCATCACTAGACTATATTTCCTGGACACTACACTTTGTTTCTCTTGTTTAGATCTAAAACACCATAGGATTCATTCATAATGGAGATTTACTATTACTCTATTTTGAACATATTTTTTCTCAAGATCTTGACTTATTTTGGCTTATAGTAGATTATAAAACAGCCAAGAGAAGCCAAGATACAAAGTTTAGCTTGGCCAATAACGTGTGTTAAAGAGTAGACATCATTCTCAAAGGGCTTGCTTGTTTGCATGCAATACATGGCATGTTTGGTAGTAAGCATTATCTAGATTTCTCTCTGTCTAGAGTTTCTGAAATACTAACATAGATGTTATCTCCTTTGAATTTCAATGCCTTTTTGATTGAGAAGAACTCTTTAAAGTATCATTCCAAATAAAAGTTTTGCCATGTAGAATTCTCTAATATTCACTTTTTAAAATGCTAAACAACACTAACATTTGGAATTTTCCAAATTTAATGAGAAATAACATGTTAAAGTGTTTGCAACCAAAACAAGCCCATAAGAATTGAATACATAAAAATTCATACCAAAAGTGGGTAAAAATGAAGGCCAGAGCTGAATATAGACCATCAAACAACCTTTTCCTTAGGGTCATTTTCCCTTCATATATTCAATTTGAAAATGAGTTTTACATTAAAATATGCAATGATTAAACATGTAAAATATATTATTGTGCTTATTAAAATCATCATTTTCGCATTAGGAAATGAGTGTATCCAATGGTTTTAGACTAAATGAATTGTTTATAAGTTGTTCAAAATCCATGACGAATTAAGTTATGAAACTTTACATTTTCATGTTTGCCATTATACAAGGACATTGAACAGATTGGATCATGAATTGGGGGATTAGAGAAATCTAGAAAATCAAATCTATAAGTTTTTTCACAGATTACTCAATCTATGAAGATTTAAGATAATCGCCTTCAAGATATTTAAGTTGATTAGCCTAGAAGATAAATTGTACAGCTTGGATTATAGATATGGGGCCCATAGGAATTAGAAAAAATAAAGGGCTTTGATCAGTTCGAAATATGAAAATAGCACCATGCAACTCGTGGAACTAGCACCTTTTTGGTTGAGTTAGTGTGTGTGAGTCTCACATGTGCACATTGTGAGACCTTCCTTGGGGTGGACTTGGAAATTTTCCACGGGGCCCACTATGTAAAAGAAATTATTAGGGAGGTAGGGCATCTCCCCAAAAATACTTTAGTGTCCTTTGAAAACTTGGGGATCTTTATAAAGAAAATGTATTTATTAGGCACAATTTCACCGGTGTGTAAACAGCGCCGTTTCACTGGTGTGTAAATATTTCACATTTCAAAATTATGTACCACATGCATAATTAAATGTGAACAAAAATAAGTACGTGTAAATATAAGTGGTGAGCACAAACAAACGACCCATTATAAAAGTTGAATAGAAAAAAGATAAAAAAAAATAAACACCTGACCATTGTCCTTAATATTTAAATTTCTGAGATGCCAATGCCAATGCCCCATTCACATCCTGCCGCGACCGTTGAGCTCATTTGATCACGAATTCCACATCCCATATTTTTCATTCATATGAAATTTAATACAAACAAGTAATTGCTTACAACAATACAATACCAAATAACTATGCCATCAAATCAAAAGCAAGCAAGCAAAACATTGATAGAATATCACGTTCAATTCTCTAATCACATTTTAGGCCCTCTTCAAAGAGAAGAGTAAAAAGACTCATTTCGGATGCGGGGAGTACCAAACCAAACTCGATTCCGCCCTCTTCATCTCTGCAATCCCCAATGTATATGGCACCCGTTCCATCAATCGACACCACTTCCGTCTTCCTTGGCCTTCCCCACCCGAAGTCCGTATCGTACACCCGAAACCTCGGCGACCCGGCAACCGATACGATATACTCGTTGGCCAATGAGGCGAAGTAAGGAATCGAGTTCTCTGCGCCTTTTAACACCCCCTCTCGCAGCCCCTCTACAGCTCTACCTATCTCCTTCGACCCGATTACAAACCCGTCTTTTCCCGCCAAATCTCTCCCTAGCGCCTTGGCAACCGAACCAATGATACAGTTCCCGAAATACAGATTTGGTAGCGGGGGGTCGACCCGGGTCCGGCAGTCCACCGGGGCAGTAAAATAGACTGTTTTGTCCTCCACGTATCCACGCGCTTTGATCAAGCAGGCCCAAACGTACCCACATGTTACGGCAAAAGTGGAGCAGCGTAACGGTTTCTGAGCCGGGTCGGGTTTGTCCATGACCTGCTGCTTCAGCCGCTCGATTTCGGAGCGAGTTAGAACAAACGTTGCCCGGAGCGGTTTCTCCACCTTTCGAACAGCCATCTGCTCTACCAAGTTCTTCCCGAGCTTGAATTCTTCCATCTGTTCCATGAAGATTCTCTTCAATCCGGTGGGATCTTTAACCAAGTCCCGGTCGTAGAGAGGGCGGTCTACGATTGAGGACACGTCTCCGGTCCGATTGATCGACGCCCATGATTTCATGAAGTGGTTCACGCTTCGGCCGTCACCGGCCGCATGGTGTAGGCAGAAACCAATGCAGATGCCGTAGTCTGGAAATAAGGTGACTTGCAAGGAGAGTAAGGCGGGGGAGTTGGGTAAGTTGGGGACCAGAGTATGGAATTCGGCAAGGTCTTTTGGGTGGTTTGATACGAGACGGTGGAAGTCCGCGGTGGACTCGACGACGGAGAATGAGACGAAGTCGCCATCGATGTAGTGGATTTCAGGAAAACCGGTTTGGAGGGAGAGAGTGAGGTTTCCACAGAGAGGGTAGAAGAGTTGGAGGGCAAGGGAGAGTGAATGTTTGAGTTTTGGGAGGAGGGAGTGGAGGAAGTGGGAGGTGGTGGTGTCTGGGTCTGAGAATTCATAGAAGAAGATGCGTTGGACGGAAGGGAGCTGTAACCAGGAGACGTCGAAGAAGGTGAGAGGAAGAGATGATTCTGCAACGGAGCCTGGTGGGGGAGAAACTGTTGAGAGCTCCACCACCTTCACCATGTTGCTCTGATCTCCCATCTTCACCTTGGAGAGGTCGATAGAATTCGAGGGTGAGAGAGTGTGTGTCTTATTGTGTTTGTCTTGATTAATATACATTTATGATTTGTTTTATTGTGTACGTTAACTACAACCTGGCTGCAACTCAAAAGACAATGGGTTTGTACAAACAGTTGTCGTTGACATCTCTATCTCTGGTCGAGGCTGGATCTCACGTGGGTGGGATTGGATTGGAGCAGAAGAGGTGCATACGTCGTTTAGCTTTTAAAAATATAAATCACACATCTAAAGTGGGCCCCACAAATTAGGATTATTTGACCTTTATTCATAAGGACCTTTCCATCTGTCCCAACCCAATCTGGATCCCTATCGCATCTCGAACCCCACTATGGGGCCCACACAATGATGATTCCGGCTATTAATTTAGAATTTTATTCTCATACATAGCGTTTCAAATTTTACTTCAATTAGTGTTCCCACACAGTAAGGTTGTGCACATGATTGATAACAAGATTAAGGCATTTGATTAATAAATTGTGTTAATCACATTATCAATCATGTATTCAATCTAATGGTAGGATGAAATCTTATGGAAGTTAAATTTTAGGATTTGTCATTGGAAGGGATGATATTTAAGATGAATGGTCCGGATTAACATTGTGTAGTCCCACGAACTTGGGTGACCTAATGGGTTACTCCATATTATTAATATTATTATTACTACTGCTAAGCAAAGTACTTTCCAGTGGTGGACACGGATTTTTTATTTAAGGAGTGCATACCCAAACATGCAATTTTGTTTTGAAAATAAATATAGAATTTTCATATGGGTTTTAGGGGCGATCATAGAATTTTTATGTAAATTTTTGAAGAATAATCAAAATTTGCACTATGCTTTTATAAGCGGATCAAGGTTCAACGGTTGCGTCCGCCGCCACGTGAATGTATGTAGGTCCGCTCCAAATAGTCCCTGCAAGCTAGATAGCATGACCGCGAGTGCCATTCCCTACTGTTCGCTCGGGTGGGGATGGGAGGATTTTTTATTTTATGAGACTCAGCGACGTTTGGATAGGTTTTTTGTTTTTTTTAACTAATTGAAATGGTCATAGTCTTCGAAGAACATTATGTATATTATGTACCCATGACCTTTGAAGATCCGGGACTTTGTGTTTGTCCCTTCATTTTAATTTTCATCCGTCTTGTTTCACTTTTTCTTAGCATGAGTGATGGAAGCAGAACCAAACAAGGGGTCTATTTATTAAAAATATGAACTGCTTAAAAATATTTACACATTACATCTACTATCTAACTTGCAAAGTATAACAACAAAGAAGACATAATTATTGGAACACTTTTCAGATTAAAAGAGATAAAACCAAAGTACTTGTTAGGCATCTAGGGATGCGTCTTCCTTTTAAACTTGTGACGACATTGGTAGTTGGGGAGGAACTCTTAAGGTAATATTTAGTTCGCATGAATGATTTTGAGTTGAAATGAAATGAAGGTTAAAATAGATATGAAATGGAATGAGATAGGAATGGTTATTTTATTCCCATGTTTAAATTCGTTTTTGCAATGGTGGGTGTAATGGAATTCTTATTTCTATCCTCATATTTGGTATTATCCTCATGAATGAAATAAAAAAAATCAGTATTTTTTTCAAAATATCCCTATTTTTCTCTTCATTTTTTGGTGGTGGTCGTGGTGGAGGGTGGGGGTGGCGGCGGCGGCGGCTGTGATGGGTGATGATGGTTGGGTCTTGGTGGTGGTGGGTGGTTGGCAGTAGTAGTAGGTGAGAGCACTTTTATTTCAATAAAAAATGAGATTAAAATGAAATGGTCATTCCTTACCTTCCAATAAAATTACCATTCTCTCATATAAGAAAATGATGATTCCTTTTTAAATGAGCATTCAGTATATTTTGAACAAACCAAAGGAAAAAATGACTATTCTGGTAAACTGTATATTCCATTCCAACCCCATTCAAGCAAATCAAAGGCATCGAAGAATACTCCAGATACTAAATTTTGATAGGGCATATGGCACAGCTCTTCTGCTCTAGTCTAAATCCACGAAGTGACCTCCACGTCCAGCCGTCGGTAAGTTCTAGCCAAGTCTATTTGATCATGTCATGCATGACGGTGGCAGTCGTTGTATTACCTTGGATGGGACAAAAAAGTTTCTCGTGCAACCGACGTAAAGTCCTCTATATACTGACATACACAACAAAACACATAACGACTGTTTCTCCATCTCAGTCAGCCTCTGCACTGAGAAGATGGGAGAGACCAAAATGGTGAAGGTGTTGGAGCTCTCAACAGTTTCTCCCCCACCAGGCTCTGTTGCAAAAACTTCTCTTCCTCTCACCTTCTTCGACATTTTCTGGTTACAACTCCCCCCAATCCAACGCGTCTTCTTCTACGAATTCTCAGACCCAACAACCACCACCTCTCACTTCCTTCACTCTCTCCTCCCAAATCTCAAGCACTCCCTCTCCCTCGCCCTCCAAATCTTCTACCCTCTCTCTGGAAACCTCACTCTCTCTCCCCAAACAGGCTTTCCTGAAGTCCACTATGTCGACGGCGACTCGGTCTCATTATCGGTCGTCGAGTCGGCCGACGACTTCCATCATCTCATATCAAACCACCCAAAAGACGCTGCCAAATTCCACACTCTCGTCCCCGACTTACCCAACTCTTCAGCCGTACTCTCCTTGCAAGTCACCTTATTTCCGAACTCGGGCATCTGCGTCGGTTACTGCCTACACCATGCGGTCGCCGATGGCCGGAGCGTGACCCACTTCATGAAATCATGGTCGTCGATCAATCGCACCGGAGACGTGTCTCTAATCGCAGCCGCCCCTCTCTACGACAGGGCTTTGGTTCAAGACCCCCACGGACTGAAGAGAACCTTCTTGGACCAGATGGAAGAATACAAGTTCGGGAAGGCCGCAGAGCAGATGGATGTTCAAAAGCTGGAGAGTCCGGTCCGGGCCACGTTCGTTCTCACTCGATCTGATATCGAGAGGCTGAAGCAGCGGGTCATGGCTGAGAAACCATTACGCTACTCTACTTTTTCCATAGCATGTGGGTTCTTATGGGTCTGCTTGATCAAAGCACGTGGGTACGTAGAAGACAGAACAGTCTATTTCTCCTTCGCAGTGGACTGCCGAACCCGGGTGGACCCGCCGATACCCGATCTGTATTTCGGGAACTGCATCGCCGGTTTCTTCGCCAAGGCGTCGGGGAGAGATTTGGCAGGGAAAGACGGGTTGGCGACCGCGTCGGAGGCGATCGGTGGAGCTGTGGAGGGGTTGCGAGAGGGGGTGTTGCAAGGAGCAGATGAGTGGATTCCGAGTTATGCTACATTGGCCAACGAGCGGATCATAACGGTTGCCGGGTCGCCGAGGTTTCGGGTCTACGATACCGATTTCGGGTGGGGCAGGCCCAGGAAGACTGAAGTGGTGTCGATTGATAAAACAGGCGCCATATACATAGGGGACAGCAGAGATGAAGAGGGTGGGATGGAGATTGGTTTGGTAATCCCCACAGCAGAAATGAGTGCTTTTTCTTCTTTCTTTAATGATGATCTGAAAGAATAATTAGCGCCTAAAACTGGTATTATCGATCAGTTCCTTTTTTTTTTTTTTTTTCGTGTCAGAGTATTGGAAGCATGTATACTCTAGAGATATCAACTCTGGGTCAGTGGGTTGGAATTGGCCAGTGCAAAAGAATTTTCATCAAGGTTATCAGAGATTAAATAAAGAGCTAATCATCCGATTGTGATAACTGTCGAATAAGTGTCGAAAATCATTTTGTGTGTGTGCACTTAAAAGACACTCTTTTTCTAAGGTCAAACAGAGCCGATGTTTGTTTTTTTTATACGGGTTTGATAGGGTGGACCCGTTGTTTTAGATCTAGAAAAATGTAAACAGAAGTTGCGTCAAGATTACATCATTGGGTGATACTCGCCTAGCGATGGATCGCCGTTAAGCCACTCATCCAATAATATGTACCAGCATATAACCCATGCTTACCATAGGTATTCTCATGCAAATTAAGAATATTTATATTAAAAAAATTATACAAGTACCTATTTTCATATAGAAGGCAAACAAAAGAGTAAAGTAGAGAGATGATATTGGTAGAAAGAAAAATGTAGAATTTTTAAGAAAAAATAAAAGGTGAAGGTGAATAATTTGAAAAGATAAAAGTGATAAGGAAGTTGCAAGAAATGAGTAGTGAGAGAGAAAGATGAACTAATTGTTTGAAAGCAAGGAAAGAAAGTGGAAATAACTTACAATCAAAATTATAGCTGATCCTCAAAATTGATTGAAAACCTTTGAGCTTAATATAATATAAGGGGCTCATCTTGTGGGCTTCCTCCTTTCACTGATGTAGACTCTCTAGACTCTAGGGTCTTAGACTTATTGGCTAGGTGCCAAAAATACATTTGAACCGCTTCCAATACACTATCCAACTTGAAGTTGACTCCATCTTATTTTCACCGAACCCATTTGAACCGCAATGATGTCCCTTCAAATATGCATTGATCTAAATTTTGGATTATTGGACTTGTTTGTTAGTAAAATAGGAACTTAAGATCAATATTTGATCTCTTTTTTTTACAAGTTCATTAATAATATGGTGGGTATGTAAGGATTTTTATATTAGCTAATTCATGAGTTAGATGAAACTTGAATCCACTGCTGTTCTATTTTATATATCTTTTAGTATAGACTGAGATATGAGTCGTCGGATTCACTTAAATAAAGAAATCGAAAAAAGAGTGATAAATTGAAATATTCTTCTGAGGGTGGTTTAACAAGGTCATATCTCACAAACCGCGTGTTAGATATGCGCAAGTTACCCGCCGTTGGAAATCTTATTTCGAGTAGAAATTCATAGAGCCCAAGATTGCATTAATCGTAATTAAAATGATAAAGTTATAGCCTTAGAAAGTTGACAGTTGTGCTGAATTTCATCTGATCAATCATTCAGACATTCAATCGATCCGACCTAAAATAGTAGCTTAATCCGATTGATCCAACCTATGAACGATCGATCGAGCACTGTGTAGGAACCTACCGACTTGCACGAAAACCTTTCCTGTTTGTTCCTAAATTACTTATTTTATTCATATTTAAACTCTAATCCTAAGGCATGAATTATATAAGAAAGGGTTTTCTTTCAACCCTAGATATAGATCTCATATTCTAAGTTGAGAACACTCTTTGGAGATCATCCTTTTCCTCCAAAGCTTCCATTAGAGAGTCTGCTGAAGGCTTCTAGTTTTAAAGTTTTGTTGCTTCTACTTTCTAGTAGCAGATTGTTCACCTTGTAAGACAAGGTGTTGTGGATCAAGTGCAAAGAACAGGGTACGCAGATTCGAGTCTTGTCATAGATTCTTACAAGAAGAACTACATCATATGGTCAATAGACTGACTATTTAAGGTTGTAAGTATATCTTATAATTATTTGAAATTAGTGTTTGATTTTTAGCTTGTGTGGCTCTTGGTTTTTCCCATAGGGGTTTCCACGTAAAATCCTCCGTGTCTTCTTCTTGTGTGACTAATTGCTTTTTGCTTGTAAGTTTATTTTATTTATTCCATTGCATATTGCTTGACTTGCAATCTAAAAATTCGGAATCCTATAAAACTTTCAATTGATATCAGAGTGGGTTACATTAATCTACTATGTTTGATCCTTTTAGATTTAAAATAGAATTCAACCGGAAAGGCATATCTACTAACAAGCTTCCTTATTTGGATGGATCTAGTAATTGTGTTTACTGGAAGGTTAGAATGATTGAGTTTCTTAAACCAATTGATGAAGATGTCTGGCGTATTGTTCTTAAAGACTACTCTTTACCCACGATTGTTATTGATAGAGTATTTAGTGAAAAACCAGTTAAAGAGTAGACCAAAGTGGAAAAACATGCCTGTAATTGTAATAATAAGGCAATTAATTCGTTCTACAATGGAGTATCTCCATTGATAAGTCCTTAAAAATATGTTATTTTATATTCAATTCCGGAAATTTTAAGGATTTATTTATTAAAATCTCTTCATTTAGTTGGAAATAATATTTGTATGATTTTAGAAATCATTTTAGAGTTTTCATGCAAAAATCATTCAAACTCTTTTCCATAAAATAAAAAATCTTTCCATTATTGGATTTTCATTTTTGAAAAGATTTCAAATTCATATTCTTACATGAAATGATATAATCTTTTTATCATCATTAGTAAATTCAAGTCAAAACATAAATAATGATATAGTATAAGGTTATCATTTTATGTGAATTGGGATTAGCCAAAATTATTATTTTAATAAAAATTAATTTTTGGGTATAGGTGAATTGAAGAAAATGGACCCACATTGACAGTTTGAAGTTAAGGAATAAAATGCAGAGAAAGAAATAAAGAAGAAAATGAGCATGAAAAAGACCCCACACATATGTGCACACAAACTTAATGTCAAAAAAGTATCCCACTCTGCAAATTATTACATGAATCTAAATTTAGATTTCAAGAACTCAAATTGGGATGAAAAAAGGAAAGTCATGGTGGAGAAAATTCAAAAAAAAAAGTCAACGAAAAAGAGATAAAAAAGAGAAAGTCAATCTCGTTTTTATTTTGACAGCATGGATTAAAATAGTCATAATTGTCAAATTGAGTGTCGAATCGGGGCAATCTAAGACCGTCGGAAAGCTCATTTCGAGTAGATACCTATAGAATCCAAAATTGTGTCAATCTGAGTTTAAACAACAAAGTTATGGCCTTGAGAAATTGGCTGTGTATTTTTTTGTGGGATTGTATAAAATTGAAGTTCAAGTTGGGTCTTACCATGTACACTAAATTTACATCAAAGGTGGGCCCATTCCATAAAGATTTGTACAAAATCTAATTTTAAACAACGGGTGTAGATAGGAATTTGCACAAGAAAAGCAACAAAGATTCTTTCCACTTACTATAAATTTACTAACTTTTGGCCAAAAAAAGAGACCTTGTCAATTTAACATTTTTGCAAACTATAATTGAAGAAATAAAGATAGCAAACAAAAGACTAAATATTATAAAAATAACCTCAAAAATGGAGTTGCACATCCAACACCTTGCCTTCATCTCGCTCTTTCTTTCACACCCAATTTTACCTCTTTCCATCTCTTTTTCTTCCATCAATTTTCCAAGAGTTTAGTCAACCCTTTGGATTCATCATATTCATCTTCTTCCACTATCTTCCTCACCTTGAAGCATGACCGGAAGTGAAGGCAAGCTGAAGAGCTAGGCAAGTAACTCTATTTT
Organism: Sextonia rubra; assembly: GCA_037013555.1. NCBI lineage: Eukaryota > Viridiplantae > Streptophyta > Magnoliopsida > Laurales > Lauraceae > Sextonia > Sextonia rubra. Next base: position 58,019,574 of record JASUAD010000008.1, on the reverse strand, counting down.
CTTAAAGTTTATGATCTTTGGGTAAGATTAATGTATTTATTTTAATTTAATAAATCTGAATTTATTGCTTATTTAGATTGAGCTTTTCATTATTAAACAAAGTTAGTAATGTCATGATTCTCACCATAGAGTCAACATCGTACGTTTATGTATGGTAACATTGCGTATTTGGTACGGTGGATCTAAGTTTATTTTAATTCCATCAAATAAAGTTTTAAATTCAAATGTAAAGAATTGCAATCCATCTTTTCTCTTTTATTTTATTGCATTCAACTTTTATTTTGAAATTTATTTTATTCACTTTAATATCATCCAATTGGTGGTTTGATTATTTTCTTTGTTTAGCACTAATTAGTTTATATTGCCTCCTAGATAGCTTTCATTCTAAGGTGGTGGTAATAGCTGAAAACCATAGAGTTAAATCTATCAAGGTTGATGATTTGATAGGAAACCTTCAGACTTTTAAGGCAAGTTTTATTACCAATCGGAATTTTAAGTCAAGAGGATTTGCCTTGAAAACTACCATAGAATCTATTAAAGTTGTTGATAGTGATTCAGATTCTGATTCTGAAAATATTGACCTCCAAGTGGCTACTCAGTTTATGACACAATTCATACGATTTATGAAGCGGAAGAACATTGACTTTAAAGTACCAAAATCTTTTTTGAAGAAGTCTTCAAAAGGTGTTCAATGCTATGACTGTACAGGCTATGGACGTGTTGCCAATGACTGTACAAATAAGAAGAAAAAGGTGTACAAAAAGGCATTAAATTTAACATGAGATGATGAATCTTCTAAAGATAAGAAGAAAGATGCAAAAAAAAAAAAAAAAACCTAAAGTCAAATGTCTGGTTTTAATGGCAAGGTTTAACTCTATGTTTTCTCTTGTCTCTTCTAAAGCTGATTCTGATGATGAAACTAGTGAATTACAAGAAGAATCGGATTGGAAGGAAGAATATCATATTCTATTTTACAAATCTATGAAGATGGGTAAAGTGAATGAAAAGGTTGCAATCAGTTGGCAAGCTGCAAAAGACTAGATTGCTTCACTGAAAGCTTAATTTGCTGAAGCTCATGAGAAAGTAAAACTTTTTTATAATCACAAGAATGATTTAGCGGACAAATTAACTGATGTATCCACAAAAGTATGAGTTACTGATTACTGATTATGAGAATTCTACTCAAGAGTTAGAAGAATTAAAGATAAACCTTCACACTTGTCAAACTAGGAATACTGACACGAAAGGCAAGTTGAAGATGACAATGTCAGAACGAAATACTTTAAAAAAATTGCTTGACAAGATGAATGCTGGATCTACAACACTTGATGACATCTTGTACAATCAAAAGCGGGCTAATGACAAGCATGACCTTGGATATAATGAAGGTGTATTCACTTCAACTACTAAAGGTAAACTGTGTCTGTTAAAAGTTTTATTTTAAATTCTTTTGCATTAACTACTGTAACAACCCAAGTAGCCCACTGACCCAATAACTTGGTGAGCCTATAATGTAGCCCAAAATGCTTAATCCCAGGTTACTAGTAATAACCTACATGGTTCACTACATGCCAAACTCATATTTCATTCATAAGCGATGAAGGATAGGGTGTTACAATCTACCCCCTTAAGGTCACCCGTCCCCGTATGGATCCATCTAACTTCACCAAGCAATGTGGGACCGAAGCATTCCACACCTATGTCTTCTACAGATTCCCCTATCTTGACTCACAGGCTCACGCACCCTGGATTTCTCCTAATCTTGCCTAAAAGGCTTTCTTAGAGGGATTGGGGGTCCTGCATTTCCGCCTGGTAATTGGCTTTGATACCATTTGTAACGACCCGAGTAGCCCACTGGCCCAGTAACTCGGTGAGCTTATCACATGGCCCAAAATGCTTAAACCTAAATGACTAATAGTAACCTACATGGTTCATTATATGCCAGACTCATATTTCATTCATAAGTGATGTGAAATGGGGTGTTACAATTACTCCACACACTGCTAGCACAAGTCATATGAAGAGTAGTCAAAGAAGAAAATGTGCCAAATTCAAAAGCTACACCCACATGTCATGATTGTGGATTAAAAGGATACATTAGACATTATTGTAAAAGCTGAAGGCCTTATTAAAGGATAAGCAATGGAATAAGCAACTGTCTAAACTAATGGTCAAGACCAAAGTTATCCAGGTTAAGAAAGATGAAATGCCCAAAGATGAAAAGCTGCACCCACATGTCATCATTGTGGATTAAAAGGATACATTAGACCTTATTGTAAAAAGCTGAAGGCCTTATTAAAGGATAAGCAATGGAATAAACAACTGTCTAAACTAATGGTCAAGACCAATGTCATCCGGGTTAAGAAAGATGAAATGCCCAATGTATTAGTACACACTATGCTGAAACTATTGGATTCACAAGTGTAGGTACCAACATCCAACAACCCCTGGTCAAGAAGATCAAGTTCCCACCCTTAACTGCTACGAGGATATCATTAAGAAGTCACAATTGAGGGGTAGCTACTGTTGAATCCTGATTGACAAATTGGTAATCACAAGAATGATTTAGCAGACAAATTAATTGATGTATCATAGAAGAATGAGTTGTTGATTGCTGATCATGAAAATTCTACTCAAGAGTTAGAAGAATTAAAGAAAAGCTTCATACTTGTTAAACTAAGAATGCTGACATTATTAAGTTTCTTAATTCTGGACAAAAAGGGAGAGAATGAAGATTTCAAGTACTGAAAATGGTGAATATGGTTCTATTTTTTTTTTCCGCAACTAATAATGCTATGGTACAATTTTTTTTACAATTCAATGTACTCTATGTAATTTTAGTTTTATTTTTGAATAAATTAATTGTATAAGAAGTTTTGTTCATGAATTGCCAAAGGGGGAGATTGTAAGGATTTTTGTATTAGCTAATTTATGGATTAGACAAAACTTGAGTCCATTGGTGTTGTATGTTATATATCTTTTAATATGGATTGAGGTATAAGTCGCCAACTGCACTAAAATAAAGAATTCAGTGAAAGAGAGACAAATTGAAGTTTTTTTTTTAATATAACATGGTTTAAAAATGTTATATTCTCACAAACTGGGCAAGCTATCTACCATTAGAAAGATCATTTCAAGTAAATATTCGTAAAGCCCAAGATTGCATTAATCGGAGCTAAAATAATAAAGTTATACTTCGAAAAGATTGCAGAAATTTGTACTGAATTCCATCTGATCAATCGGATAGACATCTAATTAATCCGACCTGAGACAGTAGTTTGATCCGATCAATCCAACCTATGACCGATCGATCGGGCATTGTATAGGACCCACCGAATTGCACAAAAACCTTTTCTATTTGTGTCAGAGTTGCATGTTTTGTTCCTACTTTGTCTGTAACTGTAAGGCATGAATTGTGGGTTATAAAAAAATGGTTTTCTCTCAATCTTAAATATATATCTCATATTCTAAGTGAAGAATACTCTTTAGAGATCATCCTTTTATTCTAAAGCTTCCATTATAAAGTTTATTGAAGGCTTCTAGTTCTAAAGTTTTGTTGCTTCTACTTTTTAGTAGGAGATTGTTCATTATGTGAAAACAAGGTGTTGTGAATCAAGTGCGGAGAACAAGGCATGTAAAGTCGAGTCGAGCCATGGATCTTGTAAAAAGAACTACATCCTGTAGTCAATGGACTGACTGCATAAGGTTGTAACTATATTTTGTAACTGCTCAAAATTAGTCCTTGGTTTTAGCCTGTGTGGCTCATGGTATTTTTCCAAAGAGGTTTCTATGTAAAAATCTCCGTATCTTCTTCTTGTGTAGTTAATTGCTTCTTCTTTACAAATGTATTTTATTTATTCTATTGTATATTGTTTGACTTGCAATTTAAAAATCCGGACTATATAAAACTTTAAGGATATTATCTTGATTGAAGTAAAATTTGAGCCACTGCATAATTTTTTAACAAGATGTTTTGATATAACTAACTTAAATCAAGAAAAATAAGGACTTCCATGGTATAAGCCAAAAATGATGATCTCCGTGTGGTTCTCGGCAAAGAATCCTATAACGTCAATACAAGCTTGGTGGTGTAGCAAAGTCGACATGCTCTTGAGGTTTGACATAAGGCACGTTTGGTTTCAAGGTGAGAAATTAACGAGGGATTCACAAATTTGGCGATTCCTCAATGTCACTGGAACAATGATTTCACACTCAGGATTTGTACATGCTAGGTAGCCACTTTGATATTGGTGTATATAGCTAATAAAATTTAATATTGATGCATAAATCTACAAAATGAGGATTTTAAAATTCAATTGAGGTGACCTGAAGATTATAAAAAATTGAGATTTTCTGCTAGCGCAAGTTCTTGAAGATGTATAATTGTCAAACATGAGTTTTTTTTTAATAAATTTATGAAAAACCATTAAAAAATCCTTAAAGGTTTGAAATTCAACTGAAACCCTCCTGCAAAAATAAGGCCGGTTTAAAATGAAAGTCTCTCACTATATGGGATATCTCCAAATTTTATCCTAACAAAAGTATATCCCACTATAAAATTAATGATTTCATTTTTTTTAATAATGGAAGCATTATATTAGAGTAAAATTTATAGATACCCCACATATAAAAAAGAATTTTTATTTTGAGTGCCTAGGATTTTCAAGTAGGTGGGGCTTACTAAGTTCCACTTGCAGCTCAGCATTTCTTTTAAGTAATAAAAAAGTTAAAAAAAATTATTCGTCACATCATCCAGATAGGTGGCAATGGCGTCAATGTGCTATGCTCTTTATAAACTCATCAAAATACAGAGTACCAGCTGATGGGGCGGCCTATGGCCTTAAATAAGATTCTTGTCAAGGCCAACATGATTAAAAAAAAACAAAGATAACAGAACCTTAATTATGACTGATGGACGTTTCTCTTTATTATATTTATACATTATTTGGTCATGTCAAAGCTTAACTGTGCAAAATACCAACCGTGATGGTTTACATCACTTAATTACAATTAAGAAATGGTACACGTATAGGCCCTTAATCCAGAGCAGTGCTCAAAAATTGATGTCAAATGGTTGATTTGGTCAAAGACAAAGTCATATATGCACCATTTTATGCTTAAAAATTTACACTTTTTAGGCAGGCCAATAGTCATTCTCAGGTGGCCAGAAAATTCAACCTTTGAATTTTTTTTATTTTTTATTTTTTTGGCTATTAGTTCATATTATGAAAAGTTAACGAAACGTGCCCGGGCTGGCAAAAAAGGAAAAAATATTAAAACTTAAAAATTTTAAAATAATATGAGAAATAAAATAAAGAATGCAAGGAAATGATCCACAAATAAATAAAATTTTAATTGGGAAAGCTCTATCAGCATAAATATGTTATCATGGCCCAACAATAGGTTTTTTAGTGGATTGTTGTGGATAAGTTGAAAGGATTTTACTATATTTGCTAAATTCATGGGTTGGATAAAATTCTAGTTCTAGTTAGATTTGTATTTCTATTTATTTTAGACTAGGAGTCTGAAGATGTTAAAGAGTCCCAGAAGAGCTAGAATGAAGGAATTTGAATTAAAAAGGTCAAATCTTACAAACCGAGCGTCGTTATAGGCAAGCAACCTACCGTTGGAAAGTTCATTTCAAGTAGATATCTATATGTTTCAAGATTGCAACAATTGGAATTAAAACGATAAAATTATGGCCTCGAAAAGTTTACAGAAACTGTGTTGTCCGAAATTATGTATGAAACTGTTATTGCGCGAATTTCTATTTCTATTTTAAGTGAGATTTTTTTGTTTTGTGTCAATTCCTATTCTGGTCGACTTACTATTATGAGGTACGAAATTGAGGCAACAAAAAGGATTCTTTTTCAACCTTAAGACAGGGATATTATTATTCTAAGTGGAGAATATATTTTGAAGATCATCTCCTCTAGAGTTTTCATTAGAGAATTAAAAGGCTGAAATTCTACTCTAAAGATTTTTATCTTCTACATCTCTGAACATAGAAGATTGTTCTGGTGAGTAAATTACAACATCCAGAAGACGTCTAGGTGCTGAAATCTGTAACAGAGGACGGTAGAGAGTCGTTGCAACGGCGTGCTATACAATGCGAATCACAAGTCCTTAGGTTGTACGATAATTAGAGAAAGGTTGTAAGTATATCTATTGTAACTATGGTACGATTCATTGTACTTGATTTTCAGTTGTGATATTTTTTCTGGTTTGAGTTTTCACGTAAAAATCATATATTCTCATGATGTATCCTTTTTTTTGTTTGTACATATAGTATTAAGATTAATTGCATTTATTTATTCTAGACGAGAAACAACACCCCCCCCCCCCCCCCACCCCAACAAAAACCTTCATAAGTCTCTCATAAAAATCCATTTCTTTTTGCGTAAAGGAATAGTAGTTCTTACTCATTTAAAGTTTTGGTTGGAACTAATTGTTGAGAAGGGAGATTGATTAATCTATATCACCATGAATATGTATTCGTGCCCACTATGTGTTACATGAAATATTGCTCTTTAGATAACCAAATAACAAAGTGAGAGATAATGGTAGATGTTGCCCAATAAGAGTCATAGAACTCTATTGTTAGGAAATTGGTGGTACCCACCCATTTGATTCAATTTGGTGAGATGTGGGTCTACTAATAAGATGATAGCCAACTTGATCTCTGTCTTTTTCTCACTAGTCTGTAGGGCCTGCTACCAAAGCTAAGTGACCTCTGTTCCTTCTATCTGTTTTCTTTCTTTATGTTTCTATAGCAGAGGTCTTGTGTAGGCATCTCTCGATGTCATTAGCAAGATGAAATAAATTTTAAACGAAAAGTCCTTAGGAGGGTTTCTTTATAAACCCAATTCAATGCCACCGAGTTTCAGTGGCAGATACCACCAACCTGAGCTGAGGAGAAAAAACCGGACATATATATATATAGTGCACCAAGGTTGGGACCCACCTGATGGTCCACCCCCCCCCCCCCCCCCCCCCCCCCTCTTTTTATTTCACATGTTACGTAGGGTTTGCATACATTTGAATAAATTGGACAATTCGAACGACTGCACATTAGATCGAATAGATTGTGCATCTTTAAGTTTGTGGGGCCCTAAGGGCATGTTTGAGAGAAGGGTAAGGTAAACAAAAGTCGAGTAAGCCTAAAATTCAAAAAAAAATAATCTGTGTTTGCGTTTTAATGACTTTTTGTTTTTAGTTGTTTGATATTGAATCTTTTTGACATTTTGCATAAAAAGTAAATATTTTTTTGTAGTTTAGTGATGACTTTTTAACTTTTTTAAAAAAAGATGAGGAAAATTTGAATTAAAAAAAAAGAAGGGAAAAATTTTTAATTTTTAAAATTTAACTTTACTCTATTTTATCATACCCTTCTACCAAACATGCCCTAATGGAGAAGATAAGGTTTAAAGATGAGCCTGATTTTTTATAGAGATAAATTACTTAGAGAGATATTTTGATACCCCTAGGTTATAGTCCCATGTGGGCCCCACATTGAGTTGTGCACAGTCATGCACTGGATGACTTGTGCGTGTGTATCTCTATCCCAGTCCGTGCCTCATTTGGAGCCCATCAACTCACGACTCTAACCAAAGGTTTAAAACCATCAACCTAGGCTACAGATTGGGCAGCTTGATGGCTTTGCAATGGCATTCTATGTTGGATAAACTTTAAATGGTCCCAATAACCCTATATTTTAAAATATCTTCATCCTTCGAGCTTGTTTTGAATAATACCCGATAGAAAGGATATCCATCCGTGCCTGTAAAAGTTATCCATGCTATCACCTTTAGCCTTTAACACAAAAATCTAAAAAGGTTTCCATCCATGCTATCACCTTTAGCCTTCAACACAAAAATCTAAAAAGGTTTCCAGGGCCATTAAAGATGAATAGAGGTGAAGCCACTGTAGGCCATCCAAGACATTCGAGTTCCTAGTGAGATCTTCTATATCTCCATGGCATTAAGTATGACATTAATTCAGATATATGAATATCTGATATTTGATTTTATAGATATGTGCCGTTGATTTTTGTAATTCTAGATAGATCTTAATTTCATTCAAAGTGGGTCACTTCTCTGATATCCATACCCAATTTTGACTTAGTTTTGGATTGTCGGAATGGTTTTGGTTACGATCTTGATTTCATGTGGTTAAATGACTTTCCGATGATTTCATTCATCCAATCAAGATCATGTACTCAATGTGCCGGCCAAAATTTCTATTTGGCATGACTCATATATTCTTAATTATCTGTGTTCTGCTTCCATATTCAGTTTGACAACCAATCACCTCAATGGTTTACAACACTAAACGAATACAAACTATGAAAAGCCTTTAATTGAAAGTTGTATCCCCCGTGATCTTTGGTTGACTTCTCTACTCATGTATACCGTTCATGACTCATATTCATGGGCTTTGAATCACTTGTGATTCCAAAATATACACATATTCATACCGGGTATACATCTAGTATGGATACGGATATAGGTATGGCAAAAAATATACCGGGTATGGTCAAACATATTTAGTACATTTTGACTTTATGGGTGAGGGATTGGTATGTTTGTGGGTATGGAATGGATACCTACATTGGTCCGTTTCCGGTACTTTTATAAGAGTTTTTTTTTTCTTTTGTAAAAACTTTTATAAGAATTTGAAAGGGCTAAAAATGTGATTTTTGACTTTATCTCTTACCATTCTCGATGAACTCAAAAAGAAAAAGGCTTTAACCCTAACTCATCTCCAACCTTCTTGTCTCAAGTGGATAAAAAAAAGAAAACGAAAAGGAGAAAGAAGAAGGAAGGAATACTGAATTATGAAATATAAAAAATAAAATTATTGCTGCTCTTTTTTTTTCATGAAATTGAATTTGTAATGGTGTTAAGTAATTGTTAGCTTGTTGCATACAAGGATTCTAACCTATTTTAATTATTAGCGTATTGTATTATTAAGATTTTAAAAAATATAATTTTTTAATAAACGTACATCAAACGTATCCATATCCTATATTTTAGAATTTTGCTGTATCACGGTACCCATGCTTCATAGTTCATGGGCATCGGCATTATGCCACACCCTATCTCCACACACATGTATGATATTGTCCACTTTCGCCCATGGGCCTCGTACAGTTTTGCTTTTCGTGGACCTCAACCCACCAAAAGGCCTCATACATGGTAATTGTAAAATCTATACATATAATCTCAATCACTTGCCTCTTTACAATCGATGTGCAACTTTAGGATGTCACAATCTACCTCCCTCAGGGTGGCATGTCCTTGTGTAGTAGTTTATCAGTCCATGTAGCTTGCCTATCAACCTCTTTAGCCTGCCTACATAAGAACCCGCCCACTTGCACCAAACCACAGCAAAGGTTCTCACTGAAACTAGTCGAGAGTCAGCTTGGATATCATTTGTCAAAGCCCCACTCACACGCATGCATGATATTGTCCTCTTTAGCCCACGAGCCTCATGGTTTTGCTTTTGGGCCTCATGTAAAGTAAGGGTGCAAGTTTTATATATAATTCCAATCACTTTCCTCTCTACAGTCAATATAGAGCTCTAAGATGTCACATATTACTCCAAACTTTGTATCACAAAGTGCTAATAAGTCTTTTTCTTTAAATAACCAATAACATAAATTGTATCACGATTCATGATTCTATATTGTTCACTTCTTTTACTTCTAGGTTAGACATTTTCCGTGGGAAAAGGAAATGGTTTCTTTGGGACGGCTAAAGAGATGGCCTTCTTTAACAATCCAATACTTTCAAAGATTGTCCACTCCCTTTGAGAGAAGCCCCTTCAAAACAATTTCCTTGTGTTGATTTTCTATAGTGCTCTTAGGATTTGGAGTTGAAACATTTAATTTGTGATTGTTCAATAACACAAGCTAGCGTCGCTACTAGTGCTTTTCTCAGTACTTTTTGTAGTATTACGATGCATTGTGCACGTGCAGAAGGCGTAACCTGCCATCAACAATTAAAGCTACACAGAAGGAAAGACAAGCACACAAGCGCATATAGAGAGATATACGTGGCTTGGCAAGATGCTTATATCCACAGTCAAAAGAGAACTTTATCTTTTACACTCTTCTGCTTATAATCTAGGGTTATAGGTTACATCATATATATAACTTTCTCTTTCTGACCTCCTAAGAAAGCCCTGTACAAAGATCAAAATTCCCCTGACCCAAAGCCCAATCCAAGACTAACCCTATGAACCAATCCGGTGAACCCGGAATACAAAACATAAACCCAATAATCGCCACCTTGTCTTGGATTCCATATAACTCAAGCCACCAGAAGAATAACCGGCAATGTCTTCAGCTCCATGAACCTCACTGATGGTACATCCCTGTGCCCACTGTCACCGGACACAATCTTCACTTTTCAGTAATGAGTGACACAGATCAAGTCCAAGCAAGAATTGAATTTGTCCTTAACCAATTTCATCATGAATGCCACAAATCACTTGTATCATTGTCCAGAAGCATGCTTCGACTCATACAATGATTTTTCTAAATTGCATGCATGATCAAGAATTTGAAACTTGACCCACCTAGATGGGAAGTTCCTTCCTTATCCTTGTAAACCCACTTGCATCTAATGGCTTGATTGCCATCATCAAGAGTTTTCATCTCTTCATCTATGATTGTTGCATGTGAACCACTTTTCTACTCTTCCACTGACTCCAAATACGTAGATAGCTCAACCGTCAATGCATTTGCAACTACATCAAATGTTACCAACATATCCTCGAAACCATATCTAACTGGCGGTTTCTTCACTCTCAACGGTCTACTTGTATGCTGCTCAATCTAACTATCCTCAGCACCCGGGAGGAGCTGGATACACTCTCCTTTCAAACTGTGATGTCTAACTCCACTTGAACGGTGCCACTACTGCGACCTACTTTTGTATTCTCCACCTACTTTCTCACATCAAGCAAAGTGTCCTCATGAAATGTCACATCCCTCTGATGATATATTTGGATGAATACTGATTGGTACACCACAACCTATGTCCCTTCACCCCATAAGCATATCCAACCAAGATGTACTTCACAGCCTTTGGTTCTAACTTATCTATTTGCACATGAGCATACGCTGGACGACCAAAAACCTTCAAGTTAGAATAATAAGCTGGATTACCAGACCACATTTCTTCCGATGTTTTGCAACCAATCCCTAAGTGTAGAGACCTGTTAACCAAGTAGCCTGCAGCATGTACTGCATCAGCCCAAAGGTCTTTTGACAATCCTGTAGTAAACAACATACTACAAGCTTTTTCCAAGATCGTTCTGTTCATCCTCTCTGCAACTGCATTATGTTGTGGAGTTCCTTTGGTGGTGTAATGCCGAACTATGCCTCTATCCTTACAATAGTTCTCAAACTCATTGGATCTATACTCCTTACCATTATCTATCCTCAACTTCCTCACCTTCTTACAAGTTTGTTTCTCAACCATTGCCTTCCATCGTTTGAATGTTTCAAAGGTTTGATCCTTCGTCTTTAGTGTATAAACCTAGACTTTCCTTAAATAATCATCAATGAAAGTCAGCATAAATCGGGGCCCACCCTTAGAATAAACCTTAGAAGGGCCCCATAGATCTAAATGAATATAATCAAGGATATCTTTCGTACGATGAATACCCATTTTGAAACTGACCCTATGGTGTTTTCCGAATATACATTTCTCACAAAAATCAAACTTGCTTGTATGTATGCCACATAGCAAATTTCGCTTGCTTAGCATTGTCAAGCTCTTTTCACTAATGTAACCCATACGTAAGTGCCATAAATACATTGAAACAAATTCATGGTCATCTGATGAAGACATTGTAGCTCCACCTAAAACAGTCTTTCTAGACAAAACATACAAGTTTCCAACTTTATTGCCTCTCGTAAGAACCAGAGCACCCTTCACAACCTTCATGACTCTACCGTCAGCTGAGAACTTACAATCGTCAAAGTCTAGGGCACCTAAAGAAATAAGATTCTTTTTCAGATCAGGGACATGTTATAAAACTCCGACTCTAATTAAACCAGTTTAGTGACTAACTAATTCCATTAGTAGTAATTTTTTAGAGAATTGGTTTAGTGAATGTCGTTTTGTCCTTTAGAGTTATGTTTCGGGTCATAGATAGGTAGTTTGGTTGAGTTTAACATGGATTAGGTAGACACGAGCCCTTTTCCATAATTTTAGACTTTGTAAAATTTCGCCATTCATGCATCATCTTGGCATCATCATGTGCATCTCATTAAGCTTGTTGATTTCCGTAATTGACTTGCATGCAAATGTCTTCGTTTGTCTACGCTGGACATTTATTTGACTCAAACTGAAATTCCCTTGAAACACTTGGACTTTCTTATAAATTTCCAATAAGTGTTTTATATAAAAAGAAGAGCACCGACTCATTGACTCTCCAATGACTTCCTTCTTCTTCTTCGTCTCTTCTTCTTTTTCTTCTTTTCTTCTTCATTCCTTGTTCTCTCACCATCAGGAGAGAGGTGTTGTTTGGGTGTTTCAGAGTCTTCGTTTTCGGTTTCATCCTCCTTGCACTATTTGCTTATCATCTAAGTATGAATTTTGAGTACTGCTTCCTCGATTTAGAGGACTCTCATCCCAGTACACCCGCTCATCTTTTCTCACTTCTTGCATGCCTGGCTGCTAGTGCTACACATAAATATCCAAGTTGAGTCAAAGGATGGAGATTAACTTGAAAAACTTAATTGAGGCAAGTATAAGCAACTGTGGGATGAATATATGTTGATATATCGTGATTGTTATGATTCTTCTCGATTGTTCAAGTTGTATAGATTATGATAGCCTTTCTGTTGTTTTTTTATCTGTTATTATATAATTCTGAGTGAATTCGGAAGTTCTGAACAGTTCGAGTAACAGAAAATTTTGAAGTTTATAGCTACGCCTTAGGTTTTCCACGGCTCAAACTCCAGAGAGCAAAAAATTTGGATTTCTACTACGGCCAAGCCATGGCTAAGCAGTAGGATACACTACAGCTAAGCCGTAACCCAGCCGTGGTCTAGTCGCAAGTCATTTTATGGCTTGAAGACCCGAGAATAGGAAATTTTGAGATCTTTCTACAGCTAAGCCATGGACAAGCCGTAAGTCAACCGTAAACCATATACGGCTAAGCCGTAAGAGAAAGCATGGTTCAACCATAGCTAGCCTGGGAGTCTTTCTGGCGAACTACAGCTGAGCCGTAGTGTATAATACGGCAACACCATAAGATGCCTACGGCTAAGCCATAAGTCGCCCACGACTAAGCTGTAAGGCCGTTAAAACTTAAGGAGAGTTTGGATACTATTCAAGACCTTGTCGGGCCGTAGCTCTTGGACCCCTTATCCTACTCACTCGTCCAATGGAATAATTGAATATCATAAATGGTTTTGAGAGCTGTGACTCATTCATGTGTGTTGTCCAATTGTTAAGCACCTCCCCATGGGTGTTGATATAAGGAACTTTGATACACCTTCCCGATACAATGTAACACTCAAAAGACGAACAACTGTGTATCGAATAACTTAAAACTACATCATCATGCACGGCTAGAAACAATGTACAACTAGCTTAGGGTTGGCTAATAAACTATCGTGATCCCATGCAAATGAATTGAATTACATAGCATGTTGGTTTCGGTTATTGCCTTTCGTTCTTTTATTATTGGTTTGACTTCCATGGCTATCGATTTGACTAGAATGACCATGTTATTCGTAATTACACCTATTGTGGTATTTCGCGAGATACATCTTCGACTTTGACTTGAATTGAATTGCATACTAATGAATTACTCAAGTCCACCTGTATGAAATGATTGACGCGGTCTGACTCTACTCAGCCTCAATCTTATGATATCCAGCGGGGTTGACTTTGGTGTAGCATATTTGGTGTCACTGTAGTGTGCTTTTATCTTGAGGCTTCCGAACCCCAGGAACTAAAGACCCATTCGTACTGTAGCCCGGTCGATGGTGTTCTCAATACATAGATCCCTAAAGGGAGAATATGGCAAATGTAGTAGCCACATAGTAAAGTATATATGTTCATTGATTCTTATATCAAACTTTATTTCAACTACACGATTTGCTTAGTCTACGAAATTGAACATCTATTTATAATCACCCGTTAATGATTCTTGTAGATACAACACGTGTTACCTTAACGTTGCTTATGCTTTGCTGAATAGTCTTATTCACTGGTTCTCATTGATGTTACAGGCTCAGATCCCACTTCCGATCCCTCGACGGTCAGCAAGACTTCAGAGGTAATCGTAGAGGTCCCATCAAGGCTAAATAAGTAGACATGATCTATCCACCCCGGAGAGCAGCATGGCTTAGACTAGGCATCATCTGGATATGTTGGTTACATTTTGTTTGTATTAGAGTATACCTCCCTGCATTTTATGTATAGAAACTTTCTTCTCTCTCTTGCAAATACATGGTTTCCTTGTACATATTAACGGTGTTCTTAGTTTTGATGTATCCTCTTCTCATGTAGTGATATTGACAGCTTCTGCATACATTGGTATTTGCACGTATGTTTTTCTTTGTGTGTGTGCACTTAGACTAGGTCTAGGTGTGTATGCACGGGAGTACATGTGTCACTGATTGAGTTTAATCTTAATCCTTGATTTCTTAGGCTTGGGTCGTGACACATGCCGAACCTTTGCAAGTGTTTTGACAATTCCATCATACATCTTTATTCTGATTGTTCCAATCACAACCGTCTTACGTGCAATATTGTTACCCATCAAGAAACTACCACTGCTGATCTCACGATAAGTGATAAACCGGTCCCTATTAGGACACATATGGTAGGAATATCCAGAATCAAGAATCCATTCATCCCGACAATGAATACCTTTTAAATCACAGAAAATGCACTATCACCATTAAAACCTGATCTTCCCTCTGCAACACTAATTGAATCATTAGAAGATAAATCTTCTATTTCTTTCCCTTTTCTCTACCTATTAAAACAATTCTTTTGAATGTGCCCTTTTTTATGGTAATAATAATACTCAATGTTCTTCTTGTTGAATTTAGACTTGGATCTATGTTTGCCCATATTATTAAAGTTGTTTGTTCTTCCTCTTTTAACCAAACCTCACCCGAGTTATCATTGTTTTCAGGCATAACCTTTTTCTTCAACTCTTTAAAGTTCAAGGCTACCTCTACATCTTCTTTTGAAAGAGTATCTCTACCATACATCATGGTATCAACAAAATGCTCATATCAGGGTGGTAAAGAACTTAACAACATAATAGCTTGGTCTTCATCACTAATTGAAACATCAATATTTTCCAGATACATGATAGTTTTATCAAATGCATCAAGATGGGTATCAATGGACATACCTTCTTGCATCTGGAGAGTAAACAACCGTTTCTTCATATATAAATGGTTCGTCAGAGACTTGGTCATGTACAGATTCTCTAATCTCAACCATAACCAAGCAACTGTTTTCTCTTGAGCAACCTTTCGCAGTACTTCATCGCTCAAGCATAATAAAATTGATCCATATGCCTTCTCCAGCATATCCTCCTTTTCGTCTTCTAAAATCGTCGCCAGAAGGGCATTCTTTTCCTTCAATGCTTTCTGCAGCCTTTTTTGAACTAACAAAGAATTCATCTTCATGCGCCACAGGCTAAAATCATTCCTACCATTGAATTTTTGAACTTCAAATTGTGCTTCCATTCCTGTAAAAATTCTGCACCACATTGTACATCTCGTCACCACAAGCACGCTGGAAGAAACGGATCTGAAATTCGAGTCCAAATGGCTCCGATATTGCAGAAATAAGTTTCTACGCTCTAGTCAATCAAGCCTCCTAGTCGACCATCAAACAGTCAATCACCTTCTTCCACTATGTAGATCTGCTCAAACCAAGTCTGTGGGCATAAACGGATCTCTGATCGGACACCAGATGATCAAGATATTGCAGAAAGAAGTTTCTACCGTCAATTCAGTCAATTCTACCTTTGACAGTACAATCCGCTGACATGGGCTAACGTCAGCATTGGCCTGCTGCGGGCTGGGCTGCTCACAGGTTGGACTGACCCAACCTGAAACCTACCCGGACCTGACGGCTTGCTCTAGTCTTCTACACCACGGGTTAGGTCTGAACAACCCAACCCAAAACCAAATGGACTTTGACCTGGGATAAAGCCCACAAAGTCATCTTCCTCCTCTCTCGTCCCTGTTCTGCAACAAGGACTGAAACCCCTTGCCTTCCTGTTCTTGGTGGTGCTTGGCAGGGACCGACGACTAGCGGCGGTGGCCTAGTTGGTCCGGCGACAGCACTCACCAACGACAGTCGGCGACTGGTAGTGGTGGCTAGCGAGGACATTGGCAGCAGGGAGCGACCGATGAGTTTTTTTTAATTTTTTTTTCAAATCAAAAACTTTCCAAAGTCTTTCCCACTCTCTCTTCTCCGATGAGAGGAAAAAACCAAAACCCTCCAAATCTTCCCTCAATCGGAGAACTCGAAACAGAACTACAAAACCCTATTTCTTCCTCTCTTCTTCAATTTCTACTAATCTCATCTTCTCTAGACAGAAAACACATGATCTAGTCACCAACGTGACTGTGATGCGTGGCCCACCCAAAGATCACAACCGATCTCTATCTTCCTCCACAACGAACTTTGCAGAAAAACTGAGATCCTCCAAGAACATCCAACTCCGCTGATCGTAACACCAAAACCAAGGCTCTGATACCACTTGTTGTGCACGTGTGGAAGCACGTAACCTACGATCAACAATCAAAGCCACACACAAGGAGAGACAAGCACACAAGAGCACACATGAGATATTTACGTAATTCGGTAAGAAGTCTACGTCCATGGCCAAAAGAAAACTCTAATCTTTTACTGCACTTTTCTGCTTATAGTTTAGGGTTACAGGTTATATCATATATATAACTCTCTTTTTTAGCCCCTAAAAAAGCCTAGTACAAAGATCAAAATACCTCTGGCCCTAAGCCCAATCCAAGACTAACCCTATAAATTAATCCGGTGAACCGGAATACAAGATATAAACCCAACACGATGGGTACTGCTGCTGGTGCGCTTTCTCTGCCATTGTTACCGCTGTTGATCTTAAAGACTGTGGCAATGCCCATGTAGTTGTAAATTAAACTTAAAGTACTAATTCCTAAACTAGCAAACTATCGTTTGCCTTTCCAGAATGCACTAGCTGATATCTCCTTGCATCCGCCAGGGCCTGATCCCATGCTCATGCTCCCTCATTGAGGACTTTCATGTCCCTTGCTAGCTGGGCTAGCCGGCTGGAAAGTTGATCACATTTTATTGGGTTTCTAAGACTGTCACGGGTTTCATATCTTACAAAGATAATAACCGGATAGAACTAGTAATGAACTGGGTGGGAATAAAGGATGTCTCCATCTAACCCACTATATATTGGAAACAAACAAGGCCTTAATTAGTATCCTACCCAATCAGAGAATGAATTAAATCTTTGCCGACAGATGTGGTTTGTCTTCAAACCACTTTCGTTTATTGATTTATTATATAGTATGTGGTTGGATGCAAATAATATTTGAATGTGTGCTAGCCTATTCACTTGAACTTGAAAGTAGAGTCGGCAACCAGGTCAGGTCAGGTTAGCGGGTCAGGTTAGGTTTTCTTGAATCAAAGGATTTGATAGTTTAGTTGCCACCAAAGTCATCCGATTATTAGATTCTATGATATCAAGATAGATTTACAGGTTGCATTCTGTATTTTACTGGCATTTAAATTTGTGCTTAAATTGATGAAGTACTGGACGAACCAAAGGAGCCCATTACGTTCCCAATTAAATGGAATAGGGTAATTGATGTACTAATCATAGTGAGTTGTTTCTCACTCCCAAAGGTGGAGAGCTTTTTATTATGGTCTGTGAGTTTAAAATGGCCCTATGGTGAATTTCGTGGCCAATTGAGCGAATCAAGTAGTAAGTTACAATCTCTCCCAAAGGAGACATTGTGATGTTATGTTGGGATTACTCACAGGAGTTAAATCCATAAAAGCTATAATTTGGATAACACTGGATACAGTAAAATGTGCGTAAAGTAAAGTCATAGCATAAAAAATTAAAGTGAGCCTAGTTTTCTATTTACAGTTTAGAACCTTGCTTCAGTTGCAACACCATGATATTCAATCCCACTACTCACTGCCGGCAATTTCGCCTACTAGAAGGTTAAAGTGATGGTAACTTTATGGTACATAAAGACTAGTGGGAGCATTTTCATTTTCTTACTAAATTGAGGTGTTGTCAATAAGAAATAATGTCAGTCTTTTAGAAAAACTCTCAGGATTCTATACTCACACATAGACAGACCAGTAATGTTGAAGTAATCGGTCATTCAAACTCTAATCTTTATAGGCTAATTTTACAGTAAACAGTCTGGTAATGTTATATCTTTCCGTTGGCAGGGAGCAATCTCATAGATGAGTATAAGTCACTTTTTTGTGAACTCCACCATAAAAGCAATGTT
The DNA here is from genome assembly GCA_037013555.1 of Sextonia rubra. Taxonomy (NCBI): domain Eukaryota; kingdom Viridiplantae; phylum Streptophyta; class Magnoliopsida; order Laurales; family Lauraceae; genus Sextonia; species Sextonia rubra. Next base: position 58,001,039 of record JASUAD010000008.1, on the reverse strand, counting down.
GGTGGCATGTTATGACGCCATGTTACAAACTAAAGTAAATAAACATTATGTGTCCACGGAGAACATCAATATAAGATTGATGATAGTGAATACATTGACTAAGGCATTGGCCCCATGTATACATAAAGATATGAAATACTATATGGGCCTAGTCAATTATAAGCAATTTAAGTTATGGACACTTCGTTTCTTATTTTGTTATCTTACTTAATTATAGACATTTAATCTAAAAGTATCATTCAAAGTAAAGTAGACCGTTGGATAAATCTAAAGTCTCCAATACAATATATCTATCCATAAAGGAAACTACACATCAGGATCTTTGAAAAGGAGAGTCTATAATGTGGCATGTTGAGGTCCTACGTTTGTAGCGAGCATCATTGTTTGTATATAGTTATTTCATTTGATAAGCATAAAGCTTGACCAAAAATGAAACATTGGTGGTTTTAAAGAAAAAAAAAAGGTTAAACCAAGGATGTGTCTTTCAAAACTAAGTTTTTGAATAATATATATATATATATGGTGTTGTTTGGACCAAGTGGGAGAATGTTTGATTAACTTTTAAGTGGTCCCAACAACCCCTTCCCTTAATATATTTTTATCCTTTTCGTTTGTTTTAACTGATACCCATTAATGCTTTGGGTTACTTAAGGATAAGTTATTTTGTGCAAGTTTCAAAATGTTAAATATAGGGGATGTCCTCGATGGAAATGATATCTATCCAGTACCTATAAAAGTTACCCATGGTCTCACCCAGTATTGTTAAAGGTGAAAAGCGCATCGAGGCCCCAAGGTATCTTGAGCTTAGGCCCGAGGTGAGGTATGGGCTTCATTGAAGCGAGACATACATTATAGATAAAAAAACAGATATTGGAACATGGACAAATAATTCAAAATTCAACATAAGCAAGTGTGCATATTGCCATGCTGAGCCTTTTTTACCAATGCTACCTTCAAATGATAGCTAAAACAATTACTGCAATTGCAAAGCAAAATATAAGTAATATTAAAATTAAAAACATGGTTTCATGGATTTAGTTTATTCGTCTAAATCAACACATTAAACAAATTCAAACAAATAAGTTCAACATTAAATGTACATGAAAGATAGCAGGAATGTAGAAATGAAATAAGAGAAAGAAAACTAGCAGGCAGTTGTAAAAAGCATGGGGCAGCCAGTAGTTGTAAAATAAAAACAGAGAAGGAAACTGGGGGAGAAAAGAAAGAGTGAGAGAGAGAGAGAGACCAAACCCAGCCCAGTGGAAAAAAAAAAGAGCAACTATGGTTCACCTTGAGAAACGGCAAGCGCCTAGCACACTTTGGCTGCACCTAGTTGAAAGTACCTAGCCTCCAGGGCGTTAAGGCGCACATGGTGTGCCTTGTGCCTCAGCGCGCTTTCAACAACACCAGTCTCACTTCTAGCCTCTAATACACAAAACGAAAGAGGTTTTCATCATACGGAGGAATAGAGGTGAAGCCACTGTGGGCCATCTAGGACATTCGAGTTCCTGATACGATCTTCTATATCTCCATTAGGTATGACATTAATTCAAATCTATGAATATATGATATTTGATTATATAGATATGTGCCATTGACTTTTGTAATTCTAGATAGATTTGGGATTCATGTTAATTTAGTCTCCAACATTCTATCCATATGGTCGCTTAGTCCAAATAGTGTCTGATATTCAATCACTGTCATAGTATGGGAGGTATCAAACTGTCAATTGTTAGGATTTTAGTGTGCCTTTTGACATAGTTGTAACGAGGAAATATATTTCCTTTTTCTTTTTCCTTTTGTATTTGTTTATTAGGCTTTGATACCTCTTATACATTTTGGTGTTTGATGAAGCTTTGCTCAGAAATAAATCGACAGCTACAAACACAAAAATGAACCTCGTATGAATAGAATCAAACACTTATTTGTCGAGATCGGAAATAGACTAACAGAGATCAAACCCACCCTGATCATAACACTCCAAGATGAATGGTTTGCATTAACCCAAACAAGTAGAACCTTATGTTTCCAACCCCTTTTATCTCTTTGCTTGTCACTTACTCCATTGGTAAACTTTTTCTTCCTTCAAAATAAAACCTACGGTTTAAATCTATGATGCCAAGATACGGTTTCGGTTTAAACCTATGATGCTAAGGATACAATAGAAACAGGTAATAGATACGATGAAGATATAAATTTTACATATAAAAAGTAAAGTATCAAACGCAATTTAACATGGGACTTAAAGGACAGCGTGATGGTAGGCATTTCGTTTTTTTATACTGTCCCTGCTAGGTGCATTAATTTCTCTCCCCGCTCACAGTGAGCCAGCCAAAAAAAAAAAAAAAACAAGATACGAGATAAAAATATCCATGCATCATAGGTTTAAACTCCTTACCATTAATTGATTAGTCAAGAAAGGGAAGAACTCACGTGCAAGGTCAACATGGGGGAGAAAGAAACTGAACAAGAAAGAAGAGCCCAACTATAATAAGCCGTCAATGCATCCGCACTTCATTCTGACGCTAAAGCTACAAACTCTAACATCCTCGCGCTTGTGACGTGCCCCTTTAAATTCGGCATCTCATCCCTGCTTCACCAAAAATAAATACAAACGTTGCTGCACGTGAATCGCCCTCACACCAACCACTCTATCCATTTATAACATACCAACCAATAAGATGTATGAATGTGGAAATTCCCATCTGTTTGTCTATCCTTTTTTTACTTTTTCTTCCTTTCCTCTTTTATCTATCTACATGGGTCACACAAGAAGTCATGTGAATCCATCAAGCACACGGCGTGGATCATGTGATGTGTACCATTCATCTCTGCCCTTCATTTATTTAAATCTCCCTTCCCTCCCTTTCAAATCTCTTTATATAAATGTAGCTTGTTCACCACCTCACACCTTCAGTCACATCCTTGGGCCTCCTGTCTCACTTTCTGGTTTTCCTTTATGATATTACTGTTTTGAGCTTGCTTAGACTTGGGTCGTTTGCTGTTTAACATGAAGAAGTTCATCTTCCCCAGCCTCAGAGCCCATATGATCCTCCTTGCTGTAATTTTTTTGTCAGTGTCGACTGTTGGAAAAACTAAACGCCTCCTATCAAAGCCCAGTAAGCTAGGCTTCAACTTCTTTTATTTCTCTCTCTTTCTTTATTTTAAGCTTTTCTTACTTATTTATTTATTTTGCTAGACATACAGGGGGATGACTTGAGTGGTACACTCGGCTTCAATGGGGATAGGACTCATGTTACACCTAAGGTTTGTGTTTTACTTCTCGGGAAAGAGAGCTTTAGGCCCATTTTTGAAAACTGCTGATCCAAAGAACAGGGGATCTGCAAATAATCCCATCCACCATTTGGATGAGAATGGATTTTTCTCCCATGTCAATCCCCAAATAGAAATGGTAATGAGCATTGTCAGGAAAGTGTTTGGATCAAGCAAGTCTGAGACATTAATTTAGTGAACCTGATAAATGAACCAATCCAGACCATAAAAAGCACCAATGAGGCTCAATCAGGCCAGACCCCGCTTCATAGGGAAGTTTGCAAACCAAGAAATGGGCCTGTCCCATTTTTACGTCACAATGTTGGGTCAAAAAACCAGCCTGAATTCGAGGGCGAACCCATCTCTAGCTGTGCAACTCACAAATTATTTTGGCAGTCCAAACGAGATCTTAATATAAAAAAATAATCCACATAGTAATATGGTCTAGTTACTACTAAAATTTAATGCGGAGGGAGTGATTTTAGTGACGATTCTTATGTTTACAGGGGAAGCTTGGAGTGGAACTCGTCCCATCGGGTTCGACCTTGCCGGACTGCTCGCATGCATGTGGGCCATGTTTTCCATGCAAAAGGGTGATGGTGAGCTACAAGTGCTCCGTTTCAGAATCTTGCCCCATTGTTTACAGATGCATGTGCAAGGGGAGATACTATCATGTCCCTTCCAATTGATTGATGTGTTGGTTTTGAGTTCATGGCTTTTCCTGTTCCACTCCTTCCAACAAAGCCTACTCAGCCTTGTATATCTCTAGGTTCAGTGTAAGGAAATTTAAGGTTGGGGACTCTGCTTCTTGAGCAAACTGTGTAAATAGTAGTAGAGTTGACATTTATGAGGTAGATGAGAAAATGGGTGCTCTTTTCTTTTTAATGTTAACATTCGATGAAAAGACTCTACAGTACAAAAGAGAAAAATAGTGAAAAGTAAAAATGAAAAAGAAAAACATCACCAAAAACAAAACCACAGACAAAAGAATTAGAGAGACGTTGAGCGAAACTCTAACAACTCCCAGACACCCATAACTTTAAAAGAAGATGACCTCCCTTTAGTTCCTAAAAATGGTGTCAATAAAAATCCCATGAAATTGAGGAAAAATGGATACTTACAAAGTGATTGTGAACTTGAGCTTGTAAGCGACATCTGCAGCCTTTATATTGGAATCCTCAAAAGATCAAAAATTCATCTCCTTTCAAATGATTCATAAATCTGCTGGAAAGGCAGTTCTCCACAAGATCATTCCTGTGTCCAATCCCACCCTTAGCATCCAAGCATCAAATAGTCCAAAAGTAGACTTTGGATGGACCTAGCTACAATGAAACCAGCTTAGGACTTTAGACCAAAGCTCCTGGGCTATTCTACAGTTCAAAACAAGGTAATCAATTGATTCCTCATCTGCCAAGCACGTAGGACAAGCATTAACTATAATTTTCTTACGGCAGCGCATGTTTTCAAAAATTAGAATTGCACCTCACAATGCTAACCAACCGAACAACATGACCCTTGGTGGAATCTTCAACTTCCAAGGTCTATACAAAGGGTTTATAGAGAGAGACTCCCTGACATAGTTGTGAAGAAAAAAAAAACCGAAAAAATCCCTTCTCTAGAGGCTATCCAAATCCTACAGTCTTGCACATTATGATGAATAAAGACATGGCTGAGAATGTTGGGTAAGGAGGAGAGCTGGTTCTCCTCAGTCTCCAAGAGATTTCTTCTAAAAATAGGGTCCCAATTCACCTCCTCACTGTTGCTAATTAGATAGGAAGAAACTATCGCTTTTAGATCTCTAGCAAAAGCGAACAAGTCAGGAAAAGGTTTAGCCAATGGTTTGTCACCAACCCAATTATCCAGCAAGAACTACAATTTCTCCCCCATGCCCACTCTAAATTTAATGTTGGCAGCAAAGGCATCTCTAGATGACACAATCCCTCTCCACAGCCTAGAAGTGCAATAATTAGGCACTTGAATATCCCAACCATCTCTCAAAACCGCATACTATGCTACCAAGACTTGCTTCCAAAGAGACTTGTCATCACCCCTAATCCTCCACAACCACTTTCCTAAGAGAGTGCAGTTGATATGACAAGTAGGTCTAAAGCCTAGTCCCCCTTCCTTCTTTGGCCTGCATACAAAATTCAATTTACAAGATGATATTTCTTATACTTATCCTTGCCATGCAATAAAAAGTTGCATTGTAGCCTCTCAGTGCAGTCCGCCATTGATGCTGGGCACTTGAACAAAAAGAGGAAGTAAATCGGAAGATTAGAGAGGGCAGACAAAATTAGAGTCGCTCTACCTCCCAAGGATAAATAGTTCGCTTTCTATGAAGACAACTTGTATTCAATCTTCTCTAACACAGGGTCCCAAATAGATTTCGAAGAGTTCCCCATGCACAAAGGAGGGCCAAGGTAAGCAGCCGGACATGAACCAACCATGCACCCCATGATATACACCATAGAGGAGATTGTTAACTCATCCACCCTCACTCCTAGTAATTGGCTTTTGTAAAATTTCGCCTTTAAACCTGAGATAGCTTTGAAACACAGGAGAATAGACTTGACATTCTTGAATTGGCCTTCGTGAGCATCACAAAAAATAATAGTGTCGTCTGCAAACTAGAGATGAGAGATCATTGGAGAGCTAGGAGCGGGAGCAAAGCCTTGAAAAAGCCTCCCCACTTCCACCATTACTTGAATGCTTCCCCCACAATGACAAATAAAAGAAAGTGGGTCACCTTGCCTCAAGCCTCTCTGTGCATGAAAGAATCCTTTTGGAAACCCATTAATAATAATAGCAAACCAAGAGGACGAAACACACTCTATAATCCAACTTCTCCACTTCTAACCAAACCCCATTCTATGAAGCACAAAAAGAAGGAAGCCCCAATCCACCCTATTGTAGGCTTTTTCAAGGTCGAGCTTACATAATAGGCCCGGCCTACCTTGTTTGAGTCTAGAGTGCACACACTTATTTACACTGAGAACACCATCCAAGATCTGTCTTCCATAAGCAAAAGAGCCTTGAAGAGGTGAGATAGTAGAAGGACTTTAAGGATTCTACTTGCCAACACTTTAGCTAAGATTTTATAGGCACTACCTATCAAACTTAAAGGTCTAAAATCAACAATACTATCAGCACCCGGCTTCTTAGAAACGAGAGCAATGAAGGAGGCCCCTAAATTCTTGGAAAGCTTACCTCTAGAATGGAACTCTACCAGAAAGGCCATGATATTATCTTTAACCTTGGTCCAAAACATTTGGAAAAAGGCCATTGGAAAGCCATCAAGGCCAGGAGCTTTATCTCTTCAAAGACAGCAGCATGGACTTCATCTTCTCTGAAAGGCATCTCCAACCAGGAAGCGTTCTCATCCCCTATAGTAGCAAAGTAAGTTATTCAATAATGGACGAACCATGCCCTCTTTGGAATATAGTGAGTAGAAGAAATCCAGAATATGCTTGATAATATCTTCTTTTTTCAAGCCTCTCTTCCCCATTCAACAAAGCATTAATTCTGTTTGTTCTAGACCATGCCGAAGCCATACCATGGAAGAATTTCAAAGTTTTAGACCATCCTTCAGCCATTGACAACGAGATCTCTGCTTCCACTTAATATCCTCCTCTCTCACCTTCTTAAAATAATCCTCTTTGAGACATAATCTTCTCCCAAAATCTTCTTCAGAAAGAGCACCCAATTCTTCTACCTTGTCAATAGACTGGATTTCATCAAGGATTCTAGCTTTAACCTTCCCCACCTCATCTATGTTATTGGCAACCCAAGATTTAATTTTGCCTTCCAATAACTTTAACTTAGCACCCAAATTATGACCAGCCCACCCAACCACAGATAATTCTGCCCACGTCTTTATTCTCAAGCCAGGACAACTCGAAGCAGAATGGGATCGCACCCCACCTATATGGTCTAGAGTTAAGAAGAATCGGACTATGGTTGGGAGCCGGCTTTGGGAGGGCAAGTTGACAAACCTCTGGGAACAAATCAAGCCAATCCGCCAAAACAAGGAATCTATTTAATCTGGACATTGAAGGTGGAGTCTGATGGTTGGACCAGGTATAGGAAGCTCCTTTTCTTTTTGGAATGTTACCGGGTGTTTCATTTGTAAACTAATATGCGCATTGCCGAGAGCTATAACAGAAGAATACTAGAACTAAAAATATCAAGGAACCAGAACTTGAGGTAAAAAGGTGAGAGCTTTTTGGCTCAGACTGAGCTGATGGCTGTGAAATGTGAACTACTTTCTCATGTGGTCATCAGTGCGAGGCGCGATCATACACTTGATACAGAAAATAGTGCAAATGGAAGTCCCAACGGTTTGAATGTGGATGGTCAGTATCATTTTAATGGTCATGGACTATAATAAGAGGTTGCCCAACGATCACTGAGTTGGTGCCTCAGGACAAATGGGTATCGCAGTTATGTAATATGCAGGGAGTTTTCTGTTATGTGAGTCCCACACAGCTGCCATGTGGATTTTCCGTGCATCATTGAAAATTCATCATACATTTTCACTTCATATTGCATTGAGGAAAACTTTGAGCTCCAAACAAATTATATATCTTTGATTACTACTAAGGTGATTCACATGGTAACTAAACTGACAAGACTCTCAAACAAAGAACAAAGGAATATCACAAACAGCAGATAGGACCACCACCAAGAATCGGCAAAAAACAGTACACCCCAAGGACTCTATATTACCTACCAACCTACATCACTTCAGCTTAATCCTCAAAAAGGATCTCACTCGAATCTAAGATGGAACTATGAAACTACCATCCCATTTACAAACGAGAGCCCTCTGCTACTTTCTTTAATAGCAAGCTTCACTTTCTGCCACTAGTTCCAATTCGTGGCTTTCCTTTTACCTCGGATTCCTGCTCATCAATGAACAAATGCAAGCCTGTCAGCTGTAAAACAGTGATGATACAAATACACAATATATTTGTGCAAACTTTTAACTGAAATAAGCTGGCAGAAAATGTAATTTCCGTACAACTGTCAAAATTTTTTGTTAGAATGGAAAATCACTAGTCCCTTGTTCTTTTATTAAGAATTTTTGTACGCCAAGTCAATTTCATAGTAGAAACTTCACAATCACCAGTGATAAAAGCAAAGCCAATGGAAGAGCATTAATGGGTAGCCTAATGAGGAAGGAGAACCAAGAAATGCCAATCTGTTGATTAGGAAAGTAAGGAGATCAGCCAAAAATACAACAGACCTGTGGTGTATGAAGGAAAATTGAAGGCTTTGAAGCCGGATTGTGATTTTCTGCGCCTTTGCTCCAGTCATAACACACCTGATGCATTTCATCAAAGTTAAGTCTCAGTTCAAGCATCTTCATGATAAGGAGCATCATTGTAATTAGGAATAATGTCAAGCACCTCATGTGGAAAATATTGGTAGGGAATAAGGATAAAAATAAAAACAATCAGATACGATTAAAACAAACCAATTTACACAAAAACCTATCAAAAGCTTACTTATTTGAGTTGCAAAATACCTACTTTAGAAGACCTCTATTGTCATCAATAGATTAAAATCTACAGTCCCAACAAGTAGACAGTAGAGGACATCATCCCACTTTATAAAAGATATGAATACTTCAGTTATTTAAGGAAAAATTTTGCTACCCAATACCAAAGTGTACTCTATGGTGGGGAAAAAACAGAAGATTAAAACCAGAATATTGATACCTAATACCAGAGAATTATATATGCACCACTGTGCTAAATATTGTGCAACAAAGATCAGAAAAGAATTATCCTCAATCTCTTCTAAAACAAATCACAAATTCCGAAAATGGCACCCTTTTATATATTTCTACTTCCAACAACACAAGAAATTTAATTTAAGCAGAACACTAAAAGGACAAAACATAAAAGAGTTGGTAGCAGCAGCATTGTACTTCGAGCATAGAGACAATAAAATACAGAAAAAGATAGCTAACAAAAAACCAAATAAGAGTTGCAAATGCTCCTAAACCAGTTAACAAAAGTATCAAACACCCCTAAACCAGTTTAACATAAGAATATATTCACGTCATATCCAGAATATACAAATTTAATGGCAGGAGTTGAACTACAAGGCATACCGCATATGCAAATATTGAACCATCGCTATTGAAAGTGCTGCAAGGGATGGGTTGACTGCATCTGGCCATAGCCTAGAAAACAAGACAACATTGTATAGAAGTTTTCAATAAATTTGCAAGAGATCAAGTGATGTGAAAGATGAACTCAACATAACTAGATGAGGGAAAAGATATGTAAGACACTTGAGCTCATTAGAATAACGTTTAAGATCACTTCTTCCCTGCCAACCAATCGAGGGGGAAAAAAGACTATAAAAAAAAGGTACATCATTTGAAAGTTTTCTAGTAGCTAGAACAAGATTAAATCCCATGCAGCAGTATAGATGCAAAGGATTTCTTCTATTATAACCAAGTAAATCAATCAGATAATGGTACTCGTGATCAAATTTGAAAAGGACAAGACAGTTATCAGCATGTCGTGTGCATAGAAAAGGTAGACAAAAGTTTAGTTTCCTTATGGTCCCTGAAACCTTCATCATAAAAATCTATTGTACATCATTACAAGTGAGCTTATTGGGCTGGACGAGGCTTAAATAAGTTTGCCCCTTGATAGAAAGAAAATCACCAAGATATTTAAGCTGTTTTTTTTAAATGACAGGAAATGTTAACTAATTATTATTTCATTTTAGAATGAGGAATGATAGAAGATAACGGCGTAAAAGATTCAGCATCAAATGGCTCAAAGAAAATATAATTAAAAAAATTTACTCTTAACACTGAGGTCACTTTAAACAAAGAAATTTCCCTCTTCAGCCAGTAAACGTCGAAAGAAGAAGCATCAAGGATACAAAATTTACATTAAAAAATTCAGCAAAAGCAACTTAAGTTCATTCAAACTGGGTTCTACCACAGTCATGCGCCAGTTAAGTCTAGCAAAGGGAAAAGTGTAATGCATATATTGCAAAGCCAACCCTAGGATGATGGGATGATGCTGACAATGATGACGACACCCCAAAACCCAACAAATGATGAAAAGGTAGTGATAACATGACAGAGCAGTAGAGAGTTATGCATTCTTGGTAACTTAGACTGCTTAAACTCAGGTTGAGCAACTGAGGACACAGTCACACAAGTCCCTCTCCAATGCTGACAAAACTCAGAGCAGAGAGAGAGCTTACACAAGCACTGTTGTCAGAAAATGAGGAGTCAGATGCAAGTCCCAATTATAGCATGCAACCTTGGACACATAAGAAGGAAGTCTCATTGAAATAGCTTTTGGGAAGTCAAATTCAACCACCTATTTCACTCCCATCAAAGTGAAGTAGGAGGCATTACTCATTAGTATTACTATCATCACAATTCCTAAAAATAAAGCACTTCGATAATGGATCCACCTCTGCTCCCTCTTAATCTACAAAGGTGAATTATGGAGATACATCAGTATAATTAAAACAAGTGTTTCCCTGTTCAACGCCAATTTAACACTACCAAGTGGCAGCATACCAGTTCCAGAACTTGTACTCTCATTGTTTATTCATCTTTGCCTCTTTCCCTATATTAGAAGATCTGTTAAACCATCAATATGTCAAGAAGGAAACAAAACTCTAAAATGCCCTTAGGCTCACCTAATCCTTCAGGTATTCTTCATGGTTTGTTACACTTTATTTATTTTGTATAACTACTAAACTAGTCAATAGCTTGGCAACATAAACACATTTGAAAGAAGGGCAGAGTTCCTTCCTAGACAAAATATAACTGAATGAAGAACCTTGACAAAGAGAATATGTTACCTTGTTAACCTCGCATATAAAGCCTGATATATGGTGCTTCTAAACCGTAAACAAACTGGAAATTTTATCCCCGGTACTTCCCAATCTCCCTGTAATTTGGATTAACTTTTTATGTATACATTATCACATTTAGACAAAGATATACCCAACAAACTTACACAGAAGATCCTTATCCCCTTTCTCCTTTCTGATTTCTTTCTTCTTACAGAATGCTTAAACCTTTCTAAGAGTTCAAGCCAAGGTTCTTAAATAATGTACGAAGGGTTTAAACATGGTATTTTTTCAACAGTCCCTATGGCATTTTTTTTTTTAAATGACCTATGGCATCATTTTGCAACATGATATTGCTTTGTTCTTAATAAAGTCATGCCGTGGGTCCCTGTATTCATATTCTAATGAAATATTTACCAGGTGCACAAAAACAAGAACAGTGAAGTCACATGTTGAAGTATATATGTGGCAGGACTGTGGGAGGCAAAATTGAATGTTATACCGGTCTGAGAAAAAGACCATTTTATTAGTGGCATATCAGACAAATCAGGAAAATGCAATTAGACTAGACAGCAAACCTTGAGCCTCTGTTTGCTGTCTTTATCCCAAAAATTGAAAGCGCCATCTGATCCTGCTGTTGCAAATGTATGATGCACCTGGAACAAGAGATGCTCATATTAGAACCCAATAAAGCAATTGATGTGCCAGGATCGGTAAGTATTGTGATTTTCCACCCAATAAATGTTTATTTAAGAAATGTCTACCATGACTCATGAGAGAGAGAGAGAGAGAGAGATTTCTTGATTGCAGCAAACAACCAATGCAAGAAAAGCTGTTTACCAGGAGGGTGTTTGGATAAATGCAGAATATAATATCAATATATTTGAATATTAGAAGATTTCATTATCATAGAATAAAATAGTGACATATTATTATATTGGGTTACTTATAGTGTTTGGCAATTTTCACAAATTTCAATATATCTTTGAAGTGTTTGGAACTTCATTAAAAAAAAAACTCACAAGATGGAGAAAAAGTAATCAATTGACCCAACGCAAGATCCACTAATTAATAATTACACGTATTAATAACCATGGTAGGACTCATCTATTGTTAAAAAATCACAAGATTAAATGTTAAAATCATGAGATCCAATCTAATTAAGGTGGGTCCACCAAATGTTGGTAATCATAATGTAATAACACAGATCAATCAAATGGTGATTATCCTTGATGAATCCATTTATTAGAAATCATTATGAGACATATTTGATGTTAGCAATCATGTTAACAATAGGGGAGCTATCAAATAGTAGACCATAAAATGATGGCAATTTGATAATTGCAATAACACAATTCAATCTTGGTAATCAATGTGGAACCTAATTAATTTTGACAATATGGGACCCACCTAACGTTATTAATCACAATGAAAGCCCATCCTAGTGTAATAATTGTAGGACCCACCTAATAGTGATAATTAACAAGCTAAGGACTAGATAATCATGATATGGCTATAGGACCACACATTAAACTCATAGGCATTGTGGGGCCACTCTAATATTGGGAGTAATAGTGGCACTCCTATAAAAATCATTGATGTTAAAACTTATAGTGGGCTACTAAAATTAATGGTTGCTCATGAACTCTCAAATGGGTTATACTAAAACTCTAGATTTTTTTTAAAGACAATTGTTTTATACAGAATCTCCTTGAATAATGAAAAATGAAGGTTTTTGGAAGAAAATGAGATATTATAAGATACTTTCTAAGTTATCCAAACGCCTCCTTTTTAGGTAAGTAGATTATATAATAAAGTAGTAGATAATATTGCAAAATCTCTTGAAATATCTTGTTTCCAAACACCACCTAGATAAGTTTCAAATATCTTACTAATCATTGCAGATATTATACAAATCAGAATGGTAAAATATATCTATACTCATCATGTGAATACAAAGAAAAAGTATTAATCATACAATTGAAAATAAAACTAGACAGGCTACCAAGCATCTTACAGGATGGAAATTCAATGAATTAACCGAGTATATATCACTCCCTTCCCTGTGGCATTTGAAGGTGAAGTTTTTGCTTTGTTGTGAATCATCCATATGGTGTACACCAACTCTTCCTTCTATCGATCCCACCTATAACAAAACAGAACGACCAAATTAAGGATTCAAAACATTGATCAAAATACAAAAGTCCACCAATAAGCAGATGAAGTTCTGTTTCTACTCCTTCTGGAGGCACTAATCAACAATGAAAGGATAAGAATAGAACAACGTAAATGCATTAGGTATATGTATGAGTTCAGTCTCTATCCTACTAAAGACATGCCCTCTCTGTGCGCCCATGTTGTTTAAGTGTGATCAATGATTACTGCCTATATCAGCTTCCTTTTATTCAGAATTAACAATCAAACCAAGCTTCCTTAATTTAGCATGGCCTATATGTTGAACCAATTAGTGAAATTCAAGCAGATAGGCTCATGAATAAAGACATATTCTAGGTGCTCCCATGTTGTTTACGTGATCAGAATTAACAACCAAACCAAACTTCCTTAATTTAACATGGCCTATATGTTGAGGCAATTAGTGAAATTTGGGCAGATGGTTTCATATGCATGAGCCCAACCCAGTTCTGAATATCACTTTCATCAGATTTACATTTTAGTGCATGTCCATTTGAGGGGTTCCTTTGTGGAGGGTGGGTCCATTGTATACATTTTACAAATTTGGGCCTATTTAATCATAGATCCCTTGTGCCATTCGAACCTCAGGTAGTCATTTCGGGTGGAATTTCTTGCAAAGATTTACCTTGTTCAATTGAACCTTAGCTCTACCTTGTGTGATCCAAACTTCAGGTTGCCATTCCAGTAGGTTTAAGGAGTCATTGTAAAGGGTAGTGCGTAGCATAATGATAGTGGCTCCTTCGTTACAAGGACAGTAGGCCTATAGCAGAGAGGAACTTAATCCTCTGTGTCAGTGAAAAGAACAGTATCTAGCTTTGAGTGAGTTCCCACAACATATAAAAAAGAAGTAGAAGACATTGTAATTTTGATAGCAAAAATGGTGGTGATGTGTAAGGATCACATAAATAAAGTGGGTATGCTTTCAACTATCCAATTTATTTCTGCCAACTTTTTGCAGGCAACAAAAATGAGAGACAAAAGAAGACATCTCATTTTGGGAATTAAAAAAAAATATTGGCATCGGAAAATTAAAAAAATGGCATTAGAAGGGCGGCTTGGCCCAACGATAAAGGCTTACCGGTAGCGTCCTGGAGGATACGAGATCAAATCACGGAAGCAACCTTTTCAAAATGAAGGTCAAGCTGCGTAAATCTTGCCCTCCCCAGACCCCAGTATGTGGGAGCCTTGTGCACTGGGCCACCCTTTTTTTATTGAAAAATAAAATAAAATAAATCTTCCACCAAAAATCCCTACGATTGCTTTTCCTTTACAACTATGAAATATATATATCACTTCAATCAAATTATCCTAACCATTATTTTAGGGCTCTAAAGATTTAATTGCTCTATAAAATGAAGAATTTTTTTTTATTAACTTCCAAGTGAATGGTGGATAACAATTGATCAATGTCGATTTAGGATGTCTGCTACCAACACATGCAGAGGTGTTGAGGATCTGGGTTGATCATAGGTGGGCATCATTGTATAGGAAAAAAGAACAAGGTCAACAGAACTTGTATCAACCTGGGTTGACTGTATTATGTGGATATATTTGTATCATACATACATTCAAACACACACACATATATATAATATATATGTAAATGTGATGGAGAGAGGCCAATCTCAGTAGACCAATTTGCATGTAAGCTCGCTTGCATTCTTCCATGGCACACCCCAAGACTCACATCAGCTACAAGGGGATGTTGGTTGGGAAGAATGAAACAAAAAACACGCCACTAATGAGTAATCATAGCCATCAATTTAAAGGTCCAAAGATAAGCAATTTTAGTATTTGTGTTTAATCCAATGGTTATTATTTCTCTTAACTGCAGTTGAATTTTGTGCATGCCAACTCATAGAGGTAGGATTCACTGTTGGTGGACCCAACAAAAAGAAGGCACATAGAATGCACAAAAATGAATAACCATATATGATTCAAAAATGAAGGTTAAGCTTTTCTTGGATAGGAAAATGCACAAACTACATAGAATATAATTACATAAACACTATATGAAATACAAAGACTTACCAAGAAACCTTGCTGATCAGGAAATGCTGCAACACATCTTGTTTGATACTTGAGAGGTGATTGGATTCTCTTAAATTCAGTCTATCCGAAATTCAAGCAGAGTATGAGGATATATCTAGGTAAACTGAAAGGTCGAAAAAAGGAAAGCTAAAACAAATGATAACATCAGAACTTGCAGTGGCACAACTGATAACATATATAGATATATTTTATATGCATATATATATATATATATTATATTATATATGATACCTATAGAGAGAGTATAAATAGTGTGTATGCACGTATATATACAGAAAGGGAACAAAAAGAAAACAGAAGTAAACAAATAATGGCAACAAATGGTTGAGACTAAAGCATGGTTCTTGAATGCCCTAGTCATTGGCTGAGATACGCTTCTGCCAACTGTTTGATCAGTTGTGTAAATCACTTTAAACTGATACTTCATCATTAGATAAGTTATAGCAATTACCTGAGGATTTTGCAAGTTAAAAACAACCAAATTTCGATCGGCAGTGCCAACGACCATCAGAGGATGTCGAACTGTTAGAGCATAGCAGCGCTCTGGAAGTTGCTGGGTGTGCACTGGGTTTGGCTGTCTAGTATCCCAATATCTGAATGTAGCAAAGGAGTTAGTTATTTAAATACAATCATCCACAGATCAATAAATTAAATCCCCAGTACGGAAAGAGGAAAAACTGAACTTGTAAGTTGATATCTTACCATAACAGTAGAATAGGATTTGCATAGCAATTAGTGCATGTTTGGCAAGTCTAAAATTTAGGCTCTTATTGTCTAAATGTCTAAAATTTATAGAGTTGGAAAAATAGAGGCGTTTGGCATGCGTTTTTAGCTCTATTTAATTTAGACAATAAGAGGTAAAAGCTCTATTTTGGAGAGGAGGCCATGTGATGCATTTCCAAATCAGAGGGAAAAAAAAAGAGGCGCCCAGCTACAGTAACTTGATGGATCACGCCCAGTATGGTTTTTTCGATTTTTCTCGAAATCCAAGGCCCTGAATCTACATCCAAACCGTTGAAAATGTTCACATGATCAATTACGGTCACCCATCCAAATTTCAGCCGTTAATTCATCCTGAATCTCGAGATATGTGCAAGAAAGCGTGAGCCATTAGATACTAGTTTTTGAATTCTGTGGGGTCCAAACACAAGATCCAAACCATTGGAAATGTTGGGAAGACTAAAAACGGCTATGGGGTCAATTTTCAAGGATTGATTCCTTGTGGATCTCAAGATATTTGTGAAAAACTTTCAACCATTGAATTTAATATGCTGAATTTGTAACTAGTCCACAGGCAGCCCCTTTTTTTATTTTTTATTATTATTTCTGGGACAATAAATAACAATCCAAACCATTAAAAATGTGTAGAAGGTTAATGACCATTATGAGACCAAATTTCAGCCGTTGGATCATCACCAAACTTGAGATATTTATGTAAAAACGTGAATTATTAAATATTTTTTTAAAAAAATTGGGGGCCTCAAACACAAAATCCAAACCGTTAGATCTCTTTGGGAGGCCAAACGTGGTTATGAAGTAAAATTTCAAGGCTTAATACCTACTAGATCTCAATATATTTGTGAAAAATTTTCAACTATTGATTTAAAATGGTCTATTTAAAATAGATGCTTTCATTGCCAAACACATATTTTAAATTTAGCCTCTTTTTTTTATAGCTCTTTTTTTAATAGCTCTATTTTAGATGGTCTATAAAAATAAGACTAGACCTACCAAACAAGACCTTAGACTTGAAGAAAGTAGGGAGTAAAAGAAATTCATGCACACCTCAAAGTCTTGTCCCAGCTCCCCGTGACAAGGAGATTCATTTCTGGAACCCAAGCGAGTTCTTTGACAGGCGCATCATGCATGGCCACTGTAACAGGTTGAGCACCAGACATCAAGGGCCACATTTTTACTTGCTTATCACACCCTCCGGAGAATACAGTTGTGCCATCATCCTTCCAAGTTGAGCACAAAACCTAAGACAATGTAGCCACATTTTTACTTGCTTATCAAAACGTTCGTTCACCATCCACATTAAAATAAATAAATAAATAAATAAATGAAAGGAAATTTGTAGTTATATATTTGGTAAGCATCACAAAATTCATACTGGTTGGTCATGTGATATCACTGCTTTTGGTACACTGCTTCCGTTCTGGAGTATCTCCCAGCATCTCACCTACCATTTATTTGCACAATAGAAAGAGATATTTCAGCCAATAGATAAACAGATCCATAAAGAGTTAGAGAGCATCCCAACCAACAGAAAAAAAACAATGGATAGTACAGACCTGGTTATCCCAGGAAGTAGCCACAAGGAAATTGCCTTTAGGACTGAAGGAAAGGCTGGAAACAAACTCAGTCGGCGGTTGCACCACCTGCGATAAGGGGGGGAAAACACTCAGACACAACAATCAGCATCTCAGAAGCTTGATTCAATCAAATTCACAACATTTTGTTCAAGCATCAGTTCCATGAGAAGATCAGCCCACATGCCAATAAAGTGGCCACATCCAACAGCACCATTATTTGTTGAGCTAAAAACAGCAGCTCAAATCTTTGTTGCCCAGTTTGCAACTCAACCAATTCTAATTCAAATCTGCACTTTGTAATTCAATGCTCAACAGAACACACAGAAATTCACTGTAAATTATATTCCTAGTAATTCAAATCTTCTCCCATATTGGTCAATCTTTTTCTATATTTTTTTTAGAATTCTCCTAAGTTGTAGTTCCATATAAATTATGAGGACCCCCTTGCATAGATGTCCTAATACAGGGGCGGACCAAAGTGACGCCATGTGGGTGCAGCCGCACCGACCAAATTTCAATAAAAATTGTGGGTCCACCCTCAAAAGCCACATAAGATTTCTTAGTTTGGCACCCAATACTGAACTAACTATTAGGGCCTGCACCCCTCAAACAAAAATCTTGGGTCCCCCATTACTAATACACAACACAAATTTCATGGCTTGGAACGAACTTAATCGCTCTTTGAGAACTTGGTGTTTATCAGTTCAAGCATATTTCCGAATTACGCAACTATGGGTCAAAAATGCAAACTAAAGCACCATGGAAACAGCATTTCTTACGGCATTTCACTGTAACCCTAATTCGAAACAATTTGCATATATCCCAAACCAATGTCCATCTATTCAACTGTGCAATTTGGGCCTTTGGGGCAGCACCAAACAACAAAAAATCAAAAAATCATCAGCAGCAGCAGTTGCAGATCTTCATTTTAGCATTGATATTTCCAAATCATCAACCCATATTGAAGAATTACAACAACAACAACAAAAATCTACCTCAACAGACTTGTTGGGATTGGGATTTGCACCCACAGAAGTGCCCAGGCCCGAAAGATTAGACATCGATGACCAGAAGATCCCTTCACAACAAAACAAGAATCAAATCAAGAAATCAATAAAGGCACGCTAGCGTTCACATAAGTGCTGATGAGACACTGTGGGGATCAAGTATTTGATGAATCAGACACATCCAATGAGGGGCCCACTAAATGGACGAGCCAGATTTGTGCAACTAGAGAGAGAGAGAGAGAGAGAGAAAGATTACCTGAAGAGCAGAGAAAGTGCAGGGGTTGGTTGGGTTTGAAAATGGTGGGAACTGAGAAGAGGGAACGAGGAGGAGGTGGAAAAGGGCAGACGCGTGGAGGGATGAATTTATCGTTCATTCTTGATGGAAGACTAGCTTACAAGTTAAGCTATGCCACGGGTCGGACCCACGCTGTACGGGTGTGAATCATCTAGGGCCGAGTCCGTATCCTACGAGTCTCGAACTCGGAGAAATCCGGAGTTTAAAACAGAGGAGCTCACCCGTTCGGCCTATTTGGTAAAATTACTTACAATGTAGGATGAAGTTTAAACATTGGGCCATTGAAAATTAGTGGTGGAGGTGGTGGAAAGAACAGCTGATTTTATGTTTTTTTTTTAAGTGAAAAGGACGTTTGGATGATTATGGGTTAAGGAAAAGTGTCTTTCTTTTTCTTTTTTTTCCTTTTTGTTTAAGCTACAATGTTTTATAAGATATCCAACAAACACAATTAATTATGTGCTCAATTGGATGGTGGGCATTATTCTTACTAATATGAAATTCTTTAATATATCATTAGCTTTGACTCATCTTCATTGCCACCAATCATCTCCTTGCTATTGAACCAAAATTTTAGAATATATCAATCAAGGGAATGATATTCACTTTTAACTTTTCATATTCTCATTTTGTGGATCCAATGATGGAATCACAACCATGTATTACATAATCCCCATGTAATATAGTGGAAACAACGGTTTGGACTCTCTAAATAAAATGTTAGAGGATATGTACGGTTGAAGTGCGCAAAGGGGCACTTCACTTCTCTTAATGCCACCAAACATGGAGATATAAAAATCGTTTAATGTTAAGGTGTAGGGCTATTTTGCCATTACCATACAATTAAAGGCACATTGATAATAGGTGCGGAATCCGTACATCAAAGAATTCCTCATGGCCTTTGGAATTCCTTGATGTGGATTTACATGAATGAGGATTGCACATTGATATTGATACATATCTTTGCGAAAAAATTGGTTTAAATGTACAAACCAACACAAGTGAGGATTCCAAACCCTATAGAGGAAAGTCAAATCTTTTGTAAGTTCAATCTGGGCAATTTACCATTCCCAAATGTTAGTTTTCCAAAACTTTGTGGAGAAGTGGAAATATTTTCTTCAAGGATTTGGTTGCTAAACCTAACCCAAATGAACACACTAATTATGTATGGGATGTCATAAAACTTCAATTCAATGAGAGTTATTCCCACAATTATTCATCTCATTATTAGGTTTATGTTTTGTATTACAGTTTAGCCGAATTGGTTGGTTTAGCCAATAACCAGATTAGGTCAAAGATAATTTGGTCTTTGTATCGAAGCTTTTTTGGTGGCCAAGAGAGTATATATTACATATCCATGTAATTTGACTCAAGACTCTATGTACGAGATGTAGCAGACCTCTTCCTTGGGGTGTAAACTATGTAGGGCCATGTAGGGTATAGAAAGGTGTGAGCTTTATTTTCTATGGTGTTGACACATTAAATAAGTGAAAGAAAGGCATCTCTGCAGTAAACAAAGTAACAAAGTGTGCTCACCAGAGTTAAGCCTGAACCAAGTACAAGGTACCCACCAGGTACAAGTCATTTTATATCCAAAGTGGTACGAAGCCTGAGAATACCGATAATATCCAAAACAAAGTGGGCTAGCTGCAGACAGAAATATCGCACAAAGAGGTCCCAATCCCAATGTCATACTCAAAAAGGGTTAAAATCCGCGTGTGAGCATCACTACGGTGCGTTACCCATACTTTAGAGAATGCATTAAGAATACATGTATCAAATTCAAAATTCAAAGCCTTTTAAATCTCAAAAATAGTCAAGGGTTGCAATCACAATTAAACAACATATTCTCAAGATTTTGTCCACATTTGTCAGCATCTAAATTCCAACGATAATTAATGATCAATAATAAGTTTTACGAAAAATACATTTCATCATGATGGTGACAAGAAAACAAGACTAAATTTAGTATAACCATTATGTATTAGCATGTCAGAAGTAACAAAGTATCATGAAATCTAGAATTATTTTAATAGTTCACAATCTCACGTAATTAAATAAAAAAGAGACAAAGTTTGAAAACTCTATGGCTAAAGAACTATGGTAAAACTACTTGCCTTGATTGTAAGCGGTCGAAGAATTTGTCTTGTTCTAATTTGCGAGTCCGACGAGAGTTCCTTATAATGATATTTAGTAAATAAATTTAGCGATTGGGCCCAATGATTAGATTTATGCACTAATTACTCGACTTGGATCAGGTTTAGATGCAAGTCATGTACTTGGGCTCACATCATGAACAAAATGTATAAGTCAGGTTTGAGTACAATTTTTAGGTGAAATGAGTTGGTACACATTTGTTTTGTCTCCCGGTTGAATAATGCAATTGCGTCCTGAATAGTATAATACAATATGGCTTATTCAAGCATGAAGGTGAAAGGGATTGGACTTTGGGCCAGTAACTTGGAGTGGGCCAAATGAAGTGAACCGGGGACAAGAAGTGATGTGGAAAAACTAGTGAGTGGCTCCAAGAGCTTGGAGGCCTAAAGGGTAGCACGAGTGGGACCTGCGGTTGACAGGCGTTGTTTACATTCAACTGAGCATGGATTCGATAAATTCAACTGGATTTGACTAGTGTTTATCAGTGGTGAAGTAGTCAACGAATGGGCCTACGGACCTTGAATTATATTGATACACCAGATGGGTCACGAAAGCTGCAATCATATGCACTGCTTACTAATGGATGACATGTATTTGGAGATGGTACAAACGTTTACTGGATGTATGGGAATTACCCACTAGCTCTGTGGCAAGTCTTGACAAGTGGCCTATTGATGAAAACGGGGTGTTAGTGAAGATGGCTTGTTTGGCAAGGCTAAGATGCAGATGGATCCGGCGAGGTGGGTTGAGTCAGTCAAGAAACTGATATACCAGGCCTGGGTCTTAATAAAACAAGAATGAGTGGGTCATACAAGTCGGTTCATTGATCAGCAGCGAAGAGAAAAGAAATTCAGGACTTGGAATCCTGTTTGAGTTCTGCCTGAACGAGAAAAAGAAAAAGAATAAAGGTGAACGAGCGAGGAAGAACACTGAAGAGGAGAAGAAGAGAAGAAGAAACACAAGAAGGAGAAGAAAACCGGAATAGAACTGCACTGGTTCAGTTTCAGAGAAGCACAGAGGAAGCAAGGGAAGGAAAGGAGGAACAGAAGTAAAAAAGATGAGCAGAAAAGAAAAGAAAACCAGCAAGGAAGGAGAAGAAAGAGAAAGAAAACAGGAAAAGGAAGAAACAACGAGGGGGGAAAAGAGAAAACAAGAAGGAAGAAACGAACAGGGGAGGGACAAGAAACGGAACAAGAAGTGAAGGGAGATATCAGAGGAAACAGGAAGAAAAGATGAAGAGGAAAGAGAAAGATAGGTTGAGGTCGGTTCAGGAACAGGGGGAAAGAAAACAGGAGAAGGAGAAGAAAACGGGAAACAGCGAAAAGAAGAAGACAGAGAAGAAAAGCATGAAACAGGAAGAAGAAGGAGATGGCAGTGGGTTCTTGTGCTGAGTTCAGTGGTGAGCAGAGGAAAAAAGAAAGCAGGGAGGAGAGAATCCGAGAGCAGAAACGGAAACAAGATGAAGAAGATGGGTGAAGTTTGTTTGCAGTCAAGAATCAAGAGAGAGGAGGAAAACAGAAACAGAATGAAGAAGAAAGAAACGGAAACAGAAGAAAAAGTGTTGGGAAAAGCGGCGCAACGGAAACTAACCGCGATCAACGGATCTACTACGATCTACGCAAGCAATTACACCCATCAAGCAATCACACACATGACACAGCAGTTTTAGGTGGTTCGGCAATCTTGCCTACGTCCACGGGAGGAGAGAACTCATCTACTATGATCCCATCTCAATCCCCTCAGGATCTAGGGTTACAGTACATCAATATATATAGTTCCCGCTTTCTTGGCCACCAAGAAAACCCATACACAATGACTAAAATACCCCTAACCCTGAGCCTTGGTTCTGGCTAAACCAGACGACCGATCCGGCTAAACCGGAATACAAGACACAACCCAACAATCTCCACCTTGGCTTGGATTCCACAAATCCTCAGAGCCACCTTGAGATAACCGATAATGTCTTCGTCCTCCCGTACCTCGCTGAAAGGTACGCCTCCGCACCCGCTACGATCGAGCGCGGTTCCTGCACCCCCTTAGCTAGGGGTGCACCCACATTCTTATCAATGTGGTGTAACGATCAAGTCCAAGCGTGGCTTGAACTTCTCTTTCATCGACTTGCCAAACACCATCTCGGTTTTCCGAAGTGATCCAGTCCTTCTGTTGCCATCCTTGCTAGCATCCTTGCAACACGATGACTTCTCACCTTCATCTGGAAAAGAAAAAGTAACCCTCCTTTTAACTGCACTTTTCTTTGGGCCCGCAGTATTGAGGATCTGCCGCACTTTGCCTTCCTGGTGTTCCTGCAGTTTCGGTTCTCTGTTAATGGCCTTCTTGGAAATGTCTGTTGCACCATCTTCCAATTTTCCACCTAACTCCACCTCAACTAAACCTTCGAAGTGCTCTTCATTTGTTGCCACATGCATGCATCCTTGCAACACAATGAACCTAACTTCCGTCCGTCAAGACAAAACTGAAGACCTCCCCGAATCCGGATCTCACTGGTACCTTGTGAATCCTTCCTTCTGTCTCCATCCCGGTGTTCTTTCCGTCAAACCTGCAACTGTCCTGTTCTAGCCTGTTCTGGTGGGTTGGGCACAGTACATGCGGGTTGGTATGACCCGATGCTTAAACCGGCTTACTCCGACCTGAACAAAACTACCTTTTCTTCTCCGAGAAAATCATCTCCGTTCAGGGCTTCCTGGATTTCCACTAGATGATATCATTGAAGATCCATCAATCCATCTTCCAATGATCCGTCGCATCTAACTCCACCTGAACCACAGATTTCCCCCCATGTTATTTGATGTCTCCTTCACTGCTCCACCTGAAAAAGCATACCCTATCAACCTGTAGAGATTTCTGACCATCTCACCCTCCATGATGACCAATGTTCCCTTTTCTCCGGTCGTCCTCTGTTCAGCCACGACGAACCCGGCTAACCCGGAACCTGGGTGTCTTCAACCTCTGTGTCTGTCCTCTGCAACCGGACAGAGTTGAAGACGGTACTTGCAGAACGCCCTCTGCTACGGCTCCGGTGGACTGCACGGGGAACCGGCGACAGCGGTGGCCGAGACGGCGACGACGACGATCGGCTTCCGGCGACTGGCGGAAACTCAGGAGATTGCAGCGGCAGCAGACTTTTTCAGCATCTTGGTTTCTTCTCCAAGAAAATTCGGTCTTCTTCTCTGCAAACCACAGAACCGATTTCCACTTCAAACTGATGGATCCGGACACATCCTCTTCTCCCACGCAAATCCTAGATCCGTTAATCGCAAAACCCGAGCGATCTCAACCTCGCTCTGATACCACTTGTTGGGAAAAGCGGCGCAACGGAAACTAACCGCGATCAACGGATCTACTACGATCTACGCAAGCAATCACACCCATCAAGCAATCACACACATGACACAGCAGTTTTACGTGGTTCGGCAATCTTGCCTACGTCCACGGGAGGAGAGAACTCATCTACTATGATCCCATCTCAATCCCCTCAGGATCTAGGGTTACAGTACATCAATATATATAGTTCTCGCTTTCTTGGCCACCAAGAAAACCCATACACAATGACTAAAATACCCCTAACCCTGAGCCTTGGTTCTGGCTAAACCAGACGACCGATCCGGCTAAACCGGAATACAAGACACAACCCAACAAAAAGAAGGAACAGAACGGAAGGAAGGAAAGGAAAAACGGTGGAGAGGGAATCAGTGGGAAAGAAGAGAAACCAAGGAAGAGTGGGAACAATAGAAGGGGAGGAAGATGAGCAGGAACGGATCCGGTAAGGGAGGAGATTAGAGAAAAAAAAAACGGTGCAGCAAAGAAGAAAAGAGAACGATGGAAGGGAAAGCAGAGATGGGCACGAGGAAGAGAAGGGAAGAGAGAAGAAAGAAGGAAATAGGAAAAGAAAAGCCAGCAAGGAAAAGGAGTCAGGGAGAAAAAACAGGAGAACAAAAGACAAACGATGGAAAGGAAGAAGAAGAAACAATTTCAGTGGAAAAAGGAAGAAAAGAAGCAATTGGGCAGTGGCTGGTCAGGGCAGAAACAGGAGGAGGAAAGGAAACGGATGAAGAAGATGGGACAGGTTCTGCAATGGGTTCCTCGGTGAGGAACAGTGAGAGAAAGAAAAAAGAGGAAGATGAGGAAGAAGAGAAGAAGCAAGGAGAAGACAAAGGAAGAAGCAGAGGAGAAATTAGGGAGAGAAGACGAAGATGGGCTCACGAGCTGCAGCAGAGGAGAAAAGGAAGAAGAACGAGAGAGGGCCAGAAAGAAGAGAAGAAGAAAACAAGGAAGAGGGTGAGGTGCTCGGTGGTCTTGGGTTTGGTTCGGTCTTAAAGAGAGGGAGAATGAGAAAGATCAGATGAAGAGAAACAGAAGAAAGAAGGGAGAAAGAAAGAAGGAACGAAAGAAAGGAGAGGAAGTGACAGAGCAACTGTGAGGAAGAAGACGATGACTGGGTTTTCCCTGGGCCGGGCTCGGCTACGGCGGGTCTGGCTCGACAGAGGTTGTTGGCATGGCCTGTAAGGTAATGACTAGGCGGGCCTCACAGAAGGATGATGTTGACAGCAGTGTCTGGATGCATATGAAGGTGGTGATTTAAATGGCATGGCATGGATGATGAAATTGAAATCCACATTACCATGATAGGAAATCAAGTAGCCAACTATAATGGTAACTTTCTAAAAGAAATAGAAAAAGAAGAGAAAATCCATACCTTAAGAAGAGATGAAACTCTATACTAAAGAGGGAGAGGACTTAGGTCAGTAAATGTGATTTCAATAGAGGAGAGTGTTTCCCATCTATAAAAAGATAAAAGTAAGGTTTCAAAAGAGTTTTAGCCTTATCCAACTTAGTTAAAGAAGTTTAATTCAAATGTAATTTTATCCTCCAATAGAGTTAGGATAAGTTCAAACAATCTAAAGGTTTAACCCAAGTAAAATTTAAATTTTGAGCACAACTCTAACATTTGCATACTCTGGTAACTTATGCGACCCACAAAATAACTTATGGGATCCCCAGAATAATTAAGTAATTATTTAAATTTAAATAGCATCAAATAATAATAATAATAACATGTGGAGTCCATCAAGATTAAATCAATAGTCAAGATTAATTCTAATTTAAAATAAAAAAATTCGAGTTGTTACTCATTACGTATGGCAGGATGCTGTGAGAATAAGATTAAGATCTATGAAGATTGAGGAGCTAAGTATTAAAGGAGCGGGAGTCCCTGTAACAAATTGTCCAGTATCTTTCATAGTGAAATTGAGCAAGATGCTCATAGCTCGTAAAGGTAGCATTTATAGTGAACCACATAAAATCTGCGTTATGATTGCATGTTTTTCTTCTTCTCTATGTGTGTGATGATGTTAATGTAATTGCCCTTGATCTGATATAACAACAACAATTAGTAATAGTGCTTCTGCATGTGTATTACAATTGGTATCAAAGTCATGACGTAGATTCTAAGGTACTTAAAAGGCACAGGAGACTTGGGGATTCTACTTGAAATAAAACAGGGATCAAAGTTTGTAGTTGGATATATAAATTATGATTTTGCAGGGAACCTAGACAAGAGAACATCTACTACAGGATATGTTTACACGCTTTCTAGCAGACCGATAAGCTGGAGGTTGGTATTTCAGCCTACAACTGCATTATCCACTACAGAGGCAGAATACATGGCAACTTCAGAGGCTTCTAAGGAAGCAATCTTATTTAGAGGTTTGGTAAATGACATGGGTATAAGAGCGTAGTTCAGATTGCTCAAAGTTTTTGCGATTGACGGATTGGATGTGAGTGGAAGAAGAGTTTCAATGGTGATGTCTGGATCCAAATTCCATTACGCCGGAACAGATTTGGAGTCAAAGAAGAAGAGAGGAGGCTCTTTGTCGGAGTAGAGAATCGGATCTGATTTGGCCAGATCAGACTGGTTTTGCTGCCGCATTGCTGATTCGGGATAGGAGAAGACAGAGAGCACAAGGCCTCTCAGATTGGGTTTCCCAAAGGTAATCAGAAGTAAAGATTGCCTGTGATCTAATGTGGCCCATACATTAGAGAAGAAGACCGAGATTAAGGGGCTTTGGTCTTCACTGGTTTGCTGTTCACAAAGTGGGCCACAGTTGCTGTCGCCAGTGTTACAGGGCTGATCGGAAAGAAGAAAAGAAAGGTTCATGAGGAAGAAGACCGGATTGGATTCGAACTCTTGGTTTTCTTCATTGATATGAGATAGGAAGAAGAAATGTTGAAGATCTTTATCGCATGAGAAGAAGATTGAAGAAGATGGTGCTGATTTTAGTGCAAACAAAGGGTTTTGGGTATGTCCACAGTGGTCGCCGGAGTGCACGTCGTCGCCATCGTTTGCCCTCCAAAACCACCACTGCGATCCTTGATCCTCACCGGATGTCACCGTCGCTAGCCATCCCCATCTATAGCTGCCAAGCAAAAGTGGAGAGGCCTTGGCGTTGCAAGGCCCCTGTTGCTGACCAAAAGATGAAGAAGAAGGTCCTTTGGGCCTGGATTCTCTAGGTCGGGCTAGGTCAGGTTGGGTATACCTAACCCGTGAGGCCAAGTCAATCCCAACTAGTAGTCAGGTCTGTTCGGGTCAGGTTAGGCCAACCTAAACCTGTGTGCAAAGCCCAGTCCAGTTAGCCAGGTAGCAGCAGTTGCTAACATCAGCACACATCAGTAAGCAAGTACGGTCAAAGTTAGTGTGACTGAATTTGACGGCTAAAAAGTTTTTCTACGATATCTTAATCATTTAATGTCCAATCAGAGATTCATTTATGCCTACAGACTTGTTTTGAGCATATCTAGCAGTAAAAGAGGGAGATTGGTTGTTTGATGGTCAACAAGGAGGTTTGATTGATCAGAGAGTAGAAAATTATTTCTACGATATCGGAATCAATCGGAGTCAATTTTAGATATGTTTCTTTCAGAGTGATCATGTTGATTGGATCTTTATAGTCGTGCTGAAAGTGGGGCATTTTATAGGTGCTTTAGATATCAACATCACACGGACTCATTAATGGATTCAAACCTTTGACTCGACGTGGAGTATGATAAGAAAAAGTTTGTAACATCGATGAAATGATGTACCTTCAGCAAGGTATGGGAAGACATAGACAGGTTTTTCCAATGTGGCTCAAAGATCTATTGAATTCAAGCCAATGTGGAGATTGGTAGGTTTATGTCTTATATTCCGGTTTAGCCGGATTGGTTCATTGGTCTAGCCAATTACCAAGTTAGGGTTAAGGATAATTTGGTCTTTATACCGGAGCTTTCTTGGTGGCCAAGAAAGCATACATTATATATTCATGTAATATGACCCCAGACTCTATGTAGGAGACGTGGCAGATCTCTTCCCTGTAATGAAAACTACATAGGGCCATGTAGGGTATAGCGAGGTGCAAGCTCTCTTTCCCGTGGTGTTGACACATCATGTATGACAAGGTGCTGTGAGAGTAAAATTAAGTCCTATGAAGATTGAGGAGTTAAGTATTAGAGGAGTGGGAGTCCTTTTAACGAATTGCCTAGTATCTTTCATAGTGAAATAAAGTAAGATGCTCATAACTTGTGGAGGTAGCCTTTATGGTGAATCACGTAAAATTTATATGTCATAATTGCATGTTTTTCTTCTTCTCTATGTGTGTGATGATGTTACATAATTGCCTTTGATCTGATCTAACAACAACAATTAGTAATAATGCTTCCGCATGCGCACTACACTCATACAAATCAAATAGTAGGGTCAACTCTTTCTTGGGAGTTAAATTTTATGAAATTCCATGAATGGTGAGGGCTTCTCTAAAACAAAGCTAGATGACTCGAATTTCTTAGAGCCACACTTCCACATGTTAATCCACTGTAAGATTAAGCATAGGATCTGATGCATAAAACACACACACACATATATCCATATGTATATATATATATATATGCATATATATATATATATATATTGCAGAGCCACACATATAATTGTTTATATATTATTTATGCCATTTATTTTTTTATCAATCATGTGCTAAAAGCATTTGTTATTGGAGTAAAACTTAAACCTATTTTATTATATAGGAGTAAAGAGTTTCTAAATTAGGATAAAATCACCATAGCTTTCATGGTAGCAAACCCTCTCAATTTATACTAGACAATAACAACTCTTAGCAACATCTATGACCTAATTGTTTGTAGTAAAATATATAGGAATTGAATTTATAAGTGATTATTTACTTTCCATCTTACTTTAATTTTATTTTCATAGAAGGAAAAGTTATTTGATATCCCTTTTTTAAAATTCACCTTTGTCTTCATTTTCAACCGCTTGTAGCATAAATGATATGTATTCAATTCTTATGTATATGATCTCTTAAGTTAACCAATAACCCTTTATGCAACACCCACTCTATGCCGTCAATGTGGAGCTACAAAGGGCTTTAGCCAATTTTTATCCCACAAGAGTCCCACACAAATAAAATATGGGTCTTTAACCACCCCCACATGATAAGGACAGTGAACTCCTACTTGAATGGTAGAGCTTGAATATCCAACACAAGTGTCATGCAAGAGTCCTATAGTGAAAAATAATTTGTCATTTTGCATCAAGAGTCAACTAGTTTCAATCCATCAACAAGATCTAATCGGCGTTATCCGAGTACTATGTGTAGCCACGTATATAATTTCTAAGGAATAGTCCTTTCTCATCAGAATCGGATAACCGCCAAGGGTAGAGGCTAAAGGTCCGAAGGCTAAACTGGTGAGGTATACCTTTGGTCATAAAATATATATATATATATAGAGTATACCCACTTGGTTGTCAATTTGATTTAATCTTTATCTGCTAACTTGCTCCTACAACAAAACATGAATACATTGTATACAGTGTGAATGCATGGAATCTAGAGTTCCTTGTAAAAGTGCAAAAGGCATCAGAATCTTCATGAGAAACAATTTTTTTCAATGTTAATGAGAAATAGTTTTAGGAATTTTTTTATTTAATTTTTGAA
The DNA here is from genome assembly GCA_037013555.1 of Sextonia rubra. Taxonomy (NCBI): domain Eukaryota; kingdom Viridiplantae; phylum Streptophyta; class Magnoliopsida; order Laurales; family Lauraceae; genus Sextonia; species Sextonia rubra. Next base: position 57,970,906 of record JASUAD010000008.1, on the reverse strand, counting down.
AAAAATAAAAAACTTCAATTTTCGTGATTTCATATTTTCTCTTTGCGTAAACTAAATTTTACCTCTCATGTTTAAACTTGTTTTTCAAATTGTGAGATTGCAAAAAGTAATTTTCTTTTTTATTTTTTATTTTTTTATTTTTTTACTAGGATGCCTTTAAAAATCAAACTTACTCTACTCACACACCAGTGTTCCTAAGAACTCAAAGTCTATAATCAAGGGACGCAAAGAGACATTTATTACTTCTTAAGCATAAATTTGTTTTTTTTTGTTTTTTTTTTGTTTTTTGCAAAAATTTGAAAAGAAAATGTTGACACTGACTAATCTACATAAAAGGGCTTTGTTCTAGTGAAAATTGTTCTCACGGAGTCAAAGTATGAACTTTTTATATGGTTCACTTGTGGGTTCTATATGGGATGTGACCAGGGGATGAAAAGATCTATATGGGAGTACTACAAATATCAATTTTGACCATAATCCCTTACCTATAACCCATTCATCTGTGGCACACAGGTTTAGTAGGTTCATATTAAAAACAATTCAACCATCTATCAAATGGTTAAATCCATTCAAATGGGTGTCAAACCTTGAGATTAGTGATTATCAGGAGGAGTCTCTATCTATTTATGGTTTGGATGGGTTGCTAGGTGGGCCTCACTAATAGTTCTCCTATAAACATGGTGAGAACTAGTTCTTATTTGAATATTTCTTCTACATAAAATTATTTTCACTTGCATAGAAAATCGCTCTCCAAATGTATTTTTGTAGGCTTCCATGAAGTACCTTTTCTACAACATAATTGTGTATGTGATAACAAATAGTTCACTCTATTATATGCAAATTTATTTCAATATGTTTGTGAAAATTTCCTTTTGGACTATATTCACGAGACGGTCGATCTCAGTGGCACTATAGACTTTTTTCTCTTCCATTGAAAGGGACTGAGAAAATAGATTTGATTTTTTCTTTTTTTCACACAAAAAAGCACCGCATCAAATAATGAAAAATGAAAAACATGAAAAATCAAAAGCTTTTCCATACTATTAAGGATCCTTAAGAAAACCGATTTGATTTTTACTTTTTTTACACAAAAAAGTACTGCATCAAATAATGAAAAATGACAAACATGAAAAATCAAAAGCTTTTCTATGCTATTGAGGATCCTTAAGAAAATCAATTTGATTTTTTCTTTTATTCACACAAATAAGTACTGCATCAAATAATGAAAAATGAAAAACATGAAAAATCAAAAGCTTTTCTATGCTATTGAGGATCCTCAATATTACACAAACATTTTACTGCATAAAAAATAGGTAGTATAATATTTATATTTTTCTTAATAACGGAAAGAGCACAAATGTCTGGGTGGTGTAGTTGGTCATCACGCTAGTCTCACACACTAGAGGTCCCCGGTTCGAACCCGGGCTCAGACATTATTGTTTTAATTATATATTTTTTTTCCTGTAAGGCTCCCACATTGGAGAACTCAGGACCAGAAGTGGAAAGAATGATTCTGACAACAACACTAATGGAGTGAAATAAGTAGCAATTTTTTGCAAACATTTCCAAATGAAAAGCTTTAGCTTTGTATCTTCTTAGCAGAGATTGCAATGGATGTAGGGGTGCTCATTGGCTGGTTGGGCCGAGCCTAAAGCTATAAGTAGCTGGTCCATATAAAATTTATTAAGCCCAAGCTCGGCCGATATATTAATCGGGCCTAGCCTTATTAAGCAGCTTGAGCATCTGTCATGCTCTACCTCACCACACAGGGGGCACCACAGCTCCAAAGAATATGCATATCATCAGGTGCCAGAGAGCATTATTACTCTTACCAGGGATAACAAAGATCCAAACCAGCACTGTATCGATTTGCTATAAAAATATAATGATCTAACTTTCTACTAGTATGCCTTAAAACTTGGAGTCCCCATCTCTCCATTTGTTACTTAGTGGGCTAAAGCACGGGTAGACACAATTGTAATCATGCGGTGTGGTCTCACCTGCGTTTGACACTTCAAAGTTTTTACTTCTTTACTTGATCATCAGCCATCGCCCCTGCAGCCAGCGAAAATTGTAAGTACGCCATTGGGGTACAGGTAAGAGTAGGTATAAACAATTACAATATATCTTATACAAATCAGTCAAAGAAGACTGTACTGCATCATAAAATTTAATTTAATTTCCACAATCCTCACTGTTTGGTATTCCCCGAGAAGACCGACTACTTACGAGCCCAAAGAGTAACACCTGCCAACCATCTGCAACCAGTAACTTGATCATTACACTTCTGACACTGTAATTTCCACTCCAAATGAACACCTACAACTGGTCCAATAAGAGCAGCATTGTTTAACTATCCAAGCTAAGGGTCATCAATTGGCCCGTTACCCACCCGTTCAAGCCCGCCGGCCTGACGGATTCTAGCCTGGCCTCAGCCCAGTCATTGGGTGGGCTGGCCCATCCGGAATGCTATTTGGGTTGGGCTAAGACTTAGAGTTTTAAGCTGTTGGCCATGTGGGTCCAGACCATGATTGGGTTCAAATCTGGGGTGGTTTCCTAATGTATTAGGAATTTCCTATTTTACTAAATAGTAGTTTTTTAATGGGTTAGGACTTTCCTTTTTTTTTTTTTCTTAAGATAGAGTTCTTGGGGGATAAGGATGTACTGGTTATATATATGAGATGTAATCTGTAACCCTAGATGCAGACAGTCAGAGAGGCTGAGATTCCAAGGCTGTGGTTTCACAGATTGGAGGAGAACCCAGTGGAAATTGGTTTCCCGTGGACGTAGGCATCGTTGCCGAACCACGTAAATCTTCTTGTCTTCTTGTGTGGTGATTGGTTGATCTTGCTTGAGTTTGCACACACGCGCAAAACAAGTGGTATCAGAGAGATTGATTGTGCGTGGAAGATCAACGGGAAGAGGAGAGATCAAGGTTGATCTCTGCTGGGCCACACGTCAATCGGAGATCTCTGTTTGAAGACAGAGAAACCGATTCGGGAAGAAGAAGAAGTGAAAGGGTTCGACTGCTGCGGATCTTCATCGGAAAAGGGAAGATCGGACGAACCGGTTCTGAGGAAGAAGACCGGAGAAACGTCGGTTCTGAGGAAGAAGACCGGCGCAGTAAATCGTCGCTGCGGAGAGAAAAAAAAAAAAAACTGCACGTCGCCTGCCGTTTACCGGCCGCCGTAGCCATCACCGTCGACGTCGCCGACGCCGCCGTCTCCCATCGCCGCTGGTCGCCGGACCAGGCCTTCGGAGAAGAAGCGCCGCCGGCTGCTGCAACCGGGTTGCAGCATCGCGTTGCAGACGCAGGGCAGGACTGGGTTGAAGACGACCCAGTTAACTGGGTCGGTTGGGTCGGGTCGGGTCAGTCTAACTGACCCGCGTTAACGTCTAAGCCCAGCGCCCTTTCTCGGGTTGGGTTCAGTTTCGGGTTGGGTCCGAACCAACCCACAGTTCAGCCCAGTTCAGACAGCAGTGCAGTTCGGGTTGGGTCGGGTCAACCTGAACCCGGAAACAGACGGTCCAGCCCGTCAGACGCCCGCAGACGTCAGCAGCGTGACGTCATTAGGCTGACGTCAGCCCACGTCATCGGACACGCGGTCAACGGCCAGAGTTGACCAGATTGACGGCAGAAACTTGTTTCTGCGATATCTTGATCATCCGACGTCCGATCGGAGATCCGTTTGCGCCTACGGACTCGTTTCGAGCAGATCTACGTGTTAGTGGAAGAAGATTGGCTGTTTGACGGTCAACAAGGAGTTTGACCAAATCAGAAGCGCAGAAAACCGTTTTTTGCGATATCGGAGCCATCCGGGGTCGGATTTCAGATCCGTTTCTTCCAGCGTGCTCTTATTGACGAGATCTACAGCTTGGTGCAGGAGTTGAGGTCAGTGTTAATTATTTGTTTTTCCTGTTACTTAATTTGATTAAGATGGAAAACAATACTATCAATACTACCATGGTTAAGCTCAACCATTCCAATTGGTTGATCTGGAAACCGAAGATGGAGGATATTCTCTATTGTAAAGACCTCCATGATCCCGTTGAGGGGGATAGTGCCCGACCGAAAGATATGCAAGATGCTGATTGGATCAAATTGCATAGAAAAGCGATTGGTCACATCAGACAGTGGGTTGATAACAGTATATTTCACCACGTGTCTAATGAAACCAATGCGAATACCCTTTGGAAAAAGCTAGAAGCAATGTATGATAAAAAGACCTCGGTGAACAAAACCTTCTTGATCAGAAAGTTTGTAAACATGAAATTCAAGGATGGTGGTCAGATCGAAGATCACATCAATGAGTTTCAAAGTGTGGTAAATCAGTTAGCCACTATGAAGATGATCCTTGATGATGAGATGCAAGCTTTGTTGCTTCTGAGTTCTTTGCCAGATACATGGGAGACATTGGTTGTTTCCTTGAGCAATTCTACTCCAGATGGTGTGTTATCTATGAGTCAGGTTACCAGTAGCCTACAGAATGAAGAAACAAGACGGAAATCTGCAGGGACAGATAATGCACAGGCCTTTGTTACTGAGAACAGGGGGAGGAGTAAGAGTAGAGGTCCAAAGGGGGGTCGTGGCAAGTCTAGAGGTGAATCACAGTCTAAGTCTAGCGGTGAATCACAAAGCAAGAAAAAGTCTGTAAAGTGCTTTTTCTGTGGCAAGATGGGCCACATCAGGAAAAATTGTTTTGCCATGAAGGAACAGAAAGGATCCAATAATGAGAAGAAGAATGACAATGATAACACTACAGCTACTTTGGAACAGGAAGTAGTGGTGCTCGTCGGCGATGATGATAAGTGTTTGAGTATTGCAGATGGTCAGATTGAGTGGGTTGTTGACACAGCAGCATCCTACCATGCTACTCCCTGCAGGGAGATGTTCACGACGTACAAAGCAGGTGACTTTGGTACTGTGAAGATGAGCAACACGAGTCATTCAGATATTGTTGGTATCGGTGATGTCTGCATTAAAACCGATATTGGTTACACAATGACGCTGAAAGATGTGCGACATGTTCCTGATCTGCGGTTGAATCTGATTTCCGGGACTGCATTGGACCGTGCTGGTTATGAGAATTACTTCGGAAATGGCAGATGAAAGCTCACTAAAGGGTCTCTTGTTATTGCGAGAGGAACAGCAGGTAATACTCTTTATAAAACACAAGTCAAGCTGTGCAAAGATGCGTTAAATGCAGTTCAAGACAATTCCTCTCTGAATCTGTGGCATAAGAGGCTTGGTCATATGAGTGAGAAAGGCTTGCAGATGTTGGCAAAGAAGGATTTAATTCCTTGCTCCAAAGGTATATCCCTTGACCCTTGTGATTATTGTTTATATGGTAAACAGCATAGGGTTGCTTTCTCTTCGACATCAAAATTGAAATCACATGTGTTGGATTTGGTATATTCTGATGTTTGTGGTCCCATAGAGGTAGAATCATTGGGTGGCAATAAGTATTTTGTCACATTCATAGATGATGCATCCAGGAAAGTCTGGGTTTATCCGTTGAAATTAAAAAATCAAGTATTCCAGATGTTTCAACAGTTTCATGTCCAGGTTGAAAGAGAAACAGGTAAACTCTTGAAGTGTCTCCGTTCAGATAATGGGGGTGAATACACATCCAACCAGTTCAAAAGCTACTGCTTGAAGCATGGCATTTGACATGAAAAGACAGTTCCTGGTACTCCACAGCACAATGGTGTGGCAGAGAGAATGAACCGCACTATTCTTGAGAAGATGAGATGCATGATAAAATTAGCACGGTTGCCTAAGTCATTCTGGGGTGAAGTCGTTCTGACTGCCGTTTATCTGATTAACAGATCCTTCTCAGTTCCTTTGAATTATGATCTTCCAGAGAGAAGATGGACAGGTAAAAATGTTTCCTATTCACATCTGAAGGTGTTTGGGTGTAAAGCGTTTGTACATGTACCAAAGGAGCAGCGTTCCAAGTTGGACGATAAGGCAGTGAGTTGCATCTTTCTTGGTTATGGTGGAGATGAGTTTGGCTACAGATTATGGGATCCAGAGAAGAGGAAACTTATCAGAAGTAGTGTCACAACCCGAGCCCAGGGACCGGGGGTCAGAGAAAATCTAACCAATGACACACGTACTCCCGTGCATGCACACCTGGACCCCGTCCAAGCATACACACACAAGGGATCATTCACACGTGCAAACAACTGTACGCGGAAGCTGTACGTATCAAGGCATACCACAATATACCAAAAGACATAGGAGATTACAAACGATCATGAGCTGATAACAATAACAATAACAAAATACAGGAACGTATGTTACGGAAGAGGGCTCCCAAAAATCAAAATACAATATACAGGTATCACTCGAAGCCCTTAGTGCAATTACAGAAAAATCCCCTCAATAGACTCCAACACAAGGAATGGGGAAAACCAAAATGATGCAAACCGTACTCTGGAGGATGGATCAAGTCCACTCCTCTAGGCCGGAGGGGGCCTCGCGAGCCTCTCCTGCAGTCGGGTCGACCGACGCAGGATCGGAAGAGGGATCTGAGCCTGCAACACACAAGACAAACGTATAAGTACAACGACTTAGCAAAGTATAAGCCAACAAGAAGATAACACGAATTGTGTCTAAAACTGAAGAATACCGAACAATAGTCATAATGCAATATCCATAGAAATTTTGTCTGTATACTAAACAATTATGCAAACGAATAAGCATGCTATCAGAATCATAAACAGGTAACAATCAAGTGGCTACTACATTGGCCATTTTCTCCCTTACGAGAGCAATCAGGATGAGAACACCAGCGACCGGGCCAGGGTACGCATGGGTCTCTAGTTCCCGGGGTCCGGAGTCCCAGGACAATCACACTCTGCAGAGGCAAACACTTAAACTAAACCAAAGTTAACCCCGTCGGGTATCCTAAGGCTGAGGCTCAGTAGTGCCAAGACCAATCACAATCAATCGGATGATGCACCTCAATCAATCAATCAATCATGTCATATCACTTATCACTTACAAATCTCACATATCATGCTGAACAAACAATAGGAAGTGCATCGCATAGACTGATACTGAATGTACATAAACTGATACGGATACTGAATGTACATAAGCAATTACAGGAAGTGCTGACAATGAGTATTAATCACAATTACTGACTCATAACTGATGCAAGTACTCCAATGGAGCAACGGTATAACACAATACACAATAATAGAATGGTTCCACCCGGGCTTCGCTCTGGGGTTGCTGCATTTCCCACAGAATCGAGAGGTCCAGCGTAGAACACATAAGAGGGCATAAACAGTAATCAATATGCTGTACAACTCAAACCAATCCAGTACTTATACGAATCAAGGATCCATTACAAGCCAATCCTACACTAAGTATCCAGTGTCTCTAACCGTGCATGTTGATGTAGTTTTAAGTTATCCGATGCACCATTGTCTAGTGTTGCAGTGTCTCGAGTGTGCATCGAAGTCCCTTAAACCAACACCCATGGGGAGGTGCTAAACAGCTGGATACAAGCATGAATGATTCACAGCCCTTGAGATCATTCATGTCATTCAAACATTCCATTGGGCATGTCCAGGTTAGCTACATTCTAACATGAAAGTCATATACGGTCTTTTGCTTAAACCTAGTCCCTTTTCATTCAATTCTCAGGGTCTCACGGTGTAGCCGTAGGTAACCTTACGGCTTAGCCGTGGCATCTTACGGCTTAGCCGTAATATGCACTGCGGCTGAGCTGAGGTTCCCCAAATATCCCTTCGGATTTACGGCTTAACCGTATTTTGCTCTACGGCTCAGCCGTATCTTGGTCCACGGCTTAGCCGTAAGACAATGTACGGCTTAGATCAGGCTGGGCCGTAGAAGAATGTCAAATTGCCAACATCCAGTTATTTTCAGCTAACAGTCTGTACTGTTCTACGGTTTGGTTTACGGTTGGGTCTCGGCTTAGCCGTAAGCCATTTTACGGCTTAGCCGTAGCACATTTCACGGCTTAGCCGTGAGTGCACGGACTCATTTTTCTGAACTTGTTACAGTCACACAGAAAGTGCACAAAACAGCTGGAAACCGGAAGAAAACAGCAAAATGAGCTGAATAGAGCTGTCTAATACGGAGAAACACAATGAAACATAAAAACAAGACGATCAAATCACTATCAATCGATGTTCATACAACTTGGGCTTATACTTGCCTCACGGACGAAATCCACACGCTGATTGGCTCAGTCCACCGGGAACACACGCACAAACGAGCTCCTTTCTTCCTCCCTCAAGCACAGAAACAGAAAGGAGAAGGAGAGAAAGAGAGCTGTCGAGAGAGAGAGACAAACAGAGAGCGAGAGAGACGATCGAGAGAGAGACAGGGAGTTGGTGGGATTTTTTATACTTAATTTGAGTCGAAATTACATTTAAGGCCAAATAGCTTATGCAAATAGCAGTTTGAGTCAAATGACAGTCCAACGAGAGCAAACGAACTCATTCGGATTCAAGACAGTTACGACAAACGACAAGCTCAACGAAATACACGCGCTAACGTCAAATTGACGCGAAACTGACAAAGTCAATCAAAAGCCAAAATTACGAAAAAGGGCTCGATCTACTTAGACCAAGTCAAACTCAACCCAACGATCTCTCTACGAGTCAAAACCAAAGGAAAACCAAATCAAAACACTCTTAGCGATAAAAACACACGAAATTACGCACTAATCCGGTCAACTCGGGTCGGAGTGTTACATCCTCCCCCACTTGGACATCATTCCGTCCTCGGAATGAACGCGTACCTGAGCAAACAGATAAGGATACTGTCGTGCCATCTGATCTTCTAGTTCCCACGTGGCTTCATCAGGTCCATGATGTTCCCAAAGTACCTTAACCCATCGAATAGTCCTCGTACGCAAGAGCTGTTCTCTAGTCCCAACAATACGGAGCGGACGCTCAACGTATGACGCATTAGGTTGCATCTGAATGTCATCGTAACGAATCACGTGCGTCGGGTCTCGAACATACGTGCGAAGCATAGACACATGAAAAACATCGTGTACTCCAGAAAACTCCACGGGTAGAATCAATCTGTACGCTAGATCACCAATCCGGCTCTTGATCTCAAATGGACCCACATATCTTGGCGCTAACTTGCCTTTTTGACCGAATCGTACCGTACCCTTCATCGGTGAGACCTTCAAGAATACCCAATCTCCAACCTGAAATGTCAAGGTTCTTCTACGCGTATCTGCATAGCTCTTCTGTCTCGATCGGGCAATCTTCAAATTGTCAATCACTTTCTGAACTTTCTCTGTAGTCTCAACAATGATTGTCGGTCCGTGGAAACTCCTTGTTCCAACTTCTTCCCAGCAAACAGGACTTCTACATTTCCGTCCATACAGAGCTTCATAGGGTGCCATTCCAATACTCTCGTGGAAACTGTTGTTATACGCAAACTCGCACAACGAGAGATGCAAATCCCATTCTTTCTCGAAATTCAGCACACTGGCCCGTAACATGTCCTCGAGCGTCTGAATAGTTCGTTCTGACTGTCCATCAGTCTGCGGGTGATACGCCGTACTGAAGCTCAACTTCGTTCCCATGGCTTCCTGAAATGCTCTCCAAAATGAAGAAACAAAGCGGCTATCTCGATCTGACACAATCGACACGGGCGTACCATGTAATCTCACGATCTCATCAACGAACTTCTTCGCCATCTCGGAAAATGTCATGCCTTTCTTGAATGGAAGAAAATGGGCTGTCTTCGTCAGTCTGTCCACGATCACCCAAATGGCACTGTTCTTCTTGCTCGTCAGGGGTAGACCCGAAACAAAGTCCATCAAAATGTGCTCCCATTTCCACTGGGGAATATGCAATGGATGTAAGGAACCTGGAGGTCTCTGATGGTCAGCTTTCACCTTCTGGCAAGTCAAACATCTGGCAACAAACCCAGCAATTTCTCTCTTCATGTTGTTCCACCAGAATCTGTCCTTGAGAGCTCGGTACATCTTCGTACTTCCAGGATGCATAGAGTAACGTGCATGGTGTGCTTCGGTCATCAAACTCTCCTTTAAAGCATCTACTGCTGGCACACATAATCTGCTCCTGAAATACAAAACATCACCCTCCAAACGAAAGTCTGGTCGATCTGCAATGCTATCCCGAATTCGCTTCAACATCGCATCTTCAAACTGCTGGTCTTTAATACGCTGAATAATATCAGGCTGAAAGCTCACTGTACTGGCAAGTGTCAAACGGTTCTCCACCGATTGCAGTTCCACTGGCTGTGCGTGCCTCACAAAATAAAGGCTGTCCAAAGCCTGAAGAATCTCCGACTTCCTACTCAAGGCATCTGCAACAACATTGCCTTTCCCTGGATGATACTTGATGGGGAAATCAAAATCCTTGATCAACTCAAGCCACCTTCGCTGTCGCATATTCAACTCAGACTGCGTGAAGAGATACTGTAGACTATGATGATCTGAATGCACTTCAAATGTCACGCCATACAAATAGTGTCTCCACATCTTCAACGCAAAAACGATGGCTGCCAACTCTAAATCGTGTGTGGCATAGTTCTTCTCGTGCTCCCGAAGTTGTCTCGAGCCATAGGCAATCACCTTGCCATGTTGCATCAAAACACATCCCAAACCGACTCGAGAAGCATCTGAATAGATCATAAATCCTTCATGCCCATCTGGTAACGTCAAAACTGGAGCCGAAGTAAGCTTCTCCTTCAACATCCGGAAATGGCACTCGCATTCGTCCGTCCACAGAAATGGAACACTCTTCCTGGTCAATCGAGTCAATGGTGCAGAAATCTTGGCAAAATCTTGAATAAAGCGACGATAATATCCAGCTAATCCAAGAAAACTCCGTATCTCCGTCACAGTCTTTGGGCTGGGCCAATTCATCACTGCTTCAACTTTCATCTGATCCACTGCCAACCCATCTCGTGAAATGGTATGACCAAGAAAAGCTACCTGCTCGAGCCAAAAATCACACTTCGACAGCTTGGCATATAAACGATGCTCTTTCAACAACTGCAAGGCTCGACGTAGATGTTCCTCATGCTCCTCTGGGGTCTTCGAATACACCAAAATGTCATCAATAAAGACCACTACAAAACGATCCAGAAAAGGAGCGAAGATCCTGTTCATCAAAGCCATAAAGGCAGCAGGTGCATTGGTTAATCCAAATGGCATCACGAGGAACTCAAAATGTCCGTACCGTGTCCTGAAAGCAGTCTTGGCAATATCGTCTTCCTTCACCCGGAGTTGATGATACCCCGATCTCAGATCAATCTTGGAAAAATAGGCAGCACCTTGAAGTTGGTCAAACAACTCATCAATACGCGGCAATGGATATTTGTTCTTGATCGTGACTTTGTTCAACCGCCGGTAATCTATACACATCCGTAAGGTACCGTCCTTCTTCTTCACAAACAGCACTGGAGCTCCCCACGGTGACACACTCGGCCGTATGAAACCCTTTTCCAAAAGATCTTGCAATTGCGTCTTCAATTCGAGTAACTCAGCAGGGGCCATACGATAAGGAGCTAAACTAATGGGTGCTGTACCGGGCACTAGATCGATCGCAAACTCTACATCTCGGACAGGGGGTAACTCGGGTACTTCCTCCGGAAATACATCCGGGAACTCACGTACTACCGAAATATCGCTCAACTGCTTCACCTCCTTCTTCTCCGAGACAAAAGCTAGAAATCCTGCACCACCTCTGCGTATCAAACGATCCGCCTTGCATGCGGAGATGACACGCCTCGGGCATCTCTCCTGATTGCCCTCGAAACGAAACCCCTTCTCAAAATCGAAGTAAATCGACCTGTTGTAACAGTTAACACAGGCACGATACCGCGCTAGCCAGTCCATTCCAAGGATCACATCGAAATCCAACATGGACAACAAAATCAAATCAACTGGCAGCTGGCGACCCTCAATCACCACGTCGCACTGAGGGTAGTATACACTACACTCCACTCTCTTGCCCACAGGAGTGGACACCACTAACAAATAGGGTAGCGGTCGAGGGGGTTGCGGTAACTGTTCCGCAAAACGAGGGGCAACATACGAACGCGTAGATCCCGAATCAAAAAGTGTATGTGCTTCAGCTCGGGCAATGAGAACTTTACCTTCCACCACTTTCGCATCTTCTGCATGATCATGAGAGGCTGCATACACACGAGCAGTCTGACGCTGGGGCTTCTGGCTTTGGCGAGACGGATGGGGGCTGTTCGAAGCTGCTGAACTGAGAGACTTGGATGACCCCATAGATCTGGACGACTGGAAAGTCCTGGTCTTCGGGCACTGAGCTATCTTATGCTCCATCGATCCGCAACTCAAACAAGCTCCGGACTTCTTCCAACACTTCTCCGTCGGATGTCCAAATCCACAAAACTCGCATCTGCTCCCGGAGAAACTCGAAGTGCCTTGCTTCCCTTTCCATTTCTTCTGACTCTGTCCCCTGGAACTCACTGGTGCACTCCTCTTAAAATCCATGGCTCTCTCTGCTAGGTGGTTGGCTTCCGCAGCGTGTGCTCTGTCGACCGCATCATCGAAAGTAGCTGGTCTCTGAAAGGCAGTCACAAAATTCGCGTATCTCGGGTGTAGACCAGAAATAAAACGATTCACCTTCTTCTCCTCGGTATTGATCATGTCCTCAGCAAAATGGGACAACTGGGTAAAGCGGTGAATGTACTCTGCAACGGTCAGCTGCTGCTGCTGTAAGGCCAGAAACTCAACCTCCTTCACGCGTCGAACATGAGCAGGAATGAACTTCCTTCTGAACTGTTTCTGGAACGTCTCCCACACTGTTTCACTGGGCAAGGTCAGATAGGCTGCACTAACACTCTTCCACCACGTCTTTGCCACCTCTCGGAACATCGATGCCGTAAGCATAACCTTCTGCCGGTCGTCACAAACAATGGTAGAGAAGAGATCTCCGGTATGCTCTAGCCACTGATCAGCCTTCAACGCATCTTCATTTCCATAGAACTCTGTGGCTCCACGTTTCCTGAATTTGTCGTATAACGCATTCGGATCGCTCTCCTTAGGTTGGATAACCACTTGCTGCTCTGCAGGCCGAACTGGCGTTTGGCTCTGTCGGTCTACGATTGAAACGACCTGCGCTTGCAAAGAATGAATCGCCTGTAGCATAGTCAAGAAGCGCTCGTCGAAATTCACGAGGGGCTGTGGAGCGGCTGACCCACTCTCGTTATCTCCCTGATCATTGTTGTTGTGTGTTCCAGATCCCGATGCCATAACCTGCAAAACACAAAAGTCAATCTGCTAACACACTAGGGAACGCACACAGACTCACAAGACAAGGGGACCAAACACAACAGTCCAAAACTGGACTACGAAATCTCACCACGTCCTATATGCCTACATGCTTTCACACTAAGATAGAGACAATGCCCTGAGAGACAAAGCTCTGAGAGACAATGCTCTGATACCATACAATACGTATGTCACAACCCGAGCCCAGGGACCGGGGGTCAGAGAAAATCTAACCAATGACACACGTACTCCCGTGCATGCACACCTGGACCCCGTCCAAGCATACACACACAAGGGATCATTCACACGTGCAAACAACTGTACGCGGAAGCTGTACGTATCAAGGCATACCACAATATACCAAAAGACATAGGAGATTACAAACGATCATGAGCTGATAACAATAACAATAACAAAATACAGGAACGTATGTTACGGAAGAGGGCTCCCAAAAATCAAAATACAATATACAGGTATCACTCGAAGCCCTTAGTGCAATTACAGAAAAATCCCCTCAATAGACTCCAACACAAGGAATGGGGAAAACCAAAATGATGCAAACCGTACTCTGGAGGATGGATCAAGTCCACTCCTCTAGGCCGGAGGGGGCCTCGCGAGCCTCTCCTGCAGTCGGGTCGACCGACGCAGGATCGGAAGAGGGATCTGAGCCTGCAACACACAAGACAAACGTATAAGTACAACGACTTAGCAAAGTATAAGCCAACAAGAAGATAACACGAATTGTGTCTAAAACTGAAGAATACCGAACAATAGTCATAATGCAATATCCATAGAAATTTTGTCTGTATACTAAACAATTATGCAAACGAATAAGCATGCTATCAGAATCATAAACAGGTAACAATCAAGTGGCTACTACATTGGCCATTTTCTCCCTTACGAGAGCAATCAGGATGAGAACACCAGCGACCGGGCCAGGGTACGCATGGGTCTCTAGTTCCCGGGGTCCGGAGTCCCAGGACAATCACACTCTGCAGAGGCAAACACTTAAACTAAACCAAAGTTAACCCCGTCGGGTATCCTAAGGCTGAGGCTCAGTAGTGCCAAGACCAATCACAATCAATCGGATGATGCACCTCAATCAATCAATCAATCATGTCATATCACTTATCACTTACAAATCTCACATATCATGCTGAACAAACAATAGGAAGTGCATCGCATAGACTGATACTGAATGTACATAAACTGATACGGATACTGAATGTACATAAGCAATTACAGGAAGTGCTGACAATGAGTATTAATCACAATTACTGACTCATAACTGATGCAAGTACTCCAATGGAGCAACGGTATAACACAATACACAATAATAGAATGGTTCCACCCGGGCTTCGCTCTGGGGTTGCTGCATTTCCCACAGAATCGAGAGGTCCAGCGTAGAACACATAAGAGGGCATAAACAGTAATCAATATGCTGTACAACTCAAACCAATCCAGTACTTATACGAATCAAGGATCCATTACAAGCCAATCCTACACTAAGTATCCAGTGTCTCTAACCGTGCATGTTGATGTAGTTTTAAGTTATCCGATGCACCATTGTCTAGTGTTGCAGTGTCTCGAGTGTGCATCGAAGTCCCTTAAACCAACACCCATGGGGAGGTGCTAAACAGCTGGATACAAGCATGAATGATTCACAGCCCTTGAGATCATTCATGTCATTCAAACATTCCATTGGGCATGTCCAGGTTAGCTACATTCTAACATGAAAGTCATATACGGTCTTTTGCTTAAACCTAGTCCCTTTTCATTCAATTCTCAGGGTCTCACGGTGTAGCCGTAGGTAACCTTACGGCTTAGCCGTGGCATCTTACGGCTTAGCCGTAATATGCACTGCGGCTGAGCTGAGGTTCCCCAAATATCCCTTCGGATTTACGGCTTAACCGTATTTTGCTCTACGGCTCAGCCGTATCTTGGTCCACGGCTTAGCCGTAAGACAATGTACGGCTTAGATCAGGCTGGGCCGTAGAAGAATGTCAAATTGCCAACATCCAGTTATTTTCAGCTAACAGTCTGTACTGTTCTACGGTTTGGTTTACGGTTGGGTCTCGGCTTAGCCGTAAGCCATTTTACGGCTTAGCCGTAGCACATTTCACGGCTTAGCCGTGAGTGCACGGACTCATTTTTCTGAACTTGTTACAGTCACACAGAAAGTGCACAAAACAGCTGGAAACCGGAAGAAAACAGCAAAATGAGCTGAATAGAGCTGTCTAATACGGAGAAACACAATGAAACATAAAAACAAGACGATCAAATCACTATCAATCGATGTTCATACAACTTGGGCTTATACTTGCCTCACGGACGAAATCCACACGCTGATTGGCTCAGTCCACCGGGAACACACGCACAAACGAGCTCCTTTCTTCCTCCCTCAAGCACAGAAACAGAAAGGAGAAGGAGAGAAAGAGAGCTGTCGAGAGAGAGAGACAAACAGAGAGCGAGAGAGACGATCGAGAGAGAGACAGGGAGTTGGTGGGATTTTTTATACTTAATTTGAGTCGAAATTACATTTAAGGCCAAATAGCTTATGCAAATAGCAGTTTGAGTCAAATGACAGTCCAACGAGAGCAAACGAACTCATTCGGATTCAAGACAGTTACGACAAACGACAAGCTCAACGAAATACACGCGCTAACGTCAAATTGACGCGAAACTGACAAAGTCAATCAAAAGCCAAAATTACGAAAAAGGGCTCGATCTACTTAGACCAAGTCAAACTCAACCCAACGATCTCTCTACGAGTCAAAACCAAAGGAAAACCAAATCAAAACACTCTTAGCGATAAAAACACACGAAATTACGCACTAATCCGGTCAACTCGGGTCGGAGTGTTACAAGTAGGGATGTGGTTTTCCATGAAGATCAGTTCTTTGGAGATGTTGAGAAGATTGATAAGTCTTCTGAGAAAGTTGATGGAGTGGTTGATCTCACACCGACCCCTTCTCCGGTGCAGATTACAGGTGGAGAAGGTGGACAAAACGATCCGGATCGTGATGAGGCACAGGGGTTGCCAGATGATGAGGGTGTTGAGCAGGGGGAGCAGCAGTCTCCTCGGATTGAAACCACGGAACCTCAAGTTAGGAGGTCTACACGGGAGCGTCAACCATCAACTAGGTATCCTGCATCCGAATATGTGTTGCTTACTGATGAGGGGGAGCCAGCTAGCTTCCGAGAAGCAATGACTCATGCTGATAAAGATGAGTGGATGAAGGTTATGTAGGATGAGATGAGTTCTTTGAAGAAGAACAAGACTTATGAGCTGGTGCAACTTCCTAAAGATAGGAATGTTCTGAAAAACAAATGGGTGTTCAAGCTGAAAAAGGATGAGAATGGGAAACTGGTGAAGCACAAAGCACGGTTAGTGGTAAAAGGCTTCGCACAGACGAAGGGTATCGACTTCAGTGATGTTTTCTCTCCTGTTGTGAAAATGACTTCTATCAGAATCGTTTTGGGTCTAGTCGCCAGCATGGACCTTGAGCTTGAACAGATGGACGTGAAGACCGTGTTTCTTCACGGTGACTTGAAAGAAGAGATCTACATGATTCAGCCAGAGGGGTTTGAGGTAGAAGGAAAAGAACAGATGGTTTGCAAGTTGAAGAAGAGTCTCTACGGGCTGAAACAAGCACCGAGACAGTGGTACAAGAAGTTTGATTCATTCATGTTGAGTCATGGGTACCGGAGGACAGCTGCAGATCATTGTGTCTATGTTCGTCGATTTATCGATGGTCGGTTCATCATCCTTCTTTTATATGTAGATGATATGCTGATAGCTGGACAGGATAGCAAGTTGATTGGCAAGTTAAAAGAGGAGATGTCAAAGTCGTTTGACATGAAAGACTTGGGTCCCGCACGAACGATATTGGGCATGCAAATACGTCGTGATAGGAGTTCCAAGCAGCTGTGGTTGTCACAGGAGAAATATGTTGAACGAGTTCTCGAACGGTTCAACATGAAGAATGCTAAGCCAGTTAGCATACCTCTAGCCAGTCACTTCAAACTAAGCAAGCGCTTGTGTCCTTCTACAGATGATGAAAAGGAACGGATGGCATGTGTTCCTTACTCCTCTGCTGTGGGGAGTCTTATGTATGCCATGGTTTGTACACGGCCAGACATTGCTCATGCTGTGAGTTTAGTGAGTTGATTTCTCGCAAACCCTGAAAAAGAGCATTGGGAAGCAGTGAAGTGGATCTTTAGGTATTTGAGAGGTACTTCCAAGGTGTGCTTATGTTTCGGAGGCTCAAAACCAGTCATGGAAGGTTATACTGATGCTGATTTTGCAGGCGATCTTGATCGTCGGTTGTCGACTTCTGGTTATCTGTTTACTTTTGTAGGGGGAGCTATTTCCTGGCAATCAAAGTTACAGAAGTGTACAGCACAGTCTACAACTGAAGCGGAATATATAGCTGCTAATGAAGCAGGGAGAGAGATGCTTTGGTTGAAGAGATTCCTTCAAGAACTCGGTTTGAAGCAAGAAGAATATGTAGTTTACTGTGATAGTCAGAGTGCTATGGATTTCAGTGAGAATGCTACATATCATGGTCGCATGAAGCACGTTGATATCAAGTACCATTGGATTCGTGAGGTGATCGAGAAGAACTTCATGAAGCTGGAAAAGATTCATTCGGACAAGAATCCCTCGGACATGATG
This sequence comes from Sextonia rubra, assembly GCA_037013555.1. Taxonomy (NCBI): domain Eukaryota; kingdom Viridiplantae; phylum Streptophyta; class Magnoliopsida; order Laurales; family Lauraceae; genus Sextonia; species Sextonia rubra. Next base: position 57,952,948 of record JASUAD010000008.1, on the reverse strand, counting down.
ACTAAGGTTGTGTCTAAGGGAAAGCTGGAGCTGTGTTCAGAGTTGGCCGGACTGAACTCCCAGTAAGGGGTTCAGGGCATCTTCCCCATGGTCTGGAGGGGGAGATTGTTGGCCATGTGGGTCCAGACCATGATTGGGTTCAAATCTGGGGTGGTTTCCTAATGTATTAGGAATTTCCTATTTTACTAAATAGTAGTTTTCTAATGGGTTAGGACTTTTCTTTTTTTTTCTTAAGATAGAGTTCTTGGGGGATAAGGATGTACTGGTTATATATATGAGATGTAATCTGTAACCCTAGATGCAGACAGTCAGAGAGGCTGAGATTCCAAGGCTGTGGTTTCACAGATTGGAGGAGAACCCAGTGGAAATTGGTTTCCCATGGACGTAGGCATCGTTGCCGAACCACGTAAATCTTCTTGTCTTCTTGTGTGGTGATTGGTTGATCTTGCTTGAGTTTGCACACACACGCACAACATAAGCCCAGCTTGGCGAAATAGCTCGCCCACTAGCCCAGCCCGAGAGCCTGCCCCCAAGCTCGTAGGCTATTCATATAGCAAACTAGCAATAGGTAGTTCTTTATACTTTGTACTTATACATTTTTGTAGGCTTTAATTTTAAACTTATGTCCATTAGTCCATATAGCAAACTAGCAGTACTCACCAGGTAGTTGTTTGTACTTTATATTTATGCATAATGCATTTATTTTAAAATAATATTATTAAATGATAAAAAATAAATTAAAAAAGCCAGGCCCACTAGAAAAAAGTCCAATGAGTGGGCTTGCGCTTAGACTTTTCAAATAAAGCCCAGCCACCTGGCCATTAAAAAAACCCGGTGGATACAGCCCACGATTGGGCTTGGGTATCAGCCCGGCCCATTGACAACCCTTAATCCATGCTATGCTCATTCCTTAGAAAGTTCTCCAATTGTGCTGCTGTAAATATAGCCGAAAGCTTAGGTGTAATTCACACAGGCAGAGCAAATGGAAGAGAGATTCGAGTTTCCCTCGTTGCCATCAACGATCATGTACTGCAAAAAAGAAACACTAAATATTACAACTTTTTGCAGAACTTCGCTTCAACAGGGCAAAGAGCGTCACGTGCCGTGAAACCGGCGAAATTAATCCTCTTTTAGGGAAAAAAGTGAAACACATAGGGCATGTTTGCCAATCATTCCCGGCGTGGATTTTCAACTGAAAATCTATGAGATCGTTGAAAACTCACATTTGACAAGCCAGTGGAAAATAGAAAGTAGCCTTCTAGTTTCTGTCCATGCGTGGAAATCCACGGTGAGGTCCCCACTCATTGGATTCCGCCTTTCCCTGTAAATAGTGATCGTGACGAGTTAAAGTGCTTCATGCCTTTTCTTCATCACTTCATCACATCACTGGATAGGCCTTTTCTTGATGATCTAGACCATTAGATGTGAGGAGGACCCATAAAACGGCTATGGGATCAAGTTTCAACTGTTGATTCTTCTTAAATGTGATGATATTAAAAAAAATGATCAACATCCATGCATAAATTTAAACTTTTGTGGGCTTCTTTTGAAAAATCTAAACCATTAAATCTGATCTAGAGGCAAAAAAATGGTTATGAGATCAAATTTTATAATGTGGGGCCTTATGGATCATGATATATTGGCCAAAATGTTCCAAGCTGTTGATTTCTTAAGGTCTCTTCCTTGAAAAATTTCTGCATTTGCCAAACTTAAGTTTTTAAAGGGAGGATGGATTGATTTCAGACTTTAGGAAGAATTCTTTAAAACTACAAATCCCCTCATCCCATGAATCATTACCAAATGTGCCCTTATGTTTTTCACATTTCTTTCTATTGGATCCTTTTTGTCAGTCAACCATATTGCTTAAAAAAATTCTCATTTCTTTTTTAAATGATTATAAGATGTATTATCATAAGTGGATGCTCACATTAGGATCCACATGAGATAAGGAGAGCACTTAGGATTGGAGTCCTAGCTATTAGGTTGCTTGGGGATGAAACAATCTTAATTTATAAATAAGATTTTCCTCCCCCTTATTATGTACATATCTCACAATAAGAAAAAGATCTCTCTCTTCCTCCCTATTCCTCTCTTTTTCATGCTCGCTTTTATTTTATGACAAAAAAGTCTTTTTAAAAAAAATGGCTAAGATTCTTTTATCTAATTTTCCCTTTTCTATTCCTCTCTGTCCTACCTTCACCAACATTTACTAGCAATAGCCAATAGCCACTAGCAACCGTTGGAAGCTGCCAAGAACCACTAAAAAAGAAGCCTTTTCACAACCAGTGGTTCTTACTAGCCTTTGGTTGCTCCGGTACCTAGGATTTTTCTTTAAGCGGGACAGATCCTGATAAATAGTTTGCTTATGTGTAAATAGAAAATTTTTATGTCGATCTTGAAGATGGATCCATGGTTTTTATTGGAATTTTTTATGTGAACTTACAATTTTTGTATATGTTTTGAAAGCACATCATGATTTGACGGGTGCAACCATAGCCATGTGGCATTATTGAGTCCGCTGCTGGCCGTTGTTGGTGAAACAGAAGGGTGCATAAGTGGTATAAAGAGGGACATGCAGAGATAGGGGTGCAAAACAGGTCGTATCATGTCGGCCCATGTAATTTATGGGTTGTGCCGTGTCATGCCCGGGTTGCTGGGGAGTCAACCCAAGCCGTGCCATGGTGGGGGATGCCACCCAGAGGTCCCCTCTTAATATTTTGATAAATTGAAGGAGAAATTATGAAATTTCAGGATTTTCAACTTGAAATAAACTTGAAACTAATATAATATATGCACAAATATGAATGATAATTTACACATGAAGAGAAACATTTCAATTATTTTAAAATTTATATTAAAAAGAAATATTTTTTAAATATGTGGGCCGTACCAGGCCTTCCGTGCCACGGCCAATGCCCCTGACCCAGATTGGCACAGCTATGACACGAGCTGTGTCATGCTGGGTTGCAACCCAGGTTCCCTGACCTAGGACGGACCGGCTCTGGGCCTGTGCTGTGCCGGCCCACAGCCCACCCAGATTTACACTCCCAGGGAGAGGGAAAAATATTGAAGAACACTGGCATTTATTTTTAAACAAATGGCATTTCTATCATTTATAAAAATAAAAAAATTTTGTGCCAATGTTGAAGGTCAACTGCACAAACCAATCGAACCAAATGTCAAGAACTCAACACTAATTTGAAATATGCAAATCATTATGTCCTCTGAAAAAATCAGAAATAAATTTATGGATAATTTGTAACTTTCCAAGCAAAAAGAGTTGTAGCCTTTATTTTGAGGGCCCCTTGAGATAGCACTCATATCAAAAAAAAAAAAAAAAGAAAGTGTTACCCAATGTTAGAACGTTTCTCTTAAAATCAATTTCAAAGACCTTGGCCCTTTCTCCAAAGACGAGAGCTTGCTACGTGTCTGGAAGACATACTGCACTCTACGTAGTTCCATGAATTTAGATTTGTTATTTGGTTAGAAGATTCAATTATGTTAAAAACATGATCTTTTTTTATGGGAGGGAATGGTTTCATACTGATATTTTTTACAAATTGTTTATGGGTCTGATGATAATTTATTGGAAGACGAAAATGATGAAAAACAACATATAAAAGATCTTTTTTTTTTTGTATTGGCTGATGAAATGGATTTTGGATATTCAATTCTGCAAGTTGCATTGTGTTTTCTATTGAGGAGTGGATTTTATCCGATGCGAAATGTTGAAAAATATTTTTGCTGCCTCTTCCAATACCTTGAGGTTTTGGTAGTAATGGTTTGCTGAGAAAATTTAATATGGTATCAAAGCCAACCGGTCCTGAGTTTGAATCTAAGGAAGAACAACTCAGCACAAAAAAAAAAAAAAAAATGCGTATTGCCAAAAGTGTGTAGACCGCGTTCCACTTGAGGAGAGGTTTTGGTAGTTATGGTTAATTGGGGAAATTTAATATTTTCAAGTTCTTTTATGGTTTTGTGGTTGGATTTATTTTTCAGTTCCTGACTGCATGTAGTTGATATGTGGTGCCCATATTTATCTGTTTCTTTTTTTTCTTTTTTTTCTTTTGGTCCTACCAAAAGAAATTGATTTCATCCTTGGGTTGGGTTTTGGAGACTATATGTTGGTAATTGATGGTTGTGGATTGCTGTTCTTCCATATGAGGAGCTGAATTGGAGTAGAGGGGTTGAAGTTGTGGTGATTGATGTTGACACCATGCTTCATATTCTATTTAGATTCTAAATGTGTTTAAGTTGACATATTGTGTTTTACTAATTTAAGTTTAAATTTTGTGCTTTTGGGTGGTTGTTGTTGTATTCTTAAAGAATAATTTGATGAAATTTGGTTTTGTATGCGTACTCTACATTTCAGGCATTGACCCATGGGATTCAGTCCTGTGACTTTTTAATGCCCCTAAACTTGGTCATATGTGGTTGAGGGGAGCTTGTTTTGGAGTTTGGATGTACAGGTTCTATAGCTAGGTTTTGTTGATGAATTTTGTGTACAGTTGATGATTTTTTACAGATACATGTGATAAAGAGGGTTTTGGAAGATGCTGATCTTCTGTGATTATTTTCTGAATTCATGAATAAAATTGGACCTTTGGGTTTTGGTGTTTAGATTAACTTTTATTATAAAGAACAGATGCATTAACTGTTGCTTCCAATGAATTCATGCCTTTTGCATTTGGGTTTGTATTGTTGGAATTTATATGTTCTAATTCATTTATGTAGAGGGAGTGGTATCTTCCTGAACTCCAAATTACATCTGCATTTTGGTTTAGTGCTTAAAGTGTGCAAAAAAGACTATGAATTATCTTTCCTTTCCTTTTGCTTTCACATATGAATTATTCGACCTTTGAATTTAGAATAAATGTCTCATTAACGGCTAAATATGCCGGGAGTAAGCATACTTAAGATAATTTGTGTTCCTTAGTGGCTTCTGCTGACATGTTCTGCTCATTGTTTTGCTCAGGTATTGCAGCATTTGTTTTTTAAATGAGCAATTTCCCATATATCGAAGCAAATACCATTTAAAGGAGTCGCGTCTTTGGATTATAATATGTGAGCTACATTTGTTTGATTCTTTTTTTTTCTTCTTCTTCTTCTTTGGACATACCAACTACACTTTTTTATCCTGTTCTTCATCGTACCATCAACCAGACTAGGACTTCTGTCATGGAGGAAGTTCAATGAATTTGTTTCGTAAATGTGGAAGAAGTTTCCAACAAAATTAGACACTGAAAGTCAAGTGAAAGTTTGGTGAGAATCAAGTGGGTTTGGATAGAAGTTTCATTAGAAATTGCAGGTTTGAATTACTGTCTAGTAGTTGGAAGTTGATTTCGAATCTATTCAACTGCGTTTGGAGAGAACCCAAATGCTTATTATATGATAATTTGTGTAATTACTGCAAAGACTCCTGAAGTCATGATCACAAGACATTAATTATATGAAAATGATATTTGGTTAAAAGATTCATTTAAGCAAGGATGAACCCGCCAAAAGCTCCATGGCGGCTCAAGAACGTGAACTTTTTCTTCATATTTTTTCAGGAGTTGGTCCCCACAGCCAACTTGTGATTGAGAAGGCATTTTGTGTGAGTGGGCAATTTCTGTCATGCAAGTGTGGATGCCATGACCTCTAGTATCAGTCAGTAGTCCGATGGAAATTTGATTCAACCCAACGTCCTTTTCAACAGCATTTCTTCCTTGAGAGTGAATTTCTCTTTGGGGTATTTTGATAGCCCATGGAAACTTCAGAATTATTTCTCAGTTAATCAGACTCAAGGAAAAGTCAGCCTTAGAAATGAACAGACTTACAAGTTGTAACACAAAAAAAAAAAAAAAAACGGTCAACTTTATTGAATCATTGCTGAATCAAGAGCATATTAAGAAAATATATGCGAGCTTCTACATGCTACTAGTAGTCAATAGGTAGCTTCTCAGAAAGAATGTGAATTCTGTTTTCTACATATCAAAGAAGTCATGGCTACTATGTAATATGGAAAAAAATTCTGTGGAAGTTAGGTGAGACATATGGAAGACGAGGTTATGCCTCCACGATGGTCAAATTCTGGTACTTGTATGAAACACAAAGTTTCCGATAACGACAGGCAAATTGAAGCTACTCAATCTTATATTTATATTCTTCACTGACCCCCCTGCTTCAGGAAGGGATTGTTCGCCACGCGGCATTTACTTTTCTGTGGTTCCTTTCGGGCCTGATCATGACCTGTTCCAACAATACTCAAACGTATGAATGTATATATAGAGAGAGCAGTGCCATTGAAATTCGGCACAATCACATTGAGGTTTCTGTAGTTGGTAATTCTCTTGCAGCGACGATCGGTTCATATAGCTAATCTTGCATTTAGGTCTAGAAAACTTTGACAGATACTAAGTATTTGAACCAAAGATGTTTCTGACTCAACCAATGTCATGCATTTGCATGCCTTACCTGGAGTTCAAGCATCCTTCGAATTTTAGTACCAGGTAGTGATTAAAATTACCCTTAATTCAAAAGATAGGCAGAGGAGGATTTTCTTCATAACTCTTACAGTTCCGTTCATCTGTCAGTTCATCAATATCCCTTAGCCTGGGTCCTTGGAAAAGAGGTGCCTACACATGCATTGCGAACAGATCTGTTGAGACTGGTAATATTCTGAGAACATCTTCATTAGGTCATACATTTGTTTCAGTTTCTCATCACATGTCTTATGTTCTCTTCAATGGAACATTGTGCTATGCATTTTGAAGGACTGCTATGTTGAACTCATTGTTTCGTTCTTAGTAGAGTGTTCTCAAAAGAAATGTTTGACTTTATAGCTCTCTGTTATTGTTGGCATGAAATATATTTACAGTTTGCTGCACAAGGGTTCCTCGCAATGTCAATATTGAAAAGCTGCAAAATGGGTTTCTGTTTCCTGAGGTTGGTCACTTCTATCTCTTTTCTTGCTCCCATGTCAATTTTTTTCTCTATTGGTGAGTTGCCTCGTTGACATCTACGACTCTGGTAACAAGCAATTCTTCAGCTGAATTTTCGTACTATGATATAAGTCATCTAAATGTCCCTTTTTTAATCTTCTTGAATTTCAAACAGATTGGAATGAGGCAGCTTGCACATATGCAGAAGTACCCAGATGCCAAATTGATAAACCTTGGGATTGGTGATACCACTCAGCCCATACCAGATATTGTAACATCAGCCATGGCTGCGGTAAACAGTTGCTGCTTTTGCATTTTGTTTGAAGACTCAGTTGAACTTCACATCATCTGCTGAGGTTGATGTGTTTGCATGGTAGAGGTGCTATTATATTCTAGTAAATGCCTTTTGTTCCATACTGTCTGTCCATTCCAGCTTTGCTTTAGTTTATAAATAGGGTATATATGGTCCAGGATGGACTGAAGTTTGTCTGGGCGACCTGGAGAATTGGACCTCATACTAGCTAAGGGTCTGGGAAAGTGCTTGATATCTGCTTGATATTCATATAGTCAAGTTGGGTCAAGCTGGCCTATCTCATTAAGCCAAAATGGGCAATTCTATGGCCTATGGGTAACTGAAGAAGGCTTGAACTCAACTGATTGAAGGGCAACTCAAATCCAGCCCAAAGCAGAAGCCTGGTCAAGCCTAGCCCTGTTTTTTTTTTTTTTTTTGGTAGAAAGCCTAGCCCTGTTAAATGCTTATATATAAACTGTAATTTAGATGACTAGCTGTAGCCTGTAGTTAGTGCAGTTTAAATTTGTAGTGTTGTCTAAATTTGTGCTGTTTGCTGTTATCACTGCGCAAAAGCGCTAGTCTTGGCGGTCTCTGCAACTCTTTCAGCACAAGAGGACTATTGTGGACACTGTTACTTTTTCTCATTAACTGGTGCAAAAATTTACCATACACAAACATACAGGAATAAATGGACTGTATACCTCAGGGCTTGTAGTGCATTTAGATATTTTTGACATCATATTTCCACAGATGTCTGTTAGGAGAAAGAGGCATTTGAAAATGGTCCTTTTAGAGAAAACATTTCTTTTTAGAGAGTCCCATGTCTGCTGGTAGCCTTTTTTCTACATAGGGTACAGAACTTTTTCAGTGTATGAGAAGTCCTCAGGAAAGGACCACCTACCTTTTCAGCAGTCTTCCTTATGTCGCTTATTACCAAATATAATGAGGCCTTCTCACAATTTTTTTCCCTTAAAAATAGCCTCTTCTTGCATACACTTGGCGCATATACAAGATCTAAACTACTTATGCACTAAACCATATATGAAGATGGACCCTAGCTATAAATCAGATTGTTCAGAAATTCCCAACCCTTTGAGCATCTATCAGGACAAGAATGGTAGAGTCAGTGGAACTTGAGTTGACTTCCAACATAACAAAGACTTCCTACATAACAATCTGTCTTATTTCCTTGAGAGTCCTATAATGGAACATTTAGGATTGTTCAATGGCTATGCCTTTGTGCCTTGGCCCACCTGAAATAAGGCCTATGGGCTGTGACATAAATGGTTCTGCTCTCTTAAACACACCACATGAAAAAAAAATAGCCCCCTGTTGACTTTGTGTGAAAGATGACAAACCCACGAACCTAGACTTTCTGCCTATACGAAGAAGAGACTGGTAAGGTCAAACATATTTTCCTGAGGTCTCTTCCTTGTGCTTTCCAGAGTAGAGAATTGCAAGATACTGATTCTACATGAGGAATAGTCTTAGCAAGAACTAATCGTTTTTATTTTTTAAAATTTGATTTTTTTGGGTAAGCTGGCTTTATCCCTCTGTAACTATTTTCTAATCCATGAAACATGGAAATAAATAGAAAAACAAAATTGATATGAACATATTATAACAATCAATTGAATTTTATATCAGTCTACAGAAACCTAGTGTCTATATATCTCTTATGTATACTTTATCAGTGCATCTGAGGTGCATCTCAACATCACATGTTTTGAAAACATAGATGGTCGAGAATATGATCCAGACAATCATCCAGACCATTCCACTCTTCATGGAAAACATTCCGAAATCACATTCATTAGGATAAATCAACAATCATCCAGTTCTTGGCCTTCGTCTTCTTCTTCTTCTTCTTATTATTGTTATTATTATTTTTATTATTATGCAGGTTTCCAATTAGAAAGGATCAGTGATCATGGAATGTCATGGTTAATTAATTAATGTTTTATAAAACAAGATGTTCCATTTATTTTGCTGGCCTTATGGATCTGAGTAATTAAGATTGGTGATTAGTTTATCCACGCGTGTTATACAGGTGATTCGATGGGCTTATGAAGATGAGCTTTACAAGATTACTTACCCATTTATTTTTTTAGAAAGATATCAGTGATCATGGGGTGGGCCACGTGGTTTTATGTTCAATACCATTAGAAAGCAGGGCCTAATACAGGTGGTCCATATTACCGTAATGCATTTCCATGAGTAATTTATATGGGAAATAAAATATATACAACACATGCTAAAATCAATGTTAGATTGTAACCTCTTTAGAAAGTCCTTTTTAGTGTATTAGGATTGTCAGTGGTTGGTTTTATGAAGTGAATATTTTCGGGATAGAAGTTTGAGTTGTATTAAAACCTGCAAGTGGGTCTTGTGGCTGATATCGCCTAGGTCTCTTATGTGTGTGTTGGTGTTGACTTAATAGAATAAGTGTTTTACCTTGACGTTACGTGAGAGTTAAGTATTTAATGTGAGTTTTAGACATTTTTTTAATTGTAGCGTGTGATCTCTAAAGTCTTGAGCATATTCCTAGGACCTGCTTTGGAATTAGTGGAGATTAACATAGAGCATAATTGTCGTATGTATCTTTGATAATGAGGACTTGTTTTATCCAAATGTTACGTCCTTATCATTCCTGTTGTGCAAGTCCTACCTGATGCACATGGGCCATTCAATTGCTTTGCCCCATGGTCTGTTAACTCGGTCCCATTCACCTAGTCCGTATAAAAATGGGCTTGCCTACACTTACAAGACCATGTAAATTCATGAATCTTAACTATGCCCACCATTTTTGTGTTTGTTTGTTTTTTTTTTTTTTTTGATCTATAGAAAGAAAGCCTACTAACACGAGAAAGGATCCACATATGTTAGAATTGACATCTCATACCACTGTGATAAAAGGCCATTTTTAACTATATCTACAGTTGGAGAGGTATAAATGCCCAAAAATTTTCAGGCATCAGCTGAGGCCCATCTACTATTAAAATTGGGATTCCATCATAGTCACTAATTCTGAGGTTTGACATGGATCTGAATGGATTAAACTGTTGAATCAAAGCATATTAGATGAGATGAGTGAAGCTTGAATGAAAATAGAGAAATTTGAAACGATCATCACAAAAAATTAAAAAGGGATATTAACTGTGTTGGCCTTAAACCTAACATTTTTTTTTAAATAGTGAAAACTTCAGAGTTGTTCCTTAAGTGCCACATATCGTTCACATGCCCCTAAAATATCGCACAGCATTGTGGGAAATATCATATGCAAACAAACACAGGGCAATAACCCTACTGAAAATCCACCTGGTTTCTTCCTCTCAAAGTCCTTCCAATGAGGCTAAGAAGACACCCAATGCCAATCCAAAATTGACTTTTGAAAAGATTCGCTGGCCACCAATCAGATTCCTCTCAAGTAATCTGAAACGATTAGACAGCTCTTCTTTTTTCTAATCTTAGAAAATGCCTCTCCTTGTCATAGACATGAGTATGCTCTATATTTCTTTTCTCATCTATCACTTCTTTATCCTTTTCTGATTTCTTTATGCTTACTGATTTCTTTACAGATTTCTTTACATCCTTATTGAATCGTTATCTAACTTTTAGGGTCCGTTTGTTAATTTAACTGGTAGAGTGAAGTGAGGTGAATAATAATTTTAAAAGATAAAAAAAATAAGAGGGGTTAAATCAATCCAATGATTAGATTTTATTTTTTGGTAAAAAGAGAACGTAACTTTTTGACTTTTTGTGTTAAAAGTAGATATTTTTTGTTAGTTAGTGGGATGAAAAGTAACTTTTTGACTTTTTTGTATAAAAAGGTAAAAAATTTTTTTTGAAATGTAGTATTTTGATTTGAATTTTTTGGATTATTATGTAGTAAAATGAAAAATGACTTTAACTTTACAATGAGGGGGAATTAACAAACGGGCCGTTAGGTTATTATTTTGTTGGTATTTCTCATTCTTAATTAATCTGAAGCAACAGCTGATCTCTAGCTTACTGAATGATTTTGCCTTATTGAGCCAAGATTATACGGGAAAGATGAATAGGAAAAAAAAATTCTTTAATTTCCTATAGTAGCGTTTTTTGTTTTTTGTTTTCTTAATGTCCTGAATTAATACGTGTTGAAACTGACAGAAACTTCAAAAAAGCGCCGGAGATTACATTTTGAATTCTCAGTTTTTATATATACAAATGATCTTTAGGAATCATTTTGCACATTTGGGCCAATGATTAGGTGTTGAAATCAGTCATGTATTGATGACCATGTCTGAATGAAACCTCTGTCCAATGATCTCAGCTGTCAAATCTTTGGTCCTTTTCCAATTCGATGTGGAAGTATCATTTCCAACTCTCTCTTTTCGATGGCTTTGGTCTAAAATGTTATCCACCTTGGTAGTACTCACCAGATCAGTCTGGATGATCAAACCATGGGGCCCACTTCTTCTTTTTGATGATGATGATGATGGGAAGGATGTTACACGAAGTAATTTCCAAAGGTAGCTAACCAGTGTGATGGTTTGCAGCATTCACAAGCTTTGTCAACAATTAAAGGTTATACAGGCTATGGTGCAGAACAAGGGAACCAGGTACTCTATTGCTATTCCACCTTCCTTCAGTTCTTTTGTGATGGTTTCATTCTTTTGTCTTCAGTTTCTTGGTTTCATTATTCTATTGGTTTCAATTTCTTGGTTTCTATCTCTTTTTAGCATGAACAATTTGCTATTGTTTTTAATGTTGAATCTATAATTGTTAAATTAGAAGCCACTGCACCATGTTTTCTATTAGTGAGGCACTGATGTAAAAATAATTTTGACTTCCTTTTTCGTGGACAAGTCAAGTGGCTTTTTTTCCTACTTCTTTGTTTCCATTCTTTAATCTGGATTTTATGCTGGAAAGTCAAGTGCGTGGTCTTCGAAACCCTCCTTTCTGTTTAAAAAAATGTGCAGTTGAAAGTTGAAGGTTGGTTTTTGGAAATGTCTAGTCTTCAAGTTTGTTCTACAGGAAAGACTTGACATTCATTAATTTCTTCTGCTGAAATATGATTCTTTATAGTGGTGTGTGATCGCACTTGTTTCTGTTCCCACTTCCTGTCGTGAGTTCTCATATTCTTTTCACCTTACTGAAGGGTGTGTTCTTCCACTTGTGCAAGCCATTTTGTCTTCCTTTCCTAATACTCGAACATACGTTTTGTACTTTCTGAAGAACGTTATATGTAACGTGAAACTGGTGCCTTTGGTCATAGTGGGTATCATCATCCGCGGGCCAAGAGGTGCCGATCTCAGTCAAAACATATGTGGGATCATCGTTGACGCTTCTTTTTGGTGCCGCTTGTGATCAATAAAATATCTTGTGGGCCCCAAGGAACCATGGGCGCACATAGTGAAGAAAAGGTCCAAGAAGAAGAAAATGAAAAAGGAGCTCCACTAACGGAATAAGGATTATAAAATAGAGAAAGTGCACACACCCCCACTGGAGATGGGGAGTTACAAGCTCTCTCTCTCTCTCTCTCTCTCTCTCGCCCAGGAGGAAGAAATGGGGAAGAAGAGTAGGAGAAAAAAGTTAAAAAAATTGGCCTTCTCTAGGCATCTCCTCATGGGTCCATTTATTAGCGAAGACCATTTATTAGCCAACTCTTTTCATTCTTAGTATAGCTTCATATCTCTATTGATAAAATTACTTAGGATGGATTGGAATGGAGAAATAAAATTTATTTGAAAATAGTTGGCACATGACTATGATGATGATGATCTCTATTGCTATATTTTTAAATTTGTATGTGGGCTCATACAAAGGGGGACAGGGTATGCGTTCATCTAATGTACATGAATAGGGCCACACATAAATGCATACTCATTTTGGAACAGAATAGAAAATTATCTTGATTGTATGATGACACATGAATACCCCTAAAGCTGTCAAAGTCATAAAACAAAATAATATTCTTCGGTGGTTGACACAACTGAAAGAAAACCTCTATTTAGAGGTTGGGGTTCTAGATTGAATCTGTGTCGGTCATTCTTATACTCTTAAAAGGTAGTCCCCAATACTCCCCGTAGCCACTAGGGCCACACATATAGAGAAAACAATATTTATTCATATTGAAGTTGAAGCACAGTTAATAAGTACCTATTGAGTGTTACTTTCCTGTTTCCCGTGGCAGGCATTGCGCAATGCCATTGCTGAAGCATTCTACGGGGATCTAGGCATAAAAGAATCAGAAATTTTTGTATCAGATGGTGCACAGAGTGACATTGCTCGCCTTCAGGTATGCAAAATGTTCTGTATTTCACTGAAGTGGTTACTCTAGTTATAAGAAAATCACCTTTGAAGTGATTAAATATGTCTAAAATTTATGGACCAAGTTTAATACGTGCCAAGTGCAACTTTCTGCGCACAGGTTGGCATGAAATTGCCTGTGTGAATGTGGCACAAGTAGGTGGAGCCCATTTTGTGTTAGGTTTATGGCTTGTATTCTGGTTTAGCCGGATTGGCTCATTGGTCTAATTAATGACCAAGATAGGGTCAAGAGTAATTTGGTCTTTATATCGAGGCTTTTTGGGTAGCCAAGAAAGCATACATTATATATTTATATACTATGTTCTTAGACTCTGTATAGGAGATGTGACAGATTTCTTTCTCGTGGTGTAAACAACATAAGGCCATGTAGGGTGTAGAGAGGTGTGAGCTCTCTTCTCCGTGATGTTGACACACTACGTATGGCAGAGTGCTGTGAGAGTAGGATTAAGACCTGTGAAAATTGATGAGCTAAGCGTTAGAGGAGTGGGAGTTCCTATAACGAATTGCCCAGTATCTTTCATAGTGAAATCGAATAAGATGCTCGTAACTCGTAGAAGTAGCTTTTATGGTGAACTACGTAAAATCTGTATCATGATTCTATGATTTTCTTGTTCTTTATGTGTGTGATGATGTTGATTGCTTTTGCATGTGCATTACATTTTGTACATTACCTGCCCGAAATTCCGCATGTGGACTACATTTTGTACATTACCTGGCCCGGAATAAACGGCTGGATTCACCTATAAGTTGACAGCACATCTCAATTAAAAGCAGTGTCAGAGATTTAAACAACAGGCCTGCATAATGTATAGCACCCATATGACACTTCTAATGAGATGGATCTACGAGTGGACAAGGTCCCAGCAAACTGGTGCAGTTACCTTGCGCTGAGGCCAATCTTCTATGATGCTGATTGATTTAGCTTGACATGTTTTGTATTTCCGGTCTCCTGAATCTTCATAGAAGTTCAGCTCAGTGAGCACAATATTTACAAATATCACCTCACTGGAATTCTCTCTCTCTCTCTCTCTCTCTCTCTCTCTCTCTCTCTTTTGCAGATGCTTCTTGGATCCAGTGTGTCAGTAGCCGTGCAGGACCCATCCTTTCCGGTGAGGCTATGTCAACTTAGCTTTCATAAGAGTTCATGGAATGGGCTCAATTCGAGATAAATTTCTGAGTTTTACATGAATGATATTCCTACACTGTATCAAACAATCGTATAACTCCTTCTATTCATACATGCACGTATTCACATATTAACAAGAGTCTAGATGGAAATCTCTTCTGACGTGAAATACTTTTTCCCTCTATAAGAGAAGGGTTCATTGTCTTTCCTTTTTAGTCTCACACTTTCTCCGTTCGATTAATGGAATGTTTTCTTGTAACAACAGGGATATATCGATACTAGTATTATAATGGGTCAGACTGGCAATTTTGAGAAGCATACCGGCAAGTATGGGAACATAGAGTACATGAAATGTGCACCAGACAACTCTTTCTTCCCTGAATTATCAGCAGTTTCGAGAACAGATGTTATTTTCTTCTGCTCTCCAAACAATCCAACTGGTTATGCTACATCAAGGGAGCAGTTGAAGGAACTGGTGGACTTCGCAAAACAAAATGGATCAATCATAGTATATGATTCTGCTTATGCTACTTACATCTCAGATGACAGCCCAAGATCCATCTTTGAAATTCCTGGAGCCAGAGAAGTATGCTCACTACCATAAATCACGTTCCTGTTCACATGGATGCATGTTGGTGTATGTGCAACAAAATGTCACACATTTTCACATGTAGACACAAACATCCTTGCATACATGTCTTTCGTGGCTCTGTTTCCTTTCTTCATTAATGATATCTATGCATGATATGTAGGTGGCCATTGAAATTTCATCTTTCTCCAAATTTGCTGGCTTCACCGGTGTCCGCCTTGGTTGGACGGTAGTCCCCAAGGAACTCACATTTTCTAATGGCTTCCCTGTGATAAAGGACTTCAATCGCATTGTTTGTACATGCTTTAATGGTGCATCCAGTATTGCGCAGGCTGGTGGACTAGCTTGCCTTTCCCCAGAAGGTTACAAGGTTAGTTTTTAATCATGGTCTTCTTTGAGACATCATCGTTGAACCCTCAATTCGACTGCTGTGGCATTCATGGAGAAATGCACATCAAATAGCAATTGGTTTCACTATAAGCACTCTGTTTTGCATTTGGGGTAGAGTGGGAATTGAAATCACATTAGATGATTGTCTGTTTTTTCCTTGTCTCCACTCATCAACGCCATCAGTCAACGGTCACTAATGATGGGATGGGAAGGGCAGAAAGATGGAAGTCTTTCCAGTTTGGCTTTCACTTATGCACTACCCCAAATCCTTGATTGGGTAACATCAATTCTGTCTAAGAAATCTATTTGCTTGCAATTTGGGTACACCCAAGTGTAATCTAAATTGCAGATAATGTATATCCTTTGATCTGTTCTATTGTGTAAAAGTACTGATGCCTTCTTCATGTGATTGAATTTGGGTTCACATTGACAAAATTGATTCTAAATTGAATATCTCTTCAACTTCTCTATTTCAGGCTATACTTCGCTTGATCAATTTTTACAAGGAGAATGCAGAGATCATGTACGAAACATTTTCAACCCTTGGCATGAAGATCTATGGAGGCAAAAATGCGCCTTACATGTGGGTGCACTTCCCTGGTTGTGGATCATGGGATATATTCTCTGAGATTCTTGAGAAAGCACACATAATTACAATTCCAGGTACAGGATTTGGCCCTGGTGGTGAAGAGTTCATCCGAATCAGCTCTTTTGCGCGTAGGGAATGCATTCTCGAAGCCTCCAAGAGGCTAAAAAATCTTTTCACATAAGAGATTTTTCACTACACGAAATTGAATAAAAGCAAGGATCCAATGTAGGATTCTCATATTACATGTTCCAGTTACAGGCTCAGTGCACCTAATAATTTGGTGTTTTGTAGTATTTTCTGTTTACAACTAGACCGCATAATTGGGCAGATAAATGCATAATGAGGCTTTTTGTTACTTCCACTATTTCTAATTCAACAAGAGATGGGAGCTAGCTTGCTCTCAAATGCTGCATAAACTGGAGTCTGGCTTGCATTGATTTGGTGTTCTTGGTTTTGTTGAATTTTCATCATGCTTGTTTTGTTCATTCATTGGCTGGACATAGATGAAGTCATATGCATAGATCTTGTGGGACAGAAAGCAATGGGGCAGAGTTGTCAAATTCGTTTCGGATGCTATTTTGATTTTGCCTTGGATTGAAACATTTCGGTTGCTTTGGCATTTTTGTCTTTAATTTTGGAGTTTTATCTCCAAAAAAAAAAATGTTATCAGTTAAAAATATAATTGTATTTGGAAAATAGTAAAAATGTTAACCGAATTATGTGTATAAAGAACAGGGAAGGTCATCACCATAAAAAAGCTAAATCCAAGTGAGAAACTATATAAATCTGAAATCTGGGGGAGCTAAGATCCCTTTAACCATTTACAAGAGACCTAAAAAAAAAAGTTGACCTTTTGCCTAGATGGAGTGCAATTTTTGAAATAAAATTTAAAGCTAAAAAATAACTGCACTAGATTTGGCTAACATTGACAGTTCTGATCTATTTTGGATAATGAATTTGAAACTGGGACACAAATGTTGTCTGAATAAGCCTATTTTGCACTAAATATTTTGTAGGTACACTAACCAAAGCGAATAGTTTCTGCAATTCGGCCTAAACAAACAGAATTTGACTATTCTATGATTGCTGGTATCTTTGATCCCATGTGATCACAATTGCCTCTGGTCCATGCCAATTAAAATGGATGTGCCGGGTGTCAAGTGCTCTATCTAAGTAGGACATATGGCTTTAATTGCTTTGGCCAGTTCAAAATTGCCAGAATTGTTTAATGCAAGTGATGTCTATTGTTTCTTTTCCTGTTCATAGGCTGATATTTAGTAATACATGTCTGCTTCATTGTGTACAATACATCTCAATTAATTACATGGACATATTTTCCCTAGTGTGATTTTTCTTTTTATGGCCCATTCAAGATATGCTCTCCAGTGACCTTGTGGATCTCTTATTTTCATCCAGACGGATATTTCAATTGTATTCCAGCTGGTATCGTAAAAAAATTAGAGCCCCTGTATTTCACTCAGCCTGAAAAAATGTTTTTCTCATTTTCACTAAAAAGTTTAGTCCTCTTGTTGTATTCTCTTTTTAAAATGTTTGAATACACTACTGTATTGATTGCATGAGTTAGAACTTTAGATGGTAAATGTAGGCTCATGTTCTAGTGTGATGGACCTAAGGGCACAAGCTCAAAAATCAAATTTGATACTCATCCAACTGTTATTCATTATTTGATTGAAACTAAAAAAAATGATGTCATATAAAATCATTAAAACAAGATCTAATCCTATGACCAATCACAATCATCAAAATAAATGAAATAAAAAATAAAGAGGTAAAGGAAGAGAGGAGTGGTACGTATATTGAGTGTTTGTCATACAAAGGCCAAGTGAGTGCTAACCCGCCATGTAGCTGAGACTTCTCTTCTTGTTCTGGTAGGCTGCTATAAGAGAACAGTACACATGGGCTTGAGAAGTTACAATTGCCAAGTGAAATGAGAGTTCAAGGAATTATGATATTGAATATTCATTTAAAGGAGGAGTTACAAAGGCATAATAATAAAAATAAAAATGGAATGAATGAAAATAAAAGACCATGGGGCCAAAGAGGCATTGATGAGATGGTCAAAATAAATCAAGGAGTCAAAATTAATTTGAAATTGCCAATCATAACAAATTGGCTTCATATATAACATAATAATTGAGGCCTGTAGCTCAAGCAATTAAAATGATGTTTGCATACCCCATAAGTCTTTTTGAGATCTTTCAATTCTAAGCTCCGCTATGATTGTCATGGCCCCAAGCAGGCCATGCTTGCTCACCCACCACAGTAGATGAGCTCCTAGTATAGTGATTTTTCACTGGTGTAATATTTACAAATAGCTACCAATTTATTTGGTACCATTTGAATAATGGATTTTATCTTCTTACATCAGTAGTTTAATGAAGTTTAATTCGTGGGTCTTGTACCGATTTTTAACAGTTAACCTTTAATTTTTTGACACAAAGAATGCGAGTTCAACTTTTGATATATGTAACTATGCCTACTCAATATTAAAACTAACCTAATGGACAGTTGAGGTTTTATGATGGCCATGTCAATTGCTAGAGAAATGAAAATATACATTCTTTTACAAGTGGATATCCAATAAAAATAAATAGGGATCAATCTCTGGTGTGGATGAGTGTGTTCGGGTGGTGGGTGCATAAATACTTACTATCCTACAAGGAAAAAGAAAAGGAAATTAAAAAAAAAACCCATATGGGAGTAAATTTAGAACTTGAGTTGCGGTTTGGGCTAACGAGTTCAGCTGTGTTTCGTCATTTTCTAAAGATTGGTCAAAGTGGGACATGAGACATGGGACATGGCAAGGCTGTCGGGTTTTCCAGCTAACCAAGTGAATTTGGCGCCATCGACATTCAAACTTATTAAAGTAGTCATCTTGATTTCAGCGTCAGAAATCAAATATCTGCCAGAAAGGAATTTCCAAATTCAAACGTTGAATTTTCTTCTACCATCTGGCGACACACGTTGCACACCAGTCAGATGGTCAGCCCAACATCTGACACCTACCAAGATGCACCCTTCAACTTCAAAACATATCACTGTGCATTTACTCAAAAAATATAAACCATATATCAATGTGAACCATCATCAAAACTTTGAGCCCGGCCCATTCACACAGCAATTTTGTAACACAAGCACCCCATATTTCTTCTGCTCGGTCTTCTGGTCAGTGACAGCCACACAAGATGATTAGACAAAACATCTGACACGCCTAGATTGAAGAAGAAGAAGAGGGTTGCATGGCATGGACCTGTCTGTTACATGTGTGAAACCATCATCAAACCATACATACTACACACCAACATTTCGCATATAGATGGGTTTTTCTTTTGGTAAGACATATAAATGGTTACTAGCTATCTGACCACTTTGCGTCAAAAAAATTATAGAGGCTAAAGAGCAGGGACCCAAGGAAGAGTCTCGTGTGCCTTCAGAGACGGTTTTTATTTCCGTGGGAATGGAAGACTCCCTCTCTTGTAGCCGACAGTGCAAATGCATGCAGAGGGCCATGTGCCAATAGAACTAGAGAATCCTCCATTCTGGGCTACAACGATAGGCTTAACGTTGGGCGAATGGGTGGAAGGGAAGGCCAAAATGCCAAGAAGAAAGGGAGGGCAATGGGGAATTGGGGATTGACTCATCTCATCTCAACACAGTACGGTGTTCATGGTCCAACCCGGTCCGGCTGAGGCATATTCACACCTGACTAACTTATTGACTTTAATAACACTAGGCACCCTGCGCATTAATTAAATGGATTATTACTATACGGCAGCCCTTATAGCTTACATTTACCCAAAAATTGTCTAAAAAATTTAATTACCACACAATTGTCGATACATGAAAGGAGGTCTAGATGCCTCGCCACAATGGAAGCATCTGTGCCAAAGGCAGGTAGGATCAGCAAACCTTGCAGTGACCTCTATCTTACTTACTTGCAATGGCTTCAGAGCAAAATTGTTGTACATTGTGAATTTTGCCAATGTTCCTTTAAATAAATTACGATCTACATGTCATGTTGGGAATTCTCTACATGCTCATCATAAGTTTGTTTTGGACTAGGGAACCAGAATGTCCAAAATAATATTATCTTCTATTGCATTGAATGGCTCTCCATTCAATTATGTGACATATATATGCCCTAGTTTCAATTAATATATAAGGAATCATATAAATGCTTAAACATTATCACCTCAGTGGTAAGGAGCCTTCTTTCCACAATAACAATGGGGATCAATCATTGGTTATATATCTAATGGCGGGGAACTACAACTTTATATTTTCATCAAATACTGAACCCTCATGTGTACCTCTTGTGACTTATTACACAAATATTCCCTGTTAGATTTAAACATAATAATTAATTTTATCTAATGATCAAGCATAACAAAAAACCTCTAATGGTGGAAAATTGCAAAACTGTGAGGCTCTTTGGATTGGTGAGAGGGATATACTTTTTGCCCATACCTTACTCATTAGTCGCATGACATTCTTATTGCCTCCCCGACCATGAATTTCAGAACTTATATTAGGTCGCACAGAATTTAAGGGGCAGACCGTCAACATTCTATCATGTGGGGTGTGGACACACAAAGCTCCATAAAGAAAGAGTAGTATGGGTTGGATGGCCTACGCTTTGGTTCAAAGCTCATCTCAACAAACTGTACATTTGTAGAGGACAAACTTCTAGTGCCCCAAGCTAGGCAGTCAACCCCATCAGTTTATTGGAAGATTTATTCTAAATCTTATTAAGTGCTTTCATAATTTCCATTCCTGCACACACACACACATACAAAAAGAAAAAAAAAACGAAAAGTGGTTTTTACATCATATTAATTGATTTATCTATGTGTTGAAAAATGATATAGAGGCTACATACCTCTTGAGATAAACAAAATAAATGATCTTTGGATGATTGAATAATCTATAAGAAGAGTCCTAACTTAGGAATCTGAAAAACGCAGAAACAACGAAGATGAAATTAGTTTTTTATGGTAAAAATGTGCTTTGGGTTTTCGAGAAAAGGGGTAAAATTTACGATAGCCTACATATGTAAGTTTAAAAGTAAACTCAACATTTTTAGGATGTCCTTTTCTGTACGAATAGTTGTGTCGTAATTAACTTTTGGTGGACACTTTTCGGGTAACTGCCAGCTATAAGGTCTGCCGTACAGTAATAATCCCTTAAATGAATTGAGCCACGCTGAGTTGGGCTGAAGAAGGCTTTTTTTTTTTATCATCTGAATGGAGTTTAGAGCAATCGTTAGCATATTTTTTTTAAAAAAAAATTGTTCGCATGATTTATCACTAAATTTCAAACGCTACTTATACGAGTTGAGTTGGCCTTGGATTTCCTATCAATTAATTCAAGACCCATTTAAATATTAAAAAAGCCAAGATCATATACCCAGCCCCAGGCCATAAGCACCCCTACGCGTCATGGTAACATTTAGGAGTATAACTCATAGGCCGTCCATTTAGTTGTTGGGTAGTCATTGCTAACTGCATGTGTTACTTATTCAGGCTAGCCCAAAGTGGGACAGAGCCTTGGCCCTTGGGGGCACCCTAGAGGCTAGAGTGGTCTCTGTAAACTGTCAAAGTGCACAGGCAGCACTGCATGGATGCCAAGCGCGAGGAAGGGGGTGAAGGGAGGAACCGAAATAGACTCCAAGTTTGAAATGGGGAAGGGCCAAGTGTCACTGTTCAGAACCCACCTCCAGCGCATGCTAACCACGCCATTAGTCACCCTATGACACGCACTTTCCCTCCCCCATCATCCCCCACCTCTACTTATCCTTCTTCTTCCTCTTTCTCCAATTCATTCCATTGCCTCCATTTCTCTCTTGTCTCTCTGTTCATCTCTCACTATCTGTATCTCTGGTACGTTTGTGAAAAAGCTACCCATTAAAGGTTTTTTTTTTTAGTTGCTCCTATCTGTTCTCTTTTTAATCTTCTAGACCCGTCTATGTGTTTTTTTTATCCTTCTTCTTTCTTCCATGAGATGAAAAAAGGAAAAAAATGAAAAACCCAACTCTTCGTCTTATCTTTAATGGAACTTCAATGAAAGAAACCCATTTTGTATGTAGTGCAGTGACTCTCTCTCTCCATTGGAACTTCACTAAGAAACCCACGTCTTCTTTTTCCATTTTAATACCACTCAGAATGTAATGAAGTGGTTTTCACCGACTAACTATATATATATATATATATGTATGTATTCATTATTATTTTTAGGAGTCATAGGAGGAGAAAAATGGATGATGAGACATCGAGCATGTCGACGGTGGAGAGCGCAGCAGAGTTGGCGGCAGGCACCGAGACTGAGATTATTAGAATCAAAGGGACGGAGCTTTGGTTGATGGGTGGTGAGCGAAAGTCCGAAATTATTCGGAGGGGGGAGTTTGCGGTCCTGATGGTGAAGCAGTTGCAGAGTCCTCTGTCCGCGGCTTTTTGCGTTGTGGGTGACCATCAATGGCCTCTGGGTAAGGACTCCCCGGTTGTGAGAGTGGGGTTGAGGAGGTTCTCATTCGCTTTGCTGGGCTTTCTCTATGGATTGGCATTGCCGGGGAACTGCTCGGAAGATGAAGTCAAGAGATTGGAAGAGACTCTCATGAGGTTTTCCTCTTATGGAATTCATTTACTTCATGAGAAACAAGAGGGTGGGCTTCTTTTACCCCCACAAAAAAAAGAGGGTAAGGTTTATTTTTAACCTTTTTTTTTTTTACTTTTTGAAATGTGACTTGGGGTCTAAAAGGATTTTTTTTTTTTACTTTTTTAATGGAGGAGGATTCAATTATCAGATAATATCATCTCTATTAAGGAAAATCGGTTGAATTATTTTTTTTAATAAAATATGATACATCAAGTATCGACATTTAAAATCAAGATAATTTTTCTCTCTATCTTTCGAATACTCTAAAGTGAATCTCACAACCCATCATGTAAAAGAGTTGTGTTTTGTTAGATGTTTTCCTTGCCCTTTAGCCAAAAAATGATATATTGGTCTAGTGCTCAATTCCTAAATATCTTTATCACACAAAGGTTACAACACTCTATGACACTGTATTGTCTTCCATTAGTTTTTTTAATTACATTGTTCAAAGATAATATTCCTCCTGATACAATAAATAATATTTTATCAAATGCAATCCCTTTTGAACTGCTCGATGCATTTATATTTTTCGATTTATTTTCAATTTCCTAATTGGATGAGTCTTTTTTAATGTATTTTTTATATAGACAACTAATTTAACAGGTTTATCTTTTTTTTATGTATGATTAGCAGGTGGATCATGTGACTTTGATATTTCTAGTTAGCGACGTGTAATATCATTTGCCTCATAAACAATTCTTTTTTCGACACAAAAGATTTTGTAGCTAAGAATATTGTAATCAGTCTAGGTTTTTCAAGTTTAGTATCTGAGCTTCCAGTCCATTCCTTGGCCTTACATGAGCTACTTCCAGTGGGCCTAATCTTAAAGATGGTTAATCCTCATTGTCACCTGTAACCTTGTAGCAGAGCCCGGTGAAACCCTACTGGCCCAGGCCCTATGTTTTATTAAAATAGAAAGCCATAGATCGCTTCCTGTGGTAGACTGGTAGGACCAGTCCGGCCTCTATGAGCTGATCTGGCGCATGAACTGCTGAGGGTCTTCTAGCCCACAGACTGTAAGAAAGTAACATTTTGCAGTCTGTGGTCTACTATCTGTTCGAATCTTGTGGGTCCACATGCAGAAAGGTAGAGGAGAAATTCTCTCAGTTTGCATGGAGACCCAAGAAATCTAATTGAGGTCCGCTTGTCTGAATCTGACCGATTTCTTATCAGAATCTTATTTGGTAGCAATGTAGATTTTAACAAGAGGCCCCCGCCAATGAGACAAGTGGGAGTGGTGCCTCGGGACAGTGAGTGGAAACTAGAAATTAAAATACTTGGTGGAAAAATGAGTTGAAATCGGGAAGATGTGTTGTTGCAGCCTCTTCCATTTGATAGTTGCATTTTTTTATAAAAAAAACAAAGAGACGCTACCCCTTCTTGCGGGACCCATCTGGATAGTTGGGGCAACTCATAGATTTGAAGGTAGATAAGAGGTAAGCTTTTACTAGATGTTATATTTGGATGCATAAAATAATATCGAGTACCAGATGAGTTGGCTTCCCATTGTGTAGACTGTGGGCGTTTGAAGTTTGAACATTTCTCTCAAAACTATATTTTAAACTTCAAAGACCCAACATTCGATCTATAGGTACAACAATCACTATCTCTGGACATGTGTATAATGTTAAGGTGTCAACACCACTTAAACATGAGCATGTTGGATTCATGCTATATCTGTAAGGGTTGTGATTAGCCAATTAGGTGTGTGTTTTCAGCATAAAGTTGTTGTGGGGTTGGTCAATTATCAAATAAGTCATCCTATACCTACAAGGGTTGCGATTAGCCAGTTAGGTGCGTGTTTTCAGCATAAAGTTGTTGTGGGGTTGGTCAATTATCAAATAAGTAGTGCATGATCTTTTTATTTAGTTGGATACTTTATGATTTCTCATTCAATGTTGATTCCTATGACAGATCTGAAGGTCCCCATGCCGAAAATTGAAACCAATTTTTGGTCATCAGTATCATTGAAGATAGAGAATCTCAGCAACATAATGCTTGTGAAAATCACAGGTGAAGAACTAAATAAGCCAGATTTCTCAGTGAAAAAATCAAGTGAAGACATGCACAACAAAGCCCAGAAGGCGATAAGAATGTCAGCAATAGCTAAGCTAGTATCCAAAGCCCTTGTTAGGGGAGCCATCAATTTCAATTACCATGTCAATATCATGGGGGCAAAAGATAGTGCTGATACTTGTGCTTTTGCTAGCATCAGGGCCTTCACTGATGTCATAGAGGCCGTAGAGACAGCGGGCCGCAGCATTATGAACGGTCATCGTGACAAAATGTTATTATCAGGAGTCAAGTACTGGAATTTTAATAAATCTGGGTTGGCATTGCTGCTTCGGGCAGTGGCGACATCTGCTGTGATTCATTTAAGGAGTTCAGTCGCCAAGGATTTTGGATGCTTGAAGAGTGAGGGAACAGGGCTGTCTTGCATGAGCTGCACAGACTCAATTGAAAATACTACGGAGGTTTCTGGGTTATGATTATGTGAATTGAATGACACTGGTAATTTGGTGTTTTCGTGAATGAAATAGGCCATGCGTTTGATTCAAACAGGTATTTGTTTTTCATTTATTAATGATTCTGATCTTGACTAAGGTTGGTTGGTATTCTGTTTTATCTTGAGCTTTGTTTTGTTGTACTTAGATGTGAAGCATTTAAATCAATTCAAGCCAATTATGCGATTAGATGTTGCTTATGACATTGATTTTATTCTATATAATCACTATCATTGTCAAAGCCTTATGCCATTTATCGCAGGTTCTCGATAATCTATCAATGTCAAAGCCTTATACCATTTATCAAAGTTTCTCGATAATCTCATTGGGAAGGTAAAAGCGTATGGTAGCGAAGACCCTATAACATTATTAAAAAAAAAATTTATTTTAACTTGATCTGAGACTTGACTTTTTGGGAGTATGTATGCCGTTTATCTGGAACAAAGAGGACGCCAATGTTAGAACTTAGAACCTAGATTTATATGGAGAATACTGAATTCAATACTGATTGTATATTTTTCGTCATTCCACAAAATTGAGAATCACGAAGGAAGTTCAAAAGGAAAATTATGGTTATCTTGTCAGAAACATTAAAGTCGCAGAGAATATTCATCTCACTTGACAAAACAAAATATGCCATGAACAGATCCTTCTCAAAGAGTGGCCAGAAGCATGCACTTCAGGGTGGCTAGTTGGTTGTAGAGATTCCCTTCAAATTAGAATTTGTAGTACTTTCAGAATTATGGAGTTGTGGAACTTTTTGTGTGTGCAAATTGGAACTTGGAAGAGGAGAGTTAGAATTCAAATGGCTGGAAGCACATACAAGCTGCCTATAATTGTAAAAAAAAACCCAAAGAATATGTTTTTGATTGGATTCTTCAGCCTTATTTCTGATAAAAATGCACACACTTGGCCTTATCAGCATGCACATCTTACCAGAAAATTGGTTTATGTATTCATATTATTTATTACATGATGTTTAATCATTTGCGCTCTCAATGGAAGTTCTAGATATCAAACATGTTTCTAATACCCTAAATTGATAGGACAAAGCTTCGTTGTTGGCGTTCTTGATGATCAAATAGGCTACTGATAAAATATTAAAATTTATGAGACTCATGTCTAATTTTGCTACAAGTGCATGGCCTCATCAGAAAAAATGAAGAGGGATTTTATGAAAAAAATAATATCCCTTAAACCTTTGTTAAACGGTGAAAGTAACAAATTTCAAATATTTACTCCTCAGAAGAGTAAACAAATTTCAAATATTGACACCTCAAAATTGTAAGGAAAAGAGAGAGAGAGAGAGAGAGAGAGAGAGAGAGAGAGAGAGAATAGGAGGGAAGTCCTCTGGTGTGAACATTAAAAATTTGTTCCCTCCACTGTTGTACAGGGTTCATTTAAAGGGTATTTTCTGTAAAATTCCCTAATGAATATTAGCAACAATGGCGTGCAGTGCACTACCAAATCTAAAATCACATAATTAAATGGGAATGCTCATCACTTCAGTATGCTTTTAGATTTCTGGCACAACCAGCATCAGTGCAGATCATTGAAATTGATATGGGGCAGAAAACTTGGGGAAACATTTATCATCACTCTTTTTTTGCAATTTCACACTGCTATGATGCTGTTTGGATGATAATGGGGAATTCTATATACCACTAGCCCAAAATAGGTCCTAGCCAATTACAACAAACGAGATGTACCTTTTACTGATGAAATAATAACACCATATCCAAAGAGTTAAGTCTAGGAATTGTAATGAATCAGATGCTTCAAAGCTCAAGAATCAATAACAAAGTCAAGACCATAAGATTCATTTTCATTTCCTTTCTGTAGGAAGCACAATGTATTGGAAACTTAAGATGTACTTCACACATCAGAATATATAATACATACACACATTCTGATGAAATGTGTAACGGCAATATCAAGAACAAACAGTTGACATCTGTCATGAAAAAAAAAATAAAAAAAATTAACCATATACATGAAGAAAAAACCATATACATTCATACAACTTTAGACAAAGATGCTTTGCTACTTGCGTAATCCTGTGATGAAGCCTCATAGAGCACGCGTCTTAAACCGAGCCCAAGGAAATTAGAATTCAAGCAATATCCAACATCCAGTGGGTGATTTTTGGGACTTAATGAATTTTGAGTGATATCATCAGAAACAGAAAGGAGGGTGAACCTAAGAAATATAACTTCCAAGAACTCGGGTGTCATTTTTCATTTTTGTGAACTGAATACATTGAGTCCATGAGCTGTTAATCAGTTTAAATATCAGCCTAGAGCATAAAAGGAAGGTTTAAGTCGTTCCAAAAGTATAAGGTGCTAGTCCCGTATGGCCTTGATGCCGGTTCCACTCACAGTTGCAATAAAATGGTACTATCAGGTTTAGGGGCGTTAACAATGGGTCTTTTCCTTTAAGATCATCAATTTTCATCTCTCAATAAAGGGTCCATTTGTGCAACGTCCTAAAGAATTCAAGTAAAATCTTTTTCACTTAATGAAAAACCAAGCTTCCTGGGAATGTTTTCCAAAAAGTCAGTAATTTTCCCCACTTTTCAGTTTTCTTTACGTAATTGACATAAGTGGCCACATGATATATACCAGACTAATGGGTCCCGCTTGAAAATCCATCCCCCACGAGCCCAAGTACTAAGCCCAGTAGTGAAGAATAATTTATTAATAAGTAATTGCTTATTTTTTTAGAAATTAATTTTATATTTGAATTAGGATTTCTTATTTGTATTCAACTAGATTGTTTTCTTATTTTAAGAGTAATTTAGTTAAAAATATACATGTATATAACATTATTTGAATAAGATTTTAATTTATTTTCCTTGTGGGTTAAATTATTTTTATGGTATAAGGCTTAGATAGTTTATGCTAAGACTTTTAGCTTGAAGAATAGCCCATTGGGTATTCGTCTTTCCTATACTGCGTCAATTGGTATAGGAGTGAAGATCCGTTCTTCGGTCGCCACTCTGATTGATGATTAAAGACAACCCAGGTATCCCCATCTCCTTCCTTTTGTTACTGCAATTCATTCATCACCATCTCATTACCATCATCATTCATCATCATCATCCTCATTCATCCCCATCAGTTTCATCCTCATCATCTCCATCTGTATCAACCGAACCCATCCTTGAACCGAACCGAACCGAACCCCCTCGTCAGATCAACTCCCTATCCGCCATAACCCTTTGCCCATCTCCATGAAACCCTAAAACCCAAAACCTCCAACCGTAAAGCCATTCCCTTTCACCGAAGCCCCTAAAACCCAAAACCTCAAACCCTAATCTCTCAACCTTTCGCTAGAACCCCAGTCGAACCCGAACCTGCACGGATCGCATCCCAGAACCCATTAACCCCACTAAAACTTCCTCACAGAAGAGAAACCCCTTCCTAGCACTCTCACTCTCTTCTATACCCCGAACCTCAACACCCCAAACCCATTCGACCCACATCAAACCACCAAGCCCCAATCCCAAACGAATCCTCCACTTCATCCCTACTCTCCATCCCCTAGCCGAATCGAGTCCAACTCCCTCCCTCCGCCTTTCAATCCCATCTCCCCCCAGGCAACAAAACACACACACACACAAAAGAAAAAGAAGAAGAAGAAGGAAGAAAGAGAAGAGTGATCTAAGTGAAAGGGCGAACCGTGCACCAGAGATCATTGCCACTGCCGAAGCTCCACCCCCATGGTTGTTCCCTCCTCCTTCTGGCCGCAGCCAACCAACAGCGAAGAAAGGGTATTGAAAACCCCTTTCCCCTTCTTTACCTCTTCGACCGCCCTTTTCAACTCACTCTTGGGTTTACCTCGAGCCAACGAATCCGATTTTAAAAAGCAGAAGCCAGGCCAGCTACTAGGCTTACTTCGGGTCAGGTTCAACCCATTTAGTTGAAAGGTTAAAAAAAAAAACAAAAAAGAGTCTACAAGTGGGCCCAACCCAAGCACAAATTGTTTTCTTCAAGTTTAGCAAGTCCTCAGTAGCCCAATATTATGTCTACTTGCATCGAAGCAAACTACAAAGGCAAGTTCACTGACTGTCTATGTGATATTTGTATTACGATGTTAATGGATTGAGTGAACCAAATTGAAAGAATTATTGATATCAGATAGCAGAGTCCAACCTCGTAAGGCACCAAAACTAATGGCAAACCTAGAACTTCCACCAATGGCAAAGGAAAAGACCCTCCAATAAAAGATATACCACAACTAGAGCACTCTGTTATTGGTGAGCCTTAAAAAACTTGTTGATAATTTATGAAACGGATGATGGAAGAATCTGCTTATTATGCTTATCAAGGCCATCGGGATGACATCACAAAAAAGGTGCGTGTCGATATTCCCAAATTTTAAGGGCGCACGGACGTCAAAGTCTTCACTGATTGGATTACAGCACTTGAGGATTATTTTGAGTTGGTACAATATGGATGAAGACAAGCATGTTCCCTTTGTAAAGATGAAGCTGAAAGGTGCAGCATGTGTTTGCTGACGAGGCATAGATAAAAGGAATGCCAATCATGGAAGACGCTCTATTAACACATGGGATGAGATGAAAGAAAAACTTGAAGATAAATACCTACTAATTGAAAGAAAAACTTGAAGATAAATACCTACCAATTGATTACATTGATTCCCTTTTTGATCAACTAGTTGATTGTAGCCAAGGGAACTCTGTTGTGGATGATTTCATAGAACGGTTCCATGATCTCATGGAATGATGCAAAATGTCTGAACAAGATCGCCAAGCCATTACCAAGTACAAAAAAGGGACTTTGTCAAGATATTTAAAAAGAATTGACTACTCTAAATTTCCATAGCATTGAGGAAGTCCATCATATGACCCTTCACATCGAAGATAAGTTGTGTTATCCCTATTTACGGTGTTTTGGAGAACCTCTTCAAAGAAGAAACTCCGATATGACCTATCAGCGGGTCCCTCCTTCACAAAATTTTAACTGGCTAGCTCCACAACAAAATTTTAATAGGCAAGCATTGCCCTAAAATCAAGCACGACTCCCTCCAAACAATGCAAATAAAGGAAAGAATGCCAATTCTTTTCAACCAAAGCAAAACATCACTTGCTTTCGATGCAAAGGCAAAGGACATTATGCTTCGGAATGCCCAGGTATAAAAAATCTTCATTACACACAAAATGAGGAAGAAAACTATGAATCAGAGCCTGTTGATAAAGAATATGATGTTGAAACTCCATATGACAATCGTGAGCTTCTGCCTGAGCAAGAAGATCATTCCTTTTGTCAAGGTGACATAGAAAGTCGAACTTTATTTATTCGTTGCCTCTTTGTCACTACTAAACAGAAAAGCAGAAGATTGGAGGCTAACCACCATATTTCGCACCACAATAACATGTTGTGACAGACTGTGCAATCTGGTCAATGATGATGGAAGCGAGATAATGTAATATCCTAAAAGGTAATTGATAAGCTGAAGCTTTCAACAGAAAAACATCCGAAGCTGTAGAAAGTCTCTTAGGTGAATGACACAGCAATACCGGTAATAAAAAGGTGTAACACTCCGACCCGAGTTGACCCGGATTAGTGCGTAATTTCGTGTGTTTTTATCGCTAAGAGTGTTTTGATTTGGTTTTCCTTTGGTTTTGACTCGTAGAGAGATCGTTGGGTTGAGTTTGACTTGGTCTAAGTAGATCGAGCCCTTTTTCGTAATTTTGGCTTTTGATTGACCTTGTCAGTTTCGCGTCATTTTGACGTCAGCGCGTGTATTTCGTCGAGCTTGTCGATTGTCGTAACTGTCTTGAATCCGAATGAGTTCGTTTGCTCTCGTTGGACTGTCATTTGACTCAAACTGATATTTGTATAAGCTATTTGGCCTTAAATGTAATTTAGACTCAAATTAAGTATAAAAAATCCCACCAACTCCCTGTCTCTCTCTCGATCGTCTCTCTCGCTCTCTGTTTGTCTCTCTCTCTCGACAGCTCTCTTTCTCTCCTTCTCCTTTCTGTTTCTGTGCTTGAGGGAGGAAGAAAGGAGCTCGTTTGTGCGTGTGTTCCCGGTGGACTGAGCCAATCAGCGTGTGGATTTCGTCCGTGAGGCAAGTATAAGCCCAAGTTGTATGAACATCGATTGATAGTGATTTGATCGTCTTGTTTTTATGTTTCATTGTGTTTCTCCGTATTAGACAGCTCTATTCAGCTCATTTTGCTGTTTTCTTCCGGTTTCCAGCTGTTTTGTGCACTTTCTGTGTGACTGTAACAAGTTCAGAAAAATGAGTCCGTGCACTCACGGCTAAGCCGTGAAATGTGCTACAGCTAAGCCGTAAAATGGCTTACGGCTAAGCCGAGACCCAACCGTAAACCAAACCGTAGAACAGTACAGACTGTTAGCTGAAAATAGCTGGATGTTGGCAATTTGACATTCTTCTACGGCCCAGCCTGATCTAAGCCGTACATTGTCTTACGGCGAAGCCGTGGACCAAGATACGGCTGAGCCGTAGAGCAAAATACGGTTAAGCCGTAAATCCGAAGGGATATTTGGGGAACCTCAGCTCAGCCGCAGTGCATATTACGGCTAAGCCGTAAGATGCCACGGCTAAGCCGTAAGGTTACCTACGGCTACACCGTGAGACCCTGAGAATTGAATGAAAAGGGACTAGGTTTAAGTAAAAGACCGTATATGACTTTCATGTTAGAATGTAGCGAACCTGGACATGCCCAATGGAATGTTTGAATGACATGAATGATCTCAAGGGCTGTGAATCATTCATGCTTGTATCCAGCTGTTTAGCACCTCCCCATGGGTGTTGGTTTAAGGGACTTCGGTGCACACTCCTGACACTGCAACACTAGACAATAGTGCATCGGACAACTTAAAACTACATCAACATGCACGGTTAGAGACACTGGATAATTAGTATAGGATTGGCTTGTAATTGACCTTGATTCGTAAAGGTATCATGATGTGTTACAGCATATTGATTACGGTTATGCCCTCTTATGTGTTCTGCGCTGGACCTCTCGATTCTGTGGGACATGCAGCAACCCCAGAGCGAAGCCCGGGCGGAACCATTCTATTGTTATATTGGTATCAGTGTTATCATTGTTCCATTGGAGTACTTGCATCAGTCATGAGTCAGTGATTGTGATTGATATTCATTGTCAGCACTTCTTGTAATTGCTTATGTACATTCAGTCCGTATATGCGATGCACTTCCTATTGTTGTTCAGCATGATATGTGAGATCTGTAAGTGATAAGTGATTGATTGATTGATTGAGGTGCATCATCCGATTGATTGTGATTGGTCTTGGCACTACTGAGCCTCAGCCTTAGGATACCCGACGGGGTTAACTTTGGTTTAGTTTAAGTGTTTGCCTCTGCAGAGTGTGATTGTCCTGGGACTCCGGACCCCGGGAACTAGAGACCCATGCGTACCCTGGCCCGGTCGCTGGTGTTCTCATCCTGATTGCTCTCGTAAGGGAGAAAATGGCCAATGTAGTAGCCACTTGATTGTTACCTGTTTATGATTCTGATAGCATGCTTATTCATTTGCATAATTGTTTAGTATACAGACAAAATTTCTATGGATATTGCATTATGACTATTGTTCGGTATTCTTCAGTTTTAGACACAATTCGTGTTATCTTCTTGTTGGCTTATACTTTGCTAAGTCGTTGTACTTATACGTTTGTCTTGTGTGTTGCAGGCTCAGATCCCTCTTCCGATCCTGCGTCGGTCGACCCGACTGCAGGAGAGGCTCGCGAGGCCCCCTCCGGCCTAGAGGAGTGGACTTGATCCATCCTCCAGAGTACGGTTTGCATCATTCTGGTTTTCCCCATTCCTTGTGTTGGAGTCTATTGAGGGGATTTTTCTGTAATTGCACTAAGGGCTTCGAGTGATACCTGTATATTGTATTTTGATTTTTGGGAGCCCTCTTCCGTAACATACGTTCCTGTATTTTGTTATTGTTATTGTTATCAGTTTATGATCATTTGTAATCTCCTATGTCTTTTGGTATATTGTGGTATGCCTTGATACGTACAGCTTCCGCGTACAGTTGTTTGCACGTGTGAATGATCCCTTGTGTGTGTATGCTTGGACGAGGTCCAGGTGTGCATGCACGGGAGTACGTGTGTCATTGGTTAGATTTTCTCTGACCCCCGGTCCCTGGGCTCGGGTTGTGACAAAAGGTGCCAAGTAACATTTAAAATCGGTGACTATACAGATTCATTTTAGCGTAATATTATTCCTATGAATGTTACTCATATTGAAGACTAAGCATGCAGAATTACGAAGACATATTGAAGACTTACTCCAAAAGGGTTATATCAGCCAAAGCATCAGTCCTTGCGCAATTCCAATCCTCTTAACGAAAAAAAAAAGAAAAAAAAGACGGCTCATGGTGAATTTGTGTCGATAGTCGAACAATCAACAAAATCACCATCAAATATCGATTTTCGATTTCTCGAGTGGACGACATGCTTGATATGATGGTCGGATCTTTAGTCTTTTCCAAGATTGATTTTAGGAGCGGATATCATTAGATTCGTGTTCGTCTAAGATATGAATGGAAGACTGCATTCAAAACTAAAAATGGACTATACGAATGGTTGGTTACATCGTTCGGTTTATCCAATGCTCTTAGCACTTTCATGAAAGTGATGACTCAATCTCTATGGCCTCTTATCGACAAATTTACTATGGTATATTTCGATGACATCTTGGTCTTTAGCAAATCCAAAGAAACTCATCTCGACCATCTTAGGCATATCATGCATGCACTTCATAAACAAAAGTTTTACAATAATTTGAAGAAGTGTACATTTTTTTTTTGTCCCAAACTTATATTTTTGGGCTTTGTTATATCAACTCAAGGGGTAGAAGCTAAACTAGAGAAGATCAAAGAAATCATTGAATGACCCATTCTCAAAACTATTCATGAAATATGGAGCTTTCATGGATTGACCACTTTTTATAGGAGGTTTATTCGTAAATTCAGTACCATCATGACTCCTATAACTGATTGCATGAAAAAAAAAGAGATTTTACTTTGACAAAGGCAGCATCTTGGGCATTTGAACAGATTAAGCAAAAAATGACTAGGGCACCTGTTTTAAAACTTCCTGACTTTGAGAAAGTTTTTGAAGTGAGTTGTGATGCTTCACATGTAGGCATTGGAGTTTTGAGTCAGGACATCCAGTTGCTTACTTTAGTGAGAAATTGAATGATTCTCGTAAAAAATACTTCCCATATGATCTGGAATATTATGTAGTTGTCCAAGCTCTATATTATTGGTGTCATTATTTGATCGGAAAAGAGTTTGTCTTATATTCTGACCACGAAACTTTGCAGCATCTGAATTATCAAAAGAAGATGAGCGTCAATCGTGTCAAATGGGGTGCATATTTGCAAGAGTTTACATTTGTTCTGTGCCATAAATTTGAAACGGAAAATAAAATTGCCAATGCCTTAAGTCATCAATCTCACATTCTCACAACCATTTCCGTTGCAGTTCCAGGCTTTGAAGAAATACACAAAGAATATATAGCTGATCATGACTTTTGTCAAATTTACACAGATCTTCTAAAAGGTAAGTTTTTTGAACATCTAAAGTTTTCTATTCATGATGGTTAACTATTTCATGAAAATCAATTATGTTTGTCAGCTACATCTATCCAAGAGTTTGTTCTATATGAATTACATGGTGGTAAATGTAATGAACATTTTGGGCGTGATAAAACATTGGCTATTGTGGAAGATCGCTTCTTTTGACCCCGCTTAAAAACAGATGTTGCCAGTATTTGTGAATTATGTAGAGTATGACAACTTGCTAAGGGGCAAAAGAAGAATACCGGTTTATATCAGCCTTTTCCTATTCCACGTGAGCCATGGCAAGATCTAAGCATGGATTTTGTCTTGGGGTTACCAAAAACTACAAGGAAGGTAGATTCTATATTTGTTGCTGTAGATCACTTTTCAAAAATGGCACATTTTATCCCATACTCTCACACATCATATGCAAAGAAAATTTCTACTGTTTTCTTTAAAAAGGTTATTCGTCTACACAGACTTCCAAAGATAATCGTGTCTGATAGAGATACAAAATTTATGAGTTTCTTCTGGAAAACCTTATAGCACATGATGTACAAAAAGCTCTAATATTCCAGTACATAACATCTGCAAACTAATGGCCAAACAGAGGTTGTCAACAGAAGTTTGGAAAATCTTCTTCGATATCTTATCGAAGATCACATTGCTTAATGGGATCTTATTTTACCCATGGTGGAGTTCGCTTACAATAATTCCGTCAACAAAACCACCGGAAGATCACCATTTGAAATTGTTACTGGTGTCAAGCCACGTCTTTCTATTGACTTAGCCCATTACCAGTTAAAGCTAGGTCCAGTCAGGAAGCTAAAAAATTTGTACAACATATGAAGCAAGTTCATAATGAAGTTCGCCAACATAAGCAGAATGCAGATTCTCAGTGACGCCATGTTGAATTTGATGAATGAGACATGGTCCTAGTTCATTTAAAGCCAGAATGATTTCTCACAGGAAAATATAAAAAGCTATACCCAAGAAGTACAAGACTATTCAAGATTCTAAAGAAAGTCAACTCCAATGCATATGTTCTAGATCTTCCTTCAGATGAACATTAGCTCCACATTTAATGTTGAAGATTTAACAATTTATCATAAATATCATGAAGATAAATCTTTTGAAGAACAAGCTCTCCGGCTTCCCATCAATCAATCTCCTTCGGAAGAAATTGAAAATGTTTTTGATAATCAGCTTGTTTCTACGAAGAATGGCGGATTACAAAAGTTCTTAGTCAAATGGAAAGGTAAACCATTCTCTGAAGCTACATAAATTATGGATTTTGACTTCCAACGATTCAATCCAGATTTATATGAGAAGTACCAAGCCAACAACTCGCTGGAGTCGAGTTTTCCTAAGCCGGGGCGAGTTGATGCAGGCCAAACTAATGAGCCTCGCTGGAAAGTCTACACCCGCATACTCAAGTCCAAAGCCGGGTAGTGAAAAATAATTTATTAATAAGTAGTTGCTTATTTTTTTAGAAATTAATTTTATATTTGAATTAGGACTTCTTATTTGAATTGAACTAAATTGTTTCCTTATTTAGAGAGTAATTTAGTTATAAATATAAATGTAATCCCTTCACATGGGATAGACTACATTATTTAAATAAGATTTCAGTTTTTTCTCCTTATGGGTTGAATTCTTATCTTTGGTGTGAGGATTAGAAAGTTTATTCTAAGCCTTTGGCTTGGAGAATAGCCCGTTGGCTATTCACCACACTAAATATAAATTTTATTGGAGGGTGGAAAAGTCACTCTCCTTTCCACCCTTTTTCCACAAAAACTGGTCGTCACAAAAACATGCCCTAAAATATCATATATTCTATCCTTGTGGGATACAAAAACTTACAAAAATCAGTGGACATTGGTAACCTAAGTGGGTAGCTCTAGCTCACATGCCTTGTACCTGATAGAACCTTTTCCATGAACAATGTTCCAAATAATGCCTAGGTCTTTTAACATTGAATGTGGATGATGGCCAACGTGCTTCCTTTATTAATATTGATTTTGATGTTATTGATGAATCAATGTGCTTCCTTTCTTACCATTGATTTTGAGGTTATTGACGAATACAAAGTGAGGTTCAAGGGTGGGAAGATTTCTGTCAACAAAAGTCATAGGAAAAACAGTGGAATATTAACAGCTAATTATCCATCTGGTATGGATACAACAGAATGCAGTCAAGCTTGATGAGCCATCATCGCTTTGGATCATTGTCCAATGCCATTCAAAAACGGAAACTCATCATACTCACAGACAATGGTTGAACCAGCGTCCCAATTTTGTTTCATGACAACAAACACAATCAATGCTCGACCAAATCCTTCGCTGACGATGCTTAATCCACTAAAATATATGTTGAGATATGCCCTTCAAATAAAATTGACTTAGAACAAAAGATACATGCTAATATTGATAATGATGAACAATCCACTAAAACATGTCAAGATCTACACTTCGTTGAATAAGATTTATAAACTAGTAAAAGATGAAACCACTAAAAAAATTAATAAAAGATATATGATACCTTGTGAAAGAAAAGGAAGGCACGTTCCTTCCTGATGGTTTCTTTTTTAAACTCAATGGCAAAGCACTCAAGAAGAGTCCCTGTTGCCCTTCACATCAAAGCCATGTAACAGCTTAATCAGACCTTTGACCTGGCAGTAAAGTCACTCCTGAGAGGCTTCTTGCAGCAGTTATGAGACAGAATACGAGCAACCAAGTTGCCTCCAAACCCAAGCTTTGGACAAAAGACACTAACTGTTTCCATCGTAATCTGCCTATGATTGGCAGTATAGAAGAAATGGTTGATCCAACTTCAAAACCTAAGAAGTACGAACACTTTTAAAAAAGTGACGTATCCGTATCTGACACGTATCGGATACCGATACTCTTCGGACACTCTCGGATACGTGTCCGATATTATTTTAACCGTGTCCATAATTAAAAATTAAAAATCTTAATTTCGGACACTTGTCCGACACTCTTTTTGTGATGTGTCCCACAATTCTTAGCCTCTGTTTATTACTAAAAAAATAAACATATAACTGATATTTCTTAGACACTGGATAACATGTGATATATGGTAATTTTATACCATGAAAAAATGTATGATTGTTAATATTAATCATATCACAGGCAAAAGGCAAATAAATCGTTCACCAAAGAATGGGCCTCAAGATTGGCTTTTTTTTTCTTTTTGCTTTTTGCTTTTTGCTTTTTGTTTTTTTTTATTTTGTATTTTTTTTTAGGGAGAAGAAGAGATAATCCTCTCTTTTCTTCCTATTGATTTTATGAAAATATGAATATTTCATGTTTAATGATTATGAATTAAGTTTTAATGTTGTATTGATATTTGATAATTTGATATGTTTGTTAATTGATACTTGAATTTTTATATTTTGATTGCTAAATTGATCAAAAAGTTAAAAAATCATATTATTTTTTTAGTATATGATTATATATAAATAAATATATTATTAATATGTCCCCTTGCGTGTCTGTCTTACTTTTTTGAGAAATGGCGTATCAAGGAGTCCGTGTCGTGTCGTATCTGTATCCCGTGTCCGTGTCCATGCTTCTTTTGTTCACAACGGACCTTAGTGTAGGGTCTATTTTTAGATATGAATCAAAGGTACATCTATGCACAAAACCTAGTCAGAATGAGACCTTGTACCAAGGCCTAATCATGAAAACATAAACAAGGAGATCATCTGGTGCTCTTTAACTCCCAAGGTTTCTATGCACAGAAAAATCTGGACTTGTCACATACAAAAAGAATTCAAAATCCCATGGAGGGAGTTGGAGAGCCAGATTTTACGCCCGCACATGAAAAGAACTATGCACAGCAGAATCCCTGCCTTACACAAACACATCTTGAAAAAAAAAAAAAACAAAAACACAAATAAAAAAAAAAGAAAAGAAAAGAAAAGAAGAAAACCAAAGCAAAAGAAACCAACCACACAAGTTAACCTAAAAGAACCTAAAAGGAAAAGGGAATTGCAAATGAGAATGTTGCTTGCTAAGTGAATCACAAATTAAACTAACCCTTCAATTGCAAAAACCATTCTCAGTGATCACGTAGCATATTGTATTTAGAATTAAACAAACAACAAGGCTCCTCCAGAACAAACAGAAACGATAACATATATAAGAAATGCAACTATATTAGTTTAGACCATTTATGCCCCTCAAGTCCAAAGAGGAGAGCCAGGTCAGGGTAAGACAGGATGTATGCTGCCCCCATGCAAAACAGGATGTATGCTGCCCCCACTAACTCTTTTTTGAAAAAGCGAAAAAAAAGGGAAACCGATCACCCTCACTAACTCATTTCACAACACTCCAGCAAGACGTTCCAAAATCTCCTACACGAGAAGTTCTAAATATTCCAGTCTTGAATGCAGTAGTAGAAGAATTCTACTACTTTGGGATAGAGTTTATCTGCCCCACAAACGATGTCAAGGTGATCAACTAAGAAATGCAGCAAATGCAAATATACTCACAAAAGTCAGAAAACAGAAAAGGTTACATCAAGACACAAAAGGGGGAGAAAAGAAGAAGAAACATGAAACGGCAGATGGAAGCAAGTTACCAGCCAGACATTATTCTGGCCTTGGTTCAAAACAGTGATCATTATGAGGCCACCAGCACTACAATCTAAAACTTAGTAGATCCAAACAGTTATAATTTATAACACCGGTTTTCCTATTTCTCCTCAATAGTCTTTTCCATAGTTGTCTCCATCCTTATATGGTTTCAAATCACTAACAAATATAAGATTGGCAACTACAAAAGATTCAAAAAATATATATATATGTATATATATATATATATCACTGAACATGAAACTCAATCAGTTGGAAGTAATTCACATTTTTTTCTTCTGCTCCAGAATAATAGGTCCGTAGCTGTTCCTTATATCTTATTTGCGCTCTGTTTGTAAATAAGTCAAACATGTAAATGCAGTTATAAGTCCAAACTACACCAAGAGAAGTGAAATACATCTAAAAAATACCTTGTTTTAGAAATATTATTTTCATTAACAAAAAGTAGTATTCCTGATGTACTTGTAAAGGCAGTAGAACTGATTTAATCAATACCACAAAGACAGAGAGACACCATACATCTATGACCATCAAGGGAGACAACCTACATGAATAAAAAGATTGGTATTCCTGATCAAACATGCACACATAATCCATCCATAGAGAGAGAAAGGGCACTAATGTGCAAATATGCAGACACTTAAGTAATTCTCAAATATATAAACAGAGATAATAAGATAGAGTGATTAATTAACAAACTGTTTTTTGAATGATCGATTAACAAACTTCCAACTGAATATTCAAAGTTGTATACCTGATGGCAAATCAACCAGCTGTATGCAAAATCCGTTAACACCATATCACCAGATTAATGGCATTGCCAAATACCTTTCCAATGCAACAACTCAGCCATATTAAATGTGCCAAAAACAGCTTATGAAAAGAAATAGGTGTTTATAATAGTCTATTGCCAACTCCTTAAATGCTTACTTGATTCCAAAGCAACTTAATTACATAAGGAGGCACCGCCGCACACCTCCCAACATATCATTAGATATCAAGAACTTGACAGCTTAACAGTTCAGCTGATCCGAAATTCTTTGTTGCAATGATTTTCCATGTATAAGCTTCTGCTTCTGCCAAGGGATCTGAGTTTTCACCGAAGGAGCTGGTACTAGTTGAGGCTGATGAAGTTGAAAGTAAAGAGGCTACATCCTTCTGCAAGTGAGACTGGGATGATGAAGTTGAAGGCAATGAGGCTACATCCTTCCGCAAGTCAGCCTGCGACACAGAGAGTTCATTATTGATATCTTTTGTGATGACATGAAGCTTTCCAAGAAAACCGGTGAGTAAATATGGAGACTCCGTGTCAGTGAAATCTCGAATTGGGACCTTCCCTATCATCACTTTCCAAGCATCCTCTTGGGAGTCATATATCTTGATCTTACCACTGTCTAAAGAGCTAGAAGGATCCAAAGCATATAACTCCCCATCCACTACAACGCTCAACTTTGTGCCTGCCTGCCTTGCAGGCCATCCTTCTCCCATGCCGGTCGGCATTTCCTCCCACAAGTTTTTCTCAGGATCAAAAATCTCCCCACCAACATCAACAAAGAATGGCCAGGAATACAAACTCTGTGGCACATACAACCTTCCCCGATATGATGTCATTCCAGTAGCAATGGGCTTCAGCATGTCAGCTAAAAAGGCAGCTGGTAAGACCTGGGCTCTTGAGAACGGCATACTAGGTACTGAAGTCCACAGTCCCAAATGAGGGTCAAACATTTCAGCAGATTGTAAAGGAGTTAATCCACCTCTTCCCCTACTCACCCCTCCAACAACATAAAGTTTGTTGTTTAATACACCTGTCTTGCAATAAGCCCTACCAACAGTCATGGATGTTACTTCACTCCATGCATTTTCACATGGATCATACCGCCAGACGCATCTCACAGCAGAAGCTCTAGAGAAGCCCCCTACCACATACAGACAGCCATCAACAGCCCCAGTAGCACAACCACAAAAAGGCATCCGATCCAATGCATCCTTCTGTCGAAGCCAGCCTCTTATGAAATCTACAATCCTGATACTTGGACCCACCATATTCGACATCCAAAGGCCAGATAAGCCCCGTCTAGATTCTTCCTCATTAACAACATTAGGCATTGGTGGCAGCCTTTGCCATGTCTGGGACAAAGGGTCCAAAGCATACCATATAAGCTTATCTTCTTCAATCTTTGTCAGTATATACAGCCATTCTTCAGTCGTTCCAAGTTCCTTCCTCAACTGGTAGACTTCAGCACTTGTGATGGAAGCTTTCCAACTGCGTGACACCAATTTCATGTTCAAGTAGCACATCCTGGGTAATCTTGCGAGAATCTGAATAGATATCTCATCAGGGAGGCTGGGAATGAGTCTTGGGTTCTCATTAAAGCTCAATGACATCCTCTGCCTCTTGCATGTTTCGGCTTGTAAAATATCACTGCACTCACTGGTTTTAGACTTATTTCCAGCCAAGCTCAAAATTTGCCCCATCAAAAATCCTCAAGATAACTTCTAGT
Organism: Sextonia rubra; assembly: GCA_037013555.1. Taxonomy (NCBI): domain Eukaryota; kingdom Viridiplantae; phylum Streptophyta; class Magnoliopsida; order Laurales; family Lauraceae; genus Sextonia; species Sextonia rubra. The sequence continues at coordinate 57,910,841 of JASUAD010000008.1, read as the reverse complement.
TGACAGATATTTCACACTACTCCAGTCAAATGATCTTATTCCCTATGCCATAAAAGCTGAACAGATCACCATTTCAACTCCACAGCACAAGTATTGAATCTGACAGTAAGCAACAAAAAAGGTATTAGTTGCAAACCCAAAGATTTTAGCTGTGCGCAAAATCTCAGCAAAAAAAATATTTACACCAGAAAGGGTTAAGGGTTTCTTTTTTTTTTTTTTTTTTTTTGGTGGTGGTGGGGTGGGGGGGTTGGGGACATGAATTCCCTAAACCAAGTGTTGCAGCTTGGCTGGAGCTTGTTTAGTCCAATTCCATGAAATGCTCATTCCTACAGTTGCCCACCTTGTGCCAAATCCTATTCAAGTCACATAAATAGCAGTCTAGACACAGGCCAAAGCACCTGCATGGCATAGCGCTCAGCACATAATTCTGATGCTATGAAGCTAGGATTATTGAAAATACTAGCCATTTTAGTGCTTAAAAACCATGCAAGATCAAGATCCTGTTTACTTGTCATGTTCAGGCCCCAAAATACAGTGGACTTGGAGCATGCCCAATTGAAAGTTGCAACTCCCATTCAAAGCTGGCCTTTGGTCATAAATTACATGAAACTTAAACAATAAGGAGAATGGTGTAGCGAGAATAGGATGCAGGATTTTCAAGGAAAAAAAAACCACAAGAATGTTAATTATATGTATGAAGAGCATCAAAAGTATGCCCTTGTTCTCAAGGGTCCCAAACAGAAAGAAGGAAAATGACAAAGAAATCAGCTATCTCATAATCAAAGAATTGAAAATATAGTGCAACATTCAAGCACACTCGTAATTAAAAAAAAAAAAAAAAGTGAAAACATTATGCAGCATGCCTTTAACGCTAACGAATTCCGTTGGTTTGTGTAGTCTCTGAAAACTACTGGAAGTCAAAAAATAGGCACACCACAGCAACACAATTTGTGTCAAGACTTCCAAAAGTTCCATCAACCATTCACAGTGGGGGAAATCAGTAGACACAATGTTAAATTATCAATTGGATCTATTGTGCACCTCCTCTGCAACAAGGAAGAAGCATTTGTATCATGTTTAGCCAAATTAACCTGTCACAACACATTCTTAAATCTTAACCCAACCCTTACATAAATCACTACCATGAACAACTAAGCAGAGCCATCATAAAATCACACATGCCTTCTTCTCAACATGAAATTGAAATTAACTTAAACGTCTCAAACCTATATAATGAAAGATCACAAATACAGTTACTTTCCCTCTTAAAAAAACAAAACAAAAAAAAAATCATTCAACCCAATTTTAAATTAGAAAAAGACCAAAAATGTCTCCAACAAGTTTCCATCAACCTTGTTTCAGATTTAAAAGAGGGCATGCATGGTAATCCAATCAAAACATAAAAAACTCAAGAATTTTCCTATCAGACTTAAAAGGAACACAGATGCCAACAACACTTCTAATTCAAAACCCAAATTCCAAACAAGGTAATAACAACATAACATTTCCACAAAGCCCTAGAATAGCATTTCCCTCTAAAAATCCCCATTTACAAGAAAGCGCCTACATTTTAACATAAACCTCAAGAATTCCCATCATCAACAAAAAAAACCGAATTCAAAAACAGCATAGTAATCCGACTAAAACGTGAATTCTCAAAAATCACCCCACCAGAACCAGAACGAGCCGGCTCAACCAATCAAGTGAAAAACCCTAATTTCAAACGCGAAAGAATTGTTCCACCAATCACCTGTGAAGAGGAAAATCCATCGAATTCCCCAAAATGGAAGAACTCGTAACGAAATGTCAGCAAAATCCAAACTACAAGATACCATTTTGATCCATCTGATCGACCCCGAATCAGGCAACAACATGAATCGAAGAAGAAAGAAGAGCAAAACAAAAACACCTGAGACAACTGCAGACGAATTTAGAAACCCTAATTAGGGTTTTCGCAGGCGAGAGAGGGAGGAGACGAATCGAAGATGGTGAGGACTTGGAGCGACATCTGTTCCTCGTTCGTGTTTTATTCGCATTTAGCAGTTTAGCCACCTGGCTGGGTCTCAGCCATCCAATCCGGGTCCACCATGGTCGGACCCATGAGAGATTTGATAGCCAAATTTCGAAACGTTAGCATGGTCAAAATAAATCCATCACACAAAGACTAGTCAAAATTGTTTCCGTCTTAAATTTTCAAATTGATTTATTGATCAACGTGAGAAAAGTCTTATGGACCCTTGTAATTGGGGAAAATCAGTCACAAGTATTTCTATCATCAAATTGAATTGATCCACCAAAGAAAAGTCAAAATATGTGCTTCCATGCAAACAGTTTTGCTGGGATGGATGGGTTTACTAAACCCACACCAACTGACACCAACTCTTAAGTGGGTCACTGTTTCTTATTTACTTGAAAAAAAAATAAAGTTTTGTGGAAATTAATATCAGCGAAGTTGTCATATTATATAAAAAGAAAAAAAAATAGTGAAGGCACATTTCTTGTAGAGTAAATGTAGTACATGCAAACTAATTAAGTTATAAGCTTTCTCGGTAAATTTGTAAAGAAAAAAAGTTATTTTTTTATTTTTTAAAATAAAAAGGCATAAAAGTTTTAAGGCTAATTGAATTAGACATCTCCCAAAGTTTTTATTAGACAGACTAAATTGCTCAGAACTCTATGTAACCTAATTTTTTTTTTAGTGAAATAGATAAGAAAAATACTTACCAAGTGACTTGAAGGGATGGAACATTGATTGGAAACACACTCACCTGAGTTCCTCAGCCTTCCATCAGTGGGATTGATCTACTCATTTTGGCCTAGGCATTCTTGGAACTCTATGTATGGTTATAGTGTTTTTCACCCAAGGTTTTATTGTGAGCCCTGGAAGAGAGATTTGACCGCTCATTTGGAGGACATGTAGCATAATGATGCATAATGTTGAGGTACTAGCGGTAGCTGCCAAGTCAATAGTCAGGTAAAGAATTAAAGGACAGTCCCTGTTCTCGGTGAAGAAAAGATTGAAGACTGATTAGATGGCTGGAATATTCTCAGCCATCCTCGTTGTGGGATAGATTATTCATGGGGTCGCTATCAGGTCTATGTTCAATCACAGAAAATTAAGAATCATATGGAAATCTAATGTGAGTTGAGAATACATATTAAAATTTTAGTTGATAGCATGCATTTGAGGAATTCTTGGCAGGTTCTATTTTAAAAATTCTAATGTCAATCTTGAAAATAGCATTTGAGCTTTCAGATAAGCACTCTAGAAGGTTTTTCCCTTTCACTTTTATTTTCGGACTCTTGAACGGAAAATGATTGCCCTTTTTTTTCCCCTTACAGTATTATATTTGTAAACTAGTCTAATCTATCATCCTAAGGGTTATCTATGGAGTCTTTATGCCTAGCTATTCCGCTCAGGGTTGATCCCTTGCCATTGTTGCAAGTGAGAGGCGATAGCTCGTATCACTGAAATATATCATGCAATTCAAATGATAAGCCTTTTGAAATCTCATGCAAGCTAGACCTCTAAAAGGGTTGTTATTTTGGCATCCATCTAAGCATATGAAAAGAAAATATCACCAATTGGATGGTTAAGATCATTTGATCAATAGGTTTCTTGTTTATCTCAATCTAGCCATCAGAACTGTCAGAATTTGATACAATATGCAATGCACTAAATGGATGAATTTGCTTAAAGTTTTTATTTAGATGTAGGGTACAACTTGGGCATAATATTGTCAAGCTCATACTAGGACTAGGGCCGGGGCCTTGATTTGAAGATCTGACTGCAATTTGTTTTAGGCTCAAGCTTCAGATACCCAAATTATATATTAATTGATACAAACTTTATGCTTTATCTCTGCCTAATTTTTTTCTTTTTCCTTTGACTAAGATAAATACTAAGACAATCAGACGCACATCCCACCAAAGTCCCCTGCATCCGCATTGTGAAGGGGAGGTGCCTCCGCCACTGAGCATCCTGTGGATTGGCACCCCTGATCTAGTTTTTTGTTTCTTATACTCTAATTTTCTATAAAATCTGGTAAGGTTGGGGCGTCATCAGTTAGATTGATGCTTTTGTTGCTGGATCAAGAGATATTTATAGACATCTTGTCTAGTCATCAATTACAATGAAAGGGATGGCTACAATTTTCACGTTCTAAATGCTGTGATTATTTGTGTTGATTTATGACAACCACATCAATCACTTGTTTGTGAAGATTGCTCAAGGACGGAAGAGTGTGTGTTGGGGGGGGGGGGGGGGGGGGTGGGGGGAGGATGTCTTGACCTGTAGTTGAGAGAAATAAGGAACCTTCATTAAAAGCGGATTCCTGCCTTGAATTGAAAACTTTCTCGATCCTAAAATATCTATTTTTCTTATAAGACGTATTGACTTCTATTGGAGAAAATGTGAACAAAATGATACTGTCACGCTAAAGAGGGTTCTTGCCATGGAACCCTTCCACCCTAAAATATGGGATTTGTCTTAAAAACTACCAAATCTTAAAATAAAAGTTGTCTTAGGGCTTGTTTGTGCAGCAGCTAGTGCCACGGAAATGCAGGAGAGACAAGGCGTCGGGATTTCCAATGCCATTTTTCGTTGTTTGGTGCAGCCCGTGGAATCCCCTCCGAGATTCCCGGCGTAAATGCATTTGCAGACTAAATCCTCTCCAAGCGAGGACATGAGTCTCCTACTAAGGTGTGTAGGAAATTGTTTCCGCAGAAGAGGAAACTCTTTTGCGGTGTCTTCCAAATAAGCCCTTAAGTTTCACATTCAACTTTCCTCTTCAGTTCATGCCTCCGTGGCCCATGTGGTCTATGACTTTTGAGAAATTACTTTCTCAAATAATTGTGAGTCCTCCTAGTATTATTGCAAGCCCTTTTTAAAATCTTTCAGGAAGTTGGACCTAAGAAAATTTTAAAAGCTAAAATTTACATTTCAGAAAAGTTGATTTTTACAATTTCAACTCTTAAACAAAGAATCCCAAATACTGCAAAGACATGTAACATTAGTGTGAGAACTTTACAAAAAAAAAAAAAAAGAAGACAAAGTACCAATGTTAGAAATTTTCAGCACTTGCAAAACAAATAGGTCCTTAAAGTTTGTTCTTTTCTACCAAAAAAAAAAAGGTTTTTTCTCAAGAGTCCATTTTATAAACTCTAATCTAATTGATAAGAACTAACTAGATTAGGATCTAATATAAAAGCTTTAACATTTAAGTTCTAATTTATAATTAAAGTGTTCGGTAAACTAAAAAAAACCCTTGTTTTATGAAGTAATTGGATCCCATCTTAAATTGTGGTAATTGGGACCCACTTTTTATAAACTATAACGAAGAATCCATCACTTGTGTTATTTTCGAAAATGTATGGGTTTATTTTCATCAAAAACGTATATATTTTTTTTCCTTAGAAAGATCTATATATAAACAGAAGCAAAAGTTCAGAGAACACAAAAGATATTTACATCAGGAACTCCTTTCAAAATGTTAGGCCCAGAAATTTTATTATCAACTGAAGACCTGCAGTTCCCTAAAGTGGTTCCCAAATCAGTCTATGAGTGTCCAATCATTATTTACAAATCTAATTTCATGCAAATACAAGTGTTGGATGTGAAAATGTAAAGATATTGTAAAGAGCAAGTTTTGCATTCTCTACCTTCATTCGCTTTAGTGGAAAAGCTTCCCTAAAAATAAAAGCTCCCTTGGCTTAGATTTTTAGAGGCAAAAGTTCTCGTTTGTAAATCAGCTCTAAAATTAGAAAATGCAATTAGAGGTCCACTAAATGCTCTAAATCACAAAATAATAGCTTATTTGGAGTTAACAAATACCCCCACATATAAGAATATACTAAAGTTAAAAGAAGCATAACGTTCGGGTCTGGACTCTGGCAGAAGTTATTTCCAAAAGACAAGCCTGATGGGCATAACATTAACTAGTGTCCCATTTACTCCTCTTCATTATACACTTTTGTGTGGACGTAGATGAAAGGTTTTCTGTAAACCACAGGGAAAAACACTGTCCACTTTCAATGTAAACCACAGAAAACTCTTTCCTCTTTCAATCATTATAAGTTGTGTAGCTCTCTACAGCTGGGTGAGGTCAATGTGGTAGTTGAGGTCCACCACCCTCTAACGGAGCAAGTGCCCTTAACCACTACTGAATGCCTCTTCCCAGACTTGGGTGACAGAGCAGAGAATTGTACAGGCAAATTGTGTGTTCTAGTGTTTTTGTAATGCTTCTGGAAAGCTATTTTAAATGACCAGCAACCCAGGTTTAAAGATGATAGCAGCAGGACCAATTCAAAATTTACCTGATTAATGAAATGTTGTCCTTAGATATGATAAATATGGAGTTAGCCAGAGTTTTATAGATTTTTTTATAAGAAAATTTAAACAAATGGCTAGACAAAAAGGTAAGCCAAAGTCTTGTAAATGATCTTCACATAAAAGGAGGCTAAGGTGTTTGGAAATATTCAAAATAAGCTCTTATTTTATTTTCAGAGGTTTTTTTTGGTTTCTTTTTTTTTTTGTACTTTCGTTAAGTGTTTGGTGAAGACACCCTCCATCAGCAAAAGCAAAACCTCTAATTTCATCTCATTTAATTATAGGTAGAGGCTCATGTTCTAAAATAAAATGAAAGGAAACCATTTGGGACACCCTCTTTTTATAAAAATAAAATAAAATATCGTTGATGAAAACTTATGTAATTCACCATTTTTACAATGGAAACCCAAATCACATTGATATTTTACCATATGATTTTATCTCGAGTGGACCCACCCTAATTAGTCATTTTTCACTCACTATCACTTATGTTGTTGTACATCTATTTCTAAATTTGATAAGATTGCATTTAAATAGAAATCATGTATTGATAGGTATGCATTTTCGGTCCCAAAGAACTAAACCAAACCCTAAGCTTTTTAGCCTAGCTGGCTTATTTAGTGTGAGTAAACTTACACATGATTTGCAAATTAGATGGGCCTCTGCCTTAATTGTAGGGCCATGGCTGGGTGTCGTCCTAGACTTAGGCCTGATAACTAAATGGGTCACGGTTCTCAAAATAATAATAATAACTAGTACCGTTACCTTTTGTTTTGTTGCAGTGGAAATTTAATATCCACACACAACCACGATGCACACTCAAATCTAATCAAGCAACTACACCGTCAAAACATGATGGTAAAAGAATAAGGAGATACCGAGCTACTGAGGAAAGTGTGAGTAAAGTGTTGTGATTTTCTGAACAATCACCCGTTGTGTGCATCCACGGAATACAAGATCAACAATCAACCACACACAAGAAGAGACACCGAGATTTACGTGGTTCACCCAAATAGGGCTACATCCACGGGCACAGGAGGACGAACATCTTCACTATGACAAGTAAAGCATACAAGAGATTCCCACACTCTCACCTCATCTCTCCTACGTGGTGTGGGAGCACCACGGGCAACTAATGCCGCCGCTGCTGCAAGGTCTAGGGTTACAGACTATACAATATATAATCTCCGCTTTCTTGGCCACCAAGAAAGCCCCGGTAAAATTACCAAAATACCCTTGACCTTAAACCAGTCCCTGGCTAACCCAATGGACTCATCCGGTTAAACCGGAATACAAGACATAAACCTAACAATCTCCACCTTGGCTTGAATTCCGTACAACTCCGTACAACTCGAGCTACTAGGAGATAAAACCAGCAATGTCTTCACGTACCCTGCTGAATGGCACGTCACTGCACCAGGGATGCAGTCTTCTTCAACACTTTGACATGTTGAACCAGCACATGAACTTTGAGCAAAGTTCATACCCTCGTCAAACTCCACCTCGAACTAGAAGCTCGAAACCATTGACGAATCTGAGTGATATCTGAATCACTCACCATCTTGCCCCATCTTCAACATCACTGTGAAGATCCAATCACCACAAGCATGCAAGCAAACAGATCGGGAATACAAGTCCAGATGACTCCATTGCAGAACAACCTCTACCTCCGAGCGGTCAAAAAACTCCATTTGACCGGGCCTCCGATCAACTGCTGATACATCAGCTCCTCCTTGCTGCTTTTCCGGCTTGGCTCTGGCAAGATGAATAACATCACATGCGAGCATGTGAACCCCAAACGAATAACTTCGTTTGAATCAGCAAACCCTTTGCAACTAGGTCGGCGACTCCTATTATTGGGTTTGCAACAACAACCAGGTCAGTAGACCCGATTTTAGCCTCAATCCACATCTGTTCAGATCTCCTCCAAATTTCTGCATCAAGTTATAGATCTCGTCACCACGAGCACGCTGGAAGAAACGGATCTGAAATCCGACTCAGGATGGCTTCGATATCGTAGAAACAAGTTTCTACGCTCCAATCGGTCAAACCTCCTCCTTAACTGTCAAACAGCCAATCAACCTCTTCCACTGCGTAGATCTGCTCGAAACGAGTCCGTAGGCTCAAACGGATCTCCGATCGGACATCGGACGATCAAGATATCGCAGAAACAATTTCAGCCGTTAATCTGGTCAAACCTGCCGGTTGACCGTTGCTGACGTCACTGCTGACGTCACTCTGCGCTGTCTGCTGGGCTTCTGGAGCGGACCCGGGTCGGGTTCACCTGACCCGGAACTGAACTGCTATTTTGCGCTGGGCTGGACCGTCTGCTAACGGGTCAGGTCAGACCTGACCTGACCTGAACTGAACCTGCTGACTGGGCTGGACCTTCTGATAACGGGTCGGGTCGGACCTGACCTGACCCGGAACCAAACTTGCTCTGCTGCCCGGGCTGCGCTGTAATCGGGTCAGGTCGCACCTGACCGGACCCGGCCTGGAACCTGCTGTGCTGCCTGGGCTTTTCCTCCACGGGTCAGGTCAAACCGACCCAACCCGAACCCGCTGTTACTGCTTCTGGACTGGACTGCATTCGGGTCGGGTTGCACCTGACCTGACCCGAACCTGGACCTTGACATGGACCCTTCTTCTTCTTCCTCTTTCCTCTGTCTCTGCCGTCTGCAACAGGGACGCGCCAGCTTCTTCGTCCTCGGTGACGGTCAGGTGCTGGCAGCGGCGAATGGCCCCCCTCTCTGGCGATCCTGCACGGCGGGGCGAACGACGATCCAGCGACTGGAGACGGCGGCTGCAACGGCGATTGGGGCTGGCAGCGGCGACGACCAACTGCGACGGGCTGGAGGTGATCGCAGCTGCAGCGGCTGCTTGGCGAGAACGGCGGCGGTTGCAGCCGCCAGTCCGGTGATGCAGGGATCCGGCGAGGGCGACGGAGACGGCGAGCTTTCCGGCGAAAATCTCGGTGAGTTTTTTTTTTTTCTTCCCGGTTTTTCTCTTCTTCTCAGCATCAGGAGAGAGAAATTCTGCTTCCGGATTATCTGCAGCGTTTTTTTTTGTTTTCTCTTCCGGTCTTCTTCATTCCCAGTTCTCTGTTTACTGTTTTGTTCTTCCCGTCTTCTTTATTCCCAATTCTCTGTTACTGTAACAAAGAAAAGCTTGTTTCTCCAATGGCTCATCACAGATCAACATGCGCCGGTCTTCTCTTTTACCATCTGTGATCAGACAACAACCGCAGCAGTTTAACTCCAGATCTGAAACAGTGTGAATCCTTTTTCTTCCGATCCAGCGAAACCGGAGAACTCAATCTCGTCTCCTTCTTCTTCGATGGTGGCCCAATCAGAAATTACGAACCTGATCTCAGTTAATCTTCATGCGCACAACCTCCAAGCCACTGAGCGATCTCCACCTCGCTCAGAAACCTGAGGAACACCAACCTCGGCTCTGATACCAATTGTTGTGATTTTCTGACCAATCACCCGTTGTGCGCATCCACGGAATCACAAGATCAACACGAACAAGCCACACAAGAAGAGACACCGAGATTTACGTGGTTCACCCAAACCGGGCTACATCCACGGGCACAGGGGGACGAACATCTTCACTATAACAAGCAAAGCATACAAGAGATTCCCACACTCTCACCTCATCTCTCCTACGTGGTGTGGGAGCACCACGGGCAACTGCCACCGCCGCAAGGTCTAGGGTTACAGACTATACAATATATAATCTCCGCTTTCTTGGCCACCAAGAAAGCCCCGGTACAATTACCAAAATACCCTGACCTTAAACCAGTCCCTGACTAACCCAGTGGACTCATCCGGCTAAACCGAAATACAAGACATAAACCTAACATAAAGGAGAAGCCAGATGGGACTCTTGTAAATGCATGCAAGGGGAAGATCTGGACTGCTGGAGCTAATTCACAAATGAAATTTACAATCAATCTCATGTAGAAAAATGCAATAACATTCAAAGTGGTGAGCTAGCATATCAAAATTTAAATGGAGGGTGGCCGTGGATTTTTTATTTTTATATTGTTTTTGAGAAAATTATTATCCTTCTGTGTATTGGGAAGGAACCACAAGTCACACTATCTCCCTCCCTTTGCTTTTAAATTTTAATATCTTGTCTGAGCCCAATCAATCTAATACTAGGCCCAATCCTAATACATGAAACTAATAGCTTGCACAGTTTAGAACTTTAGAGATGGGGAGTATTTGGATGGATCTACCGATCTAATATTAACTAATTAGATGTTCACACAATGCAATAAACTTTAAATGGTGATTTTGTCACTTTGCCCAAATGCTACTTGTCATATAGTTCAAAAAGATGCCGATCCTCTGTGGCTTCAACAATAGGATAGGTTCTAAAATGGTACACGCTAGAGAGTTTGTGTAGCCCATTGGTTCATTTTAATCTAATTGAAGTGAGCTCAAACTGAACGTTTAATTGAGTTGAGCTTAAAATGGCCCAAACTTGAGCTCTTGAGCTCACCTCACTTTGCTTGAGTTGAGCTCTAGCTGAGGTGGAGTTGGCTCAGCTTGGCTGATAATTTTGGAATGGTTTATAACCATTCATAAACTGTTCTAATACATTACTTACGAATGGATTATAAAATAGTTTTGAAATGTTCCTGAATGATGTTTTGCGTAATGATTCAAACCATTCCAAAAAATTAGGAACACCCTTTTTGAAACGGTTTAAAACCACCCCAAAATTTTCTAATTGCCATTTTTGGTTTAATTTACAACCCACGGTTAGCGAAGGGACTGTCTATGACACATAATACAACAGAGCTAGTTTATTTTAAAATTTTATTTAATGTCTTTCAATTAATTTGTTAATAGTATTTTTTTTTCTCTAAGATGCAATTATAAATGTCTTCCATGAACTTGGATTGTCCAAGGCTCTAATATAAAGAAATCTTGAGTTGAAAGAGTAGACTAGCAAAGTGGCACTCATATGAAAATTTCCAGCCAATCAAAATGAAAACACCCTGCCACTATATGGGATGTCACAAAATTTTAGTACAATAATATTGATCCCATTATAAGATGGATCATTTATGCAAAAAGCGATTAATAATGCATATATACAATTGTATTATTAACATTTTTAAACAAATGGTCAATTATATATGGTGGGTCCAACTTCAATTAGAGCGAACTTTGGGTACATATATACATCTATTAGAGGATGAGAGGACAGATCCTCTCAAGAGATATACCGAATTGTAGTGGAACTCAACATTAGGACCGGCCTATTGCAAATCCCAGTCGGTCAAAATAATGCCCTCAACTTTACAAGGCATCCCATTGACCCACGAGATGACCCACTCGTGTTTCCAACTCAAGGACCAACCGATGGAGACGTAGACATCATCCCTTACGTTATGTCGTTTCGAAGCCTTTCCCTCCCCGACGGATAAAGGAACAAACGAGTCACGACACAACGACACAAATATTCAAATCCTTCCCTCCTCGGCTCCTCCTCCTCTCCATCTTCTTGTTTTCTTCTTCTTCTATCAACAAAAAACCTTCACCATTACAGCCTCTCTCATACCAGTTTCAATGGAAATTTCCGACAAACCGGTTGTATGGATCACGGGCTGCTCCGATGGCGGCATAGGCAGCGCCCTTGCTAGGGCCTTCGCTTTGGAGAAGTGCTCGGTCATCTCCACGACGAGATCTCTGAAATCCATGAAAAGCCTTGAAGCCGACACTCGTATCTTCTTCCAAGAGCTGGATGTGGCATCTGAAGAGAGCGTCGAGAGAGCAGTGAGAAATGTTCTGGAGAGATTCGGAAAGATCGATATGTATATGGCAGTAGCAATATAAAACTGGATATGCCTGGAGGCTGGACATGAGTATGTCTTTTTGCTGTCAAATGCTTTTACCTTCGGTTGATGTCGCTACTTTATGTATGCTTCAGCAACATATCATCAGATACAAGAGTATGTTATTATTATTATTATTATTATTATTATTATTATTATTATTTGAATCGAAACACTTCTTTGCCGACACAATGTCCAGTTGTGAAGCGTCTTGTGCATGCTTCAACAAGATATCATAAAATAACTTCATAATTAAGATTCATGTTTTTATTTAGATTGGATCACATCATTAGTAATGCAATTCATAGTTCATTCTTTTTATTTGGCAAACAGAAATTCCTAGTTGTTAGAGTGGCCTATAGCCTTTTTGTTTATATGGAATAAATAGGAAGTCATGGTGATCAAGGATGCAAATATCGGTTGCGGCAGGCGTAGCGGCCCTTCACCAAAACGATACGTAGCGGTAGCGGCGATATGTAGCGGCATAACAGTGTGATTTAAAAATGTCTTCAAAAAAATCCGAAAAAATTTCAGAAAATCCAAAATATTGGAAAATGATAGAATATGTGTTTGTTTTGCAAAAGCAACTAGTATATGAGTATGTAGCGGTCCCCTCATTGCATTAGATCATGTATCGCTGTATCAATAGAAAAGAATATGAATAATCAATGTTTTTCATATGGATTCATGTTGTTTAATTATGTCAACTTAAATAGTAACTTAAGGCTTATAAAAAAAATGTTAAAAACAAATTTCATCAAGATTCATCCAAGAATGAAAGATAAACTATATTCAAACTTTATAAAAAAATAATATACTAATCTACTTAAAGAGCAAAGACTTTGTAATGGAGGAATACATTGCTGATTAGCTCTAATCTAATACCAAAGGGAATGTCTTCCAGAAATCACATTGCTATCAGTGTCATCATCTTCATCATCATTTGTTGTGTTTGTGCCCCTATTATATTGCACATTCTTCCCAAATTGAATTTGATATTAGTGAGCATTGGGATCTTGCATTGCAAAGAAGAAATCAAATGAGCTTGGAGGAGGTGGATATCTATATTGAGGTTGACTATCATCATAGTCACCATATGAGTAAGACCCTGAAGCAGAAGATTATTCTTCTTCTTGTTACACATGACCATACTGATAATATTGTGATGGTTCATAAGGATACGGCTTGCAGTCTGAATGTGGAAGTGGAACATTATAAATAGGGTTCCAAGATGCTGTTTGTTCCCCTCCTACATTTCAACTTCCACCCATATTCCCTTGCTCATCAATGTGTGCGGGCGACTACACTTTCCGTCGCCTTTGATAAGCACGTTGTGGAGCCATTCTTGATTGTTCGGGAAACTCCTCTACGGTCTCAACAGGAATGACATTTTCTTCTTCATCATATTGATAAGACTCGGCAGTGCCACCTGTCCCGATGTCTCCTCCTTTTCCTCCATCTCCTCCAGGACCTCCACCATGGCTACTGGAAGAGGCAACAGTAGAACTACTATCTTCAGAAGATGACATAGTATGAGCTGGTTCCTTCCCTTTAGATGTTGCACTTGCACTTCCACTACTTCTTTCTCCCTGAGGTGGCTATCCCCCTGACATTTGTACATCTTCAGCAATTAAACGTTGTACTTCTTGCTGAAAGCCCGGATCTGAAGCTAACAATGGATCTTCAGTCTTGGCTATCCATGGAAGTAAGGGATCATTGTCTCTGAATATGTAATCCAAATTAATTGGACAATAAGTAGGATCATCCCTTGCCTTTCTCTCTTTATTTTTGTTCATCAACTTGAGATTGTAATGGCAGTATACCAATTTGTTGAGTTTTCTCATGGTTATCCGATTCCTGGGCTTTGTATGGATCATGGAGAAAGTGCTCCAATTCCGTTCACAATTTGATGATGTTGTTGTTTGACTAAGGATGCGAATGGCTGCTCTCCTTAGATGTGGAGTACTCTCTCCAAAACTCTCCCACCAATCAACTGGAATACAAAAAAAAAAAAAAAAAAAATTAGACATCTTTAAATCGTAGAAAGTTCCTTTTCTATGTATTGTCAGTTGCGTATAAGTATAACTACCAGGTGAACATTTTCCAATCGCTCGCTGTACAAAAGGGTCAGTGAAAGTTCCTCTTTTATGTGTATAAGTAGAAATCTACAATGCAAAAAATTAGAAATAAATAAGTACACCATATCAATACAATTATCTCAAATATATTTAAAAGATTAAATAAATTTCTTAACTAGCTTACCTCTTGTATGGCTTCGATATGATCATCTTCACTCAAAATTCTTTTTAACACTGTCCTTAATCCTACTCGCAATTCCGTATCTATTGCTTCAGTGTGGTGTGGGGCATTGCGATAGTAGAATTTAGGATTTAAAAAATAACCTGTAGCATGCAATGGATGGTGCAACTGATCGTTCCACCGGGCATCAATAATTTTTATGTAATCATCATGATATCGGTAATTTTCTATATTGGCTTGCTTTGCTCGATCAATTGCTTCATAAATGTACCCCATTGTTGGCTTTTCATCAGCATCTACAAGCCGCAACACTTTCACTAAAGGTTCATATGCCTTCAATATGTTCTCTACTTTGACCCAAAATTTATTATCCCTCATTAGAATTGGGATGTCAAACTCCGGACCACGTGTTGCTTTGCCCCATTTCGAACGAAGCCATTCTTCTGATGAAAACATCTGAATTAGCTCCGTTCTCCAACGTACTAGGCTTTCCATAGCAATAAAATGGGTAGCAAATCCAGTAGATGCCGGACGCACTAAGGCATGATTGTTTGTGAATCTCTTCATCAAGCTTAAGAGCCATGAATGGTCGTATATGAACCTTGTAATGCCTCTACATGCCTTGATTGCAGTGGCTACATTCTTCTTCTTTCCAATATCCTCCATTATAAGGTCAATGCAATGTACTGCATATGGGGTCCAAAATAAATGTGTCCTCTTTTCCATTAAAAGTTGACCAGCCTTCTTAAAATTAGCTCCATTGTCTGTCACAATCTAGATAATGTTCTCCTCTCCAATACTTTCTACAACTTTATCCATAAGCCTATAAATATAATATGCTATCCGTTTTTCTTCAGATGCATCAACGGACTTCACAGAGACGGTCCCAGTGACATTATACACCAAAAAATTAATTAATTGTGTTTGGGTGCTGCTTGTCCACCCGTCACACATAATAGTGACTCCATTTTGCCCCCACATGGGCCTAAACGTATCCACCCAAGCCTTTATTTCTTTATACTCTTCTTCAAGGTACTTGGTGCCCACATCATACATGGATGGCGACGTAATACCCCGCCCAACTTGAGCCGCAACATCAAGAACTGTCTGAAAATAAGGAGAATCAATTGCGGTAGGGGGTATATTCTTATGAATTAGCCATTTTGCTTTAGCTTTGGCTAATCTATCTCTTGCAGCCTTCATGACACCCTTGACAACATTAGAGATTTTTGGTTGCTTAGCTGCCTCCGATCTATGTGCGAAAGGATCAACAAAACTAACCTCTCTTCTACTTTGTTTAGGTGTAGCCATTCGAGTAAAAATAATCTCTATATCATCATCCCACTGTCGAGTGCTAAATGCTCTACGCATTTTACCTGCAATGCCTTTGCCCTTGTTTGTTGCACCAGATGAGCCACCTTCATCATAGTTTCTACGCTAGCTATAGGCTCGACGCTCTGCTTCTTCTTGGCACGACATAAGGGATTCTCGGTGTGCAGCCATCATTTCTGGGTCATCCAACTCATCATCAGAAGCAGCACCAGGACCTTCATCCCCAAATACATCATTAAAATGCTGCATCAACACCGTGCTGCTTCTTCTCTTTAATTTGTACTTTTCTCTGTTTTGTTTGATTCAATAAAATTTTCATTTGCTCCCTAACTTCTTTGGACACTTCAGGACACCCTACAACATTGCCTTGCACATGGGCCAAATGTTGTTTAAATCTTGTAATGCCCCCATGGGTCACTTTGTGACAAAACTTGCACTTAATCTTCAACCGATTGTTTTCAATTGCTTCACCATAGCTCCATGCAAGATGTCACAACCCGAGCCTACATGCTGTGTACATACTAGTGGCTACTACATTACCATATGCTCCCAAAAGAGGGATCTTATAACATGCAAAGAACACCATTGTCCGGGCCAGGGTACAATGGGTCTCGGTTTCCTGGGGTCCGGTTCCCCAAGACATAACCCTACTGCAGCAGGTCCATATAAACTATACCAAATTCACCCCGTTGGGATCCTAAGGCTGAGGCTAAGTAGTGCCTGACTATACGGAGTCAATCATGAAAACCCTGAGTGGATCGTGACAACATATCATACGTGCATATCTGTGAGTGAACATATCATACATGCATACTCAAGGTAAATAAACCGCAATGTGAAAGTAACGGAATACAAGTAATCATGTCAGAACATTGAGATCAATGATTGAATGCAATATGTTATGCAACAAATCATGCGAAATCGAATCATCTTTAGTTACAAACCAATTCTAATCTAATTATCCGGTGTTTCTAACCGTGCATGATGATGTAGTTTTAAGGTATCGCTGCACCGTTGTCTAGTGTTGTAATGAATTGAGCGGTGCACGAAGTCTCTTAAACCAACACCCATGGGGAGGTGCTTAACATCCGGATAACGAACATGAATGATTCGCAGCCCTCGAGATCATTCACGCGTTGTATCACATTCCGTTGGGCAAGTCTGGGTACTCTACATTCCATCATGAAGGCCATATCGGTCTTTTCTTTACACCTATCCTTGTTTCCTCATTTTTATTCTAGTGTGGTTACGGCTTAGCCGTGTGTGTGCTACGGCTTAGCCGTGTGTGGTCTACGGCTTAGCCGTGGCTGAACCGTAGAAGATCTGTCAGTTGCTGACTCTCAGTTATTCCAGAAATTGCACCCTGTATTGATCTACGGCTGGGCCACGGCTGAGCTTCGGCTTAGCCGTAGGGCAATCCACGGCTTAGCCGTGCCCTAGCCGTAGAGGAAAACTGGGTTTTTCTCCTCTCTGGATTGTGAGCCGTAAGAGGCATACGGCTTAGCCGTACCTGTCCGAATTCAAATTTCCTGAAACACATACAGAATGCCTGAAAACTCATCCAATTTGCAATTATCAAGGGGAGATAGACAAAGTAGTAAGCAAATGGGCTGTAAACACATCTTTTCATACACATTAATGTGAGCTAACCAATATCAAAATCATACCAACATGGGTTCTCACAAGATATAGTTATACTTGCCTTTATTTGGAAATCAATTGCACAAGTGAAGTTCTAAAGCCCAAATCACAACCTAGCACAAATCAAACCAACATGCATGCATGAGAGATGGAGAGAAATTCAAAACACAGACACACCAATAAGAACAAGAAGGAGAATATCTAGAGGAAAGAGATGAGAGAATGGAAGAATCCCACTTACCTCACATGCAAAGACCCACCTCCTCTAGCTCGATGGAGGAGAGAATTCAAGAGAAAGAGAGAGAGAGAGAGAGAGAGAGAGTTTCACGTGCAGTAGAGGAAGAAAATTGAGAGAGAACGAGAGTGTTGGTGTCGATGGATGAAGTATATAAGGTAATGGGTAAGTCCAAATTGCAAGAGAGTC
This sequence comes from Sextonia rubra, assembly GCA_037013555.1. NCBI lineage: Eukaryota > Viridiplantae > Streptophyta > Magnoliopsida > Laurales > Lauraceae > Sextonia > Sextonia rubra. Next base: position 57,893,006 of record JASUAD010000008.1, on the reverse strand, counting down.
CAAGCTAGAATTCAAATTTCAGTTTGAGTCAAATCCAGGTCCAATCCAATCATACGACCTCGGTTGCAAATGACGTAGTTACGAAAGTTAACGAGCTCAACGAAAGACACGTGTTGACATCAAGATGATGCAAAAATGACCATGTCTAAGAAAAGCTAAAATTACGAAAAAGGGCTTGGTCTACTTAATCCAGGTCAAACTCAACCCAACTACCTATCCATGACCCGTAACGAAAACCAAAACACAAACAAAACACGATTAGCAACGAAAACAAGATTAACTAACCGCTAAACGGGGTCAAGCTGGGTCGGAGTGTTACACAAGATCTATATTACGCGGCATTTTTTCACGTCACAATACCTAAACAAGATTTAAAAGTAATAGGTTAAAATTTAAATAAATTTCAAAAACATGAAAAAATTAGAATAACACGCATCTACGTGGGTGGGAATTGGGATTGATATATGGGAAACATAGTTATAACATTTGGGGACTATTTTCAACCCATTTGATTCAGTTTACTTTTATACAAAAATATTTTTTTTAAAAAAATACAAAAATCCGAAAATAAAAAATATAAAAAAAATTAAAAGAACACAAAAATATGTAGGATTGATCTATGGGAAACATAGATCTAATATTTAGTGACCATTTTCAACCCATTTGATTCAGTTTATTTTTATTAAAAAATATTTTTTAAAAAAATACAAAAATCCGAAAATAAAAAATATGAAAAAATTAGAGGGACACAAAAAAATATGGGATTGATCTATGGGAAGCATAGATCTAACATTTAGGAACCACTTTCAACCCATTTGATTGAGTTTGCTTCTATAAAAAAATATTTTTTTAAAAAAATACAAAAATCCGAAAATAAAAAATATGAAAAAATTAGAGGGACACAAAAACATATGGGATTGATCTAAGGGAAGCATAGATCTAATATTTAGGGACTACTTTCAACCCATTTGATTGAGTTTGCTTCTATAAAAAAAGATTTTTTAAAAAAAATACAAAAATCCAAAAATAAAAAATATGAAAAAATTAGAAGAACACAAAAATATGTAGGATTGATCTATGGGAAGCATAGATCTAACATTTAGGGACCACTTTCAACCCATTTGATTGGTTTTCCATTAATAAAATAGATTTTTTTTTCAAATAATAAAATAATCCAAAAATAAAATTCAAAAAAAAAATTAAAAAGTGATAAAAAAGAGGGGCTTGATCAAAGAGGAACATGGATCTAACAACAACAACTCATTTTCAAGTGATTCATAGAAGAAAAGAGAGAAATAAGCACAAAGTAGAAAAAAAAGCTTCAAAACTCACCTTTTTTGAGCTTGATGCTTGAATCTTAAATACCACCTTAATCTTTGGATGTTTTTGATGTTTTTGTTGATGATTTTGCTGTTTTTTTGAGTTGATTTGAAAAATGGAGGCAAAGAAAAGGGCTTGGAGCTGTGAAGAGGGGAGAAAAGAGGAGAGAAGACAAATGTTAAAAGGGAACGGTGGGTCAAAAAATCGGCTGGGGGGTTTGTATCAGCCCGTATCGGCCGATACGCATACATATCGGCCGATACGAACCGATACACATGTGAGCGGCGATTTTTTTTAAAAAGCGTAGCGCCCATTGGCGCTACGCCCGATTTATCGGCCGATACGATATTTGCATCCTTGATGGTGATCAAGCTCCATTTGAAATTATTGATATGATGAGGTGTAAAGGATATATATGAGGTGGGGTGTGAAGGTTATAACGTCCCCATAGATGAGACCCTTATTCTTCTAGAATTTGAATTACTAGAATAAGGATAGGGTATTCATTTTTCATCTTTTCTTGATTTTAAAATAAAAGAAAGATTATTTGATGCTTAGTTTTCGATATTCACTTTTATTATTCATGTTATACTAATAGGGAATGAATTGTTTCAATGTATTCTATGCCAACAAATAGGCCCTTGCTTGTTTCTTAGAGCCCGAAAACTGGATCTGAGTGAGTGTGGATTTGAACAATGCCCTCAAGTGGGTTCCATGGTTCAGTGGCCTACAAAGTTGATTTGACAGAGTCTATAACCTATTGCTGATGAAAATATGTTTCAAGTCTTTTCCAAATTGGTAGATGATGTTCATCATATGTTCGGCCATGTTGTTGAATGTACCTTGTTTGTAACCTTTTTGTTTTTCAATACTTGTATATGTCCATGCCACTTGAAACAGAGACTAGGATCCTTTTTTATCACCTGTATATTGATCTTTGTATATATGTGATGTGAAACTTGCTCTATGTGCAGATTGGAAGTTGGCACATCAGTAGCTAATTATAGCAAGCTGCCTGAGTGGAAGCCATATAAGCCATTTGAGCACCTGATTCGTGCCAGAGCCGAGCTCTTAGGGAACCCAAATGCTACTCCAGCAGAAGCCTTTGCGAAGAAGACGGTGGATACTATACTGAAAGAAAACCCACCAGCATGGTTCTCCTATGGTCGCTTTTCCATGATCGCAGGGTTTCTTTATCACCTTCCAATATTTCTTAGAGACGCCATTATTAGATTGGCGTAAAATCATGAAGATCTTCATTATCAGCTTTTCCACTTAGGTGTACTTGTGACCCCTCAAGATCCTGGTGGTGCTCCCTCACAGAAATCCATTCATCTGCATTTTTGCGCAGTGAACACATCATACATAGTAGGTGTATATGTAGGTTAATATATGTTTTGTTCTTTTTAGGGTAATCTGGTTCATGTAAGTTTGATAGAGAAAACGAATTCCTGGGTAGTTTTGTGCCTCTTTTGTTCTGCCCCAAACGGATGTTGGAAAAGTTGGTTGTGCGAATGATGTCGTCTGAGTAGCTTGTATCTTGGTAAATCCAAGTACCCAATTTGTCGACTAACAGCACATTTGTGTAACTGCATTTCAAAAAAAATATGTTTTTTCATCTTCATCAAAATCAATGCAATTTGTTTACAATTGAACGTAAAAGTGTTTCCAATGGGGTGGCATCACTGGCATGCAGGGGTAGGAAAAAAGTGACACAATCTGTTTAGTAAATATTGTTCCATGCATGCTGATGATATTGAAGACTTAAGTAGTAATTAAAACAATAAACTATATAATCTCAATTGACCATAACACTGCTGTATTCAACGGGCTTAATTAAGATCACTAGATCAGTTTGTTAATAAATAAGTTCTCAGATCTCCTTTTTTTTTTTTAGATCATCCACATGCAGAGAGACGAAAAAGATGACTCTGTTTCTATTTCGCTACTGCATCTAGGGTCTGTTTCGCTGCTGCACATGGGGAAGGGGAAAGGGAGAAGAATGAGAGTCAAGAGTCAAAAGTCTTGTCCCACTTTTCCTCCATATGTTAAAGAAATCTTGAGTTTTCAAATTCCCACTTCCGTAGCATTTAATATTCCCACTTCTCTTGGCAACACATGGCTATCCAGCTGTTCCTTCTTATTACAATGCTAAATTTACGTCCCCAGAATCCAATCTTTTTACAATGCTGAATTCATGCCCTAATTAAAAAAGTCAATTAAAAATGTTAGATCCTTAATGTATTATATCTTACAAATCCCAAGTTAAAATTGCACAGTGGGTCTATGTCACGCCCCGAATTCCGAGATCCTTAGAACCCTCAGAGTTCATGACGTAACGGTCTCACATTTCATATTATAAATCATTCATTTAATTGAATCATTACTTGAGAGGATTCATAGTCAACTAGATTGGATTAAATCATTAATAGTTAAGTCATTAATAGAAGATAAACAGAAATGCCTAATACCAATGCTCTCAAAGTAATGAAATATTCAAATAGATATGTCATAGTCCAACTACATAATAAAACCAAATAAACACTAAAAAACTAAGTAGTGACTCGATTCTCAAGATTCGCCCATTTCCCGCAAATAAGCTAAGGTTCTTCATTATTGGTGGGATCAATCTCAATGTCTGAAAAAAAAAAAAAAAACAAACACATATGAGCATAAAGCTCCACAAGTAAACAAACTATAGAACTATAGCAAACAATTATTCAATCAAATGATAGCAATCTGGGTACGATGAACAAATAATAATTAATTCAAGGATAAACCAATAAAAAATGAGGTATTAAGAAATATTAACAAGACAATGGTAACATGAATAATTTTGCAATAATTTATGTATATTGACAATACAATAAAGATCATATGATCTATTTTAAGAAAATGCATCTCCTCAGCCACAATACACATATAAGGGCCCAAAGCCATAATCACATATATGAGGGCCCGAAGCCATAATCACACATATAAGGGCCCGAAGCCATAAGGGACTAGCTGCAGTCTAGTTATCACGCACAAAGGGGTTCCCAGGCCCCAATGTCATACCCATAAAGAGGGCTAGAGTCCGCATGTGAGAATCCCCACATTGCGTTGCCCATGTGTTGGATAATGCCTCAAAAGTTAAGGATTGCATTCAAGGGTGGACCATAAGACTCAAAATTAAATTTTCTTAACAAAATATGATGTGAAACATTTTTGCAACATAATTAGAATTATGTCACAATTTTGGAGTCCAACCATGAAATAAATATTTCTAGTAAGGGATCATATAAGAATTTTTTTATATCTCATCGTAGCATCAAATGAACATGGAATAAGTTCAATATTTACAATTTTGATGATTGTTGAGTTCACAAATTAATTCATAAAGGTTCAATCATATTAATAAAATTAATGGCCCTAGATAAGCTAAGATACCAGGATTGAGCCCCGCATGAAACCAAGGATCACATAACAATTTAATATTTTGAAAGGCAAATTAGAAAACTCTAATACTAAAGAACCATAGTAAGGTTACTTGTCTGGATTCACAATGATCACTTGATTAAACTTGCCCTGACCTGGATGTTCTGGAATCTTGATGTGGTTCCCTGGTCATGATAGGTAACTAATAATTAGGATCCAGGTTCATGTGCAATTAATGGGTTTGGTTTGGGTAAAGGTTGGGTTTGATGGGTTGAGACACGTGGTTTGAGCCCAAAATATTAAATAGTGCAAGTGGGCCATATATAGTAGGAGTTACACATGTATATATTTAAGGTGGACCATGGCCAATAGTTTGTGTAAATGGATAGTGAGTGGGCTTAGACTACTGGATCATGAACTTGGGCCCGTGCATGAATGAAACATATAGACCAAGTAGGTTAGGATGGTGGGCCACAGTGACATAGAGTTATATTGGTATCTTACGTGGGTCAAGGTTGGTGGGTCCAAGAGGTCTAATAGAAAGTTTGGATATTGGACTCAAGTGGGACCAACTATTGGTGATGTGATACATATATGTTCTCAGTTGCATGGCACTGAGTTGAATAGTTGAATTTATATTTGAATTTATATATTATAAATGATTTTAGTGATTTACTTGTGATGAAGATTGGAGGTGAATGAGAACTACTTGGGTCTAGACTTAGATTAGATGGGTCCATTGGTGATGAATGGGCGGATTGTTTCCATGGTAAATTGTAACAATTAATGAAGTTGTGTCTGGCTTACTAGAATGAAAGGTGGAGAATGATGGGTTGTTTGGTTAGAGGAACATAGTAGAATAAAAAGGTGGAGAAGGAGACTTGAAAATAGTTAAAAAGAAATAAATAAATAAAGTGGAGAAGTATGAGTGTAATAGAAATAGAAAGAAGAAGAAAAACTGTAGAAAAGGAAGAACTTTTAGAGTTGCAGAGATTGAGAATGACTTGTTTGTTAAGAGGGATAGCATAGTTGGGTACTGGTTCTTAAAGTAAAACAGCCTCGTTTTAAAGTCTTGAGTTGCAGCAGCCACAAACACTTAAGTTCTAAGTTGGCTTCCCACTAGCTTCTGCATATAGTTTCTATGAGGAAGATGAGGGTGTGATAATGGAGAGATGCAGTGCAGATGCTTGGGTTCAACCCCAAGTGAAGTGTTGGCCTTGAATTTAAAGTTCTGCAAGTTGGTAGAATGGCAAATGTGTGTAATGTTTGGATTTTTATGATGGGTGAAATGCGCATTTGGAGGCTTACAATAGTGAAGATGGGTTCTTCATCTCGATGACTATACATGATGTATAATTAAAATAGAGCATCAAAGAAATTAACAGACAAGATGAAACTACAAAATAAATATGAAAGAAGAACGCATAACATAAATGAATATGAAAAAGTTAGAAGAAGCCAAAGAAAAGAATATTGTTACAGTGGTATATGATGGAGATGATGACTGAGAGATGAAGAAGAATGCAGTAAAATATGATGTGAAGGAAAACATGGAACACCATAAACATGGGTGAAAACAAATAAAGGAAATAGAGGTAGGTGATAGAGTTAACAAAGAAACTAGTGTTCTGTTTGTTTAAGAGAATAAGGCCTATGTCCATATTATAAACATGGGTTGGTGTAGGTGTTGAGAGAAGGTGGAAAATCAATTCTGCAAAGGTGATGATATGGGTATGCAAAAGCAAAGCATATAGATAATACTAAATCAATATTCCTAAAAGAAGTAAAAGAAAAAGGGAAGGAATAAAACAAAGATAGTTATAGTAAGCTAGAAATTATTAGAGAAAGGAGATGTGTGAATTACCTCGATGGGGAAGGAGACCTTGTGTGGAGAAGAAAATCTGTAAGAGAGAGAGCTTGAAAGGTAGTAAAGACTGGTATGATAGAGAGAGATTGGTACTTAGGAAGTGTTGTAAAGAAAAGGTTCGTACAGGTAAGATCTCTTCATATAAGGAGGACAGAGGAAGTTTTTCCTTTGTTTTAGTGGGAAGGAGATATGCTCAACGTGGTTTCCCCTTGTAGTTCAGTTGAGGTAGGTGGAGGAGATGGTGTAAGACACATTCTTTGCATGAAGAGAGAGAGAAATCTAGTGGGATACGTGGGTTCTTTTCATGAGATTCCAATTTGACTGAAGCATGATTCCTCTAACAAAGTTTAACATTTTAAAATCTAAATCCCCATTATTCAATGTTGGGTCCCACCCAAAACAAGATGATATCACAAAGATGACAATTTTAATTCAATGAATGGGTGAGGTCCAAGCATGGTCTAATTTTAAGATCAAAATTAAATAATAAATATAATAATAATAATAATATACAATTATAAATAAAATAAAAATAAAAAAAATCTTGGGATCGGGTCCTTACAGTCTATCTATGAAAATCTTAACCATACAACGTTACTATCTTCGAATTATAGACTTCTATTCCATACTTCTACTTTAAAACTACGGGATTTTTAGTATCTTACTTTGTTTTATTGGTGTTTGAAATTTTATATCTCTTATACTTGAAGTTTTGAGTTTAGTTTAATTTATAAATAGTTAAATTATTGAAGTTTCTTGATTTATAATAAAAATAAATTTTTTATAGATTATCTTTCAACATTTATTTGCTCATAATTGTATGAAATGTCATTATTTATATATTTAGGAAATATCTAATTTCAAGTAAAGTCTTATTATATAATGAATAGACTTATGAATTATTTTGAACTATATCGAATTATATATTTGAATTAGTCTAGCGAATTCATTGAACTCAAACTACGAATCAAGCGGATTGAAAACCGAACTAACTCAACCTACCCCATCGAATTCTCGAATTGGAGTACATGTCGAATTACAAACTACGAATTAGAACTCGAATTTGTCGAACTGTGAATTAGGTAACTATGGTATAGAATTGCTTCTGTGACTTCTTGACACATGGCTGCCCAATTATAGAGCTGGCAATTGCATGGGTGAGGGTTGCAAATCTCATTTATGTGAAGAAAGCCCACCATGCACCCGGGGGTTGGACGGGGTGCCCCATGATGATGTAGTGAACCCCAATAGGTTTATGTACCCATGGTCACCTTGAGCTTTTTCTTTGGAGGATTTCTATTCCCATGATAACAAGGGCTGCATGCTCCATTAGCAACCATGCATGTCACCCCACTGTTCAAGGCTTGACCTTGTTTTTTAATGCCACTCTTCCCACACGGGTGAGTTTATTTTTCCATTTTGTATGTGTTTATGGCCTTTCTCTTCCAAATTCTAAATTAGTATGTACAGTGGCGGAACCAATAAGGGGCGAAAGGGGCCAGCTTTAAATAAAAATATATATATATATTTAGGCAGCCACTCCCATTTCACTTTCTTTTTTTCTTTCACTCCTTTACTCATTCCCTCTTTTCCCTTTTCCTTCCATCTCACGACCAGTCACCCCCCAAGTCATCAACCACCGGTCTTCCTCTAGCATGTTTTTCCTTGCATTGCCCTTATTCTGTTGACACAAATTTTTAAACTTCTTTCTCTTTCTTGAGCTTTAGATAAGCTCTCAACCTCTCCATATATAGTTACGTTTTTTGGGTTTTAGATTAATAATGGTTTAGAGGACTTCCTTAGGGCCTGTTCTTTTGCTGGAAATCCTGACAGGAATTCCAGTTGTCTGGGAATTCTGGAATTCCTGTCGGGAATTCTGGAATTCCTGTCAGGAATTCATTGTTTCTTTATGAGAATTCTGGGAATTCTGGCATTTCCAAATGCTAGAAAAGTGGAATTCCCAAATGCCAACTCTTCCCGGAGGATTTCAGAATTCTAGAATTTAGGAAAGCTGTGCAGAAACTTCAGCTGCATCAACAAGTCCCTGCCACACGTTCTTGGGCTCCGCAAAGGGGCCATATTTAGAAATCTATACCGATCATTATTAATAGGGTCAATAGTCGGCCTCAATCTTTGAAGCAGGTGAGACTCTTCTACCTATTTTTGAATCAAAACAGTGAAAGGTGTAGCCGTAATATGCACTGCGGCGGAGCCGAGGTTTCCCGAACTATTCACCCGCATTTACGGCTCAACGATAATTTGTTCTACGGCTCAGCCGTATTTTGTTCTACGGCTTAGCCGTAACACAATGGATGGCTTAGATCTGGCTGGGCCGTAGAAGAGCAGTAGCACTCTCAAAACTCTAGCTGTGAATACTCAGGAAGTAGGAGCAAGACTAAGACCTTGAAATGGGATCCAAAGTAGGAGACACACCCCCAGTAGTAAAACGATCTTGTAATCCATGAGGAACTGACATACAAATAGGAACAAATATGGATATAGGAAAATAGAAAAGGCACCTCATTTATCAAAGTCAAGGATGAGGATAGATATGGGTACCCTGTTTAGAAGATACTAGTGGGATTTAGTTTCATGTTTTCAACATAAACATTTTACTTGTGCAGGTTCTTTTTTTTTTTTTTTTTGAGTTTAATTAAATGACAATCTGTTTTCTTTTTCTTCCTTTTTCTAATGGTGTTAAACAACAGTATCTTATGCATATTATAAGTAACAATACCAATTCAAATATATACACATATATGTCAAAACATACAAATCCAATACAATATACTCAGTCAAAACATATACTTCTAATCAAAACAAAACACATCTGAATTGAAACTGATATTGAATGGGGTGGATTGGAAAGGATGAAAATTTTCATCCTGTACAGTTTGGTTCCACTTAATTAATTTTTGTCATTATCAAATGCACAAAAAAACCAGATGAAAGTAATGAATCCTTGTATAACTATGAAACAAAGAATTCAGAAAATCCAAGAATTCAGGGATTCTCAGGCAAGAATTCAGGCATGAAAGTAACAGGAAATTTAGAAATGACAGAATTCAGTAGCATTTCAAAATTCCAGCATTTGAAAATCCCAGACAACCACCAGACATGAATTCCAAGAATTCTAGTAAAGAAACGGGCCCTTAGAGTATTCTCTCCCATTTTATAGGTGAGTTTGGCTTGGCTTCCGGTTTTCACTTCATTTGAGTACCATACTATTGACATTGAGTATGTGATTATAAAGAGCAAATATTTTTTTTGCCCAAATCATGTGTTTTGATTTCTAAAATTTTTTTTCAATATTTGTGTAATGACTAAATTAGATAATAAGAAAAAAATCAACTAGATTGTGATTTGTGAATCACTTATTTTATCATAGTTGCTAAAATGTGTTTGTTATGATTTCAATTTAATTTTTAGATGGAAAAGACAATTCCACTTTATACATATTTTAAGAGAAAAAATGACAAAAAATTGGAAGTTGGTATGTCATTGCCAAACCCTAATTTGCCAACCTCCTCCAAAATTGAGATTCTAATTTCTGAAAATTCCAAGGAATACTTGAAAATATAATGATTACATGAAAATTTTCTGTTTTCTAGTTTGGCCCCTCAGTGCAGAATCTTGATTCCGCTCCTGAGTATGTTATACAAATCTCGTCACATTTTCAAAGAACAAAATAAATATGATCGAGATGTAAGCAAGTGGTGGAACCAGAAAATTTAACTTTGGGGGCTCAATGCAAATAAAATGTAAGAAAAAAATTAAGAAATCATTCAATTTTTAAAATCATAGGGGAGTTTTGTAATTTTTCATATCAAGTCTACTTGGGTCCTTCTTGGTGACGAGGGTCTTGGGACCCGGTTCTACGTGTTTGCTGATGGACTGCCGCCATCATCTTCTAAAATCCACGGCATACTTGCCCAACCGACATAAAGTGTAGCTTATTATTTTTATATGTCTTTTTCCAAGAAGGGAGATGTAAATGACTTGTTCATCCTTATTTTCTTAAACAAAATAAAATTAGAGCTAAGCTAATTAATAAATTAAATGTGCAAGGGTTGGTATTCTGAAGTAAAATAAAATTAGAGCTAAGCTAATTAGTAAATTAAATGTGCAATCAATTTAGCAAAGGAAAATGCAGTAAATACGCATGCTGGCAATTTCCCTCACCATCAACGGTGTTATCAGGTTTGAACCTTGGTAGTTTTCATAACATGAGAGTGCATATGGACCACAAGAAAGTTGTAAAAAAAACTGCCTACTTCATGTGGTACTAAGGCTTGATCATCGTTACACGTGTTTCAGGTAGGTCATGGTTACACGTGCTTCATGTAGGTTCTTATTATATTATATATTATTATAAACATTTAGAAAAACTTCAAAAAGATATAAAATTTGTGGCTCATTTTAAAAAATATATAAAAATTGAATATTTCTAAGAAATGAAAAATAAAAGTTTTCTACTACTTTTAGAATCAAGCCCTCTCCATTTAAAAAATTAAAAAGTGACAAAAATGCCCTTGTGTCATTTTTTTTAAATTATTACTTTCATAAATCATTTAATATAATTGATCAGGCCCAAACCCAAATGGCCTCGTGGGGCCCAGTTCAAGTACCTTTATGAATGAGTTATGGTTAAAATTAGGGGATTCCAAAGGACTAAAAAACTAAATTCATTAAATGATTATGACTATCAAAATCAAAATTACCTATTTTAAAGTAGAGAGAGGTTAAGAAAAGACACAAACCTTCATTAGGAAAGGTTATTTTTATCATTTATCAGAAGAAAATTCACAAAGAAGAATTGATTGAAAGAATTTTTCAATTATGATATAGAATTGACACAACAGTATATAAATGCTATGTCAACACAAATTCATGTCACCATAGCATTACTACTGATAAAATACCAGGATTCCATGAAGAGAGAGAAACTACAATGAAAGATGAAGTTATCAATTCAATTCCTCGATGATATTGAGGAAACTGACGAAACTGCTGGCAATTGAGAAATATATTCAAAGCTGTAGAGATGGACATCTCTACGTTCGTTGGATTTTCACATAAAAACATATAGATTCGATCTAAATCCATGGAAATGGCTTGAGCATCACTGCATATAAAATGACAAGCATGGCACTTTAGTTAGTTTTAAATGCTCATAGAAGGCACCCCTTCAGACCCAACAACAAGGCGAACCTCTAAATCTGAACCACTCAAACATACTATCCACTCATGCATTGGTAATGGATCATAAATAACCTGATCTACCTCCTGAATTTTAAATTTTAGCCACAGTTGCTGGTAGGCCTAATCCTAACATGTTCTACCTCCTCTAAATGGTTAATTTTCATCACTTTCCACTATTTCCACGTGTCATATAGTTAAGAAAGATAGGGCCCACTAATTTGATTGGGTGTAGGAGCGATTCATGATCTATTTTTTTTATAAAAATGTAATTCGCAATGAAATTGATAACCGTATAATGTAAGGCGCCCCTCTAGAATGTAAACTTGGTGACCGACTAGACCTGGAACATAAGCATGGCATCAACTTCCTCATCTATAAGTCATTAAGGAGGAGACCTTGTGCTCGAAATTGGAATAGTGCTCACAGAAAATGTTAAGTACTTAATTGAGTGGAGCTTGAAATAGCTCATGAGGCCGTAACTCATCTGGCTCTTACTCTCCTTGGTTATGAGTTGAGCTAGAGCTGAGCTAGCCTTGAAGCCTGTTGACAGCCAATGGCCATAGATGTAAAGTTTATATTAGAAATAATTGAGCTTTTAACTTCAGAATTTTATTTTGGGCCTATTTGTTCTCTAAAATAAATTGGAATTAAAAACATAATAATTCATAGTGGAAATGAGCTCTTTCAAAATATTATCATAAAGGCCAAGGGTGGTGAACGAAAAGGTGGAAATGTAAATGAAACATTTGCCTTCCTTGGAGGGGATTGAATTATTAGGATGATTGAATTCATGATCCATTAATGGGAGGTAATCTGATAGTCATTTTTAAATGCTCACCTTTTGACCCTTCATGTTTAACCAGTCCTACAATCCTACCCAAGCAATGTCATAATTAAAACAATTAGGGCCCTTCAGTCTTTAAATTGAGCTGTTATTTTTTTCTTTTTTCTTGATACGGTAATCAAGAGGCCAAGACTGATCAAAGCACCCAAGAGTGTTCCTACACAAATAGAGATAGAGAGCCCACACATGGTAAGAATAAGATCATCATTTCTGTACAGCCAGGTGAGATGCAAGGTTGCAAACTAGCTGATCAACCCCTACTTGGGGGATTAAATTAAATTGCTATTAACATTCAGTAAACCTGCTTTTTTTTTTCTAATTATGAAAAACTTTAGAAGACTCCAGATTCCCAGACGCGGGCCATTAAGGTCAATGTGAACACAATCATTACCAACATCGTGACAATATAGGAACCGAGTTACAGACGTAGACATCATCTCATCCCTTACGTTAGAATATGTCGTCTCTAACACTCTTACTAACGAATAAATGAAGAGTTTTTCCTTATATACCCCTAGGGTTTGTAGAATTTGTAAAAGGGGCGTGTGGTTTCAGAATTTGCGTATCCTAATGTTTTTTTCATTTTAATACCTTCTATGTAGGGTTGTAAATGGGTCAATTCCGGTCCAGGTCCTTGGTGGACCCTGAATCGGAATCGTTAAAGCAATGATGGATTCGAAACTGAAACCGATTCGAAACCAGTTTCATGAATCCAGCATCGAAATCGTTAAAGAGAAAACGGATAGGGAACTAGAAACGGAATCCTATATGTAGTGGGTTTGGTTCCCGGTCTGGATCAATGTAGAAAATGCTTAGGAGAAAAACTAACTTTAAGTAAAAAATTTTAAAACCTAAGATAATGTATCGGGTCTCGAGCCCACGGGTCATAACAAATGTGGAACCAAATCTAGAATCATTTAGAACACGGGTCTAAAAATAGGATCCAAACTCAAAACTATTTACTTATCATAACCTAAATAAAGATCCAAACCCGATTATTAACGGGTTGAAACTTTTGGATAATCGGAGAATCAATGAACCATTTATAACCCTACTTCTATATCCCAAAATCAACTAGTCATAACAGGAAAAGGGGATTACCAAAAGATTTATATTGAGTTTTTATAAAAATAATAACTTTGCCATCAAATTCAATAAATAAAAATAAGTATGTCAGTATCGCTTAAATTTTTTCATGCATATAGAGCCAAATAATATATATTTGAATCCTTCATCAGCCTAATAGGGGTTTATGCAAGTATTGGATCAATTATAATAATTATAAGTACAAATGTTGATTGTCTCGTGATCAATTTAGATTTATTAAAATGTGCTCTATATTTTAAAAAAAGTAGATTTATGTAGATTCTTTCTCCCACTAATTAATGTACAATTGTAGTTATTAATGTTACAATCTTAAAAAAAATAAATGCAATCTTTTGAAATTATGCATATATAGAATAAAGAGATAGCCAAAACTCAAAAGCATCATTTTACTCTAGAATTGTACGGCCGTTGTCACATGGGCTTATTTACAAATTATAAAATCTTAGAGGGCATATATATATATATATATATATATAACTCATTAATAAACAGAGACGCGACGACGCACCGACGTAATGCCCCAGATACTACGAGAGAATGCCCCAGGTCCTATCTCCTCTCTATATAAACAGATAAACAATTCCACTCCCACCTTCTTCTTGCATCAAGCAAGGAATAAAAAAAACAAAGCACACCACCACCATCATCACCAACTTTACATCATTGATTTTAATGGCAGTTTCCGCCAAGCCGGTCGTGTTGATAACGGGCTGCTCTGATGGCGGCATCGGCAGCTCTCTCGCCCGGGCCTTCGCTTCGGAGAAGTGCTCGGTTGTCGCAACGACGAGATCTGTGAAGTCCATGAGAAGCCTGGAGGATGACACTCGAATCTTCCTCCAGGAGCTGGACGTGGGGTCGCAAGAGAGCGCAGAGAGAGCGGTGAAAAACGTTCTGGACAGATTTGGGAGGATTGATATTCTTGTGAACAACGCTGGGGTGCACTGTGTTGGGCCTCTAGTGGAGATTCCAATGTCTGAGGTTGAGACTGCATTCAATACCAACGTCTATGGTTAGTATAATTAACAACTCTTCATTTGCTTGTCGTTTTGCTCTCTCTCTCTCTCTCTCTCTCTCTCTCTCTCTCTCTCAAATACTGTTTCAAGAGATTAGAACAAGTTTTTTTTTTATATGATGAGGAACCCGCAGACGCGTCAAGGATTCTCATGGTAAAACCCCATACACATAACACCAGCCATTAGTACTGTATATCGGGTAAGACACAAGCGTTGTTAAATTAGAAGAAGTTAATTCTTTTATATCCTTAATACCTTGGAAAGAAATTTTGGTGCTTTAGTCTCTCAAACCAGCCCAAGAAAACTGGTAGATCAAGAGGGTGCTTTTTAGAATAATGTCAAGGTCAAGGGGTGTTTAGATTTTAGTGAAGTGAGGGTGCTCTCAGAATTGGCCCAAACATCAAGGGGTTTTAGATGTTGACATGTTGTGATAATGATAATTTCTTGGCAGGGACAGGTTTTGGGTTTTGGGTTTTGACTCTTGAGGTACCCTGTTTCGGATTTGTGTTTTTTGAAGCATATATTGCTTATTAAGTACATTTGGTAATTGGCCTCCTGTTCTTGATTTCTTGTTTGTTCCTTCCTAATGGGGTGATTATTCTGCCATATTTAATTAAGAGATTTTGATTTGTCAGTCATTTTTTTCATTTGCTCTTTGATATTCTCTATGCTGCCTAGTATACAGTTTTGCTTGTAATTAAATTACTAGATTGTTAAAATTAGCAGTACCTTATTATAGTTACTCATGTTAAAGATTGAGATTGTGCTTCGAGTGTACTTAGATTGTTATAAAATCATGATTGCAGAGAATAAAGAATCCTATATTGAGGACGTAAATTCTGGTTCTGGGGAGGTGGTTAATTCAGTATCAAACAGGGGCTATCACTGAAAGGCTAACCCTATGATGTGATTAGGCTTGCTTGGGCACTTGTTTATAATAAATCCTTTCTGATTACAAACCCGAAACCTGATTGAAGATTGATCCGATCTGAAAGACCAAATACAGCTCAAATGCTAGAAGAACTTGAACTAGCTCAGGCAGCTGTTGATGGATCCGGATGAGGAGACTCCGTCATGCGGCCGGAGATCTATGTACGTTCCGGTGATGGGAAGCTCCGTGGATCTCTTCGCCTCTTATCTTTCCTACGGGAATGGAGAGAATAATGATTGTCCCAAACCCTAGGGCTCCCTTATCCTTATATAGACAAGTTCCGAAGAGTCACACTTACTAGAGACATCTTCCACCAGACGCCCACATCCACTGATCCTATTGGGAGTCTTATTATGGGGCCCAGATCAAGTCTTACACTAAAGTGGGATTGCATCTCTGTTGGCATCTTCCCTGCTTGATCTGACGTGGGACCCGTGGCATGCGGGCCACACGATTTCCTACAATCTCCCACTTGGCACGAATGCCATGTACATCAAATATTTCTTAGTCCCATACGCATTACATGCCTTGCAAAAACATCTGCAGGCAAAGCCTTGGTGAGAGCATCAGCCATCAATTCTTCTGAAGGCACATAAAAAATTTCTATATCATTCTTTTCAGCCTTCTCTCTAATAAAGTGATATTTTATTTCAACATGTTTTGATCGGCTGTTAATCCTTTGCTCATTCACCATAGAAATGGCCGACGTACTGTCTATGCTCATTGGGACAGGCTCCTTCTCATTTATTACCTCCAAATCACACAGGAAGTATTTTAACCAAAGAGCCTCCTGGACTGCTGTACTGCAAGCTATATACTCTGCTTCGGCTATTGACATAGCCGTGGAGGTCTGTTTCTTGCTACCCCAAGAAATTGCACATCCTCTAAGGGTAAACACATAGCCGGTTGTTGACTTTTTCTGGTCTAAATCACCGGCCCAATCAGCATCTGAGTAGCCGCGCAGTTCCAGGACTTCACCTTGATAACATAGGCGAAGATTCACTGTTCCTTTGATGTACCACAGAATCCTCTTAACTGTATACCAATGCGGTAATCCTGGGTTACTTAGGAATCTGCTTACGAGACCCACGGCGAATGCAAGATCTGGTCTCGTACACAGCATCGCATACATGATGCTGCCCACCATTTGAGCATAAGGTTTTGATCTCCACATTTTCCTATCCTACTCATTTGTGGGTCCTTGATCGCTTGACAATTTTGTGCTCCTGCAGATGGGAGTATCAATTGGTTTACAGTTAACCATATCAAACCTTTTCAACACAACTTCCAAATAGGATCTCTGTGATAAAGTCAATATCCTATTCGGACGATCACGGGTTATTTTAATACCAAGGACATATTCTGCCTCACCCATGTCTTTCATCTCGAATCTTGACTTTAACCATTGTTTGATTTCATTTATGGCTTCCAATTTATTACTAGCGATCAAAATGTCATCCACATATAATGACAAATATAAATAACTACTCTCCCTGCGTTTAATATAGAAACATGTGTCCGCACTATTGGGGACAAATCCTATTTCACATATGGCCTGATGAAATTTTCTATACCATTATCTTGAAGCCTGTTTTAATCCATATAATGCCCTATTAAGTTTGTACACTTTTTCCTCATGACCTTGCACCACAAAACCCTCGGGTTGTTTCATATAAATTTCTTCTTCTAATTCGCCGTTCAAGAATGATGTTTTTACATCCATCTGGTGCAATTCAAGGTCACGACATGCTACCAATGCTACTAAGGTTCGTATGGATTGGAATTTTACAACCGAAGAAAATGTCTCCTCGTAATCTATTCCTTCCACTTGTATGATCCCTTAGCTACTAACCATGCTTTATATTTATCCAAGGATCCATCCTTTTTAAATTTCTTTCTAAGAACCCATTTACATCCAATGGCTTTTCGATCTTTAGGTAGATCTACCAATTGCCATATTTGGTTTTTTTCAATTGATTCCATCTCCTCTCTCATAGCCTCTAGTCAACACTGCGCGTCATGCGCTTTGACCACTTGAGAGTAGGAGGTTGGATCCAAATCTTGCACGGTTTCTAATAAACTGCAATAATCATCTAGATATACCGGTTGTTTCCTCGCCCGAATCGGTCTGCCAACTGGCTCATCAGGTTGTTCAATCACCTCAAATGGGCCCTGGCCAGGAATTTTAGGTCCAACGTCCTCTTCGTCGGAACCCCCACTTGCTTGAACCCCCTTGCCTATAGAGATTTCATATAATTCCACACTCTGTGGTCTTACTCTAGGACTGACCGTCGGATCCTCAAAGAAAAACACATCTCGGCATTCCATGATTATCCTATTATCGTGATCATACACATGATATCCTTTAGAATGTAATGGGTAGCCAACGAAAAAACAATTTTTCTTCGTTTTTGCTTGTAGTTTATGCCTTTCCTGTGGTGGTAGCAGGACGTATACATGGCAGCCCCAAACTCTCACATGTTCTAATTTTGGTTTGGTATCAGTCCATAACTCATATGGGGTCTTGGGCACACTCTTAGAGGGTACTCTATTTAAAATATATTGTGCAGTGTTTAATGCTTCTCCCCACAAATACAGCGGAAGACTCGCATAGCTGATCATTGACCGTACCATATCCATTAAGGTCCTATTCCTCCTCTCGGCCATGCCATTTTGCTGTAAGGTATATGGGATTGAATATTTATGAATGATTCCCTCACATGCACAATATTCTTTAAAAAGTTCAGAAGTGTATTCACCCCCTCTATCAGACCTAATCCTCTTTATTTTCTTGCCCTTTTGATTTTGGACCTCAGCAGCATATGTTTGGAACATTTTTAATGCCTCATGTTTATGTTTAATGAGATACACATACCCATATCTGCTGTAATCATCAATGA
Source organism: Sextonia rubra (assembly GCA_037013555.1). Lineage (NCBI taxonomy): Eukaryota > Viridiplantae > Streptophyta > Magnoliopsida > Laurales > Lauraceae > Sextonia > Sextonia rubra. The sequence continues at coordinate 57,874,405 of JASUAD010000008.1, read as the reverse complement.
ATGTAATGAAATAGTCATCTCCGGTTCTATTGTGTACATTCAATGGTCCACATATATCTGAATGAATGATTGTCAATATTTCAGAACATCGAGTTCATTTTGGAAATGGTTTCTTGACCATCTTCCCACTTATACATGGTTCACATATAGGGTACTCAATTTTACCTAGGTCTGGTAAAAGTTCGTCTTTAACCATTCTACTGATTATGTTTTTATTAATGTGGCCCAATCTCAAATGCCATAACATTGCCAAACCATTCATGCATACATTCACACAAACAGAATAATCAGAAGTGGACTTTATTTCATTATAAAGAATATTCAGCAAATACAAATTTTCAGAAAGAAAACCATGGACTAAAATTTTACCGCGCATTCCAATAGTAACCCTATTATCTTTGAATCTAATTTCGAATCCATTCATTGCCAGCTGGCTCACAGAGATGATGCTCTTCCTCATTGTGGGAGCAAAGAAGACATCGGAGAGATAAAGGGATTTGCTGGTTGGTAAGGGAATTTTGACTTTCCCTATCCCCAACACATCACAGAATGTTTCATTCCCCATGTATATACTTTGTTCTCCGGGTTTCATCTCTTTGAATTCGATAAATCCAGCATTGGTCCTTGATATATGTCTGGTGGCTCCAGAGTCAATCCACCAATTCTTGTCATTAGTGTCCACCATCATGGACTCAATGACCATCTCAACATAATCTCTGTGTTCTTTGGTCACTTTACCTTGCTGGCTATTCTCACCCTTTTTCTTTCTGCATTGAGAACTAAAGTGTCCAGGCTTCCCACAATTAAAGCAAACACCATTTTTAGGCCCTTTCCGTTTTGGATTGCCTTGAAATTTCTTTTAATTTTTCACATTGGCGGTTAATGCACCGCTATAACTCTTAGTTTTAGCAACCATAGCAGAATTTGTATGTGTTATACCACGGGCAGCCTGCCTTTGTCCTTCAGCAAGTAATTTTGCTTCAACCTCACTAAGGGTTACACCCTTTTAAAGGCTAAGGGTTTGAGATACATTCTCCCATGAAGGTGGAAGACTCATCAGCAAGTACATGATCTGAAAATCTTCGTCCATTTCTTTTCCCAAGGCTGCAAGGTTACTATGTCGGACCGACATTTTATCAATGTGACCCTTATAGATAACCCCTCTGGCATCTTATAATTGACATATGCGCTAAATGCCTCCATCAGATGAGATTTGGAGGTTTCATCATACTTGTCCATGGCATAGTCCCAGATTTCTTTTGCTGTGGTAAAGTGCTCAAACTGTTTCACCAACTCACTGGATATGAATTCGATCAATAAATGCCTCGTTGATTTATTATCAAAGACCCATTGCTCATGTAATTCATAGTCCTCCTTAGAGGCATCATCAGCGGGCTTAGGGACCGAATCGGATTCAATCACATAAGTTAATCCGTCAAAATGCAGTAACGCTTCTATCCAACGCTTCCACACGGCTAAGTTCTTGCCATTAAAAATATCAACCTTTGCAAGATCATGCAGGGCTGATTTGGAAGACATGATTTCTATTTATTTTTAATTAAATGATGGGTTAGATACCACTGACCGTATGAGGGGAAAATACCACCCTTTTATCTGAATCACTGAATCGTCTTCCTTTTGATGCGAATGCGTAGATCTGCTCGCAAGGATTTCGTAGAAGCAGACGGATCGTCGATCTGACTCCGAATAGCCAAGATATCGCAGTTAGAAGATTTGATGGTGATTCACGCTCCTGCCGGTGTCAGTCGTACGATCTCTGCGTCAGCGTTACTGTTGTCACACTTGTATCCAAACTGATCCAAACGCCCACGTCTTCTTTCAGAAAAGATAAGCAAGAGAAATTTGCTTCCTCTGATTTTGTGCAATGGCAAATCCAAGAGCACATGTACAGTCCTTTCTGCCTTTATGTTGGTGGAAAAGGACAAAACCCGAAGACTATTGTACGTTTGTAAAAGCAAAGTCTCTTTTGAAAAAAAACAAAGTAGAAAGACTGCTGTCTTGTAATACAGGAACTGTGCCTTTTGCTTCAAATATAAAATTTTGAGTGGCAATCGACGCTATTGCAACCAAGGAGAAGATCCTCGGGCTCCGTGTGATGTTAAAAAGGTGCAGGACGTTGCTTTTGCTTTGTATATAATATATTTGGTTGTCTTTGCTTCACGTGCACTGTGCCCTCATCAGTCGTCTTCTTCCTCCAACAAGTTACAGAAAGAAATAAGACGGGGACTTACAGATCTGAAGAAATTCAGATCTACTCTAATCCACGATGCTTCTGCAAAATCTAAACCGGTAGAATGCACTAAGCCGGGCTCTGATACCAATTGATGGATCCGGATGAGGAGACTCCGTCACGCGGCCGGAGATCTATGTGCGTTCCGGCGATGGGAAGCTCCGTGGATCTCTTCACCTCTTGTCTTTCCTACGGGAATGGAGAGAATAATGATCGTCTCAAACCCTAGGGCTCCCTTATCCTTATATAGACAAGTCCCAAAGAGTCACACTTACTAGAGACATCTTCCACCAGAAGCCCACATCCACTGATCCTATTGGGAGTCTTATTATGGGGCCCAAATCAAGTCTTACACTAAAGTAGGATTGCATCTCTGTTGGCATCTGCCCTGCTTGATCTGACGTGGGACCCGTGACATGCGGGCCACACGATTTCCTACAGCTGTCTCTATGAAAAATGGAGAAACGCATTTTTCTTTTCCCCTCTCTCTCTCTCTCTCTCTCTCTCTCTTTTCGCGCTAAGTTGCTAAGTTATGTCATTACAAAAAGGGGTTAAAGAATCCCCTCCAAAAGAATACAAGCCAAATAGGGCCCGGAAGGACACTAATAACCAACAAAGGACAGGAATTCTGGCATTTTGTCTCACTGACTTGACCATTGAATAATTCGCTTATTGTATGACTTGAAATGCCCATTTTCCGTTGTCACTAGAAATCTGACCATTTGCAAAATCTTGTAGCACTTTCTGTGTAGTTTATTAGCGAAAAAAAGAGTTACTTATGGTTGCTCTGTTTATTTGTTTTATTTTTGGTAAAAGGTCCCATTAGGTTGATCCAAGCAGTTGTTCCTCACATGGCAACGAGGCGGAAGGGAAAGATAGTCAATGTTGGAAGTGTCTCTGTTTTGGTCCCTGGACCCTGGATAGGCGCCTATGTTGCATCTAAAGCTGCTCTTCATGCCATGACAGATAGCTTGAGGTATTGTCTGATTTCTTCTTTCAACTTCTTTACCCAAAGTGTATGTTTTATCTCGTCTACTTTATGCATGGTTCAGCGTGATATCATCAGATGTAAGTTAATGCCCTTTTTTTTTTGGCTAGAATGGAAACACATAATTGCTGAGAAAATGTCTGGTTTTAAGAGTATCATGTATTGATCTTTGAATGTGATGTGAAACTTGCTCTATGTGCAGATTGGAAGTTAAAAGGTTTGGCATTGATGTTATAACTGTGGTTCCTGGTGCAATTAAAACAAACATTGGAAACAAATCAGTAGCTAATTATAGCAAGCTGCCTGAGTGGAAGCTATATAACCCATTTGAGCACGTGATTCGCGCCAGAGCTGAGTTCTCAGTGAACCCAAATGCTACTCCAGCAGAAGACTTTGCAAAGAAGACGGTGGAAACCGTACTGAAGGGAAACCCGCCATCATGGTTCTCCTATGGGCGTTATACCATGGTCTCAGGGCTTCTTTATCACCTTCCAATATTTCTTAGAGATGCCATTATCAGTTGGAAATTAAAATGGTGAAGGTGTTCATAATAAGCTCTTCCAGCTTGGTGTATGTGTGACTTCAATAACCTGGTGTTCATCAGACATAGCACATGTGTGTTTGTGTATGTTCATGTACGTTATTTTTTCTTTAAGGTAATCAGTTTCATGTAAAGTTTCATAGAGCTAAGCTTGATTTATGAAATGGGAGTTTTTGTTGAAATTCCTTTTTTCATTTCTCTTCTGACTCTGAAGATCCTTTTGCTATACAAGGTTACAAAATTCCATACTCATGATTAAGTTGTGCTCAATCAGACAATCATGTGGCCTGAAATGGTAATCCTTAGACTCGGCCTGCACAACAGATTATCACTCTCTGAAGCAACTCCAAAGTCATGTGAAAACTGAAAATTACGGTGCTAGGTTCCTTGCACGCTCTTTTTCTCACAGAACAATTTGTTTTGGCAAATTGGTGTTAAAGGAGCTAATAGCATCAGATGCATTTTGAGACTGAACCCAAACCCATGAACTTGTTAGGGGTGGAAAAAGGAATTTCGAGGTGATGTTGTGCCTCATTCATTCTGCCTTGTAAGTTCACTGCACCCATAAAACTTTGATTCTTCATATGAATGTTCTTCGTGCATTAGTCACTTGGAGTCGTCTGAGGTCCATTGAGTACGCACCTAATTTTGCCGAGTGCCCGGCGAAGGTCGCTTGGTCTCCTTCAAGGGAAGGGGGGTGAATATCCGAATAACCCGAAGGACCAGACTAAGAAAATTGGGCATTGCCCACTATAAATCAAACCTGAATGGATGACTAACAGGTCCTTATTTAGACGATCATTTCAAGGACCAAGAAAGAAGGTCCTTATATACTAATGAATCCCGTCCTGTCCAACCTCCTCCATAGATCCCTAGTAGTGCTAGTTCTAGTTGCAATGACCCCTCCAGTCTTTAGATGGGACATCAGGACCCTGAATTTTGACTAGGGGTGCATTTGTGCAACAAAAGAATTCTGTCGGAGAAACATTAAAAAAAAAAAAAAGAAAAAAAAAAGGCTGGTGCATGCAACTCTCATATAGGTAACGATGATCTCACTACCAAAAAGAAATGGACCGACTGATGAACAAACATGTGTGGTTCCTGAAGCTAGCCTAAGACATTGCAGAAGTGCACCTCATCAGTGCTGGTAAAGTTGAACAAGATTAGTGTAAAGGGTTGCAATCATCAATATCCCAGTTGTTTTGCCATACCCTAAATGCCAATACAACCATACCCACTTACAGATCAGATGTGCAGCCAGGAAGAAAATGGCCATCAACCTCGGTATGCTAAGAATCAGACCACATCATACAACTGACTATTGTTTGCTATAACATAAATCCAGATAGCAAGAGAAAAGTCCTGGCTTCTTCTCAGGAAAAGGATCTGTCCATATTCAAAGGCCGTCAGTGGCTGCCAACTCTAGAAACTCAAGGTTCCTTGAACCAGTGCATAGAAAATCTGAGTAAATCAATGGACCTTATCAGCTCTGCTTCAACTCAGTAACATAGTTCCCAGTTATGTCAGCTTCAAACCTGTAAAGACAGAATCAGAAATAACTAACCACACATTCAAAACCTTATTGAAGAATTACCCAAGAGGCTTGCTAAATCTGTTACAACTCTTACCTCTAGTCTTTCCCGCTTCTGGCTTGTGCTGTAAGCTTTGCTGTGACCTGTTCTTCTGATAGTGGTAAGTAGTAGATCCTAGGGGTGGCTCTGGTTTTCCTGAAGAGATCATCAAGTGTGACAATGGGTGGGTCAGGTTTCTTTGGTGGTGGTGGAGGAAGAGAGAGTCGTTCCCTCACTGGAGGTGGGTTAGACAAAGGTGGTGGCGGTGGGAAGGGAGGCGGGGGCAGCAACTGCTGTCTCAGGGTATGTTGGTGAGAGGTAGGTTGAGGTTGGGATGTGGGGGCAGGAGCAGTCGGGCTGGGGCTGACAGGTACAGGAGACTGTGGAGGGGCCTCAACACGTGTCTTCACTTCTTGGGGATCAACAAAGTCAGCTGTGAGAAGGCGTCCACCATTCGGAGGCCACTGCAGATTGTACAAGGCATTCCGAGTTGCTATGGCTTCTTCCACAGACAAATACTATATAAAAACAAAGTCATCCTGTGAGATTCCATCCTACAACAAAGACTAACTGCAATGCCACTTTGAGGCCTAAAAGACCTTGGGACTGTGGTGAGTTGAATGGTTTGATGCTCAAAGATGAATATGGGCACGGATAAACTAATATGCATTGCCCTGAACCTAAGATGCAATGCAAGTAATACCATGATAAGATAGCTAGTGGCCAAAAGAAGATAGTAGATTCTTCAATGAGATAAGAAACAATAAGAGTACAGTTATTTAAATTACTGGCCATTAAAAAAAAGAAATAACTTTCATATAGGATCGTTGTGGTGTCATTGCTGTTAACTAGGAGCACGAGAACAACTTCAATTGATTTACATGGTCCAATGCAACTGAGACTCGAATGAATTCATGATATACTTACTCAAGGACGTTTGGTAAATGAATTTTGAGTCAATTAAGACACTTTAGGTAGGAGTTTTTTTATATTATTATTTAGATTGTTTAGTAAGTTTCTAATTTGAGATAATTTAGGTGAAAATTAGGATGTGTAGTTGGGATGCGATTTACCCAGGAGGGAACATCACATCACAAGCTTATAATTATATACATACCTCCTCTGGGTGTGATCATCTTTCAATACTTCAATAAAGAAATCAATCAGTCTCTCTTTAATTGTGAGTGCCACTTCAATTGAGAGTGCTTGTGTGCTTGGAATCCCTTGGAGATTCAGCCAGCCCTATCTGGGAGCTCGGCCTATCTTACTCGGAATCTCTAGAGGATTCAGCCAGCACTATCCAGAAGTGCAGCCTATATCGGTCTCAGATCAGGGACACATCGACTGCTCACTAGTCAGTATATTACAGTTGGGTCATGGACAATGAAAATGTAGCCTTCATTTTCATATCCCAAGCTTCTCTAAGTCGGGTGGCTTCCACCCCCTATAGCCTTGAAATCCTCTCCTTGCCAGTTGTTGGTTATTCAAGAAAAGGGAAAAAAAGAGAATATACCGTCACATAGCAGTGTGTCTTAATATGGTCCATCCAGAATTCACTCACAGTCCCAGTTTTTGCCAGAAGCTCCTGCACAGCTTTCAGAGTAAATGGGCGCAGAAAACGATCAATTCTCAACGAAGTTGTCGGTGTTTCCTGTGATGCTGGAACTGCCAATATAGAAGTAACAAGTTAACAAAATCTTTGTGCAACATTTGGTAATTCAAAAACCAAATCCACAAGCACCTACCAATGCGCTCATTTGAAGCATCTCCACTGAGTGTTGAGTCAGATCTGGTGAATGCACGTCTAGGGGTAGACTGAAATGCATCCTTAGATGTACTCAAAGGTGTCAGGTTAGTGGTCTTTGGCTCAGGAACTTTAATGGTCTCAGAGTTCCATCGGCGCTGCCTCTTTGAAGGCTCACTGTTCCCAACCAGTTCCTGATCTGTGAAGACATTGAATACAAAAGACCATAAGAGCCAGCTTTCAAAATTTTCTTGGTCCAACCATGCAAGTTCAGTGGCAATCGTTAGAAAGTAAAGGTTGAAGCATACACAGCTTTGCTTCTTAACAGCATTTTCAAGAAATATAGGGTTTAGAGTAATGTAGCAGTCCTATTAGCCGAAGCTTATTGCTAATTGCAATAGTTACCTTCCACAAGCATTTGATGAATCATACAATTCAGCATATCAATAAAAAATGAAAAATGAGAAAAAAAATTATAATGATAACAGAAGTCATTAATCCAAAATACGGCATTGCAGATTTATTGATAAATTTTGAAACTGTATAGGGATAAAAATTTTACTAAAAAGAATCGAACAAGAAAAAAAACCAAGAAAAAGAAGCAGCATGTAATAATTATGACTTAAATAATAAACAAAAAAGCAACTATATTTTCATTAAGTAAAACAAAGAGGAACTTTTTTCCTGTGAGAAGAAAATTTATGAAAGGAAGCACAGTTTATACTCACAGAATCTTATAATCACAAAGCAGAGAGAGAGAGAGAGAGAGGGAGAGAGAGAGAATCTTAAAATCACAAAGCAGAGAGAGAGAGAGAGAGAGAGAGAGAGAGAGAATCTTATAATCACAAAGCAAGCGCGCGCGCGCGCGCACACACACACACAGAGAGAGAGAGAGAGAGAGAGAGAGAGGTCACCTTCGAGCTTTCTTTTCTCTGAGGAAATCTCCAAATTATGGTTATTTTCGTCAGGAACCCCCTTGCCAGGAGATGGGCCAATTTGCATAGCCACATCAGGGCTTCCCTCTTTTACAACAGGCAATTCCATTGGCTCATTTCTATTAATAGCTTCATCAGAATTATGATTGGAATCAATTGGTTTACTGTCCAGAACATCCTCCTCCAGAGAATCATCACCCGAACTTCGGTCTAAATTTAGTTTCTCTGGGGACCCTGCATCTGTAATTTCATTTTGCTTGATAAGGTCTTCAGTTGCAGCATTGGTGTCATGTATCTCTTCCATAGAGACCTGGTTCTCACCTGGCTCTTGATCACCCAATGAATGTAAATCGCCAAGAACAGTAGGAACATCACCAGATGATGGTTCCACCATCTCTGCGTTAACAACTTCTAGTTCTAAATTCAAATTATCCTTTAGTTCATTCTTTTCATTAATTGAGACAGAATCAGTAGAAATAGACTCACATTTTACTTGAAACCTTAAAATGGGGCTGACCTCAGATACCTGGTTATTTGGATCGGAAATGTTGGACTTGACATCTTCGAAAGAGGGAGGCTTTGAATCCTCATTCTCTACCTGAATATTGCACTTTGTCAGTTGAACACTGGATTCTAATTTGGTTTCTACTACACTCTGTCCGTCGGTGACACTGTTTTCCATGGAGAAGGTGAGGATGGCAGTTTCCCCCACCATCCTGTGTTTATCAGTACCATCCATTGACTTCCCATCTTGAACTTGGTCCTCTTGAGCAGTCTTGGCACTGGCATTGTTACTACCAATGTCAATGGTGGTAGCAGCAGCAGCATCATCCACATTATCCACCTTCTCACCTTCATTCACAACATAGCCTGGAGCTTCCTCTACCACTTGACTGCCTATCAGCTTTGAGTTCGAATCTTCGGATTTGACCTGAGAATCAGAGTCAGGATCAAAACCATTGTCCAGTTCTTCATTAACAGATTCGCTCTCACTGCGAATCGCTTCATCCAGCCTTTTCACCAAATCCTCCTTCAAGCCCTTCGTCATGAGTTTCCGTTTCCGAAGCTCCTCCTTCAACTCTGCCACCTTCCATTGATCAATTGGTCGATCGTAAAGGGCAGGATACGGTGATGACATCTTCTTTAGTCACTTAAACCCAAACCAGTTCCGTATTTTTGAACCTAAAAAACAAAGTAAATGAAATTTGCATAGTAACTGTTACTGGTTCTATACAATAAAACAATTAGAGAATAGGGGGGAAAACACAGAGACTTTCCAGAAACCAAAGAACAGTTACTACCAAATCCAAAAAGATAACTTGTCAGAAAAAAAATAATAAACTAAATTAAACTAAATGTTTCAAAAAAAAAAATTGTACCAATAATGCAATATGGATTGGAAAATACAAGACTCCAAGTTCATTTAACACACTAATGACCAAAGTCATGCCAAGAACTCTGTGACCATCTCTTCTTGCTTTGCTATTCTCTTCTTGCTAGTGAGCACAAGTATGATTCCTCTCTCTCTCTCTCTCTCTCTCTCTCTCTCTCACCAAGCAATGCCAGCCCCAGATCACCCCAGCCTTGGCCGACCAGGCAGGCCCATCCCAGCCCCAGGTCGCCCAAACCCAGACCCCCAGCCTCTCCCTCTCCACAGCTCCACCCTGCCCCAACCACCAATCCATTCCCACTTCCCAGGCCCCAACCCCTGCCTCTCCATAACTCCACCGTACCTCAACCCTAGGCCACCCAAACCACCAACTCATCCATTATTTTGCTGGGTTTTTTTTTTTTAATTATTCTGCTTGGATCAAGTGAATGCACTCCACATGTTTGAACTTTGGATACCCCTGATAATGTATCCTAGACCTATAGTGAGAATAGTCAAACAAATCTCTCAGGTTTCAATTTTCCTGTTTTGTTCTTATACTGACAGCTTCAATAACATGTTTCTGGACTCACCATCATCATCACAACTCTCTGTTTTTTTTTTTTAATATCTATGTGTGTATGTGAATGATTCTATTGTTTTTTTAGATGAACAACTATATTATTGGATTATGATTTATGAGAGGGTTTTTATTTTATTCAAATGGTTTGGTGGGGGGTATTTTGGGTGATCAGGTGTAAAGGAGTAGGTTGATTTCATTTGGGATTACTGACAAGTCCCGCGCTCAGAAAAGGTGGAAAAGGATTCCTGTTTTCATGGCTTGAAGGTGCATCTTTAGGAGTGTGGTTTGTTGCATTACACCCAAAAGGTTAGGTTGTGATGCCTGTTTGACTTTGGATTATTGAGCTCCGCTTGAGTTCCTTCTGGGAATTTGACCGGGGACTTCATTTCCAGATGTTGCAATACATGGTTTTTATGGCAGGTTTTAACTTTCACACAGTGGTGGGATTGTTTGCTGCTCACCTGACCATGTCCTCAATAAGTATGATTTCACAATTAAAGAAAGAAATAGCCAATTGGGTTTTAACTTTAACGAAGTGGGGGAAACTTTGCTTATGTTGATGCTTATGACCTTGGTAGTTCCTATCTTGTGTATGCTTTGGAAGAAAAGTTGTGTCAGTGAAGCAGCGCAGGGGAAGAAGATTAGCCAACGGGCTAATCTCCAAGCCAAAAGGCTTAGGGATAAATTGTCTAGGTGTCTCACCAAAGACAAATAACTCTCTCAACTGAGAACCAATGCCCAAAGCTTTATTCAATATCAAAATTTATATCTCTTGAAGAGATTACAACCTTATTTATAACTATAACATTCTCTAAAAAAAAGGAAATACCTAATTCTAAACAAATAAGAAGTCCTAGTCAAATCCAACTGGACTTGCCAAATATCAAGCAATTACTATAATAGAATCCTACTACAAGTCTACTGTGTTTTGGGCCTGCGGGTGTAGACTTTCAGACGGGGCCCACTATTATGATAGCCTGCATCAGCTCTCCCCGGCTTGGAAAAACTCGACTCTGGCGAGTTGCTGGCTTGGTACTGCTCATATAAATCTGGATTGATCTTTTGAAAATCGACAGCCGTAATCCAGGTAGCTTCAGAGATTGGTTTGCCTTTCCACTTAACAAGAAACTTGTGAAATCCTCCATTCTTGGTTGAAATGATCTGATCATCGAAAACATCTTCAATTTCGTCTGGAGGGAATTGATGAAGAGGAATGCGAAGAGCTTGTTCTTCAAAGGATTCATCATTGTGGTGCCCATGATATAATGTCAAATCTTCGACATTAAACGTGGAGCTAATATTCATGTCTGCCGGAAGGTCTAAAACATATGCATTTGAACTGATTTTCTTCAGAATCTTGAAAGGACCTGCACTTCGTGGATGAAGCTTCTTGTATTTACCTGCAGGGAATCGTTCGGGCTTCAAATGAACCATTACCAAATCACCTTCGGTAAACTCAACATGGCGTTTGTGAGAATCCGCGTGCCTTTTATATGCTTCATTACTTGTAGCGATTTGCCAGCGAACTTCATCATGAACATCTTTCATATGTTGGGCAAACTGTTCAGCATCCGGACTAGATCTAGAGTCAACTGGTAAAGGACTTAAATCAATAGGCAGACGTGGCGTAACACCAGTGACAACTTCAAATGGTGATCTCCCTGTTGTTCTGTTGACAGAATTATTATAGGCAAACTCTGCCATAGGTAAAATAAGATCCCATGAAGCAATATGTTCTCCAATAAGACATCGAAGAAGATTTCCTAAACTCCGATTGACAACTTCTGTTTGACCATCAGTTTGTGGATGATAGGCACTTGAGTATTGGAGTTTAGTGCGCATCATGTGCCATAAAGTCTTCCAGAAGAAACTCATGAACTTTGTATCTCTGTCAGATACTATTGTCTTGGGAAGGCCATGCAAACGAACAACTTCTTTAAAGAAAAGAATGGCAATTTTCTTGGCATCCGCTGTATGAGAACAAGGAATAAAATGTGCCATTTTGGAGAAACGATCAACAACAACAAAAATAGAATCTACTTTTCGCGCTGTTTTTGATAAGCCCAAGACAAAGTCCATACTCAAATCTTGCCAAGGCGCATGTGGAATAGGAAGGGGCTGATACAAACCTGTATTCTTCTTTTGACCTTTTGTAAGTTGGCATACTCTGCATAATTCACAAATACGGGCAACATCTGTTTTTAAGCGTGGCCAAAAGAAACGATCTTCCACAAGGGCCAATGTTTTATCACGCCCAAAATGTCCACTACATCCGCCACTATGTAACTCACGTATCATAAATTTACGGATAGATGTAGCAGGCAGACATAATTGATTTCCACGAAAGAGATATCCATCATGAAGAGAAAACTTTGGATGTTCTGAACCTTCACCATTTAGAAGGGCTGTATAAATGAGACCAAAGTCATTATCAGCCGCATATTCTCTGTGTATTTCTTCAAAACCAGGAACATTGACGGAAATTGTCGTAAGAATGTGAGTTCGACGACTTAATGCATCTGCGATTTTATTTTCCGTGCCAGATTTCTGACGCAGAACAAAAGAAAACTCCTGTAGGTATGCACTCCATTTAACACGATTGGCGCTCATTTTCTTTTGAGAATTCAGGTGCTGCAAGGCTTCATGGTCAGAGTATAAGACAAATTCTTTTCCAATGAGATAATGACGCCAATAACGAAGAGCTTGAACTACTGCATAATATTCCAGGTCATAAACAGTGTACTTCTTACGGGAGTCATTTAATTTCTCATTAAAATAAGCAACTGGATGACCATCTTGACTTAAAACTCCGCCAATACCTACATGGGAAGCATCACAACTAACTTTGAAGACTTTGTCAAAGTCCGGAAGTTTTAGAACTGGTGCTTCAGTCATTTTCTTCTTAATTTGCTCAAATGCTCGAGAGGCAGCATTGGTCCAAGTGAACTCTCCTTTTTTCATGCAGTCAGTTATAGGAGCCATAATAGTACTGAAATTACAAATGAATCTCCTGTAGAAGGTAGCCAAACCATGAAAGCTACGTACCTCATGTATAGTAGTGGGAATAGGCCAGTCAAGGATTGCTTTGACTTTAGCTGGATCAGGTTCAACTCCGCGGGCCGAGACAACAAAGCCCAAAAATACGACTGTGGAATTCAAAAAGGTACACTTCTTCAAATTAATGTAAAACTTTTCTTTTCGAAGTGCACGCATGACATACCTCAGATGATCGAGATGATCTTCCTTTGATTTGCTGAAGATTAGAATATCATCAAAATATACCACAACAAATTTGCCAAGAAAAGGCCGTAAAAGCTGAGTCATTACTCTCATAAAAGTGCTGGGAGCATTCGTTAGACCGAACGGCATGACTAACCATTCGTATAGTCCATCTTTAGTTTTGAATGCTGTTTTCCATTCATCTCCGGGCCTAATACGGAGTTGGTGATATCCGCTCCTGAGATCAATCTTGGAAAAGACAGAAGATCCAGACATCATATCAAGCATGTCATCCACTCGAGGAATCGGAAACCGATATTTGATGGTAATTTTATTAATTGCTCGGCTATCAACACACATTCGCCAAGAACCATCTTTCTTCGGTGTTAAGAGGGCTGGAACTGCACATGGACTCATACTTTCTCGGATATAACCCTTCTGAAGTAAATCTTCAACCTGTCTGCGCAATTCAGCATGTTCGGCAGGGCTCATGCGATAAGCAGGTAAGTTAGGAAGGGTAGATCCAGGGACTAAATCAATGGCATGCTGGATGTCCCGCATAGGAGGTAACTCATTAGGAAGCTCTGCAGGAATCAAATCTTGAAAATCATGGAGCAATGACTTGATTTCTGGTGGCATAGAATCTTGTTGTTTATTCTCTGCTTCTTGGGTTTCTTTAGGCACAAGAGCATAAACAACTCCTTGGTCTTTGCTTTCCATTTCAAACTTCCGCATAGAGAGAATATGAGGGTTTGATGGGGTGGTAGAAACCGTCGGAGAAGATGTTAATGGCGGCAATGGAAAAAGATCCACTACTTGTCCTTTCCATTTAAAAGAATGAATGTGCCTTTTCTGGTCAGTATGCACCTCTCGATCATATAACCAAGGTCGGCCAAGCAGAATGTGAGCAATATTCATCGGACTAATATCGCACCATATATCATCTTCATATATGCCAATTTTAAAATGAACCAAGCAACGATGGGTCACAGGGATGGAATGATCATCTACCCAAGCGACCTTGTAAGGCTTTGGGTGCTTTTCAATAGGCAAATTGAGCTTAGTGATCACTTCCTGTGAAACAACATTCATAGCACTACCTCCATCAACAATTAAATTGCATAACTTACCTTTGCATCTCACGCGTGTCCTGAAGATTGAAGTACGTCGCCAATCAGCTTCTTCTTGTTCATTGGTGAGGAGAAGCCGACGTATAATAAGAACAGGACCACCTTCTTCTGCACCAGTGGCGGCATGAGGAGAAGGATCAGATTGAGCCTCTAACTGTGGATCTGGCTGAGCTTCTGATTGGAAATGGTCAGGAGGAGGCTCTATCTCAAGATGCTCATCATAGTCTTCAGATGAATAAGGATCTTCATCGCAATAATAAAGATTGCGAACTTGAGGGCATGCATTAGCAAAGTGTCCGGGTTGTCCACATTGATAACAACCATCAGTTCGTCGATCTTGACGAGGAGGTCCACGATTCCGCATATCTTGCTCCTGTGGCACTGTCCCCTTTTGATTTGGAGCAAAAGGACGCTGATTGGGGTGATTGTGCTGCGGTTTTGGAGGTGGACGAAAACCCGTTGGTGGAAGAGCACGATTATATTGAGAATTATTTTGATTGGGTGGATAACCTTTAGCATTCTGAAAGGCGGGGGTTCGACGAATCGTTGATTCCCCGACTTGAGAACCAAATCGTCTCAAAGTGGAGGACCGCAATTCTAGCTCAACCTGTTTTGCCTTAATATCATCAACAGTTTCAAAATCATGCATGAGGACTTCACGTCTGATTTCTTCTCGCAACCCTGTTCTGTACCGGTTGACTAGCGTGAAATCATCATCTTGAATTTTACACCGGATAACATAATCATTGAACTTCTCTGTATACTCATCCAATGATAAGGTGCCTTGCTTGAAAACAAAATATTCTTGCTGAAGGAGACTTAAATAATTGGAGGGCAAGTATTTACCTTCAAGCTTTTCACGCATATCATCCCACTTGGTAATAGCAGGACGTCTCATGACAAGATTATTGTGCTCAACGCTGTGCCACCAAATACGTGCTGACCCTTTAAGTTTGACTTTGACAAAGGCAACACGCTGTGCATCATCCATATGATACCAAGAGAAATAATCTTCGAGGGAATTGAGCCAATCAATGAAAGCCTTTGGATTGAGACGGCCAGAGAAATCAGATATATCAATTTTGACGCGCTTAGTGATATCATCAAATTTTGGTGCAACAGGTGCGTCTGCAGGATCTTTTTCAGTAAGAAGACGCTGAATGAAATCATGCATAGATTCTTGCGGGCCTGTTTCTGCTGGTCGGCCGGAATGTTGTTGGTTTCCAGCGCTAGAGGACGCTTCGGCGGCAGGGGGCCTCTGTGAACCGCGGGACAATTCTTCCAATGCATGTACTCTTTCAGACAACTCGATTAACATAGCATCTCGCTGATGATCCGAAAATCTGCCCCGATATGACTGACCGCTGCGGGTTGCCATTGCTTATAGAAAACAAAGGAAACAAAAGTTTTTTTTTTTTTTTTTGGAGTGGGCCTGGGCCGGAGTGGGCCTGGGCTGAACAGTTGGAGTGGGCCTGGGCTGCAGTGGGCCGGGGCTGAACAGGGGCAGCTGCTGTGGGCCTGGGCTGAATCAGGCAGGCGGGTCAGGTCTGGGTCAGGTCAGACCCGGACTGAAGCAAAGGGGTTGAACTGGGCCGGTGGCGGGTCAGCAGTTTAGGCTCAAACAGGTTCGGCCCAACTGGTACGGCCAAACTGGTGCGGCCCACTTACTCAAATATCTTTTCCTTGCTACAGGAGGAAAACAAAAAAAACTCACCTCTCGGCTGAGGCAGAAACGTCTGATGCAGAACGAAACTCGGCTGATGCAGAAACTTCTGATGCAAAACAAAAAGGAAGAGAAGAAGAAGAGACTCTGCCGTCGAGGGAGAGAGAAACGACAGGGGGCGGCGATGGCGGTGGATCTGGATCTGGCGCACGAAGCACAGAGACCCTAGCGGCGGTGGAAATCACCGGTCACAGAGATCTGGAGGCCACCGCTGCTGCTGACGGGGAGGTCGACGGTGGAAGTGACGCTGGTCGCTGTTTCTGTCGCGTCCTCTGTGTGAGGCGAAGGCAGCCGGCGATGGAGAAAGAGAGGGTGATTTCAGTCGGCCGGCGAGGGAGAGAGAGGGTTCTGCCGGTCGAGGGAAAGAGAAGGCGGTCACAGCCGCTGCGGCTCTTTCCCGTTTTCTGCTGTTGCTGCAGCGAGTTCTATTTGGTGAGTCTGGGTTGGGGAAGAGGATCGGCTGGGTTGGGGTTAGCGGGAAAGGGATCGGCTGGGTTGGGGTTTAGCGAGAAAAGGGTTCGGTGGTGGGCTCGGGTGAGGGTTTCGGTTGTGCAGTGGGGTAAGGAAGGGGTTTGTGGAGGGTATGGAGGCCGGGAGTGAGGCGGAAGAGGTCTATGGATTTCGGTATTGAGTGGGGTTGGAGGTGGGTTCTGCCGGGTTGGGGCGAGCGGAGCAGTGCCCGTGAGGGGGCCAGAGACTCGGGGAGGGCGATGGCGAGGTCTCCGGTGGCAGTTGAAGGAGAAGAAGGGGACTGAAGATGACGGATGAGGGAGATAAGGGATGATGACTGATGGAGAGCAAACGGTCGGGAGAAAGAGGTTACCTCGAATCGGCGATCAGATGGCGATCCGAACTTGGATCTTCGTCTCTGATACCAATTGAAGCAGCGCAGGGGAAGAAGATTAGCCAACGGGCTAATCTCCAAGCCAAAAGGCTTAGGGATAAATTGTCTAGGTGTCTCACCAAAGACAAATAACTCTCTCAACTGAGAACCAATGCCCAAAGCTTTATTCAATATCAAAATCTATATCTCTTGAAGAGATTACAACCTTATTTATAATTATAACATTCTCTAAAAAAAAGGAAATACCTAATTCTAAACAAATAAGAAGTCCTAGTCAAATCCAACTGGACTTGCCAAATATCAAGCAATTACTATAATAGAATCCTACTACAAGTCTACTGTGTTTTGGGCCTGCAGGTGTAGACTTTCAGACGGGGCCCACTATTATGATGGCCTGCATCAGTCAGACTGATTTAGTTGAGTTGCAATTGAATGTTAATGATGGTTGTGATATTTAGAATGTGATTGTGGATTGAAATGTGGTTTTGTGTTACTTTTATCAGTTTGTCTCAAAATTTGGCTGGATGATTATGCTTGATGAATGGTGAACATTGAGACCTAACATAAAATTGATGCTTGAGACTTAAGTTGTTCATTTTTTAGGCAGGCATTGATTTTAATGGAATTTTCTTTTTCTTTGAATCAGATATGGAAAATTACTACAAAAGAAAATCAACTCCTAACCTCCCATGCTCAACTTTAGAGAATGACAACAATGTCATCAACTTTGAAGAAAAGTCATGTAGATGTTAATTTGGCTAATCTTCCTGCTGATCCTATGTTACAGAATACAATCTCAAGTTATCATCCTATGGATCAAGACCAAATTCGAATAGTATATTTACAAAAGGGCCCTTGTTAGCCTCGTGATCATAAATTTCCTTTTACAAAGTATGCACAAGATAGAAATGATTTAATCCGGCTTGGTTTAAGAATTATGGTAGTTGGTTGGAATATAGCATAGCAAAAGATGCTGCATTTTGCTTATATTGTTATGTTTTTGGAGAGCATGCGCGTCATGATGCTTTTACAACTCAAGGATTTAGAAATTGTAGGACAAACGGAAAGAATTGGATTTGGTGATAATGTGGGAGGCCCAAATAGTGCCCACAATCAAGCATATGAGAAGTGTCAGAATTTACTAAATCAAAAGAGACACATTGAGACAATCATTGCCAAGCAAACAGATCAATCTCCAAATAAGTATTGAATTCGCTTGAAGGCAACAGTTGATTCCATTCATTTTCTTCTATGCCAAGGGTTGCCTTTCCGAGGTCATGATGAATCTGAGGATTCAAACAATATGGGTAACTTTATTGAGCTTTTGCAAGTACTTGTCAATCAAAATGAAGCTATTAAAAAAGCTATATTGAAAAATACCCCTAAAAACTTGAAGTTGACCTCACCTAAGATTTAAAAAGATATTGTAAGCTCAGCTGCCATGGAAACCACCCAGGCTATAATTTCTGATCTTGGAGATGCCCCATTTTCCCTTTTGGTGGATGAATCTCGTGATATCTCTATAAAAGAGCAAATGACTATTGTTTTACGCCATGTGGTTGAGAAGGGAAGTGTGATTGAACGCTTTTTTATAGTAGAACATGTCACAAGCACCACTGCTCTATCACTTAAGGAAACCATTGATGCGATATTTTCTAGGCATAGATTGAGCATAACGAATTTGCGTGGTCAAGGATATGATGGGGCTAGCAATATGCGAGGATATCTTAATGGCCTCAAAATGCTCATTTAGAATGAGAATTCTAGTGCATCCTATGTTCACTGCTCCGCACATTAGCTTCAATTAGCACTCATTGCTGTTGCAAAAAAGCACGTGCCAATCGCCATGTTTTTTGACACGGTCTCCAATTTGTTGAATGTCGTTGGAGGCTCTTGCAAACGTAACGACATGCTTCAAAATATACAAGCTACCAAAGTCATTAATGTACTCAATACTGGTGAACTTGAAAGTGGACAAGGTTTGAATAAAAAAAACTAGCCTCAAAAGGCCGAGAGATACACGATGGGGATCGCATTTTGGTACATTGGTTAACTTGATTCTCATGTTCTCCTCTGTTTGAGATGATTTTAAAAGATGATACAATTGAACACGTGGGTACTACGGAACTTATTGCTTCAACTAGAGTATTTAGATTTTGCATTTAAAACGCATTTGATGAGAGATATACTAGGGATCACCAATGACTTGTCAAAGGCATTGCAGCAAAACGACCAACATATTGTCAATGCCATGAAAATGGTAAGAGTATCAAAGCAAATATTGCAAATGATGTGAGCCGATGAGTGGGATTCTTTTTTATCTGAAGTTCATTCATTTTGTGAAAAATATGAAATCCCACTACCAAATATGGACGATTTGTTTGTTGATCGAAAGCAATCAAGGCACAAAGATGGAATGACAAATCCACATCATTTCCGCGTTGAAATATTCTACACCACTATAGACATGCAACTTCAGGAGCTCAATCATCTCTTTGATGAGGTGACCATAGAATTGCTTCATCGTGTAGCTTGTTTGGATCTAAGTAACTCGTTCTTTGCTTTTGACAAGGAAAAATTGATCTGTCTTTCTCAAGCTTATCGAGATGATTTTTCAAGCTCAGATTTGGTGATGTTTGATTTTCAGCTAGAGAGTTACATTATTGATATGCACACCGATTGCATGATCTTAGAAATAAAAGGAATTAGTGGCCTCGCTCAGAAGATGGTTAAAAGAAAAAAGAACATTTTATTTCGTTTGGTTTACCTGCTTTTGAAATTGGCATAAACCTTACCAGTTCCTACCACTACTATTGAAAGGGTGTTTTCTACAATGAACATTGTGAACAGTCAATTGCGCAATCAAATGGAAGATGAATGCATGAATGATTGTCTGCTTCTATATATCGAAAAAGACATTTAATAGCATTGACGATGAGATAATCATGAAACGCTTTCAAAATATGAAGAATCGTCGAGGGCAATTGTAAAAATTTATTTTAGAGTAGCAATATCGCTTTTGATGAGAGCATGTTAGTTGTGGCATTTAAATATTTTGTATCCATTTAAACGCAATACATTTCTCTTTTATCATTGTTCATGTGAAGAAACTACACCAAACTAATCAGTTTGACTTTTTCAATTGACCATTATCTGCACCCTTTAAACAAAAATCCTGGGTCCGCCACTGCTCATGAACCAACTTCTCAATACAGAATATAAACCAGCATCTGATTAACCAACTTAAATATAAAACAAAACAGTACAAAAAATAAAATAAAAAAATCAATTAAGATCAATAAATCCTTTTTTTAATATTAAGATAAATCATATCACCGCATAACCATAAAGAAAGTAACAAATATAACATGGCACAAAATATGAAATCTGCATCAAATTAATGATACAAGATGAGCGAGTGTAGAAATTTCAGCAGAAAATTAACTAATAGAAGAGATTGAAGAGTACACACCAAACAAAAGAAACATAGTAACAAAAAAGAAACCAAGTAGAAGCATTAAATATATGAATACAAGAGTCAAGTTGAAAACTAAGTTGAAAATGGTCATTCTCATCATGATTAATTAGCAACTATATCAAATTCAATTCCCAAAGTATCAGTGAATTCAGAAATGAAGCTATTAAGGATCCAAATGGACAAAATTTCATGGAAACCATGAGATGAACCTGGTTCAATTCCCCATTGTACTTTAGACAAGATCAGCTACATTTTAAAGACTGAGTACTGGTTGATTCATTATCTGGCTGGAATTAATAAATCTAAGCATTCCACAATTCACAAGAAGATGGGAGTTCCAGTTATTTAAAGATCTACAAGTGCATTTCTAAGGTTCTCTATTGGAGCTAGATTCAAAAAGAAATTAAACAACATATTTTTAAGTGTGATGTATGCTAAAGGAGAAATAGAGAATCGATATCACCATCGCTCCTCTCCAAACATTGCCAATTCCTAAGTGTGCATTGACTGATGTCTCCCTGGATTATATTGATGGGTTGCTTAAATTACATGGGGAAAATATCATTTTTTGTGATGTTGGAAATGTTAGTGATATACGCACTTTGTCCCTCACACTCATCCATCGTGATCGAGGTATTTGTTGATATTATTTTAAGCTAAATGATATGTCACATTCCATAGATATTGATTGAGATTCTGTACTCCTTATGCAGCAATTCTTCATATTGCAAAACACTAAGTTACAAACGTCTTCATATACCATCAGCAACCCGACAGTCAAACAGAACAAGTAAATCACTGCTTGAGAATTTATTTGACGTGTTTTCCTAGGCAATGATCACAAATTTTCCTTGGGCTATAGGTGATATAGTACGACCTAGTAAGTAGTATCTATGATGAATCAAACAGCATGACTCCACATGAAAAAGTTTAAGGACAATCTCCTCCAACAGCAACTTATGTTTCCAGTACCACAAATGGGCAACATGCTGGAGAAGCTTTGCAAAGTCGCAATCAAATTCTTATGTTGTTTAAGGAGAATTCATGTGCTGCTCGACCTCTGCAAAAACAGCATGCCAATGAACATATAATTCAACATAATTTTGAAGTTGATGGAATGGCCTATCTTTAGTCGTAGCCTTACTGACAGTCATCAGTCCAACTCCAGGGAGCACTCTCAAATTCTCTTCTTGTTTCTAAGGGTTTATCAAGTTCTAGAGAAAATTAAACCTGTTGCTTATCATCTCAGTTACCTCTGAAAACATTTTAAAAAAAATATTTATCATGTATTTCATGTTTCCTGCTAAGGAAAAAGATTGATCAAGGAACAACATTGGTCCACAATTTTCCTAGTTTTTCAAAGAAAGGGTTCATTAAGCTTGTCCCAGAGTTCACACTGCACCATGGGATGGTGAAACACAAGTACACAACCACTGAGTTGAAATGAACGTGCTCATTAAGTTGGCTCATATATCCACTGAATACACGACATGGTGGAAATAGCAGAAGTTTCGCCAGAAAAAATATTTCATTCAAACCATGAGGACAAGGTTTTAGATAAGGGAAGAGCAGTGTACAATCTACCTCCACATATTGGACAGTTACTCTATTTCTTTCATAGCTTTACCACTGTAGTTTCTTGTTATGTGTTGGGTAGTTTTTTTGTTTTTTTAATCATCCATAACAGGTAATTTTATTAGAAGAGAAAGGAAGATGCAGGCCAAAGAATTTAGAAAAACAGACAAAAAATACCGATTATTGGTACACGAGCATTATACCAATAATGAAAGAAAAACTGCGAGAGGAGGAAACAAAGGATCAGTCCAATCAACCGCTTGCATGGCCAAAGAGTCAGTCATACCATCCCCATTCAGCCCACATGGAAGAAAGACACAGGAAACAAAGAGGCTAATGTGTTGGGTAGTGTCTCAGTTGTGTACAGTGGGGTACTTGCTTTAGATAAAGCTTTCAACATGAAAAGTTTGTATTGCTGGATTATGTTAAAGGAACATTTCTGCCCCTCCTGAAAGTTAAGGAGGTCTGGTTTTCCCCAAACAAAACCATCTTCTTCTCTTATACTCGTGTTTTACTGTTAACACGTGTTTTACTGTTAACAACAGTTACACAAGCACAAACCCAAGTTTTAAAGGAAAAAAACCCTAAAACCAACTTTCTCAAATGAAATGGAAAGCAAATGGAAGACAAAGAAATCATCAACATGATACAAAAAGGCAACTACTTTCCTACACCCCAAATTTCATATAAGCAGACAAGATACAAAAACAGCAAGAACCCAAATTAAAAGGATAAAATCTCATCCAACCAGCAAAAAAGGTATAGGAAACTTACCCGCCAATTATTGGGTTCCAACAATTGTAGCTCAGAAGCAAAACCCTAATTTCAAAACAGATAAAGACCCATTAGATTCAGGAACAAAACGAAAACCAATCAAAACAAGAGCCAAACGCCAATGATCCCCATCTTCCTTCGCTTCTTCTCCTGCAAAAGCACAACTAAACACAAGAAAAAAAGGAAGAAACAAGGAAGGAAAGAGAGAGAGTGAGAGATTAGACGAGGATTCCTCGAGAAATCGAGGAAAAGAAGGTCGATAGGGTTTTTGGTTGGTTTCTCTGCTGCCAAAGAGTTTTGGAGCTCTCTGCACTGCTGAGTGCTGCACGGAGACGGAGCGGAGGTTATTTTATTGTGCATTGTATTTTGGTGGTTGTGCATCGTGCGGTTGAGATGTTGCCTTGGTGGGGCCCACTAGTGATGGGCTTTCTTTTGGCCGAGGGATTTGTACATATTAGCTTACGCAGTCATAAGATGGCATGGATCAGGAGCATCTGGACGATTCTATAGAAATGTGGGGGTGCTCATGGACCGGGCCAGCCATAGCTCGAGTAGAGCCCGAACAGCTTGGGCTTGGGTTTAAGCACTGGATTGAGACTGGATTTATTGTTTGGGCCCTTTTAATATATGGTTCTAAGGGTGTTTTATGGGCCTGGTTGGCCGGGCTAAGGCATTATACCGGCCCAAGCCCAAGTTGGCATGAAATTTCAGGCCCAGGCCTACCCATTAGCAATTGGGTCTATTCACGGAAAATCGGACTTTCTAACAATTGTTTGGATGAAATACATTATATTACATGCACTCGTTAGTCAGTCCTAGCAAGGCTGGGCTTTTGGCTTTCTATCACTTAATTCAAGCCCAGAGTAAATACTAAATGGGCACAAATTATTTATCCAAACCTGGCGCAAAGCTGGTTGGGCCTAAAATTAGCTCAATCCATGAGCCGCCCCTATTTGGGGCAAGAATGACTTTAGTAGTAGAAAGTCCAAAGCCTAACCCAACCTAATGAGAAACACAAACTAAGACAAAAATGAAAAAACCACTGGTTAAGGAGACTTGAACGTATGTTCTCCCATGTGCAAATGCAAACATGTAACAACCATTTGAGCTACAGCTTGGGTAGTTAATGCAAGCCTTTTTATTTTCTGAGGGCCTATTTACTTAGTAGAATTTCTGATGGAAATTTGAAATGCTGGGAGTTCGCATATATAATGTAATTTCTTAGTAAACATGTCATGTTTGTAAATTTTCAAAATGACAATTGCAATTAATAGTTCTTTCAAAGAAATGTGTTGTTTAAAAACAATTTAGTTTCTTAAAAGGACTCCTAAACAAATGTGAGGATACAACCATTGATGATGGATATAGCAGCCGACCAATTTGCAATTACAATTGGCTAACAATGTCCGCTAAACCTATTTTTACTTCTAAATAATCTATTCCAAACCATGTTTTACTTAGTTGGCATACAAGCTAGCCCTATATGCCGCTGTAAAAATAGAAGTTAATATAATCATTTTTTTTTCTTTTCATTTCTTTGAATGGCTTTCTTTTGTGCCTTCTTTCGTTAGAATTCATTTTATCTATTCTGTAAAGAGAATTGATGAACTAATTTTAAAAAAAAAGCAAAAAATCAAATAAATAGAGAGACTAAAGGAGTGTGTGGAGTCTTCTTGGATTATCGCACCAAATCTAATGTCAGTATTGTGATTTCTAACTTTTTTGTCTAAACACTTTAAAGGAATGCAATATGTTTCCTTAGAATCTAATATTATTTAGAGTTTTTTGTAAATACGCCCTAAGGTTTATAGGATTTGTAAATATATCTTTGTGGCTTTAGTATTTGTAAATAGGCTGCTTTTTTTCCATTTTAATATTTGTCAAGTCCCTAGAATAAACATTCCTAACAAAAAAGGGCAACCATCTTGAGGTATGTATTTTATTTTTGCAAAAATGATAACTTTATCCTTACACCCATTAAACTAAAAATGAAAATATTATTATTTTATCCCAAGTCCCAATGCCTTTTCTCTCAATAACTCTCTCATGCATGTAAAGTCTAATCATGTATTTTAAAACTTTCATTAATGAAATAGTGGGCTATGCACAAATAGGATTACTTAGATTCATTATAAATACCTGTGTTAATTGTCATCACAATGGATTTAGACTTAATGAAATGGGTCATGGATTAAGAGGATTGGATTTATATATGGCATGCTCTCTTACGTAATGTAACTTTTAATCTCACAAGAGAAAAAAAGAAATACTATGCATTTAAAATTATACATATATGGATATAAGAGATAGGCAAAAATGTTATTTCACTCTAAAAAATTATGGTGGTTGAAAGTTTACTGATTTTAGGGACACAAAGGTATTAAAATAAAAGGCCAAAGGCTTATTTACAAATACTAGAACCACATAGGCTTATTTATAAATCCTATAAACCTTGGGCGTACTTACAAAAAAAATCTATTATTTAATTTATTTATTTCTTTGAAGTTTAGTGGTCTTTTCACTTTATTCATTTATTGAACTTCCAACTGGTTATTCATAAAGCTTCTTTGTATGTGGTGAAAATAGACCCGGCAAACTGGTCGGGTTGACCAAAATCGGGACGGGTCAATTCAAATCCAAATTTATTCGTTTAAACCCTAACTCGACCTGTGTTTAAAATGAGTTAGAAACCTTCAGCCCTCACCTGTGGTGGGTCAACCCGACCCAACCCACCTAATCGGAATTTGATGCGGGTTGGGTCGGGTTGACCCACCCTAACCAATTTAATTATCATTTTATGTATAATTTAACTCATTTTATAGGGTCCAATTTCATTTGTAAAGCACTTCTTACATCTAGATTTATTTAAAATATTGCATTGAGTATGAATATATAATTTATCAATTTTCAAGGTGTGAAAAATGGGGCCAAAATCTATAAATATTTTCTGGCCCATTTAGTGAGATAATTCTTTTTCAATTTTTGTTCAGTTTTCTAATTCCATATTTGAGCATGAGTATAAGACTCATTAATGCTATTGTATTCCATTCATATTCATATTTTAGAAGTAAATTTATATGCCAACATAAAAATAAAAGTCATATCTATATTTTAATTATAAAAACATCATATTGTCAAATAAAAAAATAAATTTTATATTCTAAATATCAAAATTTTGCACAACTCCTCTATATAAGATTAAAAGTACACAGTTTATAACCCACATAAATAAGAAAAGTCACATGAAAATTAAAAGCCATGGTAAATTAGAAAATCTAAACGGTCAAACAGGTTAGACAGGTCAACCATAACCTGACCCGTTTTTATACTGATTGGTAAACCCTAACCCGACCCATAATTTAAATGGGTCGGGTTACTCAGGTCAGAAATGGGTCGGGTGAGGCTGGATTTTACCATCTCTAGGTGAAATCTCAATATATCTCTCCATTATGGTTAGACTTAGTGTAATAAAAAAAAGTCATGGTAGCAATAGGATTAAGGATGTTAACATGTACCTTCCCACATGCATGTGCTTTTTTTTTAAGTTTGTGCAAGTTTTTTTCTCACTTGAGCGAGATGTCTCTACGTTTTATCTCTCCGGTTCACAGAAAAAATGAGAGATCAAATAAAAAATGCGAGCATGAACCTTTTTTTTTAATAGAAATTTGATTCAAATGTGGGTCTAAACATGAATTCATACTGTCGGGCCAGACCCAACACAGCACAAAATTTAAACCCGACACAGCACAAAATTTAAACCAAACGTCTAACATTTTAACTTAATCTAGCTATCTACGATTATAATTTGATAAATAAAGCAATCAAAAGACTCTTTTCAGGTCTGAATTTGTCGGTCCTGAATCCTGATCCATTATGGAGCGAGGCTTGAAACCTGGTTTCCTTATGTTAAATCTGGGTCCAAAAGATATGACTTTCATTTAATATTTTATGCCTCTCAAAAAGCTATATGCAACATACTGTCAGGGATGGATCCATACCAAACCCGACACCTTGAAGTCACAATTGGCAATCAAATTCTTCGAAATAATTTCTCTTTTCTACAAAATTATAAATAAAAAAAATATGTTTGGTAAGCATAAATTTCCAAAATTTTGGGACATCTCACATCCTCATTTTGTTAGGATTCTCAAATTTAACTCTCCCAAATAGGATGTAAAAGTACCCCAGGGAGGAATCCACATCTATATAAATCCTCATTGGGGAAACTCCACAGATTCCTCACCTAGTACTAAATGTGATCTTCAAACAGCGTAATCTATAAATTAAGTAGATAAATTATTCTTGTATTTTAAATGCAACATTTTATAGGTCTCTATTTATATAGGAGAATATTCCTATGCATCCGTCCCTCACCATTTTTTTCGTGTGAACTCTAGGTGGAGCCCATCTATCTCTCAATCCAAACCTTGCAACACACATGGGACCCCATGATAGCAACTCATGGAAGATAAGTTTCCCCTTCAAATCATGAGAAAAGATCATTTCCTTCGAAGAAACAATAAATTTTTCTTTTCATCCCCATTTAAAGGAAGCAATGTAAACAAGGCAAATGAAATTGCCTGCACATTGGAGAAAATTATATCAATGTTCAATACAGTTGTAAATATCAAGCCCTATTTGATGTTAAGCATAAAAAGAAACAAAATTCTTAAGAGAATTAACCATCTTATTCTTTTGAGCAAAGTTTAGTTTTTGGGATTTTGGTGTTCAAATAATTACAACTAGACCCAGACCTAGCCTGTTTAAGTCTATTAACCTTATATAAAAAACAGAGTTTCTCCTCCAGTTTCGGCACCTTGAGTACTGTAGACATGCGGATGGCCCACTGCATCAGACAATAAGAGAATGGCCGGATTTTAACATGGTGACATCTGATGGCCCAAAAACTCATCTTTCATCAAAAACTCATCTTTCATCAGAGAATACATAACAGAAATGGGGGAGGGTTTGAAGCAACAGAAATGGGGGAGGGTTTGAAGCAACCGATGCCCAGCAAGAGATGATCTGCTTTCAACAGAAATGGGGGAGGGTTTGAAGCAACAGAAATGGGGGAGGGTTTGAAGCAACCGATGCCCAGCAAGAGATGATCTGCTTTCATCTTTGATGTGCACAAACGAGATGTGAAACCGTCATTAGAAAGGTGATGGATGTGTTGAAGGGTTCCAGAGATGATTTGCGGGAGGGTTTGAAGCAACCGATGCGCAGCAAGAGATGATCTGCTTTCATCTTTGATGGGCACAAACGAGATGTGAAACCGTCATTAGAAAGGTGATGGATGTGTTGAAGGGTTCCAGAGATGATTTGCTTTCATCTTCGATGTGGAGATCCGATCATTAGGAGAGAATGGGGAAGAAGATGAGACAAGATTAAGGAGAACAGAGGCTGTTAGCTTTTGTTAAATTAGTTGTATTAGGTAAATCTACAAAGGAGAAGAAGAAGAAGAACAGTACCTAGATCGTTGTCTTTTTGCTTGAAGGCGGTAGATGCGAAGAGGAATCGAGGGAGGATGGAGCCAGACACCCAAACAACAGAAGGTAGGGATTCGCCTGATTCACTGTAGATCCATTGTCATGGCCCACTTATCCAACGTGTTATATTGATCATCGAGATGTAGCTGGTGAAAAATTTACTATTTTAACAGATGTTCAGATTTTTTCTGGCTGATTCACTGTAGATCCATGCTTATGGCCTACCTATCCAACGTGTTGCATGGATCATCAGTACACCTGCTGATGAAAATGCCATTTTAACAGGTGTCCAAATCTCTCTTTCTTTCCTCTATCTATTCTTATCTGAATTCTGATCGATTTTAATGTTATGCAACGTGTACCCTGGATCATCAATACAGGTGTCCGGATCAGCTATCCCAATATTTCATGTTTTTTCTGTCGTATATATCTATGCTTATCTCTTTCCTATATATCTATGCTTATCTCTTTGATCTGAAAATTTTCAAACAGAAACACAAAGCTTTAACAGCACAAAGAAAAAAATACCAAATCTGTTTGCTGCCGAAGGATCTCTGGTGAATCGATTTTCATTCCATCTCTTTACAAAAAATTGATTTTCAAAGGGCTGTGGTTTTCAGGTATATTCCCTATCTTGTTCTTCTTTGTGACAAAAAACTGATTTTCAAAGGGCTGTGGTGTTCAGGTATATTCCATATCTTGCTCTTCTTTGTCACAAATTTTTAAATTCAAAATGAAAATTTCGATTTGTTTGCACCTGCTTATATTTATTTCTTTTGTACCTGTACACATATTATGTTGATTATCAACTGTTTGATGAAATCTGTAATAGAAATTCAATCTGAAATGCTTATACTTATCTTTTGTTTCTTTATAAATATTAGACTGAGCATGAGCTGTTCGATTAAATCTCTGATAGAAATGAAATTGTAATGCTTTTCTATTATGTCAAACGGTTGTTACAGCAAAGCTTTTGATTCATGTACATTTGTTTGCTCCTTCTCCATCTTTGTCAATTTGTAGCCCTCCATATTTGTGAATTTGCAGCCCTCTGTTTTGCAAAGACTGCACATCTCAATATTAGAATACAAAGTTCAGTTGAAATATGAAATTGAGAGTGACTTCTTTAGCATCTTGTGTTAATACTGATTGTCTTAGACAACAAAACTCAGTTTTATATATATACTAGCTTCTGAACAATTAAACATTTAATCTGCATGAGATCACTTCCAAGAAAATTAGAATTTTCATAAGCCTATGAACATGTTTGTTTGCAGAAGTACATGATAACTTTCCAAAATTTTTAATTTTGGATAGTAAGAATGCATATGTAAAAGTGACATTGTTTATGGGGTATCTACAAAATAATGTAAAAGCAAAAAATAAAATGAGCTGGCCAAAAATTTTAAAATAGAAACCATTAGGGCCCATTTGTGTAGCATGAGTGCTAAAGGTAGACTGTAACGTGATATCTTTTACTTCACCATGTTTGGATGAGAAAGAAGGGTGGGGTAGTAAACTTATGATGCAACAGTAAACTTATATTGTAACATCACTTAACTTTTACCCTGCACAAGCCTCTTTCTTTGACCCCACACGCACACATACACACACACACACACAAAGTGATAAACTGTGTGGTCGACTTTATCACAAAAAAGTACTTTTTAATCTGCACTCCCTCTTTCACCTATATTCTAACTCAAATTTAAACTTGCATCTCTATAAGAATACTGGATGCATAAGAAAAGGAAAGAAAGAAGGAAAAACTTTAATTAACCTGATCAAATTCATTGAGATGTTTTAAAGCTTTTGAAATTGCTTCTTGACTTTTCTCATCGCACTTCTTCTTCCGTTCTTTGTGTCATACAAAGTTCAAAAACTAAGTTATCATAAAAAAAAAATTTATGGAAAATCAAACTATTTTAACTTCCAATGCGTAAAGTAGAACCCCTGCCACCTTCACACGGGACGTCAAAGTGTCTGTGAAGAGCTCGTAAACCAATTTACATCCAACATGCCACTCCCCAGAAGGGTTGTTCCATCATGGATTTATAAGCAGTGGTGTCCCTAAATGATACCACCTTTGGCAGATTAGTAAATTCGGCAGCCAAAAAATTCCTCAAAAATGAAAAGGCTGATCTTAAAAATATATTAAAAGGATGTCATGAACACAATCAATGGGCACAACCTGCTGCAGAGCCATATCATTTAGAGAAAAGTAAACAATTGATAGAATCAGGCAGGAAAACAAAACCAACATACGAGATAGGAGGCAACCGAATTACAAGCGCGTGTATGAAAACAAATCGGCTTTAATGTTAATTTTTTAAATGAACTAATGAAACTAAACTATGATCCAATGCAGAAGAACATGGACAAGAAAACAAACCAACAGTTACTAATGTGAACATATTGCAACGTAATCAACCAGCAGCCTGAAGATAAACTATGTGGCGAGCAAATCTTTCACACAGCAGTCTAACCATTTATTGTTAACAGCAACATCCTGCAAATCTAAATCACCAATCATGATGATGCGAGATTCTATAATTCCTACTTCAAAGGTCAGTGACAATCCCCTTTTTAGCGAGAAAACTCATTCAAACATTAAAGAAAAAGAAACATTAGCTCAGTATGATTAAACACAGTTTTCGACTTCCAAGATCGTGCGCTTCTTCTTCTTCTTCCTCTCGCTCACTGTTGTATCTGCTCTATCAAATTTCAAAATGCACCTGATGCTCCCATGATATATCCATCTGCATCAGCTTTCACCACCTTTGAAATGCTAATATCACCACTTCCCATGCTGCAAAACAAAGAAGAACAAGAACAAGCATATTGATAGAAATGTGAATTGAACCCATGGAATGAATGGTGAATATAGGATGTATTACAGTTAAAATACCTTTTTAATCTAGATTACCCTCCTTATATTCTTTCCTCAAGTTATCCCTGTCATAAAGCACTCATTTAAGTGAAGGCATATGAATTGTTCATAAACCCATCAATTCAAATGATAGAGGATTTAATTCCATGTAATCCATAATTAAAAATTCTTTAAATTTAATTTATATGAATAGAAGTACGTCACTTTAATAAACAGCCGATCAATTAAAATCCAACAACTACACTGAGAACAAAATAAAAGCAAAGAGGAAAAACAAAAAAAAAAACAAAAGGGAGTTGCATGCATGAATAAAAAGAAGACAGTTGGAGCATGTTTAGACACATTTAGATCGTTTATCTTCTTTTTCCTCTTCTTGTTCTTTGCAAAGGCTTAGATGATGTTCCCTTCTTCTTGACATTTAGAAAGAAAAAAAGTAAGCAAAAGAGAGGGAACATAAGATTCAGATTGAAACCTCCAGATAAAACCCAAAAAGAAATAATAGATTGTGAAGAGATATATCATTCAGCATGCTTTTTACCTCTGTAACATTTTCAACTATCTGATTAGAGACAGAACAAAATAGTGAAAGGACCCAAAAAAAATTATCATATAACACCAAGAAAAAAGGAAGATGTATTCTGTGGAGTAAAAGGAAGAGCTAGGAGTACTTAAATTCATCTCAATATGGAATCAAAACTGCAATTGTGCATGTCATGAACTCCATAGGAAGATCATCATTACAAGCCTTACTACAAAAGAGATAGAAATAAATAGAAGAGATAGAATAAACTACTCCTATCACTCCGAAACTCATAACATATAGTAGTTAAAAATGAAAATGTAAATTTTCATTTTTTCTTCTAGAAATCCACTGTTACATTTATGCAACCATTTTTTTCTTATTTCCATATAAATTTTCAACTTTTGTGTACTGTAATCTATTTTCTTAGTATGATTTTGTGTCCTATACTATTACTTCTTAATTTATTTTCTTAACCCGATTGTACATTTCGCCTTTTTTTTTTTAACTTGTTGGCTAACCCATTTTTATTTTTCTTTTTCTTGAATGTTGCATTCTCCAACTAAACTACAAACTAGAGTGGTTTTGTGCCAACTTATCTTGCTCAAAACTATTATGCTTGCATAGGCTTCCTTCACATCTCTTTGTCACTTGTGCAAAACATATCTTCCCATGGAGCTGACTGATTCTTTTTACATGTAAACCAGAAGTCCACGTTATTTTTTCATGCAATACCAATACATCTACTAAAATACAATATCAATTGGAGCGTCCTTTTTTTTTTTTTTTGAAAGTTCCATTTCTCAATTGTTGCCTATCCTTGCCTTGCTCATTTGTATTGTGGAAATTAAAGGAGGATTATTGCTGGTTTGCTGTGGCACTTGATCAGACCCACTCCTCAACTCAAGTAACATAGATTAAACATTCCAATGATCAATGCCCATTCCCTTGATACTTGATTCTCCCTTCTATTCTCATCCTAACAATGACATAACATTCAGCAACAATAGATATATTTTTTTAACTTATTCACCTCAATTTTCTAATTTGAACTTGTATTTGAGACCTTCTCTATGTTCTGTGAATAGCACTTATTCTGTTATGTTTTTTAATGGCTTTACAGGTTGCTTTGAAAACACTTATAGTCAACCGTAGGACACTGAGGGAGGGGGATCCAACTTCTAGAGAGGTGCTTCTGAATTTCTCACAGAGGGGACGAATACTCCAATTGTCTAATTTCAAGAATGACTCAAACCTGATAGGTTGTTTTGCCAACTTTTTCTTCTTTCTTTTTCTGTTTTTTTTTTTTTTACCCATTACTATTCTCATCATATAAGTGATCCTATGCTTGTAAGTACCATTTTAAGTACAAATGTTTGTTGTTGTTTTGTGTTTTTTCCACTTGAAACTGCTTGACATTGGTTCATACATATGGATTGTTCTTGGAGGAAAGACTGGAATGCTTTAGGATTTTGAATTATAATGTTGAAACTGAGCGCCTGACAAAACCTACTGAAGGGCATGAGATTCAAACACCCAAAAAGATTGATTTCTAATCTTTCTAGCCAAAGACATCATATCTAAGTCAACAAAAACGTCCCCGAATAAAAGAAAACGCAGGAGTTAGAATCAACATCAGTCATTGGGTACTACAAAAGAAACTCCTTTTTTTGGCTATTTTAATATATTGCACATATTCATAAACTGAAGAATAATAGTAGTCATTAATACAATAAATTTAGGCAGATGTAGACATTAAATTATCACAAATTTAGATGAATTAGTTGTACCTTCAAAGCTAGCACTAAGCATGCCAAAGTTAACTATCATATCCTAAGAGAAGTCTAGAGAGGCTTTCTGTTAGATTTGAATATTATTAAATTCAATATCAAATTATAGTCGTTGGCATCCTTTCCCCAAAATTATGTTGCCCAACAGAAGTCAGTTGACCATGCGGGTTCAGTTAGCTAGCAAACCGCTTGATGAATCACTTAGGGCCGATTTGATCCGCCTAGGCATGCTACTTCTACCAACGGATAAAAGCGAATGATAATAGTTAAATATTCACCGTTAGAGAAGGATTACCCAAAAAAAAAAAGAAGAAGAAAGAAACGCTCTTTTTTATACGAAATGATTACCCAGCAACGACCCTAGAAAATTAAATGCTAGAAAAGTTATGGTTCCATCAATATCGAAATCTCCAACTTAGATACTTCACTCCTTGCGATAGATTCACAGCTTTGATAAGAATAAGATTGCCTTCACCATCATAAATTCCCAGTAATTCAATACCAAGCATCCTAAAATATACTCAAAAGATTCAGCACTTCAAAAGAAAAAAAATAATTGAATCAAAAAAGACATTAATAAGTAATTACTTTCTCATAATTCCCACCATATCTTTTCCAATCCAACTTCACAGAAATCTTCCCTTTAAACTGTTTTCAAATCAGAATCATAGTGTGTGGACTTTTACAGCCATTGCAAATGACATATTCATCTGAAAATACCAGAGGAGAGATCAGAAGGAACAAACTAAGTCAATGATTTTAGCTAGAAAGAAGAGTATGAAAGAAAATCAACAGCAGCAGGTCAATCAAAAATTGTATGAAAAATTGAAATGTAACAAGGAATATGAGGAGAAATGTTCCTTGTACAGCAGTACCATAACTCATTCCTCTTGTGATTTGACTACTTTTTGAATGCCAATAGTCAACTGAATTCACTGAAACAAAATAATATAAAAACAGCTGAAGGCTAACTAAAAAGATCAAGTCAATCACTAAAAAAAGATCACCATACTAGACATCACACCAAAGATCAGCAATAGAGATCCGTAGGCACAAATAAAGAGGACAGCTAAAACACTACCTCCACAAGAAAGAACTACTTAGAGAAAGAAAACCAAACCAGCCAAATATAAAATGGACAGCTAGAACAGTACATCCACAAAATAGAAGCTGTTGAGAAGGACAACCAAACCAATAGATTTCCAATAGAGTGATCTCTGATTTACAAATAAACCACTGGACACCAAACAGATGAAGAAACAAATATAAAAAGACTCCACAATCCACATCACTAGCAAATAAGCAGCACATTCTTGGAGGCCTGAAGAAAACCAAACATCAAGTCACTATGTTAATCTGATCACACTATTAACCTTCCCAATTTTCTAATGCCAGTCTTGATAGGTGCAACCAACTGTGAACAGCTACATTGAAACAAAAATGGATACCATCAGGACAAAAAATAAAAATTAGTAATAATAACAATATTAATGCAAATACAAATTTACAGATAACTTCTCATCACTAAAGAAAAAGAAATATACTTTCAAAGTTGTACTTATCTACATAAAAGAACAGTTATGATTTGGTAACCAAACAATGATGAGGTCATTAGTAGAATGTACAGCTCATTTCCATGAACCTCATAGGCTGATCCTGCAGGTGCACAGTACCTAAATAAGCTAACTGCTGTGGCCCAAAAAGAGTAGGAATATGAAGACTAACCAACCAATTTCTCAACTCATAGTAGCAGGTCAAAGTCAATCACATAACAGGTGCAGATAATATTTTTTGAATGTAAAAGAAATAGGGTGCCTTTCATAATTGTCATTACATAAAAATGCATATGCAATTACAGACATAAGAGAAGGAACAAAGAAGCATTGAACCAGCAGGGGAAAACAGTTTTCTTATAAGAATTTTTTTTTTCTTTTTTGCCAATTGATTTTTGTTATCATAGCCATAGTCAGGAATAAATTTACTGATACAATTCCGTTGATATTCTGTAACCAAAGCACAAACTATCATCACAGCCAAAATTAAATTTGATCGTCGACCCAGTCTTCTGATCATCCAAAGTTGTTCTGATATAGAACAGAATCAAGTTTCTGATATTAACTTAGCTACACTACCAGTTCTACTGTTGTCAGTGTTAATAAACTTCAATGTGTTCAGAATACTACAGTAGACTAACATAACTCAGACCCTTGACTTGTAGCAAAAGGGATAAATAAGTTTTATACTTCAGTTGATAACATCCAGCAGTTTACATTATCTGAACCATATGGTTGTAATCTGTATCAAACAAAGAGCAATCAAGATTCAAAGCAATTACCCAATCAACAAGTCAGAAATCTGTCTAATATAGAACAGTAACATGACTAGATTATAGTAACAAAAACTAAAGGAAAAAGTCTAGCCTTTTAATAACAGGAATAGAATACAAATAGAAATAGGAGTCATATGAAGGCTCTTTTCTCTATCTCTATAACCATTTGAAGGATTTCTCTTTTCTTAACTCTTTCAATGGATGTGATGTTATAAAATTATCTTGTGATGTTATAAAATTATCTTTTACTACTGTACACACCTAATGTTATGTGGCAGAATATGCTATTGTGTTTTAATTACTTTCTTTTATCTGCTGGTGTTTGTTATTCTTTTTTTTTTTTCGTGGTAAAATTTATGTACATCTCTTATGTATTTGAGTTTGACCTTCTGCTGTGCGTTTTCTTGCATACCTTTCTTTCTAGCCAAAATCATGAAGTTGGCTTGATCCTTCCAATCTCTGTTTTGGTATTCCCAGATGAATATGTGATTATACAGTACATGCATATTGGAGTTGCTAATCAATTTTTGCCCCAATCATATCTTTACCTTTGCTTTGCAATGAGAAAGCCCTTTTTCTGATGTGTTTGTGTGGAACACTTACTGTGGGAAATGAAGGATGATATTCAAGAGAGAACAATTTTGTGTTTTTCCCATGTTAATTTGTCACAATATTCATTTCTAGAGTTGAAACTGTTGTCCACAACTTTCCATAGAAAGTGGATTTAGACATAGACAGAATATAAAGACCTGCTTTTCTCTTGTCTTACACAAAATGTGGGAATATATATTACTGTTGAAGATGATGTTAATGTCACAGCAAACAATACAAATCAATACTGTACAAAATGTGAAACCTTCAGTTCCCATTTTCTGCATAAAATTATATCACTGTTGAAACATATTTCTGCAGGAAACTGTCCCGCACAGACATACCCTTAAGACTTGTTTGTGCATTCGCAAGTTAAGGATAGAGAGAGAGAGAGAAAGGAATCTTGTATTAATATGCCTCTCATGGAAAATTGAAATTCTCTCCATTGAGTAAAACTCTTTTGTTTTTTTTCCGCCTTTTCTAAGAAGAAAGTTTCGTCCATTCAACAAAATGTATTGTTGATCAGAAGCAGAACAAATTTCTTTGCTATCAGAAAATTCTCTCACCACACAAACATACCCCTATGGGTTCTGTCATTTTTTAGCTTGCTTTTTTGGAATATTTCAATGACATACAGACAGATTACTAATTGTGTAAAAGACAGAACCAGAGTAATTTTTGTAACTCGACAGAACATAGAATAGTGATAAGATTATAATATATAATGTGTATTGTATTGATTGGCTCACTGCTGAGTACAGACACACACATACACATACATAGAGTCTTGCAAGTGTAAGTTGTTACAGAGATAGGGCAGAATTAGCTACAGAAAGATGTTTGTTGAGATATATCCAATGGTGAACCTGTGTATTATCTAATACTTTCGATGATGTTAGTTCAGTAAAAAATTTACTAAACACTCTTCTCTGCAGAATCTACTGTTCGTGGACATTGGCCACAGGAGTTTTTAAAGAAGAATATTAGAAATCTAACCAAAAATATGAATGCAAGATAATGAACACTCATAATGTTGTTGAAGAAAACAATTAATTATCTGATGGGAAAACACCTTTATTTCCTTCATCTTCCTTATTTAATCATTTGTGAACTGAATTTAATGTAGTTTTATGATTCCTAAACTGCATCTGTTTCAATTTTGTGATTTGTGGACTAGATTTGATATAGATTTGCATTTGCTGAACACAATTTCTTTTAATTTCGTGGTTTGTAAACACTGAATTTCATGTTGTGTTATGATTCCTAAACTAAATTTTTTATAATTTCTTGATTTCCAAACTGGGTTTGATGTCGTTTTGGAATTCTTGAGATGGGTTTACTACAATTTTTCATTTTGTTAATGAGTTTATTTGATAAATACTTTCTTATTGGCTTCAAGATTTCAAAAACTTTATATCAAATAAAACTGAAAAAGGGTACTCATCAAATATGAAATGGGGCAGGTAGTTGGGCATAAAAATTTGTAATTCTACTTTTAGAATGATTTGAAAGATTTCAAAATTGAGATGCTGGTAAATGTAATGGGATATCTTATTAGAAAAGATCTTATAGACTTGAACTTTATATGGTATCGGATTTAATGATTATCTTTGTCATTAAAAATGATTATCCCTAATGATATACTACCATACTGTTGAATTCATAAATTTCTTAAATACCTTTTTTTTATTCATTTCTGATCTTTTCATGTCTCTCATCTTTTGTGTTTCATATATTTTACACAGGTTGATTTTGTGAGGTAAACAAGAAGAGGACTTCTGACCCTTTCATGTCTCTCATCTTTTGTGTTCCATATATTTTACAAAGGTTCATTTTGTAAGGTAAACAAGAAGAGGAATAAGAAGAAAAAGGTATGATACATCTATCATTGCAACGTCTTCCATATTGTTTTTTCGCCCCCAAAGTTCTTCTATTGAATGATCGATTGATACAACATTTTTCAAAAAAGAATGCCAACTCACAGAATATTTTTTGTATTTTAAACCTAGAATGCTATTACCAAATCGCAACATTCAGCTCTAATGTTTGAAAGTCTTTCATTCAAACATTTGTAGGTTCAACTCGATTTAACTACTTTGAGAAACTTTGTGGTAAAAGAACTTTTATATCCTTAAGCTAAAATCGTCTTGTCTTTTCTTTCCTTGAAACACATTTTTTTAATAAAAACATGGGTTTCTACATATTATCCTTATTAATCTCTCTGCCTTTGTTTTCCGTTTTTTCTTTTTGTTGAATGCAACTCAATTTGGTATATTAGACCTTTACTTTGTTTCTTCTTTTCTCATTTCATATTTACATTGAAACCATTCAAAATCATCCTAACAGTTTGTAAATTATATTGGAATCACCATATAGTAAAGCCAATTTACTCCTTCCAAAAAAATTTAATGGTATAAAATGTAATCATTCAATTCAAACAAGTAAAATAACCAAGAAACTAACAATGCTCGTATTCATAGTATCATTTCCAGTTAGTGAAGAAGATCGCGTTCTAAAAGATGCTTGCATATTTCTTTCTTTTCTTTATCTATTCTCATGTCATCGAATTCAATGAAAAAAAAAAGGGAAAACATTTACAACAAAAAAAAAATCTATTTGGTGGCAAAAGATCTTTACTGAATCCATATTCATTCCATCTCTTTATCATCAAATATGCTTACAAATAATTTAGATTCTAAATGTCATATTAAATCCACTCATTCTGATATTATATATAATTCCACTAATATTGATATTATATACCATGAAATGCTCAAACCTAAAATTTATCTATTGGCAATGACTTTCTACTAAAGAAAGTAAAACTAATAATTAAATTTGAAAATGTGTAAGGATATATAATATACATAATTGAAAACCTAATCACCCAATTGATTAAACCTCAAACATTGACCATATCATTTACATCTCCATTTTAAACAATTTACATTATTTACAAAATAATATTACAAACTGATCATCATGACGAAAACTTTCTCTTATATTAGAATTTTCCCTTTAGCAAATAAAAATTCCTTTTTTACTTCTAATTTACTCAATTCTTTGTTTTAGTTGTTTCACAGATTATTCTGAAAAACATTATCTGTTTGATCGGATATCTGCTTCCCTCTGTTCCATTCATTTAACCAAGGTTTGAATTATTAAGTTTTAAATAGGTTTGAACTATTCACTTCTAAATATTATTTAATTTGGTTTTTCCTTCCCCCAATATACTTTCAAATTACTATCTTATGCATGTCTATTTTATCCTGCTAATAAGATTATAATTTTCATACAATAGCTTCTCTTTATGTATTAGACTTACACTCTGATGATTGGTATGTAACCTGCTTACTTATTCAGTATATATGAACCAGATAGCTTCATTGAATATATTGCCAATGGAAAATCAAAAGCAAAAACAAAAGAAACTACTAGAAGGTTAACATCTTCTTTTTCAAACAAACAATGAATGAACATGTGTGATTTGAAACTCAAATATATCATTTATGATAAAAACTAACTTAGCTATTCTTTTTTACAAAAGACAAGGTTGAAAAACGTCGTCAAAAACGACGTGAATCATACGCAAAGTTATCTATGGAACAAAAACGACAAATCAACATGAAAACAAATGAAGCAAATAAAAAGAGAAGAAAAGCAGTAGAATCTCCAACAAAAAAAAAAGGGTCTACTTCCAACAATGCAAATCACTCAGAAGCAACATCAAATTTAGGTTTGCTCTAAATTTTACAATATATTTGCCTTGATAATTACAATAAAAAATATCATTTGTAATTACTAATTATAATAGTTTCCTTCATATAGAACAAGCACAAATTGAAAATCGTCAACGGAAACGAGAATGGTATGCTTCATTGCCAAAAGAAAAAAAAGATGCTCTTCTTTTACGGAAAAGAGAAGCTTATGCAAGAAAAAAGTTGCTTCGAGAAGATTCTTCTAGAAATAATACCTTATCATGTGATGCAAGTCAGCAAATAGGTATGTACTTCTATATTCTTATATCCAGTATTAAAATTGCATAACAAACATTCTACAAATATATATAATAAAAATTTTCTAATTAAATATATCAGTTTTTTTAACTAAACAAAGTAGAATAAATATTCTTCATCTGGTCTTATATATATTTATATTATAAAATTCTCAAAATTACATATATTTTTCATCAGGGTCAACATCAAGAGAACCCAATGAATTCGATGGAGATACTTCTGCAACTGTTTATGAAGAGGATACCTTTACATTAAACTGCAGGAAAACAGGTAAACATATTTAAATAAAATAAGAACTGAACATTCAGTAACTAAGTCAAATTATGTTAATACGAGTTCTACATGCAGCTACAGATTTTGGAATGAACATTCCCTCTCAAGGATCAATATTAGAACAAACACCTAATTGTGGTTATTGTGAAGCAAAAAAATTTGCTCATGAACCAAAGGGTTTTTGTTGTTCTGCTGGTCAAATCTTACTGGCTTCC
This sequence comes from Sextonia rubra, assembly GCA_037013555.1. Lineage (NCBI taxonomy): Eukaryota > Viridiplantae > Streptophyta > Magnoliopsida > Laurales > Lauraceae > Sextonia > Sextonia rubra. The sequence goes on along the minus strand of JASUAD010000008.1, from coordinate 57,833,567 downwards.
AATTCTATCCCTGAAGACCTTCGGTTCCTATTTACATCAAATACTGAAGAGGCAATTCATTTCAAAACACTTATTAGAACATATAATAGCTCGTTTGCGTTTACGTCTTTTGGCGTCAAATATGAGAAAGAACTTTGTAAAAGAAACAAAGGTATTTATACCTTCAAAGTTCAAGGTCAAGTTTATCATTATATCAATGATTTGTTACCTGCTGATGGCCATCCATCGTATCTGCAACTGTATTTTTATGATACTGATCATGAAGTGGAAAATAGGCTATATCAATCACCAAAGCTTAGACCTGATGTTGTTCAAAGATTAATGGAAACATTGGCCATCAATCCTTATTCCAAATTTTTCCGATCTTTAAGAGAATTGCCTATTGATGATGATACAAGAATATTCATAAGATGTGATCCTCAGCTTGATCAAAGAGTATACAATGCTCCTTCAACATCACAGGTTGCAGGAATTTGGACTGAAACTTCAGATGTCAGCCAATCAACTGAACGCAACATCATAATATATAGTCATTCTGGACAGAGTCATAGAATAAAACACTATTTTGGCTGCTATGACCCATTGGAATATCCATTATTATTTCCTTATGGAGATATAGGTTGGCATAGAAGCATCAAACGAAAACAGAGAAATGAGATATTGAATCATGCAGACATCCTCTCGGCTGATGATTTGTTGAAAAAAGAGAAGCAAGGTATATCCTATATCCTATATTCATTTACACTATTATAAAAGTAGATAAAATACTAAAAACTAATAATTTCGTTTTCTTCTTAACAGCTTCGGAGAAAAAGAGCTCATCAAAACAAAATATATCATGTCGACAGTATTATTGTTACAAATTGCAAATTCGACCATCTGAATCTTCAATCTTATTACATTCTGGTCGTCTCTTACAACAATATGTTGTTGACATGTATATAAAAATTGAAACATCTCGATTGGATTATTTTCGAAATGATCAACATTCAATCCGAGCAGATTTATATCAAGGAATAATGGATAGCATCAACACTGGAGAAACATCTGGAAAAAAAATTGGAAAAAGAGTTATATTACCACCATCATTTATTGGAGGTCCAAGAAATATGCGTCGGCGATACTTAGATGCAATGGCATTAGTTCAAAAATTTGGCAAACCAGATATCTTCTTGACAATTACTTGCAATCCAAATTGGCCAGAAATAAAAGAAGAACTTGCTAATGCTGATGAAGCTCAAAATAGGCCAGACTTAATCACAAGAGTTTTTAGAGCAAAAATAGAAGAACTTAAAATTGAATTGATCAAGAAGAATATTTTTGGAAAAGTTGCAGCATATGTATATGTGATTGAATTTCAAAAAAGAGGGCTTCCTCATGCTCATTTCCTTCTCATCTTGAACCAAATGCACAAACTTAAAGCTCCTGAGATGTATGACAAATTTGTTTCTGCTGAACTTCCCAATAACAAAAACCACTCACATTTATATAAAATGGTTCTTCAACACATGATGCATGGACCATGTGGAACTTTGAACCCAACTAATGTTTGCATGAAAAATGGACAATGCAAGAATCATTTTCCTCGAGATTTTTGCTCTTTCACATCACAAACAAAGAATTCTTATCCATTATATAGGAGGCGAAATACTGGAGAAGAAGTGAAAGTCCGTGGTTGTTTCTTAGATAACCGATGGGTTGTTCCATATAACCCATATCTACTTGCAAAATTCAATTGTCACTTGAATGTTGAAGTTTGCTCGACGGTAAAAGCAGTCAAATATTTGTACAAATACATTTATAAAGGACACGATAGAATTATTTTTCACCTTCCTGGCGACAATATTTCTGAAGATATTGATGAAATACAGAAATTTCAACAAGGAAGATGGATATCTCCTCCAGAAGCAATGTGGAGAATTTATCAATTCTCCTTAAATGAAATGTATCCATCTGTAAAAACCTTACAAGTCCATCTAGAAAATATGCAAACAGTTGGATTTCAAGAGCATACAAATTTATTGAGCATCATACACAATGAGCAAACATCTAAAACAATGTTAACTGAATATTTTCAAATGAATCAAATAAGTAAAGATGCTTCCAAATTGCTGTATAAAGAATTTCCTGGACATTATGTTTGGAACCAAGATAAAAAATATTGGAGCCAAAGAAAACAGAAAAATGCAATTGGCAGACTTGTTGCCGCAAATCCTGTTGAAGGAGAAAGATATTATCTACGATTACTATTAAATCATGTCAGAGGAGCAACATCATACCAAAATTTACGAACTATTAATGGGATTAAATTTGATACATTTCGTAAAGCAGCAGAACATCTCGGTTTGCTTCAATCTGACAACCACATTAATCAATGCTTAGAAGAAGCATCATCATTCCAAATGCCAATTACATTGCTGCGATTGTTTGCTACATTGTTAGTGCATTGTGGAGTACATAATCCTTCAACATTATGGTTCAAATATAAAGATGCAATGTCAGAAGATTTCACAAAAACAAATTTCATATCTGCAAGCACCATAGAAACAAATGCATTACAAAGTATCAATTTCTTCCTTGAATCTATGGGTAAAAGTATTACTGAATATGGTTTGCCAACCATATTGGATACTGAATACTCAAATGAAAAGTTGTTAAAAGAAATTCATGAAGAGTTAAGCATTCCAATTTCAGAAGATGAATTATTCACAATTCAAAATTTAAATACAGGACAAAGAAGAGCTTATACTATCATATTAGAAAGAATAAGAAGTAACAAAAATGGAATATTTTTCATTGATGGTCCAGGAGGAACGGGAAAAACATACTTATATCGAGCTTTACTCATCACATTGAGATCAGAAGGATATATTGCACTGGCAACTGCAACATCTGGCATTGCTGCATCTATTTTACCAGGAGGTCGAACAGCACATTCACGGTTTAAATTACCATTAAACTTTGAAGATAGATCAACATGCAATATATCAAAACAAAGTGGGCTAGCAGAACTGTTTCGAAGAACAAAGCTCATTATTTGGGATGAAGCATCTATGGCAAATAGACGAGCAATTGAAACACTCAATGTTATGTTGCAAGATATAACTGACTGCCAGTTATTTTTTGGAGGAAAAGTAATAGTATTTGGAGGAGATTTTCGACAAATACCCCCCGTTATCATTCATGGTGGAAGAAAACAAACAATTGATGCAAGTTTAGTCATGTCAAAATTATGGAACAAAATTGAAAAAATAGAATTGACAGAAAATATGCGAGCTCAAACAGATCCACATTTTAGTGAATTCCTATTACGTATTGGGAATGGAACTGAAATGACTACTTCAGAAGAAAAAATTCAAATTCCAGAAACAATGATCATTCCTTATACAAATGATATCACTTCAAAGTTTGAACTTATCAATTCTGTATTCTCAAATCTCATGGTGAATGGATATGACACTCATTTTATCACTAACCGAACTATATTGACAACAAAAAATGAATTTGTTGATGACCTTAACCAAATTTTAATCCAATAGTTCCCAGGAGATGCAATAAAATATTACAGCTTTGATTCTGCAATAGATGAGACACAACAAAATTTACCAGAAGAATTTCTGAACGGGTTGACTCCAAATGGATTACCCCCACATGAGTTGATATTGAAAAAAAATTGTCCAGTCATCCTATTACGTAACATTGATCCTTCTTCTGGGCTTTGTAATGGCACTCGATTAATTTGCAAAAATTTTCAACAAAATGTAATTGATGCTGAAGTTGTTATAGGTCATCATCAAGGAAAAAGAGTGTTTCTTCCACGTATTCCATTGCAATCAGATCAAGATGAGAAATTTCCATTCCCATTCAAGCGAAAACAGTTTCCTATTCGCTTGAGTTTTGCAATGACAATAAATAAAGCTCAAGGGCAAACACTAGAAAATGTTGGCATTTATCTACCTCAACCTGTATTTTCACATGGACAACTATATGTTGCCTTATCAAGAGTGAAATCAAGTCAAGCCATCAAAATATTAATAAATCCATTTTCTAACAAAGAAAATGAAAAATCATATACAAAAAATGTTGTATACAGAGAACTCTTAGCACTTGCTTACAACAACAAAAGCTCGGATCAGCCTACATAATACAGGTATGGATTATAATAGCAAGCACTTTCATACATTTTCTCAACATTTTCTACATACAAAATTACATATAATTTATATTACACCATTATCATAAAAAATTTAAATTCAATTTAGTAAATACAACATCATAGAAAAATAAATAAATGACGATATATAAACTCAGAAACTATTAATTACAAATCATAAACTAATACTTTTACATTATTCCTAGATAAAAAAATTTCTTATTATTTTAAATAACTTAAATTATATTCATAAAACTGTTACATACGACCACATATAATTCTAAAATAAACATTCCCTATCAAAGATCAATATTACAACAAAAAATTAATTCTGGTTATTCTAAAACAAACAAATTTACACATAAACCAAAACATTTTTATTATTCCACTGTACTAAGTAAATGAGACCTTAAAACTTACAACATCTAAATACATACTATACATAACAAAATGAAAAACAAAATACAACTCTTCTCTTTCAAATTAAAATATAAAAACTCCATATTATATAGAAATACAATCCTACCATCCATAACAGCATCAAAACTTAAAAAGATTGTTCTTATATCACTGCATCATTTGAACTACTTATCCACACCCCAAAATTAAAAATGAAAAGCAAAGTAAACATACATTTTCTAGATTCATTGTTATAGTAACACCAAAGACCCTTTCTTCCAAACCCCCCTTTACACTCAATGACTTTGTCTTAAACAAATTGGATTACTTCCTACGTAGAATATAAAAAAAAACAAATACAAAAAACAAATAACTTCTATTATAGAAATTATATTAAACATAACTTTATCCAAATAAATCTTCTATAAAAAGTTGATTTTAAAAGACAATAATATCATATTATCATTTCTTAATATTTTCATAATAGTAACCATTTTCTACCGTCTTACACAAATATTAGAAAACCATTTCAATTTAAAACTTTTTCTTGACTATCATACAAGACATATGACATAGTTGATTAGTTGCTTTATCATTTATCATATACAATATGTATAACTACAAGAAATAAAATATACCAACACTTTATTCACAAACTAACATCCAAGAAAATAATTTTAATAACAAAATTGATGCTGATTGCATCTATCATAAATTTCTACTTCCAACCGTTTTGTTTACAATTTTTTGTTTATAAGTCAAACAGAAAATTTAACCACCCAACATTACACATTTAATCACTTTTAACATATAAATTTATATAAGATTGTTATGATAAAACCTAAATTGAAATAAAAAATACTAATATCATAACCAATCTTCTTATTATCATATTTCTATCTTCCTTCATATCATAAATACTATAAATTTACTATTAACTTGACAACCTCCAATATTATATTTCTAACACATTATCTAAAATCTCTCTTTTCAGACTACTACTCCTCTGAACATATATTGATGCAAAATGGCAAGACAATATCAGGTGCTTCAAGAACTTAATGATGGAATTCAAAGATGGACTACAAAGGTTTGCATTCAAGAAATCAGAGAACCACAATCTTCAAAGACTGGCAAATCAACTTATCAACACCTAATCTTAATTGATGAAAAGGTATTATTTTTTATTCAATTAATATTACTATGCACACTAATATTTAATTATTTGATCAACCTTTATATTTTGCTTCTTTAACATAGGGGACAAAAATGCAAGCAACAATTTTCAATGACGATATCAGCATATTCACTCCAAGAATCAAAAAGCATTCTACATACTACATATCAAATGCTTTGATTAAGAAAATTCCTCCACAGTATAAAGTTGTCGAGCATGATTATCAAATGATCATAAACTACTACACAAAAGTGGAACCAGTTGAAGAACAATTTACCATCAATACACAAAATATCTACAAGTTCACCCCTCTCAACTCCACCGCAATTGATCCTTACTCAACAACAACAACTGGTATCAATTTTTCTAATATTTTTAATATTTTGTTACTTTCACTATTACAAATAATATTACTAACAATGAGACTTTTCTTTTTCAGATATTATCGGTATTGTCTTAGATATTCTCCCAAAAAAAATTTTCAAAAGGAAATGGGATGATAAAGATGCAATGATTCAAGAAATCGTTCTCATTGATACAAAGTACTATTTACATTTTCAAAATTTGATTTTCTAATGACAATATATATATATATTTTAAAAAAACTACTCAAATATACCGACAAAAAATACTAACTATTAAATTTTATCAATGTATAGCTTGCAGCCTACTTTCCTATCTACTTGGGATAAACTTATAGAAGATGAATGTAAAGCAATATCTAAAATATTGCTATCCAGACCCATTATAGTTGCAACAAATGTGATTCCAAAAGAGTTCAGAGGTATGAGAAAGATAACACTATTCTCATTTTTACTAAAGATGTTAGCATAAAATATATATAATTGTTTCAATATTATTATTAATTGATATTAATTACAAATTTACATCTCTATTAACATCTAATAGAATTTTTCTTTATTAAATGTATTCAATTTTAACTATTAGGAAGAAAGTCATTCTCAACAAGATCATCATCAACTATCGTTATCAATCCTCTCATACCTGAAACAGAAGAATTAATATCTTTGTAAGTATGTTTTTTTATAAAAATATTTATGTGCTCAACCAAATAACATAAATCTAACTACTTCTTTTCCATCTTTTACAGCTCCAAAGCAAAAGAAGAGATCTTACAAGATATCGTTTCCAAAAAATCATACTTAGAATTACCAAATCCTACAAAATTGGAAACAACATCAATTCAAAAAGTTATTGATTCTGGAGAAGCTGAAGGTATCAATTTATTTTATTTTACAACTTATGCCACATTTATGACATTATAAATACATTATTTTACTATTACAGAATAGTACACATTGGATTAAAGGATCTATCAGAAATATACCAGAAAACCAACAATTTTGGTATATGACATGCAAACATTGCAAAAAAAAAGACACAAGAAACTTCTGGCTCATCATTCACATGTCACAACTGCAACAGATTAGAAATCGCAATACCAAGGTATGCTCAAAACATACACAACTTATGCACATTACTTTTATAAATGAAAATAAACTTCAAAATTTTCAAACTACAGATCCATAATCAATATAGAAATTGAAGACTCATCAACAACTATTCGTGCAATACTTTTTAAAGATGATACCAAGAAGATATTCTCTGCTACAGGAGAATCCTTAATGAATTCTCAAACTAAGGTACTTTCATTTTAATTACCTTTCTAATATTTATAATATGTTTAAATAACTTTTTAATTATAATTCTTGACTTTTACCTTTCTTTTTCATTTATAGGAATATCATGATCAAATCAAAACATGGATGAAAATTTGTGAAGACAAAACTTTTCTTTTTTGTATTAAAGTACAAATGCACCAAAGCGGTGAAAAAACAGCTACTATCATCAAATCAGAAAAGCACAAATAGTTCTTACATCTGTCTGCAGATCAAAAAGGTAAGTTTTTGACATATACAACAAGTTACACATCAAATCATTATATTTGAAATATTTATCCAATGATAAATTCCTACTTAACATAACTAACCATAATTTGAAAAAATTCAACAATTATTATAAAACTAATAACCCATCGGTATTTCTAACTTTCTTTCCTGTAGATCTATTGAATTACATGAATATTTATTTCTAACCAAAATTATATAACAATATTTCTTTCTTAAAATAATAAAATAAAATTTACAAAAATTCAACATATAAATATTTCACTATTCTTTATTTTATACAAAAATACAATATCCATCATTGACTGACTTTCTACTTTGCAGGTTCAAATGCAATGACAAATGGAGACAACAATTACTACAAAATTGCAAATTTCAAGCCTCACTGTTCAGATCTTTTCAACTTTTTTTGATAATCAACTTGTAACAGCTCTGATGTAATTAACCAATAGAAACACATAAACTATTTAGTGACAAGATATTTGCATGACTCATAACTTTTGATATTGTATATATCATAAACAGCCTGTGTGTACATAATATAAAAGTTTCTAACACTTCACTATCAGTTCCTCTATAACTCACTGATATTAACCTTCTAAATCTACAATTTCTCTAAACAAAACATTAATTGATCCAATTACTTTACCTACATAACTGGATCAATTACTTCACCTACATAACTCTTTGTCTTTCCAACAATGATACCACAATACAAAATACATGAATCTCAACCTCTTTCTATAGGTAATTCTCTATCTTTCATGTCTTAAGTTTCTCAAATTTCTAGCATTTCTAAATATTGCATTTATAAATATTCCCTTAGTGTTAACTAACTATTTGTTTCAATGAATCCAGATTGTAATGAATCATAAATCTTTAATTCTAAGCACTATTTTCTTTCTCAGGTAAAACTTTCTTATAAATATCTCCTTTTACCATAACCTATTCATTTTCGTTTATTTTTTTTAAATCTATTTCACACAATATATTTTCATATTCTTTTTTTCGTTTGAAACTCAAATTGATCATTTTAGGTACATTGCAATCAAACTAACTGATAGCAACTCTACCAAAAGACTACTTGATTTCATTCTAAACTTAACAACACTTCAAACATTGTGAGTATTCTTACTTTCAGAAATTTAATAGTTTCTTTAACATAAAATTTCTACATTTCTTATAACTTATCTAATACTTCAAAATGACAAATCAATATATACAAATGATCTAGATATTCCTATTCCTTTTGCTATTCATAAATTCGATAAATCAATGGACCTATAAATAAAACCTTCCAAATTTACAACTCCCCCCCCCCCCCCCCTCCTTTTTTTTTCGCTACAATCAATAACGAAGACATATGTATTAACATTTTCAGGACAACAGCTCTATTTGGATCACTCTCAAACACTGTAAGTTTGTCTCTTCTCCTTTTTCTTTCCCCACATTTTTAAGCTTGCATTCTTTCATTTTAATTTTCAATTTATCAACACATGTTTCTGTCCAACACTTCCCTGCAAATTTTATTTTCACAAATACTTTATTTTCTGCTAAAAACCAAAATTCAAAATTTCAGCTTCTAATACTTATAGCAAGTCAATTACTTTCATGGTAGAATATGCTTCTACATCCTTTTTAACATTTTAAATGATTTTCTTCTCCATGAGTCCAATCTACATTACCAAAATTGGAAAAAAAGATTTTCCCTTAGAAAATGAAAACCACCAAAAAAAAAAAATTATTTGTTACCATGCACAACAAAAAATTACTTCCTCTCTACAACAAAATTTGTTTTGTAGACAAAAACACTCTACAAAAAGATACCCTTAATTCTTCTCAACAATCAATACTACTAATTTGAAACAATTGCAAGATATAAGCCCAGCCCTACCATCATATTCCTTTTATTAACATAGCCAAGAACTGTCATATACATGGGTTGGATTTTGGAGCGGGCACATGCATGACAACAAGTCAAATACAAACATGGTTTATTTCTCAAGAAAAAACCAAATTCTTTTAGCACTTGTTATGCTCATTAAATCTGATAACACCTTCTCTTACTATAGGAAAAAATCCACATTAGAAAGAAAACACATATAAATAAAAACTTTGTGGTTTTACAGATTGATAGAACGTGTACAAGTTCATGTTAACGACACTTTTCTTCTTCTTCTTCTTTATTTTTCTTTTACTAAAAAAGACTCTTTCAAATATGAGCCTTCCTAAATGTGTTTGTATCAAGGATGTGATGGATCAATCCTACTCAACGACACATTGTCTTTCACAAGAGAGAAAACAACAGCTCATAATAGAAATTCAGCAACAGGATTTGTGGTACCGCTCAAATTTATAAAAATTTGGAAACCATCCAAATTTCGAAAAAAACATATGATGTTGTTTCAAATTTAAAAGTTCTCAACTTATCTTTTCTCATGTGAACTACACATTGTAGCCAACATTTCACATTTGATATTTGAGATCTCTTCCTCAGGTCCCTTAGGTTTGTATTGCATCTTCTCGCTCTATTTCACATCATGTGTTTTACAACTACTGAATGGTTGATTCATGATACATTTCTTTCGTTAACTGCTGTAGATAAAGAAAAACAAAGCGATAGACATCAAATACTTTCAAGGAACAAATATTCATACCCACCATTTATTTTTCTTCTGGATTATTTTTCCTCTTTCTATTTCACATCACATGTTTTACAATTGCTGAATGCTTGATTGATAATACATTTCTTTCTATTAACTAATGTAGATAAAGAAATTTTAAGCGGATACACATTAAACATTTGGAAGGAACAAATTTTATAGTAGAAAAAGAGAGAAGAAAAATAACCCAGAGGAAAATGAATGGTGGGTCTGCTAATATTACATCCTCCCACTTGGATTCTTCCTAGGTGCTAGGTTAACCTGACTTTTAGTCCTTCTAGGTTGTATGTGAGTTATACTCCATCTATCCCCTTCCCCTCTCTGTTTTCTTATGCTCCATACTACAACGATCAGGTTACGCAAACTCATGTCAGTCTTCCCCTCATTTGCCCTCTCTCTATATATCAAATCAAAATATAGCTTTCTTTATAATTCTTTACTTCTTTGCTTGTATGGATTTCGTTCTTTTTTAATTTCAGAAATTCAACTCTGATGCATTTACATATTTCCCTATAAGATTTTAACATATGTTATCCATATTATTTTGCTTTGCACTTAGGCATGTCAAAAGAACCAAAAACTCTTCAGTTATATATAAAGCGTTTTTTAGAAATCATATATAAATATATATATATATGGAGAATCTTCATACGCATTAGTCCCTCACCATATATATAGATATATATATGTATATATTGCACAGCCCCAAAGCAACAACACAAGGCAGCCCAGAACCCCAAATGTAACCCAATGGAAGCACCCGGGAAATGGAAAGACCCATTGCCACCCCTTTATCCACCATTTATCGCAGAGTGCCTCATGAACGGTTATAATTCACTAACAAAACCCAACCAAGATGGCCCACCTGGAAATTCACCTTCCTCCTCACTGAAGTGGAGAACCAGGGGCTCAATCTGTTTCCTTGACTATCTCACACTTGGGTAACATCTGAATCGGCACAAAATCGAACACAGAGAAGAGTTGCAGAAAACGATGAAGCAACAGAGAGCGAATTGCTCCGAGAAACCGAAGTAGAAGAAGCTTATGCCATGAGATGAAAGCGTTCTTCTTCTCAACTTCTCCTCATCGATGCTCTTACTACTCTTCCCCTGCAATTGCCAGAAACAAGAAGCCCGAACACCAAAAGGTCTCTCCTTTTTCTCCTTCTCTTCTTCCCATTGGAATTCTATCTGTTTCAATCCTTGTTTTGGATTAGATTATCACCTGATGTCGAGTAGAAGATGAATTTTCTTCATGTACATCGAAGTCCTCAGTTTGAGGCAAATCTTGGGTTCCTGCTGCTTTTTCTCTGCTTTCCTGCACGTTATTTCAAAAGGCGTGAAGTAGGTTTTTCTGGGGTTTCTTTATAGTTGATAGAAGGGTGAATTCTGGCCTCAATATGACCTTGATTGCGTCCCAGGTGGCGAGGAACTCATTGGTGCAGACACCCATCAGTTGTTTGGCTTTTAGTTCTGTTGTTAGTTTGAATTAGCTGATGAGAGAAGATGGGTTTTCTTCATATTCTTTGAAATCTCCAATTTGAGGCAAGTCTTGGGGGGTTTTTTTTTTACCTTCCTCAGCTATTAGTGATTATATGTTGCTCTTCATCATTGCCTTACACCAAAGGCGATGGAGTGGGAAATCCCAACCTCGACATGTTCTCGCTAGCGTCCCAAGCTCCTGGGACCTCTTTGCTGTTATCTAATTCTATGTCTGTTCTTAGTTTCAGTTAGTGGAGGAGAAAAGTGTTTCTCAGTTGCTCATAAAAGCAGCTATAGTCAGATAATGCCCTTGTTTGTAGTTAGTTAACTGTCCCAGACAATGATTTTCCACTTAATTGAACATGTCCATACGAAACTTTCTTATAGAATGATCCTTTTTAATTGAATTCTACTATGATTTGTATGGTAGTCAGCTCACGAAGAATGTGGATTCAGTTGCATGTAAAACAACAAATTCACTGGACAGCATTTTTCGTGTATGCAGATTCTTTAGGTTACTGAATTCAACCCTTTTCATTCAGGACCTGCCATTGCACATTGTGCATAGAGACGACATACTTAGTGAATTATACTTATGCAATTCCTTTACATCAACCCGTGACGATGTGAGTAAGAGAAAAGCTGCTTATAAAACATCCCATATGTTTCATTGTGCGATTCCTTCTTTACTGAAATATCTCGGATGATCAATTCACACATTTTAGTAGATGCTGGTCTGTACTCAAGTTGAAGATCCTTTTCCCCCCTTTTAAATACTTCAAGCCCGTTCTGAGAATAAGGGAGCCACCTCCGGAGTTGTCACAACTGCCCCCTCTTCAGGTTCAGGTTCCTTGTACAATGAAAAACCAGTTTGTTCACACCTTTTTTCCCGTGATTGGAAATTAGGATGATTGTAATAATGTTTCCAAGGTCAAAATTTTGTACTTCTCTTTACTGCTCTACATGCCTGCTTTTACAAAAAACCATATGAAAAGAAGGAAAAATAATAGTAAAGAATTATTAAAGTAAAATAGATGAGAAAAGAAATGGACATTGTATGGTGTCTCGATTGTTGAATGCATTACAAATTGTTGTTATTGACTGTTGCTAAGCTTTTCATTGACAATTAGATCCGGAGTCTTACAGGCATGCTATATCCAAGGTAATGATTAGAGACCTCCAAGAATTACATCAAATGTTAAACAGAACTTGCAGTTTCTAAGGTTGTGGAAGGTATGCTACTTACCAGTTTGATTATATTTCATTTTATCGAGCATCTTTATACAGGTACCTAACATTTTAGAATTTTTTTTAGGAGTTCCGAAAGAAAAGTCCAAGCACACCAAAGCCTCCTCCCAGTTATCGCAAAAAGAAGGTGCAAAAACAGGTTCTTCCAGAAGACGGAGAGCTATATGACCGTGTAGCTTTTTTTTTCTCAGCAATATATTTGCATCTCTCTTATTTTGACATCCAACTGTTTCTTCTCTCATAGGTAGCTACTCTTTGTATCTTTTCCTTCATAAATGTTGGTGGGTTCTGCAGAACTGTTCTTATAATTTCAGATTCCTTGTATTATCAATCATCCATGTAAGAAGATAATTGTAGAAGACATTTGTTCGAAACTTTTTTTGATAAAAGATTCAGCTTACTCTAAAGATGTAAGCTGAAGTAAACTAATTTATGCATATTGGTTACATATTGTTTAAGAACTATATGTCGACTTCTTTTTATTTTTATTGTAATGATTACACAAATAGGATTATAATTCACTTAATCTGCACCTCTCTTGTGGTGATTAATTTTAATTTTTAATAGGTTTATGCTAAGGAAAGAATTAACAGATCTTGAAGATAACATATACGCAAAAGATAAACTTCATTCAAACATATCTGTACAAAATTTACATTTCCAACAACTAAGAAAAAACAATCCATCACTGTTATAACAACCACGTGCAACGCACGTGCCCTTCACTAGTAATCAGTAAAAATCATAAGACCTCCTGTTTGTTTAAAGAACTTTAAAATGCTAGTTGGAGAATTCCTTTTCCTTTGGATTTTGTCTTTTTAAACCCTCGTCTGTTTCGGATCCCCGTATGGAATTCTTGTGAGAGTTCAGGGACCAAATATTCCATGGTTCTCCAAATGCACTGGATCTTAGAGATACCCTCCAACTACAAATGCACTCAAATCTAGTTAGTCCCTACTTGCACTTGCTTGACCTTTTCAACTCTGAAAGATTTGGGTGTCCCAAAACTTATTTTGTAATGACCCGAGTAACCCACTGGCACAATGACTTGGTAAGCCTGTCACATGGTCCAAATGCTTAAGCCGAAGTTATTAGTAGTAACCTACATAGCTCATTATATACTAGGCTCATATTTCATTTATAAGCGATGCAGGATGGGGTGTTACAATCTACCCCCCTTAAGGTCACACATCCCCATGTGAATCCATCTAACTTCACTAAGCGAAGTGAGACCAAAGTATTCTACACCCGTGTCCCCTGCGGATTCCCCCATCTCAACTCATAGGCCCACGCACCTTAGCTCTGTCCTGATCTTGCCTCAAGGGCTTTCCCAGTGGAATTGGGGGTCCCACATTTTCAACTGGTGATGGGCTTTAATACCATTTGTAACGACCTGAGTAGCCTATTGGCCTATTGGCCCAATAACTTGGTGAGCCTATCACGTGGCCCAAAATGTTTAAGCCCAAGTTATTAGTAGCAACCTACATAGCTCATTATATACTAGACTCATATTTCATTTACTAAATTCATTATATATATTAAAGCTCTAAGAATTGAGGCCTCTAGAGGGTGTCACATCAGCACCCCTTATTTTTCTTTTTTTCTAGAGCACCATGTCAATATTTCACGAAATTACACGTGGTGTGGCTTCTCTAAAATCTCTCATTCATCAACTAAAGCCACCATAAAATCTCTCTCCCACAATTTCAAAACATCTTTCTCATTCCCCTAAAATCTCTCTTCCTCATCCCTAAAATCTCTCCCTCTATCCATTTTTTTAAAACAATTCCTAAATCTCATCAGTTCCTCAACTCATAATCCATACTAATTTAATTTCTTTCATTTCTCTTTATAGTGTCTTTATTTTTTATTTATTATAATTATAATTCTTAAAATTTCAATTTCGGCCCCCAACTTAGAATCATTTGTTGATTTTTTCGTAGAGTGTCATGTCGGCTTCTACAAAATGGCACATAGTATAAATTACTGAAATCTCTACTTCATTTTATTCCCCTTACCCACAAGTAATTGACAATATTAATGCACCCAGCGTCTTTTGTTCAAAATTCAAAATGCCCCTAAAATTTCACCAACATCAATTCAATTTATACTAACACCCCACATTATATCCCTAATAGATTGACCTCCAACGGGATATAGTTTTTTTTTTCTTTTCTTTTTTCCTTTTTCTTTTTTCATCTTTGAATAGTATAGTTTTTAACCTTTTACTTCCATCTAATTTTCTTTCTTTTTTATTGGTGATTTCAAACCATACATTTTTTCTATTTACAAAGCTTCATAGGTGCGATATTATAGTTTTTATATTAAGATGAAATAAAAGATATCTAATTTTATTAATTTTTTTCATGTCTGCCTTTTTATATGATTTTTTTTATACCCTACCCTAGGAGGCCGTAGACCCAAAAAAGCCCACACAATGGAGAGAGGAAGTCATCGGAAGGAGAGCCCATACAAGTTATATATATAATGTATAATTTCATCATGCTTTATTAGTTAACAAAATCTATGTTTTTCTTTTCTTCATTTCCTTTATCCTCTCTTATATAATTTAATAAAACTATCAAATAAGCCCACTTTAGCATCAATAGAGTCTCTTAATTTACTCTTCAATTAGAAAAGGCCACTCAATAACAATGATAATCTTTATTTTTAGGAATATAGCCAAATAAATGTGGATACTATCATTTTTTTTTTTGAAACAAGTATCACAAGCTTAACCATTTTATTTCTACATCAATAAGGTAGCAAAAAGTGGACACTAACATCTCTCTAAAAATCATCATTAAACTATTAAATATGAAGAAGTTATTAGACAGAAGAAAATCGCGATTGACTTTGACATAAACAATATTTATTATTATTTTTTTGTTTTGGCGCAGGCTTAGCACGGGCCTTTGTTGCTAGTATTTCATTTATAAATAATGTGGGATGGGGTGTTACAATATTGTAACATCTTAGAGTCCCACATCAACTATAGAGAGGAAAGTTATTGGGATTATATGTAGAACTTACACCCTTACTTTGCATGAGGCCTTTTGATGAGTTGAGGTCTACCAGAAGTAAAACTATGAGGCCCATGGGTCAAAACGAACAATGTTATGCATGTGTGTAGGGGTGGGGCATTACATATTTTAAATTTCTAGATTATAGTTGAATTTATGAAATAATCAGTGAAACTAAAAAAACTTATAAATAAAAGCAATCAACTACACAAAGATAAGGCAAGCAAATTTTTATGGAAAAAATCCAAATGAAAAAAAAAATCTGTATGTCTCGTCTTTGTGTGGTTAATTGCTTTTATTTGCAAGTTTTTTAAATTCTGCTGTATTAATTTATCAATTGAACTGCAATCTAAAAATCCAGGATAAGTTTTGGGATGCCCTTGAAAAAAACCACATGCAAAAGCTGTAACAACCCGCCCCGCACCATCGAGGTATTGTCCGCTTTGAACTTCCCAGGAGGTCACCCATCCTAAAATTGCTCTGACTCGAGCACGCTTAACTTTTTGGTTTTTATGGAAGTCCTCACGGTTTTGTCCCCAAAAGGCGCCTCGACAGTTTAGGACGGATTATTACTTATATTCTTTCATTCACATGTACTTTTTGGGACTGGGTCGTTACAGGCCCACCAGCTTCCACCGGATATGTCCCCATATCCACATATCTAGCACAATGTCGGACCGAAGACGGCCTCATAAGCGATGTGGGACTTCGTTCCTCCTCCTTCGTTCCCCCCTCCTATTTGTGGAGGGCAGGATTCGAGAGGGAAGCAGGATTCGAGCGGTCCCCAAGGGGTCCGGCCTAACGGCCTCACCCTCCACCACTCAGAGGAGAGCCATCCCCTGCTCTGATACCATCTGTAACAACCCGCCCCGCACCATCGAGGTATTGTCCGCTTTGAACTTCCCAGGAGGTCACCCATCCTGAAATTGCTCTGACTCGAGCACGCTTAACTTTTTGGTTTTTATGGAAGTCCTCACGGTTTTGTCCCCAAAAGGCGCCTCGACAGTTTAGGACGGATTATTACTTATATTCTTTCATTCACATGTACTTTTTGGGACTGGGTCATTACAAAAGCCAAGTACTATAACAAACACAAGATATGCTTACATCTTTTCCAGCTTCCTCAACCTAAGAATTGTAGTTGTTCTTGTACAACTCTCTATTGCAACAACTTCCCCACCATTCACTACTCTCTACACTCGACCAGCAAATCTCTTTGTATAGAAGATGATCTTCTACTAAAGATATAGAAGTAGAATATTTAGAAACAATCAGTAGCACAATCTCTCAAGATGCTTTAGAGAAAAGATGATCTCCAATGGAAATTTTCCACTCATAATAATGACATATGTGTTTAGCGTTGAGAGAAAACCCATGTTTATAACCCACATTTCATGCCCTAAAAAATACTCTTTCTAGAATAAGAACTATCAATTATACAACAAACAAAAAATAATTCCACATAGGTCGGTGGGTTTCTGTCTGTCGCACGATCGATCCGACACTTCATCTAATCAATCGAATCGTGCTTCTGTTTGATGAATTTTTCTTTTAACCTCTTTAACTATAAGCCTCTCCAAGTCCAATCAATCAAGCCTAATCCGAATGATCGGATAGTGTCTTCTAAGTTTTTCTTTCATTCTTCTCTTCAACTCATTCAATGACATGAACCACAGTCTATTCTATAAAAAAATATAAAATACAACTCAATAGACTTAGAGTTTTATCTAACCCATGAATTAACCAATACTCATAATCCTTACAAAACTCTTCAAACATGTTTTACATTACCAATTAGAAAAATTAAAAAAGAAAAAAAATGCAGGTCATTGGTGCATGTCATGTCTTATCATTTGTAAAACAAGGAGTTCAAAAATTGTCAAAGTCAAGATACTAGTTTACAGAACATTTGTGAACCAGAGTTTTGTTGGGTTTTAAGGGGTTTCAAAATTGAGTTTTATACAAAGAGAGCTTTGTGGTTTTTCAAGAGTCCCACATTGGAAAAATGCAAACTCTTTGAACACTATATATGTACATCCTTTTTTTAATACTTCAAGCTCTTTTGAACTCTTTTGCTACAAGCCCTATGCGCGCACACGAGCCGGTCTTGGCTCGAGGATCTTGATTCGAGAAACTTTTAACCAAGTGCGTGTCCGCGACGCGCATCCAGCTTGATTATCGAGCGAGGGGGGGTGCAAATCCCAGCCCGGCTTTTATTTGAAAAACATTTTTTTATTAATGGGTTGATTAAAACTCATTTAAATGGACGTTTAAAATTCAAATTCAAAAAATTCTAATGCCTTTTTTAAATGGGTTGTTAATGGTGATTTTAAATACATATGTTTTTTACTGTCATTATACCCAACGACTATTTTTATTATAAATAGGGCACCTGGGTTCAAACGAAAAAAATACACAGAATTTTCTTCCTCCTTCTCCTGTTTTCAATGATTTATTTTCCTTCGAGCACTCTCTGCTGGAGTTCAGCTAATCTAAACTTGGTGTGCGACCAAAGGAGATCGTATTGTGGAAGTTGTTGTATCTTGGGGGCGATTCCGGCTAAGAACCTCGTCGCACCTGGGTTTATCCCGAGGAGCGAAACTTGTCATAAAGAAAGCGTCCACTGACGTGCCTAGGCTAACAACTACTGTTCATGCTTTCCATCGATTTTAGCCATCACAACATCCCTCCACAGCACAACAGATTATTCGGTATTATTGTTTCAGTGTATTTCTATTACTACAGCAGTTTGTAGCTTTCATCTCTACAACAAATTTTGCAACAGAAAGGAAAATTAATTTAGGAAAATTAATTCTCTTTCACACCTCTTGTGATGTACATAGGCACAGCTAATCCATTTGAAGTTGAACATGCAAAATGTAAAGTTGAAGTGGATTTGTAGAAAGGGCCCATGATCCAACAATAAGCCGAATAGTATTCCAACTAATACTTTGATTATTGTAAATCTTCCTCATTTTTATCTCGATCCTTACTATCTTGAAAGGCATTCGGAGGCATTCAAGGAGCGACACTCTTTGTAAGACCACCTTCTTTATCCATCCCTCTTGATATCTTACTGCTTTGGGCTACATCAGCTTTGCACAAAGCCTGAATCTTAGGGTCTTCAAAAACATGCAAGGCCTTTTGTTGGATCTGGCCCCTTCTAGAATCTCCAAGCCTCTCTCTAGGCCTCCATAGACATCGAAAAGTTAGGAAAGAAATCCAAATATCAGGAGAGAAAGAGTGCACAAGAAGGTTGCACTTTTCCAAAGCACAAGAAGGCTCATTGTCAAATGATCTCCAACAAGGGTTACTAAACAAGTATGGAGTGAAGGACAGAAATATATATACATAGACCTAGACTTTCCTAAATTTTGAACTACGAGGGTGATGAATAAGTATTCATTTCGCATCCTCTTTTGGTTGATTCATGTCCTTGCATGTTTTGATATTTACCTTTTATTCTTCATTTTGAACCACTTACTCAAATACTAGAGTTCCTAATAATCCAATTACATAAAATAAATGGACCCTAAACGATCTTCTATGTTTGTGGATCTTCATGTCACCAGTTCATTGTAGTGCTAATAGCATCCTTTAAAAAAAAAAAAACTTTTATTCCAAACAAACAAAGCAGTTAGTAGCCTACACATTATTGACCAGCATACATGCAAGTTTTGGAAATTATCAAACCACACACCATGTCCATATAGGACCTAAGGTCAATTTTAGGAAGTTTATATACCATTAGATTTCCTCGTAGCATAGCAAATTTCCACACTAAGCAAAGCACTAGACAAATAATTACAGACTCAATGGACCAAACATTTTACCCATTAACAGTTTCCACCGCTTGAAGGGCAGCCAAACATGGCATTTTAGCGAACCTCTTTTGTCTTTCATTGTTTTCTCTTTTTAGTATTTATTGACAACCATTAGCATCATAAAATAGACGATTCTAGAAACTGGTTGTTTTCTCCTTTACATACCCAAAAGAATATGCTGATGGTGTTGTCAATTATTGAGAGAGGGAGACGTCTTGAGAAATTACATGGCTCAAGTGATAGATATGACATATTGTGGGTGTCTTAAACATTACACGTTTGCCTCAAACCTCAATAGAATTTTTTTTTTTTTTTTAAAGGTAAGTACTCACACACCCACCCACCCACCCACACACTCACCCTCAAGACTCTGGAGAAGATTTCTTTTAAGGTTTGTTTATGCAGGGCCATTTTCTGCAGAATCAAAATGTAGGGCCAGTGTATATTCCATACATTTCTCTTCTGTCGTTCAGTGTAAATAGACTCTCAATAGAAAATCCCTATTTTTGTAGGAGATTTTTTGCACGAGATAAAAAACATAAGTCTAACTATTCCATACGTTTTTGTAGAAGAGGAATCCATGTTTTTTCTTCCTTGGCTTTATACAAACAAATCATTATTTCTTTTAATTTTTTAGTTCCGCTACTTTGGTTACGTATAAGTGAGAAAACACTTTTAAAGCATGTTTGTGTGGATGAAGTCCTCATAAGAATTTTATGTTTTTATGGATGAAGTCCTAAAAAGAATTTTATGTTTGGTTATAGATAGGTGAGAAAACACTGTTAGGATTTCCTTTTAAAAAACCCCTTGAATGCACGACAGTGCAAAGGGCAGCCCCTACTTTCAAATCTTCAAAATTTAATGACTATACATTATGTAATTTTTTTTTGGATAAAATCCAAAAGTAACTAATGTATGGAACAATGTGAAATTAAGATAAATGCGATTTTAAAGGAGCTGGATTGTGTGAAGGTATTTAATTGATAAAACATGACCCCATAACCGAAAAAAGGCCAAAGGATAAGAAATGGGTTCCACAGAGAATGTGCCTTCCATATCAGAATTAAGGGATAGCTTGTCAGCCACACCGAATGGATTATACTTCCATTTGTTTTACAAAGAAAGTTACTCTCTGTGGGGGCACGTAATCCCTACATGATTAACTATATTGGGACTTATATATATTTATGTATATATATATATCTTATGAGAACTAGTTCTCACCATTTTTTAATGAGAACTCTAGGTAGGGCCCATTTATCATCCAATCCAAACTTTGCAATACACAAGGACCCCCTTGATAGTCACTCCCCCACAAGTTTCGGTTAGATCCGAATTTAATGGACTGTTGGATCGACTGTGCACCAATCCAAATAGATTGAATTTTTAGGCCACAGATCAAGGGATTAGAGATAAGTGATTGGGGCCAAACTTGATATATGGGGTGGTCCCACATAGATCCTTCCATCTCCCTAGCCCCATCTTCAAATGGGATCCACAAGTAGGTCCTATAAAAAGTTATTATGTAAGTGCGTGAGAACAATTCTCATAGAATTAAAATATTATATATATATATAAAAAATATTCAAGTACATCCATCCTTCACTATTTTGGTGAGGGACATTTCCTTTTTTATAAGTATTAATATACAAAAAGATTAAAAAAATTATAAAACATTTTTTTACCTTTGATAGGTCAAAAAAGAATGTATCTTTCATCAAAATGGTGAGAGATGGATGTACTAAAATGCTCCCATGTATACACACGGAAAGGAAGGAGAAGGCAAATTCCAATGCCCGACAAACATGCAGGTTCTCTGATTTTAATATTCTGAAAGAAACAAACGACAGCTTTCCACCGTCTCCTTCTTCACCTTTTGACTTGGAAAGGGCCCCTCATATTCCCTACCTACCTTACCTTTGAGCATCATGGGTTATTTTATTCTTGTCTCTGTTTCTCTCTTTAGAAAGCGTTTCTAACATACAGTCACAGAAATGAAAAGTGACGAGCGTCTTTGCTCGTTTCACTCTTCCAAAGGTCGATAGTCAGCTAACATGTTCTTATTTATTTATTTATGGCACAAGGTATCTCTTACCAATCCAATTTTCAGACCTTTATCCTCCAAAAGGAATTATCCGATTCAGTTTGCTAACATGTTGGAATATTAAAAGAACAGAAGAAGAATAAGATCTTGTACAACCATACAAGCTTGTAAAATAATAAATAAGGTAAATTATTATTGTTGTTGTTGTCATTATCTTAATTTGTAATAATTTGAACTCATACACTCACGAACACTATACTTCACTGTAACTACCCAAGGTAAAACCAAGGACAAAATGATTTAATTGAAATGGTGGTTGAATCGGCTCTATTTTAAAAAGATCAGGCTTATTAATTATAAAATTAGTTTATAGAATTGAAAGTACAAAATGTAAGCTAGGTGTACATTAGATTTAGCCTTTAACTAACAGTAAGCTTCCACCTAAATGCTTGGTAAGATCTTGAAGCAATATACTAGCAGTGGTAAGAGGCATTAATTATATCTGACTAGGGGTGTACGTGGTTTGACTTGGTATAGATTGAGCCTAATCTATCCACCAAACCGTTGCCTACAGTTTTACAGATTTGTAATATGTAACTAAACCGTTGCCTACTTAAATTGAATTAAATTGAACCATGAAAGACTAATTCGGTTCGATTAAAACTGTTCAATTCGTTGTATTTAAATTAAAAAAATATTTAAATTAAAAAAAAACTATCACTATGTTTAATTGAGCTTAAACCTTAAATACTAGAAAGAGGTGAGATTGAAAGTTGGATGATCAACGGTAAGGATGTTGCTTCTTAACATTTTTTTAATATAAAAATAAACACACACACACACACACACACATATATATATATATTATGTCAATGGTTTGGTTCAGTTTAAATTCATAGGTGAATGGTAAAATCCATCACCTAACTATTGCTAATAGATTAGAATTTTTTCAATCCATAACTAAACCATTAACTATCGGTTCGGTTAAAACTCTGTGGATCGGATTGGTTTGGTTCGGTTTTACAGATTGTCGAATTTTTTGTACACCCCTAATTTGACTGCGCAAGCTTCAAATTGTGGGCACATCACCTTCTTTTACATTTACTAGAGTGCTCCATCACCTCATCCAAGGGTAGGGTCCCAATCCCCTATATCTGGGTAACTAAAAACAAAAAAAAAAAAACCTTAAAGCAATAAATTTGATTTCTCGCAAACACAGCCGACAACCACCTTTCCTGCTCTCTCAAGTTTTTCTACACCGTTGATATAAGCGTTCGTGATCATCTAAAAGGTAGTAACGGCTTGGATTGAGAATGCTGTGGGCCATCCAAGAGAGAGTCCATATCTATCATAAAATTTTAACTGATATTGGGCCCCACTTGCACAAAATGAAACGGAGCCTATCGCAATTTCATATTCTCGTGCGCCAACTGAATGGTGTGATTTACTTCAATGCACCAGATTGAACAATGAGGTTAAAATATGTCCATTGAGTGCAATTATTGTGCCGTTCATGCTTATTATTTCCATTATTATCTGCTATCATACTCTGGCAGCAAAGAGAATAATAATTAATCATAATGCTGCCTTCTACTTTAGTATAAGATAAGCGTTTTGTTTTATTGTTTATACTTGAAATTATTACAGAAATGGAAGGCAAGCATGCGTCCTCATGGAAGTTTGGTCGACCAAGAAATAATCATCACTTACATGAATGATACTTCATTTGAGTCCTTGTACGATTGAATTTAGTGATGGTTGGTAAGAAGTTTGGTTGGGGATTGGGGACCATAAAGTGGGGCCTCAAAAGAAAAAATAGTCAATGGTCAATTCATATAACTAGACAGGAGGGATAAAACCCTAATTGTGCAATGTATTGTCCTTAATGCTTATAGGAATGTAATGGTTTTATCTATGAGAAATGATCCTGTACAAGACTTCCTTATGGTCATACAGTACAAGCTACCATATGGAGCCCACTATTAGTCCATCCGAGCGAACCATTCAAACCACCCCTCTTATTTACTTAGTTCCACTAGGTTTTGATAAAGCCAAATAGAATGGACCGTTGAATCGATAATCAATTTTTTTTTTATATAAAAGGGTTAAACTTTTGGACCATAGATGAATAGGTTAAAGGTATTGGATTGACTTCAAATTTAATATCTAAGTTAGCCCCACTTGGATCTTTCGACTCCCATTACTATTCCATGATCCCTGATTTATGTGATCCCAAGTGCGCCCCAAATGATTGCTTATACCATAAAACTGTAAAGAAAGTTTGTACAAGATCATTACTCTCTATCTATATATATATATCTGACTTACGTCATTAAGTCATCTTACCTATAATGCTCCTTTGTATTATCTAACTTATTATGAATTTCTTGGAATTTAATGCATTCTAGTCATTGTTATTGGATCTAATTAATTTCTCTGCATATAGGCCTGTCTCTTTATGGAAGAATTTATATATGGAGAATTTACAATTCTTCAAAAGCTGTTTTCTAAGTGGAATTTCTAAATCCTTCTCTTTTCTAGAGCTTGAAAAAATGCTTAACAGGTTGGATTTCTAAAATTTCTATAGTTACTTCTAACTTTTCACTTAGCTGAAATTTAGGATTCTAGCAAAAGGACTCTGAGGATGGCTATCATTTAGTTGTCTTTTAATTTCCAATATCACAAATTCTAGTAATAATATATATTTCAAAATAAATCAATTATACTTTACATTCAAAAGATCGTCTCTTATCGATCAAAATAAGTGTTAAGAGGCAGTGAGAGAGAGAGAGAAACTAATAAACATCTGCATGTCAATGGATAAAGTTTAATAAATTCTCATCTGCATGTCAATGGATAAAGTTTAATAAATTCTCATAGAGCTGTTCATGCGATATCTAGGGCTGTGACATATATCACATTATGTAATATCTTGGGACTCTGTGATATCACGCACATGGAACCATGTGATCAAGCGCAGTTTGACGGTCAAAATCCTTTAAAAATAGTTTTTACTTTTCACATATAGAAAAAAAAAAAAAAGTTTGGCTAATGGAGCGTGGAAAATGAAATGCACATTGGCTCCTCGCGCGTTTTGAAAGTAAAAGTATTCATGCAAACGCTGCGTCTCACTAATTACTAGGTAAAAGTATTCATGCAAACGCTGCGTCTCACTAATTACTAGGCGCCATAACACACTCCACGATCAGTGCCCCACTGCACCCAAAAGACAAGACTATATAACGTGAAACAAGGAAAAGAAGCAACGACTCCTCATATCTCCCCTTCCTCTCTCTATCTTCTCTTTCAATTGCTAAAAGCAGAAACTTTCAGATTCCAACCAAAGAGTTTCAAGGTTTCTTTCTTCTCTAGGAGCATTCTCAGCTTCCTCCTGTATTTTTCTCAATTCAGCAATACAAATTTCATTACTAGTTGATTTTGGTGGAAAAGATCTTGAAATATGGTTGTTTTGATTGAAGGGAACTTAAAAGGAGGAAAAGCTGGCAACAACACTAGGTTGGAGGTCTTTGGGCGATGGAGCTATGGAGCTGGTACATTTCAAATCAGTTACTTTGTTCTAGCACTTATTATCATCTTTGAATATGTCTTCAGCCTAGCTGATAAAAATATCTTCACCCCATTTAGCAAGTCCTGTATATGCTCTGTTTTTGTGGTTGTTGTATTGACCCTCGGTTTGTTGGGTTAATTGGATTTTTTTTATTATAGGTCTAATTGGGCAATAATTCTTTTTCAATAGTTGACTGTTTTGTGGCTGTTGTATTGACCCTGGGTTTGTTGGGTTAATTGGATTTTTTTTTTCTTTCTTAGCCGTCTACTCCGGCCATAATTCTTTTTCAATAGCTGACTGGTGTTCTAGTTTTTTAAGTTTTGATTTTGGTCTTGCAGTTTGATGTATCTTTCAATGCTGGTTAAGAAAACTGTTTGTTTGTTGCTTTTTAGATTATTCTCTCCATAATTAATATTCATAAACTAATGCCCTCTCCAATGCCAGCCAGCGATAAGTTTTGTTTTCATTTCATAAGATCTTGATTTTCTAGTTCCCTTTTTGAAGAAGGCAGCAAAATTTTACTATATGAAACTGAAGGAAATTGTATATCTGACATTGATGTCCATTAAGGCAATAAGCTGCTAGTAAAATAAATAAATGAACGAATAAAAATTACACAAGAAGAGCATTGTCTATTACCAAAACTTTGGATACTGAGATACTCATGCTTTTGCTGATTCAACTCCCTCTTCATTCCATTCTCTTGGCCTGTGTGGAAAGTAGCATCAACTGAAGATAGCATCATCATAATCACTATGCGATCCCTGTTGGATCATCCATGACTCTATCCTTCTCTCTAAACCTTATGTGGATTTACTTAGGCTAGTTCTACCGGAAAAGTGAGGCAATGCCTTTTTATATGCTATTCTTTTTTCTTTTTGTTTCAAAATTTTCAATAGTGATATTCCAGTAGGAGGCAATCCAGGGATAGCCCTGGCAGGAGTGGAAGTTGATGATTTCCACTGCATGAATTATGTCATTGCTAAAATCTGTCTCATTTTGTAGTTCAAGTACTTACACCCTACTGTAATGAAAAGGTGAAAATGGATCTCCTTCAAGTAAACCCCTTGGGATTTTAAATCTCTCCTTTGGAGAACCAATGATTAAAAACCCCATTGTTCTCATAGTATAATACCAAGTAGTAAGTACCAATCCACATTATCATATGTTTTCTCAATATCAATTTATACGTTATACCGTGTGACAGCCATTAACTTCTGCAAAATGAACAATGCCATCCTTTGAAGATGTTGCCCTTGCAATAGATATTTTTCTTAAATATTCCAAAAAAAAAAAAGAAAAGAGAGAGAGAGAGAGAGAGAGAGAGAGAGAGAGAGAGAGAGAGAGAGAGATCTTTCTTAAGTTCACCAGCAATGGAGCCGCCACCTCAATGCATCCTTATAGTGCAAGACTATTATGTAATAACTTAAATGGGAGCGTTAGAGGATAACAATTTTTTTTTTTTTTTTTTGCATCATCCACGAATTACAAAAATGATATTCCACCTCTTATCCGAAATTGAACCTAAATATTAGAAGTGAACTTCTATTGTCATTGAAGCAGTTAATTAAGTTCTGCCACTGCTAACAGAAAAGGTGAAAATCAATCTCCTTGATGTAATTCTGTTAAGCATTTAAAGTAGTCTTTCGGTGATCGATTGATTAAAATTAAAAAATATTTGTTGGCATGTATTCCTATACTCATTTACAACACTTGATCCAAATGCCGTTATTCCTAATAGATTTAATAGGGAGGACTAAAGGACCAATCCAGATGATCAATATGCTTTCTCAATATCCAATTTGGATGCCACTCTTATTATGCTACTCTTTTCTTTTGAATCAATGAATTCATTTACCTCTAAGATGCCATCCAATATATGGCTACCACTGGTAGAAGCGCCTCGGAAAAGGAACACAATACAATTCATAACTTGTTCCTTTTTTCATACGGTGATCAGTACTGGACTGATAGGTCTAACACCTCCCACCTTTTCTGCACCATTGTATTGTTGGGAAATAATTCAGCGAAATCAAATTTGTTTCCAGATTAATAACATGCTCCAGTGTAAATTGTTTAATCTTAATAATAAATGTTTGGTACTGATTAATTATTGGATTTGTGAAAACTAAACGTTAGTCACCAATATGGACTTAACTTTCTCTGTGTGATGTTTGGTTCCATTTTTCCATCATCACAGGAAACAAATGTGGTGGCAAAGCTTCAAAATCTGGAGCTTCCAGCGACACACCCAGTCACAAAGACAGGTTTAAGGTGAGTTATAATATCGCCTGTTATAGAAATGTTTTGGATTATAGTCATTTCATTGTTCATTAATCAGCTATACATGTTTTTGCTTCTATCATATGTCAGAGCAGTCATGGAAAACCAATTAAATCATCATCATCATCATCAAAGCCTTATCCCAACCATGTTGAGGTCGGTTATATAAATTCCGTTTCTCTATTCCGTTCTATTTTGAGCCAAATCCTTAAATAAGTTAAACTTCCTCAAATCTGATTTAATTACCTCCATCTATGTTTTCTTTGGCCTACCCCTTCTTTTTGATAGCTCATCCACTTGTATAGTCAAACTTTTTCTTACCGGTACCATTGCCGACCTACGCTCAACATGCCCGAACCATCTTAAACGGGTTTCTCTAATCTTATCCCCTATTGGTGCTAACCTTAAATACTCTCGAAGAGTTCGTTTCTAATTTTATCTTTCCTAGTTTTACCATACATCCACCTAAGCATTCTCATCTCCGCCACATCTATCTTATGTATATGCATCTTCTTAATTAGCCAACATTCTACTCCATATGTTATAGCTGGTCTAACCACTGTTTTGTAAAATTTACCATTCAATTTCATTAGCATTCGTCTATCACAAAACACTCCAAAAGTTAGTCCCCACTTCAGCCATCCAGCTTTTCTCCTATGCACCACATCTTCGTCAATCTCCCCATCCTTACTAATCATTGAGCCTTGACACCTAAAAGAATTTTTAGGTGGCATCTCATGGGTTTCAATTTTAATAGTGATTTCAATATTTCGTATATGTCCACTGAAATTGCAATTCATATATTCTGTATTTGTACGACTTATTTTAAAGCTTCTAGATTCTAATACCCCCTACCATCTCTCGAGTTTTGTATTTACACCATCTCTTGATTCATCCACCAATACTATATCATTTGCAAACAACATACACCATGGTACTTCTTCTTGAATATACGCAGTTAACTCGTCCATAATTAATGCAAAGAGATGAGGGCTTAAGACCGATCCCTGATGCAAACCTATAGTCATTGGGAATCCAACTGTTTCTCCATATGTAGTTCTCACATTTGTTACTGCTCCTTCATACATATCCTTAAAAATTTTAATGTAACTTCTAGGAACATTCCTTTTCTTCAAAACCCACCAAATTAAATCAATTAAATGAATTAAAAAAATATTACATGCATGGAAGTTTGGAAATTTTCAGTTTCTTGTATGAAATAACTGATAACCTAGACAAAGCCATCAAATCCTTAGAAAGCTCCACAATAATTGACAGAACTTCCAATCAACAGAAACAGGATCAAATCCTTAGAAAGCTCCACAATAATTGACAGAACTTCCAATCAACAGAAACAGGTCTCATCTAAGACCGCCTAAATAATCTTCCACATGGAGGCAGATTCTGACAGTGATCTCCACACAGACTATGCTAAGCAATTCTGCAGCTTCTGACTGCAATTGCAGAAGGAATACAGGAGAGAGAAATCAAAATCAGATGACAAGAGAATGGTTGCTTTGGATCTGGCCTCCACGACATTGAACCATGACTTAATAGCATGCCAAGCAGTTCCTATGTGAATGGGGTTATACTTATATCCCATCTAAGAAAAAACTCCATGAACTGTTTTTCTACAAGGAAAATTGATGGGGACATCTTACCAAATTCCCCAAACCCATACAAAGTTTATCAGAGAAGAAAGCGCAAGGCAGCCGATCAAGCTCTAATTTGGTTGGATGATCAATATTATTGCATTGAACGCGAAGAAAATACAAATCCACCGTTGGATTATCTTTCGGAGGAGATCCGACGGTTGGATTTCGTTTGATCGCGTTGGCGGAGCATCGACGGCATCGACGGCCCCATGTGCACAATTACAGTGAACGCCCCACATAGGGAAGTGGCACATGGATTGGAGAAGTGAAGGGGTCCTTGGGTTTGTTTTGTTTGGAGGGTCCATGGTTTGTTAATGTATTGGGTCCCATGTTTAATTTATTTCTTCCCTTAAGTTATTTGTTTGGTCCCATAGTCTAATTGTTTAATTAGTTTGGTCCCAATTAAGTTTTTATTAGAGTCTGTAGAGGGACCCGTTTCATTTTGTCTATGTAATAAGTAAGGGAGTAAAAGGGGGACCGCCATCATAAGTGAAAAAAAAAAAAAAAAAGAAGAAGAAAAAGAGCATGTGCGCAAGAAGGAATTGCGCACGAATTCCAAGGTGCGCAAGTCCATCTTGCGCAAGATCCTAAATTCCCTCCTTTTGTTCTCTTCCTTCCTTTCTTATCTTTCCTTTCTTCTTTTCCTTTTTTAGTTGGAGAATCCTTTAAGTCTAGGGTTAGGTCTTCTCCACCAGCATGATGCATGTAAGAAAAAAAAATTCTGGAATAAGAAAAGAGCTTCTTCTTCTTCTTCTTCTTCTCTACTTGGTTGCAAGCCACCTTCTTGCCAACCACTTCTAACGCCTCCTGTGATTGGAGTTTGGTGAGAGCCCAACAAAGGTATTCTCTATCTCTTCTACTCTTCTCTTCTTGAGCATCTTCTAGCCACTACAAGAGCCCAGATCTGATCTTGAACAACTGAACCACAACAAGCCCTAAGTGTTGGAAGTTCTGTCTTCCATTAAGATCCACTATTAAATCTGGGGAACTATTACTGCGGGATCTGTGATAAGGGTCTAGATCTGTTGTTGACCCACCCCTTGGAGTTGATAGACGGTTTGTACTGATCCAGATCTGAATTTTATACAATTTTCAGATCCAGATTTGAACTTTCTGCACTTTTCTGATTTCAGCACTTCAACTACATTGCAATAGATTAGGTTTGCATCGTCCTGCATCAATTTTGGTATCAAAGCCATAGGTTCACTTAGGGTTCTGCAATTATTTTCAGTTCTGGAACGTCTTTCAAATCTGAAAATTACAGATCTGACATCTGTTGATCAGTCCACCATTCATCATATCACGACTGCAGCATTACAGATCTGAAATCTGTTGGTATCAGTCCACCATTCATCATATCACATCTGCAATTTACAGATCTGACATCTATTCAGCAGTGCACATCTGCAATTGAGTTTCAGTTCTGAAATTTTTCTCTGCAGAGCATACACAGCATCAAAACACAACTGCAGTTGCTTTTCAGTTCTGGAAAATATTTTCAGTAGTGCACAAAGTAACATTGCATCACATCTGAAACTGATTTAATTCTGAAATTATTTTCAGCAGTGCATAAAACCATCATTGCATCGCATCTGAATCTAATTTCAGTTCTGAAATTAATTTCAGCAGTGCATAACACAACATTGCATCATATTTCAGTTCTGAAATTATTTTCAGCAGTGCATGAAACATCATTGCAACGCAACTGAATCTGATCGCAGTTCTGAAATTAATTTCAGCAGTGCATAACACATCATTGCATCATATTTCAGTTCTGCAGTGCATAATAAATTTAGGATAGTCATCTTAGCATCCATCTTGTATGCCCACTAGGAGTGGTAGGGATTTCCAACATGAACACCTTATAATGGATTCATCCCAAATTTCAAAGTTGATGGATGAGGCTCTAGCCAAGAACAATGTCATTATGAATGAGAGGTTGGCTGCCATGCAGGCGCAATCTGACATCCGCCTTCATGAGGCCACAACTCGTCTCGAGGCACGCCTCGAACTGATTGAAAGGTCCGAACGTGATGATGACGGGCATCGTCATGTTCGGAATCGCCCACAAGGGAGACATAGGGGTAGAGAGCGAGATAATGAGACCGACCTCGAATCTGAGGTGGGTGATGACCGTAGGCCCCAAGGCAGGAGACGGAATCCTGAAGAGTGGGCCCTGAGAAGTGTAAAGGTTGAAGCCCCAACCTTTGATGGTCGCATTGATCCTAGGGTCTACTCTGATTGGGAATCTGACATGGACCATTATTTTGATTGGTATGATATGTCTGAAGAAAGAAAGGTCCGATTCGCCAAAATGAAATTGGTGAGTCAAGCCCGTTTGTACTGGGTTGATCTTGAGCGGGGTTTACAGCGTCGCCATGAGGCACCTATTGATACTTGGGATGAAATGAAGGAACACTTACGGGTCAAGTATCAGCTCCAATCTTACAGGGATAGACTTTTAGATCAAAAGTCTAACCTTAGGCAGGGTAACATGTCCGTGACCGAATACATCAATAAGTTCGAAGAACTTAATTTAAGGTGTAATACCCAAGAAGACCTTCCTGAGCGAATTTCAAAATTTAGAACAGGTCTTCGCCCCGAATTTCAAAGGAAACTAATCATTGTAAAAACGGCTAGCCTAGAAGACATTTACGAGGTGACCCTTAACCTCGAGATAGCCATGAAAAACAAGCAAGCTAAACGCAGTGATTATCGGGGAACAGATTCCAAGCCTTATTCCTCGGGTAACAAATCTAATTCAAATTCCCCATTTACCCGTAATCCCACAAATGGACCGCATACATTTAGGGATAACAAAGGCAAAGGAATCGTTAGTGGCAGTTCTAAATCTCTCACCTGCCATAAATGTCACGGTTATGGACACTACGCCAGTGAATGTCCTACCCGCAACATCAATCTCTGCGTAGAAGACGTAGAAGATGAGAATGATCCAACGGTAGATACCTATATCCCGGATTTTGTGCCTAGCGATGAGGATTGTGAAAATCCGGAAGATCGGGTATCCTTTCTTCGATTTGCACCCTCCTATCCTCAACATGGAAATGTACAATCTTTAACAAAAGATGATCCACCAAAATTAATGGTTGTAAGATGTGCATTGACCATTCAAGAAAATGAGGATTGGCGTAGAACTTCCATCTTTCATACCTACGTCAAGTGTAATGGGAAGAGCTGCAAGATCATTATTGATAGCGGGAGCTGTACCAATGTGGTGTCAGCCAATAACTTGTCTAGACTAGGCTTGATCCCTGTTCCACACCCTAAGCCATACCGCGTCTCTTGGGTGGATTCTACATCCATTCCCGTGACCCAACGGTGCTTGGTCCCAATTAGTATATCCACCTATCAGGACCAGCTATGGTGTGACGTGGTTCCCATGGACGTGGGACATATCATTTTAGGGAGGCCTTGGCTTTATGATATGGATGTTACCAACTTTGGGCGCACAAACATCTGTGCCTTTCAATTCAAAGATAAAAAGATAAAATTACATCCATTACCCCCTAAAAGCAAGGATAACCCTAAAGAAAGTGCTAAACCCAGTACTAGTGTCTCCACTCCTACAACCAAGGGTTTACACATCTTAAGTACAAGCGAGTTCCAGGCTGACTTAAGTGAGAGGACTCATAAGGACTCCAAGGAGGATCCTATTGTTTATGCTGTAGTTCCTACAGATATTGTCACGGAGTCCGCTGCTGATGTTCCACGTGCCGTGGAACCTGTTTTTCGTGAGTTTAGGGATGTCTTTCCCGATGACTTACCGAACGAGCTCCCACCCATGCGTGATATCCAGCATGCAATTGACCTCGTTCCAGGAGCGACCCTACCTAACTTGCCCCATTATCGTTTGAATCCTGCAGAACATGCAGAACTAAAACGACAGGTAGAGGAGCTTCTTGCCAAGGGTTTCCTTAGGGAAAGCTTAAGCCCTTGTGCTGTTCCCGCACTATTGACTCCAAAGAAAGATGAAACGTGGAGGATGTGCGTGGATAGTCGAGCTATCAACAAGATTACCGTTAAGTATCGATTTCCGATACCTCGGTTAGATGATATGCTTGACATGATGGCTGATGCTATTATCTTTTCCAAGATAGATCTTAAGAGTGGCTACTATCAGATTCGTATTCGTCCTGGCGACGAATGGAAGACTGCCTTCAAAACGAAGGATGGGCTATATGAATGGCTTGTCATGCCATTTGGGTTGTCAAACGCACCAAGTACTTTTATGCGGGTCATGACACAAGTGTTGAGGCCATTTATTGGTAAGTTCTTGGTAGTCTACTTTGATGATATTCTTATCTACAGCACTACTACAGAACAACATCTTAAACACTTGTGGCAAGTTTGTAGTACTTTGCGGAAAGAACAACTATACGCAAACCTTAAGAAATGCACATTCATGGCGGATAATTTGGTTTTCTTAGGTTTCGTAATATCTGCTGCGGGCATGGCTGTTGATCCTGAGAAGATTAGAGCTATTGTTGAATGGAAAATTCCATCCAATATTCATGAGGTTCGTAGCTTTCATGGTCTGGCTACATTTTACCGTCGATTCATTAAAGGCTTTAGTACCATCATGGCTCCTATCACAGATTGCATGAAAAAGGGTGAGTTTCGTTGGAGCCCAGCTGCTACTGCCGCTTTTCAGGAGATTAAAGTCAAAATGACAGAGGCCCCTGTCATGCGATTGCCCGATTTTTCTAAAGTTTTTGAAGTGGCTTGTGACGCGTCGGGTGTGGGAATAGGAGGTGTCTTGAGCCAAGAAGGACACCCAGTCGCTTACTTCAGCGAAAAGCTGAATGATGCTAAGCGACGGAAGTATTCCAATTACGAAAGGGAATTATACGCATTAGTGCAAACCCTTAAACATTGGCGACATTATCTTTTGCCGTAAGAATTTGTCCTGTTCTCTGATCATGACGCTTTAAAATACTTAAACTCCCAATCTAAGTTGAAAGGAGAACATGCCAAATGGGTTGAACTTTTGCAAGAATACACTTTCGTGTTAAAACACAAGGCGGGAGTGGATAATAAACCAGCTGATGCGTTAAGTCGCAGGATCCATTTAATTCACTCCATGAATGTCGAAGTCACAGGGTTTGATCGTCTTCGAGATGATTACCCTACTTGTCCTGATTTTGGGGATATGTTTGCTTCACTTTCTGACAATCCTCTAAGAAGCATTGATCGATTTACGTTGAAAGACGGTTATATCTTTAGAGGTAATCAGATCTACATTCCCCGGACTTCCATGAGAGAGTTTTTAATTTGGGAACTCCACGCGGGAGGCGTAGGAGGTCACTTTGGTCGGGATAAGACCATCCTTCTCGTGGAAGATCGTTTTTACTGGCCAAGTCTCAAGCGAGATGTTGCGCACACAATTGCGCGTTGCAGTACTTGCCAATTAGCAAAGCAACGCAAACAGAATACCGGCCTGTATACTCCTTTGCCCGTGCCTCACGCACCGTGGCAAGATCTTAACATGGACTTCGTGCTTGGGCTTCCTAAGACATCCAAGCAGCACGATTCCATCTTTGTCGTTGTGGACCGTTTTTCCAAAATGGCCCATTTTGTTCCATGCTCAAAAACTTCTGACGCTTCGCATATCGCGAAGATCTTCTTCGAGCGTATTGTCAGCCTTCATGGTGTCCCAAAGACCATTGTGTCTGACAGGGATGTGAAGTTCACTAGCTATTTTTGGAAAACACTGTGGAAACTCTTAGGCACTAAATTGGAATTTTCTTCTGCCTATCATCCACAGACTGATGGACAAACTGAGGTAGTGAACAGAAGTTTGGGAAATCTGTTGAGGTGTCTTGTGGGTGAACATGTGCGAACATGGGAATCTGTTTTACCAATAGCTGAATTTGCATACAATAGTTCTGTCAATAGATCCATGGGCATAAGCCCATTTGAAGCTGTTACTGGTTACAAACCTAGAATGCCTATAGATCTCATTCCCATCTCATCCATTCATCGTCCTTCTGAGTCTGCTGATGCATTCATTCAACGCATACATGCATTACATGCTGAAATCAGGAAACAAATTAATTTACATAATGCACAGTACAAATTATCTGCTGATTCACATCGCAGATTCACAGAATTCCAGGTGGGTGATAATGTTATGGTTCGCATAAGGCCTGAGCGATTCCCGCAGGGACTTGCCAAGAAATTACAGGCTCGCAGTATGGGTCCATACAAGATTTTGAACAGGTTGGGTCCTAATGCGTATGTGCTGGACATTCCTTCTGATATGGGTATTAGTTCCACTTTCAACATTGAAGACCTTGTTCCTTTTCATGGCCCCACACCATCCCCCATTGAGCCATCTGGTGTTTATTCACCGTTACCAAATTTTGAGCCAGCATCCTTCTCTCACCTACCCCAGCCGACCCCCCCCTCCTAAAACTAAAGCTCAGTTGAAGGATGTAGTAGAAGACATATTGGATGACCAATTGGTCTCCACCAGACACGGGGGCATTCAAAAATTTCTTGTCAAATGGAAGGATCGACCTCAGCATGACAGCACCTGGATCACAAGGACTGAATTGCAGCACCTTGATCCCGATCTCTTGGAACGCTTTGATAGTTTCATCTCACCAGAGGTGAGATTTTCGCAACCGCGGGCAATGATGGGGACATCTTACCAAATTCCCCAAACCCATACAAAGTTTATCAGAGAAGAAAGCGCAGGGCAGCCGATCAAGCTCTAATTTGGTTGGATGATCAATACTATTGCATTGAACGCGAAGAAAATACAAATCCACCGTTGGATTATCTTTCGGAGGAGATCCGACAGTTGGATTTCGTTTGATCTCATTGGCGGAGTATCGACGGCATCGACGGCCCCATGTGCACAATTACAGTGAAGGCTCCACATAGGGAAGTGGCACATGGATTGGAGAAGTGAAGGGGTCCTTGGGTTTGTTTTGTTTGGAGGGTCCATGGTTTGTTAATGTATTGGGTCCCATGTTTAATTTATTTCTTCTCTTAAGTTATTTGTTTGGTCCCATAGTCTAATTGTTTAATTAGTTTGGTCCCAATTAAGTTTTTATTAGAGTCTGTAGAGGGACCCATTTCGTTTTGTCTATGTAATAAGTAAGGGAGTAAAAGGGGGACCGCCATCATAAGTGAAAAAAAAAAAAAAGAAGAAAAAGAGCATGTGCGCAAGAAGGACTTGCGCACGAATTCCAAGGTGCGCAAGTCCATCTTACGCAAGATCCTAAATTCCCTCCTTTTGTTCTCTTCCTTCCTTTCTTATCTTTCCTTTCTTCTTTTCCTTTTTTAGTTGGAGAATCCTTTAAGTCTAGGGTTAGGTCTTCTCCACCAGCATGATGCATGTAAGAAAAAAAAATTCTGGAATAAGAAAAGAGCTTCTTCTTCTTCTTCTTCTCTACTTGGTTGCAAGCCACCTTCTTGCCAACCACTTCTAACGCCTCCTGTGATTGGAGTTTGGTGAGAGCCCAACAAAGGTATTCTCTATCTCTTCTACTCTTCTCTTCTTGAGCATCTTCTAGCCACTACAAGAGCCCAGATCTGATCTTGAACAACTGAACCACAACAAGCCCTAAGTGTTGGAAGTTCTGCCTTCCATTAAGATCCACTATTAAATCTGGGGAACTATTACTGCGGGATCTGTGATAAGGGTCTAGATCTGTTGTTGACCCACCCCTTGGAGTTGATAGACGGTTTGTACTGATCTAGATCTGAATTTTATACAATTTTCAGATCCAGATCTGAACTTTCTGCACTTTTCTGATTTCAGCACTTCAACTACATTGCAATAGATTAGGTTTGCATCGTCCTGCATCAAAAATCAGGACAGGGATGTAAGTGGTTGACTGCTTACATGTCTATAGAACTCCCTATTGCTAATCCTATATCTATCAAATCTCCTATTTTAAGCTGATTATAACTCTTAACATCCTCTCTTTCATGATTGCATCAAGACATAAAAATTAAATAGGGAAACTAATCTAATTAAATTATATGTTTCTTGATTACATCAAGACAGAGAAAATTAAATGAAAAACTAATTTAATCAGAATAAGCACACTCTAGCTGGTTAATTATGGACCCTCATGTTACAGTTAGCCTTGCATGGGCCTGTCCCTGCATTTCTGGGCCTGTGCAGGTTTGGAATGATTCAGATGGGCCTGGCTGGCCTGGGCAATTCAACTAAGACTGACCGGGATGGCTTGCATACAGCTGGCCCTGGTAGGCTGGGGAGGCCTGGTTGGGCTTTTTGGCCCCATGTTGTACCTGACCATGACTGTTATGCTAAAATTGAGAGTAATTGGGCCAGGTTCGACTTCTAGGATGCATCCTTTTCATTTATAATATATGAAATATATACAATAACATATGTTTGTCCACAATGCCCCCTCTTAGAACTGAAATTCCCTCTGTTTTGTGTTCAAAATCTGAAGTTTCTGTGACATCTTGACTTTCAAAGA
The DNA here is from genome assembly GCA_037013555.1 of Sextonia rubra. Lineage (NCBI taxonomy): Eukaryota > Viridiplantae > Streptophyta > Magnoliopsida > Laurales > Lauraceae > Sextonia > Sextonia rubra. Next base: position 57,795,638 of record JASUAD010000008.1, on the reverse strand, counting down.
TGAAATACTTCACTATAGCAAGCTCTCACACAGCTAAAACTCCATGTACTGCAGATATCTATTCATTCTCCTTTATTTAACTAACCTATATCCTTCCATCCTTAAGTTGAACTGGATGGCATATCGATGGTAAAAGTCATTTATTGATTGTTTAGCTGGGTTAGGTGACTACTCGATCGTCATTATATAATAAAATATTTATAGGCTATGTAAGGCGTTAAAATCAAATTTACACATCAAATGACGTCATTACTGAAACAAAATCAGTGGAAAATATTTTTCATGGACATTTGACCCTCCAAAGACCCTGCAGTTGCAGGATCCTCATGCACTGGGCTACCCTTTTCTTTTATAGCTTCCTAATGTGTGTTGGCCAATTATCAGTCTAACATAGTCATCACCTTAAATCTTGAGCATATTTTGATCTCACTTTGAATATATCAGGGGAGGTTTAGGCAATTCTTTTTTTCTTTGCTGATGGATGATGGAGTATAGAATGAATAAAAATTTAACATCTTTGTCCTTTGGGAGTTTAATATATTTTATCAGTTTTGGAAGTTTTTGTTATTGCTAGTAAAACATGAGCTTGTTTGACAGTCATACATATTTGTAAGTCACATTTTTACTTGTTATGATATGCTTTCATATGTTATTTGTTTTATGTTTATATCTAAGTTATAATATTAAAACTGTTGATATAAAATAAGGGTGAAGCAATGTGATTTTAACTCATGCAACTTATACCAGCAGGGAGCGTGGTCGCATGGAGGATCCAGATGGGACTTTAGCAACTGTTGCCCAGTGCATTGAGCTGCTGTGTTGCAGTTCTTCAACTGTGCAAGAGAAAGAAAACTCCTTAAAGCAGTTGCTTGATATTATTAACACATCAGACAATACTTTCAGTGCGGTTGGATCTCACTCTCAGGCAATTTCAGTGCTTGTGTCTCTTCTTAGGTCCGGACCACTTGGAGTTAAGATGCAGGCTGCCACTGTTTTAGGCTCTCTCTGTAAGGAGAATGAACTGAGGATAAAAGTACTACTTGGGGGTTGCATTCCACCACTGCTTGGCCTCCTCAAGTCCAGCTCAGCAGAAGGACAAACTGCAGCAGCCAAGACTATTTATGCTGTATCTCAAGGTGGATCAAAGGATCATGTTAGATCAAAGATCTTCTCAACTGAAGGAGTTGTTTCTGTTCTTTGGCAGCAGATACAAAATGGGCTAAGAGCTGAAAGCCTAGTTGTCAAGCTACTCACTGGAGCTTTGAGAAACCTCTCTGGTAGCACTGAAGGATTTTGGCCTGCAACGTCAGAAGCAGGAGGAGTGGATATACTTTTGACGTTACTTGCATCAGGAGATTCAAAGACCAAGGAAAATGTCTGCTTTCTTCTTGCACATGTGATGATGGAAGATTCTTCAGTTTGTCCTAGGGTCTTAGCTGCGGATGCCGCTAAACAACTCCTCAAGCTATTGTCACCTGGCAATGAAGCCTCAGTCAGAGCAGAAGCAGCTGGTGCTCTTAAATCTCTTTCTGCACAGTGTAAAGAAGCAAGATGGGAGATAGCTAATTCTAATGGGATTTCTGCATTGATAAATGCTACTGTAGCTCCATCAAAAGAGTTCATGCAAGGTGAGCATGCCCAAGCACTGCAGGATAATGCAATGTGTGCACTGTCAAATATATCTGGTGGGTTGTCATATGTCATCTCAAGCCTTGGTGAAAGTCTTAAATCATGCACTTCCCCTGTGCAAATTACTGATACATTAGGGGCTTTGGCTTCTGCCCTTATGATTTATGATAACAAAGCAGAGGCTATCAGAGCATCAAACCCTCTGATTGTTGAACAGATACTGATTGAGCAGTTTAAGCCACAGTTACCATTTCTTGTGCAGCAACGTACAATTGAAGCCTTAGCCAGCTTATATGGAAACAATTTATTCTCTAAAAAGCTAATAAATTCCAATGCGAAACACTTGCTTGTTGGTTTGATTACCACAGCAACAAATGAGGTTCAGGAAGAGATGATAAGATTTTTGCTCATTCTTTGCAACAACAAAGGTGGTCTGTGGTATGCACTTCAAGGTCGCCAGGGCATTCAACTGTTAATTTCTCTTCTTGGCCTTTCGTCAGAGCAGCAGCAAGAATGTGCGGTTGCATTGCTTTGTCTTTTATGTAATGAGAATGATGAAAGTAAATGGGCTATCACTGCTGCGGGGGGCATACCTCCACTTATTCAAATTTTAGAAACAGGATCTGCTAAAGCAAAGGAAGACTCAGCAAAAATTCTTGGAAACCTATGTGGTCATAGTGAAGATATACGAGCTTGCGTCAAAAGTGCCAATGCCCTTCCTGCTTTATTGTGGTTGTTGAAAAATGGAAGTCAGGATGGAAAAGAGATTGCAGCAACGACATTAAATCATCTAATCCATAGATCTGATACTGGGACTATTAGTCAACTCACTGCATTACTTACCAGTGATCTGCCTGAGTCTAAAGTCTATGTTCTGGATGCACTGACAAGCATGCTTTCCATTTTTTCTGTTAGTGACATATTGAATGAAGGGACTGCTGCCAATGATGCCATTGAAACAATGATAAAAATTTTGAGTTCTACAAAGGAAGAGACTCAGGTTAAGGCAGCCTCAGTTCTTGCAGCACTATTTGCTTGCCGGAAAGACTTGCGAGAAAGCAGCATCGCTGTCAAGGCACTTCTGTCAGTCAAGAAGCTTCTTAATGTGGATTCTGAAAGAATATTGATGGAGTCTTTGTTCTGTCTTGCTTCTATTTTCCTTTCCATTAAAGAAAATCGGGACGTAGCTGCTGTTGCTAGAGATGCATTACCTCAGTTAGTTGCGCTTATTAATTCTTCCGTCATAGGAGTTGCGGAATCGGCAACATGGGCCTTGGCTAATCTTCTTTTGGATGCTGAGATCTCCGTGCAAGCTTTTCCTGAAGAGATTATTTTTCCTGCAACTAGAGTGTTGCGTGATGGCACGCTTGATGGAAGGACCCACGCTGCAGCAACAATTGCTCGCATTCTTCATTCTCACTCAATTGACCATGGACTTTCTAATATTGTAAATTGTGCAGGAACAATGCTTGAGCTAGTTTCTCTTCTGGAGTCTTCTAGGATTGAAGCTACTGCCACAGCAGAAGCGCTTGATGCACTTGCTCTGTTGTCAAGGTTGGAAGGAGCTACTGGGCATGTAGAACCTGCATGGGCAGTCCTTGCTGAGCATCCTCACACAATACTCCCACTAGTTTCATGTCTAGCTTCTGGAACACCCTTTATGCACGACAAAGCGATAGAAATATTGTCTAAGCTTTGCCAAGACCAGTCTGGTGCTCTGGGGAACACTATAGCTAGCAATTCTGGGTGTATATCATCAATAACAGGACGAGTGATTAGCAGTGATAGCATAAAGGTGAAGGTCGGGGGTATTGCACTTCTTATTTGTGCTGTAAATGAGCAACAAGAGAAGGTTATAAAAGCCCTAAATGTTTCAAGCTTTTTCTTGAGTCTCATTCGATCTCTCGTCAATATGAACAATTTGGCACATTCTCATGTGGACCATGATATCAAGGACATACGTGTTTCCAGGCATCCTATAGGGCAAACGAAAGATGATAAGACCAAATGTAGCACACCTGTGATCTTGGGTGACACTGTATCAATGTGGCTACTTTCTATACTTGCATGTCATGATGACAAAAGCAAAACTGCAATTGTGGAGGCTGAAGCTGTTGAAGTTCTCACAGAAAAAACTGCTAAATATATGTCGCAAGCTGCTAAGGTATTTTGCATGATTTCTATAATAAGCTTTCTTGTTGCTGTAGAAGGGAGCTATTTTAACTGATGAATGGCGTTATTATGAGCATTTGCACATCTGTCTTTAGTGACATTATTGTTATTACCTCTTCTTGTGGTTTTAAACTTGTGGTGAAGTAGGTGTAAATAATTCGTCACTTACATGCATACAAATAATGCAGGATGATTTTGACAAAGGTGGCAGTTCATGGGTCTATGCATTGCTTCTCACCGTTCTGTTTCAAGATAGAGATATCACTCGATCACGTTCGACCATTCAATCTATTCCTGTACTTGCAGACTTGTTGAAGTCAAGGGAGTCAGCAGATAGATATTTTGCAGCACAAGCACTGGCCTGTCTTGCCTGTAATGGTAGCAGAGGGACTCTTCTGGCTATTGCCAATTCTGGGGCGGCCAATGAGCTTATATCCATGCTTGGCTGTTCAGAAGCTGATATATCTGTTCTTCTGAAACTGTCAGAGGAGTTTGGTTTGGTGTGCAATCCAGAGCTAGTAACTCTGGAAAGATTATTCAAAGTTGATGACATTAGAGTAGGTGCAACTTCTCGGAAAGCAATACCTGCTCTTGTTGAGTTGCTCAAACCAATTCCAGACCGTCCCGGTGCACCTTCTTTTGCACTTGGGCTCCTGACCCAGCTTGCAAAGGATAGCCCCTCGAACACGCTTGTACTGGTAGAAGCTGGATCTTTGGAAGCATTGACCAAGTATCTTTCCCTTGGTCCACACGATGCTACGGAAGAAGCAGCGGCAAACTTGTTGGGGATTCTGTTTACCTATGCTGAAATTCGTCAACATGAATCTGCTTATGGTGCTGTTAATCAGCTTGTGGCAGTTCTACATTTGGGTGGCAGGAATTCTAGGTATAGTGCAGCTAAAGCATTGGAGTTCTTATTTTCCTCAGACCATATTAGGAATGAAGAAATAGCTTGGCAAGCCATTCAACCTCTTGTCGAGGTCCTTAATACTGGTTTCGAGAAGGAGCAACATGCTGCAATTGCTGCTCTTACTAGGTTGTTGTGTGGAAACCCATCAAGAATCCTTGCTGTTGCAGATGCTGAAATGAATGTAGTGGATGTCCTCAGTCAAATTCTTTCCTCAAACTGTTCAATGGAGCTGAAAGGAGATGCTGCCGAGTTGTGCTGCATACTGTTTGAAAACATGAAAATCAGGTCTTCAATTGCTACAATTCAATGTGTGGAGCCTCTTGTGTCATTACTTCTAGCTGCATTCTGCCCAGCTCAGTATTCAGTGGTATGTGCATTGCATAAACTATTGGATGATGAGCATTTAGCAGAACTAGTTGCTGCACATGGTGCTGTCATGCCTCTTGCCAGTCTTTTGTTTGGTAAAAATTATGCACTTCATGAGTCTGTTTCTAGAGCTCTAGTTAAGTTGGGAAAAGGAAGACCTGCTTGTAAGATGGATATGATAAAAGTGGGAACCATTGAGAGAATACTTGACATTCTCCATGCTGCACCTAATTTTCTTTGTGCTGCTTTTGCTGAGCTGCTAATGATATTGACCAACAATACCACCATCGCAAAGAGTTCATCAGCAGCAAAGCTGGTGGATCCCCTGTTCTTGTTGCTAGCTAGACCTGAGTTTTGTTATGATGGACAGCACAGTGTTTTACAAGTACTTGTTAATATTTTGGAGCATCCTCAATGTCGTGCTGAACATAGCCTAACACCCTATCAGGCTATTGAGCCACTTATCTACATTTTAGATTCACCAAATCAGGCAGTGCAACAGCTAGCATCTGAACTTCTTTCCCATCTACTAATGGAAGAATATCTACAGAAGGATATGATAACACAGAAAGTAATCCGTCCCCTAGTTCAGATTCTTCGGTCGGGCATATACATTATGCAACAGGGAGCTATAAAAGCACTTGTTAGCACTGCATTAACTTGGCCAAATTTGATTGTGAAAGAGCATGGTGTTGGGGAGCTATCAAAAATAATATTGCAACCTGATTCTTCATTGCCTCATGCCTTGTGGGAATCTGCTGCATGTGTTTTATCTAGTATTTTGCAGTTTAGCTCTGAGTTTTATTTGGAGGTACCAATTGTAGTTTTGGTTCGGTTACTTCATTCAGCCATGGAAATTACAGTTGTTGGTGCACTAAATGCTCTACTTGTGTTGGAAAGAGATGATGCAACCAGTGCAGAGGCGATGGTTGAATGCGGTGCAATAGAGGCACTTTTGGAACTTCTCATGTCTCACCGGTGTGAGGAGTCTGCAGCAAGACTGATGGAAGCATTGCTGAACAATGTGAAGATTAGAGAAACAAAAGCTGCTAAGTCAGCAATTTTGCCAATGTCCCAGTACCTTCTGGATCCACACACCCAAGCTCAGCAGGCAAGGTTGTTAACAGCTCTTGCCCTTGGCGATTTATTCCAGAATGAGGCACTTGCTCGGTCTACTGATGCCGTTTCAGCTTGTCGAGCCCTTGTAAATCTGCTTGAGGATCAGCTAAAAGAAGAAATGAAACTAGTTGTCATTTGTGCCTTGCAAAACCTTGTCATGTATAGCTGGTCAAATAAAAGAGCAGTTGCAGAAGCTGGTGGAGTTCAAGTGGTACTGGACCTTGTCAGTTCTGGTGACTCTGATACATCGGTTCAGGCAGCAATTTTAGTAAAACTTATCTTCTCTAACCATACTCTTCAAGAATATGCTTCTAGCGAAACAGTGAGAGCTATATGTGGTATGTGTTCCTTGACTATTTGATATTGAGTTTAACAATTAAAAATATATCTTTGAATTGAATAACAGAATAACTACATACTTTTAACACCATTAAACTTCTAAGGGTTGAAACCTTAACTATGAAGGTCCGACAGGGCCGCTGTTTTGACGAACCTAAGAAACTCATTCTGATCATAAAAAACATGCATGTTAATTGAGAGAGCACTTGAAAAATGGGTGTAGGAGGGTGGTGGGGGGTAGTGAGTGTGAGGCAGTTGGATTGAACATAGGTGGGCTCGGTGAGTTGGTCCAGATGTATCCTGTATGAAGGCTGTCCTCTTGAAAATATGCGGAGTAAACCATCTCATTCTTTCTTAATAGTCCTAACTCTCTTATGAGTAACAATACAAGACTTTACATGGTTAAGTATATGGTTCATTAATTGGTTTCATTGATCATAGCATCAATCCAAAATTGCATGTGTTCATCATGACTTGCTTATGCCAACCTGTGCTTCATCACATTTAACTGGAAGACTCAACCAGATGAATGGTTAGATACTTTTTTGGGAGAGAATTTGCAACAAGCCCAGAACTCAAACCACCAGGTTTTGACAGTTGAAGCTGGACATAACTCTCTCAGGGTTATAGCCTTATAGAAGAAACAATGCTTAGCTCATTGGGTATATAAGTGCTAGTAATGAAATAGTTGAACTCTGTTATTATTCAGTTGCATTTGAGTATTAACTTGTTTCTGTTGGAAACTCTTGGGTTGGAAGGCGCTTTGGTTTAATATATTTGGCTATGATTATTGCATCGTAGTTCTTTTCCTACATGCATTATCTTCTTACTGTGTCTAATTTATCTATTTGTGTTTATAAAAGCTGTTATTGAAAAGGATTTATGGGCCACTGGAACTGTGAATGAGGAGTACTTGAGAGCCTTAAATACATTGTTTAGTAGCTTCCCTCGTTTGAGAACAACAGAGCCGGCCACACTCATTATTCCACATCTGATCAAGTCCTTAAAAGCTGGTAGTGAGGCAACTCAAGGATCAGCATTGGATTCACTTTACTTCCTAAGGCAGACATGGCCAGGATGCCCACTTGAAGTCTATAAAGTTCAGTCCGTCGCGGCTGCAGAGGCAATTCCTTCACTGCAACACATAATTCAATCTGGCCCATCGAGGTTTCAGGAGAAGGCAGAACACCTTTTGCATTGTTTACCAGGGACTTTAAAGGTTATTATAAAGCGTGGCAACAACTTGAAGCAATCTGTTGGAAATCCCAATGCATATTGTAAGCTCAAGCTTGCCAACTCTCAACCAAGGCAAACTAAGGTAAGTCTAAGGTAAAAGCATATAATCTTAGAAAGTACTTTCCAACATAGTTGGGACTCAAGAACTGTAGTTAAGTATCATGTTCGAAATATTTAGGTGGAGCTGAGAAATTGCTGAAGATTGATGACCATTTTGGCGGTCATGCCTATTATCCAGCTTGACTCCTCTTCATAGCAGGTTCAAAGGTTTCAGTTCATATAACTATAAACTGTATAATGGTTTCTCACATTAAGATAAAATAATGTTTCCAGGTAACCTATACTGGCCTTTCGTCGCGAATGCTCTTGAGTGATGATCTTAAACAAAATATGGGCAACATTATAAAAAATAAAAAAAAGACTTGAAAACCATCATATAGTTCGTGAATTATGAACTTGCATTGGTAAAAACTAATGTATTTTTGCATTTTTTTAGCTTTAATTAGAACTTCACATTATGATTCCAAAGTCTTTAATCATTTATCAACCGAGGAGATAATTTTCATTTGCTCATAATTATACTAGTAATGTAACTTTTTCATCAGGTTCTGTCGACTGGATCTACCCCTGAATGGAACGAAAGCTTTGCATGGTCATTTGACAGCCCTCCTAAAGGCCAGAAACTTCACATCTCATGCAAGAATAAGAACAAAATGGGGAAGGTAGGACATTTTTCATGCAACTTATTTCACAATTTTGTTTCCTAGAGATATGACCCAAGTTGATTTTTTTTTTCATACAATAACAGAGCTCGTTCGGTAAAGTAACAATTCAAATAAACCAAGTCGTTATGTTGGGAGCAGTTTCTGGAGAGTACCCTCTGCTGCCCGTGAGCAAAAGTGGCCCCCCTAGGAACCTGGAGATTGAATTCCATTGGTCAAACAAATAACAGCTGCATGATTTTGTAATCAGTCTTACAGATGATGTACACATCCGTTTTTCCCACATGTATTTATTTATATATATGTATCTGTATAGAGAGAGAGAGAGAGAGAGAGAGAGAGAGAGTTTGTATAGTCCGCAGAGGAGCTTTTGGCCTCTACAGTTTTTACACAATATGCTGTCTTCGTTTTTCCCTTGTTTGTTTTGATCTATGCTTTATTTTGAGACTAAGTATAGTCAGCAGAGGAGCTTTTGGCCTCTACAGTTTTTACACAATATGCTGTCTTCGTTCTTACCATGTTTGCTTTGTTTGCGTTGAACTATGCTTTATTTTGAGACTTTGTATAGTCACCAAAGGAGCTTTTGGCCTCTACAGTTTTTACACAATATGCTGTCTTCGTTTTTACCTGGTTTGTTTTTAACTACGCTTTATTTTAGTTTTTGTTTTTCTGAACTATGTTTTTATTTCTGCTACATTTGGGACTCAAAACTGTGTGCTCAACCACACGCTCAAGTTCCTAATCAACTAAGCTATAACTGGGGACAAATATGCTCAACTTTGGGAGTGGTTATTTGTATGTTTTCCTAATGAGAATTTCAAATGTTGGGACTCTGTGACAGCAATTAATTAGCAAAATCCATCAAACATCAGCAAATGTTCTAACCTTACTTTGTTGCACACAGACACTGATGGCTGCAGAACTTCATCTCCTCTAAGTAGGACTTGAACTAAGCCACAATCAAGCAATTTCTCTTGGTAATTGATGTCAGTTTAGAGAAGAATTAAAAAAAAAAAAGACACATCTTGATAAAGCCACCTGCATGGAGTGCTCAGTTTTGCTGATTGGGACTTGCTAACTGAAAAAACAAAAAGCATTTGAATCTTTTCACCAACTCACTTCCAGATTTTATTGTGGTGGGCGATCAAGTTCCTTGAAGAGCCTCTTCCACAAAATAAATGTCACAGACTTCAACAATACTCAAAGGATGGAATGGACATGGCCTAGTGGAGACACCTTTTGATATCAAATTTCATGGATATTGTCTTAAGACTTCTAGGTTGTGCCTATGTTGTAACTGATACTTTTGATGAACCAATTCTTCACTAGCAATGCATGATTCATCACCATTTCAGGGAGAAAGAACAAAAAAACGGATTCCCATGTGATGGTGTTTGAGAACCTCCAAACTTCAAGGGATCAAGGTTCCAATTAAATTTCTAGAGCGCAGTTTAATTAATTATGCGGAAAAATAGAAAATAAAAACTGTAAATCAATCAACCATACAAAGAAAAAGAGAGACAATTTTTATGTGGAAACCCAATACGTCTAAAAACCATGAGACCTATCACCTGGTCCAACAAAAACCAAGCACCAAAACTAAATAGTTACAAGATATTCACAGACCTTTCCCACTTTACCATAACCAAAAAACTATAATACTCTCACTTGCCGATGACCATGCCTTTCATCGTTCCTTATGTTCCTCATGCTTGAAAAAATACACCTTAAATCATAAGGTGAATGAATCTTCTACAAAAGTAGAAGCACCAATCTCTAGACGCTTAGAGCTTCAACACAAGCTCTCAATAAATGCTCTAGAGAAGGGTAATCTCCAATATGGTTTCTAGGTCTAGAACAAAGAGATTGGTACCCAGGGTTGAAAGAGAAACCTTTTAAATAGCCCAATATTTATGGGAAAGACTTAGAGTTGCAATATAACTCAATCAGTAAAGTCTCACTTGAAACAAGAAAGAACCCGTGCAAGCATGGGTGGAACTAGGTGGCGCAGTAGGGGCTATGGCCCTCCCTTTATGGTAGAGTTTTCTTTTAATTATATCATTTGCTAGTGGATTTTTCTTTTGAATATATCATTTGGCCCCTCCCGTAATGGCAATTATTATATGATGGCCCATTCTTTTAATGGCAATTTTAATATGATGGCCCCTCCAATATTATCATTTATCAAATTAGATATTAGGAATATAATATGGATTTCAAAAAAAAAAACAACTAATAGCTGATTTTAGGAGAAAAAAATCTAATAAAAGAAGAAATGGAAGGAAAAGAATGAAAGATGGAAGAAAATTAAATAAAAGAAGGGATTGGGGGTATTTTAGATATTATTTACCCAAAGCTACTACTGTCATTGCCGCCACATACCTTAATTTGAGACCGAGATAGTTTCATCGGAAAGAGACAGAGAGGATGGATTGTTGGGGACTGGAGGCTATGAAGGAGTTTGAAGTTGTTCTTACATCATCACAAGAACTAGAAAGGAAGGTTGACAAAAGCAACAATTCTTTCACTTTATATATTTATAATTATAAATGCACTAATTTTCTATACATCATTTTTTTTATTTTTTAGTCTTGAAGCTCATAGTTGAAATATAAAACATTCATAATCACTTCCTATTTATGTTCTATTAGTTTAAAAAATTTTAAACTCTACATCCACCGAAGATACAGACAATTTTTTATTTTTGATTGTATAATTTTGACTATAATTATCATATTAAATCCGATTGGAAAAAATTCATTTTAAAAGACAAAAGGTTGTGGAACCATATATTTTGAATAGTTTGGATTTCACATATAGGTCGTTGCCATTTATTACCTTTTATTTCTTACATAAAAGCGAGTATAAAAAGAGAGAAGAAAAATCAAGAACCCACTTTAAGAATGGGTTTCTTTTGCTTTATGCGACAAAATAGAAGATGAATTTCTTTTCTATTATTTGATTATATATATTGAAAAAGAATTTGCAAAAAAATCAATTTTGAAATAATAATAGCTGATTTCAACTTAATAAAAAACTGCAGAGCACAACTTCAATAATTTTTATCATGTATTTTATTATTAAATTTTATACCAGAATTTCTTTTTTACTTTGGCTCTGCTAATAAAATATTCCTTGTTCCACCCTTATGTGCAAGTTAATTTAAGAAAACACGTGTTTCGTTTAAACAAAGTAGGCTTGGTTTGAAGTTGGAAGTAGTTGTACAAGTTGGTTCGATCAAAATTTTTCTAGTTCGAATCAACTGACTTTCTGCAAGCTTTTTGAAACCATAACTTAGGTGTTTTAGCTCCAATTGACCCAATTTTGGAACCAACGGTTATCTACTCGACAAGATCTTTCCAAGGATAGGTAGATTGCCCCCAGTCCGATGTACGATTTGAAAGATATGACCATTTTTCTCCAAACCACTTTATTTAAACAACCCGATAAAGCATGCAATAGTCCAATCTAAATATAAAATTGAAACTTAATTGGACCCTGAGTTTTATTCAACCCATGAATCAACCAATACTCAAAATCCTAACACGATGGATAGTAGGAAATCATTGGTCCCACCATTTAGAGGGATTTGTGTGGGCCCAGCGAACACATCTATGGGCCCCATCATTTTAAGCAAGGAGAAATGATCTGCAATCGTGTTGATTATGATAACCATGTCTCTCCATCTACAAACTTTGCGACATTTAACTTAAAATTAAGTGACATGTACCATACTGCCATTTACATTTATAAATTGTCTAGTCATACTTTTTGCTAACATAATCATTCCAAAAGTTTATATTACTTTGACTAGGGTAAAACTGGAGCCTATTTCTAGGTATGATGTGAGATTTCTTGTAATTCAAGATTCAGAATGTTTTGTTTTTTAAAGCTTGGCCTTCATGAGATTCAAAGTAAGAAGTTTTAATGAGAATTTTAAAGGATTTGAACTTCCCATTCTAACTTAAATAAATAAATATAAAATTTTAAAATTGTTTGTTTGCACGACAGTTGAATACAATGGATTCATTGTCAAATTTGCTCTGGCCGAAAGTTATTAAAGAAAAGAGGGGCCAAGGGTGTAACGGAGATGTGTGGATTGACCTTGACCTGTTCTCAGAATTTAAATTATTAAGGTAGTGGCTAGATATTCATTCTGTTGTGCGCGTGTGTGCAAAGGCAACAAGATCAACAATCACCACACAAGAAGACAAGAAGATTTATGTGGTTCGGCAAAGATGCATATGTCCACGGGAAACCAATTTTCACTAGGTTCTCCTCCAATCTGTGAAACCACAGCCTTGGAATCTCAACCACTCTCAGCCTCTCTGACTGACTATACAGGGTTACAGATTACATCATATATATAACCATTACATCCTTATCCCCCAAGAACTCTATCTTAAGAAAAAGGAAAGTCCTAACCCATTAGAAAACTACTGTTTGACAAAATAGGAAATTCCTAATGTCATTAGGGAAATCACCCTAGATACTGAACCCACTAATGGTCTGGACCCACATGGCCAACAATCTCCCCCTCCAGACCATGAGGAAGATGCCCTGAACCCCTTACTGGGAGTGCAACCCTGCCAACTCGGAACACAGCTCCAGCTTTCCCTTAGACACAACCTTGGTCATCATGTCCGAGGGATTCTTGTTTGAATGAATCTTTTCCAGCTTCATGAAGTTCTTCTCGATCACCTCACGAATCCAATGGTACTTGATGTCAACGTGCTTCATGCGACCATGATATGTAGCATTCTCACTGAAATCCATAGCACATTGACTATCACAGTAAACTACATATTCTTCTTGCTTCAAACCTAGTTCTTGAAGGAATCTTTTCAACCAAAGCATCTCTCTCCCTGCTTCATTAGCAGCTATGTATTCCGCTTCAGTTGTAGACTGTGCTGTACACTTCTGTAACTTCGATTGCCAAGAGATAGCTCCCCCTACGAAAGTAAACAAATAACCAGAAGTCTACAACCGACGATCAAGATCACTTGCAAAATCAGCATCAGTATAACCTTCCATGACTGGTTTTGAACCTCCGAAACATAAGCACACCTTGGAAGTACCTCTCAAATACCTAAAGATCCACTTCACTGCTTCCCAATGCTCTTTTCCAGGGTTTGCAAGAAATCTACTCACTAAACTCACAGCATGAGCAATGTCTGGCCGTGTACAAACCATGGCATACATGAGACTCCCGACGGCAGAGGAGTAAGGAACACATGCCATCCGTTCCTTTTCATCATCTGTAGTAGGACACAAGCGCTTGCTTAGTTTGAAGTGACTGGCTAGAGGTATGCTAACTGGCTTAGCATTCTTCATGTTGAACCGTTCGAGAACTCGTTCAACATATTTCTCCTATGACAACCACAGCTGCTTAGAACTCTTATCACGACGTATTTGCATGCCCAATATCGTTCGTGCGGGACCCAAGTCTTTCATGTCAAACGACTTTGACATCTCCTCTTTCAACTTGCCAATCAACTTGCTATCCTGTCCAACTATCAGTATATCATCTACATATAAAAGAAGGATGATGAACCGACCATCGATAAATCGACGAACATAGACACAATGATCTGCAGCTGTCCTCCGGTACCCATGACTCAACATGAATGAATCAAACTTCTTGTACCACTGTCTCGGTGCTTGCTTCAACCCATAGAGACTCTTCTTCAACTTGCAAACCATCTGTTCTTTTCCTTCTACCTCAAACCCCACTAGCTGAGTCATGTAGATCTCTTCTTTCAAGTCACCATGAAGAAATGCGGTCTTCACGTCCATCTGTTCAAGCTCAAGGTCCATGCTGGCGACTAGACCCAAAACGATTCTAACAGAAGTCATTTTCACAACCGAAGAGAAAACATCACTGAAGTCGATACCCTTCGTCTGTGCGAAGCCTTTTACCACTAACCGTGCTTTGTGCTTCACCAATTTTCCATTCTCATCCTTTTTCAGCTTGAACACCCATTTGTTTTTCAGAACATTCCTATCTTTAGGAAGTTGCACCAGCTCATATGTCTTGTTCTTCTTCAAAGAACTCATCTCATCCTGCATAGCTTTCATCCACTCATCTTTATCAGCATGAGTCATTGCTTCTCGGAAGCTAGCTTGCTCTCCCTCATCAGTAAGCAAAACATATTCGGATGCAGGATACCTAGTTGATAGTTGACGCTCCCGTGTAGACCTCCTAACTTGAGGTTCCGTGGTTTCAGTTCGAGGAAACTGCTCTCCCTGCTCAACAACCTCATCATCTGGCAACCCCTGTGCCTCATCACGATCCGGATTGTTTTTTCCACCTTCTCCACCTGTAGTCTGCACTGGAGAAGGAGTCGGTGTGAGATCAACCACTCCATCAACTATCTCAGAAGACTTATCAATCTTCTCAACATCTCCAAAAACTGGTCTTCATGGAAAACCACATCCCTACTTCTGATAAGTTTCATCTTCTCTGGATCCCATAATCTGTAGCCAAACTCATCTCCACCATAGCCAAGAAAGATGCAACTCACTGCCTTATTGTCCAACTTGGAACGCTGCTCCTTTGGTACATGTACAAATGCTTTACACCCAAACACCTTCAAATGTGAATAGGAAACATTTTTACCTGTCCATCTTCTCTCTGGAAGATCATAATTCAAAGGAACTGAGAAAGATCTGTTAATTAGATAAACGGCAGTCAGAACGGCTTCACCCCAGAATGACTTAGGCAACCGTGCTAATCTTATCATGCATCTCATTTTCTCAAGAATAGTGCGGTTCATTCTCTCTGCCACACCATTATGCTATGGAGTACTAGGAACTGTCTTTTCATGTCGAATGCCATGCTTCAAGCAATAGCTTCTGAATTGGTTGGATGTGTACTCTCCTCCATTATCTGAACAGAGACACTTTAAGAGTTTACCTGTTTCTCTTTCAACCTTGACATGAAACTGTTGAAACATCTGGAATACTTGATTCTTTGATTTCAACGGATAAACCCAGACTTTCTTGGATGCATCATCGATGAACGTGACAAAGAACTTATTGCCACCCAATGATTCTACCTTTATGGGACCACAAACATCAGAATATACCAAATCCAACACATGTGATTTCAATTTTGATATCAAAGAGAAAGCAACCCTATACAGTTTACCATATAAACAATAATCACAAGGGTCAAGGGACATACCTTTGGAGCAAGGAATTAAATCCTTCTTTGCCAACATCTGCAAGCCTTTCTCACTTATATGACCTAACCTCTTAGGCAACAGATTTAGAGAGGAATTGTTTTGTACTGCATTCAATGCATCTTTGCACAGCTTTACTTGTGTTTTATAAAGAGCATTACCTGTTGTTCCTCTCGCAATAACAAGAGACCCTTTTAATGAGCTTCCATCTGCCATTTCCGAAGTAATTCTCATAACCTGCACGATCCAATGTAGTCCCGGAAATCAGATTCAACTGCAGATCAGGAACATGTCGCACATCTTTCAGCGTCATTGTGCAACCAATATCGGTTTTAATGCAGACATCACCGATACCAACAATCTCTGAATGACTCGTGTTGCCCATCTTCACAGTATCAAAGTCACCTGCTTTGTACGTCGTGAACATCTCCCTGCAGGGAGTAGCATGGTAGGATGCTGCTGTATCAACAATCCACTCAACCTGACCATCTGCAATACTCAAACACTTATCATCATCGCCGGCGAGTACCACTACTTCCAGTTCCAAAGTAGCTGTAGTGTTATCACTGTCATTCTTCTTCTCATTATTGGGTCCTTTCTGTTCCTTCATGGCAAAACAATTTTTCCTGATGTGGCCCATCTTGCCACAGAAAAAGCATTTCACTGACTTTTTCTTGCTCTGTGATTCACTGCTAGACTTGGCTTGTGATTCACCTTTAGATTTGCCACGACCCCCCTTTGAACTTTTACTCTTACTCCTCCCCCTGTTCTCAGTAACAAAGGCCTATGCATTATCTGTCCTTGCAGATTTCCGTCTAGTTTCTTCATTCTATAGACTACTGGTAACCTGACTCATAGATAACACACCATCTGGAGTAGAATTGCTCAAAGAAACAACCAATGTCTCCCATGAATCTGGCAAAGAACTCAAAAGCAACAAAGCTTGCATCTCATCATCAAGGATCATCTTCATAGTGGCTAATTGATTTACCACACTTTGGAACTCATTGATGTGATCTTCGATCTGACCACCATCCTTGAATTTCATGTTCACAAGCTTTCTGATCAAGAAGGTTTTGTTCACTGTAGTCTTTTTATCATACATTGCTGTCACAACCCGAGCCCAGAGATCGGGGGTTAGCGAAAAGCTAAATCGGTGACACACGTACTCCCGTGCACGTGCACCCAAACCCAGTCCAGATGCACGCCCACAAGGGATCTAACACGTGCGAACTAAGCGTACGCGGAAGCTGTACATATCATAGCAAGCAACAAAGAAAATAGCGGAAGCCAAAGCAATTACGAAACGGAAACGACAAAGACAAATACACTGATATAAAACCGAATACACACCAAAATCCATATATACAAAATACACAGAATACAAGTCCAAAGTCCAAATACAATCTCTCAAAATCCCAAAAGAAAAGCCACTGGCAGCATGCATGAACGCACTCGGCAGAGGTGATCAGGCCCACTCTGCCAGACCGGAGGGTGCATCTACACTCGGCCCTGCAGCCTCCTCGACCGCCGGGGAGCTGGGCAAGGTATCTGCGCCTGCAACACCACAGACAACACTATTGAATACAACGATCCAGCAATTACAAGTAACAGGGATGAAACACGCATAGTATCAAAGTGAATAAGTACAGAATAGTAATCTCAGAGTTTCATATTAGAAAGCTACGCCAATCGTGCATAGAAGTAAAGCATGATATTGAATCAAACATAGAAATACTGACTAAGTGGCTACTACATTAACCATGTTCTCTCCGATAGAGAGCAGAGCAAAGCAGAGCAGAGGAGAACACCACTGACCGGGCCAGGGTACAAGTGGGTCTCAGTTTCCTGGGTTCCGGGGTCCCAAGACAAAGCGACACTGCAGTGATACAGAGATACAGAGATCTAAGCCAGAGGTAACCCCGTCGGGCATCCTAGGGCTGAGGCTGAGTAGAGCCAGACTAATACCAATCAAATCAAAGCTAAAAGAAGGGAGATTATCTGCTTTGGGCTCACCGATGACAAAGACCGGATCTTATCCTCACGTATTAACCTATGGGCAGAGCCACCAGGGAATACCCAAAATATACAAAGCCAGAAATGTACAAAGCATAGCCAAAATACAGAGTAGAACATAGATTAAGTCAAAGCACAGCATAAATCAAAGCATAGTGCAGATCGAAGAATGAACCGATATACAGGACGAAAGCAAAAATGACTGCGGAATGCGTAAACATAGATTAACAGAACAGAGGGCAAAACCATAATCAATATGCAATGCATCTCAGATTAATACTGAGTCAAGGTTCGTTACAAGCCAGTCCTAATCTAATTGTTCACTGTCACTAACCGTGCATGTTGATGTAGTTTTAAGTTAGTCAATGCACCGTTGCTGTCACGCCCCAATCCCGGGAATTTGGGGATTTGAGTGGGCCCCCGGGGCGTGGATACGTAATCCCGTAGAAATCCGTGCCCTGAAGAATTTTGCACGAATTCCTACAAGGGAGATTCCACAGGAACGTGTGAGGTAAGCTGACACACGTACAACATAAACTATCATAATCGAGAACCTGTGAAATACTCAATAATCATCAAGAGCACATAAAGTTCATAATCTATTAAAGCATAATTACATACAATAGTGTTATAGTTCTTAAAAATACGTTCCCAAAATCAGTCCTTAAGGTGATACACAAGTCTTCAACATAATATTCCCCGAAGAGACGCTCCCCGTAGGATGGCTAGTAGTAAACGTCGCCATCCATCCATTCACCTACACCCCGAGGTACCGTTGGGGTATCTTTCGGGGCCGCGTCAGTATTCGTGTCGGGAGCGGGTGCTGAATCTGCAATACCGAGGGTAACACTGTTAACACGACGGTTAAGCAAGTACTAAGCATAGGAATTAATATAACAAAATACATTAGCAAGAACAATCACTAAACATGATGCATGAGTGAAACTTAGTGTTATACATACTGATTGGCAACCACGATGCTCTATTCTCCCAAAGGGAGCATACATAACGTATGGGTCGCTAGGGGATCAAGCTAGCTTCCCTAGGAGCGTCGACAACTCCTACGTAAACCTACTGCAGTGGTGACATATAATACCCAAAGGGCAGAAGCCAAGTGGTGCCGACTCGGAGTCAATCATACAAATCATAACATATATAAGGAATAGATAACCATGAAACAACGAAAACGAAGCACATGCAGGTAGGCTACAAGGCCCGAACCTCAGCTACACCCTTGGCTAGCAAGCACACACTCAATAGAAGCTCTGGCTTGTCAGACACGCACTCATTAGAAGCTCAGGTCTGAATTGCCTCGGGGTTTGTTAGAGGAAGTGAATGTGATAATAGTCATGTCAAAGGTAGTGTTATGTATCAATATGACATGATTGCATTTAGATGAAGCAGTCTCCTGATTCCCAATGACATTCAGCACGATGTACACATGAGATGTTCGGTGTCGTTGTGTTACCGTGTCTGGGTATTACATTGTGTGCATATGGAACACCCCTCTCTTGCCAACATCCATGACTTGCCATTGGGAAATCCTTCATTCATTCCAATGTGTAATTACCAATGGCCAATGTGGAGGTATAAAAGGTACCATGACTAAAGCCCTACAATCATTAAGGTTCCTAACATCTTACATTCACTGGTTCTTACGGCTTAGCCGTGTACAGGGCTACGGCTTAGCCGAGAGGGGGTCACAGTTCATCCGGATTTTCGGTGTGGTTACGGTTCAACCGTATATTGGCCTACGGCTTAGCCGAGCTAAGCCTACGGCTAGGTCACGGGGAGGTTACGGCTTAGCCGTAGGGTATTTCACGGTGCAGCCGTATGCAAGCCGTAGAAGGAACTGGGTTCTGTGATCTCTCTGGAAAGTTCGCCGTAGAAAGACCTACGGCTTGGCTACGGGCTGGATACGGCTTAGCCGTAGTGGATTTCACGGCGTAGCCGTAAGTGAGCCGTAGTATAAAACCTCATTTTACTGCTCTCTGGACATTGAGCCGTAAGAGCTCACGGCTTAGCCGTAGCTTCGCCGTAAGCTTCAGAAAATCTACATACAGTTCTGTAGCTCAATTTTCGGTACGGGATCACTACAGAACTCACTTATAAGGGAAATGCTGAAGCTCAACTGAAGTTTTCTGGAGAGTATTCCATACTCACACACCTTCTATTCCCATCTCCATCATTCCTACTTGATTCATTCATACATATTAAGGAGGAAGAAATAGCAATGAAAACAACTAACTTAACATGCAATGACAATCCCACATGCAATGAATATAAGCTTAAGTACTTGCCTCTCCTAACAACACTAACCCTCTCCCACTGTAGATTGCCGTGAGGTTGGAAGAAACCTTCAAATCTGAAATGGGTTCTTCAACTTAGAGAGGGAAGAATGCCCAAAAGAGTAAGGAGAGGATGAGTGGAGACCACTCCCTACACATGCACACTCCCACAATCCCCAAGCACTCCAATGCAAGTAGAAGGAAGAAGGAACCCAGGAGAACAGGACTCCAACCGATCGAACGAGAGAGGAAGGAGAAGAACAGTGGAATTCCCTTTTTAAACACAATTTTTCCTGAAGTTACATGCAAGCCCACTTGTTTCCGGAAATTTCAGTTTAGTCCGGAATGACCTCAATTGGCTTAAGATGAGTCCGGATCAGCTCGGGCTCAACACAAAAGATGATCTACGCGATGAATTACACGTAAGGAGATGACGTAAGGAGATGGACGGGATAACCTAGAGGCATAAGGAAAATTTACTAAAAAGCCCTTAGCTATTTAAGCGGGGTCCAAACCTAATAATTCACACTAAATTGGGCCTCAACAAGTCTTAATCAATAGGAAACGGGATTAATTAACGTAATTAGGATTAGTGAGGGTTCGGGTCCTTACATCCTCCCCCACTTAAGATCATTCGGTCCTCCGAATGCACGTACCTTAGGTAGTAGCTCTGGATATTTCGCCCGGATTTGATCTTCAAGTTCCCAAGTGGCCTCTTCCTGTCCATGGTGATTCCATAACACCTTGACCCATCTGATCGTTCGTGTACGCAGCACCTGTTCCTTAGTGTCAACGATACGAAGGGGTCTTTCTTCGTAGCTCACATTAGGCCGTACCTGTACATCATCCAACTCAAGAACATGTGACGGATCTGGGAGGTATTTCCGGAGCATTGATACATGGAACACATTATGAACTCCTGCAAGCGAGGGTGGCAACTCCAACCGATAAGCTAAGTCTCCCACTCTACTCTGTATCTCAAAAGGCCCTACGAACCGAGGAGCAAGCTTACCCTTCTGGCCAAACCTGATAGTACCCTTCATTGGGGAAACTTTTAGGAAAACTCTGTCCCCCACTTGGAACTCAAGGGGCCGGCGGCGGTTATCTGCATAACTTTTCTGGCGCGATCGTGCAGTTCTCAGCCTATCTTGCACTTTTTGTACTTTCTCCGCTGTATCCGCTACCAGAGTGGGTCCATGGAAACTCCTAACTCCAACTTCTTCCCAACAGACTGGCGTACGGCACTTCCGTCCATACAAGGCTTCAAATGGGGCCATACCGATGCTCGCGTGAAAGCTGTTATTATATGCAAACTCGCACAAGGAGAGGTGCTCATCCCATTCCTTTCCGAAATCCATTACGCTAGCTCGTAGCA
Organism: Sextonia rubra; assembly: GCA_037013555.1. NCBI lineage: Eukaryota > Viridiplantae > Streptophyta > Magnoliopsida > Laurales > Lauraceae > Sextonia > Sextonia rubra. The sequence goes on along the minus strand of JASUAD010000008.1, from coordinate 57,774,282 downwards.
TATCTTCCAGGGTCTGTATCGTTCGTTCCGATTGCCCATCTGTTTGAGGATGGTAAGCCGTGCTAAAACTGAGTTTGGTGCCTAAAGACGTCTGGAAAGACTGCCAAAAGGAGGACACGAACCTACTATCTCGGTCTGACACAATTGAGACCGGGGTACCATGTAGCCGTACAATCTCATCAATGAAGATCTTGGCCATTTCCTGAAATTTCATCCCTTTCTTGATGGGAATAAAGTGGGCTGATTTTGTTAGTCGGTCGACAATCACCCACACTACATCATGATGTCTACTTGTTCGAGGTAGTCCGGAAACGAAATCCATCGTCAGATTCTCCCATTTCCATTTAGGAATCTGTAGAGGGTGTAACAAACCGGGAGGCTTCCTGTGTTCAGCCTTCACTCGTTGGCAGGTAAGGCATTTGGCCACAAAGCCCGCTATGTCCCTCTTCATGTTATTCCACCAAAACCTGCCATGTAGATTCCGGTACATTTTTGTACTCCCTGGGTGCATGGAATACCGAGCATGGTGTGCTTCAGTCATAATTGCCCTCTTTAGGTTATGATTTTGAACTCCTGGAACACAAAGCCGATCTCGGAAGTATAACACACCGTCTACAATCCTGAAGTCCGGTTTCTCAGAAATATGGTCACGAATCTTGGCAAACTCCGGGTCTTCAAACTGTCTCTCCTTGATCTGCTGAATCAGGGTGGGTTCGAAGACTGACATAGCCACTAACATGACCTTATCGTCTACAAATTCAACTTCCGCGTCCAGATCTCGGAATTCCTCCACTAGGGACCATTCACCGCACAAGGCTGCCAACTCGGTGGTGGATTTCCTGCTTAAAGCATCAGCTACTACATTCCCCTTTCCAGGGAAGTATCTAATCGGAAAGTCATAATCCTTTATGAATTCCAACCACCTGCGCTGTCTCATGTTAAGATCATGCTGCGAAAACAGATACTGGAGACTGCGATGATCACTATGGACTTCAAATTTCTCTCCGTATAAATAATGTCTCCACATCTTCAGCGCGAAAATTACTGCAGCCAATTCCAAGTCATGCACGGCATAGTTTTTCTCATGTTCCTTCAATTGGCGAGATCCATATGCTATTACCTTTCCATTCTGCATGAGTACACACCCTAGCCCAATCCCTGAAGCATCTGTATAGATAACAAATCCGCCACTCCCTTCTGGCAGGGATAAGATCGGGGCTGAGGTTAACTTCTCCTTAAGCAGTTGGAAACTCGATTCACACTCTGCGGACCACACAAATGGTTCGTTCTTTCGTGTCAACTTAGTCAAAGGGGCGACTATTTTGGAAAAGTCCTTCACGAACCTTCTATAATAACCGGCCAAGCCAACAAAACTTCTAATTTCTGCAACGGTTTTGGGACTCTGCCAAGTAGTTATAGCCTCAATCTTAGCTGGATCTACTGCAAGCCCATCCTCAGAAATTATATGCCCTAGAAAGGCAACTTGTTCCAGCCAAAATTCACATTTGTCCAGTTTGGCATACAATCGGTGGTCCCTTAGCAATTGTAGAGAGGTCCTCAGATGCTCCACATGCTCGTCTTTGGTCTTGGAATACACCAGAACATCATCAATGAAAATTACCACGAACTGATCAAGATAGGATGAGAAGATCTTGTTCATTAAGGCCATAAACACTGCAGGGGCATTTGTCAATCCAAAAGGCATAACCAAGAATTCGTAATGCCCATATCTTGTCCTGAAAGCGGTCTTCGATGCATCTTGGTCCCTAACTCGCAGTTGATGATATCCAGACCTAAGATCGATCTTCGAAAAATGAGTTGCACCCTGTAGCTGATCAAACAATTCATCAATTCTAGGCAGTGGATATTTGTTTTTAATTGTCACCTGATTCAACTGCCGGTAATCAATACACATTCTAAGGGTGCCATCCTTCTTCTTCACAAATAAAACTGGGGCTCCCCAAGGAGATGTGCTAGGGCGAATAAACCCTTTATCCAATAATTCTTGTAACTGCAGTTTCAGTTCACGTAGCTCTGCCGGGGCCATTCTATATGGGGCCTTAGATATGGGAGCGGTACCGGGTACCAGCTCTATAGTAAAATCCACTTCCCTGATTGGTGGAAGGCCGGGTACTTCATCCGGGAATACGTCCGGAAATTCGCAAACCACAGGTATTTCTTCTAACTTCTTAGGTGATTTCTTTTCTATGATGAAGGCAATATAGCCCTCACAACCACTATGTATTAATCGTTCCGCTCGAAGTGCTGAAATCAATCTGGTGTTCGAACTCTTCTTGTCACCTTGGAACACCGCACTTGGACCATCTTCACTCACCTTTACGGTGACGGTCTTACGGTAGCAATCCAAACAGGCCATATATTTGGTCAGCCAGTCCATGCCTAGGATTACATCGAAGTCGTGCATGGGTAGCACAATAAGTTCCGCTGGGAGAAGAACTTCTCCGATGAGAACTCGACAACCAGGGTAATAGTCATCACAGGTTACCCGTTTACCAACCGGAGTGATAACGCTCAGCACATATGGCAACTGTGCTGGCGATTCCTGTATCCTACTAGAGAACCGAGGTGAGATGAAGGAGTGTGAAGATCCCGAATCAAACAACACTTTAGCTTCAATACCACAAACAGAAACCTTACCTACAACCGCATGTTCTGCCGCTTCTGCCTCTTCTTGTGTCAATGCATAAGCGCGGCCTTGCCTTTGGGGTCGGTGTTGCTGTCCTTGTCTCTGTTGTCCCTGGCCTTGTCGTGTCTGCCCTTGGCCTTGTCGTGTCTGCCCTTGGCCTTGTCTCACTTGCTGTTGCTGTCGGTTAGGCGCAGGAGGGGGCTGCTGATACTGCTGCTGTTGATAGCCTTGGCTAAATTCCTTCCTTCTCGGGCACTCGGACAAGCGATGGTCCAGGGAGCCACAGCCAAAACAGGCTCCCATAGCCCTCCAACATTTACTAGTCTCGTGACCCTTCCCACATGCACCACAAACTGGTCGGGACGTGCTGCTAGCAACTCCCTTCTGTTTCTTAGAGTACTGCTGACCTTTCCCCGAAGGTGGAGCACTCTTCTTAGACTCCCCCAAGAATAGGCTCTTCTCAATTTCTTCCGCTGCATAAGCCCTAGCTACTGCATCATCATATTGAACGGGACGCTGAAAGGCAGTGGCATGTCCCTTGATAGCAGGCCTTAACCCTTCCAGAAATCTTTCCACCCTCTTCTCCTCAGTATCAATTAAGTCTAGAGCAAACCGAGAAAGCTGACTGAATACATGCACGTATTCTGCAACGGTCATGAGGTTCTGCTGCAGGGAAAGGAACTCTGCCTTCTTTTTGCGAGTAACGTGGTCAGGGATGAACTTCTTCCGAAACTGCCTCTTAAAGGCTTCCCAAACAGTAGCATCCGGCATAGTCCTCATGTGGTCCCGGATACTCTTCCACCATGTATCCGCGACGTCTCTAAACATGGATGCCGCGAGGACCACTTGCTGTCTAGATGTGCAAGTCAAGGTATCGAAAACATTTTCCGTGTGGACAAACCACTCATCTGCTTGTAACGGATCCTCATGTCCAGTAAACTCTGTTGCTCCCCTTTTTCGAAACTTCTCATACAAGGAGTTGGGATCTCCTGGCTGATCCTGTCGGTTCAACATGGCGGCCATCTGCAACTGCATGGCGGCCTGATTGGCGTTACTAGCTGCCAATTGATGCATTAACATCATAAACCGTTCCTCTGTATTGTAGGTGGGTTGAGGAGGAGGTTGTGGTGGAGGATCAGCGCCGTCCAACTCAATATTATTACGGTTATTATCACCGGAGCTGTTGTTCGTACCGGATCCAGACGCCATGGTTCTGCAGTCACAATGGTCATTAATCATATATGTTTAATAAATGAACATACATACATACTACAGTCATACCATAGTTCTCATTTATAATAGAAACCCACTTAAACGGATCTATCGGAACCTCACCACGCTTCCTAATGTTGCTAAGTCTTTTAAGTGACTTCTTGAAATGCCTCTGATACCATTACTTACGTATGTCACGCCCCAATCCCGGGAATTTGGGGATTTGAGTGGGCCCCCGGGGCGTGGATACGTAATCCCGTAGAAATCCGTGCCCTGAAGAATTTTGCACGAATTCCTACAAGGGAGATTCCACAGGAACGTGTGAGGTAAGCTGACACACGTACAACATAAACTATCATAATCGAGAACCTGTGAAATACTCAATAATCATCAAGAGCACATAAAGTTCATAATCTATTAAAGCATAATTACATACAATAGTGTTATAGTTCTTAAAAATACGTTCCCAAAATCAGTCCTTAAGGTGATACACAAGTCTTCAACATAATATTCCCCGAAGAGACGCTCCCCGTAGGATGGCTAGTAGTAAACGTCGCCATCCATCCATTCACCTACACCCCGAGGTACCGTTGGGGTATCTTTCGGGGCCGCGTCAGTATTCGTGTCGGGAGCGGGTGCTGAATCTGCAATACCGAGGGTAACACTGTTAACACGACGGTTAAGCAAGTACTAAGCATAGGAATTAATATAACAAAATACATTAGCAAGAACAATCACTAAACATGATGCATGAGTGAAACTTAGTGTTATACATACTGATTGGCAACCACGATGCTCTATTCTCCCAAAGGGAGCATACATAACGTATGGGTCGCTAGGGGATCAAGCTAGCTTCCCTAGGAGCGTCGACAACTCCTACGTAAACCTACTGCAGTGGTGACATATAATACCCAAAGGGCAGAAGCCAAGTGGTGCCGACTCGGAGTCAATCATACAAATCATAACATATATAAGGAATAGATAACCATGAAACAACGAAAACGAAGCACATGCAGGTAGGCTACAAGGCCCGAACCTCAGCTACACCCTTGGCTAGCAAGCACACACTCAATAGAAGCTCTGGCTTGTCAGACACGCACTCATTAGAAGCTCAGGTCTGAATTGCCTCGGGGTTTGTTAGAGGAAGTGAATGCGATAATAGTCATGTCAAAGGTAGTGTTATGTATCAATATGACATGATTGCATTTAGATGAAGCAGTCTCCTGATTCCCAATGACATTCAGCACGATGTACACATGAGATGTTCGGTGTCGTTGTGTTACCGTGTCTGGGTATTACATTGTGTGCATATGGAACACCCCTCTCTTGCCAACATCCATGACTTGCCATTGGGAAATCCTTCATTCATTCCAATGTGTAATTACCAATGGCCAATGTGGAGGTATAAAAGGTACCATGACTAAAGCCCTACAATCATTAAGGTTCCTAACATCTTACATTCACTGGTTCTTACGGCTTAGCCGTGTACAGGGCTACGGCTTAGCCGAGAGGGGGTCACAGTTCATCCGGATTTTCGGTGTGGTTACGGTTCAACCGTATATTGGCCTACGGCTTAGCCGAGCTAAGCCTACGGCTAGGTCACGGGGAGGTTACGGCTTAGCCGTAGGGTATTTCACGGTGCAGCCGTATGCAAGCCGTAGAAGGAACTGGGTTCTGTGATCTCTCTGGAAAGTTCGCCGTAGAAAGACCTACGGCTTGGCTACGGGCTGGATACGGCTTAGCCGTAGTGGATTTCACGGCGTAGCCGTAAGTGAGCCGTAGTATAAAACCTCATTTTACTGCTCTCTGGACATTGAGCCGTAAGAGCTCACGGCTTAGCCGTAGCTTCGCCGTAAGCTTCAGAAAATCTACATACAGTTCTGTAGCTCAATTTTCGGTACGGGATCACTACAGAACTCACTTATAAGGGAAATGCTGAAGCTCAACTGAAGTTTTCTGGAGAGTATTCCATACTCACACACCTTCTATTCCCATCTCCATCATTCCTACTTGATTCATTCATACATATTAAGGAGGAAGAAATAGCAATGAAAACAACTAACTTAACATGCAATGACAATCCCACATGCAATGAATATAAGCTTAAGTACTTGCCTCTCCTAACAACACTAACCCTCTCCCACTGTAGATTGCCGTGAGGTTGGAAGAAACCTTCAAATCTGAAATGGGTTCTTCAACTTAGAGAGGGAAGAATGCCCAAAAGAGTAAGGAGAGGATGAGTGGAGACCACTCCCTACACATGCACACTCCCACAATCCCCAAGCACTCCAATGCAAGTAGAAGGAAGAAGGAACCCAGGAGAACAGGACTCCAACCGATCGAACGAGAGAGGAAGGAGAAGAACAGTGGAATTCCCTTTTTAAACACAATTTTTCCTGAAGTTACATGCAAGCCCACTTGTTTCCGGAAATTTCAGTTTAGTCCGGAATGACCTCAATTGGCTTAAGATGAGTCCGGATCAGCTCGGGCTCAACACAAAAGATGATCTACGCGATGAATTACACGTAAGGAGATGACGTAAGGAGATGGACGGGATAACCTAGAGGCATAAGGAAAATTTACTAAAAAGCCCTTAGCTATTTAAGCGGGGTCCAAACCTAATAATTCACACTAAATTGGGCCTCAACAAGTCTTAATCAATAGGAAACGGGATTAATTAACGTAATTAGGATTAGTGAGGGTTCGGGTCCTTACAGTTGCCATCACAGTGTTGCAATGTAATCTTTGCGTGCACCGACGTCCCTTAAACCAACACCCATGGGGAGGTGCTTAACAGTGATCAACGCTCACATGAATAAGTCACAGCCGAACAGACTTTTCATGCGATCCAAAGAATCCATTGGGCCGGTTACATGGGTGGTTAACCTGTATTTGAGCCCTATAAGTCTCACCATTATCCTAAGTTATATTTCAAAATTGCCATGCCTAACGGTTTAGCCATGAGGGACCTATGGTTAAGCCGAAGACATCTTACGCACTCGTCGTAATATGCACTACGGCTTCACCTTGGTTCCATTCAAAACACAGCTAAACGGGTCATCTTCCACCTCTGATCTGACACCTTTTTCGGCTGGGCTACAGCCAGTATACGGCTGAGCCGTAGACCAATTCACGGCTTAGCCGTAGCAATTCACGGCTTAGCCGTAGCCACACCGTAGGAACACTGTCTCTGGAAAGTTTCAACTGATCAGAGATTTAATTCAAGGCTGGATTACGGTTGGGTCACGGCTAGCTTACGGCTCAGCCGTAGAACAAGTTACGGCTTAGCCGTAGCCTAGCCGTAGAACAAAACTCAAAATTTAAGTCTCTGGAAATCAAACCGTAGAAACTTACGGCTTAGCCGTACAATACAGAACACGAATTCGGGATAGTTACAGAAACTGAAATTTGGTACAGAAACATCTCCAAACAGGCTACAGAGGTTCCAAAATCACAAAATGTGGCTGTAAAACATGCTAGACAAAGAATAAGAAGAAATCAAAGCCATCAAACAAAATACCCATATGTGTTATCAAAGCTTGTACTTATACTTGCCTCAAAGTTCTATCAATCCACTGACTCAAGCTCCAAATCAACTAAAATCAAAGCAAATCAAAGAGATAAATCATGCATGAGATGAAGACATAGCAATCAGAGAATGAGAGGTGCAATTGGAGAAGAAGAAGAAAGAGTTACAGAGAACCCACTCACCCTAAGCCACAAATAGAGACAGAGATGAGAGAGAAGGAAGAAGATCCCAAATCAAGATGGGAACCCCACTCAGCAACCGAGCAAGAGAAGTGAAGAGAAGAGAGAGAGAGCGTGGAGCTTCTCCTGGAGATCTCTCTTGCATGCAGTCGAACAAGTGAATGAGCAAGAGAGAGAGACACCTGTACTGACTCATGCATATATAGTTTTGGAAGTTTAAGTCAAAGTCCGGAGAGTTTATAGTAATTACAGTTCAAGTCACACGAAGGTCCAACTTCTTCAATTGACTCCAAATGGATCTGACACAGTTATAGAATATAACGAGCTCAACAAAATACACGTGCTGACACCAAGATGATGCAATTATGATGCGAGCAAAGCAAAAGCAAAATTACGAAAAAGGGCTTAGAACTACCTATTCCAGGTCAAAGGTTACTCAACTACCTATCCAAGACCCAAAACCAAGTCCGACAGAATAAAACAACAAAAACACACACTAATGAGCCACTAATCCGGCTCAAAGGGGATCGGAGTGTTACATCCTCCCCCACTAGGAAACATTCCGTCCTCGGAATGACTACCTACCGGCGCAAAGAGCTGGGGGTACTGGCGCGCTAGCTACTCCTCTAGCTCCCAAGTAGCCTCATCTGGACCGTGATGCTCCCACAACACTTTAACCCATCTGATAGTCCTGGTACGGAGAATCTGCTCTCGTGTGCCAACGATGCGAAGCGGACGCTCAACGTAAGTTGCATTAGGTTGAATCTGGATGTCATCGTAGCGAATCACATGGCTTGGATCTGGCACATACTTACGGAGCATCGACACATGGAAGACATCGTGCACACCGGAGAACTCAACTGGAAGCGTCAATCGATAAGCTAAATCTCCAACTCGGCTCTTGACTTCGAACGGTCCTACATATCTCGGAGCTAACTTGCCCTTCTGACCAAATCGAACTATGCCCTTCATCGGAGAAACTTTAAGAAATACCCAATCTCCGACTTGGAATGCCAAAGGTCTCCTCCGAGTATCCGCATAGCTCTTCTGCCTAGATCGAGCAATCTTCAAATTCTCTATCACTTTCTGCACTTTCTCTGTCGTCTCAGCTATGATTGTCGGACCATGAAAACTCCTTGTCCCTACCTCTTCCCAGCACACTGGGGTCCTGCACTTATGTCCGTAGAGAGCCTCATAGGGTGCCATACCAATGCTCTCATGGAAGCTGTTGTTGTAAGCAAACTCACACAATGCTAGATGCGTATCCCATTCCTTCTCAAAGTTCAGCACACTAGCTCTGAGCATATCCTCCAATGTCTGAATGGTACGCTCCGACTGTCCGTCGGTCTGGGGGTGGTATGCCGTACTAAAACTCAGCTTCGTGCCCATAGCTTCCTGAAATGCTCTCCAGAATGAAGACACAAAACGACTATCGCGATCAGACACGATCGATACTGGGGTACCATGCAATCTGACTATCTCGTAAACAAACTTCCTGGCCATCTCCGTGAATGTCATCCCTTTCTTGAACGGAAGGAAATGCGCTGACTTGGTCAATCTGTCCACTATGACCCAGATCGCATTGTTCTTTCTACTGGTCGGCGGAAAACCGGAGACAAAATCCATCGTAATGTGCTCCCACTTCCACTGCGGAGTGTGCAATGGATGCAATGATCCTGGAGGTCGCTGATGGTCAGCTTTTACCCTCTGACAGGTCAAACATCGAGCTACGAACCCTGCAATCTCCCGCTTCATATTGTTCCACCAAAATCTATCTTTCAAGTTCCGGTACATGTTCGTACTCCCTGGGTGCATCGCATATCGGGCATCGTGCGCATCTGTCATCAACTTATCTTTCAGCTCATCCACAGCGGGAACACACAATCTATTCCTGAAGTACAAAACTCCATCTACCAAGCTGAAATCCGGTCGATCTGCAATCTGATCTCTGAACTTCACCAGGAGGGGGTCCTCAAACTGGCGATCCTTGATCTGCTGAATTACCTCAGGCTGAAACACGACGGTAGTAGCTAAGGTCACTAATCCACCTACCATCCGAACTTCTACAGGCTGATCATGCACAAGCATATAGAATCCTGCCAACACCTGAAGACTGTCTGTCCTCCTGCTGAGTGCATCTGCAACTACATTCCCTTTGCCTGGGTGGTACTTGATCGGAAAGTCGTAGTCCTTGATGAACTCCAACCACCTTCGCTGCCTCATATTCAACTCATGTTGATTAAACAAGTACTGTAGACTGTGATGATCGGAATGGACCTCGAACTTCACACCGTACAGGTAATGTCGCCACAACTTCAGTGCAAATACAATGGCTGCTAGCTCCAAGTCATGTGTGGCATAGTTCTTCTCATGCTCTTTTAGCTGTCTGGATCCATAGGCAATCACTTTCTGATTCTGCATCAGTACACAGCCTAGTCCCACTCGAGAAGCATCGGAATAAATCACGAATCCCTCACTACCATCCGGGAGAGTCAACACTGGTGCCGTAGTGAGCTTTTCTTTCAGCATCTAAAAACTACGCTCACACTTCTCTATCCACTCATATGGAACCTTCTTCCGAGTCAACTGAGTCAGCGGGGCTGAAATCTTCGAGAAGTCCTGCACGAACCTGCGGTAATATCCCGCCAAACCCAGAAAACTCCGAATCTCTGTCACTGATCTAGGACGGGGCCAATGGACTACTGCCTCAATCTTAGCCGGATCTACCATCAATCCATCTCTAGAAATCTTATGACCCAGAAATGCAACTTGCTCTAGCCAAAACTCACACTTGGACAACTTTGCATACAACTTGTGATCCTTAAGCAGCTGCAATGCTTTGCGCAGATGATCTGTATGTTCCTCAGCAGTCTTCGAGTAGACCAATATGTCATCTATGAAAACCACAACGAACTGGTCCAAGAAGGAAGTAAACACCCTATTCATCAATGCCATAAAAGCTACGGGTGCGTTCGTCAAACCAAATGGCATGACAAGGAACTCGTAGTGTCCATACCGAGTCCTGAAAGCTGTCTTAGGAACATCCTCATCCTTCACCCTGAGCTGGTGATATCCTGACCTCAAGTCGATCTTCGAGAAGTAAGCTGCACCCTGAAGTTGATCGAACAACTCATCAATCCTAGGCAATGGATATTTGTTCTTGATAGTCACTTTGTTCAACTGCCTGTAGTCAATGCACATGCGGAAACTGCCATCCTTCTTCTTGACAAACAATACAGGAGCTCCCCAAGGTGAAACACTTGGGCGTATGAACCCTTTATCCAACAGATCCTGCAACTGTTTCTTCAATTCCAACAACTCTGCAGGTGCCATACGATATGGAGCTCTACTGATGGGTGCTGTACCTGGCATCAAGTCAATAGCAAATTCTACCTCCCGAACTGGTGGCAACTCTGGCACATCCTCCGGAAAGACATCCGGAAACTCGCTGACTACTGGGATCTCACTGAGCTGTCGTTGATCTTTCTTCTCTGAAATGAATGCGAGAAATCCTTCACATCCCCTACGAAGCATCCTGTCTGCCTTGCAAGCAGATATCACACGCCTTGGGCACTTCGTCTGGCTGCCCTCAAATCGAAATCCGCTGCCCAAATCAAAGTAGATAGCCTTGCTGTAGCAATTGATACATGCATGATATCTTGCAAGCCAGTCCATACCAAGAATCACATCAAAATCCAGTGTTATGAGCAACACGAGGTCTACTGGGAGCTGATGACCAGCTATCCGCACATCACACTGAGGGTAGAAGACACTGCACTCCACCCGTTTACCAACCGGAGTGGATACTAGCAACAAGTATGGGAGCGGTGTGGGTCGCTGTCGAAGCTGCACATCAAAATGGGGTGCTACGTACGAACGCGTAGACCCGGAGTCAAATAAGGCTAAAGCTTCAGCATCAGAAATTAAAATTTTACCTTCCACTACCGTGGCCTCCTCCGCGCCCTCATGCGTAGCAGCATAGGCTCGGGCTGTCTGGCGGTTCTGCTTCTGGGCTGGGCGAGCTGGCTGAGATCTGCCCTGCGCTGTAGGTCCTGCCGATCTCGTCTGTGGAGAGGACTGAAACTTTGGGCATTGGGCCCGCTTGTGATCCGTAGAGCTACACCCGAAACAGGCTCCACTCTTCCTCCAACATCTGTCTGTTGGGTGATCCTTCCCACACTGACCACAAATCACCTGAGTACTACTCGAACTACCCTGTTTACACTTAAACCTCTTCTGGAACTGACTTCTGCCACTAGAACCTGCTGCCCTCTTAGCCTCTGTTCGCTCCTCCTCAAATATGGCCTCTGCATCATAGGCCCTGTCAATAGCGTCATCCAATGTAGCCGGCCACAGACATGCAACTACGTGGCGTTTGTGCCTCGGATTCAGGCCGTTGACGAAGCGAGTCACCTTCTTATGTTCAGTGTTCACCATGTCCTCTGCGAAGTGAGACAACTCTGTAAACTTGTGTACATAATCTGCAACCGTCATCTGTCTCTGCTGAAGGTTGAAGAATTCCACTTCCTTAGCTCGCTGAATATGGAGAGGCATGAACTTCCGACGGAATTGCTGCTTGAAAGTCTCCCAAACTGTGGCACTGGGCATAGTCTGGAATGAGCTCTTGACACTCCTCCACCATGTCTTGGCTACACTCCGAAACATAGAGGCTGTGAGAACTACCTTCTGCTTGTTACTGCACACAATCGTATCAAATAGCTCTTCAGTCTGCTCCAACCATTGCTCAGCCTGCAATGCATCCTCTATCCCATGAAACTCAGTCGCCCCTCGCTTACGGAACTTGTCGAAAAGAGCATTTGGATCTGATTCCTTAGGCTGGAAAATCACCTGCTGATCTATACGAGGTGATGCCGCTGCGGCAGCCTGACTCTGCCTATCTACCATGGACGCCATCTGAGCCTGTAATGACTGCATAGACTGCATCATCATCATCATGCGCTCCTCACTACTGATATGTGGGGGTACCGATCCACTATCACCGTTATGGCCCTGTTGATTCTCATCTCCAGATCCTGATCCTGATGCCATCCTGCAACTGGAAAAGAAACACAGTACACAAATATAAAATGCCCTGAGTTAGTCAAATCCCACTTCAACATATGAAACTTCGAGTCAAATAGTTGATAGCGTTATCTCACCACGATCTTAGATGCCTACATGCTTATAACTAGCATGCTTTGATACCATACAATACGTATGTCACAACCCGAGCCCAGAGATCGGGGGTTAGAGAAAAGCTAAACCGGTGACACACGTACTCCCGTGCACGTGCACCCAAACCCAGTCCAGATGCACGCCCACAAGGGATCTAACATGTGCGAACTAAGCGTACGCGGAAGCTGTACATATCATAGCAAGCAACAAAGAAAATAGCGGAAGCCAAAGCAATTACGAAACGGAAACGACAAAGACAAATACACTGATATAAAACCGAATACACACCAAAATCCATATATACAAAATACACAGAATACAAGTCCAAAGTCCAAATACAATCTCTCAAAATCCCAAAAGAAAAGCCACTGGCAGCATGCATGAATGCACTCGGCAGAGGTGATCAGGCCCACTCTGCCAGACCGGAGGGTGCATCTACACTCGGCCCTGCAGCCTCCTCGACCGCCGGGGAGCTGGGCAAGGTATCTGCGCCTGCAACACCACAGACAACACTATTGAATACAACGATCCAGCAATTACAAGTAACAGGGATGAAACACGCATAATATCAAAGTGAATAAGTACAGAATAGTAATCTCAGAGTTTCATATTAGAAAGCTACGCCAATCGTGCATAGAAGTAAAGCATGATATTGAATCAAACATAGAAATACTGACTAAGTGGCTACTACATTAACCATGTTCTCTCCGATAGAGAGCAGAGCAAAGCAGAGCAGAGGAGAACACCACTGACCGGGCCAGGGTACAAGTGGGTCTCAGTTTCCTGGGTTCCGGGGTCCCAAGACAAAGCGACACTGCAGTGATACAGAGATACAGAGATCTAAGCCAGAGGTAACCCCGTCGGGCATCCTAGGGCTGAGGCTGAGTAGAGCCAGACTAATACCAATCAAATCAAAGCTAAAAGAAGGGAGATTATCTGCTTTGGGCTCACCGATGACAAAGACCGGATCTTATCCTCACGTATTAACCTATGGGCAGAGCCACCAGGGAATACCCAAAATATACAAAGCCAGAAATGTACAAAGCATAGCCAAAATACAGAGTAGAACATAGATTAAGTCAAAGCACAGCATAAATCAAAGCATAGTGCAGATCGAAGAATGAACCGATATACAGGACGAAAGCAAAAATGACTGCGGAATGCGTAAACATAGATTAACAGAACAGAGGGCAAAACCATAATCAATATGCAATGCATCTCAGATTAATACTGAGTCAAGGTTCGTTACAAGCCAGTCCTAATCTAATTGTTCACTGTCACTAACCGTGCATGTTGATGTAGTTTTAAGTTAGTCAATGCACCGTTGCCATCACAGTGTTGCAATGTAATCTTTGCGTGCACCGACGTCCCTTAAACCAACACCCATGGGGAGGTGCTTAACAGTGATCAACGCTCACATGAATAAGTCACAGCCGAACAGACTTTTCATGCGATCCAAAGAATCCATTGGGCCGGTTACATGGGTGGTTAACTTGTATTTGAGCCCTATAAGTCTCACCATTATCCTAAGTTATATTTCAAAATTGCCATGCCTAACGGTTTAGCCATGAGGGACCTATGGTTAAGCCGAAGACATCTTACGCACTCGTCGTAATATGCACTACGGCTTCACCTTGGTTCCATTCAAAACACAGCTAAACGGGTCATCTTCCACCTCTGATCTGACACCTTTTTCGGCTGGGCTACAGCCAGTATACGGCTGAGCCGTAGACCAATTCACGGCTTAGCCGTAGCAATTCACGGCTTAGCCGTAGCCACACCGTAGGAACACTGTCTCTGGAAAGTTTCAACTGATCAGAGATTTAATTCAAGGCTGGATTACGGTTGGGTCACGGCTAGCTTACGGCTCAGCCGTAGAACAAGTTACGGCTTAGCCGTAGCCTAGCCGTAGAACAAAACTCAAAATTTAAGTCTCTGGAAATCAAACCGTAGAAACTTACGGCTTAGCCGTACAATACAGAACACGAATTCGGGATAGTTACAGAAACTGAAATTTGGTACAGAAACATCTCCAAACAGGCTACAGAGGTTCCAAAATCACAAAATGTGGCTGTAAAACATGCTAGACAAAGAATAAGAAGAAATCAAAGCCATCAAACAAAATACCCATATGTGTTATCAAAGCTTGTACTTATACTTGCCTCAAAGTTCTATCAATCCACTGACTCAAGCTCCAAATCAACTAAAATCAAAGCAAATCAAAGAGATAAATCATGCATGAGATGAAGACATAGCAATCAGAGAATGAGAGGTGCAATTGGAGAAGAAGAAGAAAGAGTTACAGAGAACCCACTCACCTTAAGCCACAAATAGAGACAGAGATGAGAGAGAAGGAAGAAGATCCCAAATCAAGATGGGAACCCCACTCAGCAACCGAGCAAGAGAAGTGAAGAGAAGAGAGAGAGAGCGTGGAGCTTCTCCTGGAGATCTCTCTTGCATGCAGTCGAACAAGTGAATGAGCAAGAGAGAGAGACACCTGTACTGACTCATGCATATATAGTTTTGGAAGTTTAAGTCAAAGTCCGGAGAGTTTATAGTAATTACAGTTCAAGTCACACGAAGGTCCAACTTCTTCAATTGACTCCAAATGGATCTGACACAGTTATAGAATATAACGAGCTCAACAAAATACACGTGCTGACACCAAGATGATGCAATTATGATGCGAGCAAAGCAAAAGCAAAATTACGAAAAAGGGCTTAGAACTACCTATTCCAGGTCAAAGGTTACTCAACTACCTATCCAAGACCCAAAACCAAGTCCGACAGAATAAAACAACAAAAACACACACTAATGAGCCACTAATCCGGCTCAAAGGGGATCGGAGTGTTACAATTGCTTCTAGCTTTTTCCAAATGGTATTCGCATTGGTTTCATTAGACACGTGGTGAAATATACTGTTATTAACCCACTGTTTGATGTGACCAATCGCTTTTCTATGCAATTTGTTCTATTCAGCATCTTGCATATATTTCGGTCGGGCACTATCCCCCTCAACGGGATCATGGAGGTCTTTACAATAAAGAATATCCTCCATCTTCGGTTTCCAGATCAACCAATTGGAATGGTTGAGCTTAACTATGGTAGTGTTGATAGTATTGTTCTCCATCTTAATCAAATTAAGCAACAGGAAAAAACAAATAACTAACACTGACCTCAACTCTTGCACCAAGCTGTAGATCTCGTCAACACGAGCACGCTGGAAGAAACGGATCTGAAATCCGACTCCGGATGGCTCTGATATCGTAAAAACGGTTTTCTGCGCTCCCGATTTAGTCAAACTCCTTGTTGACCGTCAAACAGCCAATCTTCTTCCACTACCATGTTGATCTGTTCGAAACGAGTCCATAGGCGCAAACGGATCTCCGATTGGACGTCGGATGATCAAGATATCGCAGAAACAAATTTCTGCCGTCAATCTGGTCAACTCTGGCCATTGACTGCGATGACGTCGGCTGATGGCAGCCTGCTGACGTCACTCTGCTGACGTCTATGGCTGCTGACGAGCTGGACCGAATGCAAACAGGTTCAGGTCAACCCGACCCGAACCGTTCACCTGCGCTGCTGGGCTTTGCTTGACGAGTTGGGTTGAACTGACCCGACCCGTAACCCGAACCCGGAGCTTGCTGTTCTTTTGGGCTTCTCTACACTGCGGGTCAGATCGAATGGACCTGACCTGAACCCAAAACCCAGAACAGGGTTGTCTTCAACAGCCCAGGCGCAGCGACAGTCTGCAACCCAATTGCAGACCGCGGATCACGCCGTGGTCTTCTGCGACGCCGGCGACTAGCGGCGGGGCGAGGCGACGGCACAGCGAAGGCGACGGCTACCAGCAAAGACCGTCCGGCGGCTGGCGACGGTGAGTGAAAAATTTTTTTTTCTTTACAGTAGTGCGTCTTCCTCCAGTCTTCTTCTCAGAAAAATCCGGCGGCCAACCCCCTTTTTTTTCGACGAAGATGTCCAGCAACTGAACCTACTCACCTATCGTCTTCTTCCAGCAACTGCAGAAAAACAATTTCTCTGTAACAGAGAAATCGTGATTCGTCCGTGGCCCACACAGAGATCACGTCTGATCTCTTTCCATTGATCTTCCACGCACAATCAATCGCTCTGATACCACTTGTTGTGTGCCTGTGTGCAAAGGCAACAAGATCAACAATCACCACACAAGAAGACAAGAAGATTTACGTGGTTCGGCAAAAATGCCTACGTCCACGGGAAATCAATTTCCACTAGGTTCTCCTCCAATCTGTGAAACCACAGCCTTAGAATCTCAGCCACTCTC
Source organism: Sextonia rubra (assembly GCA_037013555.1). Classification (NCBI taxonomy): domain Eukaryota; kingdom Viridiplantae; phylum Streptophyta; class Magnoliopsida; order Laurales; family Lauraceae; genus Sextonia; species Sextonia rubra. The sequence continues at coordinate 57,757,234 of JASUAD010000008.1, read as the reverse complement.
AGCCTCTCTGACTGACTATCCAGGGTTACAGATTACATCATATATATAACCATTACATCCTTATCCCCCAAGAACTCTATCTCAAGAAAAAGGAAAGTCCTAACCCATTAGAAAACTACTGTTTGACAAAAAAGGAAATTCCTAATGTCATTAGGGAAATCACCCTAGATACTGAACCAACTAATGGTTTGGACCCACATGGCCAACACATTCATCATCTCACTTTCATTTATTTTCCATTGGAAGAAAAACTATTTGTTGGTCATAACTCTTTTTTTTTATGCCTCTTCAATTTTAAACACTTTTGAAAATATAAATCTTAGAATTTTAAAAAAATATCCAATCACATAAAATAAATAGGGCCTAATAGTATATGACATATTGGGCTCCTTTTGATATTAGGAAGAATTATCCTTACAAACTTTCCCTCTATAAAAAATATAAATTATTGTTTTCAAATAGAGCCATACAAAAGTCCGGCTAGGAGTTGGTGAAGTAGTATAAGGCATGACTTTACTCCATGTCTTACATTCAAAACCTATCTCAGATTTTTGTCAGAAGCCTTTGTGAATATTAGCATCATCTACCTAATTAGTCTTATTTAATTAAAAACTTTAGAGATACCCACATTTAAAAAGGAATTTTTATGAAAAGAGACCTCAAATATATATCTCTATAACTCAAAAAGCATCCTTAAACACATATAATACCCAAAAGCATCTTCTAATGTATTTTTTATTTTTTATTTTTAGACCAAATTGCCCTTTATTGTATCTCTCATAAGTTAAAAACATTACACTTGCAAGCTCAGGAATTACTGTCCATATATATGCTAAGCATATTCACGAGCTTAGCTCCAATTTTTCGCTTCTATTTAATTTCATTCACCAATATCCCCTTAGCATTCATTAAGTTTATCTATCATATTAGATTGATTTATATTTTCTATAAACTCTGATAATGTCATCATTCTAAATATACCATTACAACAATTAGTAGAAATTAATTCAAACCTATAGGAATCCAACACAGCCTCTTAAACTTTTTAAGGGATATGACTATCATTTTGAGTTCAAGAATGTGTAAAGTCCAATTTGTATAATTCCAATGTTACTTTTATTTAACTATTAATATACTTGTTCTAACCCTACCTTTAATATAATTTTATAGAGAATTTATTTCAAAGTCTAAAATGTTATCCCTCATTTTTGTCTCTTGAGTATGAATTGAATATTAGCATAATTAAGTCGCGATGTTAAAAAACAACTCACCATGTCAAAAAGAGATTGGTAAGTTTAATAGCCAAAGCTTTCCCAAATAAGAAACATACAAGTGTATTGGATTTGACTAATAATTCTTAAATTAAAGTAATGGTTTTTATAAATATATGAGTTAAGCCATTCTATTATGAGTTTAATCAATAGTGAATGTATTCTCTGTGCCCTCCTTTAGTTCAATCTATAGAGATCTGTTAAAAATTTAATAATTTCATTTAAAACAAACCATAAAAAACTTGTACTCTTTCTCTATTATTCATTTGTAACCTTACCTTTATTATAGTTTACGAAAGATTTGCTATAAAGTTAAGAATGTTTGCCTCCATATTTCTCGCGTTAAAAAATAAGTTTAAAATAAACATTAACTAATCATAATGTATATAATTAAATAGCGAGTTGGAGAGTTGAAAGAAAAATATTGATTTGTAAAATCATTTAATACATAAATACAATTGATTATCAATGTTACAAGAGATAAAGTAATGGATAATTTTGTTCAGAAATAATTAAAGTCCAGTGTCTAAGATATTTTTGGACATTACAGTATTTGATGATGCTTTTGAATGTATAGAGATATCTAAAGTTTATTTTTATAAGAAATTATGATAGAAAATAGAATATATAAAAAACTTAAATCTCACAAAAAAGATTAGTATATTACACTGTTGCTATCAATGGTGTGGCCCACTGATTGATGGAGAGAACAGGGACAAAAAATCACAATGCCTCGCCATCATGCATCTCTCTCCCAGGGCCATTCCCCGAAGAAGGAATCTGGAGTCTAACGAGGCAACCCCTGGGAAGGCACAGGAGTCAAATAAGTCTCGTCTTCTTCCCTCCCAAAAAGCGAGAAAAGGCAACATCCGGATCGGGTCAGATGTGACAGATCACCGATTATTTGGACATGCGTACCCACATCCGACCACACACGTATCCATATCCATACATTCCACAATCATGAGTCAGGACACCTTGCTTTCGTGCTCTCCTTCTAATCATGCATGCGCACTGCAAACTCAATTTAAACATATCGTGCTATCGTGCGCTTGGTTTCTTTTAAGTACGGGCCGGGTGTGACCTGCCCCATTTCCAACAATAGTCCGGATCCTGTACTGTCTGGCTCCCTTATTCCAAAACCTAGCCACTTAGAGAGGCTTATCCGAAAATTTTACTCGGGCAAGAGCTGACCCCATTGTAAGATCAACCATTTGATAAGATGCATGATTATTGAATAATTCAAGGGATTTTGTAAATCCTATTATATTTATGTGATTAATTTTACCATAAATCTAATTTGCATTGAAATACCACTTGTAAATGAAGAGCTTTTACTTTTAATGATAAAAACTTTTAATATGTGAGCTCCATTGTAAAGTTAAATTTATTCAACTTGAAACTCATTTGGGTTAAAGATGAAAGGATTTGATCTTTTTCCCATAAATGGGTTGACTTAGGCATCGAAGACAAGTGAGCTTGGCTCAAATTGGGCCGATTGATGGCCTTGTTGTTTGATAATTGATTATAGTATCAATTGGTCTTGGCTTGAGTTCTTTTAATTTTAGATTTTGAAAAAATATGGCTACACTACTTTTTCCGTTTTTTTTTTTGTTACACTGATTGGAACTCATGCACTCTATTTAACTATGAACTCACACACTCAATTGGCACAACCATATCTCTAATCAATTGATCTACTGTATGAACATTTTGGGTGCACTTGGTGGTCTACAAATCTCAGACACAAAGTGTTGACAGCCCAAATTTGTATGAAAGACAAAATTACGCCATTGAGCTAGATTTTTGACTTTGCTTTTGTCATTTTTTAAAAATGCCTACTGGCTCATCCTGGGCCCTTTCTGGTCCAGTAGTTAATCAGGCTAGAACCTTCATATGACTAGTGGATTGACTATAAACCCTGGCCTAGCCAGACATAATTAGAATAAAAAACCGAAAGAACTGGACCTGACTTTTCGATTTATGGGGCAGCGAACGGCCAGGATCTGCCCGTTTTTATGGTCTGGCCCACAGATGAATCGTCACTCCAGTGGCAAGTAGTAGGTGCACCTAACATGGGCCCCACTCAATCGAACGCAGTAGATTGGTGAGAAAAGGAAAGACGACAACGACATCATGATTATCGTGTACGGTCCAGATGAGATTTTAGTTTTAGATCTCCGAATCCAGCGGTCAAGTACCATCTCAAACTACTTATTACAAGTCTAATAATACACGTCCGAACAAAAAAGCTAAAATACTCGAGACCGTTGTTTTCGGCACACGCCAGCACCTGCCTATTGTACATTAGGCGCATGTTAGCATCACCCCTGACATCCGTTAATTTTTGTATTTTGAGTGTTTTTACAGAAGGCACCTATATTTTCACATAACCTCAGCTAAGGTTCTTATAGTTTGTGCTTTTACTAAACCCACTTATCTAATTGTCAAACTGTACAAAAAGTGACTAAATGGTTTTTTTTTTTTTGAAAAATTTACATATTAAGAAAAATTAGACGACTTATCCTTTGAAACAACAACGGAAGTTCCAAAATTTTAATATTGATGCTGAAGGCTCTTCCACTTCTTTTTCTTTCTCTTTCTATCACTCTTTTATTTTTTTCCTTCATTAGGATAAGATATTTGGGCTTTGCTGATGAATACCAATGGAGATGATGTTCCACAGAAGCCATCCATCGGGCCTTATATAGCCTTTCCTGTCTCTCATGAATGACTCGTAGCGTGCATTTCTCTTCTTATAAATGAATTTTATTGATAAATATCTATGAGACCAACCAAGCTACTTATGCTATGGTGGATTATATTCTTGTCTATTCTCCATTTCTTTTAGATTTGTTGTGGGCCATTTTACTTAGACCATCCTTCACAAAAAGCATGTGTTGAAAATTCGAACTCAATACCCTTCCGATATAAAATGACGTCTCCAAATTTTACTAGATAGAAGTTAGCCCCTACAATGGAGACATATTTTTAAGAATGAGAATGAAAAAAAGAAAAGAATAATGATATTGCTACTCATGAAAAAAAAAAGTAACAATAAAAAGGAAATATAGGTAGAATGCCTTCAATCCCATTATTAAAATTTTAGATATTTTACCATAGTTTCAAAGTTTAAGATGGTTTCTCCCATAAAACCTCAAGATAAAAGGATAATTTTAACCATTAAAAATCTGATTATAAATAATAAAAAGTAAGAATCATTTTAGTCGCTGGACATCTTGCATTCAAGCAGGTGCCACTATCATTTAGCGAGTGGAGATTTGCTAATCCTAGAAAAAGAGCATACCACTATCATTTAAAGAGAAAGAGGGGGGGGGGTTTGAAAAAAAGCCTGCCCAATCCCAATCAAATTAGTTTGGAGCCCTCTTGTCAAATATAAAAGACAGGAGCCTTTTTGATGTTTTGAGAAAATATAGGACCGTTTTGTAAAACTCGTTGGCCTTTTTTATAGTCACAGGGACAGTGGAGTGGGAGAGAGAGATTCAAAAAAAGATCTCTCTGCATTTGAAACCCTAGTCTTCTCGTTGTTTTTGGAACTGATCTGTGATCAAACCCTAGAAAATCCTCTTCAAATCTCTGTTTCGATCCTCTCATTTTGACTTCCAAAACCCTAGATTCGTTTCCTTCTCCCTCCGAGTCGCTCGCCATGGCGACTCGCTTCTTCATCTCTCTGCTACTGACGTCTTCCCTCATTGGGAATGCTTCTTCCTACACCTTCTCGTCGAGGCTCATCCATCGTTTCTCGGACGAAGCGAAGGCTCGCTTGATTTCCAGAAATGAGGGTGCAGAGATTTCCCACGAATGGCCGAGGTTTCGGAGCTTCGATCACTATCGAATGCTCGCTCGCAGCGACGTCGAGAGGCAGAAGATGAAGCTCGGGGCTAAGTACTCAGCTCTCTTTCCATCGGAAGGGAGCGAGACCATGTCGTTCGGAAACGATTTCGGATGGTGATTGTGACCTTTTTCTTTTTTGAAATGCTTCAATTCCTATGCATTGTTATGCAACCAAACAGACCCTAAATCTCTAGCAGTTGTGAATGGTTGTGTTTTTGATAGAAAGGGTATTCCAAGGCGCAAAAAAGATTACTTTTTTTTAAGGTAGAAGAGGCCACATTTGGTGGGTTAGGGCGAAAAAGTTGGATAAACTGCTTCTCATGTGATTCTGGTTTCTGGGTCATGCCCAACCTGCATTTCGATCACTTGCTATCCATTCTGCCAAAATATTGAAATTGATTGCAATTTGGGGTTCAAATGCACCAGTTTGGGTTTTTCAACATCTGAATTCTAGTTTTATCTGTTGATTTATTTATCAATTCTTTTTCTTTTTTTTTTAAAGTGACCAGTATTGAACATCTAAGCTGATTTACTGAACATATGAATTGCTTGATTGGTATAATATCTGATTTATGGTTATTGTTTAGGGAAATGGTTCAAGTGTTTCTTTTAGCATATATAGTCTTCAATTTCATCTTGGTTAAGTGTGGTGTTTGATCTGTTAACCTTTGATTTTTAATTCTGTTAACATCCTTTCCTTTCCTATTGTGCTTATGCTCAAACTCGGAGCTAGAGTGTATTACATTATCAAACAATGGGTCATAACCTCTTCAATTGCACAGTCTTGGGCTTGTTGGGTAGATAGCTGGATAATCTATCAAATACAGTTATTTCACGTTATGCCTAGTAAACATGGGACTTTGATTCAAGACTCCTGCCAATGCTTAAATAAAAGGTAGAACAACTAGGAAAAATAACTAATTTGAGATGTGACTAATTGTTTCACTTAAGATATGAAATAGAAGCTCTACTTGGAAACTTCTCTCCACTTTTTCCATTATGGATTGATAAAGTCCTGTTATATTGGGCCTCGGTCCCACTTGTTGGTCGACTTGCAGCTCTGGGGCTGACTCCTGGTCTGGTTCTAGGTTTCTGACTAGTGAGTAGTGACCATATCACCCTTTCAACCATGAAGTTCCTGTTATATCTCTTTGCTTGAATAGGTCTTTGGAAAGATGGGGGGCTCTTAAACGTGCCGTGATGCAAGTGAGAAACATGTTAGCCTCTTACAGGTATGAGCTAACTTGGAAAGCATATACGGAGATAAAATATACAATAAGAATAATGCAGTTGTTTTGATTTGTGAGGCAAAATAACCATTCTGTAAGCAAGCTCAGCTGGCAAGGGGCATAAAAGTCCTCCCTAGTTCTATGGGAGGCAGGATCATACAATCAGGCCTTGGTGGAAGCAGGGAGTTATTGACTAGTGCACTATGTCAAGTGTAAGGCTTATTTAATTTTAATTTTTAATTACTTGCACTGCCCAATAGGGACAGGGCCTCAGGTCCCACTGTCCGCTAGGGCCCGGGCAAAAAAAGAAAAAAAAAGAAAAAGAAGAAGAAGAATAAAAAAAAGAAAAAGAAAAGAAAAGAAAAATGGCCCTAATATATGGTTTGAACTAGTTCAAACTTTAATTTTGGCAGTGTTTAGTCCTCTTATTATTATTATTTGAAAGTGTGGAAGATTGTTGTGTAATTCAGTAATTGTAAGATCCAAATCGTAAATGTTATTATACCAATAAAAAAATGTAAATGTTAGGTTTGGCCAAAGATTTCAGAAGTTGATTAAGATTCCTAAGTGGATTAAAGTGTATCATTCTTTCTGACTCCTGCTAGTTCATGTTATGCCTTGTGGTACCATGCTTGTAGTTGCAGTTTATATTGTCCACAGTCATAAATTTTATGTTGTTTCCACAAGTATAGTAGGACTTAGCTATTAATGTTGATATTAATTCCTTGCTTAAAGACTTTATAAGTAATTTGATCTCAAGCTTTCCACTATTATTGATTATTTGTTACATCTTATTATATACAAAAAAATATCTGAGATATTCTTTTGCTTGATGGACAGGTTACACTACACATGGATTGATATAGGGACACCAAATGTTTCATTTCTTGTTGCATTAGATACTGGAAGTGATCTATTTTGGGTGCCATGTGATTGCATACAATGTGCTCCCTTGTCCGCTAATTATTACAATAGTCTGGTAGGCTGATGTCCCTAATTCATTTTCCTTATCTTGTAAGTTTTATGGCAAGTTTATTTTCTGCCTTCATCTATGTAATTTCAAAAAAAAATTTTTTTTTTCAGTCATTGATACATGCTTTATGTCATTATGTGTTGGTTGTCTTGAAGTCACATGTTCATGCTAGAATGTTTTTATACATACTTTCGGGAGTGCAGCCTCCTTATCTTTTGTGGTTAGATTTGACAAAGTTGATAAAATTATCTTACAAATTAGTTTGTAAATTTAACAATTTAAATTAACATGTCTTGACATTTTATGAATCATGAGCAGAAAATAACATGATAATAATGAGGGAGGCCGGAAGCATAGATTTTACCTCTAGTATGATTCCATGTCATCCATCTCCCAGTTGTGCTCATACCTTACCACAGATCAGATCAGTTAGAAAAGAAGTGTGTTGTATGTTTAAGTTAATAATGAAGGGCTGACATGAATCTAAATGCATTTTTACTCAATGATTAGAACATCCATTAAGCACAAACACAAAAACTGAAAATTCTTAAACCCTTCCTTTTGTTGCTCAATCTTTTTAAGTCTAGATCTCAAAAATAGGGCTTGAACTCTTGATTTCTAGCTCTTTGAGTTGTTAGATTTAAGCGCTAGAAGCCTTTAAACAGATAAATAGAGGGTACAAAGGAATATGATGAGACAATGGGGGAGAAGAATCAAAATCTGAAGATTTCAGATGATGAAATCTTGCTAGTAGAGGGGATATCTGGTAAAAAAACGGCTCTTAAGGACCCTCAGAAGAGACGAAAGAGGTAAACAAAGAAAGGGAAGTGAGATATGGTTGCAAAAGGGGTCAAAAACACATTATATGACTGTTGGGCCAAGAAACAAATTAGTCTGATGAGTCACCTGGAGCCCTGTAGCGAGCCAGGTGGTTCCATCTTGATTTGTTGCTTTGTGTTTTTCGCAACGAGTTCTGTTAGAGAACGACTGAAGAAATCTTCCCTCTTAGTTCTATTGAAGAATAAAGGAAAAAGAAGTTTCTAAATACACCTCTCTCTGAAAAGTATCATTTCTCACTCTTCCAACAAATCCTCCAATGAGATGGTGAGTTTGGGTATGGGTAACACACAAGTCCGTAACTTTGGGGGAAGGTCAAGATCTTTTTCTTTCATCTTTTTTAACAAGTGCCTGTAGTAGAGTTGGAAGGTGCTCATCATAGCTACCGCACAGTTGCCACTTCAAGTCATTTTACCACTCAAAAATGAAGAGAGAAAGAAAGTTCAGATCATTCAAATGAAAAAAAATATGATGGCTGAGAAATTAATCATAATCTCATCCTTCTGTTTTTCCCCCCTATAGAAGCTGATGGAATTTGTCCAGTCCTATTTCTTTGAATGAATTGTTGAGTCTTGAGCTGCATTGCTAAGACTTTGAAACAGGTTTAGCACTTATTTCCAATGATTGATTGGCAGGTGCTCCCTGGTATTTGGGGCATCTATTATGCAGGGCAGAGATCTAAGTGTGTATAGCCCATCTGAGTCAAGAACGAGCAGGCCACTCTCTTGCAGCCATGATCTATGTGCACCGCATCGCCCTAACTGCAAATCCCCAGACCAGCCCTGTGTGTACACTGTTAACTATTTCTCTGAAAATACATCGAGTTCAGGAATGCTGGTGGAGGATACATTGTATTTGATATCGAGTGACACACGTGCATCTTCTGGTACTGTACAGACTCCAGTAATTATTGGGTATGCTCTCTTTGTTTCTTGCTCCAATGTAGGTTACGTTTAACTTGCTACTTGCACTATTTTCTTTACGATGTTTGTTTCTGACGGTGCACTAAATTGATTTTCTATTTTCTTTAATGTAGCTGTGGTAGAAAGCAAAGTGGTGGTTATTTGGACGGAATTGCTCCTGATGGCCTTCTTGGTTTGGGATTTGGGAATATTTCAGTTCCAAGCTTCCTTGCAAAAGCAGGGTTGGTGCACAACTCATTCTCGATGTGTTTTAATGAAGATGATTCTGGGAGATTTTTCATTGGGGATCTAGGAATCTCTACCCAACAATCTACACCGTTTTTGGCTTGGGAAGGAAAATAGTAAGCCATCTTAAGAATCTTCATGAATTGTGATGCATGCACTAATTATCAGCATAATAGTATAGTGTATTCACATCATCATTGAAGCATTATTCCTTCTTTATGGGTTGGCTTTTGCAAGCTCTACTTTTCCACCTGTTGCGTTTATAGCATATTTCTGTCACTTTACAATCTAACATGGCTCTTGTGATGACTGCATTGCAAGTCTTTACTGGTCTTTTGTTCTAGTTCCTGGAACACTTAGTTTGCTGCACCGGTATGCCCTTTTAATGATAGTTAACATTCAAAAAAAAAACAATTAAGTTTGTTGTACTGTTTCTGGTCATCACACATTATGAGTAGATGATCTTTGACGACTATCCGTATATAGCCCCTTTTTTCAGAATAAGAATACATATATATATATATATATTTGTATGTATATCGTTTTCCCTAGTAATTCTTGGAAGGGAAGAAACAAAAGAAACTCTTCTGTTTGATAAAATGAAAGAACGAAAAAAATCTGGGTCATGTTTCAAAAAGTTTTTCTCTACTTTGGAATAATGTTGCCGCTTGTGACAGATTAGGTTTCACTTGTGCAGTCACCACTGTCATTGGCCCCTCACTGGCATTGGATGAGTAGTTGATGAGGGAGAATGGAAGTTACACTAAGTGTTGTTATTATTATTTTTCTATTCATTTTATACTTGTCTAAATCTTTCCCTGATGATGAATACTTCTTTTTTTGAATGGTCAAAGGCGGATATTTTTCATCTATTTTGGAAATTTTGCTCTATTTGGAATAATGTTGCGGCTTGTGACATATTAGGTTTTACTTGTCCATTCGCCACTGTGAATGGCCCCTCACCACTGTAAATGGCCCCTCCATGGCATTGGATGAGTTGTTGATGAGGGAGAATGGATGTTACACTAAGTGTTGTTATTCTTTTTATATTATTTTTATTCTTTTCTAAATCTTTCCCAGATTATGGATCCTTCTTCTTCGTTTTTTGTTTTTGAATGGTTGAGTGGTCAAAGATGAATATTTTTCTTGTCGTTTTTACTACAGAATGTGTACTATGTAGCTATTTGTGAGACATGTGCCTTCCTTTTCTTTTTTTTTTGCCCCACTTTTTATTTCACTCTCTTTGCTAAGTAATGCCATTCATATTTCTCACCCATTTCTTTATTGAGGTCGAGTTTTGACTTCTTGCACATGCCATATTCTGGAGGAAATTTTAATTTATATTTGAATATGTAATTATCTGTTTCGAGTCAAATCCATGATGCATCAATTTAGAATTTTGTGGCTTCTAAGTGGTGCTCATTCATTCTGTATTATTGCCTCAAGCTCTTGGTGGTTATTCATTTTGCACAAATGGAACTCAATGTGTCCTTTTTTTTTTCACCCACTTTTTTTTTAAACTATGAATTTGCAATTTGGAGTACAGTGTCGACTATATTGTTGGGGTGGACAGTTTTTGCATTGGGACTGCATGTCTGAAACACACTGGCTTGCGGGCATTGGTTGATAGTGGATCATCGTTCACATTTCTCCCGGCTGATGTGTATGAAAGAGTTACTTTGGAGGTATTTTCTTTGTCCTGGGACATCAATGAAGGGATTCTATTCTTTGTGTTAAGTCTGAATATACGATTTCTGCTTGAAATGATAGTTTGACAGACAAATGAATGCTTCAAGTTTCAGCCCCAGTGGATCTCCTTGGGAATATTGTTACAAGGCCAGGTGAATTTAGAAGATTTGATTGAAGTGAAACTTTACAAACTTGCTTGCATTTTTCTGTTCTGATAGTGATTTCCTGTGGGAACAGTTCTATGAATTTGCCTGAGATTCCTGCTGTGACTCTAGCGTTTGCGGAGAATATTAACTTTGTGGTTCGTAATCCTGTTTTTACGTATTTTGGGAAGGAGGTGCGTAGTGTTTTTTGTCATGACAGTCATCATTATTTCCCTGAACTTAGACCAGAGTTGAAAGGATAATGGGAGCGTCACTGGTTGACATACTTGTTCTTTGGTGGAAACTGACCATCACCATCTAGGCTTCAAATGCTGAATTCATGTGCCCAAAAGGAGCATGTGATTTGGGTGTATGATGAGAGAGAACATTAATGAGTATTTATCCCCTTCAATGATGCAGGGAGAGTTGGTTGGATTTTGTTTAGCTCTACAGTCGGCAGCAGAAGACGTTGGCACCATTGGGCGTGAGTGTCCTTCAGTACTCTCTGGCAGTGCATTTGTTATTATTTATTCCGTATCTTTTATTAGTTGAGGAGATAATTTTTTTAATGCCAAGATTTTTTTTCCCTGGTATGCAGAGAATTTTATGACAGGTTACCGCATAGTGTTTGACCGTGAGAATCTTATGCTTGGATGGTCTCCTTCTAATTGTGAGCTCAGCCTCGTCTCTTTCAACTTCAATATTTCTGAGTTAAAATTTGGATTAGAAAATTTGGCAGTTAAAGACATAAAGATATATGATGAGACCAAACCCGACTGCTGTGCTTAGGGAAGGGATACTGATCGCTAAGGTGATGTTTGACTTGCAGCACCACCTCCCATGGAATGTCCTTTCATCATGTGTATGGGTTTTCTTGTATCAAAATTTTTACTGATGGGATGGGATTGTGATCTATTTCCACGAGTTCAAATTGGATGTATTTTCCTTGAATGAGGGAGAGTTCTCATCTGGTTGCAAAGTCCATAATTTGTAGTCAGTGGCATCTAGCGCAGGATCCAACCCAACAACAATCTGGACAAGGTGTGACTAGGCCAAATCTACTGCAGCAATTATAGATTACTTGAGGGAATGGAAACGGGGTAATCTATAAAGCCTTTCTTGAGTTCTTAAATAAGCTCCAATTGACATGGGTATATTGGATGGACAGGTCGTGATTTGGATGAGGGCGCCAGAGTACCACTAAATGCACCTCCTCATGATGGACTGCAGAATCCATTGCCCACAAGCGAGCAGCAGAATTCTCCTGGTGGTCATGCAGTTTCTCCAGCAGTTGCAGAGAGGACGCCTCCAAACCAAGCTGCTGCCCTTCCCTTGGCTGGAGTTCCATCCTGGCAATTTTGTCTGCTGAGGTTGCTCCTACCTTCTTTTTTGATTGCAGTACTATAGGATTGAATAGCACATTATTTATATCTATATCTATATTTTTCATTTTATATGTATACACCGGTGTAAATCCAATGTTGCTAGCAGGCTGTTTTTTATCCAATGTTTTTGTTGAGGTCATTGAATTGATTTCCACTGGTGGGAGATTCTTCCTTTTTATTTTTCTAAAATTTAAATCTATACTCGAGTACTAACAGGGCGATCTGGGTTCTTTTTTATGACAGCTAGCCTACCTATGATCAACTTAACCCTTTTACATGCGACCTTCCAAGAATTGCCACAGGCTGAAATCCTTAAAAATTGTGCCTTCTGAAACATGAAACAGGGTTAGAATGATCTAATTATATTTATATTCTTACTACCCCCAGGTCTCATTGAGATCATCCTCCCATTAGGTGAGTCTCACAGGCGAACTGTACCATCCTTGTGTGGGGACTGTCTGTTTTTTCACTTGACTACACACAAAGACGTGGATTTCTTGAGCTGAGAGGTAACTCTCACAGGTTGCATGGGAGTAAATATTGGGTTGGGTTGGGTTGAACGGGTGACCTGCCTTATCTACTTCGAGTATGGATTTGTGGACTTATATCTGTCAGGTTTGGCCTAATATGTGAGCTTAACGTTTTTATGAACAGAAGTATAAGCAAAGGCTAGTTCTGGGCATTGGATTTCTCTTCGTTTCATCGGTCTTGATCTATACTTGGTGTTTGAACGATCTTGATCTATAATTGATGTTTGGACAGCATTGGATCCTTGGCGAGGTCAAACTATGAGTGGACCGCAACTTTTGTACGTCTGCCCTCAATTTTCAATCGTATCTTTTTTTCTTGGTTATTAATTCAAGATGGGCACAGGATGGCAATGGATAGATTTGGCTCGGATTTAGGTTGACCCGTATGCAATAGACACACGAGTTGCCTCATACTCCACCCGACCCAGGACACATTTAGGAAATGACTAATGAGGACCTGCAATACCAAAGCTGTTCCATGATGGGTACAGGTTAGGTTGGATTTTATACTATAGTTAGATTGTTTTACTTTAAACTGCAAATAAATAAAATATTGAAAGCCTTTGAACCCAAGGCCTTTCTTTGTTTTTCACTCATTATTTTAATTTTTTTTTATTTGGATTTTTTTTTTGAAAACTGGTAAGTTATTTTTGACTGAAAGAAAAATGGGGTGGCGCGGATTAAAGTACAATCAAAACCTGAACTCACTCTAAAGTCCACTGTCCAGAACCCAAGCCTAATAAGAACGAGTCATGGTAGGTCCTGTTTAAATCAAGCACATTGTCATCAACATACATATAATATATGACCGTGCTTGTTGGCTATGTTTCTGTGACCATGTTCCAATGGGAAACAGGCATGCATGTTGGTAACCTTGTGTCCGTGAAGGTGGATTTTTGTTTCTTGTGTTTCTTATCGGATACGGGAAATTTCCTCCTGTACGCATTTGCATTGTCACTGTGGGTGCCCTTGAACTCATGGAGTCTTGGGTTTTTATGTGCCCTGACTCTTTACCGTCCATATTTGGGCATCCTCATGCTACACAACCCCCATAGGTTAAAATTTTGCGATCAAATATTGCCGTCACCAAGGAAGGGAGCAGCTGTGGTGCATCTATGGTTCTTAATTTAACCATTTAGCTTGTCTCATATTTCAATGACTAGGGGCAGTCTCTATAAGAATGGCCTCTTAGCTCATTGGTAGAGGTGATTGTTTTTATAATCTTGACTAGGGTTGAAATCTGGACAGAATAAAAAAAAAATGCAGACTGCATATATTAGAGCCTGCCTATCAATTTTTTTTAAAAATGTTTGTGGGGTGGGTAAAAGCACGTTAGATCATCTTAATACTTGATTAAATAGTCTTCAAATTAAATGATGTTTTAATTATAGGTATTTTTTAAAATCAAATTAATAATATGTGAAGGTTGAAGAGAGACTGAAAGGAGTGCAGTGATCAAAGTAAAGCTCAAGTGGCCCCTGTAGTAGCAGAATATCTTACCGGTCACATCATAAATTTAAGATATTAGCAGTTCTAAAGGCAAGAGATGCAGGCGCACCCACTAGTTTTGGTTTTTCTGGCTCGCAGGACTATGGCTGCAGCATGAGCCACTCGCTGTGTAATTTGCTTCATTGCAGCAATTAATGTCGTCAACTTCAACAGTCAACAGTGGACTTCTGGGAACCTGCTACTTTTCCTTCCCTATCAAAATTTTCTGCCATTGGCAATTGGCCCGTCCCCATGTGTTCCACATTTCATCACAAACAGATTAGAATTAAATGGTCGTCAATCAGTCAATCCATTCTGCAAGTGAATCCGAATTGTAAGGAGGTTTTAGAAATCCCAAGTTATAGGAGTGAAAGGTTACATCATTCATACGTTTAAGATGTTGGCAGTTCTAACGGCGACAGATGCAGATGCTCCCACTAGTTTTGATTTTTCTGGCTCCGAGGACTATGGGTGCAGCACTGGCCACTCATAGTCTTGGTTGCTTCCTAGCAGCAATTAATGGCGTCAACTTCAACAAAGGCCGGCCTTTTGGCCCATCCCCATGTGTTCCACATTTCATCATAAACCGATTGAAATTAAATGATTGTCAATCAGTCAATTCATTTTGTAACTGAATCCGAATTGTAAAGAGGTTTTCGAAGTCCCAAGTTATAGGAGTGAAAGGTTACATCATTCATACATTTAAGATGTTGGCAGTTCTAACGGCGACAGATGCAGATGCTCCCACTAGTTTTGATTTTTCTGGCTCCGAGGACTATGGGTGCAGCACTGGCCACTCATAGTCTTGGTTGCTTCCTAGCAGCAATTAATGGCGTCAACTTCAACAAAGGCCGGCCTTTTGGCCCATCCCCATGTGTTCCACATTTCATCATAAACCGATTGAAATTAAATGATTGTCAATCAGTCAATTCATTTTGTAACTGAATCCGAATTGTAAAGAGGTTTTCGAAATACTGAGGTAGGAGTGAATTCCAAAATGGGGCCCATCTAGAAATCCGGAACCGTTCAAAATAACCATCCTTCCCTAATCCGTTTTATGGGAATGCTTAAATCTTATGTTAATGAATTCTTTTCTACTATTGGACATATTTAATGTAAAAATCAAAGTTGTAAATTTCGCTTTGGTTGTCATTTTGGCTTGTCCACAAAATGGTCGGAACTTTTCGGAATATAAAAAAATAAAAGATATACATATATATAAATATAAAATAAAATGTAAATGGTGCATGTTTCTTATTATGGATATTGACAAAAAATTAATAAAAAAAAACTAGCGCAAATTGTAATATAAACCAAAATGGGCCAAAATGAATCGAAATTGGCCGAAATGAACCGAAATTGACTGAAATCCCCCCATGAGAATGAAAAATTTTCTACTATGATAGAAATTAAGTAACACAATCTTATACATATTTGAAATCATGATTCTCATCAACCAATCAATCCAACAGTTGAAAAGCTTAGATTTACATAAAATTTAAGGATACTAGATATATCGAGGAGCATTTAGTTGGATAGATTTTGATTTCATTAGGTGGACCCTACCATGGAGTACCACTCCTACTTAAAATTTCTCCAGGTTAGAGCCTCATCGGATCTGGAGTCTTGGTTCGTGCTCTGATCATAGGAATTGGTTCCCTTTTTGTTCTCTAAACCTATTCATAATGAATGGATGGTTTGGATATCTTTTGAACTGGCCACAAAATTCATCTGTTTCAAATTAGCCACATAATTTAGAAGCCTTGGTAGAATGGAGCCCCCAATCATCCATGCCGGCTAATATGTGGGCAGTTTCTTGGAACTACTAAAAATTGATTTTAGTTTTGAAATGAGAAGAGGTAAGAAACATTAATCTGTTGAGAAGCCTGATTGGTGTGGACGGGCCCACCTAACCACCCCATGCTTTTTAGGCACCGCTTTACAGAAAGGGCTACGCTCTTGCCTCTCACTCTTTCTTCCTTCGAGACCAAAGCGGCTGGGAGCATGATGACCTTTTTCGTTCTTTTTCCTATTCATTGATGCAAAGATGCAAAGGCAAGAAGCTTCACACCACTTCCATCAAGTTAATAAAAGGGTCGGGGCAGGTGAGTTCGATAGAGGAGCCGGGATGGAGCCCATATAATAGAAGGCTTTGTCAGAGAGAAATCTTAGCTTGAAATAATATAATAATACAGTGAAGCTTATCTATTAAAAATTAAAGAATTTAAAAAAATAATCCTATTTATTTATAATATGTTCCTAAATTTTATCTAATAGAAGATGGTATCACCATGAAATTGACATTTTGATAAATATTATTTTTATGGGATGAACTTCTATTAGGATAAAATATGTATGGATGAGTCTTCATGTGCATATATTTCTTACCATTTTGGTGGAAGACACTTCTTGTTTTGAACCTATTAAGCGTAAAAAGATGTGAAGTTTTGTCTTCTCGCATATTAATACTTTTCGAAAAAAGAGTGTCCCTCCTATGCATATGAATATTCTCCATATATATACATATATATACAATGGGAGAGTTTTTATTTTGAAAGCTTAGATCTTAAATAGTGGGCTTCACCATGGAGTTGTACCGTGTCATCTTAGAGAAATTGAAAACTCAAGAGGGTAGCGTTGAATGTCTTTGTAGCGTGAAGGGATTGAAAAAAATTGTACTTGATTTGTTAATGAAATTTGAAGACCCAACACCCTCTCTTTCCTCTCAATAGCATTCCCACCCCTAAACGTTGAATCATATGCCTTTTTATATTTGCTGTTGTTGGGTGTACGTTGTTTGTATTAGCTGTATGGATGTTACTTCCACTCACTCTCATCCGCTCATCATTCATCATCAACTCTTACATTTACAAACCCATCAAGGTATGGCTTGGCACTAGGCTTACTCGTATGTCACATTTATCAAATTGTAACTATGGGTGTGTTGGTGTAGGAAAAAGATTCCCCACTTCATGAATTTCTATTTCCTTGAGAAAGAAATTCAGAATTTCTCCTTTTCCAATAGCAATCAAAACCCAAATTTCATTTTTTTTTTAATTCCACAGCAAGGAATATCACAGCCAGAGCAAAATAGGCTGTGCCCCAATAAGAAGTGGGTTCCACATGCATCAAGTTCAACATGATTCATCAAGATCACATCCAGCCAATGACGATCGTTGAAGGAAGGTGGGGGAGGGGGGCGGGGTGGTTTGGTTTTGTTTGATTGTTTGAAGAACTTACAAGCATCCTTGGTTTTTTGCAGAACTTGTAAGCATCCAAAGTGGGCCCCACCATTACGATTTGATGATAGGCACCGGTAGGCCGATAATTTCAAACTAAGGTAATGGGGCAGATATTTTTGCCACCTGTCCGAATCAGAGTAAAACACGAAAAGATGTGTGAAATGTCGTGTCAAGAGAAAGCTACGTGAGGGCCGCTCGTCTTTGTTATTTGTTATTATCAATTAATTCATCCTAAACGTGTCACAATCACATGCTCAAAACTAGGGCCTGTCCACGATACGTGTACGTCCAAATTGATATAGTCGCTAGTGCAGGTGGTGATACGGGCTAGACTCAAAATTTCATCGGCATTCATCATCGATCTGCACCCTCTGTTCGTAGAAACAATCAAAACAACCAGATTGGAACTATAGCTTGGTGTTGGTGGTGATGGATTTGGGTAAGTCTGGATGGAATCTGTGAGGCTGTGAGAGAGATCTTAACTTCCTTTAAAAATACTTATTTTTTTTTATAAAGTACTATTAACTCAATGGTGAATATTATTATCTTGGTAAAATATTAGTTTTTATAATTAGATTTTAAGTTATATCTATAGTTTGTATCAAATAAAAGTGGGTTGTAAGAAGGTGCTATGTAGAATTTTTCCCTAGAGAATATAATATTCTCCAACGGTTGTTTCGGATGTGGAATTCCAAATTCTCATTATGTAATGGCCTGTGCCTACTACTCATATTATATTATACGCTTTGCCTCATGAGATTTTAACTCAATTTAATTGTATAGCTTTAAAAGGGTTTATATATGGTTAAGACAAAGTCACACACATGTATATTCACCATTAGTACTTGAATATTTATGATGTGAGATTTATTCACCACTCCATACCTACTTTTTTAGAGTTTCTTTAGGTGTTGTTTTAGGTGGTAGCCCATTAAGCATTTAAATATCGAAATTCTGAAGGATATTTATAACTTTTTAGGTAGGTTGAAATATTATTGTATGTATGAATTATAACATTTGAAATTTCAAAGGGACTACTGTCATATTAGTGTCAATAGTCCCCAATATGGAAATTCTTGTTAGAAATACCTCTCAAGAATCAAGCCTTAATTGTTGTGAAACATAATTTAGAATTTTATGGAAAAGGAACGAAGAAACATACCCATGTGATGTCCATCGAACAAAACTTTTACTATCTTTAGAGAAAAATAAGGTGCCACATAATCTTTGGGTTTTTCTCACATGACTCTTCAATTTCAATAAAGCAACCCCAAAATGAGAATTCCTATATTATTTAAAGACTACATCAATTATCTATAATTCCCCAAAACATTATGAAACTTATGAACATACATACATTGAGGACTTTTGAGGAAAGGATGTAGATGGTTCATGAACATATTCATTATTTTTCCTTTCTTTTATATGAGTGGCTGGAATTATATGATGCATGTAATTTTTAGGCCCATTCATATATAGTTATATATGCCAGATGGAACAGCGGGTTAGATCTGACCAAGGTGGTGGAACCTTTGATGGCTCAAGCAGAAAGAAATATCTCAAAAAGACTGTAGAAAAAAGGTATTAGAAAATGCAAGTTGTGGGGACGGGGGCGACAGAGAGAGGGAGGGAAGTTTCCAAGTTCAAACTTCAAACGAATTATTGAAAAGTTGGCAGCTTTAAAATATCCTTTTCTAGCTTTCTGCCACTCTTTCTGAGCAGCCAATCAAATCGAAATTTTCATCTGACAATTCCACAAGGCGTACGCGCCCCTTCAACCGTCCTATGATCCTAGACCGTCGATCTGTGTGTCCCAAAAGTTACCGTGGTGAGAAGATGCCAGTTTCAAGAAGACACATAGAAGGCGCCAGTTTTGATCTCCTATGTGATCGTAGTCCGTTGATCTGTGTGCCCCGAAAGTGACCCAGATGGAAAGATTTTAATAGTCTTGACCTTTCTTTGCTTTCTTTTCTAGCCATCCATTCGCTTCCCAAAATATCCAACCAGTGAGTAGGGCATCTGGGACATGAGCCCCTTGCGGACTACGATTTTCATTTGAGGGCCTGGACTCATGTAGATAGTTTGGCTTTGAGGGCAAACACAGAAGTTCTATATGGCTTTATGTGAATTTTGCAAGTGAACCCATAATTTTCATATTGAGTTTGAAAGTGGACCCATAACCAACAGGGCAATTGCCCCCAGATTGGTGGGTCTGTTAGATCAAAGGTCCAAATAAGGCAATCTGGACCCAGATCAGTTTTAACATGAGATGGCTGTTGCAGTTTAGCTGGCATCTCAGCGCCAACCTGTTTTTATTATTAAAGTTTTTGGATGGACGACACCATTTCCCAGCTGTTTCTTTCCTTTTTATCCTTTTGCCAGTTAGTTTTCACAGGTTCCATGCTAAAACAAGTTCACAGCTCTTTTAATTCATACACTACCCTTCCCTGCTGTCATAAAGGCGCTCTATTTATTATACTGTTATCAATGTCAAATCCTAGTAAAAACAGACTAACGAGGATTCTTTTTCCTGTTTGTGGTTTTTCCACCGCCTTTCCTGCTGCTACTGCAGTGGAAAAGCATTTATGTTGCTCACCCCTCTGCCTTTATGAAAGGCCTATATAAGAGTAGCTTCTGAGCAGGTTAAGGCTCAGAGAAGCAGTGGAAAGAGCTGGAGATCAGCCTTGAGAAAGAAGTTCATTTGGTTTCTAGCATAACCGACATCAGGATTTTTGTTTAAGAAGTCCTCATTTAGAGATTTTTCAAATCCAAGTAAGGCCTATTTAAGTTCTCCAATTTCCAAAAGAAACCATCCCTCAAATTTCCAAAAGAAACCATCCTCCAAACACCACTAGTTACAAAAATGGGAGTGGGAGGTACTTTGGAATACTTCTCTGGTTTGTTGGCCAGCGGCCACAAGCACAAGAAAAAGAAGCAGCTGCAGACTGTAGAGCTCAAGGTCAGGATGGACTGTGATGGCTGTGAGCTCAAAGTCAAGAAAGCACTTTCTTCAATGGAAGGTTTATATCTTTATCCAGTCTATTTCTCTGAGAAATTGGTGTTGGTTTCATTTGCTTTGTGATGAAATCTTACTTGTTTGATGACATGTTTATTTATGTATTTTTTTGCAGGAGTGAAATCTGTGGACATAAACAGGAAACAGCAGAAGGTGACTGTGATTGGTTATGTGGAGCCAAACAAGGTACTGAAGAAGGCAAAATCCACAGGGAAGAAGGCTGAGATTTGGCCTTATGTTCCTTACAACCTTGTGGCTCAACCCTACACAGCCCAGGCATATGACAAGAAAGCCCCTCCAGGGTATGTCAGAAATGTTGAGTTCATTGGCAACACCCAGATGACTGCATACAAACAGGAAGATCAGTACTCCAACATGTTCAGTGATGAGAATCCAAATGCTTGCTCTGTCATGTAGAGAACATATATAGTTGATTTCTACTGGATAAATATATGGGTTTTTGTCATTTTGCTGATTGTAATCAGTTCTTGATCTCCACCCACCAATGTAAAAATTTTATGTACTACTTTATACTTCTGGTAGAAGAAGTTTGTTATTGTTTTGCAGAGTTATTTAAGGGATCGATTGTGTTTTGCAGAGTGATTATCTGTGTTCTTTTCTCTTGGCTTTCTTGGGTGTTAATCTTGCAATACCAAAAATAATAACAAGAACAGCTGTAGCCCCATGGGCAAAGCACTATTCTGTGAAGGATCTCAGACTCAGCCCTTCAATCCACAAATGGTCACAACAGCTAACATTTTACATTTATTCCATTTCTAAAATAGAAAAGATTGTTGCTAGGAAATAAATAATCAGTCCTGGATTTCTCTACCACTGGGGTTGTTGAGGTTTCCCTTTGGACTCTTTTGATCACCAGTTCAGGTGGGCCATTCTGAAGGACTGCTTCAATGAGTACCGTGTTTGATATTTAGATTTGCATGGTCTACTTTATGGTAAATAATAGTATACTTTATTCTGTTGTCCTAAATATGTGAAGTTGTTACTCTTTATGTTGGAGTATCACAATCCAGTCCAGGGCCATGTGTACTGTCTCCAGATATCTACAGTCTTGACTTCCTTATAAAGACCATGTGCTGTGCATCCATCTTCACATAGTTATTACATGTCTATTTTACATCTTTATGTTACATGAAGAATCCATTAGAAGGGCTTCGATAGGTAAAGGTGACAAAGGAATTTTTAACTTTGTAGCTCTATGGTTTCTACTTTTTTGCAACTGCCGTTGGTTAATGGGATTTGCTCCACCCCCTTCTACCAAGTAAGAATTTGCTTGGAATTTATCTTTCAAACGTTTGACAAGGTGGTTTATATTTTAACGGATTTTCCGTCATGGATTGGGGTTCAAAATTCTACTGGAGTGGGAGATTAACACTTTGATTGATTGCTTAGAAATAGAGGTTTGTTGACAAGCATCCAAAAATGAAAGAAAATTTAATTTCATTGATATTCCAATCTCCTGATGGACTTCGTTTCTTTGCCATCTAAGCAGCATTGGGTTAAAAATTTTCAAGTGACTAGGATCAAGGATTGGGTTACGTCTAACCAGCATGTTGTTACTGATTCCGTTGTAGTGCAGTTGCCAACTAAGTGGTAAAAAGCAGCAGAGTTTCTCATCTCCTGCAGATTGATCTACCAATATCAATCTAAACCATGCATCAGACTTTACTCTGCCTTTTCATCTCAGCCAGTCAAGATCAATCTGCAATCCTACTACCCATGAACCTCGACCATTGACATTGTTTGAAGGCAGACAAAAAATCTTTATAAATCAAATGTTTTTTCTTGTTTGAACATATACCCACAGGCGTTGGAGCCACGCTGGCGCCACCTAAAATACCCTTATTCAGTCCATGTATGACCTGTACACAAAAAATTAAGAATGTAAATAAGAATTCATGTCCTCCAGCAAAATACAATATTGATAGCTATATAGGTGTGTGTTTTTCCACATGGTAGCAAGATTGTTTATTATTCTATAGACAAAGGAGAACTATGATAAAACTTTTGAGTGCTCAAAAGTGATGAAACCTAATCCTTAACAGTTCAATCTATTGAGAGATTCAATTGTTTCATGTTTCACATCCATAGTTCAAAAATGCTTCATCATGGGTTCCATTTTCCACATCCTATAACTTGGTTGGCTGAACCATGAAGATAACAGACTAATATAGTTTAGTATTGATCAAATGTACCTTTCACCTGAAATATTAAAATTTAAGAGCAGCATAAAGATACAGACATTAGAACAGCATTTAGTGAAGAACCTTTTCCTGTTGGAAAACACACATCATTGTAGAAGTGGACCAATTTTTGGATGGATACCTGAGCAGAAGTGGTGCTTTTTTCCAATGTAGTTCCCCCCAAAAACTGTCTTCCTTAAATGGGAAAAATGAATAAATGCTTAAGCTTATATCTAGTTCAAATGTTTAATGGTGATTGGGGTACATCCAGACAGTTCTGGAACAGAGTCTTACAGCTAAATAATACTTTATTATAATATGATGCCTAATATTGATAAACAGAAACTGGCAGTGGCTAGACAACATAGATTAATGTAGGCTTGTCAGCTAGCGGTGCTCAAGGATGCTAGAGGGCCGTGCCACGCCCGCTCTGGTTGGGTTTCGGCCTTGGCTTTAAGCATCCATGCTGGACCTGGATATACTTTCGTAGACTGTCTAATATTTAATCTGGGCTTGGATTAAGTGATAGAAAGCTAGAAACTAGACTGACCTGGCTCGAATGAGTAGTGCTTGTAGTTTTGTTAGAGATTTTCCAAAACAAATGATGTAGACCCTGAAAAAAGGTGATAGAATGCATAGCCCGGCTTGATAGGGGTGTTCATGGCCTGGGGCCTGAGCCCAGCCGTACCCCACTGGCTTTGGCCTGTGCTTGGGCCTCAGGTATAAGTCATCAGGCCGGTCTTCGGTTTTAAATTTGGGTTGGGTTTGGACTAAGTGTTTACAAGCCCGAAGCCCAGCCCAACCCAGCTTGAGGTAGTGGATTAAGGTGCAACTTTCCCTTCTTATGTTTCTTATGTTGCATGCAAATTTTCCATGGTATAAATTTTAAAATTTATTTATTCAAAACCATGATCAAGAGGGTAGATAATATTTATTATAATTGGTTTGTAATAGACAATAAGTCATATGCTTATATTAACAAAAGAAGCAACATCAATTGAAACAGCAAAAATGATGGTTTTATATGAAAATTGGAATCACTTTTATTAAAGATATTTTTTTGCATTTTAGATGGATTCATTTGGACATTACTATGTCTATAAATAGGAATTGGTGCTTGATAGCCCTGTTGGCTGAGGTCAATTTAATGGTACTTAAGAATCAGGCTTAATTGGGCAAGGCCCGATTAATTTTATGGGCAGGGCCCGAGCTTAGTTAGATTCTCTACGGGCTGTGCCCGGGTTGGGCTTAAGGGTTTAATTCAGGCCAAGCCAGTGTTTCGCTTAGCCCAGCCCAGCTTGGCCCATGAGCACCCCTGGGCTTGGGCAATTGACTACATGAGCAAGCTCAGGCCTGAAATGATAAAGGCAGCTCTGGTCCCGACATTCAAAACCCATGTTAGGATTGGGCCGGATACATGCCTACCTCTAAAGGCGGGCCAGCGGTAGATATGGCACACCCATTGTCAGCAAATGGACCTGATAAAAAAGTTCTCCCAGACTAAAAACCATTATAAAAATGGCTCCCCGAAGAGATGTGAGTCCATTTTTGTTGCAAATAAATGAGTCACTATGAATTTATTTGGGTTTGTTTGTTTGAATTAGAATACATGGGTATTATAAGTGGTCAAAAAGGAAAATTATAGGTGATTCTTCTAAAATTAAGCATTGGATAACTCTTTCTTTTGGGGAAATAAAATCAAAAGAATATGAGAAATGAGCAGGAAGTCACCACCATAGTAATTCAACACAACGCAAAGTGAAGGTTCCACCTATATCTCCACCCCTCACCTAACATCTTTTACCCCACTTCTGTAACAATTTTTTGATACAGTCCATTTGATAATGAATTCCTATACATTTTAATGCAACCAAACATGCCAGAGAATGGTTTCCATAATAGGTCAAAAATGAATGTTCTTATGTGATTTGGCAGTTTTTTTTATCCAGCCGTTGGATGGACCGATAAACTTAAAAGAATCCATAAATTTAATGATGGGACTCAGTCCTTACATGTTGCCAAGTCAGGCCACGTCAAATTTATCCAATAAAAGCATAGAAACAGGTGATTGAACCAACCTTATTGAATCAAAGATTGTTCGGGGAAAACACACTTTATGTGGGCCGGTGTGGACCCACATTAGAACCGTCTTTGATAAATGAATCCCCTTCACGGTTACTCAATCCTACAAATAGAGAGAGTTGATACGCTCCAAAACTTCAGCCTTGGGCATTATAAAACTTCAGTCCGCCCTTATTTGACACTGTTTAATATTTTTTTTTAGATTGACTATTATTTGGGTTGCAAATAGGTTAGTTTCAATTTGGGTCCACCATGGACTCGGAACTGGAAACGTTAATGAGAATATGGACCGGAGCCGAAACTGTTAATGAGAATACGGAACCGGACTTGGACTCAGAATTGGAACTAGAACCGTGTATGGAGAGGGTTCGAGTCTAGGTCTGGGTCTGTGTTGAGAATCTTTTGAAAAAAAAACTAATTTTTAAGAAAAAAAAATCAAAATCTAAGGTAATGTGTCATGGGTCCACGAGCCGAAACTAAGGTAGAACTAGACTCGGAACCATTTAGGTGACGGGTCTAAAAATAGAATCCGGACAGAGACTCATTTACTTATCAGTACCTACATAAGGACTCAAACCCGGTTACTAACGGGTCGGAATCTTTAAGTAATCGGAGAATTCGAACTCATTTGCAACCCTAACTATTATCCTATTCTGTTTTGGTTTTTTTTTTTTTTTAATGACCTAAGGTATTTCTTATCAACCCAGTCTTTGGTCCTTTGGCCTCCGACCCGAAGATTTTTCGATTCTGACAAGTAAGAATTATTCTCTGAGGGATACATACATGGCCGCATATAGAGATATATAGTGCCCGGATAATGCAATGTGTATGAATCAAACTTGAGACCTTGGAGAGCAACCCAATCAAGTTTCAAATGAACTAAGCCACTGCCTTGATGGCTATCCTATTCTGTCTTAATCATCTGTTCGTAGGCCACAAAAATCATAAGGTATGGCTCTTTACAACCAAGGAGGTTTTATTATGGGTGCCCATGGGACGGGCCAACGTGGTCCCAATCAGTGTCCAGCCCATTTTAACCGGGATTGGAGATATAATCCCGGCCTATTTATTAATTGGTCCGGGCATATTATTAAGTGATAAAGAGCATAAAGCCCGGAGTGCTTGTTGGTTAGCCATAATTTGTCCAAACAACAGCTAGAAAGCCCTTACAATTGAGCTTGTTTTAGCAAATTGTTCGCTTGAGCTTGACACTTACTGCATATGTTGGGATTGGCCTGTATACAAGCCCGTACTTCAAAAGTTCGGCTGGGCCTGAATATACACCTGCCCCGCCCGGCTCATGTAGCCCTTGAACAACCCTCATTGAAATGGCATGATGAGAAGATGTGCACACTATTATTGAATCAGCCGCGCATCAGTGAGGAACTGCAGCTCCCTGTCAGGAGAGATGTGGATGGACTAATCAACTGTGGCGGGCAATGAGCCAAATATTGTCAACTGAACCCAAATCAGACCCGCAATGTCTCCTGACCCAGACCGCAAAAGATGAGCAATGTCCATTAGACATGGTTCCAGTAATTAGTGGGTGATGCCCTGATGCCAATGGATAATCTTATGTGCAAAAAGCTGCACCAGTCAATCCCTAGGACCTAGGTTTGCTCCCTAGGATTACGGATTCGAGGTGTGCTTCCAGGAAGGGACTATTAAAAAAAAAACCATAAAGGTCCGAGCTTGGCATTCAAGTAAACCTATCCCGGAGACAGCACATCTGAGCCATCCGTCAATGGCAACAGGTCAACCAACATAGACAAAAATTACGAAACCGAAAAAAGTGGCCCACTCACTGCCAGATAAACGGCCAATTTTTGTCTCTTGCTGACAGTTGAGAAAGGGATAGATGTGTTGTTAATATCTCTTAATCGCATCCAGATAAGCTTTCCAGGCAGGCTTTAACCTTGATGATTCCACTTGGTTGGCATCGGGTGTAAATGCGAATTAAAGATAGGATATGCTTATGCCACACCTGACGTCAGCAATTGTTAGGCCCCGTGGCACATGCCTTGCAGAGGTTGTTAAAGTAAAATTAAAACGAATCAAGATGATTACTCATCTTGGAACATACGTATGAATTGGATGAATATGGTCTTCTGCAACTTTTGCATTAAGGGTTTGTGTGTGGTCTTTTAAAGTAAGGAGATGAGGCAAAGTTTGTGGGAACACTATTCTAATTTGTAGCTTGTAAAACATGCGTTGTGGTTCATTACATATTGCCAACTATTTTAGGTTTCAAAGCCACAGAGTGAATAGAAATTAAACTCTATAATTTGATAGTCTATTTTGTAAGCTTAGATTAAAGAATTTATAATGTTTCATGATGGGGCTATTGTGATCCCGAAATCCTCTTGTATGTACCAACTTTGAAAACTACATACAACTTCTTGCAAAGAGAGTTGTAGAACTTCTAAACTCAATTAGATAATAATAAATTTGCTGAGAGAAGCAGCTGCTAATAGTATTACGGAAATAAAAAAAAACTTAGGAGCCATTATGTCATATGTTTGAACTAAAATTTAGTGAGTCCACACAGATTAACTGTATATGTAAGGATGGCAAGAGCCTGGTCTCAATAGTGCCATTTTAATACATGTAAAGGACAAGATACAATTTCAAGCCCTCAACTCTTGAAGCCATCGCTAGACAAAAATGTGTGGGGGGGGGGGGGGGGGGGAGCTGGTCGTTAGTCGTGCCCGCTCCAGATATTTTAAATTTGTCCAGTACAGGAAGCTTGGAACTCAAACGTCTCTAAATTTGTAATCAATCCTAGTAGTACAGAAAATGTTATGACAAATTGTGACCAGTGCAACCTTTCTTAGCTTCGGTGTGTGTTCTCACCCTAACTTGTACCTTTGATCCAAAGATTTATTAAATTTCTATATCTACTCGTTCTCTCTAAAATCCCTAGGGATTAGTTGAGGGGGCGTAAATACTTTTTAATAGTCTCCTTTGGGTGAAGCCCATTTATCAACAAGATGCTCAGTTTTCTCTAATCTCTTCCTTTCTAAAAACACATATGAAATCTGTTGACAAACAACATGATTCTATATGGTCCTATACACTTTTGCAAAATGTCATTTTCATAAATGTAAATGACAATATACGACAAAATTATTAATGATTATAATTTACATTATTTATTAGTGAACTCACCATAAAAATAAGCAGTTAAAATGTTGCGCTCACATATGACATGATATATAATAAGACATTCTCCCATAATAGAGGGCTTTCGAGACTAGAGCATGTTCTTGAGCTTGTTTACCATTATATTGGATTCTGCAAGATATAATTCCAGGAATGTAGAAATGCCCAAAATGGACTTTTTTTTAAATGAAAATTAACAGGTTCACTATTTAAATATAGAATCTATAAGCTCAACTTATATGATTAACGAGAAAGGTGATTGAGTTCCAAAAAGAGAAACAAATTAGTTAGAAAAGGACTATTGATAAAATTGTGTTCCACTCTCTTCTTATCATATCATGAATGTGATATGCTGTTATAATTTTGAACTATTGGAATTTACTATTTTTTTTATGTTGTCGAAAGAAACCTTACTAAATATTAGAGGAGAATAATGGGATAGCCGAAGTGATTCCGAGTCCTATTCTTAACTAAATGACCATTAATGTTTGATCCCCGTGTCCTCTGCTTTACATGAGCAGGCAATTTTCTCCCTGGTATGTGTTGGGGTTTACTCTGCATCAATGGGGCTCTCAAAGGTGGCAGGTACCAAAAAAAAAAAAAACTAAGCATTATTTATTTTTATTGTGTATAAATTCAACATAATAGGGTAATAATTGTTATGCAAATAGAGAAACTTTATAACAAGGGCATTTGCGTAATAATGACTTTAACTGATGAAGAAAACTTTAACCAATACATTTATTATGCTTATTGATAATTAACCTCCCACTCTGCTCGATAAAAAGATCATTAGTTCCTTCTCTAAGAGGGAGCATTCTTTCCTTAGGAGCACTCTTAGCCCTCTTCTCCCAATCTGTTTTTCATTGGTGCCTATATGCAATTATTTGTCTAAATATTGCTTCATGGTATTGAAGAGGTGGTCGCTCTTTCCATTAATCTGACTCTTTTATGCCAGAGATTAGTATCATCCTAATATTTGGTTCATGCATCTCCTCTCATTATTTTCTTCTTCTTCATCACCCCCACCACCATCATCACTACTACTTATTCTTCTTCATATTATTTCAATTA
Organism: Sextonia rubra; assembly: GCA_037013555.1. Lineage (NCBI taxonomy): Eukaryota > Viridiplantae > Streptophyta > Magnoliopsida > Laurales > Lauraceae > Sextonia > Sextonia rubra. Next base: position 57,727,909 of record JASUAD010000008.1, on the reverse strand, counting down.
ATTTGTTGAACTTCTGCATTTATCAAATGAATATATGCCCTCCTTTGTTTGAAAAAGGATATAGTTTTTCAATTTCTCTGCCATGCTTGTTATTTGAGATTGAGTGGATACTTTGTCAACCAAAGTTTTGTTTCTTCATTTTTTATTCTTCTGTTTCTTCATTTCGTTTGTTCTTCTTTTATTGTTATATTTGTTCTTATCATAATTACCATTTTAAGTTTAGTTGATAAATAGGGTTTGGATGAAGGTGAATCCCCTGACTTTCCTTTAATTTCTTACATCTTTCTTTGCATGCAGGAATTCATGCATGCATCTTCTCAGGTCGCACTGTTACAGAAAAAAAAGGTAAAGTTGGAAGGCGTGACATGGCTTCCTCACACAACGAGTTTGGTCCCTCCTCTGTATTGGATTCTATATTTCTGTACTAGGCTACCACCAACATCTCTTGTAACTTGTTCCATTCATTTGGCCTTGCCATATGGGTATTCTTATTATCTATATATATAGATATATAATATATATATATAGGAGGGAGACTATTCATACGCGTTCGTCTCACACCATTTTTTTATGAGAACTCTATGTGAAGCCCTTTTATTACCCGAGCCAAATCTTATAACACATATGGGACCCCTTGATATACATATCTTGTAGAACAACTAAAAAAATTTACACTGAGGAACTCACTTTGTGATTATTTTGGCGGTGGGGGTAGTGATCTGAATCTTAATTCCATATACACAAGCGGATTTCCAAAATTTCTACAGGGGCCATCACCCCTATAGATCATTGCTATGTCTATATTGTCTATATTACTTGTTAATTCTTTTATTAACAAAAGTGCTTTCGCTTATGATTCACTACAAATACCAGGGACTCGTTGATGTGGACTTCAGCAACAAGGTAAAATATATGACAATTATTTCTTTTCGATTTTGTTGTAAAAGAAACTAGGTCAATCCAATGACATGATCTTTGTACTTGGTAATGCATGCCTTTGATTTCATTTCAAAGAGGGTTTTATCAGAATAATATAAAAGAAGGTGAAAAGTGAAGGATATTAGGAGAAGATGTAAATCAAATTATCTCAAGATTTATTTTACTAAAATGTTAGGTGAGTAGCCATTTTTTGTTAGAGAGAAGTTTATTTAAGTATTTTTTTGACTGTTCCTACTTTTAATCCTCACTTTTAGCTCTTTTTATGTAAAATTGTTATTTAGAACTTTGAAAAGTTCAGCACCCACGGATCTAACAACTCTGAAGCATTATTCAAAATAAATGAAAATCAAAATATAATCTTTATATGAAAATATAATTGTATTCTCTTTTCCTCATTTTTTAGGGTAAAGTAGTGGAAGAAGAACCGCAGGAGCTGAACACAACTGGGAAGTGAGTAGATTACATAAGTTAGCACGCCACCCAATCGGTTGCTTATATGAAATCTCATTTTTGTTGGTAAGTTCTATCTTCTCTGGGGCTATTTGGGGAAAAGGTTAACTCTGCGCACGTGAACACAACTGAGGACAAAACGCACCGCGGCCCTCGGACACCTGCCCCCAAAAGAAAGTTCTGATTTTAGTGTTTGTCGTCTGGGCTCATTGCCTGGGCCAGCTTGGCCCACAATGGGTTTGATATGGGCTGTGATTGGAGCTTGCGTGCTAGGCTCAGGCCGGGAAAAGACTAGTCTTATTCACACGTGGAGACCCATTATCTTGTTGCTGGACAGGCGTTGCATAGATGGGGTAGATTTTGGATGGACTCACATGTGTATATTGCCTGGTCAAGGTCCAACATGAATCTACTCAATCTGGGCCCAGCCCATTGACAGATCCTTCCAAATGGATACTGACACGGTCATTTTTGGCCCATCCACAGCGTTTCTTGCTCAGAATGCTTTCTTGCTATGTTGATATGCTTTCCTCAAAAAAATCACAAGAGTTCAATCATGATGAAGCAAACTGGCCTTTGTAACTTGTTTTGGTTGAAATGTTAATCATTTGTAGATCGATTGCAACATGGAGAGGCTTCGGCGTCCTGCAGAGTTCAAATCAAAGCCATCGTGGGTGCCATCTCCAAGGTATATCGTGTATATTCAGCATCACTTCCATCATCATCATTACATTTTTCTTCTTCTTCGTATGATGATTTGTATTACAATTAGGAGGAATTATCTGGTGGACTTGGATACATCCTTTGCCTCATTCAAACTCACTAACATTTGAAACATTGGAACCATCTCTCATGAAAAACGCACACACATAAAACAAAAAATTAAAAAAACCTGCAAACGGGATTCTTATTGCATGACTTAAGATCAAAGAAGGGTTATCAATTGAAATAACACTATTCAAGCCAAGAAAATGGGACCCCAATGCCTTTTGTTACCAAAGGTGGCTCCTAAATTAGATAATTTTGATCCAAGCCATTCATATTGTATTCTCTTCTCCACCTTGACAATGACTTAAATTTTACTATCATAAGAGTCGGTTCTCACTCTTGGCCATTCACAAGAAAGGCAAGGATTAAAAATCCCACATCATGGGTGTATGGCACTCTAATAGGTTGGAGAAAAAAAAGGGCACGAACATCATTAGAGTAGGATTTTTTCAAGCCCTGATAAAATAACAGCAATTTACCCACACGTTTTCTTACAACTTTGGTATTGTAAGTATCTAGGTGATTAGAGATGTTGCGCAATCCCAATGCTACTTTATGCAAAGTTGTAAGTTTACTTCATGTGGAATAGCAAGTTATTTTATGCAAAATCATAAGAACTTGTGATTTCACATGACCCAAACCCATTTGCTAATACACTACATGTAATAATTGAAACTTTAAAATCTAAAGGTTGGCATTTTGATCAACATAAACTACATATTTCTATAACATTGACAATCAAAGAATAATGAATTTATATATAAATTAACAAATCATTGCATTTCCATAAATTCACCATAACTAATCAATTGAGAAATGATTTCAATTTATATAATAAAAAGCCAACCTAAATAACCATTATTCAAAATTCGTACTATCAAAAATCTCTAACAACCTAACTAATTATTATCCAATTTCTAATGTCCCCCCTCAATCATATGATCCTTTCATGGAAAGGATCTGTGATTGTTTATATTAAAAATAAAACCTTTTGATCTTAAAAAAAAAACATAGACATCGATCATGTCTACTAGTAGATCATTGTCTGTCCGCGAATCCATTATTGTCGCAACTTGCTCTTATAGAGTCTGTGGTGCCGGTAGTCCACAGGATTAGATCTGGCGCGATTTCTTCTAGAAATTATGATCGTGGAAATTGATGGAGATGGAGTTTTGAGGGAGATATCAAAATCTTTAATGTATACTTGAGTGGGTGGATGGATAGGAGAGGATGTTGATTTTTTTATTCAATTGAAAAATTGACAGTGATAACTACCAAAAACAGAACTGTGAACGACTTGATCGAAAAATCATCATTGGGCCTAACTCTAATACCATATAGAAATTCACAAATTATTGCATTTTCATAAATTCACTATAAACAATCAATTGAGAAATGGCCTCAATTTATACAAAAAAAAGCCAACCTAAATGACCATTATTCAAAATTCAAACTATCCAAAATCTCTAACAACTGAAGTAATCTTTATTCTATCTCTAACAATTTATACCTAATCTTTATTGTATCTCTAACAATTTATACTTGATATTCTTACGACTTTAATCTACATTTTCTGGGTAGTAATTTTTTATATTTAGGAAGAAAAAATATACCATAAAATGCACATTTAAATTAAAAAAAGAGTGACATCATGGGGTTGCTCAGTTGCTTTGTAATCCAACATATCTGATCTCCTCTTCTCATATATGTATATTATTTTATGTTCTAGCCACCTTAGCTAATATTTTAAAAGAAAGAAAAAAAAGTAGTAAGAGAAGCAAACCTCAGTGGAGGGAGGAATAGAAAGGTGAAAAAACTAGAAACTAAGGTGAAAACGGAATGGAAATAAGAGCAAGAAGGCCCTGCTTGACATTTTAAAAAATCATTTTACGATACGATATCACAAGAAATTAACCTCTTATATACCCAATAGTACTGTGAAAAGTGCGAAATTGCAAGTTTGTGCAATTTCACATAATTTGAAGCTATCATTGTGCATAAAGTGGCATTGCGATTTCACAAAATCTCTGATGTGAAAGTTAATGGGAAATTGTGTGGGTAAATAACTATTCTTTAGTTGAGACTTAGGAAAATCCTATTCTAATAGCGTCCGTACGGTAAAACCCCCCCCCCCCCCCCCCCCCCCCACACAACAAAACAAGAGGCCCTTTAAAGTGAACATTGATGATGATGAAGATTTGATTCTTTTTTTTTTTTTTTTTTTGTGCTCACATATTTTCTTTAATTGATGTATGTAGGGTGGTTGGAGTGCGAGAAGTTCCCAACCTTATTCCCCCACTTGGCCCCAATGGTCGTCCTACTTTCACAAACACTGCAGCATGGCACCAGAATCAGCATCTAGTGCTAGGCCATCCATCAACTAATCATCCCTTTGAGATGGCCCCACCTCCTTTTCCCGCGTACAAGGTTTGATTCCTTCCTTAATCCCTTTGATCTAATCCAATGCCACTGCATGCTTCCATGTTTGATTGATCATGGACTCTACTTATACATCATGCTTTCATGAAACAGATGTTAGACCGCCATTGCAAGCCCATGCCCCCACCACCATTGCATTTTTTGCAAACCCCACTCAATCCATCCAACCATCCAACGGTACCCACTTTCTCCTTCCCTTCAAGACTGTTGGGATTTTCAAAATTTTTTTAATCTGAATTTTGACCATCTTGATTGAAGGAAGCGGTAGGCCAGGACACACAAACAATGCAGCAACTCAATCTGCCGGAAAATCCCTTCTACGACATCGAACCAACTTCTCTTGAGGTGTTAATATCTTTTGAGAGACCACAATTTCTCTTCATTGTTATTCATGGCACTTTACTATCATATTTTTGCTTAGGGGACTTGATCATGGGATCTGATCATCAACAGACTAATCACAGAAAATGGACGGCTATGATGGGTGGTCAATGTTGCCACATCACATTAAAGGCAATGCCTATGGCCGTACCATTGTAACTGGTAATGTGTACTTGATTATTAGGTTGATTGATGTTATTGGAACTTTTATTAATTGCATGCAGACCCCTTGTTATTGGCAAGATGAGATGACTTGGGTGCCGCAGATGCCATCCAACTTTGACCCATTGTCTCTAATGCAATATGAACTACGCAAGAAAGAAAAGTAAGATTTCTATTGAACATTTGATCACCATATATTAGTAAGGCCCTAATTTCTCAAAGCTTTTACTATGCAATGAACCTTATAAATCTGTTTGTCTCCTTGTTATTTGTAGGGCTCCTATGTACTCAGTTTATGATTTGCCGTTCCAGAGGAGGGGCTTAACTTCGGACTCATACCTACGCATACAGAACCCCACACTTGGTGGCCCCACATCTCCCAGCCCATCAAACATGCCATCTTTGGGTGGCGCCCTTGCATCAGCTGCGCCTACAAAGGTATTTTAGCCATCCTAGTATTCCTTACAATTTTGCTCCTTTTGCATATTAGTAAATGATTAGTAGTACAATTGATGTTATTGTAACATGTATTGGTTACATGATGCAGACCCCTTCTCTTTGCCAAGATGGAATGACTTTGGTGCCCCAGATGCCATCCAACTTCGACCCATCATCTCTGATGCAATCTGAACCACGCAAGGAAGGAAAGTAAGACTTCTATTATTATCATGATCAAACTCCCGATTGATATTTGAGTTGTTTATGGCTATGAACCCTTTGATCACCATACTCTAGTGGGCCATTGCTTTCTTGAAAGTTTGATGCATTTGATGAACCTTACTAGATTTGTTTCTCCCCGTTCAAATTGTAGGGCTCCTATGTACTCAGTTTATGATCCGTCGTTCCAGTGGATTGACTTTCCTAATGACCCACACTTTGGCTCATACAACCCCACAATGAGTAGCCCCACATCTCCTGGCTCCTACAACATTTCATCTTTGGACAATGCTTATCCATCAGCTTTTCCTCTAAAGGTAAACAGTTTACTTACTCACATCTGCATATCTACTTCTCCACTATAATTAGAAATTTGACTAGGCCTCCTTATCCAAGTGGTAAGGAATGGCAATTCTCACCTGTCTATCAATGATTTAAATTCTAGGTAAGTCATCTTTCTCATGGATCCACTATCTTGGCCGGGGTAAAGAAAAAAAAAGAAAAAAGGAAAAAACTCGATTTTCATCTTGAAACAATCAAAACTTGGTATTAATATGCATAAGTATAGAAGTACACTAACTTTTCTTTTAATCAACGATGTTAACTGTGTAAAATAAATTGAATGATATTATTGAGTTTCTTGTCATTACTGTCATCTGTATGTACATTTGTAGGTACATCAATAGAAGAGAGAATGGAAACTATTGCTGTACAAATTGAGTGAGATCCATAGGATTGTAAATGATTGAGAATACAACTCATCAGAGCTCTGTCTGATCAAGTAGGCTTTGTATCAGCTCGTCTAATGCCCTGCTCGCATTGAGATGAGTGCGAGATAGCCAATGGGGCCTACTACCCTACTACACCCTACAAAATATGTTATGGATCTCATGGGGTTGGCATCGCTTAGCATGGACCAGATCGTTGGATCCAGTTTGCAACATATTTTTATTTAAAACTATTTAACTTGGGCCATAGATCAAGAGTATAGGATGATTTAATTGACATGAAATTTCATATCTGGGTGATTCCACTTAGAACTTTTTAGTCTCCTTGGTGAACATTATTGGTGGAGACCCAAGTAGGCCTTACTCCAAGCTGTCTCGCAATCGACTTCTTTGCGAGACACATGCACAATGGCACAACACTACTAAATTCTACTAAGAGAATTTCCCATGGGAATTTGACGGGTCTTGAAGTTTTTTGCATATGGGTCCTCCATATCCGTGCTATCAAATTGACCCCAAGAGCTTGTTTGATTGCTCAAAAATTGAATATGTAGAAAATTCATGGTCAAATGGACTCCAACAAGGATTATTTGACGGTAGGAATCATGTGGCCTAACCTACCACAGTGCAAAGATAGATGGTGAAACCTTCACTTTCCTAAAATTTAAATCACAAGGTTTCATATCCATTTCCCCCTTATTTCACAATTTGCTTTTGTTTCTTCAACTTTAACCACTTTTAGAAGTCATACACCTCCTATTTGCTAAATCATAATAACCAAGCAGCCCCTAGGCATATTTCACTGATTCTATATATGGTCTTGTAAACTCTCTATTGATTTCAGTCCAATAGAGTTTTCAAAGTATTCTTCTACGCTTGCGGGAAAAAAAAAAACAAGTGACACAAATAAAAAGATAACTGGAAAGCATAGACACCTGTCCATAAGTCATTTGCATGAATGGAGATGTTAGGGCACTAACAAAACAACTTATTGCCATGGTACTATAGATTCATTGTTTTCTTTTTTTTCTAATAAATCTTATGGTCTAAGGAGATTGACCTAAGCTTCTTGTGTCTGGGTCACTAGGAAATGGCAGGCACTAGCAGGATATCTAAGCCAACATTCATGAAGGGGAACCGAATCCAGAATCAGAAAAAGAATTAGGCCTATAGACATGACAAGCAGGAAGGTTCACGATGTATATGAAATTATGTTTGCAAATAGCTACGGCAAATGAGTTGAAGATTAATACACTGTCCTGTTTTGAATTGTTCTTCTTTATTATGTGCACAGTATAGGAACTTTTTCCAAAATCAAATGTCTATGGTGTGGTATGGAGGTGGCTTGTTCTTAAAGTCCACCCAGTAAATGTAGTGTATTGTGCTCTTGTGTGAGAAGAGGTATGCTGAATATATAAGTTTCTTGCTAATCTACGTTTTATGATTCATGGAAGAATTTGGAATTTCTTTAAGGCTTGTTTGTGTCAGACTACAGAAGAGGAAACATGAGTTCCTCTTATGTGGAAATGCCTTTAGGATGAGGGGAGGTTGGGCTTGTATTTCTTGCCTTGCACAAAAAAGATCCCATAAAACTAGAGATTTTGAGCGGAGAGTCTGTTTGCACCAAACAATAAAAAAAGACTGCATTGAATATAAAGAGGTCTTATGAAGGGATTACAGGCTTGAACACATGCTTTGCAAGTGGATAACATAACAAGCTTACACGGCTATGAAAGCAGTTTAATGGCTTACAATATTTTGTTGTCATATTTGTAGCTCTTTATAAATTCTGAAAAATGACTTGGTTTCTACTAAAAATAAATTATGAATTAAATGTGTGAAATTCTAACAAAAAATTAAAAAAAAATAAAAGAACATAGAGACTGCTTGGCTTCACCTAGGGGTGGTCGCACCAATGATATCAACCCCTAGTTTCACCACACCCCATTACAGACTGAGGAAGCGCTTCCACCATCTCCACCCCTTCTTCAAACACCACACCCATGCCCAAGTAAAAATGAGCTTCTATATGGCAATGAAAAGCCCATGTACCCGGATTGTCCGCTTTGAACCTTAATGCAGTCCATCCATAGGGCTGCACCGCAACTGTGTTCTTCATTATAGGGTCCACCAAATTATACTTTTTTGGGTCATTCTCTGGATCAAATTTTCCTTTACCATGGCCCAAGACCCAAAAATCATGTCCATGGAGATGCCAAGGATGTGTCTCACTGTTGTTCATATTCAAGGTATTTGCATTCTGTAGAATGATGTCCACAGTTGAATTAAATTTCAACCTATAGATGGAGTTGGTGGAAGTGGCATTGGTGTTATTCGCAACGTTGTAGATGTCATAGTTCTTGTAATCATAGGAGTCCGGTGGAGGGGTTTGATCGAAGGCATTGGTTAAATTCTCTTTAAGTGCGACGAGGTATGGGGTGTGGGGGAGGGTGAAGGACATGTTGTTAACAGACCAACGAACATAGCCATTGATCCTGTTCTGTGTGTTAAGGAGTATGATGACCCTGTCTGAGGTCAGGGGAGGCGGGTGAATGTAACCTTGGTGGGACTTGATTCGGAGACTCTGAGCCAGTCGGGCTTCGGTGTCATTCCACATTGGCCCGGTGGGTGGAGGAGTTGGTGGGGGCTTTCGAGGGTGGTTAGGATAGTAGTTGAAGATGGCTAGCCCAGGAGGAGTCTGGGGTTGGCGACTGACTACATTGGTCGCAGCCCAGTAGTTTTTGGATGGATCTTGATCTGCTTTAACAAGAACAGAGTAGGTCTCGCCGGAGTAGATGAATAGATTATCGGTAACGAATGGCTCAACATAATGCCCATCGGATTCGACGACAGTCATGTTGTGTCCCTGTGCAGAACAACATCTTGTTAGTGTTTTTAGTTCAGATTTGAGTAAGCAATCTCTTGGAAGGGACGGAATAAGAGAGTTAGAACAAGAGTAGCTAATTACCTCTATCTTGAAACTAAGCGCAGATAGAGAAGTAAGACTTGCTATTCTTAAGCGGTATGTTTTTCCTGGCACCACTGTAATAAAATAGGGAGAACAGTCAGGACTTGTTGAATTGCAGACACCATTTGTTGAAGGGCCTAGTGCAGAGCAATTGAATCTTCCCCTTCCTTGGATTAGAAGTGACTACCAAAAAAAAAAAAAAACAAAAATCAGATTCGTCAAGTTCCTCGATTTAGTGAAGAACATGGTGCTATGTTAATAAAAATATTTAGTGAGAAAATGCAGATGTGTCCACAACAATTAGAGCTGCAAATGGGCTGAGCTTGCTGATGTGAAACTTGTACGGCCTACCCATATAGTTGTTGGGCCTCATGGGATCAGCATGAAGTCTACGATCCTTTATAGTTAAGAGAAACCCTATATTGTGGTGCTCATGTCCGGGCAAACTCGGCTTAATCAGCCCGCTTTGGACTAGGTTCCAGCCTCGGATCTTAGTACTGGGGCGCAGTACGGGCCATGGTTTTAAGTATTTATGTTGAGCCTGGATTTAATATTTGGGCCAGTTTAATATTAGGATTGGGCTTCGATTGAGTGATGAAAGCCCAAATCCAACCCGAATGAGTTTAGCATATATTTTACTAGATGGTTTTCTGAAACAAGCGATAGAAAGCCACTCCATATTAACTAAATGGGTGGGCTCGCACTTGAGCTGTTTGAGCTAGGGCGTGCTTGGGATAGGCAATTGTGGCCCTTGTCGGGCTTGTTCAAGATTCCGGTCTGCATTTCAAAGTTAAGCCAGGCCGACTTAACATATGAACAACCCTATATCCATATGTGTTCAGTGTTATGGCCTGCGCTTCCAGGGTCCTGCTGTTTAATCTGGGGCCCTCAACCCAGAGTAGATTTGTCCCAGAATGGGCCCGACTACTGGCATCAGGAGTGCAACTTAAAAGATACGATTGGAGTAAACAAAAAACAGGTCAGGCTGGCCATCACATCAAGGATCATAAACAATGGATCGGATCAATTGACTTGCTGGTAGGCCATCCGAAAGTAGGATAGGATACTAACTAGTTAGATGGAATAGATGATTAATGATCCATGCATACCTCGGGCTCACCGACCCATTGAAAGGGTATGGAAGATAAGCCAGTGGCTTGTTCGTAGGTGCTCTTGTGCCACCAATCAGAGAGGATGATGCTTCGATCAAAGTCGTATGTAAAGGGTTCGCTCACTCCATCACGAACTGACACCCGAATGGATCCAAATAGTCCTGCTTCCCTTTGCATTCCATAATGGGCATGATACATGTAAGTCCCCGGCTGCAATTTTAAAGAACAAAAAAATCAGTGCGTTAAATAAGTGGGCCACAATTGATCTGGGTTGTCTATCGAATTGTCTAGTCCAACCATCTTTAAGGTTGGGAGTTTCTATTTTAGACAGTCCATTGGATCTGATGGCCCAACCCAAGTTGAGGGGCATTCGGAGTTTATATATCAATGGATCCTAAAATGAAACATGCATGATGGCAGTGTTCTTATACCAATCGAGTCCACTTTCTGGTTGGAAAGTGACATGAAACACACCTCATCTACTTGTCAAAGTTTAAAAGTTCTTCCAGGAAAATAAAAAAAGAGTATTATTTTGTAGAGAACACCTTTTCTCCCCTTTCTTGACTGGCCACTTTTGAGAGAGAGAGAGAGAGAGGTTATATATGGATATTGATTTGTGAAACATAATCCTATCTAAGAATGACCACTTATCTTAATGGTAAGAGGTGTCGACTCTTACCTATCTTATCAGGTTTCAACTTGTCCAGGTACCTTTCTTTATCTTAACGGTAAAAGTGGTATCTTACCTCATTAGAGGTCTTCTTCCCTAACCTCATCTGAGTTTTACTTTTCTTGTCAGAAGGCTTGGGTCTAGCCTTCAAGTTGGGTTAAAAAAAACACCTAATCCTAACGATTAATTTATATGGGTGTGAAATTTACACAAATAACTCATGTATTTTTAACAATAACAAATACCCAACTGATTTTTTTTTATTAACAAAATGACCACTTTGTTGAGACAGGCAAGAGCTGTGGAAAAGTAGTCGACATGGTGTGAATACGAATACTGAATAATAAGAAAAGTGTAAATGCTTGTCAAGTTTAGAAAGGTAACATCAAAGACAGTGTCCAAGCACCCTTGCATCTTGATAAATAAGAAGGAAAACATGCAATTAGGGTTTCTGTCAATGACTGGACCAAGGTCACCGCCAGACTAAAGATATTTCTTTTAGAGTAAAGTTGGCATCCACATAAGCATATTTCATGCAATAATTAATAATGCATGGCAACTTTTTTTTTTTTTACTGTAGTTAAGGTGGCCTTCGTCATCTTGGAAAAGTTAAAGTGCTAAAGGTAAGACAGCACCACCTTACCAAAAGAAAAAGAAAGCTAGCCTGCTACTGTTAGGATGGTGCTGCTGGCGCCTTTCTACATTTATAATTGTGTCTGGCCCACTTTTGAATATCAACCTCAAATATATCACATGGACCTTTTGTAAAAAACAGTCGTCCTAAATTTCACTCGCAAGTCTTCCTGGGTGGTGAAGGCTCCCACGCTTATATTACCCATTACGATCTATCTTTAGTGGGTGTCTTCACCTTTGCCCCCCGGCCATTGAGACAAGTTAAGAAAAAAAAAAAGGTAAGAAACATTCTACTGTTAGGATGGTGCTGATGATTTCTACGTACATGATTGTGTCTGGCCCACTTTTGAATATCAACCTCACACATATCACATGGACCTTCTGTTTAAAAAAAGTTGTCCTAAATTAAACTCGTAAGTCTGAACTGAATGCCGTGTATTGTTGAATTCGTCGAAGTTTAGAAAATTTTTGCACTGCCTCATCTCTTAAAGAATTCTTAAGAGCTTTCTCAAGGATGAAGAATGGATTTTAATTTATGTCATTTATTAATGATATCTCAATTAGCACTGCCTCATCTCTTAAAGAACTCTTAAGATTTTTCTCTTTTGGTAAAAGAACCTTTTAAGATAATATGTAATAACTTACCCTATCAACAACAAACTTGTACACAAAGGTGTCTCCGGGCAAAATCGGGCACTGGCTCACACCTTCCGTTCCATCACTCCATGGCGTTCCTTTCTGCAACCCAAAACAAAAAATAAGAACAAAAAATCGGACTTCTTCATCTACAAAGCAAGAGACCCTTGTGAACATGAATTAAGATGGTTCTCATTCCCCCGTAAAAAAGATAAATCAATAACTGAGTTATCATCACCTAGGATGCCGGGTGTTAATATGTTAGGCATGACTCTACCTGTCGAATTCCATGCCAGTGAATTGCAATATTTTCAGTGACCAAACTGTTCTTCAGCTCAACGATAATAGTGTCGCCTTCTTGCGCGAGGATCGTAGGACCAGGAGTCCTTCCATTGATTGCTATAGCCAGCTTCTTATAGCAATCAGGGGACTTGAACTGGTAATTCACATCCCATTTGTACCTTCGGATCTTAGCATCAGCCGTTTGAGTTGCTAGCAAAATGAAGAAACAAAATAGACTTAATAAAGTGGTGGCTGAAAGAGCATGGGGTGGACCCATCTTCCTCTAGGCTTAAAGTTTCAGCTTCGTTTGGTTCAACCGAAAAAAATATGTAATGAGAAATGAGATGGGCTCTTGCAAATTATGAGACATCATGAGAGTTCTTATATTGGAAAGTGGAATGGCGCTTCATTCGGCCGATAGAACCCATTCAATGGTATTTGACAGAGACCCAGTCCTGAAAGCCGGCTTGGATGGAAGATGATTGGTGTCAGCAATATTAAGTTGCAAGGAAAAAACCCTCCGAAACTACTTAGTACAAGAAACATAAAAAAAAAAAAACGCGGGAAAGAGGTTGTGATTGTTGAGTACTATAATTAGAATCTTCTACAAAATTATCCCTAATATTATGATTAATGCAATAAAAATTTTTGACCATTACAACCTACCATATACTGTCTTCTCTACCAAGAACCAAGGGAGACACCTTATTATTATTATTATTATTATTATTATTATTATTATTATTATTATTATGGATAATTTAATGTATCCATTACAGAATAGGTGCCTCCTTAGATTTCGAGTTTCATTGTTATAATTAATTAGGTTTTGTTACATTGATTAGTATGACATCCAAATTTGCCCGAATAATTCCTTAAGGTAAGATCAAATCAAGTGAACCTTTGAGCAAAGAAAAGGAAACCATAGGGATACGGGTGGAGGCTTATAATTAGTCAAACCACGTGCACTCCTACTTCCCATAACAACTCCAACGTTAAGGCTGTACAGTCCTTATGCATGCATATGGGCTAAAGAAAGAAATATTATGCTGAGTTGGGCGATGTTTGGGACAATTAGCTACAGGAGAATGTTGTATACATCTTATTAATTATAAATGGATAAAACCACTATGCATATGTTCTTCACTATGGTGAGGGACACTTTCTTTTTTGAAAAGAATTCATGTATAAAAGTACAAAAGCATTACATCTTATCACACCTTTTTTATCTTGATAGGTCTAAAAATGGAAGTATTCTTCGCCATAGTATGAGGGACAGATGCATAGTAGGCTTTCACATTATAGATTGCTATAAAATCTCCTCAAATTGTATAAATTCATACCCCACACACATACACAATGTATGGTGTGAGAATTATTGAGTTTTGATAAGGAAAAAGCATGTGGGTTCCACCTTCCTCCCTCTAATATTATATTAAATGAAATTTATCAGATGAACACCAATTTTTAGCTTCTACTTTTGTATGTGCATGATACCTTTACTTCTTTAAAGTTCGAGTAAACATTTTAACCTTATGATAGATTTAACATGCTTATGCCATATGCCCATGATGAGCTGACACATTCAAAATTTCTTCTGCCCACTACTTGATTGGATTGATTAACGTTAAACACATTCATTAAGCAATGACGACTTCTACAAAATAAGTTTATTTATTTCATCATGTTTATTTATTGAAACTTAGCAGGAATAGACGTGGGAGGTCGGTCAATGAAGACCTTTTCTCATTGGAAGTCAATTGCATGTTTTTTTTAGCACACAGAGTTGTTATAGGTCTGGGTCTGGTGGAGTTAATTCATCTCCTCTGACTCTAGGGCTTTGTTTCATACAAGACATATTCCTATTTAGAGTTGTATATAATATATATGGACAAAACTATTATACATCTATCCTTCACTTTATGGTGAGGGACACTTCCATATATGAAAAGTATTGATCTGCAAAAAGATAAAACTATCACTCTTATGACACTTTTTTGATCTTATTAGGCATAAAAAGAAAATTGTCCCTCACCATAAGGTGAGGAATTGATGAATAGTAGTATTTTCCATTATATATTAGATGAAATATTTTACTGATTTTAAAAATTCCTAGGTAAGGATTTGATTTGACTTGGAAAGTGTTCCAATTAAACAATGGTACAGTTGAATATTGAGCAGGACCGGGTTTTTCTGGTCAGTTGATTGATTCATCCTCATTGGAAGTTCAATGTAATGTAAGCCGCCTCACATCTCGTGGATGAATATGAATCTAAGGACATGAAGAACACAAATGGAGGGCAGGTGTATAAAAACGTAAATTAAGGGCAAAAAAGATAAATTTTTTAGATCGTTGCTTGTCATAAAATAAAAAATAAAAAATGGTTCAAAGTAGGGATGGGTGGGAAGATGATATTCCAGACGAACGGGAGATTGAGATTTGATGGTGCTACAAATTGGGTGTAACGTGTAAGAGGTACTAATTCTTATATATCCCAAAAGCATCTAAATAAATAAATAAATGAATAAAATTACTCAAATCAAGTGTGTGGCACGGGAATTTATATCTATATACAATTTTTTTTAAAAAATACTTAAAGCTAAAACGTGCGTGGTAATGAAGAACTATAGTCCTTAATTCAGATTTTATCATAATCTCATATATTGGTATTCTATATAAATACTGGAATAAACTAAAATACAAGATTAGTTCTCTTGAAGTGCAGTGAGAAAGACTCCGCACCTAATTAAAACTCCTCAAATAGAAGTCAATTTATGTGAACTTGGGCATGCACTCTAACCTTTTACACAAAGAATGAAAGAGTCGTTTTCTTCAGAAAGGATAAAAAAGCACAAAACATAGAATCCTTCTCTCTCGACTATGAATATGATATTATTTCCGAAACAAGAGATTTCCTAGGAAATTCAGAAAGCGCGTCGATTTCAGCAAGATGCAGTCGCATCATATGAAACTGGAAAAGAAAATAAACAAATACAAACGGACATGAAACGAGATCAAGGTATGTATGTAAGAGATTTACGATTTGGTTTTGAAGATATAATTGAAGATCCCGTGATTCCCGTCTCCTTCCTATTTGCATACCAAGCGAGTCAAAGTACACACCCAACGTTTTCAATACATTTGACTTTGCCTCTAGATTGTCTTTTTCTCATGGTATGTTGTTTTTGATGGTTTCGTCTCTCTTTCCAATTGACTTGACCGTAGATTGTTAATCGCCGTTTGGCTAATAACCAAGCCAAATGGGCTGAGTCTCAAAAAATTCAACCAGGAAAGAAGATCATTAATTTAATGTTATTAACTTCTATTGTTCCGGTCACAACCGTGTTTTCATCATATATATGATTTTGTTTTAATGAACTTGAACCCCAAAGGTATCAAATAATTATGAATATGTGAAACGAGTGGGGTTTGCTTGTGCATCAAACCAAGGAAAGAAGATCTGACTAAGTGAAGCGAGTGGGTTTTGCTTGTGCATCGACCCAAGGAAAGAAGATCAACAAGCAAATGATTTCATTACGTTAATGCCAATGATTTCATTTTCGGTTTGTATTATGATCAACAAGCAATGATTTCATTACGTTAATGCCAATAGATGAAGCTGCACTGCTGCAGTATCATTGATTGATTGTGGTCATTATCAACGTCAGGATCCCAGAAAAGGATGCATGGATTTTTTTTTTTTTTTTTATCAACTACTAACACTATGCTGATCAATCCAAAAATATGGTGAGTATCCCCCGGCTTCAGCTTGTTGAAGTGGGCTACAGCTGCAATTAAGTGATCCACACCCATTGATATGTGTTTGACGTGAGTATCCCAGTGGACAAAGTCCAACTGGGGTAATAGCTACCTTTGGCCCAATAGGCCACAACCGAACAAGCCCATTTCCAAGACCTAACACTTCACATCCATCGGCCTTCCCTTAATATGTGGGCCTTCTCCTGATGACACCTGTTTCCCTCATGAAAGATATCAACCTGCATGACATTCAGGGTTGTGGACCTGCATGGATCCACATTTCCAAATCCGTCAATACACGGCTGGAGTTCAGTTTAGGTCCATATCCATTATCCTCAAAGGTCAGCCTGGCCCAAATCAGTCCTTGCTCCTACCGACTAATTATGCCATTTGTCTCACAAGATTCTTCTTCATTTTTTACATCTTGTAGGCTTTTAGCCCTATCAAATATGAATGAAAAATAGTTATACAGAAAATTTCAAATTAACTTGATGGTCATAATTATCCGATCTAAAACTACAAAATGGATAATCTCAGTCGAAATTCTACATCTTATTTTGTGACTATCGGTTTCTGAACTGTAGATCTGACAGTAGTTAAGAACATCCAATAAATCTAAGTTATTTCAGTTGGCTAGATCTCAATGCAGTCTCCTACCTGCTAGGATTAGTCATTAGATGGCCATGCAAGCTTTGTCAAGTGTAGTGCTTACTATCGCAAACTACTACATGAGAACAGCCTCTTACCTTTGTGTTAAGAGGCTTGGAAACGCTAAAAAGATTTGTCTAAAATTCAAACCTTGGTAATGCCATCTCACAGGAGGGGTCTTTCACCTCACCTAATATTTTATCTTCACCTGAGGGCGGGGTCCTATTTGTGTAGGCTTTCTTTCTGAAAGTGTGGGCTACGTGGGCTTCTTTTCCCACTCGAGTGGGCCCACTTGTGTTGGCTCTCACTTGGGTTTTAGCCCCTTTGGCTAGGGAAAAAAAACAAATCCTTAATATTTTAATAGCTTTTTTTAAATAGGACATCCAGACAAACATGTCGGTTGCAGCGGCCCACTATGTATAAGAGGGACTAACACAATAACTCGTGCATAAAACTCATGCATAAAACATGTATTTTTATACAAATAAACAATTCATGTATTGAAAAAGTTATACGAGTTCTTATTTTTGGGATCCATGGGAACTAAAGAGGTGAGAACATAATTTTTACAGAAAGAAAGATGTAGAATTTTAAAAAATGGAAGGTGAAGGTGAGTTTTTTTATAAGATAAAAGAGATAAGAAGGTAGTTGTAAGGTAGGGAGACAAAGTGAAATTGATTGATTGAAAGTGGGTAGAGAAAGTAGATCTCAGAATTAAAATTATAACTAACAGTTAAAATTAATTAAAAAGCCTTTGAAGTTAATATAGTATAATCCATTTCACAACTCTCAAAAAGGCAACTAGTAGCATTCAGGGTGTATATCATGTTGTCTCCTACTTTAAAATTCAAGAAAGAGTTCTCATAAAAAAAAAAATTCAAGAAAGAGAACATTCCTACAACTGGAGCAAAGGATTTGGATTCTTTCCATATCCACAAATAAAATGGATCTTAAGTACTTAATTCCAAGTCATTGAAAAAAAAAAAAAATTGATACGAACAAGTTAGAAGGCCTACTGCTTCCCTAATATGCCACTCTCTACAATTTTAAAATGAGGAAACGTGACATAGCCTTGTGGCACCCGCTTGCCACACCATATACATAGGGATTTAGAAGCTTATACAAAAATATCAACTCCAAATAGAAACTTATTTATTTATTTCTTAACTAAGGGTGTCTCGGCCCTTTGAGCCTGACTAATTTCTTTGGGCTAGGGAGAGCCAATTAAATCTCCTATGGCCCTAGTATAGAGAGCAGCTCGAACCCGCAATATCTACGAACAAGTCGTGATCTTTCGCCAGCTGAATTAGGTACTATGTTTATTGGGTTAATCTATTTTGCTATTAAATCTCAAAACCCTTTCAATCATTTGTCTATTCTAAGGACCCATAGGAGCTATTTGTTTACATTAAAAGACATAGAAATTGAATATATATAGTGGGAATCAACACGATATATATATATTATGTTGGTTAAAATTAGATATCAAAAGTGAATTTCCAAAAATGAACAGCAAATAGCATATTCTTTTGATTATATTTTTAATAAAAAAATGTTATTTTTTGAAAATTCACCTTCAGGGCCTTTCTTATCAAAATTTTTTACTGTAGTTTGCTTTGTTAGGAACTCAAAGATTGTTATATGTAATTGTCGGCCCCTAAAAGTTATGGATATCATGTTTGTCTGTTGGAATTCAAAATTCTAACCAGCTGCAAAATAAAAAATAATATTTGAAATTCTTAGAATTCCAACTTCCTTGGCATTTCTGGATGCTCAAGTTGATGTAATTGATGTGGAGGATTAATAATTCATAATATTGTGCTCATGATGTTATCAATTATGTATTCAACTTTTTAGTAAGATGAAATCATGCAAAGCAAATTTGAGAATGTGCATTCAATTTTAACTGATAGGGTCATCATCTGTGTGTAGGTCCCATGGTGAGTTACAAGTATTGGAAGTATGTTTCAGACCACTATGGGGCAGAGAAAATGGAGTTTTGGTGAAGTGGCCTAGTTGGTGGTATATTCATAGCATGAAATTAATATATGAATTCTTTAAATATTTAATTTTTTTTACAAAAAAAGTAACAATACAACACCTAAAAAATGTGAAAAATCAAAATATTATAATCCATTGCATACAAGTTCAATTGTCACAAAATCTTCAATTCAACTTAAAAACCAATTACTTAATCAACCATAAAAAAATTGTGAATTCAACTGAAATTTGAATTATTAAAGCTAAACAAAATTCTCAATTAACTCACATTAATATATACGTTGAAAAAACACCAAACAATCTATTGTCCATGAAAGTCATCTCAATCAACAACATAATTTTCAAATCATCTCAAAGGCTAACTCAATCAACCAATCACCTAAATCACTAATAGGTAGTGAGTTGTGAGATTAATTAACAAGCACAAACCATGATGGGTTCTAAAATGCATACCCAAACCCACACCGAATTGGTACCAAACCTGTCCATAAAGGAGTGGGTGGGGTTGTGTCCCAATGTAAGCCCAAACCATTTTTACATAACCAAGGATGGAGTGGAGAGTTAAATTGGAGTGGAATTTGACCTAGGGATAAAATAAGGATGGGAACTTCTTTTTTGAGTGATTTGGCCTTTATATGTGGACCCCAATGATGAACTTATGGCATAGAATTAGACAAACAAGTTTCCTGAACTAGTTAAACTCAAACTCTGAACTCTTAACTTCAAATTAGATAAATCAAAGCTATTAGATTACATAAATCTAAGGAAATCAAACAAACCTACTCCACACCATATTTTCAAGTTAGGTTAAGTTTGGAATTATGATTTGTGAACCTGAATGTGTCGAATTATATATGAACCAGGTAATTTGACGATGACTCATTCGAGTCCATATAGCTTTGCCTTTTGAAAATATAGTACATAAATAAGTGCAACAAGAGATAAGACTGAAGAGTTTATAAATATCCCATTATTTTCTGATGGAACTAATACTGCTTTGTGAGAACTTGTAATGCATATCTAATAAACAACTATCCAAAATATTGTTGCAATCTAAAATTGGTGAAAATGATTTATTAATTTTTTTATTATAAAAAAACATCTTGTATTGAAAAGTGAAAATACTCAAATTTTCACCACGAACTAACTTTGATCGACGCTACATATTCATTTTAGCATCCAATGTTCTAATGGCCATCTCTAAAATTAATTTTTATCCTCGCCTTCACCGGCCGCCACTACAAATTCGACACTAAAAACTTAATACATTCTCGCCAAAAGTTAGCGTCATCATAAAATGAATTTTGTCGAAGGCCATACTAATGGCCGTCCCAAGTAGTTAAAAAAAAAAAGAATTGCGTTTGAGTTTAAAACAAAATTAACCACTATGCCCGATGCGAATAGTGCACCGGCAAAAACAAAACCATCTTAACTACTATGCCCGGCGCCTGTTCGCACTGGTAAAAACAATTTTAAAACGAAAATTTGTAAAAAAAGTAAAAGAGGTGCAATTTGCCGATGATTTAAAGAATTCACCGACAAAAGTATAACCTTTGATGGTGAAGCATTCGCCGGGAAAATACATAACTTTTGCTGGCGTGAGATTTCACCGGAAAAAGTTCAGATATTGCTGACTAAATTAGTTTTTTAGTTGGGAAAAGGTTACTTGTATCGGCATTCAAATTTTGTGTTAGGAAAAGTGCAAATTCTTATAGTGGGATCTGGATATAGAAATTCCACTTAAGGGATAACTTTTAGCGTACGTTTGTGTAATGCTGTCAAAAAGGAAACTTGTGATTCCTGTTCCGTAGTAGGCCGAGTTGGACCACCTGGGTAAGAATTTAAAATCCGCCATCAGCGAAGAAAATGTCTCTTTTTTATTAATTTTTTTCAATGTTGAAACAAGTTTCACCAAATGATCCAACAATGCGATGAAAAGCGACAGCATTTTTGTTGTCTTTTAGCACGGCACTTGTCCCGCACAAACATGTCATTAAAGAATTCATAAGTTCTCTAAACAATAATTCTTGGAATTTCGATAAAGAAACAGACCCTTAATCTTCCTTTTGTAACCACCCTATATATTATAATGCAAACAAGGCATAGAAAAAAACATATAAGTGGATATACGTTAGCTCTTTTTGTTTTGGTAACTCAGCTGTGGGGTTGGAACCCAAATATAGAGACTAACTCACACATACAAAGTAACTCGCACATGAAAGGATACAAACACTAACACACACATGAGAGGTAATGGGGACTCGCACATGAGGGGATTCAGATAGTAACTCACACATGCAAGGTAATGAGGACCTCAAATAGTCACATGTTGTGAGGACACAAACACTAACTGATCACACATGCCACTAATGGGGACTTGTATGTATGACTTAAGATATGCATTAGTTAAACATGAAAGGCAAGGGTTTGGGAAAGGGTCCGCCTAGAACTTTTTGAGAACACCCCAACTATTAAAGTAATTTTATAATTTTTTTACAAATAGCTCCCCAATACAGGTAAAATCCGAACCCTTAATTGGGTAATAAATATTAACCCAAACCAATGCTGGGGTTCAATTTGGGGCAGACTGGCAGGATTGGTGGCCCCCAAAATGCCCGGCTCATTGTACGGTCATCATGTTTAACGGTAGCATGTCTGCCGCTGCACTGGAGTGATTGCAATCTTTCAAAACGAACAAAACTGATAGGGAAAGTAATAGAATGTTGAGTAAGAAGAATGATGTGAGGACCACGGTCTCTCTTTACCGAGTAGCAGAGGGTCTTTACTGAAAAGGCCCCATTGAATTCATGAGGTGGTCCCACGATTTGGCCCACTGGGGACTACCAGCTTCCACAACCAAACCTATAGATTAAAATTCCATCTTCCTCCTTGAAAACCATTTCTTTGAGTATTCATGCCTTGGAGAGCAGAATAAACTTTGGTTTGGAAATGGAATTTTAAGTTTTCACAAAATGCCTTTTTTGGTTTACTATATGTGTTCAAAGACCTTGTGTTATTAATTAAACACAATGATTGGAAAGTAAACCATGGTTGTCCTTTTGCTGTTGGGCTTTTTCTAGGAATCATTAGCCCATACTCGATCATCGGGACTCCAATTTCAATGTGAATTAGGTAGCAAGGATGCTTTACAGCTTTGATAACATGGAGCTCTATGCTCATTTTCACAATAATTGGATGCGTGTCAAAGTTCGTGGGTTTAATGTCCACACCAAAATACAGGACTAATTTGAAAATATAGTCATATGCAAACCATCTGATTCTCTAGATGCTGCAGCTGTCTCATCTGGGGCTTTGAAATAAATGGCAAGGTTAAATCTTTGCTTAGGTGATTCTATGACCTTAGCGTGACTGACCATCGGCAAAATCAATGGTTCCATTCTTTTTTGCATTGCTAATACTTAGAGCACTCTTATGTCTAGTAGTGTTGGATAGCCTCATAAACATGGTTATGTATTCCTAATTTTATAAATAATACAAAGTTTCCTATGCTTGAAGATCCAAATCCAACAATTTCATTGTGAAAGTGTAACGACCCAAATTTTGATTTTAAATTAGAAATTAATCTTGACCTTTGATTTGATCTGTGATGGATCCCACATGCATTTATGTTATTTAAATTTTGAAATTATTTATAGGACCATGTTTTGTTAGAATTTGGTTTATTGGGGAGTCTGGTTCAACCGAGACACTCAAATTGATTAGGTTTCTTATTGTTGTATTTCCTATCTCAACTCCACCTTGAAATCCATATTCATCCCAATTTGTGTTTTAGAGTCCAACTTAAATTATTCTCCTTGACTAAACTTGGTTTGGGACCAATAACTTTTATGGACTCTCTTTATTTTTGCTATAAAAAGACATCATTTCCTCTAGACTCTCATATGAATCTAAATTTCCTCTCTTCTCTCTTTCTTCCCAAGGCTTTTATACTTAAGGTATGCCCTCTCTTTTCTTTTCTCCTTTCCTTTCCATAAACTAATAGAGTCAAAGCATCTTAGTATTCTTCTTGTAGTAGCATGGTGATTTTGTTTCTTTAATCAAGCATAATTTTGATCATGAAAGGTCACGCACCCTTTGCATCAACATGTGTTAAACCTAGCATCATCATCATCACCACCATTAGTCAACACCAACATTGAGAACACCATTGATAAGCCTAGACCCCACCACAGCTAAGCCTAGCCTAGCCACACCCAGACCATTCCTCAATCGAACTGGACCCAACCCATAACACTCTGGGTCATGTCTGACTCATCTGAGGTCCAGAACCCACCTTCGTTTCCATTTTCTTCTTTTGCCCAAACGAACACTCGCTACCTGTTTATACCAACCCACACCCCTTGAGCCAAACAGTCCTCACCAACCATCACTACAAGGCCTTCGACCTAGTTTTTCTACTAATGATACCCATACCACCTCTTGGCAATGTGAGTGCAGTTCTTCTTCTTCTTTATAACTCTACTTCCACTTCGTTTTCCTCTTGCTTCTGTTCTTCTTACCTTCATTCCACTAAGGGCAGCCCTGAACCAAACAGCCCATGTCTTATCTCATCTTCCTCCTCTTATATCTTCTTTTCCATGTTAGAGACTCTTTCACTGCTCATCATTTTCATCTTATTGTTTGAAATTAGACACCCTCTTAACCCAATCTCAACAAACCAAACTCTGGCATTATTTTCATCTTTTCATCTTTTCCCTTCCTATTCTCGTTTTAGCTTTTCTCTCTCTCTTCCTCTGCGATCTTCTTGTTTCTTCTTCTTTCCTTTATTCTCTCCATTGCTGCGTTCTGAAATCAACCAAACCCAACTTAGACTCTTTTCTTCATCAGTGTCTCTTCCTCCTCCCTTGTTTCTTTCTTTTTCCTGCTTTATTTCTCTATCTTTTTCTTTCTTGTTTTTCCCACTGCCCTGTAATTCCTCTTTCTCTTCCATTTTTTTTCTGTTCTGCTTTTCTTTCTTTTACTTCTCCTTGTGCATCTTTCTTCTTTTTCATCTGTTTTCTTCTTCTTTGAAAGGCATGTAATATTGGCAAATTTATGGGATGGACAAAACTTGGGTTTCAAGATTTGTAATTTTATATTTTAGATGGACTGAAGTCTCTATGGAAGTCACATATGTTAGTCTTCTACTTGGACATTGGAATGCAGGTGTTTTATCCTCGGACTGGTCGGACAAGATGGCAGATCGGTCGAATTTCTTGCAAATAGATACCTGCAGATAGAAACGAACACCGACCGGTCGGCTGAGTGCCCGATCGATCGGACCCCATGCTCGACCGGTCGGATAGGGCATCCAATCGATCGGCTGGGTCGGCAGACGCGCGATTCAAAAGCTTTATTTTTTCGGATTTGCTTCGGTTGCTTCCTTATCCTTCGCGAATTAAAGTCGGTAAGGACTCTAGGGTTCCTCTCTATTTAAGGAACACCTATCCCATGAAGAAGGAGGCTCTCTCCAGATCAAAACCCTAATATCCATAGAGAGATTTCATCTTCTCAGAAGGTATTTTGTTCTAGATGTGCTGCAATGTCTTCTTCTGAGTTCTAGTTCTCTTCTCTGCTATGCTAGTGGCATCAAGGCGTGAAGATCAATCCAGAAAAGGGTGAACGGCGCATGCGTCGACAAGAAGAGCTTCAGTCCTTTAGGTTGTGTTCAACTGTGTAAAGGGTAGTAAGTAGTCTTGTAACTTTTCTTTCATAGTGATTGTTCTCGACGAACCGGTGTTAGGTCCCGTGGTTTTTTCCCGGTTGGGTTTTCCACGCAAAAATCTTATGTCCATCTGTTTTGTGTGATTGTTGTTGGTTATCTACATAGCATACTTTGATTGGGACCTTAACCTGTATCAAGGTTTAAAGTCTTTCACGTGGTATCAGAGCAGGTTTTTACCATTGTCTTTAGATCTTTTCATATGTCTGCTATGGAGATTCCCAGAGATGACACTTCAACCAATAACCCTCCTTACTTGGATGGAACAAATTACGCCAATTGGAAAGTAAGAATGGTTGCTTTTTTACAGTCTATTGATATTGATGTCTGGTAAGCCATTCACACTGCATATGTTCCACCCACTATTATTTTTGATGGGAATGTTGAAATCCCTAAACCTATGGCTCACTGGAGTGAGGAAGAAAAATCTGCGTTTCTTGCTAACAGTAAAGCCATGAATGCTATCTTTAACGGTGTTTCACCCACAGAATTTAGAAGAATCTCAAAGTGTAACATCGCTAAAGAAGCATGGAGTATTTTGGAAATTGTCCATGAAGGAACTGGAAGGGTTAAAAGGTCTAAACTTCAGAAACTGACCACTATGTTTGAAACCTTGATTATGGAAGAGAATGAAACATTTGATGAGTTTTATGCCAAACTTAACGATGTAGTAAATTCAACCTTTAATCTAGGGGAGATCATACCTGAAAACAAAATTGTTCAAAAAATACTTCGATTTCTTCCTGAAAGTTTGATCCTAAAGTTATGGCAATAAAAAAAAACTATTGATTTGGATATCCTATCGATTGATGAACTTGTTGGAAATTTGCAAACGTTTGAAGCCAATTTGAGGTCAACTAGAAAATCAAAGGGTATTGCATTGATCTCTTCCAAATCAGGTAATGATAGTGATGTTTCTGAACCAGACTCTAATGATCCTGAATTTGATGCATTTCTGTTCAGAAAATTTAAAAAGGCAATGAAAAGTTCTGAGAAAAGGGATTTGAAAAAGGCTTACAAGAAAATCAAGTCAAAAAATAAGTCAAATTTCACATCGAATGTTAAGCCAATTTCTAATCCTGCATCTAAGCTTGAAAAGAATTCTTCCAAGATACCTCCTAAAAATACTCAATGCTATGAATGCAAGGAATTTGGTCACTATGCATCCTAATGTGTCAATCAAACCTTGAGGAATCAAGGTAATCAGGGTAAAGTGTTAAATGTCACTTGGGATGATGATTTGGAAGAAGAAGAACAATTTCCAGCATCGGAATCGTCTAATGTAAGTAAATTTATTGCTTTTATGGCTCAGCCTAACAGCACTTTTGTTAAGAATGACAATAGTGCAAGATCTGCTTCAGATTCAAATAGTGATTCTTCTATGGATGACATGCCCCGGTCTGAGAAGAGTTATTGAATGCATATGATAAGCTGTTGAAAGATTCATGGAGAGTCGCCTTGATTAACGTGCACTTGAGTGAAAAGTGGAGATTTCTAAAAAACTGATTGCATCTCTTAAGAAGGAATTGAAAGAGGCTCAAGGTAAGATATCTACCATAGACTTTCAAAATATTCTTTTGACTAATAAGTTGACTGATGCGGGTAACAGTTGGAAGTTGCTGCATGATCAGTCTCTTAAGACTTCCAATGAATTGGAAATAGTGAGAGAAGAACTTAAATCTTGCAAAGAAGAGAATGCATCATTGTGTCACAAGCTTCACTCAACTTCTGTAGAGCTTGCTGAAGCCAAAGCTGATCTAACTAGGATGAATCCAGGCTCAAAGAAACTTGATGAAATTCTTGGTGTCCAGAAGTCAAGTGTTGATCGACGAGGACTAGGATTTGAATTTGGTTCTACGTCATAGAATTCAGGTAAGTTTATTAAAGGAACCACCATAACCACTTCTGTACCCACCATTCAAGCACATGCACAAGTGAATTTTGTAAATAAATCAAATCGAAAAACGTTTCGTGCTTCATACATTCCTGTATGTCTCTTTTGTGGAATTCAATGACATGTAAAACCTCATTGCAATAAATTGCGAAACGTACCCCGAAATCAACTGAGGCAGAGGTATTCCTTGCCTCAAAAGGTCAAAACTAAACAAGTCTAAGTTAGACTCCATTTTGGATCATCTTCGGCATTCTTGACTGTTCTGGCTATTTGGTTATTTTTGCTGTTGCTAACCCCCTTCTCAATTCATGAACAAAAAGGGGGAGAGCTATTTGTTGCTGACAGTGTTATTGATTTAATAGTCATGTGTTCATAATTCATTTCTCATATGTTTCTGAAATGACTGATGGTCTAATCAACAAATAGTTTTGATTCATTTGTTGTGTTGTTTATGTTTTATATTGAGTATATTGCTAACCTGATCTTGTGTGCCTAGAAAGGTTTTATTCTGTTTGTGTTTTTTAGGATTTCCTTTCAAAAGCTACCAAGTCTTCAAGCTTTTATGTTTATTTTTTTGTTTTGGGGTGAGATGGGTAGATTCTTCAGTTTAGGAAGTTTTGTCCATGAATTACCAAAAGGAGAGATTGAAAGGCATGTAATATTGGCAAATTCATGGGATGGACAAAACTTGGGTTTCAAGAGTTGTAATTTTATATTTTAGATGGACTGAAGTCTCTATGGAAGTCACATATGTTAGTCTTCTACTTGGACATTGGAATGCAGGTGTTTTATCCTCGGACCGGGCGGACAAGATGGTAGATCGGTCGAATTTCTCGCAAATAGATACCTGCAGATAGAACCGAAGACCGACTGGTCGGCTGAGTGCCTGATTGATCGGACCCCATACCGACCTGTCGGATAGGGCATCCGATCGGTCGGCTGGGTCGGCAGACGCGCGATTCAAAAGCTTTATTTTTTCGGATTTGCTTTGGTTGCTTCCTTATCCTTCGCGAATTAAAGTCGGTAAGGACTCTAGGGTTCCTATCTATTTAAGGAACACCTATCCCATGAAGAAGGAGGCTCTCTCCAGATCAAAACCCTAATATCCATAGAGAGATTTCATCTTCTCAGAAGGTATTTTGTTCTAGATGTGCTGCAACGTCTTCTTCTAAGTTCCAGTTCTCTTCTCTGCTATGCTAGTTCGTCTTGAGTGGCATCAAGGCGTGAAGATCAATCCAAAAGAGGGTGAACGGCGTGTGCGTCGACAAGAAGAACTTCAGTCCCTTAGGTTGTGTTCAACTATATAAAGGGTAGTAAGTAGTCTTGTAATTTCTCTTTCATAGTGATTGTTCTTGACGGACCGGTGTTAGGTCCCGTGGTTTTTTCTCGGTTGGGTTTTCCACGTAAAAATCTTGTGTCTATCTATTTTGTGTGATTGTTGTTGGTTATCTACATAGCATACTTTGATTGAGAACTTAACCTATGTCAAGGTTTAAAGTCTTTCATTCTTCTTTGTTCCTTTACTTGTTTTATGTTTCTGATTGCAACCTTATTCTTCCTCTCATCCCTCTCTCTTAGACCCACTCTGCCCACCGTAAGCCATCAACTTCTTCTTCCTCTGACTTTTTCCTCTGTTTCTTCCACTTTTCTACTTCCTTTCTTTATGCTCGAAACTAGAACACTTGCACCTGAATCGACCTGAGATCGAATCCCAGCGTCCTTCTCCTTCATCCTATCTTCGTCTCACCAAACAGATTCGGAATCACTGCCAACACCCACTCCTCATGGTCATCATCTTCTTTCCTCATTCTTCTTCTCCTTCTCGTCCTGTTTTTCTTATTCTTCTTTTGGCTTTCTTCTATTCTTTCTTCCTCCTTCTCTTCGTTTTCTCTTCCTTTTCTTTTTCTTTTCTGTACCTATCAGAACTCAGTTCACTTTTCATTCACTTCTTCTTATTTCTTTTCTCTGTTACATAACCCAGTTCCAATCTCTTTCCTTAATGCCATAGTGGAAACTCAAAAGCCTTTTGTTGGAGATCATAGGTGGCGGTCCACATGGCCACCATTTGTTTGATTATTTTAACAACAGATGTCATCCCCATTAAGCCACGTTCTTGGAAAAACTTCATTCATGCAGAAGTGGGAGTGCATTCCATTGATGGAGAGAAAAGTGTTAACGCATCCTATCAAAGGGCTTGGGAACTCTCTCATCTTCACACATACAGTTGCTTAGCATTTCCATCAATCAACAGGCATAACGAGAAGAGTGAGAGAGTTAAAGTTCTGTGGCATTCCATCTTTGCTCTCCGTTTTGTGATGGATTCATGTACACCCTCTAAATTGGTTGTCTTTCATAATGCAAATCATACCATTAGAATGTAAATCTAATCCGTTAAAGTTTTTCAAAAGGATCCATTTTAGCTATCAATTGATATCAGAGCCATCAATTTCTATTGATAGGGTTGGATTTGCATAAAAAACAAAAGTTTTTCAAATGGGTTTATTGTGTTCGAAAAAAAAATCGAAACAGTCGACCGACGACAGCCGTTTTCGACAAAGTAGAACCGCAGCCCAGCGCCTTGGGGCTCTGTGCTGCAGCGATGCAGTAATGTTGCGTCCATCGCAAATCAGGGCAAAAAAATAATAATAATAACATCGTCAAAAATGGATTCAGCTGGCGACGAGTGCTATCGGCGTCGTGGGAGTGCTGGCCTTCCGCTACAGCCGAAACTGTTGTAGGCGTCGGAGGAGGGAACCAGGAAAAGGGGAACCGATTGCCCTCTGTTTTAGGAGGTTGAAGATGATAGTTCAGGTCAGGTTGATTCGACCTGGCCTCACCCAACCTGACCGACCCAGTCTGTTTTATATACAGTCAGGCTGAACCGACCTGGCCCGACCCGAACTGACCTAACCTAGTTCGTTTTCTATACGGACTGGATTAGTTGACCTGACCTGCCCCGATGACCCGACCTGACCTACTGATCCATTTCAGATTAGGTTGTTCAGTTAGGTTAACTGACCTGGGTCTGACCCGACCCACTGTCTGACCCATTTGCATAAAATAATAATATTAAAGGGGTAATTATGTGATTTATTTAATTGGATCATTATAGGATTAATCCAATTCGATTGGAGCTATCTAATAAATAGATCAAAATATAAGTGATAATCTAGCAGTAATGATTAATTTCTGATTTCATCAAATCAAAGCCAGATCAAGGAATATAAATGATTAGAAACTTATTTGATCATTTTGGGCACATCCAATATCGGATTAACGATTCGTTTTTTCTTTTATGTTCCTTATTATGAGATCTATCATATTAATGAATTTAATTACTCATCAAATGGTTCAATTTAGATATTATAAGAATTTATGCATGTTTAACTCATTTAAATTCATGTTTCCATTTATTTGCTTACATGATTAATGCTGATTTGAGTTGTGGTTGTTATATTCATACATGATGATGTTTATTTTTGGATGAATTAACGAACGGATTAAATTGAACTTAGAATTATGATAGATTGATTAAGGAATATAAAGTTGGGGTAGGTTTTTTCAATGGTCTGATTAATGTCATATTGGACCGATAATGTTACGAAAGCTAATCCTAACCATTAATAGTGTGATCTTAAATATTAAGTCTCCCATGAATGTGTAAATCAACATAATTGAAGCTTAATTAAGATAAAAATTGAGTATTTAAATCGTTGATTAATTAAATGAAAATTAAATCATAGGAGTTTAAGATCACAATAGTTCCAAAGGTTTCAATATAAAAAATTACAAATGAACTTGGTAATCACCAAAGTGACCCGATAAAGAACATATTTTTCAATGATTGAATTATAGACACCATAAATGACAATAAAATTGCAATTTCACTTAAAAGATTGATAAGCGACCCAAAGGAGTTTATCTTTTAATTATTTGAAGATTGATATAAAACATACTAAAGATATGTTAGTGGATTTGTCCTGATCTATGCCCAAAGGTGAGATCTTACTTGTTCACTTCACATATTATGATTTTATCAAATAAATGAGGGTAATGAAATTAACATATCACATTAAAGTCAAAGGTTATTTGTGATGATGTGTAACAATTGCTCTAACTTTTAAATCTTTTTTAATTCAAAGCATTATAGTTTTTTGTGAACATAATAATTATATTTTTCTTTTACAGCTTTTTCCTCCAGATCAATGTCACTTTCCTCGTACTTAGGGTCATACCTGTGTTAGATGGATCCAACTACCCTAATTGGTTAAACTTGCTGTCGTTGACTATAACTTTTCTAGATTTAGACATAGCTTTAGAAGAAAATATGCCTCTTACACCGACCGACTAGAGTTTTGATCGTGATAGGGCCCACTATGAAAAGTGGCATAGACGTGATTAAGTATGCCGTAAGATCATTTTGAATTTAATTTCTAAAAGTATTAGAGGATCAATTGAACAAGACAAACACGTAAAAGAACTCTTAGAAGTAATCAAGTCTTAGTTTGAAGTGACTGATAAGGCATTAGGTGCCACATTGATAAACAAATTGACCAATATGAAATACGATGGGATTGAGGGAATTAGAGAACACATCCTACTTATGTCCAACATCACATCTAAGTTGAAAACTGTAGATATGAGTATTTCGGATGGATATTTGATCCAATTCATTTTGGATTCCCTTCCCCCTGGGTTTGGCCCATTTAAGGTGACTTACAATCAAAGCTCTAATCGGTAGACCCTGAACGAGTTGATCTCAAGATGTGATTAAGAAGAGAAAAGGCTTAAAGCTGAGGGGCAACTGCTGGTGTTAACCCATAAAAAATTACAAATATTGCAACGAAGACATTACAAGCAAATTCCAGACCAAGGATACATAAACCTTGGGATTGTGGAATGGCAAGTCAAATACTGTATCTAGATGTTCAGAGTTAGTGTAATCCATTCAGAAGACTTTAGATGAGCTCATAATGTAGCATTTCAAACTTCAGAGTTAGTGGACTTCGTTTCGTCACTCTAACTCACCAAATACCAAATTCAGGGTTCATTAACTCAAAAACTAAGAGTCACTGAACACACTCAAGGTTTGAAATTTGATACATTCACCACTGATCATCACCATAGAAAGTTGTAGACTTAAATATGAAGACGCACACGAACACAAATATATAAATAAATGTATGAATGTATGTACAGTTGTAGACTTAACTATCCATTTGTGAGTCAATTATCTGATGGCTATGGTTGATCAATGATAGAGCCTTTTAATGCATTCCTAGCTCGCATTGGGTATCATCAGATGAAAGATTAGGATCACTGAAAGATAGGACCAACAACTTGAAAAACTAGAGATTCTCTGGCTGATCATTTTGCAATATGCTCTAACATCAGCCCTAAAAGGCCTTCCTTTTTCCACTCATTGGAGCAGCAATCCAGGTCAGCTTTTGTCTGCAAAATTCAGTTTGGTGGGTTTATGTTCTCACTCAAGGGAATTTTCATTTGTGAGTGAGTTTCAAATTAACCGACACCAACAGAGTTGAGACAAGGTTTTGAAGATAATGATGAAGTGAGTTTCCAAAACATTGAAAAGCACACAAAATCCTAGATCTAAACAACGCCCATATGAGCTATGCCTTAGGGGTCCTCATTATTGGCTACTTCCACTGATGCCCCCTGCCCCCCAGGCATTTTCCCAACTTTAATCCCCAATCGAAGATAAGCTCGATGTTTGGGTCAAAACAATTACATCTCTTACAGTTAAATATGCAGCCTTAAAATCCAATTGGAATTTTGACCAAGCTAATTTTGGCATCCTTATCAATACATAAACATTTTTATCCTCCATTAGCCTAAGCGATGAGGGCATAGGTCCCCACAAAGTGTTTCTCAAGTGATCTCAACTTTCTACATGATAGAAAGCAAATTGTCATATCAAGTTTAGTTCATAAATACAAATACATAAAGAAAATGTTTACAAGTGAACAGATTTGTTGAACAGATTTGTACTAGATGACAGACCTTAAACACAAATGAATATAAGAAAATGTTTATAAGTGAACAGATTTATGCTAGATGACAAACCTTAAATGAAACAAGGACTTCCATGTCCATTGGTTGGTTGAATTTGTTCACGACAATAATGCATTGTTCCTTCTCATATAATGTCAAAAGTGTCTTCACCTGATATAAACTAGCAGATTAAGAATGAAAACCAATAAATCTTCCCATTTGGGTAATGGTTTGCATGTATCTAATCTTATCAAGAGTTCGTTCTCATTTACAATTTTGACATCTTCTAGAGTTCAGTTTTGTATGCTATCAAGTTTCACAGAAAATAAGATAAATCTCAAGGAATGGTTAACAAATCCAAACTTTGTTGATGGTTTAAAATTTAACTTTGTTGATGGTTTAAAATTTCCTAAGGGTTGTATGACAAACATGATACAACTAGTGGCTCAGTTACATGGTGTTCACTTAAACATACCATTTGTGCCTTCTTTTTTCTTTTTCCATTTTAATCTCATCCCCCCCCCCCCCCCCCCCCCCCCCCACACACACACACACACACACAAAACCACCACCACCACCACCACCAGAAAAAAAAAAAAAAAAACACCAACACACCGACACCAACACCTAAGTCCCTCACCATCAGGCATAAGCACTACAATCCCTTGTTGTTTCTATAGAAGGTTGGTACCTCATGATTGAGCTACCATCCTGATGTGATCTTCACATAAGCCGGGATTAGGTTGACCCAATAACCTGAGGCCAAAAAGTACTACACATCCCTGCCTCCTGTTGTGGTCTAAATTTGGAAATTTGTAAATAAACATATCTCTATTTCTTCAAGACAGCCCTTGAAACCATATTTTATTGAATATTTGGGCATTGTTTGAAGCTCAATTGATCCTTTCACCACCTACAAGTGTGTCCAGGTTCTGTAAGGTCGATCACAAGCTTCCAAAGGTTTAAATAATTTAGTTTCCAATCTTCATTAGTTGCTGCAAATTGATCCACATAATTGTCCCCCTCTTGAAAAGAATTGGTCCTCGAATTAGGATGCCACATCGATCCTAGAGAAGAACCATTTGTAATTTCACGAGTCTTGTGAGAGATCTTTACCATTGAAGTTGTTGCCAGATGGTATACTTGCACAATCCATGTGTCACATCCTTCCAATCCGCCCAATGTGTTTTGATTCAATGACTCATGATCAAATCATGGACAAGTATAAGGTGAGATTTAATTAAATAAACTTTATTAAATGGATCTTCGAAATAGTCATTCTCCAACAATCCATCTTTGTTGACTGAAAATCGAAATGCTTTATGATAACTAGAGTTCTTTGCTTCAAGATTGTATCAGTGGAATATGAAATTGAAGTACACAACAAAATACACGCCAAAGGTTGGCACATCCTCAAAACCAACATCTTGACATGCACCAAAGATCATTGACTTGATATGCATCAAAGGTCAGCATATCATCAACATGAACATCATCTAAGTACTCATCAAATACTGGAGGCTGGGACCAATCTTCTTTTAATGTTGATGATCAGCCCCCCAATCTTCTTTTAAAGTAGAAAAAAGTCATATGGCAACTTTAAGGCATGCTTGGGAATGATGTTTCAGAGTTTCAAAGCATTTGGACTTTATCTCAGCTTAAACCAAGCTTCAGTGACTGTTTGCCAGCTCCTTGGGGGTCACTGTGGAAATTAACACTATTACATGTCAAAACAAGCTCAAACTCAGGGGAATGCCTTCAAATGCACCAAAATTTCAGAGCATTTGGACATCATTTGGATATAAACTCAGTCCAGATGGTTATCTACTATGCTCTGTGGGGTCACTGTGTAAAGTGACACCTCGTGAAGATCAAATCAGCTAAAACTCTCAGAGGAAGTTCAAATTATGCTCAATGGAGCTTTTGCAAAATTTCAGGTCAAACGGACATCAATTGACCCAAAATTTACAAACATGTCAACTTTGGGTCAGTGACCCCCAAGCTATGGGGTCGCTGATCAAAGTCCTACTTCCTGTGCCCAAAATTGATGAAAACTGAGTGGCAGAGCTTCAATCATGCTCTAAAGAGGTTCTTCAAATTTTCAAGTCAAACGGATTTCGTCTAATCCCACTTCCACTGCATGTCAGCTTAAAAGTCAATGACCCCCAAGCCATGGAGGTCACTGATCAAAATCTTACTTTCAGGAGGGCAAAGCTGACGGAATTTGGAAAAAAAATCCAAAATATGTTCAAAGTTAGTTCCCCAAAGTATCAAGTCAATTGAACACCACTCGTGTAGAAAACAAGCTTCTTACCCACAGTGTGAGGTGAATAGTGACTTAGAACATGTAAAAATTGAGTCACTACTTGAAATCCTACTTCCACAAATCCAAATTGTATGAAATTTGGGTGAACACTCCAAGATGTCCCTGACATCAGTTCCTCAAAGTTTCAAATCAAACCGAGGTCATTTCGGCTTCAAACAGCAAAAACAAGGGCCCATTTTCATGAAAAGTCAATGGGGGAGTTGACCAACCTCAGAAATTCAAAATGGGCTGAAACTTTTATGACACACTTGAAATAGTGTCAAGAAGCATTCCTTCAAGTTTCATAAAGATTGGACATCATTCGGGCCCCAAACCGGTGAAAACAGGTCACATATGCAAAAGTCTAAAAATGGGCCTTAGGAGTGATCGTGGCCTGATCAACGAGGGAGTTGACCAACTTCAGATGGTCAAAACGAGCTGAAACTTCTATGACACAATTAAAATAGTGTCAAGAAGCATCCCTCCAAGTTTTGTGAAGATTGGACATCGTTCGGGCCCCAAACAGACAATAATAGGTCACAAATGCAAATGTCTAAAAATGGGCTTTAGGAGTGACCGCGGCCCGATCAATAAGGGAGTTGACCAACTTCAGATGATCACAACAAGCTGAAAGTTCTATGAAACATTCAAAATAGTGTCAAGAAGTATCTCTCCAAGTTTTATGAAGATTGGACATCGTTCGGGCCCCAAATTAGCTAAAACGAGTCACATATATAAAAGTCCAAAAATGGGTCTTGGGAGTGACCGCAGCTGCGGTCACTAACACCTGTGGAGCAGTTTCACGGTTTTTGGCTGTTCTTTCTACTTCATTTCGAAGCTTAACTTCCTGTAACTCCTTTTAACTCCCCATAACTCCCCAAACTACTGTTAAAGTCTATAAAAAGGGAGGTTTAACACATGGATAGGGGGATAGATGGAAGTGAAAGAGCAAGTGCGAGTTCCCGAATTGAATTCCAGAAGTTTGAAGCAACTCCAAGCAAGCCACAAGTCATTCTTCACTACTTCAGCATACTTTTTCTTCCGATTCTCACTAACTCAAGGTGAGAAATATTGCAGAGGAGAGGAAGACACATACATTTCACTTAAGGAAGGCATATGCAAAGGCCACTTAGATGAAATCTTTTTCCTTTGATTTTCTCACTTAGGATGGGTCTTGGGTCACACCAGAAGTTGTGAAAAAAGCTCTTTAGGCTTCATTCTAACCCTTGAAAATCATAAGGTCAAAATGACACAACTTTAGCTTCATACAGTGCCCTCTTCGGATTTGTATAAAAACAGTCCGTAAACCTAAAAGTGATGATTATCAAAGGTTTAAGTCGATTCCATGGCCAAATCAAGCACTTGTGGTGCCCATTTAACACCCAAAGTCAAAGGAAACAAACTCCTACACTTTAAAGAAGCTACAGAGAAAAAATAGTGCAAAACAATGGGCAAAACAGTGACTTTTCGGTCACTGTCTGCCAGTGACCGTTGAGCCACAGTCACTGGCAGGGGCCCAGTGATCGTGACCCATAGTCACTCCCCCAATTTTCTGCCTTTTTGCATTTTTCTCCACTTTTTGTATATTTTCTTATATTTTTCAAATTTGGATTACATCTAAGACCTAAGGGAGGGGTTACAAACTTTTCAAAAACATATAAACAACCTGCATCCCCATGGTCAAGGCATTTGAACCCATGTAAATAAAAGGGAAATTAATGATGAACTATAGTTGATTCCCATTCTTTTTAAACTCTTGAAGTGTGTGAATGTTGGACTCGAATCCATTACACATTTTCACACATTTTTTTCAAGTGCAATCAGCTGGTAAATGTTGTCTCCCATGTAAAGGGAAAAAAAGGTCTTAGATATTTTAAGAAAAATGCCAACACTCCAAAGGTAGATTCAAATAAACTAATGACGAAAAAGGAAAAAAAAGGGTATGACAAATGTCACTTTTGTGGTAAAAAAGGATATTTCAAGATGGACTGCCTGAAAAGGAAAAGTTGATTTGAGAAAAAAGGTAAGCAAATAAATTTATCTCTTGTTTGTAAAGGGAAAAAAGGTAAATGTTGTCTCCCATGTAAAGGGAAAAAAAGGTCCTAGATATTTTAAGAAAAATGCCAACACTCCAAAGGTGGATTCAAAGAAACTAATGACGAAAAAGGAAAAAAAAAGGGTATGACAAATGTCACTTTTGTGGCAAGAAAGGATATTTCAAGATGGACTGCCTGAAAGGAAAAGTTGATTTGAGAAAAAGGTAAGCAAATAAATTTATCTCTTGTTTGTGAAATCAATGTTATTGATGTCCTAACCAATACTTGGTGGGTCAACTCTAGTGCAACCATACACGTATCTGGTTGCATGTAAGGATTCCTTTCAACCCAGAGGCAAAGTGATGGGGAAAAGACCATCGTTATGGGGAACCGGAAGAAATCAAGAGTTAAGGCAGTTAGGACATATAGGCTGGTGCTGGACACAGGCTTCATTTTGGACCTGCCAAACACCTTTTATGTTTCTGGTATTTCCTGAAATTTTTTTCTATTTCTAAGTTAAATATTGATGGTTATTTATTTAACTTTGATCATGAATCATTGAAACTTTTTTATAATAATATGATGATTGGTAGTGGTTTATTATGTGATGGTTTGTATAAGTTAGATCCTTTATACACATAATCAATCACCACATACCAAGTAACTTATGGCAAAAATGTTGGCATAAAAAGAGGAGTAATAAAAGAGAACTCTTCTATGTTGTGGCATAAAAGATTGGGACACATCTCAATGGATAGGGTATTGAGATCGGTGACAGATGGGTTATTACTGAACCTTGATTTCACTAATTCCAATGTCTTTGTTGATTGTATTAAAAGAAAATAAACTAAAACAGTCAAGAAAACTGCCACGCAAAGTTCTGAACTGCTACAATTAATCCATACGGACATTTGTAGTAAATTGATATACCTTGTTTTATAGGAGAACAATATTTCATCACCTTTATAGATGACTACTCATGTTTTGGTTATGTCTATTTTATTGAAGAAAAATCAAATGTCCTAAGTACCTTTAAAGTATTTAAGGCAGAAGTGGAAAAACAATTAGATAGAAAGATTAAAATTGTGAGATCAGATCGAGGAGGTGAATATTATGGTAGGTACACTAAAACAGGTCGTAACCCAGGCCTGTTTGCTAGATTCCTAGAATCCGAAGGTATTATTTTCCAATATATAATGCCTGGAACATCTCAACAGAATAGAGTAATTGAAAGAAGGAATATGACTCTTTTAGATATAGTTAGGAGTATGGTTAGTAATATTTTGTTACCCGAGTTTATGTGGGGTGACATACTAAAGATGGCCATATATATTTTAAACAGAGTTCCTACTAAAGTAGTTCCTAAAACTCCTTTTGAGTTATGAACTGGTAGGAAATCCAGCTTAAACCATTTCTGAGTTTGGGGATATCCATCTGAAGTGTGGGTATATAACCCACAAGAAAAGAAGTTAGACCCTAGAACAGTAAGCGGATATTTTATAAAATATCCGAAGAGGTCTAAAGGATATCGCTTTTACTGTCCTAATCATTCAACAAGAATAGTTGAGTCCAATAATGCCAAGTTTTTGGAGAACTATGAAAACAGTGGGAGTAGTGAGGCTAGAAATATTGAATACAAGGAGATTAGAGATGAGCCTCAATCCTCTTCTCAAGGTGTATTAATGATTCTACTTGATATAGAAGTTTTTCCAGAATGACCTATTGACCCGATTCCTCAAGATGCACAACCAACTCTTGAAATGCAACCAGCTATTATTGAAGAACATCTAGAGGAATTGAGAAGGTCAACTCATATGAGAAGACCAGCTATTTCGGATGATTATATTGTATATCTCGAAGAATCAGACATTAGAATTAAAGAAGATCTAAAGACTTTTAGAGAGGCAGTAGAAAGTGAAAATTCTGGTAAATGGTTAGACGTTATGAACAAGGAGTTAGAATCCATGGCTATAAACGAAGTATGGGATCTCATTGAACTACCTGAAGGGTCCAAGACCGTTAGTTGTAAATGGGTCTTTAAGACCAAAAAGGCCTCTAAAGGGAAAGTTGAATGATTTAAGGCTTGACTTGTAGCTAAAGGATTCACTCAGAAAGAAGGTCTCGATTATCATTAAACCTATTATCCGATGTTTAAGAAAGATTCATTCAGAATTGTTATGGCACTTGTAACTCATTATGACCTAGAGCTATATCAGATGGATGTTAAAACTGCCTTCTTAAATGAGAATCTAGATGAAGAAGTGTATATGGAACAACTGGAATGTTTGTTTAACAACGTAATGAAAAAAAATTAGTCTGTAAATTAAAGAAATTGATATACGGGCTAAAACAAGCTTCCAGACAATGGTTTTTAAAATTTAATCATACTAGTGAATCGTTCGGTTTTACTGAAAATCAAGTTGACCATTGTATATACCTCAAGGTTAATGGGAGCAAGTTTATTATTTTAGTCTTGTATGTAGATGATATTCTACTAGCCAGTAATGACCTAAGTATGACTCGAGAAACTAAAATATATCTTGAGAATAACTTTGATATGAAAGATATGGGTGAAGCAGCCTTTGTAATAGGAATCAAGACATTTAGAGATCGATCTCGAGGATTACTTGGATAGTGTCAAGAAGCCTATGTCAAAACTATTCTCAAACGTTTCTGAATGGAAAGTAGCAGACCACAAAATGCACCTATTTCTAAGGGAGACACGTTTAGTAATGAACAATGCCCCATGACTGACTTAAAAAAGCTAGAAATGGATAAATATCCCTATGCAGCAGCAGTAGAAAGTTTAATGTACTTACATACTTGCACAAGGTCAAACATTAGCTTTGCAGTCGGGATGCTGAGTAGATATCGAAGTAATTCCGGCTGCCTCATTGAGTAAATGTCAAGAAAGTAACACATTACCTTAATGGAACAAGAAGATATATGCTCACATATCAAAGATCCAAGAAATTGGATGTCATTGGATATTCAGATTCAGACTTTGCAGGATATCTCGCTATAGGAGGTCAACATCAGGTTACATTTTTCTGTTGGCTGGTGGGGCAGTATTGTGGAGGAGTGCAAAGTAGACGCTAATCACTCCATCTACATTTGATGCAAAGTATGTGGCATGTTTTGAAGCCATAGGTCACGGATTATAGATACATAACTACATCATGGGACTTAAAATTATGGGCGGTTTGTCTGAACCGATAAAGATTTATTGCGACAACGACGCTGCTAGACATTTCGCTCAAAATGACAAGTGTTCTAGTAAATTAAAGTATCTGGAAGTAAAGTATCTTGTACTTGAAGAGAAAGTACGAGATCGTTTAGTGTCAGTTGTTGGAGCTCCATTGAAGCTCATGATTGCTGATCCATTGACAAAGGCATTGGTGCCAAAGGATTTTAAAGACCATATAATAAATATGGGCTTGAATGAAATGTCTTATAAGAGTCAATGATGTATAACACTATATGTATTGATCAAGTAAAAAAACGATTTTGCAATTCTTACTTTGTTCTGAAATCACATGTGGTAATTGTAAAATAAAGAAAAATATAAAAGTATTATGACATTAAGTTCCCATTAAAGTAAGTTATAATAAAAATGTTCATTAAGTGCTGGATTAGACGAGAATATTAATGTTGTGATTGTGGAAGGAAGCATGTCACGAAAATGTGTAACCGCTATAGTCCGCATTAATAAACTAACTTAATTGCAGATTAAAAGATCTTAACATTAAAGTTACATGGAAAACCAATATTTTCAAATGATGCACATTAGTTAAAGTTTTTTTCAAAATTCATTATATTTACAAATAAAGTTTTATAAAATAAAAGAGGAATGAATGGTGGTCATCTGGACCAAGTGGGAGATTGTTGGAGATCATAGGTGGTGGTCCACATGACCACCACTTGTTTGATTATTTCAACAACGGATGTCATCCCCGTTAAGCCACGTTCCTGGAAAAACTCCATTTATACAAGAGTGAGAGTGCTTTCCATTGATGGGGAGGGAAGTGTTAACGCAGCTTATTAAAGGGCTTGGGAACTCTCTCATCTTCACACATACAGTTGCTTGGCATTCCCATCAATCAGCAGGCATAACGAGAAGAGTGAGAGAGTTAAAGTTTTGTGGCATTCTATCTTTGTTCTTCGTTTTGTGATGGATTCAGGTACGTCCTTTAAATTGGTTGTCTTTTTTAATTCAAATCATACCGTTAGAATGTAAATCTAATCCGTTAAAGTTTTTCAAAAGGATCCATTTTAGCTATCACCTTTCTCTTCCATCTTGTTTGCTTCATTCCTATGCACATTACAGCCTTACTGGTTCGGCCCATCTTCTATAACCCCGCATCTCCACCATTTGCTCTGCATGATCATGGCTGAACCCAACAGCGCCCAGGCAACAAAACACATCTGCCATCTTTTCTTCTTCCTTTTCTCCTTTCCTCTCTGTTTTTTTTTCTTCCCTTCCTTCCTTTAAACCACCTCGACTATATACATGCATGACACAACTTTATTTGGGCCAACTCACATTACCTAAGCCGAGCCCAAGTTAGTATTTGCCAACCCTCTTTTCCCAAGCCAGCTCATTCCTTAATTAACTCGTTAACCAGACCCAACTCAACTCTTAGGCAGCCCACTTGTGAAGCCGACTCATTATTTAGTAGGACCATGATGATAGTCCAAATACATGCGACCATCCTATCTAGAGCTTATTGCCAACCCATCACATCTACCCAGTACCATTGTTGCACCATTCCCGCCACCTAGTTGAATCTTGTGGGCCACCTAATACATTTGCATAACTCAAGTCGCTTGGGCCCACTCATTAATTCTCCAACATATCCTATGACCCAAATTGAAACCCACTTATATAATTTATTAACCCGAGTCCAACCCACAGTTCTAACCCACCTATGCATCGTTATATCTCAACTTTATTTGTGTCCACACATTAGTTAGAACATCCCCTATTAGCCCAAATCCAACCTATTTAACTTTATAAATGAATACCCACAGTACTATGGCCCACTTGGCACACATACATAATTCAAATTACTTTGTCCTACCTGTACGACTCAAACTATTCAGGGCCTACTTTATTGCCTCCAAGCCCAAACTGGACTTTATTGCCTCCAAGCCCAAACTAGACTATGTAAACCCATCTCATAAATTGGCACAACTTGATAAACCTTAGACCCATAAGTACAACCTATTCGGTCTACTATCCATAGCCCATCTAATGAATTTGTTGGATTTGAACACCTTGAACCAACTTAACTCATATGCATACCCATTAAACACCATGCCCCAGTCCTAGCCACATTATATTATGCATCACATAAATCACTTAGAGCTCAACTCAAAGATATACCTAGGCCAAGCCAAGTCCCATCCTGATATAGGAATCCATGCTTGAGCCCATCAACTGATTTTCTTACACCATTTATTGATCTATGGACCATTTATTGATCTATGTCCAGTCCATTTAACTTATATGCATGCATAGCTCATACCATTTGAGCTCAAACCTAGATATGTTAACTCATGATACATGACCCGTTATCAAGCCTGACCTAAATCTCATAGAGCCCGTGCATGAACCTGAATCATTGGATCTTATTGCTAAATCAATTGTAAACCGTTATTAACAGGGACTCGCATCTATTCTCCTGGATATTTAGATCGGGGCGGGTCAAGTCCATCATTCACCGTTGAAGAGGCAAGTAGTCTTACCATAGTTCTTTAGCACTAGAGTTTTCTAATTCTTGGCTCAATTTGATTTAAAATATTAAATTTTGCAAACTATTGAAATAATCTTAGATTAGTAGAATATTGTGTTACCTTTGATATGTTTATATATGATAGTTATGTTAGACCTAGTCCTATTTCCTTGCTACCATCATGATATAATTGATTCTTGTGAAATTTATTGTTGATCATTAATCATCATTGAATCTAAAAGGTTGAAAAATGTGGACAATCTTGATAACATGTTATTCAATTGTGATCTCAACTCTCGGCTAAATTTGTAATTGAAAAAGGCTTTGAATTTTTGAATTTGCTATGTAAGGCATTCTCTAAAATATGGGCAATGCACCGTAGTACACTCACACACAGATTTTAACCCCTTTTTGAGTATGACATTGGGATTAGGACCCCTTTGTGTGATATTGTCAGTTTGCAGCTAGTTCCTACTTTGTTTTAAAGATTACTGGTATTCTCTGGCCTTGTGCCAACTTTGTATGGATATAAAACGATTTGTACTTGGTAGGTACCTGGTGCTTGGTTCAGGCCTAACTGTGGCAAATACATTTTGATATTTTGTTTACTACAAAAATACTTTTTCTTTTTATTTTTTGATTTGGTTATTTGCTCACTTACTTGAAATACCTTAAATCTCGGTTACATTACCTTCTTGTCGCTTTCAAGATATTACACTTACCTTACTTAATATACCTTGTATATGCGAATCATGATTCTAAATTTGATTTCTTAGATTGTTACCCGTCTGCTAGGTTTTATGGTTCGTATTACTTGTTGAGTTTTACTCACCCTTATTTTTTTTCTCCCGCAGATTTCGGGGTTGAGCTGGAACAAAAAAAAATCTAGCTTATTTTACGAAATCGAGATTGAGAGATGAGCTGTGAAACTTCAGCCTTGGATCTAAGGATTGATTTAGAACTTTATTAGATTTTGATAAGTTTATGAGAGTCATTCTCATTCAGAATTATTTATTTATTTTAAGTGAATTGATTTTATTTGTTTAGCTTGAGATGTTAACCATGATATTCCATTTAGATTATTAAAAAAGTTTGGATTTTTTTTAATTTAATTATTGTGGACCAGTCATGTCTCATGATTTGAGGGTCACAAGGACCTCGGATTTCAGAG
This sequence comes from Sextonia rubra, assembly GCA_037013555.1. Taxonomy (NCBI): domain Eukaryota; kingdom Viridiplantae; phylum Streptophyta; class Magnoliopsida; order Laurales; family Lauraceae; genus Sextonia; species Sextonia rubra. The sequence goes on along the minus strand of JASUAD010000008.1, from coordinate 57,683,800 downwards.
CGTGATAGAAAGTGGATAACATAACAAGCTTACATGGCTATGAAAGCAGTTTAATGGCTCACAATATTTTGTTGTCGTATTTGTAGCTCTTTATTATAAAACATGACTTCGTTCTTGCTAAAAATAAATAATGAATTAAATATGTGAAATTCTAACAAAAAATTAAAAAAAAAAGAACATAAAGACTACTTGACTTCACCTAGGGGTGGTCGCATCAATGATATCGACCCCTAGTTTCACCACACCCCATTACAGACTGAGGAAGCGCTCCCACCATCTCCACCCCTTCTTCAAACACCAAACCCATGCCCAAGTAAAAATGAGCTTCTATATGGCAATGGAAAGCCCAAGTACCCGGATTGTCCGCTTTGAACCTCAATGCAGTCCATCCATAGGGCTGCACCGCAACTGTGTTCTTCATTATAGGGTCCACCAAATTATACTTTTTTGGGTCATTCTCTGGATCAAATTTTCCTTTACCATGGCCCAATACCCAAAAATCATGTCCATGGAGATGCCAAGGATGTGTCTCACTGTTGTTCATATTCAAGGTATTTGCATTCTGTAGAATGATGTCCACAGTTGAATTGAATTTCAACCTGTAGATGGAGTTGGTGGAAGTGGCCTTGGTGTTATTTGCGACGATGTAATCATAGATGTCATAGTTCTTGTAATCATAGGTGTCCGGCGGAGGGCGTTGATCAAAGGCATTGGTTAAATTCTCTTTAAGCGCGACGAGGTATGGGGTATGGGGGAGGGTAAATGATATTTTGTTAACAGACCAACGAACATAGCCATTGATCCTGTTCTGTGTGTTAAGGAGTATGATGACCCTGTCTGAGGTCAGGGGAGGCGGGTGAACGTAACCTTGGTGGGACTTGATTCGGAGACTCTGAGCCAGTCGGGCTTCGGTGTCATTCCACATTGGCCCAGTGGGTGGAGGAGTTGGTGGGGGCTTTCGAGGGTGGTTAGGATAGTAGTTGAAGATAGCTAGCCCAGGAGGAGTCTGGGGTTGGCGACTGACTACATTGGTCGCAGCCCAGTAGTTTCTGGATGGGTCTTGATCTGCTTTAACAAGAACAGAGTAGGTCTCGCCGGAGTAGATGAATAGATTATCGGTAACGAATGGCTCAACATAATGCCCATCGGATTCGACTACAGTCATGTTATGTCCCTGTGCAGAACAACATCTTGTTAGTTTTTTAGTACAGATTTGAGTAAGCAATCTCTTGGAAGGGACTGAGTAAGAAAGAGAGTTAGAACAAGAGTAGCTAGTTACCTCTATCTTGAAACTAAGCGCAGACAGAGAAGTAAGAGTTGCTATTCTTAAGCGGTATGTTTTTCCTGGCACCACTGTAATGAAATAGGGAGAACAGTCAGGACTTGTTGAATTGCAGACACCATTAGTTGAAGGACCTAGTGCAGAGCAGTTGAATCTTCCCCTTCCTTGGATTAGAAGTGACTGCAAAAAAAAAAAAAAGAAAAAAATCAGATTCATCAATTTCCTCAGATTTAATGAACAACATGGTGCTATGTTAATAAAAATATTTAGTGAGTAAATGCAGATTTGTCTACAACTATTAGAGCTGCAAATGGGCTGAGCTTACTGATGTGAAACTTGTACATCCTACCAATTTAGTTGTTGGGCCTGATGGCATCAGCATGAAGTCCACGATCCTTTATAGTTAAGAGAAACCCTATATTGTGGTGCTCATGTCCAGGCAAACTTGGCTTAATCAGCCCGCTTTGGACCGGGTTCTGGCCTCGGATCTTAGTACTGGGGCGCAGTTCGGGCCATGGTTTTAAGTATTTATGTTGAGCCTGGATTTAATATTTGCTCCAGTTTAATATTAGGATTGGGCTTCGATTGAGTGATGAAAACCCAAATCTAGCCGGAATGAGTTTAGCATATATTTTAGTAGCTGGTTTTCTGAAATAAGTGATAGAAAGCCAGTCCACATTAACGAAATGGGTGGGCTCGCACTTGACATGTTTGAGCTGGGGCGTGCTTCCAGGCAATTGTGGCCTTTGTCGGGCTTGTTCAAGATTCGGTCTGCATTCCAAAGTTAAGCCAGGCCGACTTAACATATGAAGAACCTTATATCCATATGTGTTCAGTGTTATGGCCTGCACTTCCAGGTTCCTGCTGTTTAATCCGGGCCCTTTAACCCAGAGTGGATCTGTCCCAGAATGGGCCCAAGTACTTACATCAGGAGTGCAACTGATAAGATATGAATGGAGTAAACAAACAACAGGTCAGGCTGGGCCATCACATCAAGGATCGTAAACAATGGATCAGATCAATTGACTTGCTGGTAGGCCATCCGAAAGTAGGATAGGATACTAGCTAGTTAGATGGAATAGATGATAATGATCCATGCATACCTCGGGCTCACCGACCCATTGAAAGGGTATGGAAGATAAGCCAGTGGCTTGTTCGTAGGTGCTCTTGTGCCACCAATCAGAGAGGATGATGCTTCGATCAAAGTCGTATGTAAAGGGTTCGCTCACTCCATCACGAACTGACACCCGAATGGATCCAAATAGTCCTGCTTCTCTTTGCATTCCATAATGGGCATGATACATGTAAGTCCCCGGCTGCAATTTTAAAGAACAAAAAAATCAGTGCGTTAATTAAGTGGGCCACAATTGATCTGGGTTGTCTATCGAATTGTCTAGTCCAACCATCTTTAAGGTTGGGAGTTTCTATTTTAGACAGTCCATTGGATCTGATGGCCCAACCCAAGTTGAGGGGCATTCGGAGTTTATATATCAATGGATCCTAAAATGAAACATGCATGATGGCAGTGTTCTTATACCAATCGAGTCCACTTTCTGGTTGGAAAGTGACATGAAACACACCTCATCTACTTGTCAAAGTTTAAAAGTTCTTCCAGGAAAATAAAAAAAGAGTATTATTTTGTAGAGAACACCTTTTCTCCCCTTTCCTGACTGGCGACTTTTGAGAGAGGAGAGAGAGAGAGATGTTATATATGGATCATGATTTGTGAAACATGATCCTATCTAAGAACGACCACTTATATTAATGGTAAGAGGTGTCGACTCTTACCTATTTTATGAGGTTTCAACTTATCCAGGCACCTTCCTTTGTCGTAGTGGTAAAAGAGGTGTCTAACCTCATTAGAGGTCTTCTTCTCTCACCTCACTCGAGTTTTACTTCTCTTGTCAAAATGCTTGGGTCTAGCCCTCAAGTTGGGTTAAAAAAAAAAAAAGCAAACACCTGATCCTAACCATTAATTTATATAGGTGTGAAATTTACACAAGTAACTGTATTTTTAACAATAACAAATGCCCAACTGATTTTTTTTAATTAACAAAATGACCACTTTGTTGAGACAGGCAAGAGCTGTGGAAAAGTGGTCGACATGGTGTGAATACGAATACTGAATAATAAGAAAAAGTGTAAATGCTTGTCAAGTTTAGAAAGGTTAACACCAAAGACAGTGTCCAAGCACTCTTGCATCTTGATAAATAAGAAGGAAAAAATGCAATTAGGGTTTCTGTCAATGACTGGACCAAGGTCACCACCAGACTAAAGATATTTCTTTTAGAGTAAAGTTGGCATCCACATATGCATATTTCATGCAGTAATCAATAATGCATGGCAACTTTCTTTTACTATAGTTAAGGTGGCCTTCGTTATCTTTGAAAAGTTAAAGAGCTAAAGGGTAAAACAGCACCACCTTACCAAAAGAAAAGGAAAGCTAGCATACTACTGTTAGGATGGTGATGCTTGGCACCTTTCTACTTTTATAATTGTGTCTGGCCCACCTTTGAATATCAGCCTCAAATGTATCACATGAACCCTTTGTAAAAAACAGTCATCCTAAATTTCACTGGTAAGTCTTCCTGGGTGGTGAAGGCTCCCACGTTTATATTACCCATTAGGATGTATCTTTAGTGGGTGCCTTCACCTTTGCCCCCGGCCATTGAGACAAGTTATGAAAAATAAAAAACGTAAGAAACATGCTACTGTTAGGATGGTGCTGATGGTACATTTCTACGTACATGATTGTGTCTGGCCTACCTTTGAATATCAACCTCACATTTCACATGGACCCTCTGTTTAAAAAAAGTTGTCCTAAATTAAGCTCGTAAGTCTGAACTGAATGCCGTGTATTGTTGAATTCGTCAAAGTTCAGAAAATTTTTGCACTGCCTCATCTCTTAAAGAACTCTTAAGAATACGCTTCCTCAAGGATGAAGAGTGGATTTTAATTTATGTCATTTATTAATGATATCTCAATTAGCACTGCCTCATCTCTTAAAGAACTCTAAAGATTTTTCTCTTTTGGTAAAAGAACCTTTTAAGATAGTATGTAATAACTTACCCTATCAACAACAAACTTGTACACAAAGGTGTCTCCGGGCAAAATCGGGCACTGGCTCACACCTTCCGTTCCATCACTCCATGGCGTTCCTTTCTGCAACCCAAAACAAAAAATAAGAACAAAAAATCAAACTTCTTCATCCACAAAGCAAGAGACCCCTGTGAACCTGAATTAAGATGGTTCTCTTTCCCCCCTAAAAAAAAAATAGATCAATAACTGAGTTATCATCACCTAGGATGCCGGATATTAATATGTTAGACATGACTCTACCTGTCGAATTCCATGCCAGTGAATTGCAATATTTTCAGTGACCAAACTGTTCTTCAGCTCAACGATAATAGTGTCGCCTTCTTGCGCGAGGATCGTAGGACCAGGAGTCCTTCCATTGATTGCTATAGCCAGTTTCCTATAGCAATCAGGGGACTTGAACTGGTAATTCACATCCCATTTGTACCTTCGGATCTTAGCATCAGCCGTTTGAGTTGCTAGCAAAATGGAGAAACAAAATAAACTCAATAAAGTGGTGGCTGAAAGAGCGTGGGGTGGACCCATCTTCCTCTAGGCTTAAAGTTTCAGCTTCGTTTGGTTCAACCGAGAAAAATATGTAATGAGAAACGAGATTGGGTTCTGGCAAATTATGAGAGTTCTTATATTGGAAAGTGGAATGGCGCTTCATTCGTCTTTATGATATCGGGGGACCCACATTGCAAGGTCTTATAAAACCTAGTCAATGGTGCTTGACAGAGAGTACCCAGTCATAAAAGCCGACTTGGAAGGAAGATGATTGGTGTCAGCAATATTAAGTTGCAAGGAAAAAACCGCCGAAACTACTTCGTACAAGAAAGAGGAAAAAAAAAAAAAAGGTAAAGTAAAAAAAAAAACGCGGGAAAGAACTCGTCCCACAGACTACTGATGTTGCTGGTTGTGATTGTTGACTATATTTAGAATCTTCTACGAAATTATCCCTAATATTATGATTAATGCGATAAAAATTTTTAACCATTACAACCTACCATATACTGTCTTCTCTAACAAGAACCAAGGCAGACACTTTATTATTTTTGTTATTATTATGGATAATTTAATGTATCCATTATAGAATAGGCGCCTTCTTAGATTTCCAGTTTCATTGTTATAATTAATTAGGTGTTGTTACATTGATTAGTATGACATCCAAATTTGCCTGAATAATTCCTTGAGGTAAGATCAAATCAATTAAACCTTTGAGCAAAGAAAAGGAAACCATAGAGATAAGGTAGAGGCTTATATTAAGTCAAACCACGTGCATTCCTATATCCCATAGCAACTCTAAAGTTATTGTTTAGGCTCAGGTTGGTGCAGTGCTTATGCATGCATATGGGCTAAAGAAAAAAATATTATGCTGAGTTGGGCAATGTCTGGGACAATTAACTGTAGGAGAATGTTGCATATATCTTATTAATTATAGATTGCTACAAAATCTCCTCGAAATTGTATAAATTCACACCCCACACACATACACAGTGTATGGTGTGAGAATTATTGAGATTTGATAAGAAAAAAGCATGTGGGTTCCACCTTCCTCCCTGTAGTATTATATTAAATTACATTTATTAGATGAACTCCAATTTTTAGCTTCTACTTTTGCATGTGAATTATGCCTATACTTCTTTAAAATTCGAATAAACAGGCTAACTTTATTATAGATCTAACCTGCTTATGTCATAAGCCCATGATGAACTGACACATTCAAATTTTCTTCGGCCCACTATTTGATTGGATCGATTAATGTTAAACACATTCATTAAGCAACAATGACTTCTGCAGAATAATTTTATTTATTTCATCATATTTATTTATTGAAACTTAGCAGCAATAGATGTGGCAGGTCGGTCAACGAACACCTTTTCTCATTGTAAGTCAATGGCATGTTTTTCTTAGCATACAGAGAATAATTAGCAGGACCGGGTTTTGGGGTCAATTGCTTGATTCATCCTCACTAGAAGTTCAATGTAATGTAAGCTACCTCACATCTTGTGGATGAATATGAATCTAAGATATTCTATACAAATATTGGAATAAACTAAAATACAATATTAGTTCTCCTGAAACGCGGTGAGAAAGACTCAGCACATAACAAAAACTCCTCAAATGGAAATCAATTAATGTGAACTTGGGCATGCACTCTGACCTTTACACGAAGAATGAAAGGGTTGTCTTCCTTAAAGAGGGAAAAAGGAAAAAAAAGCACGAAACAAAGAATCCTTCTCTCTCGACTTTGAATATGATATTATTTTGGGAACAAGAGATTTCTTAGGAAATTCAAAAAGCACGTCGATAACTATAACGGCTCGAGTAGCCAACTGGCCTAATAACTTAGTAAACCTGTCACGTGACCCAAAATGTTTAAACCCAAGTTATTAGTAGTAATATACATGGTTCATTATATATTAGACTCATATTTTATTCATAAGCGATGTGGGATGGGGTGTTACAATAACAGCAAGATGCAGTTGCATCATATAAAACTGGCAAAGAAAATGAACAAATACAAACGGACATGAAAAGAGATCAAGGTATGTATGTGAGAGATCTATTAATTGGTTTTGAAGGTTTAATTAAAGTGCACTCTCCAAAGGCCCATCCCATGATTCCCATCTCCTTCCTATTTGCTTACCAAGCGAGTCAAAGTACAAACCCATTGTAGGGAAAAGCACCGCAGTAGAAATACTCGCGATCGACGGATCAATCACGATAAACACACAGCAATCACACCATCAGCGAATCACACACATAAACACAGCAGTTTTACGTGGCTATGTAACCTTGCCTACGTCCACGGACGAGAGAACTTATCTATCATGATCTCATCTTAATCCCCTTAAGATCTAGGGTTACAATACATCAATATATATAGTTCTCGCTTTCTTTGCCAATAAAAAACCAATACATAATGATTAAAATATCCCTAATCCTGAACCTCTGTTCTGGCTAAACCAAACGACCGATCTAGCTAAACCGAAATACAAGATAAAACCCAACAATCTCCACCCTAGCATGGATTTTGCAAATCCTCAGAGCCACCTTGAGATACCCAGTAATGTCTTCATACACTTTGTTGAATGGTACGTTATTACACCGATGGCGCAGTCTTCTCTCTTCAACATTCTGATATGTTGAACTAGCACTTCATACACCTCGCTGAAAGGTATGCCTCCGCAGATGCTACTACCAAGTGTGGCATCTGCACCCCCTATCCTTGGTGCATAGACGATCTCATCATTGTCTGGTATCGATCAAGTTCAAACCAACTTGAGATTTTCCACAGTTGCCTCGTTTGACCTCAACATCATCGTCTTGAACCTCCGAAGTGCCCTCCATTTGTTGCCACATGCATACATTCTTGTAACACAATGAACCTAACTTCAAACCGTCAAGACAAAATTAAAGACCTTCCTGAATTCGGATCTCACTGGTACATGTGAATCCTTCCTTTTGTCTCTAACCTGGTGCTCTTTTCGTCAAACCTGCAATTGTTTTGTTCTAACTTGTTCTGGTGGGTTGGTCACAGTGCATGCAAGTTAAGTATGATCTGATGCTAAATTGGCTTACTCCAACCTGAATTGGACTACCTTTTTCGAGAAAGTCATATTCATTTAGGTCTTCTTAGATTTCCGCTAGATGATATCATCGAAGACCGATCAATCCATCTTCTAATGATTCATCACATCTAACTCCACCTGAACCATAGATTTCCTCCCATGTTATTTGATGTCTCCTTCACTGCTCTACCTGAAAAAGCATTCCCTATCAACTTGTAGAGATTTCTGACAATCTCACCCTCCATAATGACCAATGTTCCCTTTTCCACCTTTATAGCTCAACCCGCTATAGTGCACTTGCAGCCTTTGAGGTCTAAAGCACCTAAAGAAATCTAATTTCTTCGTAAACCCGGAACATATATCACATCCGTTAAGGTCTAAATAATCTTATCAAATACCCGGATCTTTACCGCTCTTATTTCAAATGCTCATCAATTTGCATTCTTCCCCATAAGAACAAATCCATTAACAATGAGAGTTATTTGCATTAACCAATCTTTGAACGAACACATGATAAGAAGAATCTAAATCCCAATACAATGAATCATCAACCTAATCCATATCTATAGTGACCAAAAGTGATTCCCCATCATCTGAATCCAAGCTTCTTGGACACTTCTTTCTTTCGATTCTGATTATTTGCTTTTCCTTCTATTTTGGCATATCGCTCCTTCCCGATCCCTTCAATCCAGATTTAAGCTTCCCATCAAAGTACTCGGAGCAATATTCTATTCATGACATCAAGTAACACTTTTCAATCAATACTATTCATGGAATCTAACACTCTTCTTTGTCAATCTTTGAAGTCGTTTCTCCATCAAGCACTGTAATTTGGCCCATGATGTTTGAATACATTGCTGTCATCGTGAATCGGTCAATTTTTCTCAATTCCCAATTTTCTGCCAATCAAACTGCCAAAATCTTTTTTCTGCCTCATAGATCTCATTAGCGCGAGCACGCTAGAAGAAACGGATCTGAAATCTGACTTTGAATGGCTTCGATATTGCAGAAACAAATTTTCTACACTCCGGTTGATCAGACCTTCTTTTTGACCTTTGAATTGTGCATCTTCTTCCACATATGTGTAAATCTCCTCATAATAAGTCCGTAGGTACAAATGGATTTCTGATCAGACATCGGACGATCAAGATATTGTAAAAACAATTTTAGCTACAAACTTGGTCAAAACTGCCTTTGACAGTACTCCACTGACGGGTGTTGACATCAGCATTGCTGTTGGGAGGCTGGGCTCTGTATCACTCGTCAGGTTTGACCCAACCCAAATCGACCTGGATTGAATTGTTACTGAGCTGGGCTTTTCTGCGTAATGGGTTAGGTCTATTTGACCTGACTTGGACCAACCTACAATGGACTGGGCTTCTCCACAGGTCAGGCTGACTTGACCTGAACCTGACCTGGCCTGACAACCAGGTCCTAACTACTGTCTTCTCCTTCCTCTTCATTCTCTCTGTAATAGAGAACTAAATGGAGCCAACCTCTGCCCTCTTCCTTTGCTCTGACCGCGAGATGACTAATGGCGGCGGTAACCTCGACTAGTGTGGAGTGGCGGTTCCAGCAACAACGAATGGTGGCGGCGAGTGTCGAACACTGCAATGAGCCCTTTTCCAGTTTTCTTCCTCAAGAAAATTTTTACTAAAAAACCCCCTGATCTCTAATTCCAACCAGCGTGGGCCCACCTTGTGATTTCCACCGATCAGAGGCCTTTTTTGATCTTGAAAAATTTTCTCCTCTTTTCTCTTCTTCTCCGAGCAACTTAGAGAACCAAATCGAGAAGTCTCTTTCTTCTCATCTGCAAGGGAGAAAAACAATCCAAACTACCAGAATGCTCTGATCTTCTCTGGTGAAGACAACATCCAAGAACACAATCCAAAGCCTCTCTATCTTCTTTGTTTTAAGAAACCGTGAGAGGCTTTCCATAGCTCAAGTACAAGCCCACCTTCTTGATCACGACCTTGATATTCAACAGGAAGATGGATCCAAGCAAAACTACAGATCAATTGCTGGTACTATTTTTCCTTACAGGTTTAAGTCTTGATCCGTCAATTGCAAATCCGAGCAATCTCCACCTTGCTCTGATACCACTTGTAGGGAAAAGTAGCGCAGCGCAAATATTAGCGATCGACGGATCAATCACGATGAACATACAGCAATCATACCATCAACAAATCACACACAATTGGCAACCCGAGGCGCAACACACGTAACCTGTGACAATTTGTGCCATATCAAGACACGTATGAACTGTCACAAGGGTGATTCTACAGGTACGTGTGAGGAAGATCCATAAACACGTATCAATTATTTCAATAATTAAGTGGAAACCTGGAGAATTCACCTATACATATCATAGACATTAATAAAACATTTGCTAATTCATTAATAAAACCAAAGTCTGTTAATTCACCATCCACATGCACATGATACAAAGGTTCCATTAAAAAAAATAATAAAATGCAATATGACAATTCTACAATAAGCCAAACCATGGCCACACACTAACAACCCCAAAAAGATCCCTGTTACGTGCGGTGGAGGATGTTTAAATAAAGAAATCATCCTCGTTCCACTCGTTTACATCCCAAGGTATCGCTGTGGTTCCCTCCAGGGGTGCTTTGACTACCGTATCATCACTGGGTTCCGTACTTGTAATACCAATGTTAGTACTATTTATATGACGGTCAAACAAATATAAGGGTACATAAGCCTATCATGATGTAACAATTAAAATTAAATGTCATAATGATTAAAAGAGATCAATAACGGAAGCTAGGCATGTTGTGCATGTGAATAAGCATGAATGAAGAATCATAGATGGAAAAACAATAACATTCTAATTTGCATCCATGTGGTAATCTTCTCTCTAATGAGAAAGCATATCGTACTGTGGGAAATCACTAGTGATCAGGCCAAGACTGTCTAGTTACCCTAAGAGCATCGGCCAATTCTTCATATAACTACTGCAGTAGGTAACATATAAAATACCCTCATTCGGTGCCGTCAAACCTCCTATAGGTACAAGCAAGTGGTGCTGACTCAATGTATCAAGACTGATCAGAATTCATCCTTTCATACATAGCGATCAACTCATATTTATACAGAAACGTATATCAATCTTCAGATCGTAACCAATCATAAAATCGGAGTGAAACAGAGTAACTAATAATTAACAATGCATGTATAAATGAGTTATCAGAGCTCGAACCCTCTCAACCTTAGCTACACCTATCTTGGCTCACAGGCTCTTGCTCAATAGAAACTCCGTTTCCAATTTTGCCTCAAGATTCACCAGGAGGAATGGATACATGATTAAACCATGTTGAGGGCAAAGTTTTCTTAACAATATAAATGCATTCAAATTGAGAGGTTATCAAGGAAATTTACTAGCCAACCTATGCTAAGACATTCTACATTTCCTTAGTCATTCAATACGACATATTCATAAAACGTCAAGTGTCAATGTGTTACCAAAATCTTAGTGTTACAATGTATAAGCGATGGACACCACTTCTTATGCCAAAACCCATGACGTAATATCAGGAAACAATCAGAAGTCAAGAGGGAATGAATGACAGCTTAACACTCTTCCTTCTGAGTATATTGTTACCGTTGGGCTAATTCGTTTGAGGTAAAGGTTCCCTTCTAAAGCCCTAAATGGTCTTCGATTATACTTACAATCCTATTGTAAGATTAGCTTAAAACAACTCGACTTCACTATGGATCAAAGGTATAGCCCCTCTTTATGCCAACCCATGGACTATAGAAGGCCTATGATCAGCCATGGAACCAAGTTTTAAATAAAATTCTCAATATAGAACATTGGGTTACCTGATCGATCAAGTATGGTGTCCGACCGGTCGGACACCTGCCAGAACCAGGATTTGACCGATTGGGCTTCAGGACCAACCGATCGGCCCTAAAGCACTCTACTTCGGGTAGAATCAGTTTCAACTGATTTCTCCTTCTTGCTCATTCTACTTCCCCTGCATTCAAACTCCAATAGGACCCTTCAACAAGAAGAGTCAAGAGGTTAAAGATGAAGCACAAACCTTTTGCATGCAAGGCTTCTACTGCCCAATCTAGAGACAAGGTGAGGAAGAGAGCATGGAAGAGGAGAAGAACTTCTTGCTCCCGTAGAAATAAGGGAATGGGAAGAGAAACAAAGGTGGCTCTTCCTATTTTAAATGGTGATTTTCTAAAAATTGCAAACAGGCCCACTAGTTTCTTAGGCCTAGTGGTGCCATATATGGCTGCTTTTAAATGATTGTCTAAGACTAAAGCAGAATATATGGCAGTTACAGAAATAGTGAAGGAAGCTATTTGGGTAAGGGGTTTGGTTGGTAATATGGAATTGCAACAATAGTTAACTATTGTGTTTTGTAATAGTCAGAGTGCTATTGATCTAATAAACAATTCGATGCATCATGAAAGAACCAAATACATTGATGTCAGGGCACACTTCATTCGGGATATAGTTTCTCAAGGTGCTATTGTGGTGGAGAAGATCTCCACAGCAGAGAACCCAGCAGATATGATGACTAAGTCTATTCCAACAGCCAAGTTCAAGCATTGCTTGGACTTGATTGGAGTAAGAAGTACTTGAGTGCCCAAATGGGATGTGAAGGCGGTAAGAAGGATTTTGTGAGGACTGGCTCTGATTTTCACCAAGGTGGAGATTTGTTAGTTGTGTGGCTCAATGGAGCCATGTTAGAGTTGCAGCCCCATTTGCAGGACTGCAACGCCGGACTGTAGCCACCCTCCCAAACCACCCTAGTTGTAGCTGCACTGTAGCCACCCTACAAGACTTCTTGAGCAGCCAAAAATGCAGACATCCATCAGCTAATGGAGTCTATAAATGGAGAGTTCCATTGCTCAGCTAAGGCAGAGAGACGAGTAGATCTGAGAGGCTTGGGTGTAAGTGGGTTTGGGGTTGAGAGTGAGGGTGATCTTCCTCCTTGTAATCCATTCTTTATAGTGATAGTCTTTCTGTCTTCTCCTGTGGATGTAAGCTGAAGTCGAACCACGTAAATCCCCTGTGTGCATCTTCTGTGTGGTGTGATTTGCTCCTTTCTGTGTGATCAAATCCGTGCTTAAATCACAACAATTACTATGGGTCCCATTTTTATAATCTAAGCCGTTCATTGTCTTCAGAAGCTAAAAAAAACGGCCACCATACCAATTTTTAACCGTTGATGTTTCTTGGATATTGAGATATGATCAAACAATTATAGCCATTGGATTAATCTATTATACATGATAATCCCAGTCCGCCTTTTATGATTTTTCCATTTCTGTGGGAGCCATGCATAAAATCAAAATCAATCATCTTCTTGATAATATTAAACATGGCCACGTGTCTAATTTTCAACCATTGATGTTGCTTGGATGTTGAAATATCATCAAAACAATACAGCTATTAATCTATTATAGATGGAAATCCCAGTCTGCCTTTTTTTTATTATTACTATGGGTCCCATTTTTATAATCAAAACCGTTCATTGTCTTCAGAAGGTCAAAAACAGCCAGCATACCAATTTTCAACCGTTGATGTTATCCGGATGTTGAGATTCATCAAAAAAATGTATAACATATTATATTAATCTATTGTAAATGTCATTTTCAGTTCCTTTTTTAAAGTTTTTAAATTATGTGGAGCCTAAAATCTTGATCTGAACCATGTATCCTCTTTATAAAATGAAAAACGGCCATGAGGCCAAATTCTATCCGTTGGTGTTTCTTGGATTGTGAGATATTTACAAAATGATTCAAATTATTTGAATATGTGCACCAAGATTCACATATGAAAAGGTGTGATAAAAACAAACAAAGAATTATATTTTACATGTAAGTCATTTAAATATGTAAATGACTCATTTACTACAAACGACTCCTTAATGTATTTGTCCTTGTCATTCATGAATACAAATTCCTTCTTAATTTCCATGAGTTATGTACAACTTGGAGACCAATCCAAGTCAAAGAAATTGAGTCAACATTTCCCCATTTACTACAATTACCCAATAGTCTTAGGCCAGCACCCACCAGATCCTGCCCGAAAAGTTGTTACTAATCTTAACTTCCTAGGGGTAATATTTTGGCAACATGTGATATGTACCTGACCACTATCATTGCCTCACCGTGGAAAATCAGTTATTTAGAAGGCCATAACTCAGCTTTCTTCACCTTTGAAATGCTCTCATGAAGTCCCACTGGCGACACATGGCCCATCACAGTCACTCGCTTGGATTCTAGATCAATACTGAATGATGTCACCCCTGCCGCATTAAAAATATTTTTTGAGAGGGAGAGAGGCACGTATAGGGAAGGGGACCCCATAAACATTATTTAGACATTTGGCACGTGATAATTGTTTTGGGATCATGTAACGTATCAAGAACGTTAGTTTGGTGGACCACACTGCAGATGAACTGTACCCCATAGCCCCAGTAGTGACAACTCATAACCTGATAATGATCAGGTGATGGTTATGTCTTAAGATCAGTGATTCTTATCTTGAGGTCGTCCCATATCAGATCTGTGCCATCTGCACGTGGTTTCAGTGCCCAAGAATAGAATGAAGGTGCCTTACAAACTCCTCCTTTTTCTCATTTGATGAAAGTTCAGAAACATGGAACCAATTACAAGTACCTTCCATCTTTGATAAGTGTTTCTTCACTTGTCTTGCACAACCCTGGCAGTGTAGAAAGAGTCTCATAACCACGACCGGTCCAACCATGAGTGCTTGATAAGGACACCACTACTAAAGTTACTTCCACAAGGGTTCTAAATGATTTCATGAAGATGATTAGTGTAACATTTGTAATTTTCATATGAAGTTAATGAGGTCATCATGAATAAGCTAGCCATTTGAAAATTCTAATCTAATTAATAAATCAACATACAATTAACTCATTTGCTAATACGCTATATGTAATAATTAAAAGTTTAAAATCTAAAGGATGGCATTTTGATCAACATAAACTACATATGTCTATAACATTAACAATAAAATAATAATGCATGTATATAGTGTTGTGCGCGTGTGTGCAAACGCAACCAAGATCACCAATCACCACACAAGAAGACAAGAAGATTTACGTGATTCGGCAAAGATGCCTACGTCCACGGGAAACCAATTTCCACTAAGTTCTCCTCCAATCTGTGAAACCACAGCCTTGGAATCTCAGCCACTCTCAGCCTCTCTAACTGACTCTCTCCAGGGTTACAGATTACATCATATATATAACCATTACATTCTTATCCTCCAAGAACTCTATCTCAAGAAAAAGGAAAGTCCTAACATATTAGAAAACTACTATTTGACAAAACAAGAAATTCCTAATATCATTAGGAAACCACCCCAGACATAGAACCCAATCATGGTCTGGACACACATGGCCAACAATCTCCCTCTCCAGACCATAGGGAAGATGCCCTGAACCCCTTACTGGGAGTTCAGCCATGCCAACTCTGAACACAACTCCAGCTTTCCCTTAGACACAACCTTGGTCATCATGTCCGAGGGATTATTGTCCGAATGAATCTTTTCCAGCTTTATGAAGTTTTTCTCGATCACCTCACGAATCCAATGGTACTTGATATCAACGTGCTTCATGCGGCCATGATATGTAGCATTCTCACTGAAATCCATAGCACTCTAACTATCACAGTAAACTACATATTCTTCTTGCTTCAAACCTAGTTCTTGAAGGAATCTCTTTAACCAAAGCATCTCTCTCCCTGCTTCATTAGCAGCTATGTATTCCGCTTCAATTGTAGACTGTGCTGTACACTTCTGTAACTTTGATTGCCAGGAAATAGCTCCCCCTACGAAAGTAAACAGATAACCAGAAGTCGACAACCGACGATCAAGATCACCTGCAAAATCAGCATCAGTATAACCTTCCATGACTGGTTTTAAGCCTCCGAAACATAAGCACACCTTGGAAGTACCTCTTAAATACCTAAAGATCCACTTCACTGCTTCCCTATGCTCTTTTCCAGGGTTTGCGAGAAATCTACTCACTAAACTCACAGCATGGGCAATGTCTGGCCGTGTACAAACCATGGCATACATGAGACTCCCCACAACAGAGGAGTAAGGAACACATGCCATCCGTTCCTTTTCATCATCTGTAGTAGGACACAAGCGCTTGCTTAGTTTGAAGTAATTGGCTAGAGGTATGCTAACTGGCTTAGCATTCTTCATATTGAACTGTTCGAGAACTCGTTCAACATATTTCTCCTGTGACAACCACAGCTACTTGGAACTCCTATCACGACGTATTTGCATGCCCAATATCGTTCGTGCGGGACCCAAGTCTTTCATGTCAAATGACTTTGACATCTCCTCTTTTAATTTGCTAATCAACTTGCTATCCTGTCCAACTATCAGCATATCATCTACATATAAAAGAAGGATGATGAACCTGCCATCGATAACTCGACGAACATAGACACAATGATCTGCAGCTGTCTGCCGGTACCCATGACTCAACATGAATGAATCAAACTTCTTGTACCACTGTCTCGGTGCTTGCTTCAGCCCGTAGAGACTCTTCTTCAACTTGCAAACCATCTGTTCTTTTCCTTCTACCTCAAACCCCTCTGGCTGAGCCATGTAGATCTCTTCTTTCAAGTCACCGTGAAGAAACGCGGTCTTCATGTCCGTCTGTTCAAGCTCAAGGTCCATGCTAGCGACTAGACCCAAAACGATTCTAACAGAAGTCATTTTCACAACAGGAGAGAAAACATCACTGAAGTCGATACCCTTCGTCTGTGTGAAGCCTTTTACCACTAACCGTGCTTTGTGCTTCACCAATTTCCCATTCTCATCCTTTTTCAGCTTGAACACCCATTTGTTTTTCAGAACATTCCTACCTTTAGGAAGTTGCACCAGCTCATATGTCTTGTTCTTCTTCAAAGAACTCATCTCATCCTGCATAGCCTTCATCCACTCATCTTTATCAGCATGAGTCATTGCTTCTCGGAAGCTAGCTGGCTCTCCCTCATCAGTAAGCAACACATATTCGGATGCAGGATACCTAGTTAATGGTTGACGCTCTCGGGTAGACCTCCTAACTTGAGGTTCCGTAGTTTCAATCCGAGGAGACTGCTGCTCCCCTTGCTCAACACCCTCATCATCTGGCAACCCCTGTGCCTCATCACGATCCGGATCGTTTTGTCCACCTTTTCCACCTGTAGTCTGCACCGGAGAAGGAGTCGGTGTGAGATCAACCACTCCATCAACTATCTCAGAAGACTTATCAAACTTCTCAATATCTCCAAAGAACTGGTCTTCATGGAAAACCACATCCCTACTTCTGATAAGTTTCCTCTTCTCTGGATCTCATAATCTGTAGCTAAACTCATCTCCACCATAGCCAAGAAAGATGCAACTCACTGCCTTATTGTCCAACTTGGAACGTTGCTCCTTTGGTACATGCACAAATGCTTTACACCCAAACACCTTCAAATGTGAATAGGAAACATTTTTACCTGTCCATCTTCTCTCTGGAAGATCATAATTCAAAGGAACTGAGAAAGATCTGTTAATCAAATAACCGGCAGTCAGAACGGCTTCACTCCAGAATGACTTAGGCAACCGTGCTAATCTTATCATGCATCTCATCTTCTCAAGAATAGTGCGGTTCATTCTCTCTGCCACACCATTGGGCTGTGGAGTACCAGGAACTGCCTTTTCATGTCGAATGCCATGCTTCAAGCAATAGCTTTTGAACTGGTTGGATGTGTACTCTCCTCAATTATCTAAACGGAGACACTTTAAGAGTTTACATGTTTCTCTTTCAACCTAAACATGAAACTGTTGAAACATCTGGAATACTTGATTCTTTGATTTCAACGGATAAACCTAGACTTTCCTGGATGCATCATCGATGAACGTGACAAAGAACTTATTGCCACCCAATGATTCTACTTCTATAGGACCACAAACATCAGAATATACTAAATCCAACACATTTGATTTCAATTTTGATGTCGAAGAGAAAGCAAACCTATGCTGTTTACCATATAAACAATAATCACAAGGGTCAAGGGATATACCTTTGGAGCAAGGAATTAAATCCTTCTTTGCTAACAGCTGCAAGCCTTTCTCACTCATATGACCAAGCCTCTTATGCCACAGATTCAGAGAGGAATTGTCTTGAACTGCATTCAACGCATCTTTACATAGCTTTACTTGTGTTTTATAAAGAGTATTACCTGCTGTACCTCTCGCAATAACAAGAGACCCTTTAGTGAGCTTCCATCTGCCATTTCCGAAGTACTTCTCATAACCTGCACGGTCCAATGCAGTCCCAGAAATCAGATTCAACCGCAGATCAAGAACATGTCGCACATCTTGTCACGACCCGAGCCCAGAATTCGGGGGTTAGCGAAAAGCCAAACCGGTGACACACGTACTCCCGTGCACGTGCAGCGAAACCCAGTCCAGATGCACGCACACAAGGGATCTAACACGTGCGAACTAAGCGTACGCGGAAGCTGTACATATCATAGCAAGCAACAAAGGAAAATAGCGGAAGCCAAGTGTCACAACCCGAGCCCAGGGTTCGAGGGTTAGCAAAAGCCAAACCTAATGACACACGTACTCCCGTGCATGCACACGTAGACCGAGTCTAAATGCACACGCACAAGGGAACATTCACACGTGCCAAGCAAGTACGCGGAAGCTGTAAATATCAGAGACAAAAAAACTAACAATGCAAGAAGAGGATACAAGACAAGGACTGACATAATTACATATGAAAGTTTTACAAAAAGAACAAAAGAATATATACAGTCTGACATATACACAAGTCTGAGATCCTCAAAAACAGAATAACAAGAACAAGAACAGGAACAGGACTCCGATGCAATGCATGCCAAGAGCGCTCTCCCGTGGAGTGATCACATCCACTCCTCTAGGCCTGATGGGGCCCCGGGGGTCTCATATGGAGCCTGGCCGACCGGCGAGGGTTCGGCAGGGGGATCTGGGCCTGCAACACCAAAAACAACTGTGAATACGAAGATTCAGCAAAGTATAAACCATAGCAAGTTAACACACGCTGTGTCTAACAGAATAAAGAACATTATGTTACTAAAGAAGACATTTTCGTATACTAGGCTGTCATGCAAGAAAGAAACATGCTGAGTGAATCAATGAATACATGCTGTGTACAGAACTAGTGGCTACTACATTACCATATGCTCCCAAAAGAGGGATCTTATAACATGCAAAGAACACCATTGTCCGGGCTAGGGTACAATGGGTCTCGGTTTCCTGGGGTCCGGTTCCCCAAGACATATCCATACTGCAGCAGGTCCATATAACTATACCAAATTCACCCCGTCGGGATCCTAAGGCTGAGGCTAAGTAGTGCCTGACTACACGGAGTCAATCATGAAAACCCTGAGTAGATCGTGACAACATATCATACGTGCATATCTGTGAGTGAACATATCATACATGCATACTCAAGGTAATTAACCACAATGTGAAAGTAACGAAACATACGTAATCATGTAGAGCGTTGAGATCAATGATCGAATGCAATATGTTATGCAACAAATCATGTGAAATCGAATCATCTTAAGTTACAAACCAATTCTAATCTAATTATCCGGTGTTTCTAACCGTGCATGATGATGTAGTTTTAAGGCATCGATGCACCGTTGTCTAGTGTTGCCTTAAATCGGGCGGTGCACGAAGTCCCTTAAACCAACACCCATGGGGAGGTGCTTAACATCCGGATAACGAACATGAATGATTCGCAGCCCTCGAGATCATTCACGCGTCGTATCACATTCCGTTGGGCAAGTCTAGGTACTCTACATTCCATTATGAAGGCCATATCGGTCCTTTCTTTACACTTATCCTTATTCTCCATTTTTATTCTAGTGTGATTATGGCTTAGCCGTGTGTGTGCTACGGCTTAGCCGTGTGTGGTCTACGGCTTAGCCGTGGCTGAACCGTAGAAGATCTGTCAGTTGCTGACTCTCAGTTCTTCCAGAAATTGCACCCTGTATTGATCTACGGCTGGGCCACGGCTGGGCTTCGGCTTAGCCGTAGGGCAATCCACGGCTTAGCCGTGCCCTAGCCGTAGAGGAAAACTGGGTTTTTCTCCTCTCTGGATTGTGAGCCGTAAGAAGCATACGGCTTAGCCGTACCTGTACGAAGTTAAATTCCTGAAATATGTACAGAAATCTGGAAACTCATCAAAAGTGAAATCTATCAATAGAAAGGGATAGCATATGAACCAAATGGGCTGTAAACACATTGTTTCCACATCAATTCATGTAAAACTATCCAAATCAAATGCATACCAACATGGGTTCTCACAAGCTAGGGTTATACTTGCCTCAATTGGAGATCACTTGCACACTTGTAGTTCTCAAGCCCAAACACAATCTAATACAAAGCAAAACAACATGCATGCATGAGGATTGGAGTCATAGACACACTATACAACAATGGAAACAAGAGGGAGAAGAACTAGAGAAGAGAGATGAGAAGGATGAAGGGATTCCCACCAACTCACCTCACATGCAAGCAACCGACCTCCTCTTGATCGATGGAGAAGAGGAATTCAAGTGAAGGAGGGAGACTCCACGTGCACAGTGAGGAGAAAGAGAGAAAACGAGAGAAAGAGTATGAGTTTGATCGATGGATGAAGTTTATAAGGTAATGGGTAAGTCCAAATTGCAAGAGAGTCCAAGCTAGAATTCAAATTTCAGTTTGAGTCAAATCAAGGTCCAATCGAATCACACGACATCGGTCACAAATGACGTAGTTACGAAAGTTAACGGGCTCAACGAAAGACACGTGTTGACATCAAGATGATGCAAAAATGACCATGCCTAAGAAAAGCTAAAATTACGAAAAAGGGCTTGGTCTACTTAATCCAGGTCAAACTCAACCCAACTACCTATCCATGACCCGTAACGAAAACCAAAACATAAACAAAACACGATTAGCAACGAAAACAAGATTAACTAACCGCTAAACGGGGTCAAGCTGGGTCGGAGTGTTACATCAAGGCAAATACAGAACGGAACGACAAAGACAAATACACTGATATAAAACCGAATACACACCAAAATCAATATATACAAAATACACAGAATACAAGTCCAAAGTCCCAAGTCCAATTCAAAATCCCCTGAAATCAAAACTCAAAACAAAAGCCACTGGTATGCATGCACGCACTCGGCAGAGGTGATCAGGCCCACTCTGCCAAACCTGAGGGTGCCTCTACACTCGGCCCTGCAGCCTCCTCGACCGCCGGGGAGCTGGCAAGGTATCTGTGCCTGCAACACCACAGACAACACAAATGAATACAACGATCCAGCAAATATAAGTAACAGGGATGAAACACTCATAGTATCAAAGTGAATAAGGACAGAATAGTAATTCCAGAATTTCATCTTAGTATGCTAAGCAAATCGTGCGTAGAAGTAAAGCATGATAAGTGAATCAAAACATAGAAATACTGACTAAGTGGCTACTACGTTAACCATGTTCCCTCCAATAGAGAGCAGAGCAAAGCAAAGCAGAGGAGAACACCACTGACCGGGCCAGGGTACAAGTGGGTCTTAGGTTCCTGGGTTCCGGGGTCCCAAGACAAAGCGACACTGCAGTGATACAGAGATACAGAGATCTAAGCCAGAGGTAACCCCGTCGGGCATCCTAGGGCTGAGGCTGAGTAGAGCCAGACTAATACCAATCAAATCAAATCCATAGAAAGGGAGATTATCCGCTTTGGACTCACCGATGACAAATACCGGATCTTATCCTCACGTGTTAACCTCTGGGCAGAGCCACCAGGGAATACCCAAAATATACAAAGCCAGAAATGTACAAAGCATAGCCAAAACACAGATCAGAACATAGATTAAGTCAAAGCACAGCATAGATCAGAACTTAGTGCCGAACGAAGAATAATACAGATATACAGGACGAAAGCAAAATGACTGCGGAATGCATAACATAGATTAACAGAACAGAGGGCAAAACCATAAACAATATGCAATGCATCTCAGATTAATACGGAATCAAGGTTCATTACAAGCCAGTCCTAAGCTAGTTGTTCACTGTCACTAACCGTGCATGTTGATGTAGTTTTAAGTTAGTCAATGCACCGTTGCCATCCTAGTGTTGCAATGTAATCTTTGCGTGCACCGACGTCTCTTAAACCAACACCCATGGGGAGGTGCTTAACAGTGATCAACGCTCACATGAATGAGTCACAGCCTAACAGACTATTCATGCGATCCAAAGCATCCATTGGGCCGGTTTACATGGGTGGTTAACCTGTATTTGAGCCCTACAAGTCTCACCATTATCCTAAGTTATGTTTCAGAATTGCCATGCCTAGCGGTTTAGCCATGAGGGACCTATGGTTGAGCCGAAGACATCTTACGCGCTCGTCGTAATATGCACTACGGCTTCACCTTGGTTCCATTCAAAACACAGCTAAACTGATCATTCTTCCACCTCTGATCTGGTACCTTTTTCGGCTGAGCTACAGTCAGTATACGGCTTAGCCGTAGACTAACCCACGGCTTGGCCGTAGCATTCCACGGCTTAGCCGTAGCCACACCGTAGGAGTCCTGTGTTGGAAAAATTTCGACTGATCAGAGATTTAATTCACGGCTGGGGTTACGGTTGGGTTACGGCTAGCTTACGGCTCAGCCGTAGGACAAATTACGGCTTAGCCGTAGCTTAGCCGTAGAACAAACTCGAAAATGCAAGTCTCTGGAAGGTGAGCCGTAGAAATTTACGGCTTAGCCGTACGATACAGAGACGAATTCGGGCTGAGTACAGAAACTGAAATTTGATATAGAAACTGCACAAAATGAGTTACAGAGGTTCCAGTTCACCAAATGTGGCTGTAAAACATTCTATACAAAGAATAAGAGTGAATCAAAGCCATCAAACAAAACACCCATATGTGTTATCAAAGCCTGTACTTATACTTGCCTCAAAGCTCTACCAAATCCACTGACTCAAGCTCCAAAGCAACTAAAATCAAGACAAATCAAAGAGATACACCATGCATGAGATGAAGACATAGCAATCAGAGAATGAGAGATCCAATTTGGAGAAGAAGCACAAAGAACCCACTTACCAAGGCCACAAACAGAGATGAGAGGAGAAAACCCAATCGAACTCACACCAACTAAGAGTGAGGAAGAAAATAGAAGTGAGAAAAGAGAGAGATGGACGTGGAGGGAGCTTCTCCTGGAATTTGCATGCAGTCGATGAAGACAAATGGGCAAGGAGATAGACACCTGGGAGCTGACTCATCTTTTATAGGTTTGGAAGTTTAAAACAAGATCCAATGAGTTTAAGCTATTTACAGTTTAGGTCACCCGAAGGTCTAACTTCTCCAATTGACTTCAAACGGATCTGGCTCAGTTACGGAAAATAACGAGCTCAACGGAATACACGTGCTGACACCAAGATGATGCAAAGATGATATGAGCAAAGCAAAAGCAAAATTACGAAAAAGGGCTTAGAACTAACTATCTCAGGTCAAAGGTCACTCAACTACCTATCCAAGGCCCAAAACCAAGTCCAAAAGGATAAAACAACAAAACACACGCTAATGAGCCACTAATCCGGCTCAAAGGGGATCGGAGCGTTACATCCTCCCCCACTAGGAATCATTCCGTCCTCGGAATGACTACCTACCTGCGCAAAGAGCTGGGGGTACTGGCGCGCTAGCTGCTCCTCTAGCTCCCAAGTAGCCTCATCTGGACCGTGATGTTCCCACAACACTTTAACCCATCTGATAGTCCTGGTACGGAGAATCTGCTCTCGTGTGCCAACGATGCGAAGCGGACGCTCAACGTAAGTTGCATTAGGCTGAATCTGAATATCATCGTAGCGAATCACATGGCTCGGATCTGGCACATACTTACGGAGCATCGACACATGGAAGACATCGTGCACACCGGAGAACTCAACTGGAAGCGTCAACCGATAAGCTAAATCTCCAACTCGGCTCTTGACTTCGAACGGTCCTACATATCTTGGAGCTAACTTGCCCTTTTGACCAAATCGAACTGTGCCCTTCATCGGAGAAACTTTAAGAAATACCCAATCTCCGACTTGGAATGCCAAAGGTCTCCTCCGAGTATCCGCATAGCTTTTCTGTCTAGATCGAGCAATCTTCAGATTCTCTATCACTTTCTGCACTTTCTCTGTCGTCTCAGTTATGATCGTCGGACCATGGAAACTTCTTGTTCCTATTTCTTCCCAGCACACTGGGGTCCTGCACTTGCGTCCGTATAGTGCCTCATATGGTGCCATACCAATGCTCTCATGGAAGCTGTTGTTGTAGGCAAACTCACACAATGCCAGATGCGTATCCCATTCCTTCTCAAAGTTCAGCACACTAGCTCTGAGCATATCCTCCAATGTCTGAATGGTACGCTCTGACTGTCCATCAGTCTGGGGGTGGTATGCCGTACTAAAACTCAGCTTCGTGCCCATAGCTTCCTGAAATGCTCTCCAAAATGAAGACACAAAACGACTATCGCGATCAGACACAATCGATACTGGGGTGCCATGCAATCTGACTATCTCGTCAACAAACTTCCTGGCCATCTCTGTGAATGTCATCCCTTTCTTGAACGGAAGGAAATGCGCTGACTTGGTCAATCTGTCCACTATTACCCAGATCGCATTGTTCTTTCTACTGGTCGGCGGAAAACCGGAGACGAAATCCATCGTAATGTGCTCCCACTTCCACTGCGGAGTGTGCAATGGATGCAATGATCTTGGAGGTCGCTGATGGTCAGCTTTT
This sequence comes from Sextonia rubra, assembly GCA_037013555.1. NCBI lineage: Eukaryota > Viridiplantae > Streptophyta > Magnoliopsida > Laurales > Lauraceae > Sextonia > Sextonia rubra. The sequence continues at coordinate 57,659,036 of JASUAD010000008.1, read as the reverse complement.
ACCCTCTGACAGGTCAAACATCGAGCTACGAACTCTGCGATCTCCCGCTTCATATTGTTCCACCAAAATCTATCCTTCAAGTTCCGGTACATCTTCGTACTCTCTGGGTGCATCGCATATCGGGCATCGTGCGCATCTGTCATCAATTTATCTTTCAGCGCATCCACAGCGGGAACACACAATCTATTCCTGAAGTACAAAACTCCATCTACCAAGCTGAAATCAGGTCGATCTGCAATCCGCTCTCTGAACTTCACCAGGAGGGGGTCCTCAAACTGGCGATCCTTGATCTGCTGAATCGCCTCAGGCTGAAACAGGACGGTAGTAGCTAATGTCACCAACTCACCTACCATCCGAACCTCAACAGGCTGATCATGCACAAGCATATAGAATCCTGCCAACACCTGAAGACTGTCTGTTCTCCTGCTGAGTGCATCTGCAACTACATTGCCCTTGCCTGGGTGGTACTTGATCGGAAAGTCGTAGTCTTTGATGAACTCCAACCATCTACGCTGCCTCATATTCAAGTCATGCTGATCAAACAAGTACTGCAGACTGTGATGATCGGAATGGACCTCGAACTTCACACCGTACAAGTAATGCCGCCACAACTTCAGTGCAAATACAATGGCTGCTAACTCCAAGTCATGCGTGGCATAGTTCTTCTCATGTTCCTTCAGCTGTCGGGATCCATAGGCAATCACTTTCTGATTCTGCATCAGTACACAGCCTAGTCCAACGCGAGAAGCATCGGAATAAATCACGAATCCCTCACTACCATCCGGGAGAGTCAATACTGGCGCCGTAGTGAGCTTTTCTTTCAACATCTGAAAACTACGCTCACACTTCTCTGTCCACTCATACGGGACCTTCTTCCGAGTCAACTGAGTCAGCGGGGCTGAAATCTTCGAGAAGTCCTGTACAAACCTGCGGTAATATCCCGCCAATCCCAGAAAACTCCGAATCTCTGTCACTGATCTAGGACGGGGTCAATGGACTACTGCTTCAATCTTAGCCGGATCTACCATCAATCCCTCTCGAGAAATCTTATGACCCAGAAATGCAACTTGCTCTAACCAGAAATCACACTTAGACAACTTTGCATACAACTTGTGATCTCTAAGCAGCTGCAATGCGTTCCTCAGATGGTCTGTATGTTCCTCAGCAGTCTTCGAATAGACCAATATGTCATCTATGAAAACCACAACGAACTGGTCCAAGAAGGAAGTAAACACCCTATTCATCAATGCCATGAAAGCTGCGGGTGCGTTCGTCAAACCAAATGGCATGACAAGGAACTCGTAGTGTCCATACCGAGTCCTGAAAGTTGTCTTAGGAACATCCTCATCCTTCACCCTGAGCTGGTGATATCCTGACCTCAAGTCAATCTTAGAGAAGTAAGCTGCACCCTGAAGCTGATCGAACAACTCATCGATCCTAGGCAATGGATATTTGTTCTTGATGGTCACTTTGTTCAACTGCCTGTAGTCAATGCACATCCGGAAACTGCCATCCTTCTTCTTGACAAACAATACAGGAGCTCCCCAAGGTGAAACACTTGGGCGTATGAACCCTTTATCCAACAGATCCTACAACTGTTTCTTCAATTCCAACAACTCTGCAGGTGCCATACGATAAGGAGCTCTACTGATGGGTGCTGTACCTGGCATCAAGTCAATAGCAAATTCTATCTCTCGAACTGGTGGCAACTCTGGCACATCCTCCGGAAAGACATCCGGAAACTCGCTGACTACGGGGATCTCACTGAGCTGTCGCTGATCTTTCTTCTCTGAAATGAATGCGAGAAATCCCTCACATCCCCTACGAAGCATCCTGTCTGCCTTACAAGCAGAGATCACACGCCTTGGGCACTTCGTCTGGCTGCCCTCAAATCGAAATCCGCTGCCCAAATCAAAGTAGATAGCCTTACTGTAGCAATTAATACATGCATGATATCTTGCAAGCCAGTCCATACCAAGAATCACATCAAAATCCAGTGTCGTGAGCAACACGAGGTCTACCGGGAGCTGATGACCAGCTATCCGCACATCACACTGAGGGTAGAAAACACTGCACTCCACCCGCTTACCAACCGGAGTGGATACTAACAACAAATATGGAAGTGGTATGGGTCGCTGTCGAAGCTGCACAGCGAAATGGGGTGCTACGTACGAACGCGTAGACCCGGAGTCAAATAAGGCTAAAGCTTCAGCATCAGAAATTAAAATTTTACCTTCCACTACCGTGGCCTCCTCCGCGCCCTCATGCGTAGCAGCATATGCTCGGGCTGTCTGGCGGGTCTGCTTCTGAGCTGGGCGCGCTGTCTGGGATCTGCCCTGCGCTGTAGATCCTGGCTCTCTCGTCTGTGGAGAGGACTGAAACTTCGGGCATTGGGCCCGCTTGTGGTCCGTAGAGCCACACCCGAAACAAGCCCCACTCTTCCTCCAACATCTGTCGGTGGGGTGATCCTTCCCACAGTGACCACATACCAACGGAGTACTGCTCGAACTGCCCTGCTTACCCTTGAACTTCTTCTGAAACTGACTTCTGCCACTGGAACCTGCCGCCCTCTTAGCCTCAGTTCGCTCCTCCTCAAAGATGGCCTCTGCATCATAAGCCCTATCAATAGCGTCATCCAATGTAGCCGGCCACATACATGCAACTACGTGGCGTTTGTGCCTCGGATTCAGACCGTTGACGAAGCGAGTCACCTTCTTATGCTCAGTGTTCACCATGTCCTCTGCAAAGTGAGACAACTCTGTAAACCTGTGTACATAATCTGCAACTGACATCTGTCTCTGCTGAAGGTTGAAGAATTCCACTTCCTTGGCTCGCTGAATATGGAGAGGCATGAACTTCCGACAGAATTGCTGCTTGAAGGTCTCCCAAACTGTGGCACTGGGCATAGTCTGGAATGAGCTCTTGACACTCCTCCACCATGTCTTGGCTACACTCCGAAGCATAGAGGCTGTGAGAACTACCTTCTGCTTGTTACTGCACACAATCGTATCAAATAGCTCTTCAGTCTGCTCCAACCATTGCTCAGCCTGCAATGCATCTTCTATCCCATGAAACTCAGTCGCCCCTCGCTTACGGAACTTGTCGAAAAGAGCATTAGGGTCTGATTCCTTAGGCTGGAAAATCACCTGCTGATCTATACGAGGTGATGCTACTGCGGCAGCCTGACTCTGCCTATCTACCATGGATGCCATCTGTGCCTGTAATGACTGCATAGACTGCATCATCATCATCATGCGCTCCTCACTACTGATATGTGGGGGTACTGATCCACTATCACCGTTATGGCCCTGTTGATTCTCATCCCGAGATCCTGATCCTGATGCCATCCTGGAAAAGGAAAAGAAACACAGTACACAAATATAAAATGCCCTGAGTTAGTCAAATCCCAAATCAACATATGAGACTTCGAGTCAAATAGTTGATAGCGTTATCTCACCACGATCTTAGATGCCTACATGCTTATACCAGCATGCTCTGATACCATACAATACGTATGTCACGACCCGAGCCCAGAATTCGGGGGTTAGCGAAAAGCTAAACCGGTGACACACGTACTCCCGTGCACGTGCAGCCAAACCCAGTCCAGATGCACGCACACAAGGGATCTAACACGTGCGAACTAAGCGTACGCGGAAGCTGTACATATCATAGCAAGCAACAAAGGAAAATAGCGGAAGCCAAGGCAAATACAGAACGGAACGACAAAGACAAATACACTGATATGAAACCGAATACACACCAAAATCAATATATACAAAATACACAGAATACAAGTCCAAAGTCCCAAGTCCAATTCAAAATCCCCTGAAGTCAAAACTCAAAACAAAAGCCACTGGTATGCATGCACGCACTCGACAGAGGTGATCAGGCCCACTCTGCCAAACCTGAGGGTGCCTTTACACTCGGCCCTGCAGCCTCCTCGACCGCCGGGGAGCTGGGCAAGGTATCTGTGCCTGCAACACCACAGACAACACAAATGAATATAACGGTCCAGCAAATATAAGTAACAGGGATGAAACACTCATAGTATCAAAGTGAATAAGGACAGAATAGTAATTTCAGAATTTCATCTTAGTATGCTAAGCAAATCGTGCGTAGAAGTAAAGCATGATAAGTGAATCAAAACATAGAAATACTGACTAAGTGGCTACTACGTTAACCATGTTCCCTCCAATAGAGAGCAGAGCAAAGCAAAGCAGAGGAGAACACCACTGACCGGGCCAGGGTACAAGTGGGTCTCAGGTTCCTGGGTTCCGGGGTCCCAAGACAAAGCGACACTGCAGTGATACAGAGATACAGAGATCTAAGCCAGAGGTAACCCCGTCGGGCATCCTAGGGCTGAGGCTGAGTAGAGCCAGACTAATACCAATCAAATCAAATCCATAGAAAGGGAGATTATCCGCTTTGGACTCACCGATGACAAAGACCGGATCTTATCCTCACGTGTTAACCTCTGGGCAGAGCCACCAGGGAATACCCAAAATATACAAAGCCAGAAATGTACAAAGCATAGCCAAAACACAGATTAGAACATAGATTAAGTCAAAGCACAGCATAGATCAGAACTTAGTGCCGAACGAAGAATAATACAGATATACAAGACGAAAGCAAAATGACTGCGGAATGCATAACATAGATTAACAGAACAGAGGGCAAAACCATAAACAATATGCAATGCATCTCAGATTAATACGGAATCAAGGTTCATTACAAGCCAGTCCTAAGCTAGTTGTTCACTGTCACTAACCGTGCATGTTGATGTAGTTTTAAGTTAGTCAATGCACCGTTGCCATCCTAGTGTTGCAATGTAATCTTTGCGTGCACCGACGTCTCTTAAACCAACACCCATGGGGAGGTGCTTAACAGTGATCAACGCTCACATGAATGAGTCACAGCCTAACAGACTATTCATGCGATCCAAAGCATCCATTGGGCCGGTTTACATGGGTGGTTAACCTGTATTTGAGCCCTACAAGTCTCACCATTATCCTAAGTTATGTTTCAGAATTGCCATGCCTAGCGGTTTAGCCATGAGGGACCTATGGTTGAGCCGAAGACATCTTACGCGCTCGTCGTAATATGCACTACGGCTTCACCTTGGTTCCATTCAAAACACAGCTAAACTGATCATTCTTCCACCTCTGATCTGGTACCTTTTTCGGCTGAGCTACAGTCAGTATACGGCTTAGCCATAGACCAACCCACGGCTTGGCCGTAGCATTCCACGGCTTAGCCGTAGCCACACCGTAGGAGTCCTGTGTTGGAAAAATTTCGACTGATCAGAGATTTAATTCACGGCTGGGGTTACGGTTGGGTTACGGCTAGCTTACGGCTCAGCCGTAGGACAAATTACGGCTTAGCCGTAGCCTAGCCGTAGAACAAACTCGAAAATGCAAGTCTCTGGAAGGTGAGCCGTAGAAATTTACGGCTTAGCCGTACGATACAGAGACGAATTCGGGCTGAGTACAGAAACTGAAATTTGATATAGAAACTGCACAAAATGAGTTACAGAGGTTCCAGTTCACCAAATGTGGCTGTAAAACATTCTATACAAAGAATAAGAGTGAATCAAAGCCATCAAACAAAACACCCATATGTGTTATCAAAGCCTGTACTTATACTTGCCTCAAAGCTCTACCAAATCCACTGACTCAAGCTCCAAAGCAACTAAAATCAAGACAAATCAAAGAGATACACCATGCATGAGATGAAGACATAGCAATCAGAGAATGAGAGATCCAATTTGGAGAAGAAGCACAAAGAACCCACTTACCAAGGCCACAAACAGAGATGAGAGGAGAAAACCCAATCGAACTCACACCAACTAAGAGTGAGGAAGAAAATAGAAGTGAGAAAAGAGAGAGATGGACGTGGAGGGAGCTTCTCCTGGAATTTGCATGCAGTCGATGAAGACAAATGGGCAAGGAGATAGACACCTGGGAGCTGACTCATCTTTTATAGGTTTGGAAGTTTAAAACAAGATCCAATGAGTTTAAGCTATTTACAGTTTAGGTCACCCGAAGGTCTAACTTCTCCAATTGACTTCAAACGGATCTGGCTCAGTTACGGAAAATAACGAGCTCAACGGAATACACGTGCTGACACCAAGATGATGCAAAGATGATATGAGCAAAGCAAAAGCAAAATTACGAAAAAGGGCTTAGAACTAACTATCTCAGGTCAAAGGTCACTCAACTACCTATCCAAGGCCCAAAACCAAGTCCAAAAGGATAAAACAACAAAACACACGCTAATGAGCCACTAATCCGGCTCAAAGGGGATCGGAGCGTTACACATCTTTCAGCGTCATTGTGCAACCAATATCGGTTTTAATGCAGACATCACCGATACCAACAATCTCTGAATGACTCGTGTTGCCCATCTTCACAGTACCAAAGTCACCTGCTTTGTACATCGTGAACATCTCCCTGCAGGGAGTAGCATGGTAGGATGCTGCTGTATCAACAACCCACTCAACCTGACCATCTGCAACACTCAAACACTTATCATAATCGCCGGCGAGCACCACTACTTCCTGTTCCAAAGTAGTTGTAGTGTTATCACTGTCATTCTTCTTCTCATTGTTGGATCTTTTCTGTTCCTTCATGGCAAAACAATTTTTCCTGATGTGGGCCATCTTGCCACAGAAAAAGCATTTTACAGATTTTTTCTTGCTCTGTGATTCACTGCTAGACTTAGACTGTGATTCACCTCTAGATTTGCCACGACCCCCCTTTGGACCTCTACTCTTACTCCTCCCCCTGTTCTCAGTAACAAAGGCCTGTGCATTATCTGTCCCTGTAGATTTCCGTCTAGTTTCTTCATTCTGTAGACTACTGGTAACCTGACTCATAGATAACACACCATCTGGAGTAGAATTGCTCAAGGAAACAACCAATGTCTCCCATGAATCTGGCAAAGAACTCAGAAGCAACAAAGCTTGCATCTCATCATCAAGGATCATCTTCATAGTGGCTAACTGATTTACCACACCTTGGAACTCATTGATGTGATCTTCGATCTGACCACCATCCTTGAATTTCATGTTCACAAGCTTTCTGATCAAGAAGGTTTTGTTCACTGAGGTCTTTTTATCATACATTGCTTCTAACTTTTTCCAAAGGATATTCGCATTGGTTTCATTAGACACGTGGTGAAATATACTGTTATTAACCCACTGTCTGATGTGAGCAATCACTTTTCTATGCAATTTGTTCCAATCAGCATCTTGCATATCTTTCGGTCGGGCACTATCCCCCTCAACGGGATCATGGAGGTCTTTACAATAGAGAATATCCTCCATCTTCGGTTTCCAGATCAACCAATTGGAATGGTTGAGCTTAACCATGGTAGTGTTGATAGTATTGTTCTCCATCTTAATCAAATTAAGTAACAAGAAAAACAAATAATTAACACTGACCTCAACTCCTGCACCAAGCTGTAGATCTCGTCAACACGAGCACGCTGCAAGAAACGGATCTGAAATCCGACCCCAGATGGCTCCGATATCGCAAAAATTGTTTTCTGCGCTTCTGATTTGGTCAAACTCCTTGTTGACCATCAAACAGCCAATCTTCTTCCACTACTACATAGATCTGCTCGAAACGAGTCCGTAGGAGCAAACGGATCTCCGATCGGACGTCGGATGATCAAGATATTGCAGAAACAAATTTCTGCCGTCAATCTGGTCAACTCTGGCCGTTGACCGCGTGTCCGATGACGTGGGCTGTCGTCAGCCGAATGACGTCACTCTGCTGACGTCGGCGGTGGCTGACGGGCTGGACCGTCTGATACCGAGTTCAGGTCGAGTCGGACCTGACCTGACCCGAACTGAACCGGCTCTGAACTGCTGGGCTTTGATGCTAGCGGGTCGGGTCGAACCTAACCTGACCCGGAACTATACTTGCTTTGCTGCCTGGGCTTGCACTGCAATCGGGTCAGGTCGAACCTGATCTGACCCGCCCCGAATCCCCTGTCTTCTTTCTCTTTCCGCGGTCTCTGGTTCTGCAACAGAGGACCCATCCAGGCTCTTCGTCCTCGGCGACAACAGCGATGGTTACAGCGGTGGACGGTTCCCTCTCAGGCAACTCTGCACGGCGGCAGGGAACCTCGATCGGCGACTGGAGGCGGCAGCGGTAGCAACAGCAGCCGGTCTTCTTCTCCGGCACTGAAAAGGAGATCCGGCGGCACAGGGCTGTTCCCGATTTCTTTAACAGAAATCGATTATGGGTTGCACTGATCCTATGTCAAGGGAACAGGGATCCAAACCCAAACTTCGATCTGTGTTTTTCCTCACAGATCCGATGACCCTTGTTCTTCTCCAACGAAAATCGTCCAGCAACCGAACCTACTCACTTCTTCTTCTTCCCGGTTTCTCTGTTGCAGCAAACAGAGATCCCAGTGTGGCCCAGCAGAGATCGACCAACGATCTCTTCTTCCAATGATCTTTCACGCACAATCAATCGCTCTGATACCACTTGTTGTACGCGTGTGTGCAAACGCAACCAAGATCACCAATCACCACACAAGAAGACAAGAAGATTTACGTGGTTCGGCAAAGATGCCTATGTCCACGGGAAACCAATTTCCACTAGGTTCTCCTCCAATCTGTAAAACCACAGCCTTGGAATCTCAGCCACTCTCAACCTCTCTAACTGACTCTCTCCAGGGTTACAGATTACATCATATATATAACCATTACATCCTTATCCTCCACGAACTCTATCTCAAGAAAAAGGAAAGTCCTAACATATTAGAAAACTACTATTTGACAAAATAGGAAATTCCTAATATCATTAGGAAACCACTCCAGATATAGAACCCAATCATGGTCTGGACCCACATGGCCAACATATAGAAATTAACAAATCATTGCAATTCCATAAATTCACCATAAACAATCAATTGAGAAATGATTTAAATTTATACAATAAAAGCCAACCTAAATAACCATTATTCAAAATTCAAACTATCCAAATTCTTTGACAACCTAACTAATCATTATCCTATTTCTAACGCACCCCCTACCCCCCAATCACATGATTTATCACGCCCCAAAATCTGAGATCCTTGAGACCCTCAAATCCCGAGGCAAGACGGGTCCACAACAGACAAATTAAATAATTTCTAAACTCTATTAACATAATCCAAATGAGATTATATGATCAATATCCTACATCAATCCATTGAATAAATTTTGAAGTGAATGTAACTCTTAAACATAAAAATAAACATCCAAATGTAAATAAATCCCTAATCAAATGTTTTGAATCTAATATAAAATTCCGCAGCTCTTCCAACAATCCCGATTCCCGCAAAACAAGTTAGGTTTCATCGGGTTCTGGCTCAACTTCAAGATCTGTAGGGGAAAAACATGAGTGAGTAAAACTCAACAAGTAATACAAACCATAAAACCTAGCAGACAGATAACAATTCAAGAAATCAAATCTATAGCCACCGTTCGAGTATACGAGTATATCAAGACCAAATTTCAAGGTATTTCAAGTTATGGGCACATAACTAAATCAACAAATAAAAGAAAGGCATCTCCGTAGTAAACCAAATATCAAAGTGTAATCGCCAGAATTAAGCCTACATCAAGCACAAAGTATCCGCCAGGTACTAGCCATTTTCATATCCAAAGTGGCACGAAGCCTAAGAATACCGATAATCTCCAAAACAAAGTGAAAATTAGTTGCAGACTAGCAATATCGCACAAAGGGGTCCCAATCTCAATGTCACACCTTAAAAAGGCTAAAATCTGCGCGTGGGTTCACCACGGTGCGTTGCTCATGTTTTAGAGAATGCCTTAAGGATACATGTATCAAATTAAAAATTCAAAGCCTTTTAAATCACAAAACAGCCAGTTGAAATCACAATTAAACAAACATATTCTCAAGATTTTGTTCACATTTGTCAGCATCTAAATTCCAATGATAATTAACGATCAACAATAAGTTTCACGAAAAATACATTTCATCATAATGGTGGCAAGGAAACAAGACTAAATTTGGCGTAATCATTATATATCAGCATGTCAAAAGTAACAAAGTATCCTGAAAATCTAAGATTATTTCAATAGTTCACAATCTCACATAATTAAATAAAAAAGAGACAAGGCTTAAAAACTCTATGGCTAAGGAACCATGGTAAAACTACTTGCCTGGGTTGTCAGCGATCGGAGAATTTGGCCGACTAGTTCTGGAAATCTAGTGCGAGTTCTTGTTTATAATGATATCAAGGCATGAGCATATAAGTTCATGTACAAATGAAGTCTTATGTGTTGGGTGCGAAATAAGCGGATTCTTACACACACATTGGCTAAGTGGGTTCAAGTAGTTTTGGGTTGGTAGAACCTTAAATGGGCCAGAGTCATGTGGACTCAGTTTGGTAAACGATTGAATGGCTTCTCAGTTGGGTTATAAGGCATATTGGAGAACCTACTAATGGGCCCGAATGACTTGAATTGAACATTCATGCAGGTAGACTAAATAGATTAAACTGGGTTGGTACTGGGTCACAAAGTCTAACTAGGATGCAATCTAAGATGGATTTAAGTGCAGATGTTTTACTTCCTGTGCTGGGTTCGGTGATGGGACCGAGTTAGTATAAGTAAGGTGGGTGAGACCAGGAGTGTCGTGGTGCAGGACAGGGGTGGCCGGACTGAGTGGAGCTAACATTGGAGATGATGACAGGCTATGGTAAAGTGCATTGTTAGCTGGGTAGAGGAGCAGAAGAATAAGAAGATGGACCTGGGTTGTTTGGTTAGAGGAAGGCAGCAACGAGAAAGAGAAGAAGATGGGTTCTGCAAATCTTGAGCAACCAAGAGTGAGAAGACACAGAAAAATAGAAGGAAAGATGCTGCAGTAATGGTGACCGTGAAGCTGGGTTCAGTTGGGTTCAGAGGTGGATTCATTGGCAAAGGAAAGAAAGAAGGGACGAAGAAGAAGCTGTACAGTGGGAAGCAGTTGTGGGGATGAGAAGAAAAGGGGAAGAGTGGGAGAGATGATGATAGCATGGTTGCTGGGTTAGTGGTCACGGTGATAGAGGAAGCAGCAAAGAAAAAGAAAAGAAGAAGAAGAACAGGGGAGGAAAACGAAGAAGAGGAAAAACAGAAGATGAAGAGAGAAAGAAAAAAAGCAAGGAGGAAAAAAGAAAAAAAGCAGAGAGGGAGAAGAAGAACCGGATGAAAAGGAGAACAGTAGAAGAAACAGGGAAAGAAGAGTCAGCAAGGAAGGGAAGTCAAAGAGAAAGACAAGAGAACAGGGAAGAAGATGAAGATGGGTTCTTACCAGTTGAAAAATGGGCACGGCTGCAGGAAGGGAGGGAAGGAAACCCGAGAAGGGGGAACAAGAAAACAAGAAGATGAGAAGAGAGCAATTTGCAGGAGAAGGAGAAGAAGAGACAAATGATGGAAAGAAAGAAGAAACACCAAAAGAAGAAGTTGCAGAAGAAAAGCAAGAGGAGAGAAAGTAGTTTAGAAACAGAGAAGAAAAGGAAACCAGGGAGGAGAAAAAAAATAGGAAGAAGATGCAGTAGAAAGAGAACGAGAATGCAGGACAGAAAAACGGAGGAGAAAGAGAATTGCAGGGCAGTAGGAAAAACGGGAGAGTTGAACTAAAAAAAGAAAGCAAGAAAAGAGAGAAACAAGGAAGGAACTGGGAACGAAGGAGCAGAAAGAAAGATGAAATCAAAAGTAAGAACGAAGAACGGGCAATGTGGGACGGCTGTTGCTCAACTATGAAGAAAGTGGGTTGAGAAAGAGAAGAACGGAAAGAGGACAAGACAGAGAAGACGAGACAAGGAAGAAAGGGAAGAGGATGAGCAGAGGAAGAAGAAGAAAGCAGGAGGAGAAGGAACGAGGAAGACGATCCAGAGAGGAGTACCAACCGGCTGGGTTGGTACCGAGTTGGGTACCAGTTCTGAACTGGATTACTTGGCCAGTAAACAGAGAGAGAAGAAGAGAAGGAAAGAAAACAAGAAGGACATAAAGCAAGAGAAGGAACAAGACAGAGGGAAGAGAACAGTGGAAATAAGAAGAGCACGACCAGGTTCGATTGTAGAGAAGAAAACGAAAAGAGAGAAGAGAAGCAAGGAAGAGAAAGTCAAACAAAGAAGGAACAGAAAAAGGAGATGGAGATGCAACGGTCGTGGTGGCAGATGGGCTCTGTTTGGATGGAAGGAAAACCAGAAAAGAAGAAGAAAAATGGTTGCAGGTGGTTCAACAAAATCGTGAATGGGGTCACGACTGCATCAAACTCAAGGGCTCTGCGTAAGAAAATAAAAAGAGAAGAGAAAGAGACAGGAACAGTGAGCATGGTGCGCCCGTGATGGGTGGGGCGCTGATCTTGGCAGGTGATAGTGACCCAATGGACCAAACCTGATTGAATGGTGTTTGTGGTGATTGATAAAGTGCAATGAAATGACTAATTGTGGTGATGATTACATAACATGGCATGAATGACAAAAATTGAAATCTAAATTATCATGAAAGAAAGCTAAGAACATCAACTATAATAGTAACTTGAGGAAGACCATGCCCCAAAAATAACAAGAATGCGCTATACAAGAGGAAGAGGGCTTAGGGTACTTAATGTGAGTAAGAGATAAAGAGTGGTTTCTATTTATAGGAAAATATAAGTAAGGTTTCAAAAGAGTTTCAATCCTATCCAAACTTAGCCAAAGAAGTTTAAATCAAACGAGATTTCATCTTCAAGTAGAGTTAAAATAATCCAAGATAATCTAGAGGTTCAATTCAAATAAAATTTAAATTTTTTTAGCACATCTCTAAAATTTTCAAACTTTAGTAACTTATGAGGCCCACAAAATGACTAAGTAATTATCCAGATTAAATAGCATCAAATCATAATAACATGTGGGGTCCATCAAGGTTAAATCAAGGGTCATGATTGCTTTAAATTTAAAAATAAAAATCTGGGTCTTTACATGATCCTTTCATGGAAAGGATCTGTAATTGTTTACATTAAAAATAAAACCTTATAATCTTTTTAAAAAAAAAGAAAGAAAAAGTAGACATCGATCATGTCTTTCAGTAGATCGTCGTCTACCTGCAGATCCATTACTATCGTAACCTGCTCCAGTAGAGTCTATGGTGAAGGTAGTCCACAAGATTAGATCTAGCGCAATCTATTCCGGAAACTTTGATCATGCAAATTGTTGGAGATGGAGATTTGAGGAAAATATCAAGATCTTTAAGGTATGCTTGAGTGGGTGGATGGATAGGAGAGGATGTTGGTTTTTTTATTGAATAGAAAAATTGACAGTGATAACTCAAAATAGAACGGAATGGAGAAACAGAATTTATGTAGCCAACCTCAACATGGTTGGGATAAGGCTTTGATGATGATGATTATGAGAAAAATTGACGGTGATAACTGCCAAAAATAGAACTGTGACTGGCTTAATCGCAAGATCATCATTTAGCTCAGCTCTGATACTATATAGAAACTCACAAATCATTGCATTTTCATAAATTCACCATAAACAATCATTTGAGAAATGATCTCAATTTATACAATAAAAAGCCAATCTAAATGACCATTATTCAAAATTCAAGCTATTCGAAATCTCTAGCAGCCGAACTAATCTTTATCCTATCTCTAACAATTTATACTAAGATATTCTTACGACTTTAATCTACATTTCATAGGTAGTAATTTTTTATATTTAGGAAGAAAAAATATACTATAAAATTTACATTTAAATTAAAGAAAGAGTGACACCATGAGGTTGCTCAGTTGCTTTGTAATCTAACATATCTAATCTCCTTTTCCCACACATGTGTATTATCTTATGTTCCAGTCATCTTAGCTGATATTTTACAAGAAAGAAGAAAAAAAGTAGTAAGAGAAGCAAACCTCAGTGGAGGGAGAACGGAAAGGGGAAAAACTAGAAAATAAGGTGAAAATGGAATGAAAATATGAGCAAGAAGGCCTTGGTTGACCTTTTAAAAAATCATTTTACGATACAATATCACAAGAAATTAACCGCTTCTACCAACCAACAGTACTACATAAAGTGTGAAATTGCAAGTTGGTGTGATTTCGCATAAAGTAAAGTTGTAATTTCACATAAAGTGGCATTGTGATTTCACAAATCTCTGATTACTTGGGTATTGTTGGTACGAAAGTTATGGGAAATTGTGTGGGTAAATAACTGCTATTTAATCGGAACTTGTAAAAATCCTACTCTAATAGTGCCCGTAGGTAAAAAAAGCAAAACCACCCCCCCCCCCCCCCCAAAACAAAACAAAAGGTCCCCTTTAAAGTGAATATTGATGATGATGAAGATTTGATTTCTTTTTCACATTTTTTTTAATTGATGCATGTAGGGTGGTTGGAGTGCGAGAGGTCCCCAACTTTATTCCCCCACTTGGCCCAATTGGGCGTCCTACTTTCACAAACACTGTAGCATGGCACCAGATTCAGCACCTGGTGCTGGGCCATCCATCAACTAATCATCTCTTTGAGATGGCCTCACCTCTTTCTCCCGCGTACAAGGTTTGATTCCCTTCTTAATCCCTTTGATCTAATCCAATGCCACTGCATGTTTCCATATTTGATTGATCATGGACGCTAATTATACATCCTGCTTTCATGAAACAAATTTTAGGCTGCCATTGCAAGCCCAAGGCCCCACCGCCATCGCATTTTTTGCAGACCGCACGCAATCCATCCAACCATCCAACGGTGCCCACTTTCTCCTTCCCTTCAAGACTGTTGAGATTTTTAATTTTTTTTAATCTGAATTTTGACCATCTTGATTGAAAAGAGTGGTGGTCCAGGACACACAAACAATGCAACAACTCAATTTGCTGGAAAATCCCTTCTACGACATCGAACCAACTCCTCTTGAGGTGTTAATCACTTTTGAGAGACCAAAATTTCTCTTCATTGTTATTCATGACACTTTACTATCATTTATTTGCTTAGAGGACTTGATCATGGGATTTGATCATCAATGGACTAACCGCAGGAAATGGACGGCAATAATGTGTGGTCAATGTTGCCACATCACATTAAGGGCAATGCCTACAGCCGTACCATTGTAATTGCTAATGTGTGCTTGATTATTAGCTTGATTGATGTTATTGAAACTTTTATTAATTATACATGCAGCCCCTTTTTATTGGCAAGATGAGATGACTTCGGTGCCGCAGATGCCACCCAACTTTGACCCACTGTCTCTGATGCAATCTGACCCACGCAAGAAAGAAAAGTGAGATTTCTATTGAACATTTGATCACCATATATTAGTGAGGCCCTGATTTCTCAAAGATTTAAATATGCAATGAACCTTATAAATCTGTGTCTTCTTGTTATTTGCAGGGCTCTTATGTACTCAGTTTATGATCCGCCGTTCCAGAGGAGGGGCCTAACTTCGGACCCACACCTACGCATACAGAACCCCACACTTGGTGGCCCCACATCTCCTAGCCCATCAAACATGCCATCTTTGGGTGACGCCCTTGCATCAGCTGCTCCTCCAAAGGTATTTTAGCCATCCCACTATTCCTTACAATTCTGCTCTTTTTGCATATTAGCAAATGATCAGTAGTACAATAGATGTTATTGTAACATGTATTGGTTACATGATGCGGACGCCTTCTCTTTGCCAAGATGGAATGACTTGGTTGCCCCAGATGCCATCCGACTTCAAACCATCATCTCTGGTGCAATCTAAACTATCGAAGGAAGGAAAGTAAGACTTCTATTATTATCATGATCAAACTCCCGATTGATATTTGAGTTGTTTATGGCTATGAACCCTTTGATCACCATACACTAGCGGGCCATTGCTTTCTCAAAAGTTTGATGCATTCGATTAACCTTACTAGATTTGTTTCTCCCCGTTCAAATTGTAGGGCTCCTATGTACTCAGTTTATGATTCGTCCTAATGACCCGCACGTCGGCTCATGCAACACCACAATGAGTGGCCCCACATCTCTTGGCTCCTACAACATTTAATCTTCGGGCAATGGTTATCTATCAGCTTTTCCTCCAAAGGTAAACAATCTACTTGCTCATATCTGCATATCTACTTCTCCACTGTATTTAGAAATTTGACTGGGCCTCCTAGTGGTAAGGAACGACAGCTCTCACCTGTCTATCAAGGGTTAAATTCTGGATATGTCATCTTTCCACCCTCTTGGCCGAGGTAAAAAAAAAAGGAAAAAACTCAATGTTCATTTTGAAAAAGTCAAAACTTGGTATTAATATGCACAGGTATAGAAGTACACTAACTCTTCTTTTAATCAACAATGTTGACTATGTAAAATAAATTGAATGATATTATTGCGTTTCTTGTCATTACTGTCATCTCTATGTACAATTGTAGGTGCCTACTACCCTATTGCAACCTACAAAATATGTTGTGGATCCCATGGGGTTTGTATCGCTTAGTATGGACCAAATCGTTGGATCCAGTTTGCAACATATTTTTTATTTAAAACTATTTAACTTGGGCCATAGATCAAGAGTGTAGATAATTTAATTGATATGAAATTTCATATCTGGGTGATTCTACCTAGAATTTTTCAGTCTCGATAGTGAACATTATAGGTGGAGAACCAGGTAGGCCTTTCTCCAAGCTGTCTCACAACTTACTTCTCTGCGAGATACATGCACAATGGCACAACACTACTGAATTCTACTCAGAGAATTTCCCACAGGAATTTGACGGGTCTTAAAGTTTTCTGCATATGGGTCCTCCATATCCATGCTATCAAATTGACCCAAAGGGCTTGTTTGATTGCTCAAAAATTGAATATATAGAAAATTCATGGTCAAATGGACTGCAACAAGGAGTTTTTGATGCTAGGAACCATGTGGCCTACCTGCCACAGTGCAAAGATAGATGGTGAAACCTTCACTTTCCTAAAATTTAAATCACTAGGATTTATATCCATTTCCCCCTTATTCCACAATTCGCTTCTGTTTCTGCAACTTCAACCACTTTTAGAAGTCATACACCTCCTATTTGTTAAATCATAAAAACCAAGCAGCCCCTAGGCATATTTCACTGATTCTATATATGGTCTTGTTAACTCTCTATTGACTTCCATCAAATAGAGTTTTCGAAGTATTCTTCTAAGCTTGCGGGAAAACAAAACAAGTAACACAAATAAAAAGATAACTGGGAAGCATAGACACACCCGTCCACAAGTCATTTGGATGAATCGAGATGTTAGGACACTAACAATACAACTTATTGCCATGGTACTATAGATTCATGGTTTTTTTTTTTTATATAAATCTTATGGTCTAAGGAGATTGACCTAAGCTTCTTGTGTCTGGGTCACTAGGAAATGGCAGGCACCAGCAGGATATCTAAGCCAACATTCATGAAGGGGAATCGAATCCAAAATCAGAAAAAGAATTAGGCCTATAGACTTTACAAGCAGGAAGGTTCGCGATGTATATCAAATTATGTCTGCAAATAGCTACGGCAAATGAGTTGAAGATTAATGCACTATCCTGTTTTAAATTGTTCTTCTTTATTATATGCATAGTATAGGAACTTTTTCCAAAATCAAATGTCTATGGTGTGGTATGGAGGTGGCTTGTTCTTAAAGTCCACCCAGTAAATGTAGTGTATTGTGCTCTTGTGTGAGAAGAGGTTTGCTGAATATATAAGTTTCTAGCTAATCTACATTTTATGATTCATGGAAGAATATGGAATTTCTTTAAGGCTTGTTTGTGTCAGACTGTAGAAGAGGAAACATGAGTTCCTCTTCTGTTGGAATGCCTTCAGGATGAGGGGAGGTTGGGCTTGTATTTCTTACCTTGCACAGAAAAGATCCCATAAAACTTGAGATTTTAAGCGGAGAGTCTGTTTGCACCAAACAATAAAAAAAGACCGCATGGAATATAAAGAGGTCTTACGAAGGGATTATAGGCTTGCACACATGCTCTGAAAGCGGATAACATAAAAAGCTTACATGGCTATGAAAGCAGTTTAATGGCTTACAATATTTTGTTGTCATATTTGTAGCTCTTTATTCTGAAAATATGACTTGGTTTTTGCTAAAAATAAATTATGAATTAAGTTTGTGAAATCCTAACAAAAAATTAAAAAAAATAAAAGAACAGAGAGACTACTTGGCTTCACCTAGGGGTGTTCGCATCAATGATATCAACCCCTAGTTTCACCACACCCCATTACAGACTGAGGAAGCGCTCCCACCATCTCCACCCCTTCTTCAAACACCACACCCATGCCCAAGTAAAAATGAGCTTCTATATGGCAATGGAAAGCCCATGTACCCGGATTGTCCGCTTTGAACCTTAATGCAGTCCATCCATAGGGCTGCACCGCAACTGTGTTCTTCATTATAGGGTCCACCAAATTATACTTTTTTGGGTCATTCTCTGGATCAAATTTTCCTTTACCATGGCCCAATACCCAAAAATCATGTCCATGGAGATGCCAAGGATGTGTCTCACTGTTGTTCATATTCAAGGTATTTGCATTCTGTAGAATGATGTCCACAGTTGAATTGAATTTCAACCTGTAGATGGAGTTGGTGGAAGTGGCCTTGGTGTTATTTGCGACGATGTAATCATAGATGTCATAGTTCTTGTAATCATAGGTGTCCGGCGGAGGGCGTTGATCAAAGGCATTGGTTAAATTCTCTTTAAGCGCGACGAGGTATGGGGTATGGGGGAGGGTAAATGATATTTTGTTAACAGACCAACGAACATAGCCATTGATCCTGTTCTGTGTGTTGAGGAGTATGATGACCCTGTCTGAGGTCAGGGGAGGCGGGTGAACGTAACCTTGGTGGGACTTGATTCGGAGACTCTGAGCCAGTCGGGCTTCGGTGTCATTCCACATTGGCCCGGTGGGTGGAGGAGTGGGAGGGGCCTTTCGAGGGTGGTTAGGATAGTAGTTGAAGATGGCTAGCCCAGGAGGAGTCTTGGGTTCGCGACTGACTACATTGGTTGCAGCCCAATAGTTTCTGGATGGGTCTTGATCTGCTTTAACAAGAACAGAGTAGGTCTCGCCGGAGTAGATGAATAGATTATCGGTAACGAATGGCTCAACATAATGCCCATCGGATTCGACTACAGTCATGTTGTGTCCCTGCACAGAACAACATCTTGTTAGTTTTTTAGTACAGATTTGAGTAAGCAATCTCTTGGAAGGGACGGAATAAGAAAGAGAGTTAGAACAAGAGTAGCTAATTACCTCTATCTTGAAACTAAGCGCAGACAGAGAAGTAAGACTCGCTATTCTTAAGCGGTATGTTTTTCCTGGCACCACTATAATAAAATAGGGAGAACAGTCAGGACTTGTTGAATTGCAGACACCATTTGTTGAAGGGCCTAGTGCAGAGCAATTGAATCTTCCCCTTCCTTGGATTAGAAGTGACTACCAAAAAAAAAAAAAAAATCAGATTCGTCAAGTTCCTCGATTTAGTGAAGAACATGGTGCTATGTTAATAAAAATATTTAGTGAGAAAATGCAGATGTGTCCACAACAATTAGAGCTGCAAATGGGCTGAGCTTGCTGATGTGAAACTTGTACGTCCTACCCATATAGTTGTTGGGCCTCATAGGATCAGCATGAAGTCTACGATCCTTTATAGTTAAGAGAAACCCTATATTGTGGTGCTCATGTCCGGGCAAACTCGGCTTAATCAGCCCGCTTTGGACTAGGTTCCAGCCTCGGATCTTAGTACTGGGGCGCAGTACGGGCCATGGTTTTAAGTATTTATGTTGAGCCTGGATTTAATATTTGGGCCAGTTTAATATTAGGATTGGGCTTCGATTGAGTGATGAAAGCCCAAATCCAACCGGAATGAGTTTAGCATATATTTTACTAGATGGTTTTCTGAAACAAGCGATAGAAAGCCAGTCCATATTAACTAAATGGGTTGGCTCGCACTTGACCTGTTTGAGCTAGGGCGTGCTTGGGCTAGGCAATTGTGGCCCTTGTCGGGCTTGTTCAAGATTCCGGTCTGCATTTCAAAGTTAAGCCAGGCCGACTTAACATATGAACAACCTATATCCATATGTGTTCAGTGTTATGGCCTGCGCTTCCAGGGTCCTGCTGTTTAATCTGGGGCCCTCAACCCAGAGTAGATTTGTCCCAGAATGGGCCCGACTACTGGCATCAGGAGTGCAACTTAAAAGATACGATTGGAGTAAACAAAAAACAGGTCAGGCTGGCCATCACATCAAGGATCATAAACAATGGATCGGATCAATTGACTTGCTGGTAGGCCATCCGAAAGTAGGATAGGATACTAACTAGTTAGATGGAATAGATGATTAATGATCCATGCATACCTCGGGTTCACCGACCCATTGAAAGGGTATGGAAGATAAGCCAGTGGCTTGTTCGTAGGTGCTCTTGTGCCACCAATCAGAGAGGATGATGCTTCGATCAAAGTCGTATGTAAAGGGTTCGCTCACTCCATCACGAACTGACACCCGAATGGATCCAAATAGTCCTGCTTCCCTTTGCATTCCATAATGGGCATGATACATGTAAGTCCCCGGCTGCAATTTTAAAGAACAAAAAAATCAGTGCGTTAAATAAGTGGGCCACAATTGATCTGGGTTGTCTATCGAATTGTCTAGTCCAACCATCTTTAAGGTTGGGAGTTTCTATTTTAGACAGTCCATTGGATCTGATGGCCCAACCCAAGTTGAGGGGCATTCGGAGTTTATATATCAATGGATCCTAAAATGAAACATGCATGATGGCAGTGTTCTTATACCAATCGAGTCCACTTTCTGGTTGGAATTGTTGTGATTGTCTGACATCACCCGTTGTGCGCATCCACGAAATCACAAGATCAAACACGAAACAAACCACACACAAGAAAAGACACCGAGGTTTACGTGGTTCACCCAAATAGGGCTACATCCACGGGTACAGGAGGACGAACATCTTCACTATAACAAGTAAAGCATACAAGAGATTCTCACTCTCTCACCTCATCTCTTCTACGTGGTGTGGGAACACCACGGGTAACTGCCGCCACCGCAAGGTCTAGGGTTACAAACTATACAATATATAATCTCCGCTTTCTTGGCCACCAAGAAAGCTCCGGTACAATTACCAAAATGCCCTTGACGTTAAACCAGTTCCTGGCTAACCTAGTGGACTCATCCGGCTAAACCGAAATACAAGACATAAACCCAACAGGAAAGTGACATGAAACACACCTCATCTACTTGTCAAAGCTTAAAAGTTCTTCCAGGAAAATAAAAAAAGAGTATTATTTTGTAGAGAACACCTTTTCTCCCCTTTCTTGACTGGCCACTTTTGAGAGAGAGAGAGAGAGAAGTTATATATGGATCTTGATTTGTGAAACATAATCCTATCTAAGAATGACCACTTATCTTAATGGTAAGAGGTGTCGACTCTTACCTATCTTATCAGGTTTCAACTTGTCCAGGTACCTTCCTTTATCTTATTGGTAAAAGTGGTATCTTACCTCATTAGAGGTCTTCTTCCCTCACCTCACCTGAGTTTTACTTCTCTTGTCAGAAGGCTTGGGCCTAGCCTTCAAGTTGGGTTAAAAAAAAATACCTAATCCTAACCATTAATTTATATGGGTGTGAAATTTACACAAGTAACTCATGTATTTTTAACAATAACAAATACCCAACTGATTTTTTTTTTATTAACAAAATGACCACTTTGTTGAGACAGGCAAGAGCTGTGGAAAAGTAGTCGACATGGTGTGAATACGAATACTGAATAATAAGAAAAGTGTAAATGCTTGTCAAGTTTAGAAAGGTAACATCAAAGACAGTGTCCAAGCACCCTTGCATCTTGATAAATAAGAAGGAAAACATGCAATTAGGGTTTCTGTCAATGACTGGACCAAGGTCACCGCCAGACTAAAGATATTTCTTTTAGAGTAAAGTTGGCATCCACATAAGCATATTTCATGCAATAATTAATAATGCATGGCAACTTTTATTTTTTTACTGTAGTTAAGGTGGCCTTCGTCATCTTGGAAAAGTAAAAGTGCTAAAGGTAAGACAGCACCACCTTACCAAAAGAAAAACGAAAGCTAGCCTGCTACTGTTAGGATGGTGCTGCTGGCACCTTTCTACATTTATAATTGTGTCTGGCCCACCTTTGAATATCAACCTCAAATGTATCACATGAACCTTTTGTAAAAAACAGTCGTCCTAAATTTCACTCGTAAGTCTTCCTGGGTGGTGAAGGCTCCCACGCTTATATTACCCATTAGGATCTATCTTTAGTGGGTGCCTTCACCTTTGCCCCCGGCCATTGAGACAAGTTAAGGGAAAAAAAAAGGGTAAGAAATATGCTACTGTTAAGATGGTGCTGATGGTACATTTCTACGTAGTACGTACATGATTGTGTCTGCCCCACCTTTGAATATCAACCTCACACATATCACATGGACCCTCTGTTTAAAAAAGGTTGTCCTAAATTAAACTCGTAAGTCTGAACTGAATGCCGTGTATTGTTGAATTCGTCGAAGTTCAAAAAATTTTTGCACTGCCTCATCTCTTAAAGAACTCTTAAGAATACGCTTTCTCAAGGATGAAGAATGGAATTTAATTTATGTCATTTATTAATGATATCTCAATTAGCACTGCCTCATCTCTTAAAGAACTCTTAAGATTTTTCTCTTTTGGTAAAAGAACCTTTTAAGATAATATGTAACAACTTACCCTATCAACAACAAACTTGTACACAAAGGTGTCTCCGGGCAAAATGGGGCACTGGCTCACACCTTCCGTTCCATCACTCCATGGCGTTCCTTTCTGCAACCCAAAACAAAAAATAAGAACAAAAAATCGAACTTCTTCATCTACAAAGCAAGAGACCCTTGTGAACAAGAATTAAGATGGTTCTCATTCCCCCGTAAAAAATATAAATCAATAACTGAGTTATCATCACCTAGGATGCCGGATATTAATATGTTAGGCATGACTCTACCTGTCGAATTCCATGCCAGTGAATTGCAATATTTTCAGTGACCAAACTGTTCTTCAGCTCAACGATAATAGTGTCGCCTTCTTGCGCGAGGATCGTAGGACCAGGAGTCCTTCCATTGATTGCTATAGCCAGCTTCTTATAGCAATCAGGGGACTTGAACTGGTAATTCACATCCCATTTGTACCTTCGGATCTTAGCATCAGCCGTTTGAGTTGCTAGCAAAATCGAGAAACAAAATAGACTCAATAAAGTGGTGGCTGAAAGAGCGTGGGGTGGACCCATCTTCCTCTAGGCTTAAAGTTTCAGCTTCGTTTGGTTCAACTGAGAAAAATATGTAATGAGAAACGAGATTGGGTTCTTGCAAATTATGAGACAATCTGAGAGTTCTTATATATATTGGAAAGTGGAATGGCGCTTCATTCGTCTTTATGATATCGAGGGACCCACATTGCAAGGTCTTATATAACCTAGTCAATCGTGTTTGACAGAGAGTACCCAGTCATAAAAGTCGGCTTCGAAGATGATTGACCAGCAACATTAAGATGTAAGGAAAAAATCCTCCCAAATTACTTCGTACAAGAAAGATTTAAAAAAAAAAACGCGGGAAAGAACTCATCATAGAGAAGATGGATGTAGCAGGTTGTGATCGTTGACTATATTTAGAGATAAGCTAGATAGCGGTCGTACACTTTTTAAAGTGAAAATACTACTTTTTACAAAAAAAATATAAAATTAGGAATGTGAAAAAGTAATTAATGTTTCTTTTAAAAGGAGATATAGTCATCACAGGACAGTCTCTCGTTCGAGAATAAAAAGAGGGCAGAATCGCATCTTTTTAAATCAGGTATTCCTTCGAATTTTTCATATTTAAAATCTTCTACGAAATTATCCCTAACATTATAATTAGTGTGATAAAGATATTTAACCATTATAACTTACCATATACTGGCTTCTCTATCAAGACCAAAGGAGATACTCTTTATTATTATTATTATTATTATTATTATTATTATTATTATGGATTTAATGGGTGCCTCCTTAGATTTCCAGTTGCATTGTTATAATTAATTAGGTTTTGTTACATTGATTAGTATGACATCCAAGTTCGCCTCAATAATTCCTTAGGTAACATCAAATGAAGGGAACATTTGATCAAAGAAAAAGACACCATGGGGATATAGGTGGAGGCTTACAATAAAGCAAACCATGTGCACGCCGATGTCCCATAACAACTCAAAGCCAATGCCCAGGCTGGTGCAGTCCTTATGCATCCATATGGGCTATAAGAAAAAAATAGTATGCAGAGTTGGGCGATGTCCCGGGACAATTAGCAGTAGGAGAATGTTGCATATATCTTATTAATTATAGATAGATAAAACTGCTACACATCTGTTTCTCACACTAAGGTGAGGAATACTTCCTTTTTTGAAAAAAATTAATGTACAAAAATATAAAAGCATCACACTTCATCACACCTTTTTAACCTTGATAGATCTAAAAACGAAAGTGTCC
Source organism: Sextonia rubra (assembly GCA_037013555.1). Taxonomy (NCBI): domain Eukaryota; kingdom Viridiplantae; phylum Streptophyta; class Magnoliopsida; order Laurales; family Lauraceae; genus Sextonia; species Sextonia rubra. The sequence goes on along the minus strand of JASUAD010000008.1, from coordinate 57,634,546 downwards.
CTCACCATAGTGTGAGGGACAGATGCATAGTAGACTTTCACATTATAGGTTGCTATAAAATCTCCTCAAATTATATAAATTCATACGCCACACACATACACAATGTATGGTATGAGAATTATTGAGATTTGATTAGGAGAAACCATGTGGGTTCCACCTTCCTCCCTGTAATATTATATTAAATTAAATTTATCAGATGAACACCAATTTTTAGCTTTTACTTTTGCATGTGTATTATACCTTTACTTCTTTAAAGTTCGAGTAAACATTTTTACCTTTATGATAGATTTAATCTGCTTACGCCATAAGCCCATGACGAGCTGAGACATTCAAATTTTCTTCGGCCCACTACTTGATTGGATTGATTAACGTTAAACACATTCATTAAGAAACAACGACTTCAACAGAATAATTTTATTTATTTCATCATGTTCATTTATTGAAACTTAGTAGCAATAGACGTGGGAGGTCGGTCAAAGAAGTCCTTTTCTCATTGGAAGTCTGGCACGTTTTTTCTAGCACACAGAGTGGTGATAGGTCTGGGCCTGGTGGAGTTAATTCGTCTTCTGACTTTGGGGCTTTGTTTCATGCAAAATATATTCTAATTTAGAGTTATATATGAAAAGTATTGATGTGTGAAAAGAAAAAATCATCACACTTATGACATTTTTTTTGTTTTATTAACTCTAAAAAGAGAGTTGTCTCTCACCACAATGTGAGAGATGAATGCATAGTAATTTTTTTCAATATATATTAGATAAAATATTTTACAAATGTTAAAAATTCCTAGGTAAGAATTTGATTTGACTTGGAAAGTCTTCCAATAAAAAAAATGGTACAGTTGAATATTGAGCAGGACCAAGTTTTTTGGGTCAGTTGATTGATTCATCCTTACTCGAAGTTCAAATAAATGTAAGCTACCTCACATCTCGTGGATGAATATGAATCTAAGGACATGAAGAACATAAATGGAGGGCAGGTGTATAAAAATGTAAATTAAGGGTAAAAAAGATAATTTTTTTAGATCGTTGCTTGTCACAAAATAAAAAATAAAAAATGGTTCAAAGTAGGGATGAGTGAGAAGATGATATTCCAGACGAACGAGAGATTGAGATTTGATGGTGCTACAAGCTGGGTGTAACGTGTAAGAGGTACTAATTCTTAAAAATCCCAAAAGCATTTAAATAAATAAATGAATAAAATTACTCAAATCAAGTGGCATGGGAATTTATGTCTATGTATAATTTTTAAAAAATAAACTTAAAGCTAAAATGCACGTGGTAATGAAGAACTATAGTCCTTCAGATTTCATCATAATCTCATAAATTGATATTCTAGACAACACTGGAATAAACTAATATACAAGAAACGCGGTGAGAAAGACTCAGCATCCAACCAAAACTACTCAAATAGAAATCAATTAATCTGACCTTTACACAAAGAATGAAAGAGTCGTTTTCCTTCGAGAGGAAAAAAAAATAGCATCAAAACAAAGAATCCTTCTCTCTCTACTTTGAAAATGGTGTTATTTCTGGAGCAAGAGATTTCCTAGGTAATTCAAAAACCGCGTCGATGACAGCAAGATGCAGTCACATCATATGAAACTGCAAAGAAAATGAACAAATACAAACGGACATGAAACGAGATCAAGGTATGTATGTAAGAGATTTACGATTTGGTTTTGAAGGTATAATTGAAGATCCCATGATTCCCATCTCCTTCCTATTTGCATGCCAAGCGAGTCAAAGTACGCACCCAACGTTTTCAATTCATTTGACTTTGCCTCTAGATTGTCTTTTTCTCATGGTATGCTGTTTTTGATGGTTTCGTCTCTCTTTCCAATTGACTTGACCGTGGATTTTTAATCGCCGTTTGGCTAATAACCAAGCCAAATGGGCTGAGTGTCAAACAGTGATCATTAATTTAATGTTATTAACTTCTATTGTTCCGGTCACAACCGTGTTTTCATCATATATATGATTTTGTTTTAATGAACTTGAACCCCAAAGGTATCAAATAATTATGAATATGTGAAACGAGTGGGGTTTGCTTGTGCATCAAACCAAGGAAAGAAGATCTGACTATGTGAAGCGAGTGGGTTTTGCTTGTGCATCGACCCAAGGAAAGAAGATCAACAAGCAAATGATTTCATTACGTTAATGCCAATGATTTCATTTTCGGTTTGTATTATGATCAACAAGCAATGATTTCATTACGTTAATGCCAATAGATGAAGCTGCACTGCTGCAGTATCATTGATTGATTGTGGTCATTATCAACGTCAGGATCCCAGAAAAGGATACATGGAATTTTTTTTTTTTTTATCAACTACTAACACTATGCTGATCAATCCAAAAATATGGTGAGTATCCTCCGGCTTCAGCTTGTTGAAGTGGGCTACAGCTGCAATTAAGTGATCCACACCCATTGATATGTGTTTGACGTGAGTATCCCAGTGGAGAAAGTCCAATTGGGGTAATAGCTACCTTTGGCCCAATAGGCCACAACCGAACAAGCCCATTTCCAAGACCTAACACTTCACATCCATCGGCCTTCCCTTATTATTCCTTCTTCCATTAATATGTGGGCCTTCTCCTGATGACACCTGTTTCCCTCATGAAAGATATCAACCTGCATGACATTCAGGGTTGTGGACCTGCATGGATCCACATTTCCAAATCCGTCAATACACGGGTGGAGTTCAGTTTAGGTCCATATCCATTATCCTCAAAGGTCAGCCTGGCCCAAATCAGTCCTTGCTCCTACCGACTAATTATGCCATTTGTCTCACAAGATTCTTCTTCATTTTTTACAGCGTGTAGGCTTTTAGCCCTATCAAATATGAATGAAAAATAGTTATACAGAAAAATTCAAATTAACTTGATGGTCATAATTATCCGATCTAAAACTACAAAATGGATAATCTCAGTCGAAATTCTACATCTTATTTTGTGACTATCGGTTTCTAAACTGTAGATCTGACAGTAGTTAAGAACATCCAATAAATCTAAGTTATTTCAGTTGGCTAGATCTCAATGCAGTCTCCTACCTGCTAGGATTAGTCATTAGATGGCCATGCAAGCTTTGTCAAGTGTAGTGCTTACTATCACAAACTACTACATGAGAACAGCCTCTTACCTTTGTGTTAAGAGGCTTGGAAACACTAAAAAGATTTGTCCAAAATTCAAACCTTGGTAATGCTATCTCACTGGAGGGATCTTTCACCTCAACTAACATTTTACCTTCGCCTGAGGGCGGGTCCTATTTGTGTGGGCTTTCTTTCCTCAAGTGTGGGCTTCGTGGGCTTCTTTTCCCACTTAAGTGGGCCCACTTGTGTTGGCTTTCACTCGGGTTTTAGCCCCTTTAACTAGTGGAAAAAAATTACATTCTCATTTAATAGCTTTTTTTAAATAGGACATCCAGACAAAAATGTCGGTTGTAGCAGCCCACCATGTATAAGAGGGACTAACACAATAATTCATGCGTAGCACATGTATTTTCATACAAATAAAGAATTCACATATTGAAAAAGATATATGAGTACTTATGTTTGGGATCCAGGGAAACTAAAGAGGTGAGAACATGATTTTTACAGAAAGAAAATTGTAGAATTTTAAAAAATGGAAGGTGAAGGTGAGTTTTTTGATAAGATAAAAGGGATAAGAAGGTAAATGCAACGTGGGGAGACAAAATAAAATTGATTGATTGAAAGTGGAGAGAGAAAGTAGTTCTGAGAATTAAAATTATAACAAACATTTAAAATTAATTGAAAAACCTTTGAAGTTAATATAGTATAATCTATTTCACAACTATCAAAAAGGCAACTAGTAGCATTCAAGGCCTATATCATGCTGTCTCCGTAATACTCCGACCCAACTTAATTCGGTTTATCAAATACTTAATGTGTTTTTGGATAAGTTTCAAATGAATTAGTTTTATATTTGTTATTTTGTCTTTTTGAGTTTTGGTTCGGGTCATGGATAGGTAGTTGGGTTGCATTTAAATTGGTTTAGGTAGACATGAGCCATTTTTCGTAATTTTAGATTTTGTGTGATTTCATCTTTCATGCATCATCTTGATGTCAAAACATGTATCTCGTCAAGCTCATTGACTTCTGTAATGACTTCTGTAACTGACTCTCCTGCAAACTATGTCGTTTGTTTCCGTTGGACGATTAATTGACTCAAACTGTCATTATCATCAACCTTTGGACTTTTATATAAATTGTTCAATACTTATCTTATAAAAACAGATGCATGCACCGACCTTACTTCCATCTTCTCTCAACTCACGTTCGTTCTTTCTTCCTTTGTTTCTTCTTCTTGCTTCTTCTACGATCACATTCAGGAAAGGGGAGAAGTCTCTTACATCTATTCCATCAATTCGTCTCTTGTGAGTTTAAGATAAGCTTTGGGTTCTTGATAAGCTCCACGAGTCTCGATTTCTTCTCACTTTTTACTACATGCACTCACTCCTCTCCTTCTTCCTACATGTATGACCATTAGAGTTGCAACTAGACATCCTAACTGAGCCAAAGGACAGCGATTTACGTGACAAAACTCCTTTAAGGTAAGTATAAGCACAATTTGGATGAACACATGTTGGTACATGATAATTGCTAATATTCTTCTTGATCTTGCATGTGGTATGTGTTTTACATCCCTGTTGTGTCCAATTCTTTACACTTGTTCTTGTTGGTTTCAAATTGTGCAAAATTACCATATTTGCATGTGTCAATTTTCCCTTGTACATATGCAGTTAGACGATGTCTAAGTGTATATACACGGGAGTACATGTGTCACTGATTAGGTTTCAACTAATCCCCGATTTCTTAGGCTCAGGTTGTGACAGTCTCCTACTTTAAATTCAAGAAAGAGAACATTCCTACAACTAGAGCAAAGGATTTGGATTCTTCCCTTATCCATAAATAAAATGGATATTAAGTACTTCATTCCAAGTCATTGAAAAAAAAATTGATACGAACAAGTTAGAAGGCTGATTGCTTCCCTAATATGCCGCTCTCTACAATTTAAAATGAGGAAACGTGACAGAGCCTCTTGGCACCCACTTGCCACACCATATAGATAGGGATTTAGAATCTTATACAAAAATATCAACTCCAAATAGAAATGTAGCCCTTGATTTGTTCTTGCTTTGGTTTTTTTTTCCTCAAAATAGACATGTAATATGTTTATTTATTTATTTATTTCTTAACTAAGGGTGTCTCGGCCCTTTGAACCCAACTAATTCCTTTGGGCTAGGGAGAGCCAATTAAATCTCTTATGGCCCTAGTGTAGAGCGCAGCTCGAACCCGCAATCTCTAGGAACAAATCATAGTCCTACGTCAACTGAGCTAGCTACCCCTTGGAAGTAGGTACTATGTTTATTGGGTTAATCTATTTTGCTATTAAATCTCAAACCCTTTCCATCATTTGTCTATTCTAAGTGTAATGGACTTTATGTCGTCAACTGTTCAAAAATGCAAAAAAAACCACAGTAACATAAGTAGGAACTTATAAATTCGAACTTACAGGAAGTGAAGTCAAAATAGAATATTTTAATGATCAATGCTAGTGTTTAACACTATGTCCTTAAGACAAAATTCATCCCCGTTGCTGTGCTCACTGTATATGGATGTTTATCTCCCAAGATACAATGAATTGCACGCGGTAGAAGCAGTACTACAATTTACAATGCCAACAAATAGAACAGTGTTCTTGAACTTTCTCTCAACACAAATAACAGGATGCAGGAAGGAAAAATTATGCAGGATTAAATGCAATTCAAGATAGGCTTTAAATAAGTGAACTGGTGACTGTTCTGAATCATCAACAGTCACCAAGAACAGACACAACCATTCATCGAGGGGATGCGAAGAGAAAAGATACAACCATTCCAGAGGGGATGCGAAGAGAAAAAACACAGCCATTCCAGAGGGGACACTGTACTTTTGACTAAAAGACATCTTATTTGGAGAGCTCACGGGTTGGGCTCAGGATTCGACCCGTATTGGGTTATGTACTTTTGACCCCACCCAACCAAACCCGACCCACCGGCCAACCGGTCAGATGGACGGCGGCAACAGCTTGCGCATGTGTTGGTTGTGGTGTCATGTAGGTCCTCCCTCTGGGAAAAAATATGGGTACCCCTTGGGGTCCAAACTATATCTCCACTCTTAGTGTATATAAACACACACACACACTTTAGTTCACAAGCAATGTGGGATTCCCTTCTTTCCTTTTTTGTTACCATATAAAAGCAACTTTAAATAGTCATTTTGGGAATTAATTTCTCATTCACATCTTAATAGTTTTTAATAAACAATGGTTTGGGTTTATGGTCCAAAGTTATTATGGGTCAAAGTTCCCCAAAAACTAAAGTTAAAAACCCGTTTTTCCAACAATTCCCCACATAAATGAAAATTGGCCGTATTATAATACAGATGATAATGTTTACACGAAAGATAGAGAAAGTAAAGCTAGAAAGGCACTGTATAAGGAAAGACAACTTTTGACTTTGAATCTTCCTTTGTGAAATTCTATCGGATTTACTTGCGAATCGGTAAACATAATGTTTTTGAACCGTTCAGCGTTCGCGTAAACCAAGACAATAGAATTCACATAGTTACTTCCTTGACATAGTTCATTCTCATGATTGTGTTCATTTTGGCCCTAAACAGACCTGGTTTCATGAGTGGTTTAGAGAATTCAACCATAGAAATTCCCATGGAAGCGGCCCCTTTACACTCACATAGGTGACTTCTTATAAAGAGTATCCTGCTATACTCCACCTGGATTTCCAAGCTATAAGAATCATTAAAAGCATTGCTTATCCTAAGCAATGCCGCAGGCATCACTGTATCATCATAGGAATGGGAAATAAAGAGTACATCTGCAGTGATTCTACCATGTTACACACAACTCGGTTGTCCCATTGAACCTAAATCTTAGGATCTCTAATCAACTAAGTTGGGTTGCCAGTATGTCGACTTTTAAGTGATAGGTTTTAAACCCATTCCCTTCAATGAGTTGTATACTAGCTCTTTGGTCAAATATTTTGTTAACGGATCTACAATATTCTCTTTTGACTATATATAATCAATGGATATGATTCTATTTGAGAGCAACTACCATATGGTGTTGTGTCTACGGCGTATATATCAAGACTAACTATTGTACCTCTTATTTTGTGCCCTACCAATTGCAGATTGGTTGTTACAACGTATACATATTGCAAGCATTGGTTTTGGCCACATAGGAATATCTTCTAGAAAATGACGAAGCCACTCTACTTCTTTCTTACTTTATCTAAAGTAATGAATTCTGATTCCATGGTGAACCTAGCAATGCATGTTTATTTAGTTGACTTCCATGATACGACTGCACCTCCAAGTGTAAACACATATCCACTTGTAGATTTTGAATTTTTTATATCAGATGTCCAGCTTGCATCACTATAGCTTTCCAGTACAGCTGGATATTTTGTATAGTGCAATCCATAGTTAAGAGTGTATCTCAGATATTTGAGAACTTTAACTATTGCTTTCCAATGATTTGCCCCTGAATTATTTGTGAATCTGCTCAGTTTGCCAACTGCTTGTGCTATGTTTGGACAAGTACCATTCATGATGTACATTAGACTTCCAAGTATACGAGAGTATTCTAATTGAGATATGCTTTCACCAGTATTTTTAGATAAGTAAAGATTTATATCTATTGGTGTTTTAACTTGCCTGTTATCATATTTATCAAATTTCTCAATTACTTGTTTGATATAGTGTGACTGAGTTGCACATAACCATCAGATGATCTAGAAACATTCATTTCTACTATAATATCTGCAACTCCTAGATCTTTCATTTCAAATCTTTGTTCAGCATTTTCTTGGTAAATTTAATTATGTCAATATTATTCTCAAGAATAAGCATATCATCCACATGTAAACATACTATGACATGGCCATGTGTTGTATTTTTCACATACACACATTTATCACATTCATTGATTTTAAACCCCATTGAACATCATTACTTTGTCAAACTTTTCATGTTATTACTTTGGTGCTGATTTTAAACCATAAAAAGATTTAACAAGTCGACATACCTTCTTTTCTTGGCTAGGAACAATAAACCTTTTTGGTTGTTTCATATAAATCTCCTCATTTAATTCGCAATTTAAGAAGGCTGTTTTAACATCCATTTGATGTATTTCAAGGTTGTACAAAGCTGCAATAGCAATGCGCATACGTATGAATTTTATTCGCGTAATTGGCGAATATGTATCGAAGTAATCCACACCTTCTGTTTGCTTATAACCTTTGACAACAAGTCTAGCTTTATACTGATCAATTGATCCACCTGCTTTCATCTTTTTCTTGAATATCCATTTGTATTCAAGAGATTTACAACCAGGTGGAAGATCCACTAGTTCCTATGTATGATTTTGTAAGATGGATTCTACTTCACGATTCACCGCCTTTTTCCATTAAGATGCTTCCAATGAAAAAATTACTTCCTTGAAGCTTTAGGGCTCCTTTTCTAATAGATAAGTCAAAAAACTTGGACCAAAGGATGTTGCAGTCCTTGTCCTTTTACTATGTTTAAGTTCAGCCCCTTTGATTGCAGATGCATGCTCTTTATCATTACTAAACATAGAATTATAAGTTCTTTTCAAAAAAATTGTCTCTTGAGTTTGTTTGCATGAAAAGATATTTTCAAAAAATGATGCATTTCTTGATTCTATAATTGTATTAACATGCATATCAGTAATATTATATTTGTGTACTAAAAAGCGATATACACTACTATGATGGGCATATCCAATGAATATACAATCAATGATTTTAGGTCCTGTTTTAACCTTTTTGGGAATAGGAGCCGCTACCTTAACTAGACACCGTCACACTTTCAAGAATCTATAGGATGGTCTTCGACCATTCTATAATTCATAAGGTGATTTTCCCATTTTCTTGTAATGTATTTTGTTGAGAATATAATTTGCAGAGAGCATTGTTTCCCCCAACAAGTTCTAATGTAGTCCAGAACTAAGCAACATAGAGTTAATCATTTCTTTTAAGCTTCTATTTTTTTGTTCAGCGATACCATTTTGCTGAGGTGAATAAGGTGCAGTTGTTTTGGTGTATTATACCATGTTGTGAACAAAACTCACCAAAAGGTGATTTATATTCTCCACCTCTATCGCTTCATAGAGCTTTAATCTTTTTACTATGTTGATTCTCAACTTCATTCTTATATTGTATAAACATCTCAAATGCTTCATCCTTACTTTTAGTAAGGACACATAATAATATATAGTGCAATCATCGATGAAATAATGAACTACCTTTTACCACCTCTAGTTTGTACATATTTCAAATCACAGATATCACTATGTATAAGTTCTAAAAGTTTAGTACTTCTTTCAATGGAATGAAAAGGAATTCTTGTGAGTTTAGCCTCCACACATATTCCACATTTATAATTTGGATCAATTTTAAACTTTAGCAAGCAATCCAAATTCATTAATCTATGCAAAGCATCATAATTAACATGCCCTAGTCTATCATGCCATAAGTTAGGAGACTCAAGCAAGTAAATAGAAGAAGAATTCTTATTAATCTTAACAGGCATTATATTCATTTTGAATAGCCCCTTGCTAACATAGCTCTTCTCCACATACATCCCACTCTTAGTGAGGATAAATTTTGTCAAACTCAAATACAAGCCTAAACCCTCTCTTACTCAATAATGAACCCAATATAAGATTCTTGTGAATGTTAAGCTCATGTAGTACGTCATTGAGAATGAATTCTTTGTCCGAAGTTATTTTCAACACCACCTTTCCTATATCTTCAACTTTAGCAGTCAAAGAGTTACCCATGAACAATTTTTCCCCATCAACAGCTTGATCTGAGGATAACATATTCTTGTCTGCACAAATATGGTAAGTAGCACCTATATCCACCCACCATTTCTTAGTATTTCCAACAAGGTTTACTTCAGACACCACAACAGAAAGGCTAATGTCAGAAATATTCGTAGAAAAGTTTCTCCATTTTGGTCATATTGGCTTATGCAGGCTTCTTGTTTACAGTTCCTTGATCTTTACATTTGCGGCAGTCCTTTGCATGATGGCCAACCTTAGCGCAAACGAAGGACTTTCCTTTAAACCATTTTGGATCACCACCTTGGTTTTTGCCACCTTGGTTTTGATGATTCCTCTTTTTGGTGTTATTCTTATGCATATTTTTTACTACATTTGCTTTGGATTCCATTACATGAGGCTTGTTTCTTATTTTAGATGAACGGTTATCTTCTTCAATTTTTAATCTTATGATTATTTCTTCAAGACTCATCTCCTCACATTTATGCTTTAGGTGGTTTTCAAAATCTATAAGGTCCCCAACCCTAGATAATAATGATTTATAGTAATTAAGTTGGTTTTACTTTAATTAATATGTAGTTAGGCTAATTGAGCCTAAATCTCAAGAGGTTTGGGTTATGGATTGGTAATTAGGTCGGGTTCGGACCTCATTAGGTAGTCCAAGACCATTGTATTTTTATATTTTCATGGTTTTACATAATTTATGTATCATATTAGTTGCATTTGGTGAGTTTCATCTTGTGGAATATCTTTTATGTTTGGCCCAATTCCCTTCGGACTCATTCCAGCCCAACTAAGCCCAACTAACTTAACTTATAAATCCAAGAAACTGGTGGGACTTACTAGCAATTTCCAGAATTCCACCCCTTTAAAACCCCAAACCCACCATCGACCCTTTTTCCCCTCTTCTTCTTCCATCTTGTTGCAGTGCCGGTCCTCTTCTCCTTCCTCTTCTCTTTGTTGCTCATCTTGCCTCCATTTGTAATGATTGAAGCTTGCATGCATCAAGCTTGAGCTTCTTCCTTCTTTCTTTTTGGTCTTCTTGCTTTTTTCCTTGAAATCAGGGCATCATCTTCATCTTCTTGCTTGTAGGAAGCTTGAGGTAAGGAATCCCATCTCCCTTTTGAGTTATTGAGTGCAATAAGGGTCAAGAGAACCCATCCATTGGCATGCATGCATCTCATTCTCGTTTTCCTTCATGCATGTGCTAGATTCTCCATTAGTGAAGCCTTATACTCCATCTAACCAAGGGGCAAATTGATTTGGGTGAAGCACCAAGCATAAGGCAAGTATAAGGATACATTTTTGTTACATGCATATCTTTATTCTTTGATTCTTGATGGATTTTGTGATTTTACTCTTTTTATAGTTCAATGGAAAATGCATGGATTTGATGGTGTTTTGTGATGATTTTTGGTTAAATAAAATGATAATGGTCGTTTAGGGAACCCACACTCGTGGAATGGAAGCTTGTAGGGTGATTTCATTGTAGGTGGAATGGTGTATTGGAAGAGGGAACCTATTAGAAACTGAGCATTCCCGTAACATAGTGCTTTAGGGCCAATCGGTCGGTTCTGAAGCCGAATCGGTCGAATTACCCTTCTCGAAGCGGTCCGACCGGTTGGACAAACACCAGATCAGTTGGGTAAGCCTGATCTGTAACTCATAGAAATGTGTTCCAAAATGCATTCTATACTTGACTATGGACTTTCTATAGTCTATAGGATATCCTAATAATGGGTTACTCCCTTAAACCTTAGAAAGAGACCAAGAAATCCACCCACACATTACCATAGGCCGTAGGTTCAACCAAAGACCTTATAGGACCATAGAATTGGATCCTTGCTACCCCAAACTAGCCCAACGGTGATTAATATGGAGAAGGAGGAGTGTTGAGCTGTCACTCTTCTCTTCTTGATTCTCCGATTAGTTTTTAATGTCACGTCATGAGTGTTGGCATAAGATGAATTATCCTTATATACATGAGGTAACACCGAGACTGGTAATACCAGGACACCGAATGTCTTATGAATACATCGTATTGAATGACCTTGGAAACTCAGATTATCTAATATAGGATTGGCTAGTAATTATCCTTAATAACCCCCCACAATCTAATTGCATTCATATTGATAGTAACCTGGACCTCCAGGTGAGAGTTATATTAGTTGCATCAGTGATGAACCATACGTTACTTAATTGCAATTCTCCGAGTAATATTCCAGCAAGATTGAGTAAATGTATAGTATAAACGTATCAGTATATGATCAGTATAGACATCAGGTTATTCCGACACACTTAGAGTCGGCGCCACTTGGCTTATACCCCATAGGAGGTTCGACGGGATCCCATGGGAGTATTTTATCAGTTGCCTACTGCAGTAGTATCAGGAGAGTGAGTCGACGCTCTCGCGGGCAGCTAGTCGGTCCTGGCCGAATCGCTAGTAGTTTCCCAAGAATCAGTTTACTCTCTTATTAAAGAGGAAATAGCAAATGTGGTCGCCATGTTGGTATGATATATTCTTTATTCATGATTCTCTATTCATGCTAACTCATATGCATAAATGCCTAGATTTCGACATTGGCCTCTTTTAATTATCATGTCATTTTAATTCAATTGATCTATCATGTTAAGCTCATGTATCCTTATCTTTGCTTAACCGTCGTGTTAACTAAAATTATCATAGTGTTACAGGTACAAAACCTGATGCCAATCCGGCAGTCAGCGCGATCCCGGAGGAAACCCCAGCGTTACCTCGGGATGTGAACGAGTGGAAAAAGGAAGACATCTTTTCGTGATCCTCCTCATTACAGCGCAATAAGGGTTATCTTGGGATTGGACTTAGGGTTCATCTTGGCATTGATGTATTGTAATATTATCGTGGATTTTCATGTTTTGTGCATGCAGTTGGGTTTATTAACAAATTTATTTATCTAATGAACTGAAATGAATGCTTTATGGATGTCTATGATATATATACAGGTGAAATCTCCAGGTTTCCGCTTACTTGCTTATATTAATAATACATGTTTGTGGATCTTCCTCACACGTACCTGTGGGATCACCCTTGTGACAGTTCTTACGTGTCTGGTTATGACACGAATGTCACGGGTACGTGTGTCATTCCTTGGAACCCACAACAAAATCCCCAAATCTCGGGTTCGAGGCGTGAAAAAATCTTTTCAACTTGGTGGTAGTTATTTAACTGTAACAGCAACTTAGTATGATTCACTTAAAGATATTCCCTCTGCATGAATCTCAGGGAGTAGGACTTGAAGATCATGCACTTGACTGATTACAGTCTTTGAATTCAGTATTTTGAAGTCAAGGAAGCGACCAACTACAAATTTCTTCGTACCGGCATCTTTCGTTTTATACTTTTTATCCAAAGAGTTTCATAACTCTTTTGTAGTTTTGATGGAACCATACACATTGTATAATGTGTCTACTTGTCCATTCAAATGTGATTTTTGCACAAAAAATCAGAGTGCTTCCATGCTATTAATTATAGCAACTACTTGCCTGTCACTCTCATTCTCTTTGAGAGTAGGAGCCTTTTCATAAAGGAACTTAGCCAAATTCGGGGTGGTCAAATAAACAACATTTTCTATTGTCATCTCTTAAAATCTGCCCCTTTGAATTTTTCGGGCTTCTCCCCATGGTTGATAAAAACATGAGTCGGAACAGTAGGGGTAGAAGGAATGATAACGTTTGAAGATGTCATTCTAATGAACACAACAGTTTTATAAATTTTTCAATATAAAATTAATATTCAGAATTAATATGAATAGTCCTATAAAAAAGTTTAGAGCTTTTTAAACAAAGTTTTATTTCCATAACAAAGTTCTAATTTAGTTAATTGAAAAAGGACTAAAAAGAGAAAAGGAAACTCATTTGCAAAACTCAGTTTGTATTTAAAAATAATGAAGTCAATTCAGGTTTTCCGAAATTGGAAACAGAATTCAGTAATTACAATGAAAAGATTTCAAAAGAAAAAAGTAGTTTTGTTGTAAGATTGTAATGGACTTTATGTCATCAACTGTTCAAAAATACAGAAAAACCACAATAGCATAAAAAGGAATTTGTAAATTTGAATTTACAGAAAGTAAAGTCAGAATAAAATATTTTGACGATCAAGGCTAGTGTTTAACACTATATCCTTAAGATGAAATTCATCCCCGCTGTGGTGCTCACGGTGTATAGACGTTTGTCTCCCTGGATACAATAATTAGCACGCAGTAGAAGCAGTACTACAATCTACAATGCCAACGAACAGAACAGTGTTTTTGAACTTTCTCTCAACACAGATGACAAGATGCAGAAAGGAAAAATTATGCAGGATTAAATGCAATTTAAGATGAGCTTTAAATAGATGAACTGGAAAGCGAAAAGACACAGTAATTCCAGAGGAGATGCGAAAAGAAAGGACATAACCATTCTAAAGAAAACAGTATGTTTTTTCACAAAAAGACTTCTTCTTTGGAAAGCTCACGGGTTGAGCCCCGGATTCGACCCATTTTGGGTTATGCGCTTTTGACCCAACCCAACCCAACCCAACCTAACCTAACCCGCCGGACGGATGGTGGCAACGGCACGCCTATCTGTTGGTTGTGGTGTCATGTAGGTCCTCCCTCCAGGATAAAATATGGGTGCCCTTTGGGGCCCAAACTATATCTCCACTCTTAGTGTATATAAACACACTCACACTTTAGTTTACAAGCAATGTGGGATTTCCTTCTTCCCTTCTTTGTTATCATATACAAGCAGCTTTAAGTGGTCACTTTGGAAATTAATTTCTCATTCATATCTTAATGGTTTTTAATGAATAATGATTTGGGTTTATAGTCCAAAGTTACCCAAAAACCAAAGTTAAAAACCCATTTTTCCAACACTAAGAACCCATGGGAGCTATTTGTGTACATTAAAGATATAGAAATTGAATATATATATATATATAGTGGGAATCAACACAATATACATATATTATATTTGTTAAAATTAGATATCAAAGGTGAATTTCCAAAAATGAACACCAATAGCATATTCTTTTGATTACATTCTTGATAAAAAAAAACGTTATTTTTTGAAAATTCACCTTTAGGGCCTTTCTTATCAAAGTTTTTTTACTATAATTTGGGTTGTTAGGAACTCAAAGATTGTTATATATAATTGTTGGCCCCTAAAAGTTATGATACCGTGTTTGTTTGTGGGAATTCAAAATTCTAACCAGCTGAAAAATAAAAAATAATATTTAAAATTCTTAAAATCCCAATTTCCTTGGCATTTCTGGATGCTCAAATTGATGTAATTGATGTGGAGGATTAATAGCTCATAATATTGTGCTCATCATGTTATCAATTATGTATTCAACTTTCTAGTAAGATGAAATCATGCAAAGTAAATTTGAGAATGTGCATTCAATTTTAACGGATAGAGTCATCTGTGTGTAGGTCCCATGGTGAGTTACAAGCATTGGAAGTATGTTTAAGACCACTATGGGGCAGAGAAAATTGAGTTTTGGTGAAGTGGCCTAGTTGGTGGTATATTCATATCATGACATTAATATATGAATTCTTTAAATATTTAATTTTTTTTTACAAAAAAAGTAACAATACAACACCCAAAAAATGTGAAAAATCAAAATAATATAATCCATTGTATACAAGTTCAATTGTCACAAAATTTTCAATTCAACTTAAAAACCAATTACTTAATCAACTATAAAAAAATTTCAAATTCAACTTAAATTTGAATTATTAAAGCTAAACAAAATTTTCAATTAACTCACATTAATATATAAGTTGAAAAAACACCAAACAATCTATTGTCCATGAAAGTCAACTCAATTAACAATATAATTTTCAAATTATCTCAAAGGCTAACTCAATCAACCAATCACCTCAATCACTAATAGGTAGTGAGTTGTGAGAATAATTAACAAGCACAAACCATGATGGGTTTTAACATGCATACCCAAACCCACACCGAATTGGTACCAAACCTGTCCATAAAGCAGTGGGTGGGGTCAGGTCTCAATTTAAGCCCAACCCATTTTTACATAATCAAGGATGGAGTGGAGAGTTAAATTGGAGTGGAATTTGACCGAGGGATAAAATAAGGATGGGAACTTTCTTTTCTGAGTGATTTGGCCTTTACGTGTGGACCCCAATGATGAACTTATGGCATAGAATTAGACAAGCAAGTTTACTGAACTAGTTAAACTCATAGTTTGAACTCTAACTTCAAATTAGATAAATCAAAGCAATTAGATTACATAAATCTAAGGAAATCAGATAAACCTACTCCAAACCATATTTTTTAAGTTAGGTTAAGTTTGGAATTATGAATTGTGAACCTGAATGTGTCGAATTATATATGAACCAGTTAATTTGACGATTAGTTATTCGAGTCCATATAGCTTTGCCTTTTGAAAATATAGTACATAAATAAGTGCAACAAGAGATGAGACTGAAGAGTTTATAAATATCCCATTATTTTCTGATGGAACCAATACTGTTTTGTGAGGGCTTGTAATGCATATCTAATAAACAACTATCCAAACGATAGCTGTAATCTAAAATTGGTGAAAAAGATTTCTTAACATTTTTTTATTACAAAAAAAACATCTTGTATTGAGAAGTAAAAATACTCAAAATTTTCACTATGAACTAACTTTGATCGACGCTACATATTCATTTTAGCATCCAATGTTCTAATGACCATTGCTAAAATTAATTTTTACCCTTGCCTTCACTGGCCGCCACGACAAATTAGACACTAAAAACTTAATACATTCCTGCCAAGAGTTAGCACCATCATAAAATGATTTTTATCGAAGGCCATACTAATGGCCGTCCCAAGTAGTTAAAAAAAAAAGAATTGAGTTTGAGTTTAAAACAAAATTAACCACTATGCCCGATGCGAATAGTGCGCCAGTAAAAACAAAACCGTCTTAACTACTATGCGTAGCGCCTGTTCGTGCCAATAAAAACAATTAAAAAAAGAAAATTTGTAAAAAAAAAAAAAAGAAAAAGAGGTGCAATTTGCTGATGATTTAAAGAATTCACCAATAAAAATATAACCTTGACGGCAAAGCATTTGCCGAAAAAATACATAACTTCTGCTAGCGTTATATTTCACCAGGAAAAGTCTAGATATTATCGGCTAAATTAGCTTTTTCATTGGGAAAAGGTTACTTGTACCGGCATTTATATTTTGTGCTCGGAAAAAATACATGGAAAAGTGCAAATTCTTGTAGTGGGATCTGGATATGGAAATTCCACTTAAGGGGTAACTTTTAAGGTACGTTTGTGTAATTCGGTAAATGAGAAAACTTGTGATTCTTGTTCCGCGGTAGGCCGAGTTGGACCACCTGGGTAAGAACTTAAAATCGGCCATCAACGAAGAAAAATGTCTCTTTTTTATTAATTTTTTTCAGCAATGAAACAAGTTTCACCAAATGCCATGATCCATCGATGCGATGAAAAGCGACAGCATTTTTGTTGTCTTTTAGCGCAGCACTTGTCCCGCACAAACATGTCATTAGAGAATTCATAAGTTCTCCAAACAATAATTCTTGGAATTTCGATAAAGAAACAGATCCTTAATCTTCGTTTTTTAACCGTCCTATATATTATAATGCAAACAAGGGATAGAAAAAAACATATAAGTCGAATACACTTAGCTTTTTTATTTTGGTAACCTAGCTGAGGGATTGAAACTCAAATATATAAACTAACTCACACATACAAGGTAACTCGCATATGAGAGGATACGAACACTTACTCACATATGGCGCTAAAGGGGACTTGTATGTATGAGTTAAGATATGCACTAGTTAAAAACCTGAAAGGCAAGGGTTTGGGAAAGGGGCCCCCTAGAAATTTTTGAGAACACCCCAACTGTTAAAGGAATTTTATAATTTTTTTACAAATAGCTCCCCAATACAGTTAAAATCCGAACCCTTAATTGGGTAATAAATATTAACCTAAACCATTGCTGGGGTTCAGTCTGGGGCAGACTGGCAGGTTTGGTGGCCCCCAAAATGGCCGGCACATTGTACGGTCATCATGTTTAACGGTACCATGTTTGCCGCTGCACTGGAGTGATTGCAGTCTTTCAAAACGAACAAAGCCAGAAGGGAAAGTAATAGAATGTTGAGTAAGAAGAATGGTGTGGGGACCACGGTCTTTCTTGACCAAGTAGTAGTAGTCCTTGCACTGCAGAGGGTCTTTACTGAAAAGGCCCCATTGAATTCATGAGGTGGTCCCTCGATTTGGCCCACTGGGGACTGCCAGCTTGCACAACCAAACCTATAGATTAAAATTCCATCTTCCTCCTTGAACCCAAGAAGTTAAACCATTTCTTTGAGTATTCATGCCTTGGAAAGCAGAATAAACTTTGGTTTGGAAATGGTTATCTTAAGTTTTCACAAAATGCCTTTTTTGGTTTACTAATTGTGTTAAACTCCTTGTGTTATTAATTAAACACAATGATTGGAAAGTAAACCTTGGTCTCCGTTTTGCTGTTGGGCTTTTTCTAGGAATCATGAGCCCAAACTCAATCATCCGGACTCCAATTTCAATGTGAATTTGGTAGCAAGGATGCTTTACTGCTTTGATAGCGTGGAGCTCTATGCTCATTTTCCCAATAATTAGATGCGTGTCAAAGTTGGTGGGTTTAATGTCCACACCAAAATACAGGACTAATTTGAATGAATAGTCATATGCAAACCATCTGATTCGCTAGATGCTGCAGCTGTCTCATCTGGGGCTTTGAAATAAATGGTCAAGGTTAAATCTTTGCTTAGGTGATTCTATGACCTTAGCTTGACCGACCATCGGCAAAATCAATGGTTCCATTCTTTTTTGCACTGCTAATACTTAGAGCACTCTTATGTCTAGTAGTGTTGGATGGCCTCATAAACATGGTTATGTATTCCTAATTTTATAAATAATACAAAGTTTCCTATACATGAAGATCCAAATCCAACAATTTCATTCACCAATGGAGAACCTAATCCAATCATCTTAAATAAGGTGAATCAAGAAAAGATAGGTGGCCATTGGATGGAGGGATGGTGGAATCAGGAGGAAGGATTTGTGCAAGGAGAGTATTCCATAATAAAGAGGAAAGTTCTAATTTTCCATGCAATCCAGTATTCTATTGGTTGTTGTAATACATTTTTCCTATAAAAAAAGAGAAAAAATGAATTAATTTACCTTGATAAAGAGAAACTTAATTTCATATAGGAGGATTAAAGAATGCAGAATTACTCTCTCTCTCTCTCTCTCTCTCTCTCTCTCTGTTGAAACAAAAATATGCAGAATGCATAGCCCCTTCTCTGCACACGGAGGCAGAGAAAATAAAACGGTAGGTATTTTTCTCTTTTGGCTACATTGGAGGACTTGAAGTCATGATTTTTCTTTGCCACACTGAAAATTTGCTTTCTAAACATGCAATAAAACTTAATCAAAATTTGTGGCTAACGAGGACGAAGAAATTTCCCTGCTTTCCCACATCCAGAGAGGACCATAGTCTTGGGCCATCTCTTGACCGAATCGACGTAGCACCATCCAACGGATGACTGATGACTCGCAGGGCTTAGTTTGGGTCCAGTGGTGATCCAGTTTTATTGCTGAGATTGAGCAAGCCATTGACAAAGTTGTTTGCAATAGACAAAACATCAACCATAAAAACTACCCTGAATAAGAGGTAATGAAACAATAATAAAATACAAAAATATTAGATTTAATGCATTTGTCCATGTCATTCATGAGTACAAATTCCTTCTTAATTTCGATGAATTGTGTACACCTTGGAGACCAATCTAAGTCACAGAAATTAAGTCAACATTTCCCCATTTACTACAATGACCCAACAGTCTTAGTCCAGCACCCACCAGTACCTGCCCGAAAAGTTGCTACTAATCTTAACTTCCTAGGGGTAATTTTTTGGCAACATGTGATACCGACCTGACCACTGTCACTGCCTCACTGTAGAAAATCAGTTATTTCGAAGGCCAGAACTCGGCTTTCTTCACCTTTGAAATGCTCTCAAGAACTCCCACTGGCGACACATGGCCCATCACAGTCACCCGCTTGGATTCCAGATCAATACTGAATGATGTCACCCCTGCCACATTAAAAAAAATTTTTTAGAGGGAGAGAGGCACGTACAGGGATGGAGACCCCCATAAACATTATTTAGATCTTTGGCACGTGATAATTGTTTTGGGATCATGTAACGCATCAAGAACGTTAGTTTGGCGGACCACATTGCAGATGAACTGTACCCCATAGCCCCAGCAGTGACAACTCATAACCTGATGATGATCAGATGATGGTTGTGTCTTAAGATCAGTGATTCTTATCTTGAGGTCGTCCCATATCAGATCTGTGCCATCTGCATGTGGTTTCAGTGCCCAGGAATAGAATGAAGGTGCCTTATCAACTCCTCCTTTTTCTCTTTTGATGTAAGTTCAAAAACATGGAACCAATTATAAGTACCTTCCATCTTTGATAAGTGTTTCTTCACTTGTCCTGCACAACCCTGGCAGTGTAGGGAGACTCTCATAACCACGACCTGTCCAACCATGAGTGCCTTGATAAGGACACTATTACTAAAGTTACTTCCACAAGGGTTCTAAATAATTTGACGAAGATGATTAGTGTAACATTTGTAATTTTCATATGAAGTTCATGAGTTCACCATGAATAAGCTAGCCATTTGAAAACTCTAATCTAATTAATAAAATTTAATTAGATTTATATCTATAATTAATATTTTTATTTTTAAGCTCTAATATACAATTATTGCGTTTGCTAAAATTATAAAAAAGCTCTTATTTCATGAGGTAATTGTGGCCTGCCTCTTATAAATTACAATGTAATTAAAATTTGACATTTGTGCCATTTTGAAAATTTTGTGAGGTTATTTTCATCCAAAACACTTCTAAATCTTACATTGTCCATTTTAGTATGCTTTTAGTAAAATAAAAAATAAAAAAAAAAAGCGGCCCCAGTTACATTCTGTTTTTTAGAGGCAAAAAGCTTTAATTTGTGAATAATCTTTAAAGCTTTAAAAGGCAATTAGAGGTTTGCTAAGCATTCTAATATATAAATAAGATCTAAACTAAAAAAAAATAGGGGCTTATTTTTAGAGTATTAGAAAAATGGAAGAAAGGAAAAAAAAAATCATCCATATGTTGAGATTTTTCAGATGCTGGGCATTAGTTGGGTGAAACGTTAACAGAAAACTTCCAATGTGGTCCGTTAGAGACAAACCAGTGCATGACCTCTAAATTGCAGCCATTTTTTTGTAGTAGATGGACCCATTACCTGAAAGACATGGTCAGAAGTAGACAAGGAAGATACATTGCTAGTGTTGTGTGGATTCCTATACTCTCTTCTAGCAGACATCGCCTTGGAACGCTTTTCAGCCAGAGCTAACCTTCGAGACTCAACTAGGCGTGAGTACTTCATGTCCATCAGCATTGCATGATCCACAGACGATCTCTGGGGCCTTCTTGGGACGATGGCTGATCGAGGATCCACTGTCATGCAAACTGCAGTGGCTGCTGGAGACTTGCAGAGGAATCCGGCCATGTTGGTCCTCTTCATCTTAGAGAGAGAGAGAGAGAGAGAGAGAGAGAGAGAGAGAGAGATGGATAATGGAGTGAATGGTGAGAGAAGGATGATGGTATGAAGAATATTTAAAGAGTAGGGTGGATAGTCGTAATCGGGTGAATGGCATTTAAAGAGTAAGTTGGCGGTACGTAATTTGATAGAAGATTGATGACGGGGGAAGTTCAGATATAAAGTTGAACAGGATGTTGCAGTTTAACTGTTGAGAGAGTGGAAACATTTCTTTCTTAACGAGCGTCCTAACAAATTGGGTCCGGATCTCGCACGTAACATCGTTTGGAGTCATGGTTAGCAACTAAATTTACTAGAATACCCTAGGACTTTTCAAAAGGAAAGTTTTCACAAAAAATAAAAAAAAATAAAAAAAGTCAAAGGTTTTTGTTGATTTTCAATAATGGCCCTAATGTGTCGGTCATTTCAAAAACTATTAATATTTGTTTTTCTAAAGTTCTTTCAAATATCTCAATATGACATAAATACCCTGCTGGTGATTAGAAATTATGGTTTTTTAATCTATTTCTACCTTGTTCTTCATTTCTCAACCCGCTTCTCCCTCCTTCCTCCACTACAATCTACAAGAAGTCTTCCATAGTGTGCAATTCTTAACCTACATACAGAGATATTTGAAAACTATGTGAACTATGTCTAAAATATTATCCTACCTTTATTGCTTATGCTGCTAGCAATGATTGTAATGGCAAAATGGAAGAAAAAAATCTAGGTTAAGGAATAAATAAAGAAAGGAAAATTAATTTAAAAATCCTAATTCCAAACATTTACAGTTATTGGTGGTTGGAGACAACCTAATCAAAAGAACGTTAGAAAATTTATATAATTTTTAGGAATCTCGATGACCCATCATAGTTAGTATACATTCATCATTAGTGGACAAATCACGATTTGCCACATCACCCAAAAATTTATGTAATTTTGAAGTTTGAATTTGATGAAAAAGTTGAACATGAATTTTTAGGATGATGTGGTAGACCATAATTGATCCACTCATGGCGAAAGTGTAAAATTGTCATATATGTTTCGAACTCATTTTTCGGCATAATTTACACATGA
Source organism: Sextonia rubra (assembly GCA_037013555.1). Classification (NCBI taxonomy): domain Eukaryota; kingdom Viridiplantae; phylum Streptophyta; class Magnoliopsida; order Laurales; family Lauraceae; genus Sextonia; species Sextonia rubra. Next base: position 57,611,952 of record JASUAD010000008.1, on the reverse strand, counting down.
GATCCTTAATATTTTGAGATTTTACTGTAATTTTAGGTTGTTTTTGAACATTGCTTTTCAAAATTTTTTCCTTCTCTTATCATCATATGGGTGAGGGTTTGAGTATCTTGTATGTGGGTGTGTGAGAATTTTAAGAAGCTTAAAAGGGGATTAAAAAAAAGCCTACTTATTCTATCATATTACAATGAGAAATAAAAAAATGAAAAAAAAAACTTTATTCAGGCGTCATCCTTTTCGCCGGTGGAGTCCATCAAATTCATCAAATTTTAAAATTTGATAAAATTTGATGGAACAACTAGAATAAAACACAGGAGGACGTATTAGTAATTTAGTAGCTGGTCCACATTTTCACAGGTCTTGACTCTTGACAGTGTGTGGAAAATGATGGTTGGTCAAGCAATTTTCATTTACAGGTAATGGAAGTGGCCAGTGGCGAGAGAGCCTGACATTAACAGACTCCCAACTTTTGAGTACTCTGCCACCAGCCTTCACACTGTTGTACAACACCCACAAACTTATCAACACGTGTAGGGAGGGAGACGAACCCTCCATATGATCCATGCCAAGTGTATTTGGGTCACTTCACTGCAGACCATACCTCTTGATCACATTGAAATCCCAAGAGGACCGTTGATGATCAAAACAGAATTTCAGACAAAAATAGACTTGTTACATGTCTTTGCAGATATATGGAAAGGATATCTTTGTTTTTTCAGTCGCTTGGTGTGGAATTATTTCCCATTTTCTAGCCCTGAAAACTGCAGCTGCACAGACAGCTGTGCCTCCAGGAATGGACCAGATTCCACATTTCCATTATATGGCTTACATATGGACAATCCAGACAGCTCATCATATAGGGCCAATTTTTTAGAAACAGTCACCAGATTTCATGTAAAGTGACCATTTGGAATTCAGGAAATGTTGTCCCCCCAAAGGAATTACAAGATTTTTGGAGTGTTCAAAAAAGCTGGAATTTTATAAGCTAAAAATATATTTTGCATGTCAGTTTTGTAAATTCTCTCCTTTCAAGAAGGTAATTCGTAATTCTCATTGTCAAAAGTTTCCCTAAACTAACACATGTACAATTGCTTTTAAATTTAAGGCCACGCTCAAAACCTGCAGGTGTCTAGCGTTTCAGCCGGGTTTTGATAGTAGGTGCACCCGATGGCCAATATGGATCAACCAAAAACGAGATAAGTCGGGTTAGACATTGAAATCGAATTGACCACAAGGTGACCGCACTTTTATAAGAAGCCCCAAAAGAAAGTGCGCTAATGGAGGCTGCGGTGGTGGACCCTCTAGCATGTTACAATGTAATAAGGTGGTCGGATGACGGTGCAAAAGTAGTTATTGTCACTTGCTCTGCTTGTCTTCTTATTTCTTCAAATGAATTATATATACATATATGTATATATATGATCCCATGTATTGATTACCAGTTCAACTTTCAGATTTTTAACCTCAGATCAAAAAATTACTCTATTGTGACGAGCAAAAAGTATTCTTTATAAAATACATACGTGCCTTTCTATCTCTTTAGATGAATTACATTTTTTAACCAAATTCCTGGAGAAGACTCACATTTTGGGGAGATAAGAGGTGGTATTGTGGTAGGCCCACCTTTGAACGGAGGGACCAATGGCCAATCATACGATGAGACTAACTCTCACTGTACCTAAATTTGGAGACATGCTATAAAAGGGAGAGTTGCTCATTTTAACCGGTGGCCCTCTACCCCTTTAATCTCTCTCTCTCTCAAAGTCTAAAGTGATAATACCACACAAATAAAAGAGATGGTCCACGCCAACTAAAAGGTGTTTGGATCCTTTTGAGCATTCACTGCACGTCGGGTAATCGATGGAAGGCAAGGCTGCTCCACAATGACGCTGTAGACTGTTCACCACGGTGCCTGTGGGGCAACAAAAAGTGGTCTGTAATTGGCAGACGGCCCACCAAGGCAAGCAAGTGCTGCCATTGTCAGTATTCCATGTGAAACTCTTCCGCTGCCTACGCAGTACGCAGCCCTTTTAGATCTCCATGACAGAGAGGCAAGAGCATATCTGCCCTAGTGGGTAATGTGTGGGGACCACCGACCACCGTATTACATGCACTCATTAATCTTAGTAATAAAGGAAACCGGTGACATTTATCTAATTTCTTTTGGTAAAAGACAAAAACAATGAAGTATTAGTAAATGCTAGTCCTGTAAATGAATCCCATTTAGTTAAATGAATTCTATCACTCATGGTTGACCATAACTTGAATTGATTTATCCTTATTTGTTGAAGTTCAGGTGATCTTAAATCTTGAAGACTTTATAGGAAAGAATGGTTAATGCTGCGTGAGCTAGAAAACTGCCTAATCATCCATTTCATTTGTTGCTCAGTCCGTTATCGGCATGAGTACATGAGTTCAATTTTTTTTTTTTAAAAAAAAAGAGGATTTTATAGAAAAAATCATCATAAGTGACTCATTAATAGAAAAAATTTTAATATGAGGAGTGGGTGACGGAGTGTTGTGGACGAGCATATGATTCAATGCTCATTTTCTTCTTTCAGCATTAAATTTGATTATCAGTTATGCAACAGAAAATCTGAAACCATGATTTTCTCCCTCTCATATCACACCTAGTTCGATATTGTCGCATTATTCACCACTCCCACTATAGCAAAGATACCCATCACCCCATCAAAAAACTCGTGCCCAAGATCCGAGACCTAGATCAAAATGGAGGACTACTTGATTGGGTCATATGCCTCCATGTCAAATGTATGGATGGTCATAGAGCCGTTGGATTGGCAGAATGCGATCAGGGACTAGGCCCGAATCATGTCTTTCGATGTTGAGTTAATAGCCTAAGCGATCCAACCGTTGAGATTGGAAGGGGAGGCTTAGAAGGCGAGGGCGAGGGAAGAATTTGTAGGTCCGGTGGAGGGATGAGTTGAGGTGGGAGAAGTCGGTGCAAGTCTGAAAGAGTGTTGCTTGAGAATATTTGAAATGAGCAGTTGGTAGTGAAGCTGTAAAATAGGTTTGTAAGGAAGGAAAAGGAGAGAAAGTTTATTATTATTATTATTATTATTTGGGTGCTTTGGGTTTTGGTGGGGCGTAGGATTTGAATTTTTCGAATTCTTCACTATTGCAGGAAAGGGAGTAATTTCCTAATGGTGGTATACACCGTCAGTCTTTAACCTTTAGTTGCCGCTACCGATAGGAGAGGAAGGAAACTATTATTTTTGGAGAAAAAAGAGGAAGATGCTTACTATTGCATAATTGAGTATTGGATTCGATACTAAAAAAGGAAAATGAATATCCTATTGGATGTTGGATGAATAAAATAAGCATCCGATCCTATGCTCGTCCACAATACTAAAAAACCAAACTAAAGTGGTTATGTTTGATCATTCAAGTGTAGCACCTCCTAATATTATATTTTTTTGTTAAAAAGTCACTTATGATGACTTCTCCCGAAAACCCTCTTAAAAAAAAAAGAGGAGGCAGAAGAAGCTTAATGCCAAACTTAAAAGATGAAAAGTACCTACACGGTTAATGGAAATGGGATGATTGATTTCAATTTCAGTGGTAATGTTGAGAACCCCTCTCTCGTTATCATCATTTAATGACGACAGGGATATAACAATAAATTAAGGGGCCCATGATACAAAACCTGGCTAAAATAGCATGGTTTATAAATTTAAATAAACACCCCCGACCCTTGCGTAAATCTCTTTTTATCATGCCTTTCTTTTAATGAAAGTTTTGTTACTACTTCAACAGAAAAAAAAAAACCTCCATATGAAAGGAAGAGAGTTATAACTAATTACGACTTACAACTAACCATTTAAAAGGCATAGTGGGAAAGTAGAAAGGAAATTTTGTGGTAATGACCGGCAACTACTTAGCTAATCCACTTATAGCCCAAGTGTTGAGACATCTCCCCATTTATAAATAATACAACCACGGATCCATCCTCTCCAATGTTGGGTAGTGATGTGTTAACATGTTTGGGTGTGTGTGTATCAAGAAAAAAAAAAAGGGAAAAATGATTAATTACAATTATGAACCTTCTAGGTTGGCTAGATCCCTGTGTGGGGCTTGGACAAAAATTTTGATAATGTGGATTATGAGAGTTTTATTAGAAGTTAGATGTACAGGGGTTGTATAAAAGCTACGCCTGCTTTGGCTCTCAACAGATCAGCCATACCCAGCCTAAATTTTAACGTCAAAAAGGTAGATGGGTCAGGTTGAGGCATGTCCATATCATTGATCCGATACGTATTAGTTTTTTTTTTCGGCCTGGCTTATAAGGCTTTTTTGGGTAAAAGGCTTATATAAGCCCTGATGCTGTCATGCTAACAGTTGAAACAATAGAGTAATTTTGAGGCCGCTTAGTATTGGGTTTAACACAAATTTTCTTAATCGTGGACCCAACTTGAAGTTAACCGGTTTATTAGATAACGTGACCAGTTAACTAATAGAAGGTTGGTACACTGTTACGAATGTAAGGAAATATTTCCATCTGCCCCAAGTAGTTGGCAATGAAACGTTACCATTGATACGCCATTTTCAGTCGCCATCCAATGGACGATTGTAACTGTCCCAATTCGATTTGCTGTGGCTAGTCATGTATGTGTGTACTTGGACATTACTTTTGGTTTATTTATTTAGACTAAGGACAACATTCTCTCCAAAAAATAAATTTCAACAAATTATGTCTTTTAGAGAATCTACCCAATTATGCATATTCCAAGAAAGTAAATAAGTACTCTTAAAGAGTGTTCGGTAATTGTAAAAGGAAAATCCTATTTTCAGACTCATAGCTATGTTTGGAAAGCATATATTTTAAAAAATTTTGTTTTATCATATTCTAGTTTAGAATACATTTTAGACACCTAAGAAGTAAGCGTTTGGATGTCTTAAAAGATATCTTACAATATCTTACTTTTTTGCAAAAACCTTCATATTGAAATATTCAAGTATATACTGAATAAAATAATTTTAGAGGTATATTGAGATGTATATAAATTGCTAAAAACTATAAGTGATATAATATTATCATATGATACTATTTCATTCTATGGTAATGAAATCTTACGATATCCAAATCTGCTGATATTATTTGATATTATATTTTGTATTTAGTTACATATTAGAGTGTTTCCTAAACCTCTAACTGTATTTACAAATTAAAGCCTTTGTCTATAATGCATAAAAAGAAACAAAAGAAATAAAACACTGATTAGAAGGGCTACTTTTTTGGAGTTTTTTTTTTCTAGGTTGGTGTTGAAATAAACACAGCATATAATATTAATAAATTGGATATTTGCTCATTTACGGTGTGGAGAAAAAAAAATTCTTGCAATATTTAATAGAAAGTCATATATTATAGAATACATTCTAAGTTAACAAAACATCTAATTTTTAGGTATGTAAATTCTACTATAGTATAACATACAATATCACATAATTTTTCAAAATATCTCGGTACCAAACACCAAGCAAATGGAGGTGGATGAAGCCAAATTTATAAGTGCTTTGATGAAAATAACCACATAAAATTTTCAAAATGATGCAGATGACGGATTTTACATTGTAGTTTTTAATAGATGGCCCCAACTACCACAATTCCTCAAGGTGGGCCTCAATTGCCTAACGAAGTAAGAGGTTTTTCTTTCAAATTTAATTGCGTCCAAATTAGTGGACATATATCCAAACTTCAGTTTAAAATGAATACATGAACGAACCTGAACTTAGAAAGGGCCCGGATCAGACGAATTAATATATACCTATTTACATATATGCTAACGAAATATACCTCTACTTATAAATACTCGATATCCATCTACACTTGTATAGTAGATGGCTGTTTCATTGAGTATTAGGGTCCACATGTATGAAATCTAGAATCGAGAGCCAATTCCCAATGGGTCTATGTAGTGGGCTTGAACCGGGACCTGGACTAAATCAGATTGTACTGTTGGTTGCATGGCTTTTTTTTTTAAAGAAAAGATCCTCAAAATATATTAAAAAGATGCCAACTATGAATCAACAAGTGTCACGCCCCGAACCAGAGAATTGGGGATTTATTATGGATTCTGAGGCGTAACACACGTACCCATAACAATTCGTGCCATAACAAGACACGTACGAACTATTACAAGGGTAATCCTACAGGTATGTGTGAGGAAGATCCGTAAATACGTATTAACAAGTATAATTTAATTAAGCGAAAACCTAGAGAATTCACCTGTATATGTCATAGGCATCAATAAAACATTCACTTTAGTTCATTAATAAAACAAAGTCTGTTAATTATCTCAACTATATGTATAAGGTATGAAAATTTCATAAATAATACAAAATATCAAGTTTTAAAATGAACCCTAAGCCAATCCATGGCTAAGCTAAGTCAACCCAAAATAATCCTGTTTTGTGCTATTGAGCCGGATCAAGAAAAGATATCTTCCTTGTTCCACTCGTTCACATCCTGAAGTAATGCTGGGGTTCCCTCCGGGGACGTGCTGAGTGCCAAATTGGCAACGGGTTCCGTATTTGTAACACCAAGATAACCTTCTTAACACGATGGTTAAGTAAAGATAAGGATACACAAGCTTAACATGATATAATAATGGAATTAAAATGACGTAATGATTAAAAAAGAGCAATATCGAAATCTAGGCACTTATGCATATGAGTAAGTATAAATAAGGAATCATAAATAATGAGTACATCATACCAAATGGCAACCACATTGCTATCTTCTCTCTAATAAGAGAGTGTACTGATCCGTAGGAAATCACTAGCGATCGAGCCAAGACCGACTAGCTACCCTAAGAGTGTCGGCTCACTGTTCTAATAACTACTGTAGTAGATAACTTATAAAATACTCCCATTCGGTCCCGTTGAACCTCTTATGGGATATAAGTTAAGTGGTGCGAACTCCAAGTATATCGAAATTAATTTGAAACACATACTCATCGTATACTGATCTGTTATACTCATACGGAAATGTATATCGGTCTTGATGAAAATACCAATCATAGAATCACAACTAAGTATGATACTGATCATCAATAATGCATACTGATATGAACTATCATGTTGAGGTCAAAGTTACTATCAATATGAATGCAATTAGATTGAGAGGTTATCAAGGATAGTTAGCAGCCAACCTTATGCTATATAATTCGGGTTTCCAAGGTCATTCAATACGGTGTATTCATAAGACGTTTGGTGTCATTGTGTTACTATTCTCAGCGTTACTTTATATATGTAAACGACACTTCATTTTATGTCAACACCTATAACGTGACATTGAAAACTAACCGGAGAATCAAGATGGGAGGAGTGACAGCACAACACTCTTCCTTCTCCATGTTTAATTACCGTTGGGCTAGTTTGGTGTAACAAAGGATCCCACTTCTAAGTCATAAATGGTCTTGGGTTAAACCTACAACCTATAATAAGGGAGGGGGGGTGGATACCTCGGTCTCTTTCTAAGGTTAAAAGGTATAACCTATCACTACGCTATTTCGTAGACTAAATAAAGTCCATAGTCAAGCATGAAATTCATTTTTTGGAATACATTTCTATAAGCTACAGGTTAGGCTTACCCGACCAATTGGGTATTGGTCCGATTGGTCGGACCGTGTTAGAAATCAAATTTGACCGGCCGGTAGATTGGCCGACCGGTCGGACTACCCAAAGGGGTAATTCGACCGATCAAGCTTCAGGACCGACTGGTTGGCCCTGAAGCACTCTATTACCGGTGTGTTCAGTTTTTCAATTGATTTTCTCTTCCATTCTTCTATTTCACCTGCTTTCAAACCAAAATAGAGGCTTTCATTCCACATTCTTAGATTCCCTAAATGACAACTATCATTTTATTCATTCCAAAATCATTAAAATCATGAATCAATTCCATACATTATCTATTAAAGTTTTAGAGGAGCTGTAAAAAGGGAAAATTACAAGAATATATCAAGGATCAAGAAATCAGCCATGCATGTAAAGAAAATGTATCCTTATACTTGCCTTAAATGCAATACTTCACTCAAATCAATTTACTCCTTGGTGCAGAGGTGCAAAAAGCTCTCCTATAAAGAAGATCTAGAACATGCATGGACATACAAAAGCATGAGATGCATGCATGCTAAATCCTTGGGGTTTCCTTGCCCCCAGTGAATCCAATGACTCAAATGGAGATGGGGTTTTCTTACCTCAAGTCTTCTACAAGCAAGAGGAAGGAGATGAGGCGTTAGTTTCTAAAAAAGAGTGCAAGAAGAGTGATGAGGAAGAAGAAAAACCTGATATTCGTTGCATGTAATCCTCTACTACTCAAGAATGGCAGCAAAATGAGGAAGAGAGTGGTGGAGGAAGAGAAGAGAAGGAGTTCCTGTTGCAGCCAAATGAGGGAAGGAGAAGAGGGAAGGAAACGATGGGTTTGAGTCTTTAAATGGGTTGGGGTTTTCTGGAATTAAAAATAGGCCCTATTGGTTTCTTGGATTTTGAAGTTAAGTCAGTTGGGCTTAAATGGGCTGGAATGAATCCAAATGGAGTTGGGGCCAAACATGAAAAATGACCCTCAAGATGAAATGCACTCAATACAATCATTATGATGCCTAAATAATGCAAAACCAAAAAATTCAAAAATAAGAAAGGGCCTTGACTACCTAAGTAAGATTCGAACCCGACCCAACTACCTATCCATGACCCAAACCTTTGGAGATTTGGGCTCAATTAGCCTAATTAAGACAAAACAAGATTAATTAGAGTAAATTGAGATTAACTCGGGTTTGGACCTTACAACAAGTACATGTTGTTTAATCATGTCTGGTATAGAATGCTACCAGACCCTCATATCATCTACATTCTTAGCATTTCTAGCTAATTTGTGAGCAACGACATTGTAACACTCCGATCCCCTTTGAGCCGGATTAGTGGCTCATTAGCGTGTTTTTCTGTTGTTTTATTCTTTTGGACTTGGTTTTGGGCCTTGGATAGGTAGTTGAGCAACCTCTGACCTGTAATAGGTAGTTCTAAGCCCTTTTTCGTAATTTCGCTTTTGCTTTGAGTGCATCATAATTGCATCATCTTGGTGTCAGCATGTGTATTTTGTTGAGCTCGTCAATTTCTGTAACTGTGTCAAATCTATTTGGAGTCAATTGGAGAAGTTGGACCCTCGTGTGACTTGATTTGTATATAACCCAAATTCCTTGGACCTTGTTTTAAACCTTCAGCAACTATATATATGAGCCAGGACCCAGGTGTCCTCATTTCTGTTCAGCTGGCTTCAACGTGCATGCAAGGGAAGCTCCACGTTCTCTCTCTTTCTCTCTTCTCTCCCCTTCTCTTGCTCGATTAAGATTTGGATTCCTTGTTTTGGATTGGGTTCTTTTCTTCTTCTCTCATCTCTGTCCTTGTTTTGGTAAGTGGGTTCTTTGTGTTTCTTCTCCAAATTTGATCTCCCATCTCTTCCTTTCTCTGTGCATGCTCATGGATTTGTAATTTGCTTTGCTTTGTTTGAATTTTAGTTGATTTGGAGCTTGATTCAGTGGATTTTCAGAGTTTGAGGCAAGTATAAGTACAGGCTTTGATAACACATATGGGTGTTTTGTTTGATTGCTTTGATTCCATCTTAATCTTTGTATAGAATGTTTTACAACCAATCTTTTGTGAATTTGGAACCTCTGTAGCTTATTTTGTTAAGCTTCTGTACCGAATTTCAGTTTCTGTACTCAGCCCGAATTCGTGTTCTGTATTATACGGCTAAGCCGTAACTTTCTACGGCTCATGTTCCAGAGACTTGAAATTTCGATTTTGTTCTACGGCTAGGTTACGGCTGAGCCGTAAATTGTCTTACGGCTGAGCCGTAAGCTAGCCGTGACCCAACCGTAACCCAGCCGTGAATTAAATCTCTGATCAGTCGAAACTTTTCCAATTCAGTGCTCCTACGGTGTGGCTACGGCTAAGCCGTGAAATGCTACGGCCAAGCCGTGGATTGGTCTACGGCTAAGCCGTATACTGACTGTAGCCCAGCCGAAAGAGGTATCAGATCAGAGGTCTGGAAGATGACCAGTTTAGCTGTGTTTTGAATGGAACCACGGTGAAGCCGTAGTGCATATTACGATGAGCGCGTAAGATGTCTTCGGCTTAACCATAGGTCCCTCATGGCTAAACCGTTAGGCATGGCGATTCTGAAGTATAACGTAGGATAATGGTGAGACTTGTAGGGCTCAAATACAGGTTAACCACCCATGTAAACCGGCCCAATGGATTCCTTGGATCGCATGAATAGTCTGTTAGGCTGTGACTTATTCATGTGAGCGTTGATCACTGTTAAGCACCTCCCCATGGGTGTTGGTTTAAGGGACGTCGATGCACGCAAAGATTACATTGCAACACTTTGATGGCAACGGTGCATTGACTAACTTAAAACTACATCAACATGCACGGTTAGTGACAGTGAATAAATATATTAGGGCTGGCTTGTAATGAACCTTGACTCCGTATTAATCTGAGATGCATTGCATATTGTTTATAGTTTTGCCCTCTGTTCTGTCAATCTATGTATGCATTCCGCAGTCATTTTGCTTTCGTTCTGTATATCTGTTTTATTCTTCGTTTTGCACTAAGCTTTGATCTATGCTGTGCTTTGGCTTAATATATATATGCTTTGTTGGTTTTGTCTACCTCTGATTTTGGGTATTCCCTGGTGGCTCTGCCCAGAGGTTAATACGTGAGGATAAGATCCGGTCTTTGTCATCGGTGAGTCCAAAGCGGATAATCTCCCTCTCTATGGATTTGATTTGATTGGTATTAGTCTGGCTCTACTCAGCCTCAGCCCTAGGATGCCCGACGGGGTTACCTTTGGCTTAGACCTCTGTATCTCTGTAACTGCAGTGTCGCTTTGTCTTGGGACCCCGGAACCCAGGAAACCGAGACCCACTTGTACCCTTGGCCCGGTCAGTGGTGTTCTCATCTGCTTTGCTCTGCTCTCTTTGAGAGAATATGGTTAATGTAGTAGCCACTTAGCTCAGTCTTTCTATGCTGTGATCCAAATATCATGCTTTACTTCTATGCACGATTTGCTTAACATACTAAGATGAAACTCTGAATTTACTATTCTGTCCTTATTCTATTTGATACTATGAGTGTTTCACCCCTGTTACTTGTATTTGCTGGATCGTTGTATTCATTGGTGTTGTCTGTGGTGTTGTAGGCACAGATCCCTTGCCCAGCTCCCCGGCGGTCGAGGAGGCTGCAGGGCCGAGTGTAAAGGCACCCTCCGGTTTGGCAGAGTGGGCCTGAACACCTCTGCCGAGTGCGTGCATGAATATCAGTGGCCTTTTGTTTTGAGTTGGTTTTTATAGATTTTGGAACTTTGGTACTTTGGACTTTGTACTCTGTATATTTGTACATCTGTATTTTGTCGTGTACTCAGACTTGTATTTGGTCTTCCAGCATTGTATTTATCTTTGTCTTTTCCGTTCTGCATTAGTTTTGGCTTCCGCTATTTTCCTTTGTGGCTTGCTATGATATGTACAGCTTCCGCGTACGCTTAGTTCGCACGTGTTAGATCCCTTGTGTGCGTGCATCTGGACTGGGTTTGGATGCACGTGCACGGGAGTACGTGTGTCACCGGTTTAGCTTTTCGCTAACCCCCGAATTCTGGGCTCGGGTCGTGACAGACATTCTCCTTTCTTTCCACATGGTGCACTTCAAATCTGTTAAAATGACTTAATAGAACTTTAATTTCTTCAAACACAAGTCCCTGATTAGACAAATTAGATGCGGAAAAGTTTAAAGCCTCAACTATCCACATAAAATCTCCTTCAAGAATAACAGCGCTCACTCTGATATGAATGATCATCTAAAGTCCTCTTAAAGCTACTAAGGCTTCAACGTCATCAGAACCCTCCACCTCACTCTCTATTTTGCTCATTGCCATAATCACATTTTCCAAGCCATCTCAAAAGGACTGCACTTATGCCCGCCCTCCGCACCTCATAGAAGACTACACCATCTACATTTAGCTTTACTCTACCTACAGCGGAGGCAACTATCGGAAGACCTTATCTTTGTTGGAATTCTTCTTATGAGAACAAGCAGTTTGAGAATTTTGAAGCAATGTTATTGCTGCATCAATAGATATCGGCATCTCTAAGGTTTTTCCTTCATGGATAAGCACATTCTTTCTATACCATATCTCCCATGCCAGTATGAAAGAAGAGCTCTCGGTCTTTCAATCAAATCCCATACTAAGATTCAATACTTTGATGTGAAAATTGATCAAAATCTATGCCCTTAAAGCATTCCCTCTATATATGATGTACTTGAGAACAGGAGATCAAAGCATGCATATAATCTTCAAGCTCTGATATACAAAAAGCACACAAGATATCAGCTATGATATGATGCTTTGCGAGATTAGTTTTTATGGGCAAAATATCCTTGCAAATACACATGTAAAAGTCTTAATCTTGTTTGGAACTTGCATATTCAACAAACGAATTCAAAACTGTCTCCTAGCTCTAGAATTTGAGCTTTCCCTTATACCCATATTTTTCTGAAGTTGCTTCACAACCACATAGGCTGTCTTCATAAAAAAAATTCTTGACTTATGTTTTACCCAAACCATAACATCACTTAACATCTAAGAGCTCAAAGCAATCCTGAGTATAGCTTTAGCTTCATTTGGGAGGAAGATACCTTGAACTTTTTGCACATCCCACCACTTCAAGTCATGATCAATGAGCTTTGATACTTCAGTATCTTCCTGCAACAACCTTCTTGGCAAAGTTACTTTATAGGTCGTGGGAGTAGGTAACCATTTATCTTTCCAAACTTTTATAGATCAACCATCTCCAACTCTCCAACTGCAACCTTCCAATAAAATATTTTTTGCAGCTAAAATCCCTCTCAAGTAAAGGATGGATTCCTACCAATAGTTGAATGAAGGAAAGAAGCATTTGAAAAGTAATTTGCCTTAAAAACCTTATAAAATAGAAATTGTTGATGATGCATGAGCCTCCACCCTTGCTTAGCTAAAAGAGCCAAGTTAAAATCTTTCAAACTTCAAAATCCCATTCCATGTTTAGATTGACAAAGTTTCTCCCAACTAGCCCAATGAATCCTCTTTTCATTGTTATGTTGTCCCCACAAAAAATGAGCCATCATACCTTCCAACTCTTTGCAGAAACCTACTGGCAATTTAAAGCAACTAATGGTATATGTTGGAATTACTTGAGCTACAGCCTTCGCCAAAATCTCCCGTCCTACTTGTAAAAGAAGCTTCTCCTTTCATTCTTGTAGTTTCCTTCACACCCTCTCCTTAATATCCAAGAAGGGCCGCTTCTTCAATTTCCCTATAAGTGAGGGCAACCCCAAATATTTCTCATAATGTTTGATCGCCTCCACACCCTAAATAGATTTGATGCTCTCGTATTTTTGCTGCAGAAGAGCGTGGTTTTTTCCGTATTAATCTTTTGGCTTAACACTTCTTCATACCTGTTGATAAGGTGTTGAACGTATAGATTAGTATCTCTATTTGCACGGCAAAAAAGAATATTATCATCCGCAAAAAACAAGTAGTTAAGCTGTGGAGCTCCTTTACATATATTAAGGCTTGTAATCTTTTTCTCTTGTTCTGAATGTCTTAATAAAAGAAGTAAAAAACTTCAGCACATAAGAAGAATAAATAAGGAGAAAGAGTTTTTAAGAGCATGGGTTCTTTGCCTAATAAGGGGCCTTTTTCATCCCCTGGAGGCGGTTCTAGAATATTTTGGGAAGGCCCATACAAAAATAAATGTAGCTTTCAAAATATATAAGAAATTTTTCTAAAAAGTTTGGGGGGCCATATATAAAAAAACCATAACAATGTTGAAAACTTAAAAGGCATAAGGGGCTTTTTGAAAATTGTTTGTGGTTGGTGTGTGTGTGTGTTGGGGGGGGTGGGGTGCGGTCTACCCCTTAACTCAGTAAGGCTCCCCCAGACTAGAAAGTCAAGTTTCAAGTGGCAAGCTTGCGAAGAGTTCTACTTGGCATCGCTTAAGCTAGTTCGAGCTCAGCTTGACTTGACAGGCTCTACTCGCAATGGCTACAATGTCTTCAACAACTACGTGAACTATTACAGTGCCAAAAAAAAAAAAAAACAAAAAACTACGCAAATGTGTACATAGATGAGCCCATTAATCAAATTTGCCACATTCAAATCCCCTTTTTTTCAATCTAAAACTGAGCTCAAGCCTAGCCAAGTGCTATTTTGACCCAAACTGGGCGGAGATGAATAGTTACTAGAGCTGGGCTCAACATGCTCCAATGCCAAGCCCAACTCGAGGGCAATTGAACATGTCGATTTACATTTTCTTATCAGATTAATATGTGTTTTCTAATTAATTATTTCTAACACCCACTTAGTTGCTTACTTGCACCAACAAAAAAAAAAAAAAAAAACTCAAGCCGAGATGGAAATGATGTTTTTGGTATTTAACTTGTAAAGTAAAGTGAAGAAAAACTTTAAATTCAGAGAAAATAAAATATGGTGGCATTCCAATAATAATGTGATGATTTTTTCTCTTTAGTGACCTGAGAAGGAATTTTTTTGATTTTTTTGTGTAAAAAGTTATAGGATTTTTTTATCATTTAGTGAAATGATAATGTTGCACCTTTTTTTCTTCTTTTTTTTTTTAAAGGGAAAATTTTAAAATTTTGTACTTTTAATATCATTCGCACATCTTTTCATGTCAAAGAAGGCTCTACTTCACTCTATTCTACACTAGTAAATATCCAAACACACAAAAATAATAAATAAATGAATACAAAAATCTTCATCAGCAACAAAATATAATTGGTTGTCCCCATCTCTTGCACAATTGGGTCAAAGACTAATCCCCTGGACTGCGAGTAGATGAGTTAAATCTCATAATCTAAAAAAAAAGTATTTTTTGCCAAAAAAATAATAGAGAACTCTCTTATTTAGCTCATAAGGGAGTAATTCATCTTTAAGTCAGCTTTAAAGGAAAATGAGGTAGAAAAGGTGAGAAACCTAGAGAAGAGGAGAGTTATAATTTGGAAGGTAATTAAGGAAAGGAGTGTCATAAAGGACTACAGTCGCAATCAAGGTAGACCCAGAAAATCCTCCTTGTAGGGCTTTAATATAAAATAAATCTTGGGAGAAGGGGCCAAATATAAAAATAATATTAATTTTCAAAATTTACAGGGTTTTTTGGACTATTTTAAACTCCACTGGGGATTTCAGCACAAGACTCTTCTATTTGAGTCCACACCTAGTCACAACATTTCATTTCGCAATCCTTTGGGGTTATTAGTCTTCTCTCTACTATTAATAATTAATTATAGATCCTAAAATTATAGCCTTCCACGTGTCCTCTTGAAGGTGAAATAATCCTAAAATTCCTAGATCTACAGTGAGGATTTCCCATTCCCCTTCCAATAGATTGACCACAACTGTACACAGTTGACCAGTTTGACCTAGTTGACTCCAGCAACTGATCTCGACAAACATCAACCGTCCGATCAACAAACACTGCCTGATTAAATAAATATTATAAACTTTATAATATTTCCCACTTACCCCCTCCGGTCCGGTCCTTCCAAGTTCCCAACAACCCCCGATACGACATGGAGTGGACTGGAATGGACCCTTCATCTTCCTCCCGAATCCAACATAGCTCCCATCCGTTCCGACACCGATACGTTTCGCTCTTACCGATCCGATGGAAGCGCTTTTCTCTGGCTCCTGTAACGCCATTTCTCTGCAGTCTCTTCCTAAAGCTTCAGATCCACAAAGGCCGAAACCGATCTCTTTCTCTTCTCAATTCAACAACATCTCCTTCAAGTGAGTTCGTTCGTACCGTTTTTGGTAATCATCTGAAGCTGATGCGTTTTCTAGGGTTTCTGCTTTCTGATACTGTGTTTAGGCGCTAATGGGTGTAGATCTTGGTTTTGCTGAAGAAAAGATTGATTTTCTCTTCCTTCGTCAAGACCCTCACTGGCAAAACTGTTACCCTAGAAGTGGAAAGCTCTAACACCTTTGATAATGTCAACGCTAAAATTCAGGATAAGGAGGGCATCCCACCTGACCAGCCAAGGCTCATCGTTGCTGGTAAGTGGCAAGCAGCTTGAGGATGGCCGTACACTTGCTGATTACAACATTCAGAAGGAGTCTACACTGCACGTGGTTCTACATCTTCGTGGCGCCATGCAGATCTTCGTCGAGACACTCATTGGCAAAGCTATTATCCTCGAAGTGGAAAGATCTGACACCTTTGTGGGACTTGATTGGGAGATTCTGAGCTAGTCGGGCTTCGGCGTCATTCCGCATTGGACCGTGGGTGGAGTTGGAGGGGACTTTTGAGGGTGGTTAGGATAGTAGTTGAATGACTAGCCAGGAGGAGTCTTGGTTTTGCCACTGACTACATTGGTTGCTGCCTAGTAGTTTCTTGATGGGTTTTGATCTGCTTTTACAGGAACTGAGTAGGTCTCCCAAGAGTGGATGAATAGATAATCGGCGATGAATGGCTCAATGTAATGCCCAGCAAATTCGACTACAGTCGTGTTGTGTCCCTGTGCTGAACAAATTTAACACTTGTCTTGTTAGTTTTCTGGTACAGATTTAAGAAATCTCTTGGAAGGGATGGAATGTGAAAGAGAGTTTGAACAAGAATAGCTAATTACCTCTATCTTAAAGCTAAGCACATATTGAGAAGTAAACTTGTTATTCTTAGGCAGTATGTTTTTCCTGGCACCACTGTGATAAAATGGGGAGAGCAGTCAGGACTTGTTAAATTGCGGACACCATTAGTTGAAGGATCTAGTGCGCAATTGAATCTTCCCCTTCCTCCGATTAGAAGTGTCTGAAAAATATATATATATATATATATATATATATATATATATAAGATTCGTCAATTACCTCTGAGTGAGTAGTGAATAACAGGGTGCTTAGTTAATAAAAATATTTAATTTAATTAGAAAATGCAGATGTCTATAAGTATAAGAGCTGCAAATGGGCTGAGCTTGCTGATGTGAAACTTCTCTATAAGTCCTGCCCATTTAGTTGTTGGGCCTTATATGTTGGCATCGGCATGAAGCCTACGGTCCTTTTTCGTTAAGAGAAACCCTATATTGGGGTGCTCATGTCCGGGCAAACTTGCCTTAATTTGTGATCAGCTCGGTTTAGACTGGGTTTCAGCCTTGGAATTTAGTACTGTGGCCGAGTTCTGGCCATGGTTTTAAGTACGTATGCTGAGCCCGGATTTAACAATTGGGGCAGTTTCGTATCAGCATTGGGCTTCAATGTGATGAAAGCTCAAAGATAGCCCAAATAAGTATGCATGTATTTTAGTAGCTAATTTACTGAAACAAGTGATAGAAATCCCAGCTCGATTGACTAAATGGGTGGGCTCGCACTTGAAAAGTTTGAGTTGGGCTGTGCTTGGGCCTGGCAATTGTGGCCCTTTTCAGGGTTGGGCAAGATTCCAGCCTGCATTTCTGAAGTCAAGCTGGGCCGACCTGACAGATGAACAAGCCTATATCCATAGTGTTCAGTGTTATGGCCTACTCCTCCAGGGTCTTTCTGTTTAATACGGGGGCCCTTATACCAAAGTAGACTTGTCCCAAAATGGGCCCAAGGTATTTGTATTAGAAGTACAACTTATAAGATATGCATGAAGTAAACAAACAACAGGTCAGGTTGGGTCATCACATCAAGGATCATAACCAATGGATGGGACCGATGGACTTGGTGGTTAGATGGAATAGATTATTACTGATCAATACATACTGTTAATAGAAATCATGATACAAACAATCTCTTAGAATCCATTTTGATGCAGAGAATAAGAGAATGAGAAGCCTAACTGGAGAAAACTGTACAAACAATTACTTTGAAGCTTGAACTATGTAGATAGTATTCTCAACCTTTTCTCTGCGTCTAAATCAATAGTTAAGACTTTATTAGCCAAAGAAAAAGAAACCGGTAGGTAGATTTTATAGAATACACTTTCTCAATATTACTTACTGAAGGATGAAGAATGGATTTTACTTTATATCATATATTAGTAACATCTTATGATGCCCATATACGGCATAGATATATTAAAGATATGCTGTGGACATGATAGAGATATGGTTTTTTTATATAAAAAGCGTAGTACCAAATTCTATATGACATATATTGCCCATTTTAAAGTATTTATGCATGATAGGTGATATCTCAATTTGCACTGCCTCATTTCTTAAAGAACTCCAGAGATTTTTCTGTTCTTGGTGAAAGAACCTTTAAGATTAATATGTAATACTTACTCCTATCAACAACAAACTTGTACACAACGGTGTCCTCGGTCAAACTTGGACATTGGGTCACACCTTCCGTTCAATCACTCCATGGAGTCCGATCTGCGACTCAAAACATAAACTACTCGTACACAAAGGTATCCCCAGGCAAAATTGGACCTGGGTCACACCTTCCATTCCATCATATGGAGTCCGATCTGCAACCCAAAACATAAAATACTTGTACACAAAGATGTCCCCGGGCAAAATTGGACATTGGGTCACGCCTTCCGTTCCATCACTCCGTCTAGTCTGATCTGCAACCCAAAACATAAAATACTTGCGCACAAAGGTGTCACCGGGTAGAATTGGACCGTTGGGTCACACCTTCCGTTCCAACACTCCTTGGAGTCCGATCTGCAACCCAAAATATAAAATACTTGTACACAAAGGTGTCCCCGGGCAAAATTGGACAGTGGGTCACACCTTCCGTTCCATCACTCCATGGAGTTCCGATCTGCAACCCAAAACATAAAATGAAAAATCAAACTTCCTCATCCACAAACCAAAGAGGCCCTTGTGAACATGAATTAAGATTTTCTTATTCCCCACCTAAAAAATAAATAAATCAATAACTCAGTTATCATCACCTAGAACGCCTGATATTAATATGTTAGGCATGACTATACCCGTCGGATGCCATGACAGTGAATTGCAACATTTTCAGTGACCAAACTGTTCTTCAGCTCTACAATAATAGTGTCGCCTTGTTGCGCTAGGATTGTGGGACCAGGAGTCCTTCCATTGATGGCTATAGCCAGCTTCTTGTAGCAATCAGGGAACTTGATCACTGGTAATTCACTTCCCATTTGTACCTTCGGTTCTAAGCATCAGCCGTTTGAGTTGCTAGCGAGATGAAGAAGCAAAATAGACTCAATAAGGTGGTGGCTGAAAGAGCATGGGGTGGACCCATCTTCCTCTAGGCTTAAAGTTTCAGCTTCGTTTGGTTCAACTGAGAAAAATATGTAATGAGAAACGAGATTGGGTTCTTGCAAATTATGAGACAATATGAGAGTTCTTATATATATTGGAAAGTGGAATGGCGCTTCATTCGTCTTTATGATATCGAGGGAACCACATTGCAAGGTCTTATAAAACCTAGTCAATGGTGTTTGACAGAGAGTGCCCAGTCATAAAAGCCGACTCGGAAGGAGGATGATCGGTGTCAGCAATATTAAGTTGCAAGGAAAAAACCGCCGAAACTACTTAGTACAAGGAAGAGAAAAAAAAAACGTAAAAACAATTACATAGTGATATCCGTTGTGAGACTATGAATTTTATAGTGGATGCTGGAAATTGCAGTAGGGTTTCATTGGTCTTTTTCCATAAAGGGGTGCAAATGGGTCTCGTTGGGGGCAATACGGGTCGGGCCAGATACAAGTTTGGGCTTTGCACACTCAACCCAAACCTAACTCATTTTCAAAACGGATTGGAATTCTTTAGCCCGCACCTACATAGGGTTGGGGTCAGGTTAGCCCGCCGAAACTGGCATCATGTTGTGGGTCGATTAAGGTCAACCCAAATTAATTAACTACTTTACTTGAATAGTGTGATTCTCTCTATATAATAGAAACAACAAGACATCAAAAGAAATTACATAATAAATGTGAAAAGCACAATTTATAACATTGTATTCTTACGCTCAACCCAAAGTTAATAATTTAAATTGTCTTGTCTTCCTTTTCTTTTCTTCTTTCTTTATTTTCTTATTTCCTCTCCTTCTTATTTCTTTTGTCCTTACAACTCATTGCACAATATTCTACACTTTATCTCACAATCTAAATCGTGGATTTCAAAAAAAAAAAAAAAAAAAAAAAAACAAACCAAAAAAAATCTTGTCTTGCATTATTTCTAATCATTTCTTATGGAATGAATTATAAATACAAAAGACTATATGTGGGTCAAATATGTTAGGTAGGTCAGCCCTACCTCACCCTTTTTTTTATGGTCGGAAAAACCGAATCAGTGTTATATGCGGGTCATGGACTAATCGGGTCGACAGGTCAGACCTCATTTTGGTAGCTCCTTTATATTGAGGGGACTTCTTTGTAGGTTCTTATAAAACCTATGCAATGGTATTTGAAGTGATCCCTTGCCAAAAATGTTTGGCTGGGAAGATATATTAGAGGAAAAAAACAAAACGCTAAAGAACTCTACACAGGAAGTGGCAAGCATATATTATAGCAGTTTTTGTTGAATTTATTTAGTTTGATAAGTCCTGAAAATTGCATCATTTCATGTTTATGAAATTATAAGGACTTATTCATTATAAAACTTTTTATTGGATTGGAATTCATGTTTTTATGATTTTAGAAATCATGATTGAGTTTACTTGCAAAAAATCATTGAAAATCATTAATTTTTCATAAAATCATAGACCTTTCCATTTTTAGAAGGCTTTTCAAATTCATGATTTTAAATAAAAAATGACAAATATATTTATTATCATTAGTTATTTAAAGATAAATCATGATCAATGATGTGAATTCATGGTGTCCTTTTATGTAAAGTAGGCCCGTATTAGTGCATTTGTTACTTTTAGTCAGAATTGTCATTTTAATTTAAAATTCACTTTGGTGTGTAGGAAAAATCAAGAAAAGGGTCCCACATGTTTATTGTAGCAATTCTTTGGAGAACTATTTCTTGAATCTTAATTACAATTTGAGATTGAGATTTAAATAAGAAAGGAAAGTTCAAGTAAGAAGATATGCACATGAGAAAAAAGTGGAGATTTTGTAGGATATGGCATGTCCAAACCCATCCCAGACTAGAGTCTCACGGCCAACATGGTGTTGTGGGTTTTATTTCTCGGGAATTTTAGCACATTGTAAAGAAGAACAAGACAAAATCATGAGAATTAATTGCAATAAAAGGTGGGCAAAGACTCTTAGCTTTACATGAGATACTAGCAACAACGGCCCGTGGTAAGCCCGGGCCAACAACAATAATATATTGGAGTTTTTATAGATAATTTTTATAGATATATTGGAAATAAGAAAAATCTAAAAGGAGAACAACTATTAACATAAATTATATTAAATATAGAAAAAATTGTCTTTATTCTCCATAGAAGTCTTTTCCATTTGGTTCATGATTGATGTGGATAATAATAATTCTTTACTATGCTTAGAACATTTATGGTTTTAGAGATTGAACTCGATTAGAAAACTAATAGAAGATCTTGCAAAATCAAAATATATGATTTTTGGGCCGTTTGATTTGGAAATTGAAATTCAATTTTGCACATGATTTTGCTATGAATTTAAGCTTTATCTTTTCAAATACTATTCTTATCTAATAGAGTTTCTTAAGATAATACTTATAAGACTTGGTAAGATGATCATTTTAGACTTTAAGAATTAATCTTAAAACAAGATTTAGGATGTTATCCTCCATCTCACTTGGAAAAAGCAATTACTGTTCAGCCTATGATGATAGAGACTAACAAAAACCTTACAAATATAGAAGCATCATCATCTATTGATGGCCCACAACTGGTAGCCCATGTGTTTGAGGAGCTGCATTATTAACAAAAAGGTGAGTATAAACGTGTGCGTTGTAACATGGTCATCATTAATAATAGTTGTAGTGGCACAGTATCATAAAACATATTGTAGAGCGTACAAAAGACACATGGGTGCATGCATCAACACATGCCCCATCATAGACCCAGGGCAACATTAGTTATAAATAGATGATGATGCTCATATGTACTAAGGAAAGATTATCGCTAGAGGATTCAATTTTGGAATTTCTATATTTAAGTGGAAAGATTTTAGGGGTTTATGGAGAATGAATGAGAGAAGGTCTTTTTAACTAGATCTTATTCAATGTTATCAATCAAAAAGATTTTAGGAACCCAATCCCATTGGGATGCTGATGTGGGGCTTTAGAAAAAAAAAAATTGCTGATGTAACACCTTCCAAAGACTTCTATTCTTGTAGGTTTAATATATATAATGTGTTTGGAAGTCATCCATTATGAATAAAGAAAGTAGATGATTGGCCAAGAGAATTCATTCCACTTAGACATATCCATAACATGTTGGACTCTCTGGCCCCACTTGCCATACTACTCACTATTCCACATGTGAGATCTCCATACACCACTTTCTATATTCCATGCATGCCAAAACTCAAGCCTATATATATATATATATATATATATATCAGCCATTCACACCCTTCAAAGGAGGACTCACCAATCTCTCTCTGCCATATATCACCGCCTATTATCATCTCACTCCCAGAATCCCATTCAATCATTCTGCTCATCATAAACCCAAGCCAAAGTGGGGTTTGGCCAAGCCCACTACTGGGTTCATCCTCTTCCATCCATCTTCCTTCTTTCATCTAATCCTCCTTGGTGTGAAGTATGAAGATTGAATCCCGGATTGCACGCGAAGTCCCGTTTACTTCTTAATGTCTTGATCTAGGATAAGGATAGATTTCTTTTTCTAGTTTTAATTATTTTTGGGGTATTATTAGTTGTATTGGTTTGTTTTAATTTTAAATACACAATTAGTGAGGTCAAGGCGTTCTACCTTGGATCGGCATCGTGTGTTTATGTGTGGTGCCAACACGCATTTGGTGCAGTGTTTTTGTAATCTTTTATTAATTCTACCAATACAGTGTTTTAATTTCCTATAATAAAAGAAACTTGAATTGTTTTTCTTTTTTTTTCATTATTTTTGAATGTTTTATTTCTGATTTTTAATTTAGCGCATGGTTATTTATTCTTTTACATTGGTGGTTTGATCTAATTTATCATTTTGCAGTTTCTAGTTCTATAATTATTTTAGTTTAGGATTTTTAGATTAGGTGTAATTTGTGATTTTTTTAAGATTTGAAATTGTACTTTAAATTTAATTTTTAAAATTAGTTATGTGTATTTTTGTAGATTTTATTAGGATAGTTTTGGTTTTTCAATTAGGACAGGTTTTCTGCGAAAATTAGCTCCCCGTAAGTACGATCTAAGACTTACTGGATAAAACTACAATTGAGGCCTTGCACTTGGGATTATCGATCATAATCTTCTCAATACATTCATGTGCATGTCTCTCACGATTTTTTTTTTGTGAGAACTCTAGGTGAGGCCCACTATATGGTCCATCCAAAAGGACCACACACATGACCCCTTGAGTTGCATATATTCATAAATTTTCGATTAATCTGAATTTATTAAACCGCTGAATCGACTGTGCACCAATTCAAATGGATTGGATTTATCGGCTATAGTTGTAGGGGTTAAGAACATTTGATTAAGGCCAAAATTGATATTTAGGGTTGTCTTATAGAAATCTTTCCATCCCCCCTAGTCTCATCCCGAAATGATATTTAAGAAAACCGCTATAATATATGCTTGCCTCTTCCTTTGTTGAGTTCTATGGGGTTTTGTTTTTCTCTTGTATACAGGAGAAAAACAAAATGCCATAGAACTCAACAAAGGAAGAGGCAAGCATATCTTATAGCAGTTTTTGTTAAATTTATTTAATATCTTCTCAAAATATTCATGTGCGTGTCTCTCACTTTTTTTTTTTTTTTGAAAACTCTAGGTGAGGCCCACTATATAGTCTATCTAGATGGACTATACACATGACCCCTTAAATTGCGCATATTCATCAATTTTCGGTCAATCCGAATTTACTAGACCGTTAGATCAATCGTAAACCAATTTGAATAGACTGAATTTGTGGGCCACAGTTGAAGGGTTAGGGACATATGATTAAGACTGAACTTAATATTTAAAGCTGTCCCATATAAATCTTTTCATTCCCCCCTAGTCTTATCCCCAAATGAGACCCACATAAAATTAGGGTTCAATCCTACTTTCGTTGTGTAGGGATTTGTACTGTGAGTGTGAGTGTGTACCTGAAGAAAAATAAAAAAAAAAAATAGAAAGAAAAAAGACGAACGGCTACTTAGACAATAATGAGCCTTCTAGGCTGGTTAGATCCCAGTGTGCGGGTTGGAGAAAATTTTTGATAATGTGGATTATGATATTTTTATTAGAAGTCAGATGTACAGGGGTTGTATAAAAGCTAAGCCACATGCAGATCAGCCACATGCAGCCTAAATTTTAATGTCAAGCACATAGATGGGTCAGGTTGAGACATGCCTTGGTCTGT
This sequence comes from Sextonia rubra, assembly GCA_037013555.1. Lineage (NCBI taxonomy): Eukaryota > Viridiplantae > Streptophyta > Magnoliopsida > Laurales > Lauraceae > Sextonia > Sextonia rubra. Next base: position 57,587,471 of record JASUAD010000008.1, on the reverse strand, counting down.
CAGACTATCGCTATGGCCTAGAACTATTATGTTCGTCGGTCTAATCATCGGTTTACAGTGAGAATCAATGAGGCATGGGGCCTATCAAAAGATCGGGACCCCTTGAATTTAAATGGCCAACCTTGACGTCCTTTAGATCCACATGGGGAATGTTGACCAAAAAATCCCTCCACATTATTAAATATTTTCAGTTAATCATTGTTACCAAAACTCTAAGATGGTAGTGGAGCAGCAAAAATAATTTTCAACATACCTTAGCTTATTAGTTTTCTAAAATACACATCATGCTATGCGGCATAAGTATCACTACTGGCCCTGGAATACATCCCATACAACCAATATAAGAAGTAAGATAAAGTATACTTTCTAATGAAACAAATATGCATTTGTTTCAAAGGTAAAATAAGGTGAAGTGAGATTTTTTTTTTTGGGGCTTTAAAGAGGAAATTATATTATAAGCTGTTAAGTAGTACAAAGGTAGGTGGGTCCTGGGTTACTTGGAAGAAAGAATTCATAGGGGGCCTTCAGCCTACAGCTTCCTGCGGGTTCCTTATTCCAACAGCGAAGGTCTTGTCCTCCGAAGGGCAAGGCGGCGATGGTATCTACGATATGAGGAGGCCGGACAGACCTTAGATGTGGAATATTCCATAGCAGATTATGTTGCTGGGCTAGAGTATGCTCTGAGACATGGAGGTGAAGTGAGATATGATGTCAAAAACTAGTGAAGTATTTTACGAGAATACTTTTCTGATCCCATAAAGTAAAAGTAAACTTTTCTAGTGATTGGTGATTTGACCAACCAACATAATAAAAGCACCTGCAAAATGAAAGTGAAAATAAAAACACCTTAGCATGGTTGAGTCTCCAAGCACCAAAACATGAAGAGTAAGAGAATTTAGTCATATTGTGAGCCACAGAATTTTGCCGTCTAGGAATAAGAGAAAATTCAATTGCTACAAAAGCTCTGGCAACAATCTTAATATTAGTGCTCCTTGTCTGAATTCTATGGTGGAAGAGACATCCCCAAGTCAGCTAACATGGTCAGGGCACCTGGCCCAACCTAGGCCAACCCTTATACTGAGCCAGGCTCTGCTTAGATGGGAAAGTTAATTATTTGTTTGTAGGGGAAAATAGAGTAAACTCTAAATCAACAGTGAGTGAATCATATATGATGGAGTTAAGATAATTTTTTATTTTTAGTTGGTTGATAAAAAATTTTTAATTTTTTCTATAAAAGGTAAATAGTTTTTTTATAATTTAATAGTTGCTTTTTTACTTTTATTTAAAAAGAAGATGTACCCAGGTCCATTAATGATATTCCATGGACCCTGCTTAGCGTTCCACGTGTCCTCTTGAAGGTCAAATAATCCTAACATGCCTAGATCTACGGTGAGAATTTCCCGTCACCTTCCCAATAGATTGATCACACCAACACGAAGTTGACCACTTTGACCTAGTAGACTCCATCGTCTGGTCTCGACAAACCTCAACCTTTAGATCCCTTCAGGGTAAACATGAACCGTCCGATCAAGAAACATGGCATGATTAAATAAATAGTATAAACTTTATAAGATTTCCCACCTACCCATTCCGGTCCGGTCCTTTCAAGTTCCCAACAACCCCCGATACGACATGGAATGGACCCATCATGTCCCAAACCCTACATTAGCTCCCATCCGTTCCGACACCGATACGTTTCGCTCTTACCGATCCGATGGAAGCGCTTTTCTCTGGCTCCTGTAACGCCATTTCTCTGCAGTCTCTTCCTAAAGCTTCAGATCCACAAAGGCGGAAACCGATATCTTTCTCTTCTCAATTCAACAACATCTCCTTCAAGTGAGTTCGTTCGTACCGTTTTTGGTAATCATCGCATGAAGCTGATGCGTTTTCTAGGGTTTCTGCCTTCTGATACTGTGTTTAGGCGCTAATGGGTGTAGATCTTGGTTTTGCTGAAGAAAAGATTGATTCTTTCCTTCTTCTTCTTCTTCTGTTTTCTAAGGATTTGCATGCGGAAATTGGGGATTATGATACATAAGAACTTGATCTGATGAGCTGATTTGAGCTAGGCTTGATGTAGTTAGTTACTCTTTTGTTACCGTTTTTGGTAATTATCTGAAGCTGACTTGTTTTCTAGGGTTTTTACTTTCTGATACTGTGTTTAGGTGCTAATTGGTGTAGATTTCGGTTTTGTTGAAGAAAAGATTGAATCTTCTTCTTCTTCTTCTTCTGTTGTTTAAGGATTTGCATGCAGAAGTTACCAGATGTTTGATCTTTGTCCTTGTAAAGAAGAGTCAAAACAAATCGGTGGTGGCAGGTTTTCCTCTCCAAAGGGAAACAGTTAATCTTTGATTGATCTGCAGAATTTAGACTTGTATCAATCACATTCTTGTTTCTTCCTGTACTCAATGCATTTATTAGTGCTTATACTCTGCGCTTTTAACAGATCGTGGGAGAGAAAGCGATACGTAAGCTTATTTAAGCTGCAAGCTGTGGTAAGAGCAGGGAAATCATCTGATTCAATGGAACTCGATATCTCTGTGAGTCCCAGAGTCAACTCCCTCAAGCCTTCGAAGACGATGGCTATAACTGATCATGCAACTGCACTGGCACAAGCAGGTGTTCCTGTGATACGGTTAGCAGCTGGAGAACCGGATTTTGACACCCCAAGTGCAATTGCCGAGGTAACTTACTCGAGCGCTGGTTCTTTAGGAAATCTTAGCACTCGTTGTCTTCCATTATTAGGCGGGAATTAGAAATGAGCTTGTTCACTCTGATCCTTTGGGAGGTATGTTTGAAGTTCGAACTCCTGTCATTGGATGACATTGAGATTCTATGCAGTTCAAATCTAGAAGTAAGACGGTCAACAGTCAAAAAACCCTGGAACTTGTCTTGGAAGTTGGAAGGTCACTGATGAGTTGATCAACTTGTGAAAAAGTTTCCAAAGTTTAAGACTCATTCAATGCTCAACTTAATGACCTACTAAGCGAATCATTTCAGCTGAATTAGGGGCAAGTGAGAAGAAGTTTCTTGACAACGGTTAGACTGCAAATTCTGGGATGAACACTAACATAGACATGGTTTTTAGTTTTGCATGATTAGATGGGAATTATAAATGAGCTCACTCTGATCTTTTGGGACATGTAATCCAACTTTTGTCAGTGGATAACCTTGGGATTTTATGCAGTCAAAACATATAGGAGTAAGCCTGTTAGGACCATTGTCTAAAAACTCATGACTCAATTTTGAGGGTTGTAAAGTTGACTCACTTAGTTGAGTCTGGAGGACTACTTGGTCAGACTTCTTTTTTATGCTGGACTGGGCTACCTACTGAATCGAGTTCATGAGTTTTTATCCTATAGAGCTAACCAAGTCACTTTAGCCAAGTCAGGGCAAGTTGGAACAAGTTTCTAAATAATGGTTGGATCATATGCATCATAGAATGAATACTAACACCTTCATGTCAACTGGTTTTACATTGTCTTTATTTTGTGACAATTCAGGCGGGGATCAATGCTATCCGTCAGGGCTACACAAGGTACACACCTAATGCTGGTACTTTGGAGCTTCGAACGGCGATTTGTCATAAGCTCAAGGGTTAGTTTCTTTATCACCCATGTGAAATACTAGTTTTCAGCCAGAAATTGGAGTACTTTGATTTTCTTATCTTGCATTAGGCAGCTGGGATATAATAGGTGTTTCTTGTGGCAGAGGAGAATGGGCTTACATATACACCTGACCAGATTGTAGTAAGTAACGGAGCCAAGCAGTGTATCCTCCAGTCCGTGCTTGCAGTTTGTTCTCCGGGGGATGAGGTGAAGTGGTTTACTCCTTTGAAATCATTCTCATATTTACTGAAGAATGGTGCTGTGTGTATGATCATTGATATGACAATACGTCACCATATGTGCTCTTGTTTATAACTTTATGTAATAGGAGTTAGTGCTTAATTTCGAGCCGAATCCAGCTCTATTGTTTACTCATTTAATTTAATAGTTCAACCAGTCTATTTTTGAAATATCAAGTTGATAACAAGGATCATGTGGTTCATATTCTCACCATAGATAACCGATACTATGAAAGCCAGACCTGGTTGCTTGTTTCGCTTTACATTTGATTTGTATTGTCTATTTAATTTCTGTTCGGCATAATTTGGGAATTCGGGACTAAAGCAATGGCTTACACCTCATAGCCAGAGGGTTGTACTATGAAGGCATGGACCTCTTTGACATTTCGGACATATTTGTATAGAGTGAGGCAGTGAAACAATATATAATTGGGCACATGTTATGCGTATATGTTTCGGTCATTCTGAAAGAGACCATTACAGCAGCTCCAAGATTATTTAATACCTCCTTAGGTGATGAGAAATCTCCTTGAGACGGTAACAGTTAATGCTGCACAAACTGAACTGTGCACAAGTGCCATAATCCTTACCGGCAAGCGATATGGAGGGATCCGTTTGGCAGAGTTTTTAAATATAGAATCCGAGAGATCCCTCTGTTTAACTAAGGTATTAGACATGGTGTTCTCTCTGGGAATGTGACTATAGTCACTAACATCATCTTATCTAAACAGCACATTTCATTTGTTAAAAAAAGTAATTGTCCATGGGTACTTACTATCTTCTCAATGTCCAAAAATAATTTAATACTGTTTGTTGATTAGGAATTTTTTGTTAATACTCTGTTGATTAAATTTTGCGAAGCTAAAAAGTGAAAAATAAAGAAAAAGAGGTGATCTATGCGAAATATTCTTTACCATCAGCAACGTTAGTAATAGCCAGCTATATGAATATAAACTCTCTAAGCAAATACAGTGTCATATAGACAGCTACAGTCAAAATTGGGAGCGATGGTCAGCCTTAGGCATATAAAGTATTCTTTGCAAACCTGTGGTCATGTTCATCCCAAGATGCTGTCCTGGGATGCTATTGATTGTGTTTTCTTGGATTGACAACATATGAGAAGAGAAGGAAAAAAAATCTTTTAGTGCTTTTTTGAGCTACCTTTATGTTTTATTTATAATTATGTGGCTTAACATTTTACCCATTTGTACTAGATCTGCCTTCACATATTTTGTTACTGGTATATGAAAATTTTGTGCATACCTCTGTTCACTGTAATGGACATTACATGAGAACTTGGAAAATGCTCCAACAGAAAATAATCTTCACTCCATTATTCAGGTGGTAATTCCAGCTCCATTTTGGGTCAGCTACCCAGAAATGGCAAGGCTGGCAGATGCAACGCCCGTGATTCTTCCCACACTCATATCAGATGATTTTCTACTAAACCCTAAGGTTCTCGCATCCAAACTCACTGAGAAGTCAAGGCTGCTAATTCTTTGCTCCCCATCGAATCCTACTGGATCTGTTTATCCCAAGAAGCTGCTTGAGGAGATCGCTGATATAGTTGCAAAACATCCTAGGCTTTTGGTAGGCTGCCTGAAATGCATTGATCTCAATTTTAGCAAGAAAAGAGGCCATGTATATCAAATTAATTTAAAGTGTGAAATGGTCAGTTTGTTTTGTTTTGCTTTGCCTTCAGGTTCTGTCTGATGAGATATATGAGCACATCATCTATCCACCAGCAAAACACATAAGCTTTGCTTCTTTGCCTGGCATGTGGGAGAGAACGTTAACTGTAAATGGTTTTTCTAAGGTAATTAAATTGCATTTTACGAATCATTGAATCTGTGGGCTTTGTCCGATATATTGTTGCAGCATCCAGCAAACGTCTTTTTCTTTTCTTTCTTCTTATTATTTTTCCTTTCTATGCTTTCATTTGAAGACCAGTAGGGCAGTGACACTTATCCTTAGCACAGGATGCTTTATATGTGCCTGTTGTGGATCTGAACGGACTGACATTTGATTGTCTGCTTTTAGGCTTTTGCAATGACCGGTTGGCGACTTGGATATCTTGCTGGTCCTAAACACTTTGTGGCAGCATGTGGAAAGATCCAGAGCCAGGTTCTTATCTTCTCAGTCTCCCAATATCATTTACCCTGGCTGCATATTCAATCTTATTTGAATTAATTTGTACACCCTGGTTTTCAATAAATTATTCAATCTTATTTGAATTAATTTGTACACTCTGGTTTTCAAGATAATTATTATATTTTTTGAGTTATGTAATATAGTTGTTTTAAAAAAAATTATGTAATATAATATTAGCATCAATCTTATTTTAATTAATTTGTATGCTTTGGTTTTCAATATATTTATTATATTTTTTTAATTATGTAATATAATATTGGCATCATGTAATTTAGTCAGTAGTTCAAAATTCTGTGTATATGATATCATGACAATAAAAGGGTGGTTAATCATCATCATCAACAGAGCCTTGTCCCATCAAACTAGAGTCGCCATATACCAACAAAAAGTAATGTATTTTTTTTTTTTTGGGGGTACTTTTTGAGATACAATAACAATGCAAAAGTATCAGATATTATGAATATAATTAATTTGTAGGCCTACATTTATTGTGTTTCCATTTGTCCATTTTTCAAATTTTCTTTTATCATCATCCATCCTTGAAGTTGTTGGCCGTGTTGTGAGATCTTGCTACCAGTGCAGTTGAGCATGAAAAAGGATTTTTTAGTAATAGTACTTTACAGTATATTTCACGTTGATGGCATCACAACTGTGAGTTTAGTTTTCCTAATGAAATGTTATTTAGCTATTGAGTGGTAGTGCTTTGTATTGATTGTCAGGCCTTTCCCTTCATTTGGTTTGGTTCTACATGTTGAATCTTGACCTTGGAAGACATACTTGGAGTTGAGACTACATGTTTGAATAAGAATGAACTGGCTAGGCTGCGATTGTCCATTTTGTTCTTGACTCAAACCTGAATTACTAATAGGGACCTATACCCGAATCCACTGGTTGATAGCGAGAAACCCGTTTGAAATGGTTTGGTCATGTCCAACGCAAGCTGGTAATGGCGTTGAAAAGAAAAATTTTGGTTATGCAAGTTGATGTCCCACCACGGGGAAGGGGTATGCTAAAGAGGATGTGGATAGAGGTACTGAAAATATATTTGAAGAAGTGCAATTTATATGAAGATTTGGCTCACGATAAAGATCGGAACGGAGATACAAAATTCATGTAGCCTACCCCAACATTAGCTGGAACAAGGCTTTTATGATGATGATGAATCGAACCTGGATCCGAACTCAAACAAATGCCTAGTTCAGGCTCACATAAGGCCCAATTGATTACATATGAATATATACCTAATATTCACCTCTATATATATACAATATGGTTGTGGGCCTGTGGCATTGGGTACTTCGGCCATTCGTATGAAATATATACATATATGTATGTGGTGGACCTGAACATTGATGTTAAATGATAGGGCCAAATATTGGATCCACATCCTTGTTTTTTAAATTTGGGTCCTTCAGGTATTCACGTAAGTGGGAATTCATCTCTGTATGTGATCATAGTTTCAAACAGTATAGCCATAAAAGCTAATTTTGGTATCTATAATGTCATTTCAGTCTACATCAGGTGCTAGTAGCATTTCTCAAAAAGCAGGACTTGCAGCTTTAGGCCTGGGGTATGCAGGAGGTGAAGCTGTTGCTGTCATGGTGAAAGCCTTCCAGGAAAGGCGTGACTTCTTAGTTAAAAGCTTTAAAGAGATGGAGGGTGTCAAGATATCGGTGCCTCAGGTACTAGCTCTTTTTTCCGTTCCCCCTTTGAGCATGTTTGCAAACTAAATCTAAATTCATAAAAATTGCAGGGTGCCTTCTACTTGTTTCTTGATTTCAGCTCTTATTATGGAGCAGAGGTTGATGGGTTTGGCCCTATCAAAGACTCTGAATCTCTTTCCCGGTTTCTGCTCGATAAGGCACAGGTGAACATGCAACATTCTCCAAATTTGCTGCCTCTCCATTTTTTATGAAATTGATGAGTCCATATAAACAGAATTTTGTGGTTGATTTCATAGGTTGCACTCGTCCCGGGAGATGCATTTGGAGATGATAACTGCATTCGGATTTCCTATGCTGCATCTCTTACTACACTGCAAGCAGCCGTGGATAAAATCAAGAAAGCGATGCTCCTCCTTAGGCCTGCTGTCCCAGTTTGATAAGAAAATATCATTTGAGTGCTTCCACTGGATGAGTGTGTTTCAAGATCAGTGTTTTGCATTTGCACTATTTATAACAGAATAAAATCAAGGGACCATCAAAGTTCCCTCTTATGCTTGACTTCATTTCTATAGGGTCCATAATAATTTTGCCAGTAGACATTGAACTTTAATCCATTTCTATCAAGGTAGGCATTTTTCTAACCTCCAAAAGGAGGCATCATTCATAATGATCTGGACAATCTTGGTGAGGAAAAAAACAGCCATCCACAATTATCTTTGGAACTGGTTCTCCACTCTTTCTATAGATGAATCCAGCTTATGCAGGCATATTTGGTAGTGACTTTCCAGGCCCCTTCACTAAAAAATAAAAACCATTAGTGTCTGTATTAAACCATCCTGAGACATGGGAATTTGTTTTCCTTCTGTATTAGTGCTTGTATCCTAACAAGCTAAGTCCTGTGATTGGATGGTCCGATGTTGAAGCCTGTGATCGCATACCAGGTAGATTTATCTGAAGGTGCTTTAGTTCTACTATTGTTCAAGAGTATTATTGGATACCAAGTAGCTTTTTTTAATGTGTTTTTACCCCTAAAATAAAATAGATCTATCATCATCAGGAAAGCTTTCTTCCAACCATGTTAGAGCCAGTTAATATTCTACCGCACAGTTTTTTGTCCAAACGCTTTTCAACATTTCATGTTTTCACACTACCCAAGTCTAGGTTTTGGGGTCTTACGGTGCATTACTCCTAGTGGGCCACCTGATCACCCATAGCATATATAGTAGGAATTTAGGACATGCATAAGCAGACAGCTTAGCACGCTGGTAGGTTTTGACATTGAAGTTCACAGGGTCTAAGAAAATGTTTAGCTCTGGCCTAATGAAGCTTACCTTTAAGGCCCAACAGGTCAGCCTGGCTCATTGTCCGCCCCCAAATAATTATCACTGGCAATTGACTTTGATGTAGCTGCCTGAAACCTGAAACATCCTCATGATGCAATGCAACATGGATCGGTCACCAGTCCAGACGCACTTCTTCCATCCATATTCACATGTGAACAGATTACCCACTAATAGAATATGTAGTCAGGCTGGCAAACTGGGATCACCAAAAGTCCTACTTTCAAAATTAACTTTATCTCTCGAATCTCTGGACAACCCCTGACACATGAATTTTGTTCTTTGCATTTAGTATTTGTAAACCCCAAAAGCTTAACAATGGAAATTGTGTGAGGCATGAAGAAATTTATCAAATTAGATTTTTAAGAATTGCTTCTTCAAAGACTTCAATTCTTTTAACTTTTATTTATTTGGTTTTTAATTGAAAATTCAACTACCGAAGTCTGTCCTTCACACGGAGCCGCCTTCTTTTAAACCTGTTCTTCTCCTCCTCTTCCTCATAGCCTTTGGTTCCTAGAGCTTCAGATCCACAACATCTCATTCAAGTAAGTTCAGTTGTAGTTCCTCTTATTCTGACCATTTTTGGTAACTATCCAAAGCTGATGTAAGGATTTTCATTAAAAAAAAATCGGCTTCTGTTATTAGAGGATTAAGATGTTTAGTGTTTGTTAGAGTGATAATGCACCGGATTAAACATAATCTCACTCTGATGAGTTGATTTGAATTAGGTCTAGTGATTGAATTTTGAGAGAATTGTTACACTGTGGTTTGCATTTAGCTTCTGATTGTCTATATAATGAAATACTCTTGCTATACTACTGGTGATTTTCTGATGCAATCCGGTCCTAGTTTTCCTTCAAAAGCCCACAATCTTGTGAAAAAAAGGAAGCACACAAATTATCTTAAGTATTATGGATAAAAATAACAACCGAATCTTATTTTTAAACCAAAAATACTAAGCCAAAATTAGATTCATGAATCCAAATAAACTAGGGTTGTAAACGGGTCCGGGTCCAAGGTGGACCTAGAACCGGTTCAAAACCAGTTTCCTGAATCCAAAACAGGAACCATTAAAGAGAGGATGGGCCCAAAACCGGAACCAGAACCATGTATGGAGCGAGTTCGGGCCTAGGTCCAGTTCTATATAGAGAATGTTTTAAAGAAAAGCTAACTTGGAAAACTTTTCAAAAATTTGAATAATATATCAAGTGTTGGGTGCACGGGTTGGAACCAAGGTGGAACCAGACCCAGAAATGTTTAGGCTAAGGGTCCAAAAATAAGATTCAGACCCGGAACCATTTACTTATCAAGACCTAAATAAAGACCCAAACTCGATTATTAATGGGTCGGAACTTTCAGGTAATCGGACAATTAGTGACTTATTTACAACCCTAAAATAAAGGAGTTTAAATAAAAAGGTGAGAAGTGGTAACTTGGGGCAGACAAATTGGCAAAATATGGGTCATAGTCGTGGGTCTATTTCCTGAAAGCTGCATCTTTTCTGTTGTTGAAGTTTTTGTCATTCAGATTGAAGTTGTGAAAGGAAAGATGTGTTGCTCTGTAGATCTAGCTTTTGCTTAACCTTAGTACATCCATCCATGTCTACTTTGGCCTATACATTTTTCTTGCATCCATCAACTTGCGTTGTCGAAAGAGTTTTTCTTCTTACCGGTGCTATTGTTAGCGCCGCGCCGCCCCCCCCCCCCCCCCCCCCAACAAAAAAAAAAAAAATCCTAAAAAAAAGCCTATTGGGCTATATGGGCTAGCTTGCCCAGCCCCCATGAAGTAAAACCCAATCTCAATCTATCTCTCTCCCCCTCATCCTCTAAAACCCAATCTCGGTCTATCTCCCTCCCCTCACTCTCTTAAGAAATCTCTAAATTGACGATAAATAATCTCCTTTTGGCTCTAGCGTGCATTGTCTCCCTCCCTGTGTATCGGTTCTAAATAGTTTTTAGATGTTACAGGGACTGTTTTCTTAGATTCTTAATCTAAGAATATTTTTTAGAAATGATGACGTTAGAAATGGGGGATTTTTGAAAATCCTCCATTTTTTTAAAATCTCTATTTTTTATATGGGTTCTCTTAATTCATAAAAGATTTTAAAGAAATGGGAGGTTTTTTTTTTAAATCCAGCATTTCTAAAAATCCCTAATTGAAATGAGGTCTCTTGATAGAGTTGGACTTAATTTCAACAACAACAACCAAAAAAAAAAAAAAAAAAAATCAAACACAATTCAGATTAGAGACAGAGAGGAGAAATTCATCTAATATATCATTTTTGATTTTTAGATACTGATGCATGTTTTAATGGTTAGCTAGTTTTATTTAATTATGATACAATATTTGGTTGTTTGTTATTGTAATTTGTATTAGAATTTTTGAAAGGAATTTTAAATTGGGTTTTAATAAGTAGTTTTTGTTTTTATTTGAACAAACAAATAAATAAAGATCAAAGGATATTTTGGTTCAAAGTTTGTTTCCAGTCAAAGTGCCCAAATAACCATAGGTCAAATTCATGAAATCATTTACTAGTTATATTCTTTTTAGTGGACTTCATGTGTTTGGTTTTAACAAGCTCTTTAAAGGTAAAAAAAATAAAAAAACTTTTGGAAGTGCCTAATCTCCATTTTTTTACATGACAAATCGATATATATATATATGTATATTTATATAACACTTTAACAGCTCCCGTAATAGAATTGCTATACATATAATTTGACTCGATAATAAAAAAGTATTAAATATCTTTTTATTCCGAGTAAGAGTCAATTAACAAATGGAGTTTCATCATCTAGGAGTTTTTCAGGCTCTACATTTATCTCCTTTTTAATTAAAAGAAAGTTTTCACTTCTCATCTTTTACTACTGCTAAACTAACCCTAATTTCTCTCAGGATAGCCTTCGTATCATAGGAATAAAAGCAAATACAGAATTGACTTATTTGCGGATTGCTTTATCCAATGTTTTGATTGATTATACTTTTCCAAGGATGAAAACAAATGCATAATTGACTTGTTTTTCTTTTACCACTGATATGTGAAGAAAGTATGATAAAATAATAATTGACTTTTTTAGTTAACCATCATTAGCTCCCTCAAATGAAAATCTTGCACTCGCCGTTGGTTAGCCTACATTAGATATGTTCAATCCATCTCAAACAAGATTGTGACAATGAACCAATGGAAAAAAAAAAAGCAAACAAACAAACAAACAAACAAACAAAAACAAGAAATAAAAACTTGGACAATAGGGGTGGACCCAAGTACATGCCCATGGGGCAGTCACACTTGTGAAACCTTGGTCTGCTTCTTAATTTATAATGAAAACGTAATTAAAATTCACATGTCTGCCTCCAATATTCATATAAAAATCTTGGATTTATTCTCAAAATCGAATTGGCTGCCGCACCACTAAAATAAAAATCCTGCGACCGCCACTATATGGACAATAATTTTGCTCTAAGTTTTACCTAACCTCCTGAACTTGATTGGCAATTGGCCATGAGCTTATGCACTAGACGTACTTTAGGGAATGCTTTATCTTTATCTGTATCTTATTATGATTAGTTTTTTGAACGGTTTTATCATCTTTTCTCTCACTGCCATCCCACTTTGGCAACAAAGGCACATTCGGGGACCCATTTACATAACACTAGCGAGAAATGCCCGTGCTAAGCACAGGTAAATAACCAACATTTGCAAACATAAAATTTGTAGACAGAGGATGCGAATTGCATACGATGAAATGGTCTGTAAAGAAACAACAAATATGTCACTACATTGGTTTTTTTTTTTTTAATAAGGAACAGATATTTCATTACTTTCTGTTATTTTCCTAACTATATTCTCTCTTTCTTATCACAAATATGCGGAGCAAATTGTTTTTTAATGTATATCACAGAAGATATTATTATATGAACAAAAATTGTGCCACAATTATATAGTTCACATCTACACAAGCTCTAATTTATAATTTCTATTATAAGAATTCACAGTTTTATTCCAAAGGATCATTAAGGGGTACATTGGATCTTACAAGATTCTTTAGTTTATAACAAATTCAAAAATCATATGCTCACTATAAAATGATATGAGTAACTAAATCACAATGTATGTCAAATATCAACATCTTCAACAAAAAATTATAGATAATTTGTATAATTTTCTCAATGAACATTACACATTGGAGATGACCACAAAATTTTAATTTGGAATCCCTATTCATAGGGCAGTGAGTAATCCTCATGGCTTCCCGACCTATTAGGAATTGTGCTCTAGGTATGTGACAAGGATTAAATTTCCACTCGGCAACTTGCTTCCTAACCACTATGTTAGTGTAAGAGTTCGGCTTGAGCCCATGTCTACATCAATTATGTTGCTCCAGCTAGCCTATATACATGTATCTATCTTAATTTAAACCAAACTCAAGTTGCATGTCTTGAATATATTAGATGGCCAATCAACTTTTAATCTTAATTTGAATTTTAGGTTGGAATATTAAACATGTTATAATTTTGTTTGGATAAAAGATTCTACAATTCCTTTCAACACAATCTTTTAAAGGAAAGAAACTGTTGAAATCCATTTTAAATTTTTTTATTTTTTTATTATGAGAAATCATATGTAATTGGAGGATTTTCGGGGGGTTATAAAGAAGGAATAAATAGAAGGTCTCGCTAATTGGATTTTATCCAATCCAATGATATCAATTGAAAAGATTTTAGAAACCCAATGTCATTGGGATGCTGATGTGGCGTTCTAGAAAAAAAAAAAAAAATAAGGGATGCTGATGTTGCACTTTCCAGAGGCCTCTATTCTTAGTGCTTTAATATATACAATGTGACCATATATACAATGTGACCAGGTGGATGGCAACAAAGGCACATTCGGAGACCCATTTACATCACATGTGACCAGGTGCTTATGGTTGCCACCATCCTGCATGGGACATGCTTATGGTGGCCTTCTGCGGATTGAGATGGTCTAATACATTTCTTTCCCTCCTACTCAACTTGGATTTAGATTCTCTAACTTGTATAAGGCCCATTCCTCTTTCTTCTTGATCTTGATGCATATTTCACTGCTTATACTCTGCTCTTTTGAATTTTTGATAGATCGTGGGAGCAAAAGCAATACATCAACTCATTTAAGCTGCAAGCTGTGGTAAGAGCAGAGAAGTGCTCTGATTCAATGGAGCCCGATATCTCTTTGAGCCCAAGAGTCTACTCCCTTCAGCCTTTAAAGACGATGGTTATCGTTGACCGTGCAGCTGAAATGGGAGAATCTGATTTTGACACTCCCAACGTAATTTCTGAGGTAAATTATTTAAGAAACCTTACTACTTGCTTCCATGATTGGGTGGCAAATTAGAAATGACCTCACTCACTCTGATCTTTTGGTAAGCGCAATCAAATTTTTGTTGTTGGACATTTAGATTCTATGCAATTCAAACCTATTGATTAACAACTAATTAGATCAACAATTTTAAAAGTAAAGAACTTGTCTTGGAAGGTCACTAATGAATTGATCAACTTGGGCATGATTTGCCAGGTACTCACTCTGTCAGACTTATTCAACGGTTGAATCAGCTGAATTAGGGCTAGTGAGAACAAGTTTCTTGACAATGGTTAGACCACATGAATTCTTGAATGAACACTCACATGGACATGTTGGTTTTTTTTTTTTACATCAGATGTGAATTAAAAATGAGCTCACTCTGGTCCTTTTGGGACTCGTAATCCAACTTTTGTCATTGGACTGCATTGGGATTCTATGCAGTCAAAATCTATAGGAGCAATATGGTTAGGTCCATTGCCTAAAAACACTGGAACTCAAATATGAAGGTTACAAAATTGAGTAACTTCAGTGAGTCTTGCTAACTACCTGGTCATAGTTGTTTAATGCCATGACTTGGTGACCTACTGAGTCAAGTTCCCGAGTTTCTAAACCATGAAACTAAACAAGTCAGTTTGGCCAAATCAGGGCAAGTCACTTTGGCTGAGCCAGGGCAAGTCAGAACACACTTCAAAATAATGGTTAGATCACATTACATTATAGAATGAATGAACAGATACATATGCATGTCTTTTAGTTTTACATTATCTTCATACTGTGACAATTCAGGCAGGGATCAATGCTATCCATCAAGGCTACACAGGGTATGCACTAAATGCTGGTACTTTGGAACTTCGAACAGCGATCTGTCATAAGCTCAAGGGGTAGTTGCTGGATCACCTCAGTGAAATAACTCTGTTTTTCAGCTAGAAACTGGATTACTCTTGAAATTTCAGCTAGAAACTGGATGACTTTGAAATTTCTATATCCCATTGGGACTATCGGATATAAAAGGTGGTTTTTTTGTGGCAGAGGAGAATGGGCTTACGTACACACCTGACCAGATTTTAGTAAGTAATGGAGCCAAGCAGAGTATTTTCTAAGTGGTGCTTGCGGTTTGTTCTCCAGGGGATGAGGTGAGGTGGTCTATTTCTTCTAAATCATTATCTTATTTACTAAAAGATCACGTCGTTAGCTTGCAAAAACAAACGATCATGTTGTTGTGTGCATGATCATGGACATGACAATATGTTAATGTCTGCTCTCTTGTTTTAATGTACTAATAATGGGAGTTGGTGCTTAATTTCCAGCCAATTCCAGCTCTATTGTTTACTCATTCACTCTTGATAGTTCGACCAGTCTGTTATATCAAGTGGATGAATAGGAATTGTAGGGTTCATTTTTCTCACTAGAGGCAATTTGATCAATATTACTGTGTAAATTAACCAGAGCTGGTTGCATGTTTTAGCTTTAATACTGTCCATTGATTGAGAATTATTTGTTAATACTTAATACTATCTGTTAATTAAATTTAAAGAGAACAAGCAAAAGAAAGAAGGATGAGATGATGAGATGAACTATGGCAAGTATTATTTACCATCAGCAATGATATTAATAGCCAACTATGCGAAGATTTAACTCTCTAAACCAATATAATGTCATATAGACGCATAATTTTGAGCCATTGTGAGCATAAATAAACGAGGTTCATCTCTGTACATTTCTCATACTTACTATTTATGTATGTATGTAGTATAGAATCATATCACTTATCATTGCAAAAGCCTGTGGAAATTTATTTGGATACACAGCTCTAAGATGTTGGTCCTCGGAAGCCATTGAGTGTGGTTATTCCAATTGAAGAGCTATGGGAAAAGAACAGTTAAAATTTCTCTTTTAGCACATTTTGAACTACATCTAAATTTTAGTTTTTTATTTTCCTAAACTTTTTGTCTGTTTTACTAGATCTACCATTAAGTTTTTTTGTTGCTGGTATAGGAAAATCTTGTTCATGCGTGTGGTCAGTGTAATAGACATTTTATGAAAAATGGGTAACTTCCCTAACAAAAAATCAATCTCTACTTCTTCATTCAGGTTATAATTCCAAACTCCATTTTGGGTCAGCTACCCAGAAATGGCTAGGCTAGCTGATGCAATTCCCGTAATTCTTCCTACACTCATATCAGATGATTTTCTGCTAAATCCTAAGGTTCTCGCATCCACACTCAATGAGAAGTCAAGGCTGCTAATTCTTTGCTCCCCTTCAAATCCTTCTGGATCTGTTTATCCCAAGAAGCTTCTTAGGAGATAGCAGATGTAGTTGGAAAACATCCTAGGCTTTTGGTTGGATCTCTAAAACAGCATTATCTTATTTTTAGCAAGAAAAAGAAGACATGTATCACAAATTAAGTTCAAGTGTGAAATGGATAGTTTTTGTTATGCTTTGCCTCCAGGTTCTATCTGATGAGATATATGAGCATACCATCTATCCACCAGCACAACACACAAGCTTTGCTTCTTTGCCTGGCATGTGGGAGAGAACTTTGACCGTAAATGGGTTTTCTAATGTAATTTAATTGTGCACTGTACAGATCATTAAAACTGTAAGGTTTGTTTGAGTAATTATTGCAGCAACCACCAAACAAAAATTTTTTTTTTTCTTTTCACGGTCACTGGAAAATGGTAACCCTCGTAATGGCTAAGCATGAAATGTTTGAATGTTGTGTCTTATGGGTGTTAAAGGATTAACATTTGTTGGTAATGCTTCTAGGCCTTTGCAATGACTGGTTGGTGACTTGGATATCTTGCTGCTCCTATACACTTTGTAGCAGCATGTGGAAAGATCCAGAGCCAGGTGCATCATCTACTTATTCTCCTGACATAATTTTCCATGGCTGCAAATTCAATCTGATTTAAATAAATTTGTGTGCAGTGTTTTCATTGTTCTTATTATAGTTTATGAATTATGTAATGTAATTCAGTTGGTAGTTCAATGTTTTATGTATATAATGCCATACCAATGAAAGGTTAATCAACATCATCATCATAGCCTTGACCAATCAAAATGGGGTTGGTATACCAGTAGAAAGTAACTGGTCATAAAATGCAGACACGCACACATACTTACACTTTACGAAAATCATGACAGCCCGGTTGTAAGGGTTTCTCATTAACAAAGTGCCAGTGATCTACCCCTGGCGTTGGGAGGTAATCAGGAACCTGTTTTCATCCATGTTTTAACATGGTTTCAGACAACACAGCCATAAGCTAATTTCAATATTTATGTTGTGATTTCAGATGACATTAAGTGCTTGCAGCATTTCACAGAAAGCAGGACTCACAGCTTTAGGCCTGGGATATGCAGGTGGTGAAGCAGTAGCAACCATGGTAAAGGCATTGCAGGAACAGCATGACTTCTTAGTTAAAAGCTTTAAAGAGACGGAAGGTGTCAAGATGTTTGTGCCTTAGGTACTGACTCCTTTTCTCCTTCCCCTTCTTCCCCTTTCGCACTTGTCTGAAAACTAAAACTCAATTTAAATTCATTGTAATTGCAGGGAGCCTTCTACTTATTTCTTGATTTCAGCTCCTATTACAGAGAACAGGTAGATGGGTTTGGCACCGTCAAAGGCTCCGAATCTCTTTGCCAGTTTCTGCTTGACGAGGCACAGGTGAATATGCAATGACCTCCGAATTTGCTGTCTTCATTCTGGATGAAATTGAACAGTCCACATAAATGAACTTCGTGTTTGATTTCACAGGTTGCACTTATCCCTGGCAATGCATATGGAGATGATAACTGCATGCAGATCTCGTATGCGGCATCTCTTACAACATTGCAACCAGCCATGGATAAACTAAAGAAAGCAATGGTCCTACTCAGGCCTGCTGTTTCAGTTTGATGAAAAAAATGTATTTTTGTGCTTCCATTGGATGAATGTGTTTCAAGATCAATCTGTGCATTGTACTATTTATAACGGATTAAAACCAAGAAAAATTTGTATGAAAGGTACATTATTTACAAAGGGGACAGGTCTCCTGTGATCATGAAAGATGAGTTTGAGGACCACCATTGGTGAGTTTTCCTTGTACTATTTACCAAGGGGACAGGCCCATCAGTCTAGATTATCGCTTACGCTGCAATCCAGTGATGACTTGGCTGTCCTCTTCAGTGCATGTTTGAGATTTTCCAACTGGATTTATAGGAATTCCAAAGGGTGGAGATCTACAAGGGACCATCAAAGTTCCCTCCAATGCATGATTTCATTTCTACAGGGCCCCATGTTATTGTTACGAGTCCAACCTTGAGCCTTCATCCATTTCTAGCACTTCAAGCATTTTTTTTCTGTTTATAATTCTTCCTACTGGACAATCTTGTTGAGAGAAGAGCAGCCATGGACTCTCAATTTTCTTTGGAAAACGGTTCTCCGCTCTCCTCTCTATAGAATGAATCAAGCACATACAGGTATATTTGATGTCAACTTACAAGTTGCCATCCTTAAGTCCCTTTGCATGCACAAAGATCAATCCCTAGACGGTTAAGTGAGGTGAGATGCCTCTTACCACTTTATCATGATTCGGAATTTGAGATATTTTATCCTTTTGTATCAGTGCATGTATTCTAGCAAGCTTAGTCGTTTTGATTCCAAGCTCCATAATGAATTCTCTGATCATTTTCAGCATCATGGTAGATTTCTCTGGATTTATTTTTTCTTAATGTGCTTAAAACTGACTTATCTGAACAGAGTCTCCAGTTACTGCTTTTATTGCATCAGGGAAGTTTTATATTAAGTGTTTCCAAGAAAATACATGAAGCCGAGTGCGAGAGCTTAATGTATGACATAAGACACTAGCTCCTTCCTTACATTGACCAAACTAAACAGACTCCTGAAAGCAATTTAAAAAGTTGAGTTCAATAGACAAAATATACTAGTAAATACTGCAACAGCAACACTTTCAGGAAATGAAACTAAAAGTGCCCCTGCAGAGCAATGTTAGCGCACCCAATTTTATTGCCTCCTTTTCAACTTTTCATGCTTTTGAAAGCAGTTACCCAGGTCAGGAATCTTAGTAACGGGTGTTATCAAAGACCCAAGGTTCATGGGCAAAAAGTTCGCGCCCATTCATTGGCACTGTTCCTGCTGCTATATCTTCAACACGTTTCTGGGCTGCTTCTGCTTTTCTAGCTGATGTCTCGGCATCCTGCAAAAGAATATGGAGCAAGAATAATTGCTTATGAGTAATGTATGCGTACGTCACGCTACCAATTAAGATAATCATATTGGGATTAGATGAACAATTCTCAAAGAATAGCCAAGAAAGGGGGCATCATGCTATGAGTTCAAACTTAAACCTCAGGGTGGGTATTCACATGCATCTGAATGTTAATGTCAGCACTGTTTAAATTCCTTTTTTTTTTTTTTGTTGAAATAAGCACTGTCTAAAAGTTAAATTACGAGCCTAACATTTCAACATACAGAATTCAACAACATTGTCTAATATAACTAAAACAAGGATGCAGTGCAAGTATTTTTGCTTGTGCAACATTGGTCATGATTTTAGTTGTGTTTGTCCATCCATAACGGTTTTATTCTGTTCAAGCTCAAGAAGACCAAACATGCGAGCAATGACAAAAGGTTGACAGATTTGCCTGTTACATTAGATCTCCTATATACAAGAACATGGACTCCCAAGTTCCAAAACTTCCATTTCTGTGTCTTAGCAAAGTTCAACAGTAATAGTACCACAAAAGTCATCCATTCATGGGATTTACAGGCTGCTACTGAAGGTGACATATTTACATTGGTTAGCCTTAGCTTTGGCTTAGTAAAAATGGGCACCTTTCGTTGGTGTTTCAATAAGTTTGATCGATGCAGACCACTATGGTAACTTGGGAGCTTTTCCATGACAATTTGACTTAGAGAGCACCTTGTTTCACTTTTCTCGTTACCAGGTTATGCCTTGTTTCACTTCACCTTTTTTTTTTTTTTTTTGTCTTCAAAAAGAAAAGAAAAGAAAAGGTTAGGAGTCCAAGAAAATCTAGAAAAATCAGTTATGGAAGTTTAACAAAACTTGCATCATAACCATCTAAAATGTCTTTTTTTTTTCCTTAAGTACAGGAAACAATGTTGATTCCTAAAATGTGGGTAACAAATATACATTTATCAACAAAGCCATCACCATCTATCCAGGGCCCACTTCAAGAGTTTTTACTTTTATACAGAGCCAACCAAGGCAATATTATTTGTAACTCCACAATTACATATGCTTTCCTCACTATTAAGGTCTTTAATAGTCTACGCCTTTCCCTAGTTCTTTGAACTTGTAACACTTAAATACTCCATTCAAGGTTTATATCTTTTCTTTCTAAGTGCCCAAACCAACCCAAAACAATATTCCCTTGTAGCTTTATTTTTCTTTCTTTCTAAGTGCCCAAACCAACCCAAAACAATATTCCTCGGTTTTATTTTTCTTTCCTTCTTTGTAGCTTACTTCTAGGTTTCTTCTTTTTTACTCATTCCAAATTCCCTCCATTTGCACTACAACTGCCTACATCTATCCTAGAAAGCCAAAGGACTTTAATTTCTTTTCTGTATTGGTTGCCCATCTGTCAACTCTAAGTGCAAGTTTCTCATCTTATAGAAATGCCCATTCAATCAAAGTGGCCCTAGAAAATTGCATAAGACTCTAATATCTCTGTTATACTAATTTCATCTTATTTGATATTCCTTCGTCGAAACCCATTTTAAAATGAATTCCTAGGAATTCAATTCCATGAGTACAAACAGGCCCTAAGACTTTATTGAAAGTTCCAGCTCGTCATCAACTAGCTTCTTGCTTAGTCTCAGTAATACAGTCAATTAAACAAGAATAGCACTTGCATACTCAACATCCTAAGAAATGAAGTATCCCAATATACTATGTAGCCAAAAGTATATTTCACCTAGCTATTTGAAGTTAGTATCAGCATTATGACATTGGTCCCATTTGAACTAATACAATTAATAACTTCTCCACATTGGAAGCACCTCTTTTCCCATTATTTTTACTTTTTTTTTATGGGGTCCTTGCAGTGGAATTACAGGTAAAAAATTCTGATAGCACTATTCAATCCTAATGCTTTCTATGAATTTTGACATGAAGAAGCTCTTTTACAATGGAATGCAAGTAGCTGAAAATGGGACCAACAAATGTTGATTTCTGCTCTATATTAAATTAAAATACTCATTGGGGTATTTCACCTTTGGCCCAAATCTAACATAAATCTATGAATCCTAATAAAATATAAAGCCCCCATAAACACAAAACACAAAAAAAAAAACATAATTCCTCAACCCATCAATTAATTTAAAAAATAGCAGAGAGGAAATCTATAACCTAAATTACAAAATAAAAGTTCTCTAATCCTTGCAATGAATTTCTAAATGATAGAGTTTTTACTAAGTACCCTCATGTGAAAAAAAAAGGGGATCTTTTTGAGAGAGAGTAGGGACCTTTTGGCGCTTCCATGAGACAAACTGGGCTGGTGTCATGGGCTGGGGCTTCAGCCCGGGTGCCCCTTTAAAGCTTTGCTTCTGCTGCTGCTCTTCTTCTGCACCCATGCCACAAGAGGAGAGGAAAGGGAAAAGGCCATTTGCTTCCTTCGCTGTCTATTTATGGTTTGCTTACAAGCCCTGTATAGTGGTCCACGAACTACCGCGTCAAGAGACGGTATCATGGGTCTTGTAGGAGACGGACCCCAGTACCAAATCCCATCTCCATGCTCCAAAACTATTAAATTGAAAATAAAGAATCAGAGGTGAATTTCCAAATATTGACCATCTACTTTAGTAATTCATATCATACTAAAAGGGGGATATGGGGTTTGTCCTGGGTATTCATTTCTGGCCTCTCTCATCCATTCATTTTATATTAGGAGAAATGATTTGCTCTTCAGTTTTAAATGTTCATATTTGTTTCTTTGATTTTAATTATTCTCAGATGGAAGTAGTCTTATTATTCTTATATGTATATTCAATCACATGGAAAAAAGAACTTGAATAAAAAAAAGAGAAATGAAAGGAAAAGGCCCTAAATTAAAGAATCATGATCCGATTAGGCTTTGAGTTAGAGTAGTAGAACTCTATAGTAAGGTCCACCGATTTATGCAAACCTATAGAAAGTGGAAGGTAGTAAGAAACTTTGTGATTTTGAAAAGGTTATTTTATGCGATTTCATAAGGATTTTTATTTTATGCGATTTTGCATATCATTTTTACTTTAGGCTCCACTAACATTTTTTTTTATTTTACTGTCCATAACTCTTCTTTCCCTATTTAGACATGAAAAACCTCAACCCATTGAATTTCTAGGAAATAAATCTTTTGGAATTTTCCCCTCATTTTTTAATTTATTCCCAAGAATTGAAATGAACCATTGTAACAAGAAATTCTTATCATGCATTGAACTGGCTTTCAAGGTATGTAAAATAACCATATTCAATATTAAATTCTAATCTTATGAAGTAGTTCAAGCGGCTCAGGACCACAATTTGATCTCAGAAATTGTGGATTCAAGTTAGGCTACCACACCGAGCCTACAAAGAATTTACTCGGCTAGCCAAAAAGAAAAAAAGAAAAAAAATTCTTACCTTAAAGAAAAAAAAAATTGGTGGGTGCGTGAGTGTTGATTTTTTATCAACCCTTCCTCATTTCAAGAATCCTCTAATCTTAATGAGACTATGTTATAATCCCTTCTCGTTTTAAGAGTTCTCAGACCTTAATGAGATCATGTTATAAAAGTGCTAGCATATTTAATCCAAGAGATCTAAATATTATAAATCTATGGTATTCTAAGTTACCAGTTAGTATTTGCCTCGACTACACTTGTATCAGCACCATATTATCAAAGCATTTCAGCCACAACTTATCAACTGTATCGATCATTAAAATAAATATCAGCTAATTTTTTAGAACATAGAGCAAAGATATAAAAATCAGACTTAAATACAAAATCACATCTCAAGAGAGTGTTCATGCACCTTGCATTCATACATCTAAATCTAAACTATATGAATTCGTATGACCCAACTCATCTGCAAGTAGAAAATGATGAGTTCACTAGTTATCGTTGGCGAAGAGTACGGAGAGGATGACTAACATTGGAGCTTTGACAATGTAGGGTGCGGAGGAGTGAAAATTACGGGAGAGAAGAGGTATATAGAGGGTGAAAGTGAAACCTGAGAAAGAAAGCAAATCCACTCCTAGGGTGGTCGTTTAAAACAGATGAAGATAAAAAAAAAAAAAAAAAGGAAAAACCCCTTTTGTTAATGGGGTCATGACATTTGTATGTGAGACTTGATAGGGCCATTTGTTTGAAAAGGTTGCCAGTACCCACTAGCCACCCATGTGCATACCCGGTGCATCTCTGCCTGTGCACTAAACACAAGTAAATGCCCAGTACAGAACCTTTCCTGGCGCACAGCCCAAACATCATCAAAATCTGCTTATTCTCCTTCACCTCAACCTCCCTCCCTCTTCTCTTTCCATACATTCCTCTCCTCACCCAAGGAACTATCAATTTCTTCTCTCCTTTGGAGAAAAGAATGTTCAATCTAGCAGTTCCCCACCACATGATGTCAATGTCGGACGGCCGCCGCCCTAACGACCTTACCCTCGTCTCATCTTCTCGCGGCTGGAATTGGATGCTGTTTCAGGCCGACCGTGGCACATTGTGCCACCTCTTCAATCCAGGAACACATTCAGCTTCCAAGGACACTAAGTGATCGCGGCTATCACCAGTGCCTCTTGTTCTCCACTCCATCCAATCCGGCCGGTGGCGCCATTCTCTTCTTGGCGACATCAGCCTTTTCATTCGTGCTCTAATGGTTTAGTGACTTGTCTACTTAATGAATGATTTTAATGTTAGAATGGTTTCCAAAGTGGTCGACAAGTTGGGCTTCTCTCTAAATTACATGTATTGTTTGATCAAGTTCTTAGAATGTACCATTGAGGTCCAGAATCCAGATTAATGTTTTGCATTGCTGATATGATGGGCCTCATCATCTATGATGCCCACATACGGTAAGGGTACGCCATAGACAAGGCAGGGACACGGATTTTAGGTGTCAAATGTGAAGTATCACATGTGATAACAATACGATACGATGCCCATCTCAAAGTATCCGTGGATCATAGCTCATCATAGAAACCCTGCCTAAAAGGGCTCTTATTAGTGCTATTTTCAGTATCTGCCACAGTAAAAATTTAACAGTGTTGGTGCAATAAAAAAGCAAGGTTGTTCATACAGGCTCAAGCAAAGCAGTAGCTGGTGTCAAAACCTCCGCTAAGGTGTTGAATGTTTTTTCGTTTTCAGTTATAGAGGACTAGATGTTGAATGTCCAAAGCAATTAAAGTTGCTGTTTATATTGTACTGCATTTCCATTTGAAATTACCCTGCATTTAGGGAATGGTAGAATTAAGTGCAATAGTTGACCAGTTTGAAGTATCCATGCATCATATTGCACAAGGTTTTCTTTTCCCTACCATTGGAGCACTCAGTGATTTATTGAACTGTGATGCCTGAGACATTTAAAAATCACAGTGTATACACCGACGGATAAAAAATGCGTACATGGATTTCTTTTTTCTTCATTTTATCTACATGTTTTTTTGTTTTCGTCCTATTAAACCATCTGAAGATTATGGCAAGGAATAATTCAGCTTACTGTACTTGTTCAATGGTCAATCGCTTAGATACTACTCATTAATCAGTATACTAACAATTCAGATTTGAAAAGCTTGATTCCAAGTAAAAAGTTCTGAAAGATGAAGAACTTCTGAACCAACCCTTGTTGTACTGTTCTCTGTTGCAATACTGTACTGTTAAGGACACATTATTGTGGCTTATTTGGAATGCCATAGCTTGAATTATTAGGAATGGGGAATGCCTATAGAAGCTTCTCTCTTTTTAATGAAATCAAGAGTTGTCAAAGATCTTCAAGTTTATTGTCATCAACTCATTGTACTTCCAGTGAGCTAGTTTCACCAAATCTTTTTTGGCTAAGCAAAGAATATACAGAGTTTTGTTGCATGGCAGTCTGCCTTTGTAAATTTTTTGTACACACACCTCTTTTTTCTTTTCCTTTTTTTAGCCCAGTAAATTCTTCTTGTACTGGTCTTTGTGCCTCTTGATACACAACTTTTGGTGCCCAACTTTCGTTGCATGCATGGCAAGTCACGTGCGTCATCTTTGTGAGACCATGTATGATCGTGGACTTATTTAGTTGAAAGGATCCTTAATACTAGGCGTTGTGTGATAAAGTTACTCTTTGAATAGGTAGGAGTCACGTTGGAAGGTTGTTAGCTTATTTGGTGGCATGTTGCCTTCTTGTTTTGGCAAATGTAAACATTAGAATACAGCCATTTCATACTCTGTATTCATGTGGAAGCTTTTGTATTTAAGGGAGTGTTTTTCAATAAAAGACTTATTATTGATTGTTCTCCAAAAAAACTACTGAACAGGTGAAATCTCCCTTAAAGATGTCTTTCTGCAGTCTTCCTCTCTGAGCAGTGAAGATCTATTCTTCACCATTGCTCTAGGACCCAGAAAATTACATATCACCTCTTCACAATAATTTTCTTTTTTTTTTTGTTATTGATTTAAAAAAGTTGCAATAGTCATAGAATGGTGCATGGCTCAAAAAAATTACCATAAGAATGGTTTATGAGTTTCATTTTTATTCTTGCCGTCAGAAGTACAAGCAGTTCATCATACAGATTAATATGGCTCTGTAGTTTTGTGATTTCTGATTTTGGCACAGCCCAAAAACAACATGGTTTGGGTGGGGGGCGTGGTGGGGTGGGGGTGGGTGGGTTGCGGGGGTTGGGGTTTAAAGGATAATTCTGAATATTTGACCCGCTTGTGATTTAGGATTAGGAAAAGCCTCATATCTAAATTGATGAACCTTCTTAGATCTGCCAAGGGCAGGTCAACGACGGTGAAAAAAGATGAGCATTTGAATGGTTTTGAGTCCTGGTTTTTTCTCTTCTTTTTTGTCTTATCTTTTCTTTTCTCTACTTCTTCTTTTTGTCATGGAAGATCAGCAGTACTACCAGTCAGATGGGCTAAAACTTCATCCATCAAAAGCCCTGTATCTAACTGCAAATGACATCAGTGGTCATGATAATAGGGGCAGGCATCTGAGGAATTCAAATTAGTGATTTTTAGCCATGGAAATCCAATATTGGGTAGTGGTGCAATGAGGATCATCCAGGTGGGACCTTTTAGCATGATCCCCAAGGATCAGGATTCTGAAATGAGCAAGAAGCACAAAACTTTGAACTGAGACATAAAATACATGCTATATGTTACACACACTCTTTCTCGTAGGAGCAAACTTATTATTGACATGATACAACTGTCACACACTTTGAGACCTATTCAAGGTTTCTACTTATGTTAACTCATCTAGATGAGGAACACTTCAGCTGCTTGTTTAACACCCCATACAGGCCTTCTCAGACCCAATGCATGCTTTCACAGCTTCTTCAACAGTAAGAAAGATCCACTCTCCTCCTAATCCGCTCACAAATTTGGCCAACTTCAACTTGTGAATCACACGCCATCTGGGGTTCGCTATAGCTAACTGCAAAAGGTAATAAGTCCATTTATTCAAGCTTAGTTATATGTAGAGATTGTGTGTGGCGTCACATGATCTTTATGCATGGGTTATGCATACCTGCAATCCATGGGAAGCTAGCTTCTTATGTAGTTCTTCTAATGCCGCAATCCCTGAAGTATCCATGTTCATGACATCTGCAATAAAACTCATTAGTCTGAAACAGATAATTTGAACCAAGAAATTAACTAACCACAGCAGATTCAGAAGGTTGAAGATACTGAACATTATTTATGGATTTGGATTGAGGTAAACTTACTCGACATGTCAATGATTACTGCTTGAATTTTCTCTTCTGCATTCTCCATTGTGTCCTGTTCTTGCTTCACCCAGCTCATAATCCTAAGACAACAGTAATATTCCACCTAAATTGATATTTCCGCCCTTTGGGTGAAAGAAGATCTATATGGTCTTTGATCCGAGGACAAGGATGGTATACTAAGGACTTGAGTTTGTACTTGCCAGACACATGGTTCAGTAATCAAGATCCACTAATCATATGGATCCCGACTGTGTTGTTGGTACCTCATTGCACATAAATTTCAACTCCTCGTTAAATTGAACCTGGATTGTTGATGTTTATTTTTTTTTCCATTATAGCCTTATTTGCAGGCCATAAATTGAAGTGTTGGATGTTCTCACTGGGGCATTTTGAGGGCTGCTGAGGTGCCTACCGTCTCAGAGTTTGATTCACTAAACCATGGGCCTGCACACATACTCAAGGGCCAAGGGACTGTTACATCTTGGTGGATCATATAGTTCTCATGTGGTTCCTGTCCTTGGACTATTTTCTTGGCTGAAGTGACTAGGTTCAGATTAGACCTTTCTCTAACAGAATTTGCATTGAGGAAGCAAAGGAAGTCAGTGCCGACGCAGATTACTATAGTGCCTGGCGTTCTGATGGCCACTGGATATTGCTCTAAGCTGCAGAAAATATCTGTCCCCCGAATTTTACCCAGTAGCTCTACAGGTGGTCGGATTGACTTGATAATGATCCTCGCAAAGGAGATTGTTATCTGCAACACCAACATCCAAAAGAAAAAAAAAGCATCTCAAGGCTTTTAATGTCATTTTATTAGGTCTTTTGCAACACTTTATTGTTGAAAATATCGAGGTAAAAAACCATTTACTCATACTATATACATATGTAATTGGTACACTCTAAGAATAGAGATGAGCCCACAGATCAGAAGTCTTACAGCAGTTAAAAGACCAGTCTCCACAGATGAGAATAGAACACCCAAAAATGCGCCCAAGCATATGATGAAGTCTACTTTGTCAACTTTCAAGATCTTGCAAGCAGCCGGTATATCAATCAACCCTGGAAGAGCAGCTAGAATAATCGATGCAAGGATGGCCACTGGAGTGAAGTACAACAGCCTAGTAAGCAGCTCCAATGAAATTATGACTGTAATGGCCATGATGATGTTGGAGACAGCGGTTTGGCAACCTGCACTGAAATTTACCGCTGTGCGAGAGAAGGAACCTACCAAATTTTCATCAAGCAGAAATACGGTTTCAATTGATGGTGTGATGGTCAGTGCCCTTGTGTAGTATATAAATGTTTGTATAACACAGCAATGTAAAAGGTTTTCGATAGGCCAGGCCCAGACATCCCAAAGGCATGACATGTTGTGCAAGAAATGTGCTGAGACTGGTGGATTTTAGGCCCATTAAACAGGCTGGATTGTGGGTTTAACCATAGACCACTCTACTATTGGGGTCCTTAATCCAGAGTCCAGGTGGAAGTTACAGGCTGGTTGTAAGGGCTGTGCTGTGGGCCTAATTTTCCTGCTGCTGGTAAACATAATGGAGAACTTCACCTGTTGCCAAATAGCAAGAAGATAAGGACCCTGCGATGTTCATGAAACCCATAGCTACCATTTCCTTGTTCCCATCAAGTTGGTAGCCTCTTATAGATGCAAATGATCGTCCAACAGCAATTGCTTCCTGACATTATGTGGTTCTGATTTTGTTATCACACTTCAATGCCCTAAACTTGCTTCTAGTAGCATTAAAAAAAAATAACTCTGAAAAACTAAATAACAAGTGAATATATAAGCAAGATGAGCTTAGAAATTTGTTAGTTGGGTAGCTCGCCACACACCGTGAGTGCAATTAGAGCGGAAACCAAACCAATTTTCACAGCTTCTCCAACATAAGAACCAGTGAATTGCAGTTGATGGATTGAACTTGAATTTATGCCACCTTTGAAGTGCTTTATTATTTTAATTCCATGCTTATCGGCTCTTGTCACGAAAACTAGCAGAGTTGATAAAATAACTGATGCTAAGGGAGCAAGAGCTGTTAACCAGAAGAGCTTCTTGTACTTCCTACCCTGTTAATTAGATATTATTGTTATGTAGTGAAGCAAAGGCAGAATAACAAACAAACAATCAAGTAAACAACCAACAGCCAGAATTTTGAATTTGATGATACTTACCAAGAATCTGGTTGCTAGGATGAAGATCAAGAATGAACACCCAAGGATGAAATTATAAGGGTTCCACTGGTATGACAATGACAAAATAATACTGAGAAATGATGAAGTTATGATTGATGTATTGTGCATCAATACTACTAATGAAAAAAATATATTAGAAAGCCTTTCTCAAAAGGGTAGACAATGATCAATTTAGGGACAGAATAAATGACGTGTGTGTTTCTTAATTACTATGGTCAATATATTTTGTGTATTAGCTCTTTATTAGAAGTTCTGAGATCAAATGGGACAATGAAAACATTCTTGGATGGAAAACAGAACCCTCTGAATCGGAACATTAACAACTTCAAAGAAGGACAATGAATGTGTCCACATGGACTAGATTTGACATTTTTCATTGGCTTCCACCGATGGATGTATGTGGTCTATAATACCTAGATCCTTCAGATTCCTGGGAGCATATTTGTTGGATCCTCTGCTATTTCTGAAATTCTTAGATTGAAAATAATTTAATATTTCATAAACTAAGAACCAACCATGTAAGAACATTTCTAAACTAAATATGATTAGACTTTAACTATATTTTGTTTGGTTTTTTTTTATCCCAAGATCTGTTGGAGCCCGTGGTAAAGAAAATGGAAAACTCCAAGTTTTGTAATAATTTGCTTCTCAAAATGTGTAAAATAAGTTTAAACTAGACCAGGACTCACCACTACAATAAAGAAAAATAGGAAAACAAATCTTCATGGAGTTCCACTGGAAAATTACAAACTTTTGTGCCTATATAAGGGGGATAGTTATTGTAGAGAATAACTACTTGGAACTTCTTAAACTCAAACATGAACCACACGTTTTAAACTTAAATACATAACTAACTTCCTACTTTACCAAACCCAAGGAGTTTAGCTTCGCTTGGTGTTCATAACTAGTGATTTTACAATCGAGGTAAAGTTTGTTGAATACCAAATCACCTTTTTTAATGTGGTAAGATTGAGATTTGAAACCTCACATCGGTCAGAGAAATGGCATCTTTCTAAATGTTTGCTTATTTTAAGCATCATATTTACTTTTTGTAGTGAATTGGCAAGAAGGTTCTACTAGTACTGTGGGGAGAGCAAAATATGCTTTTTGCAAAGGGGTTTCTTTTCCTTTTACTATTTCTTCACTACAACAACAAAAAAGGTTTTGTTTTTTCTCTTTTTGTAGTGCTTTCTAAAAGGGAATTTTCTCAGTGCACATGTTGCACATGACGGTCTTTTGAATTTATCATGATATTATTGCACTATTTTCATAACATTTTCACAATAACTCTAATTTATCATTACATTAATTTCAAACCCAAGAAATCAAGTCAAGAGCTAAAAAATCTTACCTGTTTGCAAGTATAGTGTCACATAAAATAATATATATAATTGTGTTATTTTTTAGTTTTTTTAAGGCACTTTCTTTTTATGGTCCTTTTTTTTACCATGGGCCTGCTTGGGGAGAACAAGAGAATGGGGTTTTCTTGTATTATTCTTTTCTGCTCTACTTTGTTCTACCACTTGAATTCAATTCAAAGTTTGATGGAGCTGTAATTTTTCAAATTCGAGTAATATTTTTTTCAAAATATATTTTGAGGTTTTAAATAAGGCTAAAAATAAGAGAAGGTATTGCATATTAGCCGATAAGTTGCATTCTTTAAATGAGCCATATTCCCAACAAAGACAATCACGTTGGGTGGTCAAGGGGGCTGCATTTCATATTTTTTCCCGATTCCAGTAGCCTTGTACAAGTAACTGGGATGTGGACCACAGTTTCCATGGTGCAAGTATCTTTCAAGGGTCCTCAATGTTACTGATGTAGCAAATGGAGTCCAAAAGCTAGATAGGTAAAGATATGGAGTCTAAAGAAACGATTTCTATGAACCACACATAAATCAATGCATGTCAAAAGAGAAGAAGAAAAACATCTAACAGGAGAGTATCAGGTGTATATTTTAATGAGAGCTGAAGTAACCATGACAACATGGGTGGTTTATTCATTATCTTCATTTAAGTCAGAGAAGCCAACATTCATGGACGTAAAGACAATTTTCAAATTGGAGTCAACAAAAAATAGCTTCATCAAAATAGTTCTATAAGCTCATAAGAGTTGATTTTGTTGGAAAAGCGGTGCAACAAAAATACACACGATCGATGGAACAACCACTATGAACAAGCATAGTCACATTATCAAGCAATCACACATATAATCACAGTAATTTTATGTGGTTCAACAATCTTACTATCATCTATAAAGAAGAGAACTCATATATCATAATTTTATCTTAATCATCTGGGATCTAAGGTCACAATATATCAATATATATAGTTTTCGGTTTTTTAGCCAATAAGAAAATCTATACATAATAATAAAATACTCATAACCGTGAATATCGATTTTGACTAACCTAGACAACAGATCCAACTAAACTGGAATATAAGACAAAATCCAACAATTTTGATATCTTATTCTTTTTTAACCATATTAAAACTTTTCAATTGTAGTATGCGGTTTGCATCTTTCTTTAATTTCCATCTGATATAAAACATACCGAACCATGAACTGAGGTCCAAACAGCCTCCACCACAGAGATCACATCGGTTTTGTTTGTGAAGTGGCTAATTCCAATCAGTCCTTTCAGTTGTTGCAGGCCTATTATGATTGCTGCACCTCCCATGAACCCAACAACGGCAGCATGTGAAAGAAAATCCACAAGAAAACCAAGTCTGCCAAATACTCCAAACAAGATTAGAATTTGGGTTGATACAAAACCAGGGAGAAAGGAAACAAAAAAAAAAATGATCTTTTGATCAAATGAGATAATCAACACATTAGTTTCAGAAAACCCACCTGAACAATCCAAATGTTAATTGGAAGATACCCGCAAAAAAAGTTGCAGTGAAAACCAGCTTTCTATAGGCCAGGGGATCAAGTGACGGATCAACAACTTTCTGAACCATAGAAGATATTAGCAGTGAAACCACTGCAACTGGACCAATGGCAATCTCTCTTGAACTCCCCATTACAGCGTAAATCAGAGGTGGGACTACACTTGTATCTAGTTGAGAGAGAGAGAGAGAGAGAGAGAGAGAGAAGAGAAGAGAAATTTAATCTATTATATGCATTTATTTTCAGGCAGCTAAGCTACTCAAAATTTAGCAATCTCAGCGAAATCCACTTACAGAGACCATACTGAGGGTCTAACCTCGCCAAACCAGCATATCCAATACTCTGCAATAAATTCATGCAAGTTTTAAGATGATGAAGCAAGAGCACAAACGCCAACTCTCATATTTGATAATTACTCTTCACCTGTGGAATACTAAGGCTTGCAAGAGTTAGACCTGACATTACATCGCTCTTAAACTTCCCTTTGTCATAGCCTCTTCCCCAAGTGAGGATTGGAAACAGACACTGCAAGAGAGAAACCAAACGGTTGGGTATAGTTTGTTCTTTATTAACCGTTTCTCTGATCGAACCCACGAGCTCGCGCCATGGAGAAGGTGGTTTGGGAGAGCTCAGAACCCATTTGGCGGTCTCCGACCGATTGCCAACTTCCATTTCGATCTCTTCCATTGAACATGGTTCATTTGATGATGAACCCATGTTTTTGTTTGTTACTTTGAAGTGTTTGGGAGAACCTAGAGAGACAGCTCTTTAGTCGGAAGAATCACTGAGAGTGGAGATTGCAACATGAGTTCCAGGACCATTGCAGAACTTGAGAAGTTTGGCAAAAGTTCCTTTCATGGCTGAGAATATACGACTCTCCCACTTTCAGATAATAGCATGGAAGGTGATGGGTGGTCCTAAAGCCTTTTATAAATGGAAGGTGTCAGCAGCAGTAGAACTGGGTAGTTCTCATTGCAACTTTTTTGGGCTTTTACTAGTACGTAGCTGGTAACTGTTAGCGTAGCTTTTATTTGAAGCAGCTTATTGAGAAGATACCATGTGTGTGGAGAAGAATTTTATACAAGGTCATGGGCCTCTGCACCACACATGCCAGAATCCACACTTGCGGGGCCATGACTCTCTGATCCAGGCCTGCCAATTCACATAGAGATGGATAATGCCTCCAAGATTTTAGGTCACCTTTGGCAACCAGTCCAACGGAAAAGATTTTACTTTCAAGTAAGTCATGGACAACTCACATTTGGAAATTGTAAATCTCTATAGACTTGAGTCATTTACAGTCCCATTTTTTAGGATTCTTAGGTAGGGCTCATAAGATATATGGAAATCCTCACCTAAAAGAGAGTATAAAATCCTCAAAATACATATTCCTCACCGGTAACCAAATGTGTTTGGTATTGCTGTAACTTAGCTTTGGAGCCCTGAACTATGGGTCCCCTTGTCCCTAGAACTTGTGGATGTTTATGTATCTTGAGAACTTTCTTATATTCCTGTATGTACAGTATCCTGCAGATTCCTCAAATCTACATATTCCTCGCCGGCCGTTACCAAATGTATTTGGTATTGCTGTAACCTTAGGTTTGGAGCCGTGAACTCTGGGCCTCCTTGTCCCTAAAATTTGTGGAAGTTTATGCACCCTGAGAACTTTCTTGTATTCCTGTATGCACAGTATCCTGCATTGAGAGAAACTGGTAGAAGTTGACTGAATATCATTACATTTTTGAAGAATGTCATGCATTTTTCAAAGGCTGCAGGTAAGGACGCTGGATAAGTATCCTCCTTTCCGATACATGATGTGTAAGATTCCTACTAATTCTATTTTGACAACATAAAATTTTCTTTTTTATCTCAGAAGATGTTAAGACTGTCTACTCGTGGCTCTGTCCTCTTAGTGCGGGTTCCTTTCATTGTTTTCACCTAACGATTCGTAGTTCCTTTTGCATTTCAAACATTCGTCTCGGGGAATCTCAGGTTGTCCTGGTGGATACGAGGACGACAGACAACCACTGCCCTGTTAGGCACTGGGCCAAGACGGCCAAAAAGAAAAGGCACTCCAGTCCCATCGTCCTCCAAGTCAATGCTTACAATTCAAGGGTCGGTGGATTTTCTACTTGAGGAGCCCATATCCAATGCCTTAGATCATATACTCTGAAATTATATGTATATAGGAGAATATTGTAAATTGGGGCGGCAAATGGGTGGGCGGGGTTGGGTTGAAACAGGCCGTGTTGACATTGGATGTCTATCGGGGGAAGTCCCAACTCATTTTTTAAGTCGAGTTACTTCAACCTGTGATGCAGGTTAACTTGACCTGATCCACATATACTATTCATTCAATTTAGGTTAACCTGTTTAATTCTACTCAATCTGTAGAATCTTGGCCTAAACCCAATCCATTTAAAAAATTAAGGCTATATTTGAGTAAAATTGTAGGCCAAAAACTGCCAAACACAAGTTCGGCTCATTCCACTTCTCAAATGGAAGACTACACTTTAAGTTCTCCAAAATAATGAAGCGTCAAATTGTTCAAATGAGTTTAGATATGCGGCTTGACTCTAACCTAGCCCATTTAATTAGATGAGGTGGGTCATGTGAGTTGACCCTCACTTGTGACCGACCAATTTATATTGATGGTTGGATTATGCTAGTTAAATGCAGGTTGAGATACTCGGTCAGGTCATAGTTTGCCACCTCTAATTGTAATAGTTTTGAAGTAACTAAACCTTGTTTTCGGTCCAATCTGAACCCTTTTTTCAACTCGAGGTCCATGTCAAAATTAGCTATTTGGATCTGGGTCCAGCTACAATATGTATGACTCAAACTAAACCTGTTTCATCCATAATTTCCACCTCCTATGCAGCGGAGGCAAGGGGTTGGGCCAATTTAAGTTAGATTGAGCATTGTGGAAACATGCATGTGCTCAGCCCATTTGCGAATCTGACTGAAAATCTAAATCCAAACCCAATCCACAAGTTAAAAGGGTCAACTCGATTTAAGTAGATTGACCATTGTGGGAACATGCATGTGCTCAACCTGAGACTCAAAATGTAAATCCAAACCCATGTCTCACAAGTCAGAGGCGGACCCACATTGTGATGACCTGGTGGTAGTGATTTGAGTTAGACAATATCCAGTGGACCACATGTGTTTGATTTGCACCAGATATGTCAAAAGATCGCCCCCACATATGCGTTGCCCAACACCTTCATTGGAGTAAAGGAACTACCAAATAGAGAAAAATGTGAGTCTGGATCCTCTATCAGGCGTATGAAATGGTGACGGTGAGTGGTCAAATTAAAGAACACCATATGTCACTCTTATACATGAAACTTTTCTATTTGCAAAAAGCCCTATGTACATTCTCATTGTATTGTGCAAAGGGAAAGCAAGTAAAGAAGTGTCCCTTGGCAGCTGAAATAATGAGTGTGGTATGTAGTGTGGGTGGTGAGAAACGGTGTAGTGACAAGTGAGTTCAACATAAACTTATAGTGTCATGGTTGGACCTAGGTATTGGCCACATGGGTGCAGTCACACCCGTAAATCCTGGGTGTGCTTCCAAAATCTATATGAAAATTTTGAGTCTGCTTCAAAAAACTCAATAAGTCAAATTTCATATAAAATCCTTCGTTTGCCCCCAAATTTAAACTACCAATTTGGAGCCGCACTACTTAAGCGAGAATCTTGGGTCCACCGGGACTCATGTAATTGTATGGAGTAGAGAGCATCTAAGAGTGTAATGATAAAGCATAAGTCTCTAGTGTGGTGTGACTTGTTTTGTATATAGTGTGACATGTGCTTTGTAATGCAACGTATATACCAAGTGCATAAATTGTAATATTACAAATTAAAGGGTTTGCTTCATAAAAAATTATTGTGAGTTGTGTTATGTAGAGTTTTGAGTACATTTTAAGTTTTCCTATACTTTTGATAGATATAGTCTCTAAAGATTCTCTTTGTTGATTGAGCTTTTACAAACTACTGCTAATTTTCATTGTCCAATACCTATAAGCCCCACCCAAATGAAAAGCCTGGACTCGCCACTATCACAAGTTATTAAAGTGTGGCTTTAGGTCAGGTCATGATAACTAACAGGACGGGTGATAATGAAATGAGCCAGGTAGATTTTTATTTCATTCTAGTCCGCAAGTTGATTAACAAGAATGGGTTAATCTGAAAATGTCATTGTAAGCTCAAATTGGAAAGTAAGAAAGGTCGACCTGGGTTCCACTTCTGGTTTCATTGATGGACCCACTCCCCTCAACAACCACCTCCCCTCCCCTCCCCACCCTTTGGAGGCTAGTGAGCAGAACCAAGATTTTTTCCCCTTTTGAGAAACATTTCAACAATTTCCATGGCCGTAGAAGAGTTTAATGGTGCTGCTCTCCAGTCCTTCATTTTTGAGGATTTGTACTTACTAGCTCTGATATCTTCCAATCTTCCACTAATAATAGTGAGTAGAATATTCCAATTTAGTGCACCCATGACCATCAATATTCTAACGACCATGCATTGTTGCTATTGCATTTTCAGATTCTCCTTTCAAATGGAAATGAGGAAAATGATGGTTGGAAAGTATGTTTCAAAAGGACCTTTTTTTTTAATTGTTGAGGGTCCTCTTATTAGGCTCCACTTATTAAGGACCTCAATTGAAGTCGTAGTATTCGTATTGATCCCACTTTGTCATCTTGCACTGGCACACTATATTGAAATATTAGTTCTCAGTTGGAACTGTCTCAACTATTTAAGCTCTGGATTTGGCAATAGAAAGGTTTTTATCACCAGCATATAAAAAAAAAAGAAGCAAAGATAAGTAAAGCACTTACAAGCTAAAGAAAGAATTTTCATTCCATAAGTTGTGGGTAAAACAAAATGGCTTTATATATATCACTAAACTTTAAAAAGAACAAGTGCTGGGTGACTTGGTTGCTACTGCATTTGCTAGTCGCTTCTAAGGTGTTGTTTGAATAATTTAATGAAACGTCAAATCAATAAAAAAGATAAATATCGTGTAAATGAGAGGTATACTTTTTTATCAACTATATTTGCATTTGTTTTCATGGGATAGTCTGAACTTTGAAGTGAGATGACAAGTTAAATAATTAGTAAAGTGATTAGTTTTTTTAATTTAAGTGATTAGTTTTTTTGCATTTTATGATTAAAGTCTTTTGGCAGCAGAAAGATAAAAGTGATTTTTTTTAACAGTTGGGACTTTACTTTCCCACTTGTTGTGACTAAATAAACATAACTAACAAACCAACCATTGGGATTAATTTTCTATAGTTTTCAATCTACCCTTGAAAAAGAACATTGCCTAAGGTTTAGCATGTAATGAAAACACTGGGCCATTTTATTGTCATGATTTACTCACTTGGCTATATTTGGCCTCATAGCGATGCAAAAGGAACAACGAGTTTCCTATGATTTAAAATAATAGGGTATTGGCTTTGTATTCATTTTTCATTTCACCTCATTCAGTTTCCATCAAAAAGGAAGGCTATTTGATGGTTGTCATTCTGCTTTTGATTCCTAATTTTCAACCATTTAGAGGAATTTGCAATCCTATTTATTCAATTACATAAAACAACAGGACCTTATGCAATAAATGGCAGTAATGTCAAATGCAATGTAGCCCATTATCTAGTTATACATTTGTGTGCGAACATAAGGGTAGCATACCCTATCTCTCACCCAATAGATTAGGGTTCAATCCTTAGATTCCTTTTCTACACGAGTAGACTTCCCTGCCCTTGGCCAGGGTCTCTCATGGGTCGCAGTCCCCTCTTTGGGTAACAAACACAAGAATTAAAATAAAAAAAGGGTTATACTTGTATGCCACCCATTATGGAACCCACAAAGATAAGGTCAGGAATGATCTTCGCAATTGCTTAGTTTATTTAATTGATCTTACAATTAGTTAGGGTGTGTTGGCATTGTGACATTCAGATGTCCCCATGTTCCAACGAGATAAGTCTGCAAATTACATGTTTGGCATGTGCAAATAAGTGTTTCGCGTTTTGGTCTTGCTAGAAGAATTCTCAAAATCTTGACCTGCTGGTATAAAAAAATCGGAACCAAAAGACTTTGTTTTTTTTTTTTTTAAACAACTTGTTAGCACAGTTGTTTCCTATTTATTTCAAAGTAACTCTACTACTTAATTTCTAAAGTGGGTCACATGATAATAATAAAAAAGGTGGGCCCATATTATAAATTCTAATTTCTTATAATGGTGGGACCACATTATAAATCCTTTGAGTATGGGCCTTATGTTTTAATTCCTAAATGTGGGTTATATAGGTCAAAAAATTATTATGTTTCAAAAAAATATTTAATCTTTAAAAAAAGTTATAATATTTCAAAAAAATATTTAATCTTTCAAAAAAATAATTCATCTTTTCAAAAAGAATCACAAAAGGTTGAGTCACATTATAATTCCTATGAATATTGCCCCACATTTCTTATGAATGTTGCCCCACATTCTAATTTCTAAATGTAGGTTATATGGTTAAAAAAATATATAATCTTTCAAAAAGATATTTAATATTTCAACAAAAATTTAATCTTTAAAAAAAAGATATTTAATCTTTTAAAAATTATTTAATCTTTCAAAAGAAAATTACAAAAGGTGGAACTACATTGTAATTCCTATGAATGTAGCCTCATATTATAATTTTTAAATGTAAGTTATATGGTCAAAAAAATATAATCATTTTAAAAAATTATTTAATATTTCAAGAAAATATTCAACCTATCAAAGAATTTTAATCTTTCCAAAAAATTTTAATCTTTCAAAAAAAATATTTAATCTTTTTTAAAAAAATCAATCTTTCAAAAACATATTTAATATTTCAAAAAATATTTAATCTTTCAAAAAATACTTAATCTTTCAAAAAAAAAAGATTAATCTTTCAAAAACATATATAGTCTTGTAAAAAAAGTTTAATATTTAAAAAAAATTAATCTTTAAAAAAATATTTAATCTTTCAAAAAAGAAATCAGAAAATATGGAGCCATATTGTAATTCCTATGAATATAGCCCCATATTCTAGTTTCTAAAAGTGGGTACCACATAATTTTTAAAGTATGTCTCGTGTTTACAATCAACAAATAGGATGGCCCAACATTATAATCTATTATAAATTTCAAAGGTAGGCCCCATATTGTAATTTCTAAATATGGGTCTTATGTACAAAATCACAAAAAATGTGCTCCACTTTTTAATTTTTAAATATGGGTCACATAGTCTCATTCACAAAAGGTGCACCTTAATTATAAATCTTATAAATGTGGGCCCACATTCTAATTTTTGAAGGTGTGTAATAAAGATGGATCCTATATTTACATTAAAAAATGTGGGCCCACTTTATCATTCTTATAAAGGTAGGCCCAGCTTATAAATCCTATGAATATGGGCCCTTGTTATAATTTTTAAAGGTATGTACTACATTGTAACTTTTATAGGTGACTCCTACATTTTAAATCCTATGATTCTTTTGCCTCTGCCCGTTGGAGAAATTTTTTTATATTGTTACTAAATAAATTCCTTATACCATGTTCTTAGCAGATTATTTTAATATAATGTTGCCAAACAAGTTTTGTAGAGTTTAGTCACGGCACAACCGGCACAACAAAATCTAAGCACAAAATTAGGAACAACACGAAAGCAATGCCAAACAGGCCTTTAAGAACTTTGAATTTCTTTTTGTTGGCATCATTTTCATTACTTCTAACAACATTTCTTATGAAATGATCATACTTTGATAGGATTATGAGAAAAGTAAGATAGTTGATTGGATTATGAGAAAATTAGGAACAATCTTCCTCCCAAGTGAGGGAATTCCTTCACCCACCAAGAAAAGGCTTGGATCCAATTGGGCAATTTTCCTAATTATATGCATCAAGTAAGTCCATCTCCCTTTCCACTTGTGTGAACTTTTTTCCCTCATGTACAGGCTCCTTTTCCATATGAGTGGGCATTTTTTCTGTGCGTATGGGCTCTCTCTTGGGTCCTAGCCTCCTTTGCAAGATAAAAGAAATTCCTGAGTTTTCATTAAATTCCCCACCATATTCTCTAGTTAGCTCCCGAACTTACAATGTGATCCGATCAAATGGTACCCAATATTGCATCGTAAAACATAATTTATCATGCATGCCTTATTAATATTATTTGATGGATTGTTTTATATATCTTTCATGCTAGTTAGTATCAAGATCGCCACCATGAACAGTGACTCAAGTGACTCAAGGGAATTCAAAATGACCAATTGGACCAAATTGTTTGACCTACTTTTATTATTATTATTTTTTGAGCTTCTAAATGTTCACCGGTTTTGACACAATTTATACAGCCTTAAAAAAAAAGGAAAAAAAGGAAATTTGCCCATACATAATATTAAAGACTTGGATTTTTTTAAAATGGTTTTGACCAAAACTTTATCCCAAATTAAACGTGGGTATTTTACATTTGTCTTTATTTTTTTTTCCAATTATACCTTTTTGTGTGATATTGCACAAACTGAAAGACAAAAAGTTCGTATTCCTTGCTATATTTCTCCCGTTTCAACCCAATTTTTCCAAGCAATTTTCTCTATTCTTCAAGCTTTTCAAGAGGTGTTCTCCATTACTACTCTTTCAAGTTTCTTTATCGTTTAGAGAGGTTTTCAAGTAAGATTTTCACTATTGCTCTTCTATTCTCAAGGTTTTTTTTTTTTTGGGGGACCCCAGCGTAGTAGTGCAATTCGAACCCACAGCCT
Organism: Sextonia rubra; assembly: GCA_037013555.1. Taxonomy (NCBI): domain Eukaryota; kingdom Viridiplantae; phylum Streptophyta; class Magnoliopsida; order Laurales; family Lauraceae; genus Sextonia; species Sextonia rubra. Next base: position 57,546,356 of record JASUAD010000008.1, on the reverse strand, counting down.
CAAAAAACTAACCGTGGTCCTAGACCAACTCACAAATCTGCAATAAAATGACAAAACTATTAAATAAACATGGCCACATCCACATCCTTGATTTTAAAAAGAGGTCAATATACAAGACCTACGTAGATCAGTGCATCCACCTTCTGCGTCCCACATCAGATCCATAGTCTCTTAATAAAACCATGGGTCATAGTCTCTTGATGAAACTACGGGCCTTACATGCACAACATTCAATGAATGAGTATCCTTAGAGGACAAAAAAGTTTTGATCTAATAGGCTGCGCCATGAATTGAAAAAAAAAAAAGTATTAAAGATGTCCCTATTAGAACCACCACTATCAATAGCAACCTTCATGTAGATGGTTGAGAAGAAGATGCCCCAACTAATGGGGGAAAAATGAGCTTTAGAAGAAGAGAACTAAGAGCATATAATCTGGACGCTCTTGACATGTGAGTTGGTCCTCTTTAAAATATCGTTGGTCTCACATGTGAGAAAACTGGCACCTTAAAAAATTACAAGCTGCTGGAGTGGGCCCTAAAACCATCATCAAAACGATTAATAAAAAAGGAATTTTCTTATAAAAAATAATAAGAAGAAGAAATGATTTTTTTGTCCTCAATTTGTGCGATATAGCACAAACGGTATCATTGGTAAAAAAACAATAAAGACAAATATAAAATTCCCACGTTTGGAAAAAAATTTTTTTAACACCATTTTGAGGAAATTCAAGTCTTTTACATCCTGTTTGAGCAAATTCCAAAAAACAAATAAAAATTAAAAATCCCTAAAATACCTCCACCCCTCTTCTCTCCATACACACTTTCTCTCTCCTTCCTTTTTTCCCATCCCCACCTCCCCTCTGGCTAGCAACGAACTCTAGCAGCGGAGAGGGACTCCCCTCTCCCTCCCTTCCCCTCCCTCTCTCTCTCTCCCTCTTCCTCTTCCTCTCTCTTCCTCTATTCCCTATTTTTCCCTCTCTCATCCCTCCCCCTCACCAAGAGATCGTCAATCTCCCTACAACAGGGAGATGTCCGATCTCCCTGCTGCAGGGAGACACCAGTCTCTCCGCAGGGAGATTGGACATCTCCATTTAATAGGGAGATCATTGATCTCTAGCAAGGAGATGCTGCAGAAAGGGAGAGAAAGGGGGAGGGGGAGGAGAGAGGGAGGGAGATGGAAAGAGAGAGAATAGAGGGAGGGCGGGAGAGGAGGAGGAGGTTGAGAAATATGGAAAGGGAGAGGGAGAGGGAGAGGGGAGTTCCCATCCGCCATCGGAGCTCGTCGCAAATCAGAGTGGAGGTGGGGAAGGGGAGGAGGGAGGAAAGAGAAAATGTATAAGGAGAGAAGGAGGTGGGGGTGTTTTGAAGATTTTTAATTATTTTATTTTATTTTATTTTATTTTTAAGGCCATGTAGATTGAGTAAAAATCGGTTTACATCTAGTTGCTCCCTATTTTTTTGGAAGTCCCATATGAGCAGTTTACATACATTTTTTTTAAGCCGTTTGCTATCTATTTGAAGTGGCCTTTAAATAACAATTATCACGTACAGCAATCCTACACAAAAATGGTTCAATCTTTGTCATTTATAAAGTGGGACCCCACTAATTAAAGGCAGAGGCAAAAAATCACTCAAGATAGCCGTGCAAGAGTCCCATAGGTGAAAACCTAGAGACAAAAAATCCCTCATGATCGGACTAGGTTTCTGTCACATGGTGTTATGAATGTCTTCATTCTCTACCACACAAGTGCAGCTATTCGGTAGAAGTGGACTGTACTAGGAACTGCTGCTTGTTTAATCAAAATGGCTTACCTCAACTAAGCCGCTTGGACTCAATCTACAATTTAATTTTAGAACCATTCTCAATGGCCTCAAGAACCAGCCTACAAGTAAAATTGGAGAAAATTTGAGAAATTACATCTAAAATTTTAAAATAAAATTAACTTCATTAAAAAAACTGCAATAATAATGATTTACTTGTATCACAGTTCAACCAAAAAAAACCATTGTTGGATCACAATCTATCAAACCTTAACCATTTCTGGTTCAATGGCGAGTTTTGTTTCATAAAACGCAAAATTTGCACCTATGAAATTCCCATGTCTGGACAATGCGGGATTTTCAATTCCTACCATCACTAAAAGCTGAAACTGAAATTCCTGTACAGCAGTTATGTAGGAGTTGTAAGACATGTCTCATTTGGAGACATATGACTTTTTTAAACTATGTTGTCTGTAAAAAAATTACTTTAATTTATCATTCTTTCTTATATTTCTTTACTTTAGTACATCCAACAACTCAAACCATTATCCATACTTAAAGATATATAAAATATAATACCAATTGACTCAAGTTTTGTCCAATCCATAAATTAGTCAATACTAAAATTCTTGTAAATACTGATAATATTTTTGTTAATTGGGAAGCTTATATTGTTGGTGGATCTTCTATATCTATCAATTATGTTAGTTGTTGGTCACCTTTGGAAGGGGTCATCATGATTTTACTGTAACTGGGGTGGCTAGAGGCAAGCTAGGTCTAGTTGGCATTAGAGGGGTACTTCGGACTTAAAGGAGAAGTGTTGATTTCTTTCCCTTACCCCGATTGGAATTAAATATTTTAACGAGGGCAAAAGTGCATGCCATTCCAGAAGCTTAATTTGTTGCATATCCAAACATGAAATGAGCGTGACAGGGAAGGGGAGAAAATTTGGTATATAATAAAAGTATAATGATGATACATTACTATGTTCACTTTACCAACCACTACTGCAATTGTGTTTGGGAGGGAGAGAGGTTCAAAGAAAGAAAATCAATATAGTAATGATAATGTGTGTGACAAATGGTGAAAATTAAATTGGTATACAACCATCTTCTAGTCTCTATGCATATATACATTGAATATGGACTGCTTTGCTGCTCATCACTTTTACAAAGCATGGTCGAGGGCTGTAAATTGTAATGCCCACTTCGCATCTACGAGTTAAAATTTGGTACATAAATTGCTTTTATCATAGTAATGATAGATTACTACTTTCACATCACCATCCACTACTGCAAATGTGTGTGAGAGGTAGAGGGAGAGGGAGGTTCAAACAAAGAAAAGCATAATGTGAGTGGCTTATGGTGAAACTGGTATGTAACCATCCTGGACCATATGCATAGATACATTGAATCTAGACTGCTTTGCTGCTCATCACCTTTCCAAAGCGTGCTCGAGGAATGTAATGCCCACTTAGCTTTGAGCTTATCAATAGCTCCAAAAAGAGAAATGGTCTAATCAATTTCTTTAGTTTATCACCGATCTTGTGTGGTACATTTCACAGCATTTATGTTTTATTTTATTTTGTTTTCTTTTTGGGCTTGGCTGACTCACTGGCGAGTATGGAGGGAAATTAAAGCACTCACCAAATATCAATCCTAATGGGTGGCATGAAAAATGGGATGTTTATCATAAGGCTGTCCCTCAAGTTCCATGGCATTAACATATAGAGCTTTGAAGTGGGGAAATGAATTTTTTTTTTTTTTTTTGGCTAAGGTTCTATAGATTACTTTTAACTTAGATAGTGTAGCTAGACACTCTAGACTACAGGCTTAGAGTTGGTGACAAAGTATCCACACCTAAAATGTTAAGAAGAAAAAATAACTAAAGCTATGAAGAAGAGCGAGAAGAATGCACACATGACTTGTAAAACTAAAAACTTGCCTGGAACTTTCTTGGTTCATTCTCAATCTCATCATCCACATGGCTACTTACAAGGACAAGATGAGTACTCTACAGAATACAAATAATAACTTCAGCTCCAACTAAGAACTTCACATAACCACCACAATTAATAATCTCAACCACCAATTAGAGCAAAGTTTTAAAGGGATTTTGACATATTAGTTCTTCTTAAATCTAACTTTTTCGATTTCCTCACCGAAATTCAAATAAATCATCAAAGTTACAGGACTTTGTCAACATTTTGTTAAAACTTTTTTGTGCTATATTCCATGATATTATTGGATAGCATGGGGGGAAATACATTAGGGGTGAGGGGGCCCATGCCCCCGGGCCCCGCCAAAAATTTAAAAAAACCCCTATTATTAAGTAAAGTTTAATCTTTTAATATTGATTTCCAGAAATTTTTGGAAAAACACCCAAATGTTATGGAAATTTTTTGTTTTTTTTTATATTAGCGCCCCCCCCCCCCCCCCCCCCCCAAAGGTAATTTTTCTTGCTCTGCCTCTGTTGGATAGTCCCATGATATTGTGGGATTTATTAATTTCTATATCCTACACATTCTAGAACAAGTAAGAGAATTCGTTTTTGGCAGCACAAGAGAAATGAGATTCTTTAAGAAGAAAATACACATCTGACTACCATTTCTCAGGTTACATCATTCTAAAAAGAAAATACACATCATGAGATTTATCATTTTTTTACATACATTGTTTCCATGATACCATGGGATAGTAATAAAAATGTTTAAAACAAAAATATTGACCAAAGTCAAGTAACTCTGGTAATATCTTTTAATTTCAGTCATCCAATATGTCAAAGCCTAAATTATGATCTACAAGTTTCAAAATTTTAGATTTTTTAAAAGAATTAACATTTTTCAAAATAGAACTATAAATAAAATATTCAAGTTTGGACAAATTTAAATGATGACAGACGTTCAAATAGGTGGGAAGAACAGTTTGGTCCATTCATTCATTATGCTTGGTCTTCATAGAATGGTTATGAGAGCAACAACAGATTAAGTAGGTTATAAATAGGAGAGTTCTTTTTTTTTTTTCGTTTTAGCATAGAAGAGTTATCTGTACTGTGTCTTCACCTTCGAACCACTTATAGAAGGCCATGAATTACCTGTAGGTTAAATATTGCTTCGATCTGATGATTATAACCATCACACGGTGAGAGCTTGAAATTGATAGAAAAAATCATTTGGTCTACCAGCTATTCAGCATGCGTCCATTTAATGGTTGATGTCCACCAAGTAAATAAAATTAGGGAGCAGTATGTGATGGTATCCAATGCCCTTTCTTTCCGATTATTCATTCCCGATGTAAATGAGTGCAGACTTAGGGGTAGAAAAACCTGACCCGATCCGCAAGTCTGAAAGGAACCGACCTGGTCATGAGTCAAAAAAGCCTCACCCACATTAAACAGTTTAGGAGGGAGTGGGTTGGCTTGCTAAACCTGCATTACCCATGCAACCTACTTAAATATGTTGGGTTAAGTTCAACCTGCATATATTGACCCATTCCTACAATTAGGTGGTTTAGTATTTTTTTTATATTTAGAATAAGTCTATTTTACATAGAGCCACACTTGCGCTGGTCCTTTCTTGGCCGACAATCTAAATCAAATATAGCCTTATTATATGAAATGAATTGGTTTTGGGCCAAGATTCTATAAGTTGGTCAAGGTGTAAAGAGCTCATCAACAGTTACGCAGGTTGGATTGAACCTCATCGAGTATGGGTTCAGGGCTGAAGTTACTTGACCTGTTTTGAAAAACAAATTGGAAACAGTTAGACTTCAACCCTGACACTCTCACCCCAACTCCTTTTGACACCACCCAAGCCGTTTGCCACCCGAGTGAAGTGAGCTCTAGAGTACAGGTTGTAACGTATAAACACCCTTCAGACTTCATCAAGTCCTATCCAACAGGATGCTTTCTGTGGAGTTTAAGAATCATCCAGTCTTTGAACTTGAGTAATTCTCATGTGAGAAATGGCTATTAAACTCAAGTTCAATATTGCTATGAGTTACCAAACCGTAGTTGAACTTAATTAAGTAATTTTCTTTTGAGAAATGGTCATGTTGGCAAGCAGTGAGACAATCTCTGTTTTCTCAGGTCAATGAAGTGGTGGTGACTGGTGAGTCATAAAATATCATATATTTTCTGATTTTCATCTTAAAGAGGCATTTGCAACACCCCCTTCTCATTTTCATCTATAATTCACTCTAAATTTCAGTTTTAATTTCAGACAGACTTTGATAAATTCCATTACTTTCTTAGCAAGACATTAGAATCTCTAGCAGCCATGATCCGAGGAAATTAATGTTTGAAAGTGTTTACTTCTCACCTTCCATTTACAGTGAACCATCTAATAACAAAGAAGCATCACAACTCAAAGCCCCAATAGAGAAATCGAAGGAAGATGATAGTAAATATATGGGGATATTAACAAGTCTATCAAGCAAATGAAACAGAGTTTAAACAAAGTAACCAAGAAATAAATGTAACAAAGTAACTTAGAAACACAATGTTCACTTTTCTTGATAAATCTTGCAACCAATTCAGCTTTGCGAGTTCGATTCATCTGTAAAACAAGCTGAAATATAATTGAAAATACATTAAAACCCTACTATTTGAGATGATACAACAGTGATAATATATATATATATATTTACAGGGTAAGCCTCTCATACGCTCAAGCTTATATAAGAAATTCTATAAGCCCGAGCTTTTAGGGCCCACCTCTGGTCCATCTAAATAGAACAAACACGCGACCCCTCAAAATTGCTCATGTCCACCAATTTTTGGTCAAAACTGAATTTATTGGACCATTAGATCGACTGTGAACCAATTCGAATTTAAAGCCCTATTTATATAGTGTTTTAATCCTATGAGAAGTGTTCTCACACACCTACCGTGATAACTTTTTGTGGGAATAGGACTAGTCGAATAGAAAGATCTATATGAGACCAACCCAAAGATCAAATTTGACCCCAATCACGTGTCCTTAACACTTTCATCCATAGTACACAAATTCAGTCCATTCAGATTGGTACACAGTCGATCTAACGGTTTAATAAATTCGGATTAAATCAAAACTTGGGCGTGTGACTATCGAGGGTTCTTGTATATTGTAAGATTTGAATTAGGTGATAGATGGCCCCATTTAAAATTCTTACAAAAAAAATAGTAAGAACTAGTTTTCATAGGACTATTTCTCATATATATATAGGGCTTTAATCTTATGAGAAGCATTCTCATACACCTACCATGAGAACTTTTTATGAGTCTCACTTATGGGTCCCATTTGGGGATGGGACCGGAGGAATGGAAAGATCTATGTCGGACCACCTCAAATATTAAGTTTAGCTCCAATCAGATATCCCTAAACCCTTCATCCGTGGCCCACAAATCCAATCAATTCAAATTGGTGCACAATCAATCTAACAGTCCAGTAAATTCGAATTTAATCGAAACTTGAGGCATATGACTATTAGGAGGTCTCTGTGTATTTCAAGATTTGGATTATGTGATAGATGCGCCCCACCTAGACTTCTCACAAAAAAAGTGGTAAGAACTAGTTCTCAAAAGAATATTACCCATATGGGGTTTAATCTTATGAAAAATGTTCTCACATCCTTACCATGAGAACTTTTTGGTGGGCCTACTTATGGATCCCATTTGGGGATGGGATTAGAGGGGATGAAAAGATCTATATTGGACCACCTTAAATATCAAGTTTAGCCCCAATCACTTGTCCCTAACACCTTCATCCAGAGCCCACAATCCAGTCCATTCTGATTGGTGCATAGTCGATCCAATCGTCCAATAAATTCGAATATAACTAAAACTTAAAGTGTGTGACCACCAAGAGATTTATGTATATTGCAAGATTTGGATTGAGTAATAGATAGACCCCACCTAGACTTATCACAAAAAAGCCGTAAGAACTAGTTCTCATAGAATTATTTCCCATATGAGCTTTAATCTTATAAGAAGCATTCACACACACCTATCGTGAAAACTTTTTATATTTTAAACTGCTATGATTTGAGGCCCTAAAGACTAACAGTGGATCCATACGTTAAAATTTTAAATCAATCAAGATGAAGATCTCCTATTCTTGCTAGTTTTACATAATTCTTATTTTCATGAATAGATGACCCCACCTTCAGATCAACTTAACAAGTATAAGTATTGTCTTTGTAATATTTTATTCACATATCTTAGGATAATTATTGTTACTGTTTGATTATATCATTTTACTGGGAAATTTGCAAAACTATATACTAAAGGGTAAATTTTATTTTGATAGCTTGGATTTTTAATGGGTTGCATCTTCCTCTAGTTGTTGTTGGTGGCTTTTGTGTGTGTGTGTGTGTAATACCTTCCTCCGGTTGTTGTCCATTCAATTGTACTGTATCCCACTGATGGGCATTAATTATAGAAATATTTATTCCAACTAATGTAAAATATTTACATGCATCTCTAAGAAGTCAACACTTACTTAAAACAGTCAATAAACAACTCAATCCTTACTTAAAACAGTCTACAAACAACTCAATCCTAATTAACATTGAATTGGTCGATCTTCCCTTTGAGACTAGCTTTTTCTATCTGCCCACTGTAAGGTTTAATAAAAGTGTACAACACTTGATCATATTTGCGAGAATTTCATGCCTGCTCGACAATGAGACCCATGTACTAAACAATCTAGAAAACACCAACACATAGCAACGACACCTGCTAGACAAAAAGCAGGCCAACCAAGATGATGTTTCTCCATATAATTGAAAAATTGCCCGTCCTCAAGTTCCAACTCACCCATTTACTTTAAAGCACATTTACTTACATTATCTTGATGAAGAATTCATAAGATTCATAAGAATTCATAAGACCCGATGTATAATTGTTCAAGTATCTGAGACGAGAGAAAACAATGAAGACACAAATAACTCAGTTCCAAGTTACTAACATATAGATATATTTCGAAGGAGCCCCTCCCTTAAATGGTAAGGTTAATTGCCTGCACCCTCGAATAGAAACGAATAAATAAAAGTGCATCAAGATGTGCCCAAATAATTTGGTAGAAGATGTGGCTATTCACCCTGTCTAGCGTTCGTGCCACAAAATATGAAAACCACATCAGCTAGGAGCACAGTTACATTTCTTAATCGCCTTTCTGCCACGTGCCAACATCGGTGATGGCCATCAATGTTGTAATGTGGTCATTAAGCCAAAAATACATAAATAGACAAGAAGAATAAGACCTAACTTGGTTTGTTCACAACACAAAATGCAAATCTCTCTTAACGGATGAGAGAGAGGCAAAATAAACCGAATTAAGCCACTAATAGTTGCTCCTCACTAGATTAAATCTATATACAAACTAATACCATTGGCTGGCACAACAACACTAAATCAGGTAAATTACAATTAGCATATTTGGATCACACTGTTGGAAAAAGCGGCGCAACGGAAACAACCCGCGATTAACGGATCTACTACGATGAATACACGGCAATCACACACATCAAACAATCACACACATGACACAGCAGTTTTACGTGGTTCGGCAACCATGCCTACGTCCACGGGAGGAGAGAATTCATCTATTATGATCCCATCTCAATCCCCTCAGGATCTAGGGTTACAATACATCAATATATATAGTTCCCGCTTTCTTGGCCACCAAGAAAATCCATACATAATGACTAAAATACCCCTAACCTTGAACCTCGGTTCTGGCTAAACCAGACGACCGATCCGGCTAAACCGGAATACAAGACAAAACCTAACAATCTCCACCTTGGCTTGGATTCCGCAAATCCTCAGAGCCACCTTGAGATACCTGGTAATGTCTTTCACGCACATTGCTGAAAGGTATGCCTCCGTACACGCTATGACCTAGCGTGGCCACAGTTGCCTCCTTTGACCTCAACACCACTGTCTTGAATCTCCGAAGCGCTCTCCATTTGTTGCCACATGCATGCATCCGTGCAACACAATGAACCTAACTTCCGTCCGTCAAGATAAAACTGAAGACCTTCACGAATCTAGATCTCACTGGTACCTTGTGAATCCTTCCTTCTGTCTCCATCCCGGTGTTCTTTCCGTCAAACCTGCAACTGTCCTGTTCTAGTCTGTTTTGGTGGGTTGGGCACAGTACATGCGGGTTAGGTATGACCCGATGCTTAAACCGGCTTACTCCGACCTGAACAAAACTACCTTTTCTTCCCCGAGAAAATCATCTCCGTTCAAGGCTTCCTGGATTTCCTCTAGATGATATCATTGGAGATCCATCAATCTATCTTCCAGTGATCCGTCGCATCTAACTCCACCTGAACCACAGATTTCCTCCCCTGTTATTTGATGTCTCCTTCACTGCTCCACCTGAAAAAGCATCCCCTATCAACCTGTAGTGACCAAAACTGATTCCTTTCAACCGAATCCAAGCTGTCTTGCACACTATCTCCTTCCGATTTTGCTTTTTCCTTCCGCTTTGGCATGTCACTCCTTCGCAATCCCTTCGACATGGATTTGAGCTTTCATCAAAGTTCTGGAGCAATCTATCATTCTTGAGATCAAGTAACACTTTTCAATCATTGCTGTGTCACGGAGTCTAACACTCTATCCTGCTAATCCCTGAAGTCGTTTCTCCATTAAACACTTCAATCTGGCCCGTGATGCTTGAATCCATTGCTATCATAGTGAATCTGTCAGTTTCTTCAATCCCCCAATTTTCTGCCCATCAAACTGCCAATATCTTTTACCAGCCTCGTAGATCTCATCACCATGAGCACGCTGGAAGAAACGGATCTAAAATCCGACTCCGGATGGCTTCGATATCGCAGAATTAATTCTCTACACTCTAGTTGGTCAAACATCTATGTTGACCGTTGACCAGCCCATCTTCTTCCACAAACGCGTAGATCTCCTCACAACGAGTCCGTAGGCTCAAACGGATCTCCGATCGGACATTGGACGATCAAGATATCGCAGAAACAATTTCAGCCACAAATTTGGTCAAACCTGCCTGTTGACCAAGCTGACATCACTGCTGACGTGACGGCTTGCTGGCAAACTGGGCTTCTGAAACAGATCCGGGTCAGGTTCACCTGACCCGGAACTGAACTGAACTACTTGCTCTGCTGGGCTTCTCTGAGCACATGGGTCAGGTCTTACCCGACCCAACTTGCAATCGCTGCTTGACTGGGCTGTCACCACCACGGGTCAGGTCAAACTGACCCAACCCGACGTTGAAAGATAACCCGGCCCACACGACCGCCTTCCTCCTCGCGTCTGATTCTATTTCTCTGCAACCGAGAGTGAGGCGTCGAATCTTGGAAACTTCTTCTCCGACCAGTGTACAACTCCGGCCAAGTAGACGACTGCCGAGGACCGGCGGATTGATGGCGACCGGTGATGGCTGCCCCCGGCCGGCGACAATAACGATAGCAGCAGCGACGAGACGCAAAGTCTGGTGATTGCAGAAGCGGTGCAGCGGCGGGACAGGAGCTTCCAACGATGCCCAAGACGGCGGACGGCGATGGCGGAGACTCCCTGTTCTCCGGCCTTCCTCTTTTCGGAGCAACTCAGAGAACCAAAACCGAGAAATCTTTCCCCTTTCCACAACAGAGTCTCCGATCCTCTCGGTGTTCTCCAAGCCCGGTGAAAAACGAACCAGATCTGATTTCCCTCGACGTGCAACTGTCTGCCCTCTTTTCAGTTTCTGCAGCAAACCGACCTGGAACGTCTTCTCCTTCCTCTTCTTCCCTTGCTATTCGAGTCTCAGATCCGTCAATCGCAAAATCCGAGCGCTCTCCACCTCTCTTTGATACCACTTGTTGGGAAAAGCGGCGCAACGAAAATAACCCGCGATTAACGGATCTACTACGATGAATACACGACAATCACACCCATCAAACAATCACACACATGACACAGCAGTTTTACGTGGTTCGGCAACCATACCTACTTCCACGGGAGGAGAGAATTCATCTATTATGATCCCATCTCAATCCCCTCAGGATCTAGGGTTACAATACATCAATATATATAGTTCCCGCTTTCTTGGCCACCAAGAAAATCCATACATAATGACTAAAATACCCCTAACCTTGAGCCTCGGTTCTGGCTAAACCAGACGACCGATCCGGCTAAACCGGAATATAAGACAAAACCCAACACACACAACGTCGGGATGGGGGATATTAAGGGAGATACGCTTATTGCAACCCTTACATTGTACTAGAGGGTAACTAAGAATCGAATCGAAATGGTCAGTGATGAGACAAGTGAAGAAATGGTCATGACGAAGGAAATTCCCCATTGACTGGCGTCTGCCAATCTCGCGCTTGATATCACCCTAGGGCATGGACACCGATCCTCACATGCTTGATATGCAAAGTTGCTAGACACCCTTAATAACTCAAAAGAGACCTGTAAATAACAAATAAGAGTAAACCAGTAGTAAAAACTATGGAACCCAAGTTTACTTCTATTCAAATGTCATTAGCTTTAAAAAATTAAAACATAATTAACAGTAGTTAGTGTACTATTTCCGAGTATGGGTATAAAGCAATTGTATAAAATGAGGAAAAGAGAAAAAGAAAATGTGAAAGCTAAATCGTCCAAGGGCAATGGGATGAACAATAAATATTAAGAAACTCATATAGCTAATGTGAGATGAGATTGTGAGATTATGAGAACAGTACATGGGAACCTCTATCCAACTTAAGAGTGAACCTCCATTTCGATGTTTTGTTCCACCTCTTATATTAAAATGTTCCTTGGAATGTTCAACAAGAAAATAAGTTAGAACTTGGATAAAAAGGATTCACTGGAAAAAAAAAGAGAGAAATCATGTTGCTTAAATTGAAATTCTTTTTTAGGATTTTTTTTATAATTTTCTTCTTTGGAACTGCTCCAATTATACTATATTGAGCCAATTGATTCCAATTGGCAATTTCTAATTAATTTTGACCATTCACTTTATTTACTCTCCTATCAAAGCCATTTCAGGCAGCCACAACTATGCTAGCACACAAACAGCAATGGTATTACTCGCAATTCTTTTCCTTTCCATCGCTTTCTCTTCCTCAACATTTCTTACCCTCTTCAATGGCAAAAAATAAAACATACCTTCCTCTCCCAAACTGCTAAACGCATTTATCCATCTTATTTGAGTAAAAGTCCCATGCCTCAATTTCGTACTCATTTCATGTTTTTGTCTCAATGTCTATCCACATTCCTGTCGCTTGATCTCTTCTTCTATACTATATCTCTGCCTCATCAATTTAGAGCTCGTCTCTTTAGAGATCATGAAACGAAAGATCCCTAGGATTTCCTCTACCTCATCTTTTTTTCTTTTTGAATGCCTTTTCCTTTGCTCATCTTTGTAGATCTCATGAAAGATACCGTAATTTGGTTCTTTGGTTTATTTCCTTTTCTTTTTTATTCTTTAGTTTGAATTTGTGGGTTTTCCTTTCTTTCTTTTTGCTAGGTATTTATGGTTTATTGTTTTGATGATACATATATTTATATGGTTTCATATTGAACTTTCACCAGTTTTGTGCATGGAAGAATTTCTTCTTTTTCCTGCAAGTTTCGATGAGTGGCTCTTTGTTGTTTTGATGATGCATATCTTACTATGGTTTCATATTGACTTTTCACCAATTTTGTGCATGGAGGAGTTTCTTCTTTTTCCTGCAAGTTTCGATGAGTGGCTCTTTGTTGTTTTGATGATACATATATTTCTATGGTTTCATATTGGCTTTTCACCAATTTGATGCAATGACTGCTGTAGTTATGTGGTCAATTAAGACACATGGTTGATAGCATTATGTGGTCAATTAAGACCAAATTAAGTCTATAAGGATTTTTGTGTTAGCAAATTATTTGGTTGGACAAATATGTTAAATTTTCATCCGGGCAGAATCTTAATCTGACTGATTAGACTATTTATCTGACAGATTGGACAGGTGCAAAAAATTCCTCGACTTGCAATTTTTCAGTCCGATTTGAAAAAAAACTTTCTTGTTTCATGCCAACTCCTTTCCTAGTTGAAATATCCTTATGAGGCATATATTAAGGGCTATAAAAAATGGGTTTTCTCTTAACCCTAAGGGGTGAAACACAGATCTCATTGTTCTAAGAAGAGATTACTTATTAGAGATTACCTTCTCTACAGTTCTTTCATTAAAGAGTTGAAGGGCTGTAGTTCTGCTCTAGAGATCATTGTCTTCTACTTCACTGAGTGTAGAAGATTGCTTTGGGGAGTCAAGTGCTACATCTAGAAGGCGTCTAGGTGTTCGGATCTGTCATAGAGAATAGCAGGGAATTGTTGCAGCAGGAAGCTGTGCAAGGAAATCATAAAGTCCTAGGTTAATGGGCAATTGGATAAAGGTTGCGAGTATTCTCCTATAATTATAGTACGATTCATAGTGCTTGATTCTTAGTCGTGGTTTTTTTTCCGGATTGAGTTTTCACGTAAAATCTATGTTTTTTTGTGGTGTGTACGTTTGTTTGATTTATTTCACAGTTGATTGTTTACACACATAATATTGAGATTGATTGAATTAATCCATTCTAAAAGCTCTCTCCTAAAAATCTTTATAGTCTGTTGATGTTTCTACCTAAGAGGGAAAAAGAAGTCTATTAATGTTGGATTTACCCTTCCAATTAAGACATTGGTGCTTTTTATAAGAGTGGTCTCTTAAGTCTCATCTTAGTGGAGGCATCAATTTTGTTACTTAGCTGCCCCATAACCTATTCATGCCAAGGCTATCTTACTTCAGATGAGGTCTACTTCCTTCACCTAAGAGCTAGAGCCGCAACCCCATAGAGTTGGGTAAAAAAAAAAAAAAAAAACTAGTGCTCTCTAATTTGGACTATTTAAAGTAGGTGTTGGATATAAAAAAATTATAAGCTTTTTTTATTGTTTTATTGCTACCATGCATTAGAGGGTGGGCTACCAAATTAAAATGGACATTTTAAATCCATCACTCAAAGATACTGATCAATTTTTTATACTATTTACTTAAAACTGGATTCTAAATAGCACAAAATGCTAATCCCTATCTTTATTGAATATTAAAAATAAAATGAAAGTATAGTAAAATGGAAGGGACTCTTGTGTAAGCTTGGTATTTTAGGGAAAAAATTAAAAAAAAAATACCCTAGCCGAAGGGTTGGGCCTGGCGCTGGGGCTAGGGCTAGGCCTGGGGCTCATGAAAGCACACATGGGGAGAGAACACTCACACACAGTGAAAGACCAATAGATTGCAACATAGCTTGATTATCACATCAATAAGAGTAAGATATGTTATTGGACTCATTAAACCTATAAGATATGTCTAGTTTAGTAGGTTAGGTACCCACCAAGCTTAAGCTCCATCTAGAGGCGGAATAGTGGTCTTACACATTTGTGGAGCTCGATGGACAATGGGACCATTGAGAGATGTTTTGTTACATTCCATTGCCAAGCCCCGGGGGCTAGTCCCATCAAATAGATGAGTGGTTCGGAATGGTTCCGATTATTGGACGATGCAACCCACTTGTGTAACAGATGTTTGGTGGAACCCCTTTGCATCCACGCTCGCGAGTGAAAAAAAAAACCCACTTGTGTGAGAGATGTTTGGTGGATACCATTTGCATCCACGCTCGTGAGTGAAAAAAAATATAAATGAATACCATAAGATTACCAAAGGAAGATTTCAAACTTCAAAGTCTTCGCTATCCCTGCAGCCTGGCAATTCACATGCTTACTTCGAAGTAGATGCGATAGATTCGTCTCTCGCACGGCATGTAAAACAAATAAATAAAAGCTTCTGAAAAAGCTGGTCCAGATCTCTTCGGGTTAGGTGAACATTCATTGACCCTCATGATGGTGGTGCCTGTTGGTGGGTTGGTATTTATATAGTGATTTTGAAAAAGTTTTGATTTATTGTCCATCCATTCAGATTTCCTATAATAATAAAAAAAACTCAGATTTCCTATTAAAATAATCTTGACCATATTTCTCCTAAAACCTGAATAGATTTCGGATCTTTTGGCTAGGCTTTAATCTTACAAGGCTGAGATTGGGTTAAAATTTGATGAAACTTCATTGCAGCTACGCTGGCTCCATTATTGACTCTGCGGGTGCTTCTCAAAACAGCTGGAGCATTAATTAAAGTAGAGAAAAAGTAGAGAGAGAGGAAGCTGGAAAATGTACTTGCCAATCTCTGTAGTGAGTCTCATTCCTAGCATTAGAACGGGAGACTGTCTGTAGGATGCGATTGATATTTGATAGGCTTCCAAAGCAGTTGGTGCAGTGATTATACCCAGGAAGGGAGAGGAGTGAGTGACATTGTCTCCATCTATGATAGACTGGGATACATCATTGAGTACAGATTTCAACATTACATGGTAATCTCCATCATTAACATAGGCACCATTTTCTCATACGAGGGTCTGCTACCTCATCACAGGTTAACTCCCGTCACCACCGCAGAGTTTCCCAAGTCACTCAAAGTTTAACCCCTCTCACTCAAGGGCTTTCTCACAAAAATGTCAATGGGTCAGTTCCACCCCCACTAGGATGGGATCCCCAACAAAAAATACACGACCCAATCATTTTTTATTTTCAATATTTTTATGCAACAAATGACAGCAATATTACCCACTATCATTATCATCTTTTTATTTGAAAATAAAAATTAGAAAAGCATATTTTATTTTTATTTTGCGTGATAAATAATAGTACCGTAAAAAAACAAAATGCCATGAAAATTTGTCATGCAACAACAAGCCTTAATAAGAAATGAAAGGACTGGCGAATTACGATGATTCATGGATTAGGTCAACAGTGGGGACTTCCTTTTTTAAGTTTAATAATATACTCTGAATAGCTCCATTCTGTTTTACCATTAGGTTGGATCACATTCAATATGGACCACTATTTTACTTATTAATGCAAAGAAATTTAGAATAAAATGAAAAATAAAGTGTTCTGCAAGAAATTAAATGGGTTATACTCCAACTGAATTGAAATTTGAAGATAATGACTTCCATCTCAGGATATATTGTTTTGGATTTCGGAAGTGCCCGCTAGACAAATAAGTGAAACATGTCTCTTCTTACTAGTTTTTAATACCAAGTTCCAATGATATACATATATCGACTCAGGAATGCCTTCAAACGTCTATGCAAGAGGTGGTAGTTTGCCCGTGTCACCTCGCCAAACTTTCCCTCACGTGAAAGAATTCTTACCTGCATAACCCAAAAAAACAAAAAAAAGACCTATTAAGACTCAATCATCCCAAATGAGGCTTGATAGATAAAAGCAGGACGACTGACGTTGCAAGGACAGCCAATGATATTAAAAGTTGCATTTGACTCTTAGATAAACATTAGAACCGGGGCTGGATTGGGAAAAACCGGACGACCAATGATGTATTACAAGTAGCACTTTGACTCTTAGATAATCATTAGACCCATGATGCGATGATGCATTTTTACTTTCCAAGATTTCCTTGGAACGATTTTTACCGCAATCAATCAATCTAGGAATGAGAAATTGATCTGTAAATTGGTGCTGATAGAATTTCATTATAAGCTGTATTAGACACTTAGATAACAATGCCTATTAGAGTTTTTACACATATTGGACTCATAAACAACAAATTAGACTGAAATAAACCGGAATATAAAAAAAAATCCAACATTTCAAAAGAGAGGGCATGTCATGGTTGGATCCCGGGCAGTCACCTTTTCCTCGTCCACGTAGGATTGTGCTAATTACATTATTAGTTATGTGCTCAATCTTACAGTGGGTCTAACTCTTATTAAAGTAAATTCAAAAATATGGCACTAAAGTGGATGGAACTCTGTTTCAACGGTTGAGATTATCAATAGGTAGCCTAGTGCCATCATTAAACACTAATTAATGAATTATATATATGAATATATATATTTGTAAAAAAGTCTCTAAAAAATATTCGAAATTCATCAAATGATGGGTTAGTACTGATTTGGTTATCATAATGTTCGAAAATGAACTTGCAGTCAGAAACATTGGAAGAAAGTTTAAACTGTAAAAAGCCTTGAATTCGTTGGGGAAAATCTGTGTCCGCATATTGTTGATAAAATCATTGAATCTTAGAGGGAAAAAAATTGAAATCATGTCAGCCTAAGGAAAGTGAAAGATTCGACATTTCACTAGCAAAAGTATAATGTGGTCACACTACTCGGGATGGAGATTGTAACTTATTCCATTGAATTATCATTGCGTCAAGATTCTCCAAGTGTCTCGGCCTTTAATGAGTGATGAGAGTAGATTTTCATATTTGGGCACTTGTTGAAAATTTGAATTGCTCAACAGATGAAATTGGAATTTTCTAAAAAAATATATTGACTTAGATCAAAAAACACAATTCCAAAAAGTACTATGAGGGTTGTAAAGCTCAGTTAGCAGCTACAATAGTCAAGAACAACCCCCACATATAAAGAAATGGTTAAGTACCATATCGCGGGAGTTTGGATCCTCTGAAGCTTCAAACCTAGAGAAACCATCATTTAAAACAACTGTAACTCCTTAATGAGACTCGCCTATTGAATCCGAATTGTTCAAAATAACAACACCTAAGCTTATTAAGTATCCTCAAATTTGACATTAATTGGAATTTGTCCCATTGTTGGATCGTTTGCTTGATGAAAAACAGATTATGAAAAAGCATAAAATCATATTAATCCCCTTTTATCAAACAATCAATCCAACTGTGAGAATGCCTCTTATTGATGTAAAATATGAACATTCCCTATTAACCTAGAGGACATTTATTGTAAATGGTTCAGATTTTAGTAGGCAATCCCCACTAAATTTTCAATCCTTTAACTCAAGATTTCTCTTGATAAAAGAGTAGGAGGATACATTGTGGGGTATTGCATCAATTTCTCGACTACAACCCTGTCGGGACAGGCCTTCAAAATTCAAATAGATGGGAAGGAAAAATTGGTCCATTCATTTGTTTTGCACAGGGAATATTTTATGAGAGCAAAAACAAATATAGTCGGCCATACATAGAAGAGTGATATGTACTATGTTTTAACCATAGTCTGTATTTTAAAGATTGCTTTGATTGATGATTACAAGAATACAATATCACATTCACGTGACAGGGTTTAATAAAGTTGATGGCAAGAATAATTTGGTCCTATTTTCTTTCAAGCTTATCTGGATTTAATGCCTTTGGTCAACGAATACATAGATAAATAACCTTAGGTTCTAACTGGTAATAATAAAGGGCCCTGACCAGTACATTTTTCCGCGTTGGAAGCTCTGTGTGAGGTAGTTTGTTGGGGCCCACCTGAGGCCCATTGATGATGGGACCAATGGGATGAGAAGATCCATAAGATAAGGCCTAGATATCATATTTGAGGTCAATTCCATGCCACTAAGCTCTTGATAAGAGGACTTTTGATCCAATGGTTCAGTCTATTAGATTGGTGTAAACTCAATAGATTTGGTGTCAGTGTGTGGGTGGTGTGTGTGTTAAGAAAGCCAAGTGGGAAGATGGTCCATTCCGAACAGATGGACCTAGATTTTGGCCTTTAGATAGAGATTGAGTCAATAAGAGATTGAGGGAATTTGGATAAAAATCCCTTTTTATATGGCACATATACAAACATCGTTTTGTTTTTTGTTTAGCATGTAAGCCATATGCATACAACATATTCACATGAAACACAAAATGGTACTAACTATTAGTGCACCAGGCTTATGACTTTGGGCCCTAATCAGCACGTTAAGGGTTTCAACCCTTAAACATGTATTCCGTTTTCGTCCAACAACCAAGATGCTAAATAAAACTTGACACAGTTTTTGAAGCCAAAGCATGTCGAAGCCTGCATAAATGGACTCTGGTCGGGACTGCATAGGATCACACCCTTGGACAGCCTTAGGTAAGGAGGACTCAAAGACCTCACAATGAATTAGGGAGGGTATTAATTAATTAATGTTGGCTAATTCATGGGTTATGGACAAAACTTGGGTCCAAATATAAGTTGTAATTTTTTTATTTTAATTTTGCACTGTAGTGTATGTCATTAGATGCGCTGAAGTGATGAAATTGAGAAAAAAGAAAAAAAATCTGTAAAGAAATAAACTGGAGACAAAAGTTTTGTCCACTCGACCAAACATGAAGCCCACTCAAGTGAGCATGATGAAAATGCCAGATAAAACCGCTACCCACTCAAGCAAGAGTCATGTCCGCTCTAACGAGCCTATACGTGTTTTATACCGAGTTGCGCAATTTTCTTTTCCATTTTCACTCAACTTGCTTGCTTGAGTCTCAGGTGAGCCCTAATTCCTTGCAATGAACCTTAGGCTATAAAAAGGGTTATTCTTTAAACCGTAGCTATGTCATCTCCTAGTTCTAAATTTAGAATGCTTATTGAAGATCATCTCCTTCTCTAAAACATCTATTGAAGGGTTGTGCTTAATTTGAAGAGCTTTTAGAGATTTTTTACATCGCATCTACTCTCTTGTAAAAGATCATTTGTTTTACAGGTTTAAAACGAATTGTGTCAAGCACGAAGAACAACAAACGAAGTGATCGTTGATAATAAAAACTATGGTCCTTAGGTTGTTATCAACTGTACTGTTTAATTTTTTAGTACTTAGTTTACTTTTGATAGAGATGATTGATCTCGTGGTTTTTTTTTATATTCAGGTTTTCCATTAAAAAATCTCATGTCTTTTTCTTTTGTGGTTCTAAAATCCTCAGATGGAACCCACATGGACATGATACGGTGAAAGCCATTTTTGCTTACTTTATTGATTACACATTTTTGACGCAATGCTTGTGTAGGTTCACATCCTTTATCAGATTCTCGAGTACAAGACTCAATTGAGACGATCAACTTGATGAACATGAGGATGGGTTGACCCAACCATTAGGGGAAAAATTTAGAAAACCCCTTATAGTTATCGAAAATTCCATGCTTTTTTACATTCTGCTCCCAATTATTTTTTATTACACAATGGTCTCCCAGGGAAAATTTTCTTATTCCAACTAGGTATGTAGGTCATCACTCCTCACAGGTAGTCAAAGTTTAGCTTTATTTGTTTATTGGCCTTCCTCGGTCCTTGTCATGCAAAAACCTTCAAGTCACTTAAAGAAAATGGCAGATGCCCTCAAGCAAGAAACAAGCAAAATAACACACGACTTAGCCCATAACGATAATAACAGGAAAATCTTTAATATGGTGTAAACAAAGAAATTAAAAAAAAAGGTGAGGTTTGAGCGACAAGGAGAAGATTTCAAAGCTTCTGTTTTCTTTTCCAATTTCCACAGTCTATGGACAAAATGCAACACGGCCAAGTAGACTTGGACTTGACGGGCAAACAGCAACTGAATTGATTGGATGTCATGATAGGTGACTTGTGCCCTTTTGTTTAAAGATTAAATTTTTAAAAAGTGGACTTGAGCGGCTGTGGCCTTTTGTTTAAAGACTAAATTTTTAAATATTTTCTTAAATGACAGAAATTATCAATCTTCCCCATTTTATATGCCGGTGTGTGAGAATTTTTGTATTGATTGATTAAATTCATATATTGGACAAAACTTGAATCCATTCATCTGTATTTTATATTATTTAGTATGGGCTGTTGATCGTGTCGCAAAACGTGTTGAATTAAAAAAAAAACTAGAAATCAGTGATAGCACTTGAGCTAGCATGCTCACACGCTTGAATGGGCTAGAGAAATTAAATCGTGCTTAAGCCCATGAAGACCACGCTCAAGCTTAATAGAAAAATTGTAAAATAACTGGATGCGCGAAGACTCCGTTCGAGCATGCATGCAATAGAAGCCCACCGACTTGCACAGATTTCTTTTCTGTTTATGTCAAAGTTGCCTATTTTAGTTATAGTTAGATTCTAAAACTAAGGCTGATTTGCTTGTTTTAATTATAATTGGACTTTAAAACTAAGGCATGAATTTTGGGCTATATATACGGAATTTTTCTCGACCCTAAGGTACAACACAACACCTTCTCCATATTCCGAGTTAAGAGATTACTTTTGAGATTACTTCTAGAGCTTTCATGATAGATTAAGCTGAATGCTTTAAATTCTAAAGTTGGCGCTTTTACTTCTTCGTAGAAGATTTATAACTTCTACATCCTTATAAAAGATTGTTCTTTTACTATAAATATCTATTCATGGTGGAGATCAATTCACTAATAGCAGGACACTGATGAACTATGTGTCGATAATTCTAACAAGAACAACTACAACGTCTTTTGTCGTAAAACTGACTATGAGGCTATAAATATATCTTGTAATTGCAGAAGTTAGTATTTCATTTTGTCTACTTTGGACTTATGGTTTTTTTTTTCATTTTGAGTTTTCACATTAAATATTATGTTGTCTGATTTGTGTGGTTGATTATTTTTATTTTTTCACTGCATAGAAGTAGTATTCAAATTACAATCTAGAATAAATCCCAGGCCTAAAAACTTTCAAAGCACAAAACTATGATCACAGTGGAGAGTGTGTTAAGCAGAGGCGTGCCATAATGCTGTTTCTAAAAACCACTCTAAAAATAATACCGTGGGTGCGATGTCGAATGTCTTAAAACATTGAGTTGTGCATCTATTATTACCAATTGGTTTTGGTAAAAATGGTAGCTCAATGGGTACATAAGATCTTACAGAGTGATGGTGGATGGTTTAAATCTAGTCTTTGCTTATTGCTTATGAGTATGAGATTTACTACAATCATTCTCTCATCTTTATTTAGAGCCGTTAGTTTATTAGGTGATAAGCTCCAATTGGAATTTCAATTGAGAGGTGATAATGAAAGAGGGTTGGATTAAATTCTCTCAATCCGAATTTCAATAAAGAGATGATAAAGAAAGAGAAGTTGAATTAAACTCAAACAAATTATCTTTATCATCACACTAGGATTAATACATCTTTTAAAATTCAACCAAATAGGGATAGAGGAGTTGGATTAAACTCAACCAAATTCTATTCCTATCATCAAACAAAAATTAATACATCATTTTAAATTCAAATAATCCATTTGTGAGGGGTGTCGGTCTTTGTGTTGGGTTCACGCACCCACATGTAAATACAAGTGGTCCCCATCACAGATTACAATATGAGGCTAATAGTGGAGTTAAAATGAAAAAAAAATGACGCCTTATGATGCCATTAAACTTTTAGAGACGCGGAATAAGGGGGTTTTTTATTTTTTTTAAGGCTGATCTAATATACTTGAAATTCTGTAGACAGGTAGGTGATCATAGCCAAAATCTTTCGATCCTATGTTTATTTGTGAGGTAGAGTAAAGTAGAGTAAAATAAAATTTTTGAAATTCAAACTTCCCCTCTTCTTTTTCAAATAAATTCAAATTTCCCACATTGGTTTTCAAAAAAAGTAAAAAAGTCACAACTAAATTACAAAAAACTCTTTACTTTTTATGCAAAAAGTTAAAAAGATTTTATATTAAGCAACTAAAAACAAAAATCATCATAGCTCCATCATATATTATTTTTTTTATTTTTAATTTACTCTACTCTACTTTTCTCTATCTCACAAACAATCAGACGTACCTAAGTGAGCCTCACAAGTGAGTTTTGAAGATAGACGTGTGTGAGAGATCTGCACGGGAGTTTGACCTTGCTATTAAAATATTATACCATACTGCAAAAGAAATAACAGGCTATAAACTAAAGCTGGTGTAAACAGAATTTCAATACATTTTCTTTGGAATGATGTAACCCATAAACAACTGGTAATAGTCAGGTCAGGAAGGCATTAGACTGGGTTGAGCCGGGTTCTAAGACCATGGTCCCAAGCCAATTTGTCAAAAGGGGTGTATTACAATTGACTCTCCTATTATAGTCGATGGAACCCAAACGCTATCAGCGAATTTAAGGCCAGCGAATCCCAACAATTTGAAGCTGTCAATCTTAGAGCGATTATTTTTTAATTTTAGAAGATGCGAAGGAGTTCGGGAAAACAAAATTGATGGAATAGAACAAATATCAATTCTATTAGGGCTGGCATGCAAAACAACTTCAATTAAAAAAAAACTATTATGTTATCATTAACAAAACTTATATTAAAAAATAAAGGAACTAAATAAAAGAAACCAAAACAAAGAAACCAAAACAATGACGGATGATATAAAGCTTTATACTGAACACACCCTCACCCTCAAAGAAATATAAAAAGAAAATAGTTATTTTTAAAAAAAAAACTGTTTACTTTCAAAAATTATTTTATAAATTAAAGGACCCTCTTCTATGAGCTCGAGAGTTTCTTGCAAGTTTGAATTCTGAATAAACTTGTTATGAGCTTGTGTAAATTCGCATGTTATATATGCTAAGACGAATGGTGCGGTGAATTTATGGTAATATAGTGGATCTTGAATTTTACTTTCTGCAACTTTCATAACAACTTTCTCAAAATCCAAAAGGTCTGCTCTTTATTGCGGAAAAACCTTCCCCAAAATGATGATGACATTCATCAATGATCAGGAAGCTCCGAAGGTTAGTTCTTTAGGAGATGAAGACATGATTAAGATAAACAAAAAAAAAAGGGTAAAATAATCTTGTCATTTATCAGGCCTAGAAGAATAATTCAAACATGTCATACTTAACATGGTCAAAATATCAATTGTTCTTAAGGAGAAATTAGTGTAGTGCTATGAAAGTTTTAATTAGAAACAACCAATACTAACTTTCTGAAGTTGCCAAAATGATATATAGGCTTTTTCAAAAGAACCTTCTCGTTTATCTTAATTTTTTTTCTTGTTCTCTATTTTCTTTTGCTTTATTGGAGCATAACATTCAGAAAGCTAGCCCTAATAGACTGAATCACTCGACCGCTCCATTATAACAGCATGTTTTACCAATGTTCCGTTCTTTTTCAATGATGTTTGGCAGTTTGAAAAATTTTCAACATATCTTAAACTAAATTGTTTGGAAATTATATATATTAAAGTTACGAGAATGGAGGCCTCTGGAGGGTGCCACATCAGCACTCCTTATTTTTCTTTTTTTTCTAGAGCGCCACGTCATCTTCTAAAAAAATCAAAAAATCCCTACAATCTCTCCCTCTATCCTTCTCTCTTTCATCTTATTTTAATAAACAGCTGTTTTAAATATATAACTAGAAAGAAAATTTAATTGCTAAGCTAAAAGAGCCACCCCCGGCTATTACTACGGATGTATATGGAAACTGTCTTTATAAAGCAAAAATAGTAGCCAGCAAAGATCTTGGGTTCGTGCCTGCATTAACTCTCCATAGAATCCACAACACAACAATATATGATAAAATGGGAACAAAGAGTCGGAAAAAAAAAACATGAAAGTACGGTTGCATCACTGGCCCAAAATAAATACACACATCCAATGTCCCACTCTTTAGATATTGCTCAGAACATGAATAAACAGAATCAAATGCTTTGGGTATTATGTATTCTCTTACAGTAAAAGAAGTCCTAAAATATCCAATCCATCAAATCAATATACTAAAAGATAAAAAAAATGAAATCCCTTTAAATTCGTCACTAACATACACACCCCTAGAAAATCGGGTATTTAGAAACAGGAAAAGAAGCTTTAGTGGTGCCACAACTCATTTGAATGTGGACCACCAATGGTGGCATCAGGCTGATGCTAAAGTGTAAATAAATTGTAATAAATGATATATATTTATATATATATGGGGGATATTTATATGCATATGTCCCTCATCAAGGAACCGTACATACTCTTCTGTGGAGTCTATGGTGGACCCCACCAAGGGATGAGAATAGGGGGATGGAAAGATCCATACGGGATTACCCTAGATATGAAATTTGGCCTCAATCATATGTCCCTAATCCCTTCATTCATGACCCACAAATTCATTAGCGCTCCTTGTTTTCTTTTTTTCCTAGAGCACCACGTTATCTTCTAAAAAAATAAAAAAATCCCTAAAATCTCTCCCTCTATCCTCCTCTCTTTCATCTTATCTCAATAAACAGCTGTTTCAAATATATAACTGGTTATTGAACAATTTACGCTGATAAATATATATATGGGCCAAATTGGCTGCCTTAGGAATATTGTACATTTCGTGATCAACAATTTCAGTATGTTCGGTGCCCGCTGAATTTGATGAGTCCCTACTTGGATGATGATTTGATAAACTTATGATGCAGTGTCATCTTGGTGGAACCTGGCCAATTGTCAATCTTTTTGGCTATTAAAACGAGGACCTAATGTCACAACCCGAGCCCAGGGACCGGGGGTCAGAGAAAGTCTAACCAATGACACACGTACTCCCGTGCGTGCACACCTGGACCCCGTCCGAGTATACACACACAAGGGATCAATCACACGTGCAAAAGACTGAACGCGGAAGCTGTACGTATCAAGGCATACCACAAATATACCAAAAGACATAGGAGATTACAAAACAATATACACTGATGATAAGACCAAATACATGAACGTATGACAATAGAGCGGGCTTACAACAATCCCAAAATCAAAATACAGGTATCACTCAATGCCCACTTTACAATTACAGAAAAAGTCCCCTCAATAGAAATCGGACTCAATGACTGGGGAGAACCAAAATGATGCAATCCGTACTCTGGAGGATGGATCAAGTCCACTCCTCTAGGCCGGAGGGGGCCTCGCGAGTCTCTCCTGCAGTCGGGTCGACCGACGCAGGATCGGAAGAGGGATCTGAGCCTGCAACACACAAGACAAACACATAAGTACGACGACTTAGCAAAGTATAAGCCAACAAGAAGATAACACGAATTGCGTCTAGGACTGAAGCATACTGAACAATAGTCATAACGCAATATCCATAGAAATGATGTCTGTACACTAAACAATTATGCAAATGAATAAGCATGCTATCAGAATCATGAACAGGTAACAATCAAGTGGCTACTACATTGGCCATTTTCTCCCTTACGAGAGCAATCAGGATGAGAACACCAGCGACCGGGCCAGGGCACGCATGGGTCTCTAGTTCCCGGGGTCCGGAGTCCCAGGACAATCACACTCTGCAGAGGCAAACACTTTAAACCGGGTCAACTCGGGTCGGAGTGTTACATCTAAATAGATGATTAATGTTTTAACTTTTCTTTTTTTTGCTTACTATTGTTTTTAATTTACTTTTTTCTGTAATTTTGTAATATTTTTATTTTGTAAGCTCATTTTATTTACTAAAATGAGATCTTAAGACTTTCTTCCAAAATTCTTTTCTTTCATAAAATGGCCACGCACCCATTTTTTTTATTTTTTTCATTAAATCTTGAAAAATAACATCAGATATATTATTTTTAAAGTTGTTTATTTTTACGCTTATTTCATATTTTTCATTTGTTTGAATATCTTCTTTTTACCTATATTTTATTTACTTTCTTTACCATTCCCATTCACCAAAGAATCTTTACATTGTCATTTTTAAAATAACATTTTCTTTCAATAGTTTCCCCCCTATTCTTAATTAATATCTTGAAGATATAGAATTTGGATTTTTTTAATTGGGGTTCACTTTCATCTTTTTGCTTGTATTTTTTTTATGATGCAATACTTTTTACTATTTTTTCATTTAATTTGTTATTAAAAATATTTTTGTTCATTATTAGTTTCCTTAATAATATCTTTCTTTTACCATGAAATTATAACCTCGGTTTTTATTTCTTTTTCTTCTAAAATTCTCTAATATGATAATAGATTTTTTTTCAAGTTTTGACTATTAAAGTAATTTAATTTTACTTATTCGTTTGCTCCATGGGTCTACTTTTATTTGAAACACATAAGTTTAATAGTAATTCTTATCAAGAGATTTTTTTTCAATGCATTAACATAATATATTGAATAATAAGACAACATTTAAAATGTCGATTTTAAGGCCCGGGCTGAGCACGGGCCTTTGTTGCTAGTTTATAAGTTTTAAGGACATAATCAGAATTCAGATGTATGTTTAAACAAAAATATAAAATAAGTAGAAATGGTTGACACACTATAGATAAAACTTCTAATTAGTAGTCATAGTGAAAGCTGAAACCATCTAACATGATAACTAAAACGTGAATCATTTAATTCTAAAAAATAATGGAACACATCCACTAATTAAATAGTTTTCCAATCAAGCGCATCTAATGTTTGGTCATATAGTTGGAGCTTGTTTGCTTTCATTATATAGCTCATTCAAAATATGAAAAGTTTGGATGTTTCACTAATATTATTCATTTAAAGTAGAGTTAATTGAAATAGAACAGTTTGAAAATTTGAAGGTAAAAGGTAGTACATGCAAACTTATCATATTATAATTTTTATACAAACAAGCTTATCAAGAAGAACAGGCAAGAAGTGTGGTTGCGTAGATATTCATATTTATTTGAAAATATTATCTTTATTATTACTTTTTTTTAAAATAATAGCTATTAAAAGATGATTGAATAAAATATTTGAAAGCATTATCTTTATTATTACTTTTTAAAAAAATTTATTTGAAAATGTTATCTTTCTTATTACTTTTTAAAAAAAATAATAGCTATTAAGAGTTGATTGAATCAATTATTTTTGTGAGTTTTACTAAAAACTTTGATGCACTCAATTTTAAGTCACTTGACGTGTCAAGTGGCATAGTGTGACCATTTATTATTGGAATTTACTAAGAAAGTCATTTAATGTTATTAATGAATTATTTCCACTAAAAAGAGTTTTAATATTTGAGGCTCCCATAAAGTCTTCAGTTGCCCACAAGAGAGTTGATAACTAAACCTAGGAGGCTGGAATCCTTTGTCACACTTTGTGCATGGCTGAACCTAGGAGTCCGGGACTTTTTGTCACATTTGGTGCATGGTGATGCCGAATGGACTAATAATGGCTACCATTTAGCAAGTGTGACATCAGATTCTTAAAATGGAAGGCTCATATTATCTACCCTTTTTTAAAAAGGTGTGATCTTGTGGGTCCTATGGGCCTAACAATAAAAAGCAATTAAAAACTGGGGTTTCTTATCAATTATTTATCAACAATAATACCATTGCATTCAAGGCCATCAAAATCGACATCTAAAAGTGAACAAACACTGCAAAAAAAAGTTATTTTTAGTGGAGCTGCTGGCTATCGCCAAAACATAATATGGCCTTCCACAAAAGGTGATGTGATTAAATATTTTAGGGGTGATCGGTAGTTGCCTCTCTAAGAATTTTTTTGTCACCCTTTTGCACGGGGCCTTCAATACATGAGACAAATAAATAACATCTAAAATTTGGTTGATATTCAGACATACACACAAAAAACAAAAAAAAAGTCTTTTAAAAGGCATGTAATAATAAATAAACAAATGAAAAGCAAAGACCTTGGTGCAGGGATTTCCTTAGTTGGTTTGTATAGTTATACCGAAAGAATTTTCAAAAGAACATGCTTGTCAATGTAGACCCATTTCCATGGTTCATTGAATGGGGACGGGATTTTGAAAACCCGTCTGTGATGTCCCTACCTTGTGCCGTGTGACTTGGTCAGTGCAGATAGTACTGATGTTATTCCATGACAACGTAAGCCATTGAACTTGGGGAAAAAGTGAAGAAAAAAGGGTAACGATGATAATATGTAGAAGATCTTCAATCTTCTCCTTTATATCTCAATTTTCCATGTAATCTTTTTGTTCTGCTACATTTTTTTTTTCTCGTTGTTTTCTCAAAAGAAGAAAGTGGGACTGCTTTGCTTTGCTTGACCTTTTCCATGTAATCATAACTAATAGTATGATTACTCTTTGGGGGACTAGGTTGACTTGAATTCCATCTCAAACTTACATAAGGAAGAGCTCCTCAATTCCTCACATTGTGAAGACTCTGAGTTGCGTGCATTTTCTTCGCCTTCCTTAGTAGTACCATCAAGTGTGTGGGAGAGCATTGTCATAATTTTTGCTAGTTGTCTTGTGCTGCCATCCAGGTTAATAATTTATCTATTTTTCACATTTAAAGCATAGGCTGTAAGCAGATGGGTCATTCTGTTTCCGATGAGAAAGAGATGAGTCCTCAGTCCCCACCTCATCACACCGATGACTCGCCATCTGTTCACAAGGTGAGATCGGCCCCTCAGCAGAAGCTGTATCGGGAATTCACATCGACAATGAAGGAAACATTTTTTGCTGATGATCCATTGCGCTGTTTCAAGAACCAATCAAAATCGAGAAAGTTGATACTAGGCCTTCAGGCCTTGTTTCCCATTCTTGAATGGTCGAGACACTATAATCTTACTAAATTCAAAGGAGACCTCATAGCTGGACTGACCATTGCAAGTCTCTGTATTCCTCAGGTCGATATATCTATTCTAATATAATCAAATGCAGTTCCCATAATCGAACAATAAAGAGCGAAAACTACTAACATGAGTTTTGGTTTGTGAAATAGGACATTGGGTATGCAAAGCTTGCTCATTTGCCCCCCAATTATGGGTTGTGTAAGTTTCCTATTGCTACTAAGTGTGTTTATATGTCTTTCAAATCCAAAATGGTTGGTTATTTTGGCATTGAGTGGTTATCCGTTCAGTAATGCATTCATGACAAGGCAGAAACTGGAAGCCACATGGTAGGGTGCTATTTCTTATGATTTATATTTTTATACACCTCAAATCATTAAAAAAGTTGGCAATGATTTCAAAAAGGTTGGACAATTTGGGAAGCAGTACCTCAACTAATTGAACTTTACAGTCCAAACAGAGAGCAGAACGGATTACCTTTCATTCTTCCAAAATATTCAAATTAGTTGTGGTCTGAATCCTTTTGGAACCATTGAATACACCATAAGTTAGCTTATGCCTTTTAACATCGTCATACATTTGACAACTGCTTATATTTTTTATGAAAATTATTTCTTGCATTTATAATGGCAGATACTAGCTTTGTTCCACCACTGGTTTATGCATTCATGGGAAGCTCGAGAGATATTGTTATCGGGCCAGTATCAGTTTTGTCTCTGTTGCTTGGAATTCTGCTCCAGAATGAGGTCGATCCATATAAAAATAAGGTTGAATATATGAGGCTTGCATTCACAGCAACTTTCTTTGCTGGTATTACTCAAGCTACCCTAGGATTTTTTAGGTATGTAAGGCTATCTATTCTTACTGAGAAATTCAGGCCCTAATGAATGCTAAATTTTATGCTAGGGCACAAAAATGGACAGTTGGCTCAAGTGTTTCCATGCGTGTGTATCCGGGCCGTTGAATCAGGTGGCTATGGTCTTCCAATCAGCTCTTTTTGGACCAGATGCTAGGATGGATCCCAAATGGCAATCAGTTTTCAAAATTTGTCATAAATTGCTTATCCATTCTTTTGTGCATTGGGTGGCACGAGAATAAAAAATCACATTAAGTAGGATACTTTTTGTCTGACTTCACACACCCATACAACCTTGGGTAGCTTGTCACATAATAATTTGGGGACAAGAAGTCATTCATACAGTATCCAACCCAACAGCACTTCTGATTACCACCCTGCCTTCATCATAATCTTTGTATCCAGATAATTGTACATTCCTAGAGTACCTATATCCTTGGATATTACACCAGTACTCCATACCGCATGGATACTTATAGTATATTACTCTAGGTGTATCCTAATTTGCTAAATTATTTCATGCAATTCTATTGTTTTTCTTACTTTTCAAAATGAAAATGTTTGAAAGGATTGTCCATGCTGATAATTTCAATAATTTGAAAGCTAAAGAAAAAAAAATGTTTTTATGAAACAATAAAGTTTTGCATGCATTGTCAGAAATTCTAGTAGTGATCTTAACAAAAAATATAAAATGTATTGCTATAATTAGGAACTTAGGATACCAATATCATTTCCTGGCTCCTGGATTTCATGAAGGGCAGCCTTATCACTGCTACCTATATCTATGTCTGAGCATCATAGCAACTAATGCCCCATCAACAGAGTAACCCATTCTGCCAAAATAGTCTGATTAATTTCTGTTTTCTTTGGAATATCCAAATGCACCCTTAAGGGCCTTAACCTACCTAAGTGGAAGCCATGCAAGTGACTTAAGAGTAGTATTCATAGGGAAGTTGCCTGCTTCTCTTTTATCCCCTTTTGTCTCCTTAATTTGTTAATCAATATTTAATAGTAATGTTGTTTTTTATTATAAGAATTTAACATATATGCTCCATGCTGACAAATTTTGTTGAATGTACAGGTTAGGCTTCTTGATTGACTTTCTGTCCCATGCTGCCATTGTTGGACTCACGGGAGGGTCGGCTGTTACAATCGCATTGCATCAGCTCAAAGGTTTCTTCGGCATAAAGAAATTTACAACGAAGTCGGATATCATTTCAGTCATACATTCGGTCTGGGAATCTGAGCACCATGGGGTAAGGACATTATGTAACTCTCAATCACAATATTGCTGCTAGCATCTACAGACTAACTCATCAGTGGTACTCACATAATTTATAATCTTGCCTAACTAGTCATAGGAGTTTTTGTTAAATTGTGTTGGTTTTTATTGATTCAAGCTGAAACTGAGACAATAATTTTTAAACACTTGGATCATTACTTCCTCTTGTTAACTGTTAATGTTATTTCATTTGCAGTGGAATTGGCAGACGATACTCATAGGTTCAGTGTTCTTGGCCTTCCTCCTATTTGCCAAGTACATCGTAAGAGTTGTCTTTCGTTTGTTATACAATGAATTTTATGTATGCGGATTCTTTTACCACTTCTTACATGATCTATGCAACAGGGTAAGAAGAGGAAGAACCTTTTTTGGGTTCCTGCAATTGCTCCCATGATCTCTGTTATTGTCTCGACCTTCTTTGTCTTCATCACTCGTGCCGATAAACATGGTGTTCAAATTGTAAGTCATGAGCTTTGATTAGCGCCAAATATCTGAACATTGGTTCTGATTTCTGAACTTCTGAAGCTGTTGAACTAATAAAAGTTTTCTTGATTTAAGGTGAATGAAATAACCAAGGGAATAAATCCATCTTCCTTTAAACAAATCCATTTCAAAGGGGAATTCGCTGCTAAAGGTTTTAAAATTGGCGCCGTCGCAGGATTGATAGCTTTAACAGTATGCCAATTCCAAACTCCAGTCCTTACTTTAGAATGAGTGACTATCCCTATGCTAAAAAGAAAAAAAATTGTGGGTCTATCAGGAAGCTGCGGCAATTGGACGAACATTTGCAGCCATGAAGGACTATCAGATAGATGGGAATAAAGAAATGGTAGCCCTTGGGGTGATGAATGTTGCTGGCTCAATGACTTCTTGCTATGTGGCAACAGGTAAAGCCACTCTTCCCAGAGGAATTTTATTATTCTTGAACCCAGTATGTGCAAGGTACCCTTAGAAAACGAAACCAACAGGAGATAATCTATAGATCTCGAGCACCGAACAAGCTGAACCCTTTAATGTCCATAATTTAATGGTGTGGAGAAGAATACCAAAACAGTTCATACCCAACTGGCAGAAAGTCTAGTCTGGGGAATGGCTACAGTTTTCCAAATCTTGATATTTTGAGGCATGGTCAGTCAATGGTGACATCCATCATCTTGATGTCCTGGACTTCTGAATTGTGGGACTCACATGCACAAATTGAAGGCTCGAGGATCGTAGAATTCTCCTTCATCTCCTACGTGTAAAGTCATCTCCTACGTGTAAAGTCGCACATATCTAATATCTCACATCTCTTGGTATTTATTATACCATTCTAATGGGCTCCTCCCTTGCAGCTTCTTTCTCCCGTTCCGCTGTGAATTACATGGCAGGTTGCAATACAGCTGTTTCTAACATTGTGATGTCAGTAGTAATAATGCTAACTCTATTGCTGATCACACCGCTTTTCAAGTACACCCCAAATGCCATTCTTGCATCCATCATTATCTCTGCTGTTATTGGATTAATAGACTATGAGGCAGCAATTCTTATATGGAAAATTGATAAATTTGACTTCCTTGCCTGCGTGGGAGCCTTCTTCGGTGTGATTTTTATATCTGTTGAGATTGGACTCTTGGTTGCGGTATGAAGCAGATTGCACTGCTTGACTTCTTTCGATTGGTCCAGACATAAATTTTGCATGAACTAATATGCATGCATTATCTCATTCTAACAGGTTTCAGTGTCATTTGCAAAAATACTCTGGCAAGTGACAAGACCACGTACAGCTATTCTTGGAAACCTTCCACGGACAGCGATATACCGCAACATTGAACAATATCCTGACGCAAGGAGAGTTCCTGGTATGCTGATTGTAAGAGTAGATTCTGCAATCTACTTCTCCAATTCCAACTATGTCCGGGAGAGGTACTTGCCTTCCCTTATTTGAAGACTTCAGTGGATTTGTTTGTTTCAAGATTTTCTTTTTATTTTTCAATGAATTTATTCATTCTATTATTAGGAACAAAGTTGTGACTTGTGAGAGTGCTTGAATGAGTACCATTTTTTTTTTTTTTGGGTAAATAGGAAAAAGTACCATTTGTTTGATATCATTTTTTCATCTATTTTTTTTAAAATCATGATCTTTTTTGTTAACATGTTATGAGGTCCAAAACTCCCATTTGTATTTTCAACCTCTCCAGAGTTTCTGCACAATGCAAGTGCCAATCTCTACAACTCTAGCTTATTATGTGATTTTGACTGGAGTCATTGTTTGAGACGCAACAAGGAAAATGAAGTAATCCATAAATTTGAAAACCAAGTCTCTTGGTTTAGGATGACCAAACAGAGACAGAAAAACCATGATATTGTTATTCTAAGTGGTTGTACTAGAAAATGGACTATATAATTGGTCAACATGCCTGAGCCTCATGGGCATAGGCAAGAGACCTATATTAAATGACTGTAAATAAATACATATATCATCATCAACAACTTAGCCTGATCCCATCATTCAATTATATATTTATTAATTTTAAGTATGTTTATAATCTAGTAAATAGGATAAGGCATTGATGTTGATTCCTAGGGTAATTAAAATAGGTTTAAGAAGTACTCTAATAAAAAAAAATAGTTACAAGTACACGAGTTGCATGTTTGTAACTTGTAAGGTACTGACTGTTAAAAATGATGAATGAGTCTTGCAGGATCCTGAGATGGCTAAGTGACGAAGCAGAACAACTTATGGCTAACAATCAACCAAGAATCCAGTTCTTGATAGTAGAAATGTCACGTATGTAACCATTCCACCACGGAGCAGTGAGTAGTTTGAATTCATTTGACTCTCAGCTTATCTTCTTCATTTATTTATTTATTTTGTGCAGCCGTTACAGACATCGACACCAGTGGCATCCATGCCTTGGAAGAGTTGTACAGGAGTCTCCAGAAGAGAGAAGTTCAGGTGAGCAACTACACAATCACCCCATGTGCCATGTTAAAGTGTAGCAAGAGTAGAAATTCCTCAAATTACAAATGTCACCAATTTCCACGCATTATTTGATAACAAAAAAGAAGCAAAGGTTTAATAATCATGAATGAAAGATAAGGATTAAGACCCTTACATTTGAGCTATCAGACCCTCTTAACACTTACATGGGGTAAGTGTGCGCCCACGCGCTTGTGTGTGTGTGGGTAAGAAATCTGAACCACTCATTGTTTCCCCTCACCCTGGATTTGACTGGTTGAATAGGACTTTTTTACGGATTGGAAATGATTGCTTTATAGGAGTTGACAGTGTACTTAAGTATACATGTTAAACACTCATCCTTTCCCAGTATCATGTGCTAGCTTTAAGGTTGTATACTAAAATGGCGATACTGTTTTTTTGCAGCAGAGAGAGAGAGAGAGAGAGAGAGAGAGAGAGAGAGAGAGAGAGAGAGAGAGAGAGAGAGAGAGAGAGAGAGAGAGAGGAGATACTGACCCGACTATCGCTTTTTCTTGCAGCTTCTTCTAGCAAATCCTGGACAAGCGGTGATCAACAAGCTGCATGCCTCAAAATTCCCAGACCTGATCGGCCAAGACAATATATTTCTGACTGTTGGTGATGCTGTGATGACATGGGCACCAAAGACAATGGAAGAAGCATGAGTACACCAAAACGAACCTGACTCCCTCAAAGCAGAAGATCCATGAAAGTAGAAAAAGATGAAAATCTGGTGTTGTCACATGATTCAATAAGAAACTCAACACTACTGACACTAGAGAGTGTGAAGTTGTTTTAATATGGGATTTGTAATCTGGGACGAACAGATGGAGGAATGAATCTATTACTTACTAGTCATGGGTGATGAAAGGAGGAGAGAATGAATTAGGATGGTTTATGGGGAGTGTGCATGAGAGACAGTGGGTGGTGGGGGGTGGGGACCACTCACATGGATATGGTTGGGTTAGGTGCGCTGCAAAGTTGTGTCGCATAAAATATGCAACAACCCTATCTTCCAATTATGTAGAATTTTTTAACTGCTATATCCTTGTAAAAGCATACCAACTCCAAATGTTTGGGTCCCCCACTATGATAGGATCGGTTTACTTCTGTGTAAGGTTCAGGTCTGGGTTTATTATCATGCAATTTGGTTTGTGCTTGAGTTGATCCAATGGCCGAATTTACCTGCCCAAGTTATGTAATTTACTTGATGGAAAATGGCCTTATTAGGGTGATAAGGTGGGTTTGATCTTTTACTAATGGTGATTTTATTTCGTCACATGAAGAGAAGGTCATCCCTTAAGTTCTAGGAATTCCAATGTCCACAGGGCCGGTTTGGTTCCATGGAATTGAATTTCTAAAATGTTTCTTTTAGGGAGACCCTAATGTGAAAATTCTCCTTTTTAGGGGTTGGATCCTATTCCTGCCCTATCCTGTTCCACTCTTGCTATTTATTGGAGAAGGAAGGTGAATCTCCATAAATGGTCATAATAAAACCTCTATTAGAAAATAAATTAATGGGAAATGATAAATCTATAGCCTGATCATCATCTTAATAATTCAAATTCTTGCAAAGTCAATTCTCATCGTCCTCTCCACCACATATCCCTTATCCATTTAGTCTGTTTGTTCTAATATATAGGGGAATTATAAGAATTATATTTCTTAAACTTATAAATTCCAAAAAAATGGCCCTCAAGTTATCTTCTCTTTGATGCAAAATGACTCAAGGGTAGATTGAAAAATAAATATCAAGCCATCACCTGAGTAATTGAAACCCTAACATACCAACGATTGCATCTACTTCTCCATCTGGTATGTTTCAACTCTTCTTTAATAATACTTGTTACGGGCTCATTGTTTCAAGGTATTCAAGGGTCCCATTGGCTCACAAGGATGAGTGTTTACCGAACTAAATGAATTGGGCTAATGGATTGAGTGCCAAATTTTTTTCTTTATTATTGTAAAGTCATTAGACGTTTATGCCAGATGAAGGGGTTACATGTATGAAATTGACCCCAAACTTGAAATGGACCCCAAACTTGATGTTAGGACTATAGGAGATGACTATTTCCATCCCCTTCGTCTTGTGATCAATGGGGTCAAGGGGTCCGAACTCATTGCCCTAAATAGAAAGGGATGTTCGTACTCATGAGACATGACTATGTATAAAGGAAGATTGTACGAGATTTCTTGTGGGGCCTAGTTGGACTAGGGGATCAAAATATTCAAATTGGACCATCTAGTATATAGAATTTCAACTCAATCCTACCATCCTAAGCCTTGATATGTGGACTTTTCCCAACAAATTAAATTGTACTAAAATGGTTTTTTTTTCCAATCCAATGGTTTGGTACATTTGGATCAGTAAAACCCCTGAGATCCATGATTTATTGAGGGCTTAAGGTGACGGGATTGGATTGATAATTTGAACCTATGTGGGCCCCTTAGGACATCTCGCACAACTTGAACACTGACCCCACATGAAAATCCTGTATATTTGTAAGAGCTATGAATTCCTAAGAGATAACTTTGTAAAGCTCACTCTGGCCTAGCCAACAACAAGAAATGCGAATAGAAAGATCTTAATAATGTCTGGTGGCATGCAAAAATATCAACCTTAATGGGTCATTCTGGCCTTTGATGCATCATCTTCAAATACAAGAAAATAATATTTTATAGAATCTAATATTTCATTTTTAAAAGAAAAAAAAATCCTTGCATGTTTAGTAACTCAAGAAAAATACTAAGAAAAGATCAATTTCTTAAAAAGAATCAATATTTTTTTCTACAACTTTCCAATGTAAAAAACCTTTTACAATATAAAAATCTTTTAAAATGATAATTACAAAGTGGTAGAGTAAAGTAAAGACTTTACTTTACTAAATCTATCATGATGTATTTGTTTACATATATGGTAAAATAAAGGGTAACACTCCGACCCTAATTAAGCGGATTTAGCGACTAATTGATTTCATTATTAGAGATCTTCTAGCGAATTCGTGTAGTTAATGCTATTTTGTTTTTTCTTTAGTCATGTTTCAGGTCATAGATAGGTAGTTGGGTTGAGGTTAGTCTGGATTAGGTAGATATGAGCTCTTTTTTCGTAATTTTAAACTTTATATGGGTACGTCATTCATGCATTATATTGGTGTCAGCACATGTATCTCGTCAAGCCTGTTAACTGCTATAACTGACTCAAATGCAACTAAAGCCGTTTAAAGTCGTTGGTCATTCATTTAACTTAAATTGTAATTACCCTAAAAAATGTGAACTTTCTTATAAACCTCAGAATATATATCCTATAAAACAAGTTCACCTACTCAGTCGTTCTTATCTCCTGCATACAAATCTTTTCCAACGTCATTTCTTCTTCTTCTTCTTCTTCTTCTTCTTCTCCTTTTTCATCAATCGTGAGCACTCCTTCGCATCTCTTTCTTTTAATCCATCATTAAGGTAAGCGTTTTGGTTTCCATGACAGCTTCATTGAGTCTAGAGGACTCTTAATTCTCTGCATACACTCATGTCTTTCCTCACTTTTTGCATGCATGGCAATTAGGTCTACCCAAATTGAGCTAAAGGAAGAATCCATCGTTTGAAAAGCTTAATTGAGCTAAGTATAACTATATTTTGGATGAATACATGTTGGTACACCTTCCTTGTTATGAGTCTTACAAATCTTTCAAGTTTCATATGTTTTACAGCCCTTCTATTGTCTTTCTATCTTCCTTGTTTGAATTCCAAGGACTGTAATGAAACCGAACTTCCAAAACGAAATTAAACTGCTGCAGAACATCTGAAGTTTATGGAGTTTATGGCTGTGCCATAGGTCTTCCTCGGCTTAAACTCCAGAGAGCAAAAAAAATTTGAACTTGCAATACGGCCAAGCTACAACTACGCCGTAAGATGCACTACGACTAAGTCGTAACCTAACCATGATCTAGCCGTAAGTCATTTCATGGCTTGAAAGCCCGAGAGTAAGAAAATTTGAGACTCTTCTATGACTAAACTATAGTCGACCCGTGGCTCAACAGTAGAGCAAGTGCGGTTCAGCCGTAAGATGAATTACGGTTCAACCGTGGCTCAACCGTAATTACGGAAGAATTTGGGTAACTACGGTTCAGCAGTAAGATGCCCATGGTAAGTCGTAAATCGCCCATGGCTAAGCCGTGAGGCCCTTGAAAACCAATGTTTAATCAGGCACTGCTAAGAGACCTTATAGGACCTTAGTTTTGGATCCCTTTATCCCATAAACTTGTCCAATAGAATAATTGAATATCATGAATGGACTTGAGGGCTGGGACTCATTTAGGTGCATTGTCCAATTGCTAAGCATCTCCCCATGGGTATTGGTTTAAAGAACTTCGATGCACATTTCCAATACAATGTGACATCAAAATAAGGACAACTGTGTATCGAATAACTTAAAACTACATCATCATACATGGTTAAAAACAATAGATAACTAGATAATGTTTGGCTAGTAAAACTACCTTGGATCTATTAAATTGAAATGCATAGCATGTTGAATTACGGTTATTGCTTCTTAGTCTTCCAATAATGATTTGAATTGCATGACCATCTCGCAATTAGTTCTATTTGTGTTGTTTCATGACATACATTTTCTATTGACCTTGACATTGAATTGAATACAAGTGAATTGAGTATGAACATATTACATGCATGATTTGAATGTATTCTATATGCTATTGTCTTTCCTCAATACACGACTTCCTTAAGTTCACGTATACATAATGATCGAAATGGTATGCCTCTACTCAGCTTTAGCCTTATGATACCCGGCGGGATTGACTTTGGTGTATAATGTTTGTTGTCCCTGCAGTATACTTTGTCTTGGGCTTCTAGACTCCAGGAACTAGAGGTCCATTGTACCCTGGCCCGGTCGATGATATGCTCAACGTATAGATCCTTAGAGGGAGGATATGGCAAATCTAATAGCCACATAGTACAGTATTTTTGTTCATTGAATCTTATAAGATGCTTTATTCAAATGCACGATTTGCTTAGTATAATAAATTGAAACTCTATCTATGATCACATGTTAAAGATCCTTGTAAATACAATGCGTGTTACCTTAATTTTACTTATGCTTTGCTAAATAGTCTTATTCATTTATTATCTTTTGGTGTTACAGGCTCAGATCCTACTTTTAATCCCTTGAAGGTCGGTGAGACTTCAGAGGAAATCTCTGAGGGTCCCTCGGGATTAGACAAGTGGACTGCAGTTCACATCTAACTGACCCACCTAGAGTGTAGTTTGGCCTTACTTTAGCTTTGGGCTTGCATTAAGTCCATTTTATTTTGTATGGGCCATGATTCCCTGTATTTTTGGGTGTACTATACCAATGTGTCTTGTTAGAAAACATTTTTTCTTCTTGTTTCATAAAGGCATGTTTCCTATTAATCTTGTTACTTGTAGATATGTTTCTATTCTTGATGTGCCCTCTTGTTTCTGTGATAATACTGACAACTTCTGCACATGAATGCTTGGACAAGGGTGTAACACTTCGACCCAAGCTAAGCTTGATTAACAAGTAATTAACTGTGATCACTAGCTAATTAATGAGATTTTATCTTAATTAGGTCCATTTTAGTTTTGTGGAGTCCTTTGGCTCAAGTTCAGGTCATAGATAGGTAGTTGGGTTAGGTTTGACCTTACCTAAATAGATGAAACCCCTTTTTCGTAATTTTAGAATACTTGATTTCATGTCATACATGCATCATATTGACACCATCACGTCTGCCTTGTTGAACTTGTTAACTTTCATAATTGACTCGAATGTATTAGACATCATTTGATTCAGTTGGGCCGTCATTTGACTTGTATTGAAAATCAGACAAACTAGAAGGACTTTCTTATAAAATCCCTAAAACCTTGTCTTATATAAGGAGAGACCACTGCCTCATTGACTCTCCAGCGACTTCTTCTGCTTCTCTTTTCTTCATTTTCTTCTTCTTCTTCTTATTCTTCTTCTGTTCTGTTTGAAAAGAGATCTTGCAGGTGGGTTTCAAGTCACTACTCCACCATTCCTGCTCTCTTCTGTCTTATTTTCCTTATTGGAGTTGTAGATATGGTTCCAATTGCTCCTTACTGCTCTTTAGCTTCTATTAAGTAAGATCTCTACTTATTCAATGATCTCTTGGTTTAATAGAGGCAAGAAGACTCTCAGTTGATACATGCACTTATTTATTTCTTCATTTTTGACATGCATGGCACTTAGGTCCAAAATACCTAAACTAAGCCAAAGAAAGGACTAAGAGCTTGAAAAGCTCCATCGAAGGCAAGTATAAACAAATTTTGGTTTAATGCATGTTGCTACTTTATGATTCTTGTAAAGTAAGTCATTTACATGTGTTTTTGCAGCTCTTTTGGTATATTGACGTGAAACTGCACAAAACGACCTGAAGCTTATGGCTAAGTCATAGAGCTCCACGGCTTAAACTCCAGAGAGTAGCCTCATTCGAATTTACACTACGGTTCAGCTATGGCTAAGCCGTAAGATGTACTTCGGCTGAGCCGTATGCTAGTCGTGACCTAACCGTAAGTCAAGGTACAGCTTAATATCCCGAGAGTAGGAAAAACAAGAAATCCTTCTACGGTTCAGCCACGACGAAGCCATATCGTGTGCTATGACTAAGTCATATCCAACCATGGTTAAATCGTAGAACAATCACGGTCCAGCCGTAAAAGAATGCACGATTCAACCGTGGCTCGTCGTAAATGTGGAAGAAATTCTGGGGAACCACGGTTGAGCCGTAGTGCATAATACGGCTAAGCCGTAAGTCACCCACGGCTAAGTTGTGAGTCCACTGAAAACTAATATTAATAGGTATTGTTGTGAGACCTTGTAGGGCCTTAGCTTAGATCACTATGCACTATTAACCGGCTCAAAGAAATAATTAAACATCATGAAGA
Source organism: Sextonia rubra (assembly GCA_037013555.1). Classification (NCBI taxonomy): domain Eukaryota; kingdom Viridiplantae; phylum Streptophyta; class Magnoliopsida; order Laurales; family Lauraceae; genus Sextonia; species Sextonia rubra. The sequence goes on along the minus strand of JASUAD010000008.1, from coordinate 57,504,313 downwards.
GTCTTGAGGGCTGAGACTTATTCATGTGTATGTTGTCCATTTGTTAAGCACCTCACCATGGGTGTAGATTCAAGGGACTCCGATACACCTTCTCGACATAATATAACACCAAAGAAAGATAATTATGTATCGAATGACTTAAAACTACATCATCATACACAGTTAAAAATAATGGATGACTAGATTAAGGTTGGCTAGTAAAACTGCCTTGATTCTATTAAATTGAATTACATGGCATATTGAACGACGTTTATTGTCCTCCACTTTTATGCATGGAATTGAATGATTATCGTGTGACCTTCCAGTATAGTATGTATTGGATCTACTTGATATGTTCTTGACATTATTGGTATTCAATTTACATCGACTAGTGATATTGACTTGAGTATGCACGTCTAGCATGAATGAATTGAACGTATACAATTTGGTATTGCATGTTTTACTCAAGCTCAAGGATATGAATGACTCGAATGGTCTGGCTCTACTCAGCTTCAACCTTATGATACCCGGCAGGGTTGATTTTAGCATAGCATGTTTGTTGCCACTGTAGTGTGCTCTTGTCTTGGGCTTCCAGATCCCAGGAACTAGAGACTCATTCGTACCTTGGTCCGGTCAATAGTGTTCTCAACGTGTGCTCCCTAGAGGGAGAATATGGCAAATGTAGTAGCCAACTAGTATGTATTGCCTTTACTGATCCTTGTAGCATGCTTATTTCAAGTGCACGACGTGCCTAGTTTACCAACTTGGAACTCTATTAATCATATGTCATTATGTCCTTTAGATACAATGTGTATTACTTTAATCTTGCTTATGCTTTGCTGAATAGTCTTATTCACAAGTTGTCTAATGGTGTTACAGAATCAGGTCCCAAACTAGTCTGGCACAGACCCAAGTAGCATAAGGGGAAACCATAATGGTTCCTTCATATGGTATTGGTAGACAGTAAAAGTTTATTGACTATCTTGTTTACCGAGAGCGACTTACTAGTAGCTAAGAATTGTATATATTGGGATTTTTGGGTCTTTTAGTATTTGTATATGATTGCATCCATGTCGACTTCTTTGTATATAACTTGATCTCCTTAGATCTCTACTTTCCTATATTCCCTTCATAGAATGTTATCCCTGAGCTCCTTGTATGCATGCGCAAATCATGTTTGGATAGTACACGACATGTGTATAATTAATCTATTAATTTTATGTTCTTGAATGTTAATTTTTGGACTACTCCATGGTTGTAATGGGCTTGCTAAATTGTTTAATGAAATGTGAAGAAAAATTATTGGCAATATTGACAAGCTTCCGTGCATTGAATGCTTAGACAGATGAGCCATTCAGCACTTCACACGTGTAAGCATGTGAATATCCCTTGTGTAATTCTATTCAGATTCCGGTCTGAGTGTGAATTGCACGGGAGTACATGTGTCACTGATTGGGGTAACCCTAATGCCTAATTTTTTGGGCTTAGGTCATAACATACGTATTGTATGGTATCAAAGCAACCACCGTGAACAGTCTCGCTAAAAGACTTAGAACGTAGGAACATGGTGAGCATACGTTAAAATCGGTCCGAATGTTAATTATTTGACTCTAATGTCTAATAAGTTGACGGGTTAGGTAGGCATGTTCTCCTAAGTGGGTTTTCTTTTACAGGTAATTGTCAAGAAATAAAGTACTGAACCAGGTAACAGAATCGTTTGACAACACTCATGACATACAATGGTTTTCCGGAGCCTTTTATAGATGTCCTTCAATGGAAGTTGGGATCTCTTCGAGCCATCCCTTATGCTATTCAAACAACAGCCCTGGTGACTCTTCTTCAAGAAGCTGAATTGTCCAGAAAAGGTATACGCTAGAAGAAAGTATCAAGCGTCCTTTTCTAGATTCATATGCAATGATATGTAGAAGGAGACAACTCCTGTTGCGTGCATTCCAAGCACAAGAGATACTCAGGACGCATGTCAATTTCCTATTGAATAGAGCCTGGACACTGAACAACAATAACGTTACAGTTGAAGTGCATTTCCATGCCTGTATGGAAGCATTGCGAGAGCAACACAATGAGTACATCAACACCATCGAAGAAATTGTTGTCTGGTATACTCTTCACGAAGGACCGCACACCTTCATCGCACCATGTTAAACATTGCTCCTCATTTTGCATTAGAATAGTACTTGATAGTACTTGTCTTCTCTATTTTCTCCTTAAGCTCTTTTGTTGAACTTTTTCTATTTCCTTATTTCAGAGTTATGGTCCCTCGCTTAGTAATACTTTGAGTGGTGTAGTGAATGGATTGGAATACTGAGCTGTATCCAAATATGTAGTACTGGAAATGAGTGATTAAATCCATGAATTAAGAAGTACGCATATTCATTTTTTTGTATTGAAGTTAGAATTGATCCTTTATATTAAGGTGTATCACAACTCCATCAAAGATACTTTCGAGGCTGAACACCATTGACCAAAAGGTTATCAATCTGAGAAGACAATTTTAAGATTAAAATATGAGTTTCGAGATCCTTATCAGTTAGTAACATTGATGAATGCCTAGATGGCAAAATTTGATCTTTGAAGATTGAAAGGTTTTATTATTATTCAAGTATTGAAGGTTTGTCAATCAATATGAAGTATAAGATGCCTCTAACAAATCGATTGAGGTTTGATTTCTTTTAGTTTAGAAGAACAAGTTAGAATGGATGATAATATATTTGAGAATTAAAGACAAAGATCCGTGTTGGAAAATTAGCAGATAGACCTTTTACTTCTATGGTTAGTTGTTAATACATACAAGTAAAGAAAGAAATTTGTTGTATTTACTAGATGAAACAGAAGTGACTACCATCAATGGTATTTGGATGAACGAGATCTCCTACTATTGCTATCAAAGGAATCAAATGGTTGTTTAATGTCCTGAGGACATCGATAAGAATTCAAGAATTCAGTATTTGATCGCACTTAAAAATGTAGGCGTGGAAATGAATTACGGAATCAAGGTCCGACATTCACGCACTTTAAGCGTTAAGAAGAATGGGAAAATAATTACAGTTCATCATTAATTTCCCTTTTGTTTACATGGTTTCAAGTGCCCTGACCGCGGGGATGCAGGTTGTTTACATACATTTTGAAAGTTTACAACCCCTCCCTCAAGTCTCAGATGTGATCTCAATTTGGAAAATACAAGAAAATGTACATAAGGTGGAAGAAAATGTGGAAAAGGGGAAAAGATGGGGGGGTGACCGTGACCCGCGGTCACTGCCCCATTCCAGTGACCGTGACTCACCCGCGGTCACTCGGTCCTTCCAGTGACCGTGACTCACCTGCGGTCACTGGGGCCTTCCAGTGACCGTGACTCACCCGCGGTCACTGGGGCCTTCCAGTGATCGTGACTCATGTAACACTCCGACCCGAGTTGACCCGGTTTAGTGTGTAATTGCGTGTGTTTCTATCGCTAAGAGTGTGTTTTGATTTTGTTTGTTTTGGATTTGACTCGTAGAGAGATCGTGGGGTTGAGTTTGACTTGGTCTAGTTAGTTTGAGCCCTTTTTCGTAATTTTGGCTTTTGATTGACTTTGTCAGTTTTACATCATTCTGACGTCATCGCGTGTATTTTATTGAGCTTGTCGTTTTTCGTAATTGTCTTGGATCCGGATGAGTTCGTTTGCTCTCGTTGGACCGTCATTTGACTCAAACTGATAATTGTGTAAACCGTTTGGACTTAAATGTAAGTTGGACTCAAATTTAGTTATAAATATCCCACCTACCTCATTTTCTCTCTCGATCGTCTCTCAGCTCACTCTCTCTCGCTCCAGCTCGTCTCTCTCTCGTCAGCTCTTTCTCTCCTCTCCTTCTCTGTTGCTCGTTGCTTGAGGAAGGAAGAAAGGAGCTCGTTAGTGTGTGTGATCCCGGTGGACTGAGCCAATTAGCGTGTGGATTTCGTTTGTGAGGCAAGTATAAGCCCAAGTGGTTTAAACACCAATTGATATGCTTTTGATTGTTGTGGTTTTATGCTCCTTGGTGTTTCTCAGTGTTAGACAGCCCTCTTAAGCTCCTTTTGCTGTTCTGTTTCTGTTTTCAGCCGTTTTGCACACTTTCTGTATGACTGTAATGATTTCGGGAAAATGAGTCCGTGCACTCACGGCTAAGCCGTGAAATGTGCTACGGCTAAGCCGTAAAATGGCTTACGGCTAAGCCGAGACCAAACCGTAACCTGAACCGTAGAACAATACAGTCTGTTATCTGAGAATAACTGGATGTTGGCAATTTGACATTCTTCTACGGCCCAGCCTGATCTAAGCCGTACATTGTCTTACGGCTAAGCCGTGGACCAGGATACGGCTGAGCCGTAGAGTAAAAATACGGTTAAGCCGTGAATCCGAAGGGATATTTGGGGAACCTCAGCTCAGCCGCAGTGCATAGTACGGCTAAGCCGTAAGATGCCACGGCTAAGCCGTAAGGTTACCTACGGCTACACCGTGAGACCCTGAGAATTGAATGAAAAGGGACTAGGTTTAAGTAAAAGACCGTATATGACTTTCATGATAGAATGTAGCTAACCTGGACATGCCCAATGGAATGTTTGAATGACGTGAATGATCTCAAGGGCTGTGAATCATTCATGGACAGTTATCCAGTTGTTTAGCACCTCCCCATGGGTGTTGGTTTAAGGGACTTCGATGCACACTTGAGACACTGCAACACTAGACAATGGTGCATCGAACAACTTAAAACTACATCAGCATGCACGGTTAGAGACACTGGATAATTAGTGTCGGATTGGCTTGTAATTGACCTTGATTCGTAAAGGTATCTTGATGTGTACAGCATATTGATTACGGTTATGCCCTCTTATGTGTTCTGCGCTGGACCTCTCGATTCTGTGGGAAATGCAGCAACCCCAGAGCGAAGCCCGGGCGGAACCATTCTATTGTTATATTGATATCAGTGTTATCATTGCTCCATTGGAGTACTTGCATCAGTTATGAGTCAGTGATTGTGATTGATACATTGTCAGCACTTCCTGTAATTGCTTATGTACATTCAGTATCAGTATATGCGATGCACTTCCTATTGTTTGTTCAGCATGATATGTGAGATCTGTAAGTGATAAGTGACATTATGATTGATTGATTGAGGTGCATCATCTGATTGATTGTGATTGGTCTTGGCACTACTGAGCCTCAGCCTTAGGATACCCGACGGGGTTAACTTTGGTTTAGTTTGAGTGTTTGCCTCTGCAGAGTGTGATTGTCCTGGGACTCCGGACCCCGGGAACCAGAGACCCATGCGTACCCTGGCCCGGTCGCTGGTGTTCTCATCCTGATTGCTCTCGTAAGGGAGAAAATGGCCAATGTAGTAGCCACTTGATTGTTACCTGTTTATGATTCTGATAGCATGCTTAGTCATTTGCATAATTGTTTAGTATATAGACAAAGTTCTATGGATATTGCATTATGCGTATTGTTCAGTACTATTCAGCATTAGACACGATTCGTGTTATCTTCTTGTTGGCTTATACTTTGCTAAGTCGTCGTACTTATGTGTTTGTCTCGTGTGTTGCAGGCTCAGATCCCTCTTCCGATCCTGCGCCGGTCGACCCGACTGCAGGAGAGGCTCGCGAGGCCCCTTCCGGCCTAGAGGAGTGGACTTGATCCATCCTCCAGAGTACGGTTTGCATCATTTTGGTTTTCCCCATTCTTTGTATTAGAGTCTATTGAGGGGACTGTTTCTGTACATGTAAAGTGGGCATTGAGTGATACCTGTATTTTGATTTTTGGATTGTTGTAAGCCCGCTCTATTGTCATACGTTCATGTATTTGTTCTTGTCATCAGTGTATATCGTTTGTAATCTCCTATTGTCTTTTGGTATATTGTGGTATGCCTTGATACGTACAGCTTCCGCGTACAGTTGATTGCACGTGTGAATGATCCCTTGTGTGTGTATGCTTGGACGGGGTCTAGGTGTGCATGCACGGGAGTACGTGTGTCATTGGTTAGACTGTCTCTGACCCCCCGGTCCCTGGGCTCGGGTCGTGACATACGTATTGTATGGTATCAGAGCATTGTCTCTCAGAGCTTTGTCTCTCAGGGCATTGTCTCTATCTTAGTGTGTCAGCATGTAGGCATATAGGACGTGGTGAGATTTCGTAGTCCAGTTTTGGACTATTGTGTTTGGTCCCTTTGTCTTGTGAGTCTGTGTGAGTTACCGAGTGTGATAGCAGGTTGACTTTTGTGTTTTGCAGGCTATGGCATCGGGATCCGGAACACACAACAACAATGATCAGGGAGATAACGAGAGTGGGTCAGCCGCTCCACAGCCACTCGTGAATTTTGACGAGCGCTTCTTGACTATGCTACAGGCGATCCATTCTCTACAAGCGCAGGTCGTTTCGATCGTAGACCGACAGAGTCAAACGCCAGTTCGGCCTGCAGAGCAGCCAGTGGTTTTCCAGCCTAGAGAGAGCGATCCGAATGCGTTGTACGACAAATTCAGGAAACGTGGAGCCACAGAATTCTATGGTAATGAAGATGCGTTGAAGGCTGATCAGTGGCTAGAGCATACCGGAGATCTCTTTTCTACCATCGTTTGTGACGACCGGCAGAAGGTCATGCTTACGGCCTCGATGTTCCGAGAGGTAGCAAAGACGTGGTGGAAGTTTCAGCTCTGTTTGACCACCTGAACATGGTCAACTCCTTTTGTTTGTGGGCCCCCGGTCACTCCCAAGGCCCATTCTTGGAATTTTGCATATGTGGCTTGTTTCCGCCTGTTCGGGGCCCAAACGGTGTCCAATCACCACGAAACTTGGAGGGATGCTTCTTGACACTATTTTGAGTGTGTCACAGAAGTTTCAGCTCTGTTTGACCACCTGAACATGGTCAACTCTCCAGTTGACTTTTTATGACAGTGGGCCCTTGTTTCAGCTGTTTGAAGCCCAAATGACCCCGGTTTGATTTGAAACTTGGAGGGACTGACTTCAAGAACATCTTGGAGTATTCATCCAAATTTCATGCAGTTTAGATTTGAGGAAGTAGGATTTCGAACAGTAACCTATTCATTGCATGCGTTAGGTCACTATTCACTCCACATTGAGATAGTTAGCCTGTTTTCTATCCGAACAGCCTCCCCTTGACTTGAAACTTTGGAAGAATGACTTGGGGCATTCTTTGAGCATTTGTGCCAAATTTTATCTGCTTTGGCCTTCTGGAAGTAAGATCTTAGCCGATGACCCCCAAATTCGGGATTACTGTCCTCTAAGCTGACATGTAATGAAACTTAGGCCAAACAGAGTCTTTTCATATTGAAAATTTACAAAGTATCTTCTGAGCATGACTGAAGCTTCGCGTCTAAATTTCATTAATTTTGGACATCGGGAAGCAGGACTTTGGTCAGTGACCCCCTGGCTTGGGGGGAACTGACCTCAGGCTGACATGCTTGTGGCTTTTGAATTCGATGATGTCTGTTCAACCCGAAATTTGAACTTCCTCTGAGAGTCCCAGCTACCTTGATCTCCATGGAATGCCGGTTCTCACAGTGATTCCCCAGGATCTGCAAATAACCTTTGTAGCCTAAATTAAGCTGAGATGAAGTGTCTTCGCTGCAGTGTTTGCAATTTTTATAGGTCAACAAGTGCCCCCTCGAGGTGCAATGATTATAGTATAATAATCATTGTGCCTGGAAATAGCCAATCTGTGGGAATGATGGATGGCTTGATGAAAAGACAGTTTGTCAAGGTAGGTTGTAAGCCTAAACTTGGGATTTGAAAATTTTGATAAAAACCATGAAGGGTTTGATGACGGAATTTTGAAAAGACATAAGAAATCTGAATTTCTTTGCCCTATTTTCACGGATATCAAAAGTAGCATCTCCGTGGGGACTGTGGGGAACACCCACAAAGGAATCCCTTAGGTATTTAGAAAATTCAGAAGTTTATGAATTTTGTTTGGATTTTGGAAATGAATTTGATTTTCTTTTGACCTATTTTCCACAGATATCCAGAGTGGCGTCTCTGTGGGGATGTGGGGAACACCCACAAAAAGAATCCCTGAGGTTTTAAGAAATTCAAAAGTTTTAGAGAAAATGGATTTGGGTTTGGATCTTCATGGATTTTTTTATTCATTTTCAAAGATCAAAGTTTGGGTTTTGACTTGGCTTGACATGATGCAACTTTGAAAGAGATTAGCTTTTATGAGTTTTGATGAAAAACAATTTGGGACATTGGTTTGAAATCAAAGTTTGACCCAAAGTTGATTTGGAAAGAAACTTCACATCTCCTTTTTTTGTATAATTTCCCTTGAAATACCCTAAAAATAGGATTATTTCTTTGGTAAATTACTCCAAGTGGACCCATCATGAGAATTTCAAACAAAAGATGATCATGTTATGGATTCCATTGCTTAAAATTAAGAGACCGTAGATGAAGAAGGACGAATCCATCGAGACTTGATCAAGGTTTTAGACTCCACTGATTTTTACTAAATTGTATTTGTGGGAAGAAGGGTGACACGTCACTGACTTGATCTTGAAGGGATTAGGTAGTGAGAATGTACACTGTACATGGTTTGGGTACATTGTACATGGTTTGGGTGTACCAATGACATTCAGGTATAGTATTTCTTGAGAAGTTTTCCATTGATAGGCATCATGCATCTTTCCCCTTCAAGTGTGAGGAGCGCATAGGCGCCATTGGAGTAAACTTTGTCGACAACAAAAGGTCCTTCCCATTTAGGTTCGAGCTTGCCTCCCGACAAGTGCGTGGAAAACATAGGTCTTCTAACTGCAAGGACTAAATCTCCCTTCTTGTAAGATCTATACTTGACCTTTTTGTTGAAAGACGCAGCCATACGAGCTTGATACAATTCAATACTTTGTCGAGCGGCAAGCCTTTTCTCATCAAGGTTTTCTAACTCTTGCAATCTGAGTTTGGCATTCTTTTCTTCAGTATATTTGTTTATCACAGCCACCCGAAAAGAGGGAAGTTGAATTTTCAAAGGCATTACAGCTTCACAACCATAGACCAAGGAGTACGGTGTTGATTTGGTAGGACCACGAACTGTAGTTCTGTAAGCCCATAATGCTTCAGGAAGCCTGGTACTCCAACTCTTTTTGTTGTCAGAAACCATTTTCTTCAAAATCTTGCAAATGGTTTTGTTAAAAGCCTCAGCAAGTCCGTTGGCCGCGGGGTTATACACTGTAGATGGACAACACTGGATTCCGTATTTGTCACAGAATCTGTAAAATTTATTATTATTGAATTGCGGGCCATTGTCATGATACAGACGTTTGGGCACCCCAAAACGGCAAATGACATGAGTTTTCAGGAAGCTAAGGACTGTATCAGTTTTGACTTCTGTGAGAGGTACTGCTTCTGCCCATTTGGAGAAGTAATCGGTTGCAGCCAAAATGAATTGATGTCCACGTTCTGAGGGTGGACTGATCTTCCCCACTATATCCATTCCCCAAGATTCAAACGGCCAAGAAGTGGTCGTAGGGTGCAAATGTTCAGGAGGTTGGTGGATGTAATCTCCATGAATTTGGCACTCATTGCATCTTTTAGCAAAATTAATAGCGTCGGAGACCATGGTAGGCCAATAGTAGCCTAATCTTCGAATTTGATCATGAAGTTTTGGTCCAGCTTGGTGAGCACCACATAGGCCCGCATGAACTTCTCTGAGAACTTGTTCAGCTTCTTTCGGGGACAAACATCGAAGTAGAACTCCATCGTATGATTTGCGATAAAGAGTTTTTAAGGGCAAATCAAAATGGAATTTAAGAGCTCGCCTTTGAATACTGGTTCTATCTTTAGGATTCTCTGGTAATATTCCATGCAGAATGTAATCAATAAAAAGATCTCTCCAATCCCTGAATGAGTTTTGGAAATATGAAATTTGATTTTTGATTACAGTGAAGCTATCTTCTACTGCCTTGTAAGTATCGAGTGGGGGTAGAAGTCTTCTCTCAACAACTTCCAATATCATCTTGTCATTCTCAGGGATTGCCATTGAAGCTGCCAAGCTTGCTAAGGCGTCTGCTTTGACATTCTGGCATCTCGGAACATGATGAAACGCAATCAATTTAAACCTTTGTTTGAGTTCATATGCCCTATTGAAAAGGGGAATTAGGTCTGGCTTCTTTACTTCATACTCGTGATTCATTTGCTTAATCACAAGTTGTGAATCTCCATAGACCCCTAGCATGTTAATGCCAGCATCTAAAGCTAACTCAAGCCCCATAATTAATGCTGTGTATTCTGCCACATTGTTCGAGCATGGCTTGATCAATGAAAAGGAGTGAGGAACATAAAATCTTTCTGGACTGCAGAAAATAATTCCAACCCCTGATACTGGCTTTCCTCGTTCATTAGTCCTGGAAGCTCCATCAAAATGCATGGTCCAATGTAGATCTGAATCAATGGTGGATTTCCGTGTTTGTTCAGTGAAGAAGACTAACTCATCAGGGAGATTGTCTGTGAACTCAGAATCTTCTGACAGTGGATGTTCTGCTAGAAAATCTGCAAGAGCTTGTCCTTTTACTGCTTTCGCAGGAGTGTATCTGATGTCATATTAAGAAAGAAGGATGGACCATTTGGCCAGACGTTCACTCAACGCCCCGGCTTTTGTCACTAATACCTTTAATGGATTAATATTGGAAACCAGATACACCACATTAGAGAGGATGTAATGCCGCAGCTTTTGTATTGCAAACATAAGCGCTAGACATTCTTTTTCTATTGGGTGATAATTGTGCTCAGCACCAACTAGCATCCTTGACAGGTAATAGAGTGTCACCTCCTTTCCTTCATCATTCTTTTGAGCTAACAATGCTCCCAAGGAATGATTAAGAGCCCTTGTATAAAGAATGAAAGGCTTGCCCGGAATTGGAGCTGAAAGAACTGGCGGGTTTGTAAGATATTGTTTGATATCCTGAAAAGCATTTTCACAAGCTTTGTCCCATACAAAGTCTACTCCTTTCTTCATCAATTTGGAGAATGGTCTGCACTTTCCGGACAAGTTGGAAATGAACCGTCGAATGTAGGCGAGTCTTCCCTGCAATCCTTTCAATTCTCTCAAATTTCTCGGTGAAGGCATTTCCAATATGGCTTTGATTTTGACGGGATCTATTTCAATGCCCCCCTTTTGCACCACAAATCCTAGAAACTTTCCGGAAGAAACTCCGAAAAAACATTTCAAGGGATTCATTCGAAGATTGAATTTCCGAAATCTCTCAAAGACAGTGCGAAGATCGGCGAGATGGTCTGATTTATGCTTGCTCTTGACTGCCAAATCATCAACATAACATTCAACAGATTTATGTTGTAAGTCCTTGAATATTTTCATCATTGCTCTTTGGTACGTGGCTCCAGCATTTTTGAGACCAAATGGCATGACAGTATAGCAGTATATGCCAAATGGAGTTCTAAAGGAAGTGTGTTTTTCATCCTCTTTGAACATTTTGATCTGATTATACCCCGAGAAGCCATCCATGAATGACATTCTTTCGAACCCAAAAGTATTGTCAATCATTATTTCTGGTATAGGTAATGGAAAATCATCTTTGGGGCAGGCTTTATTCAGATCTCTGAAGTCAATACAGATTCTGATTTGTCCATTCTTTTTAGTAACTGGGACTATATTAGCCAACCAGTCTGGATGCTGTTCTTCACGGATGAAATTAACGCCTTTGAGTTTCTGAACTTCTGCTTCTATCTTCTCCATGATTTCAGGCTTAGTCCTCCTTTGGTCCTGTTTTACAGGTTTAGCATCATCTGCTATATTTAATTTGTGTATGGAGATTTCTGGATCTAAGCCCGGCATTTCTACATAAGTCCATGCAAAGCAATCTATGAACTCTCGCAAGAATCCCACATACAAATCAAGTTCACTTCCTTTAATTTGAGAGCTTACAAAGGTAGGTCGGGGATTTTCTGGGGTTCCCAAGTTTATTTCTTGTACTTGGTCCTCAGTTGGAGGATTAGGAGGAAGTGTTTCTACATTGTTATTGGAAGTTTCTAACTCTGTGAAACCCTCTGGGGTTTCAGTTGGGGGTTTTAGCCAAGGCCTGATCCCTTTCCAAGGATTTGGTTTTTTAGGCTCTTTGGTTTTTACATCAAGGGCTAAGCATTCCCAGCGGACATGTTGGGACGGGCTTATTTCCTCGTTGAGTTCAGGTGGCCAATAGTTAGTGATTTGTGATGCAGCATCATCTTCATCACTTGCCCCCTCAGGATACTGAAAAACGGCCCAATCAACGGGATCTTGAAGCACAGGAATTTCATGAGAGTCATCCGAGTCATATTCTTCAGTGAAGACTACCGATCTGGCTTTAACACTTTGTTTAAATTTAGGAATGTTACTGTAAGGAACATATCCTATGCAATGACGCAGCTGCTCAATTCTGCCCCCTGTCTGGAGATCTTCTTTCATCTCTGGAGTAAAGACATCCAAAGGAGCCCGTATGCCATTTGCAGTTAATCCAAGACCCATAGGTTTCTTGAGATTGTACCCCATATTTTTCATCATGTTACAGACCACAGGATTATAAATATCGAGCCGGATTTTTCCCTCATTACTGATTTTGTCAATGATATCTGGTGGAGAAGTATCTTCAGCCCGATGAAAAATAATCGGATGATTATACTGCTTAGATGAAGGTACCAAAAAGCAAGAACCTTCGAATTCATAAATGTGAGAGGGAGTAGGCCATGGGATAAGCGGAAGATTGCAGTCTACCATAGAATGCACGAAGGTGCTCATTTCTTCAGCGTCTTCATAATCCAACTCAGAATCTGTATCTCTGATCATTGAAATGACATGTATTGGACGCATTCTTCTAGACCTCCTGCGCAGCCGGTGGAGTGCCACTTCGAGAGATGATACAATTCGAGACATCTCATCAAAGGTTTGAAATTCCATTGCCATGGTTAAGCTGCGGAGAGCTGGCCGAAAACCTACCCAGCACAAGTGAATCCATGCGGAGCAGTGTGGAGGATTTTCACATCTTTCAGCCAAACGGAGCCATCTATCAATGTACCTGTCGGCTAATTCTCCCCTCTGCTGTGATGTCAATATCAATTGACTAAAAGTGATAGGAGAATCAGGCTTTATAGGCGATATTCCCCTATTAGTGGGAGGTATATCATTGCTTTTTTTATTAGAGCTCGAGGATACCATGTTGGCCGAAAATGAAAACTTCTGATGTTCAGCATCTTTTACTTTTGATAGCTTTGTGGATATGATTAAAGGTGGATCTGGCTTTTTGATTTCAGATTTCACCTTAATTATCAAAGGAGCTTTGATATCCACGCATTTTGCAGCAGATTTTCCTGCACATTCCAACTTTATGGAGAGATTAGATTTTTAACCAACTTTCTTTGCTGAAATAGTGAAAGGTTCTGCAGGATTATCATTCACAGGAGCATTCTTTGTATCTGAGTTGGATTTTGTAGGCTTTTCTTGATACATTGCTGCGTCTGTGAAATAAACCTCCTTTCCTTTGAATGGCTTTTCCTCTGCAAAGACTCGATGTACTTTCCCCTCATTGTCAATGTATTTAAGGCATTGATGAAGGGTAGAAGGTACTATGGCATAATCATGAAGCCATCGTCTCCCCAAGAGGATGTTATAGCAAGCACGAGTTTTTACTACGTGCAGAGTGGCCTCTGAGACTAAATCTCCCAACTGGAATCGAATTCGGATTTTACCAATCGAATCCTGGACTTCTCCATCATAACCTTGAATAGAAGTCTTTGTAGCAGACAGCTTGCTCACTGGAATACCGAGCTCTTGAAGGGCCGTGATTGTGATGAGATTTAGAGCTGACCCTGGGTCAACTTGAACTCTTGGGACAGGCATATCTTTGATGTAGGCCGTGAAATAAAGTGGCCTCGTATGCTTCATATTTCCCAAGAGGAGATCCTCTTTGGTGAAAGAGATAGTAGCTTTAGAAGCATTGTGAGTTAAGAGACACTCCTTGCATTGCTTTTAAGGCTTCTTGGATTTCGCCTTCAAATAGTTCTTTTCTATTTGATGCACTTGTGCTATATGAGTATGATTCTCAATATTCAAGGCCTGTAGTGCTCGTATGAAGTTGTCACGAGTTTCCTTGGACATCTGCAAGAGATCAAAAATGTGGAGTCGTGCAGGTATGTGCTTAAGGTGTTCAACAACATCATATGTGAATGGCTCTGGTGGCCTTACATTATCATTTACTTCTGGAGAAGTTACATTTACATTGGTATTGCCTCCCGAAGGGTTTACATAAGAAGAGGAAGGAACAAAGGATTTATCATAGTTGACCCTGTAGTTACGACCAGAGCGAGTGCCATCATTAAGCATGTTGCTTCGGTCAATTTCTGGTCGTGCGTCTCTTCTTATGGCATTGACTTCTTCTGGTTCGATGAAAAGCTGATTGACCTCTTCCAAGCCTACTTCTTGGTTTACACCATTAGGAATAGCTTGCGATGTTTGGGGTTCTATGGCAGCATTCAAAACCACCAGGGAAGGAGCCGTTGACAGTTCCTCTTCAAAGTCAGAGATATTCTCGACAATATTACTCATACTAGGGTTATTATGTCTTCTCGGTAATCCAAGTTCCCTGACTGAGTTAAAGTCAACAAACTGATTACTTAATTCAGAATTTTCATTTGAAAAGATCAACTCTGAATTAGGTGTGGAAGAAGCATCTGGCGTGGAAGGAGGAAAAACCGTCTGTTGATCCTGAACTTCATCGTGCCCTACTAATGGTAGTGGATCCGGATGAACTTCTGGAGGTAGTGGAAAAAGAGGAGGATCATTCGACCAGCCACTTGAACTTGGCCTGTGTATGTCATACAAGGTCACTGATAGTGTATTTAGACCGTGCTTGATATTAAGCGTTCCCGTCTCGGGGTCAAAGGCTTGTTCGAAATCCTCATCCTCATCAGAAGGGTATTCATCAGCAAAATAATCATCGATCCATTGATCGTCTTCAAGATCAGAGTAATCCGACCATTGATTTTCATCATCGGAGTTAGGGGGTGTACCATCCCATGATATCCGATTGCAGCTGGATATTGCTGGTTCTTCCTCATCTTTTGGAATTGGAATGATGTAGTCGGCTAGAGTAAAATGACCTCTGGCTGATCTGGGAGGATTTTCTAAGACTGGGGCCTCGACCGCCTTGTCATTCTTCTGCTTAAACTGTTGTTCTTGTTTCTTTTGAGCAGTTTTCTGGAGACCTTTAATTTGCCTTTTGATCTTTCTTCTTTCCACAGGTGTGGGTTTAGTTTTCACTTTTTCTCATCCTTCATCATTTATCAAGTCTGGGTGAACCCACATTTCTTGCTCTGAAGAATCTTTGATAAGTATCAACCCCTGTTCATTATGTAGTGCATTGATGACCCGGAATTCGACCATTGGTGGCCTTGATGGAGCGGGTATTGCCACAGGTGCAAATTGCCCGAAGGAAATCATATTGACTGGGGCCGTATCATATTTTCGGTCAAATGTTATTACTCCATTTTTCCACATCTCATTGACCTTTTCTTTTAGGATAAAGTAGTCTTTCAAAGGATGAGATACCATCCGATGGTATGCACAATAGTTTGGATCATTAACACGACCCGCTTGCTCTGGCTTTTTCATGGGTGGAAGCTCGAGCTTGTTGTTCTCCATCAATGCTTGGAAGATGACTTCAATGTCCCCATCAAAAGGGTACTTAGTTTGCCTCCTCTTTTCATATTCTTCCTTTTTATTTTGCTCCGTCTTACCATTCTGTGGTTTTTGAGGAACTGGTTTGGAGGTTTGTACATTGAATACCTCCTGCTTCTTTTGGGGTTTCGGCACAGTTGGTTTTGGAGCAGAAGATGATGATGATTCCATTTTTCGGGAACTTGCTTTCTTCTGGCTAATTTCTTTCAGGGTTAACTCCGCATCAGTGGCTACTTCAACCAATCTGGCCAAAGACTTAGTTTTATGACTAAGTATGATAGCCTTAATCTCTGGCCGTAAATTGGTTTTGCACATTTCAATTGTCGCCTTTGGAGATGGTTGTTCTAGGCATCTGTAAGACAATGCTCTCCATCTATTAATAAAGGCTTGTGCAGTTTCATTATCCCCTTGCTGTGTACTACTGAGCATAGCGAAGGTGACCGTTTGATCTTCTTCCTGAAAGTGAGTAGAAACTTTTCTTCTGTAACTGGCCATGTAGTGAAGGAGAGTTTTGGCAATTGTTTGTACCAATCAAAAGCAACTCCCTTCAATGTACCAACAAACAGCCTTATTTTTAGTGCATCCAATTCGGGTAAACTGCCAAGGAGCGACTTAAAATGCACTATATGCTGATAGGCTGACCCTTTTCCAAGGTAAGGCTGGAAAATCGGAAGTTTGTAATCTGGCGGAAATGGAACCAAATCAAACTCCGGAGGGTATTTAGATGTAATACCCTTTTTCTTCATTCTGGTTTCCACTTTTGATTTGTTTAAAATTTCCTCCACTTCTTTAAAAGTTACAGGTTTTTCAGGATCTGCGTGGAAACCAAGGATTGAGTAGTGATCACCTCGAGTTGAACCCGAAGCGATTACTTTATCTGTTAGTGCCTTGATTTGTGCTGTAAGTAGGTCAATTTTGGTGGCATTCCTCCTGATCATTGCCTGTTCTCTTCTATCAGCAAATAAGGAGTTAACAGGAGCTTCAGCTGGACCACCCAGTTTGTCTGCTAAGATTTTCAATTGAGCCGTCAGGTGGTCAATTTTAGCTCCTTGTTGCTTGACAACATCACTGACGTCATTCTCTTGATTTTCGTTAGCATTTTCTTCGCTAACATCTTTGCCTCTACCGGCATCCTCTTCATTACCGGTCCCACTCCCTTCAGCCATAAATACGGTGTACTGACGGGGGTAAGAGGATGTAGGAAGAGTGGATTGACTATCTTCGGTATCCAGGAGAGTTATTGAGTCCTTATCAGAACCATGATCGTCAGAGGTCCTATCTGAATGAGAGTTCGAATCAGAATCTTGGGACTGAGTTCGAGCCATACTCCGAGTAACTCTCCTGGTTGAGCCAGGTCCGACCATACATGAGGAGGTTAGATTTGGCTCATCTTCTTTAATCACCCATTTTTGAGTGATTCTATGCTGTGACTGCTTCCGAGCATGCCTCTTGGAGCGAGACAAAACCCTCTTCTTTATTTGCTGGGCCAATCTGGCTGCTAGAGTTTGATCTCTGAATCTAGCAACTAATGGCCTAGAAGTGCTAGCAACTTGCTCCCAATCTATAGGGTCGGAAGTGGGAAGTGAAAGGATGTTAACAGCATTTCTTTCAATTTTCTTCTTCTGCTCCTTCTTTTGTTGAAGCAGATTTTTAAATTGAACGAGATCGGTCGAATCTTTGATGACCAATCGTTCAGCATATTTCTTGTTTTTACTGCCATATGACGGGCGCTAGGTTGAAAGTGATGGTGATGGTGATGGTGCCACAATAATAGAAGGTAAGCGCCTCCTGCCGAACCTCCGTCCCTCCTTCTGGGTCAAAGGGTAAAAGACATTCTTTTCAAGTGGGGCCAAGGGTTTCTCCTCAGCTTTTCTGGACTTCTGCATACGTGGCTGTGGTGACCACATACGGCAATTTGGAATAACAACATCCTCCTGACCCTTTTCATGGGCTGGGGCTTGCTTGCGAGTGGTTTGCTTTTTGAGATGTACCCTTTGTTTAGGATGCATAAAATGAGGACTTAGTAGTCTGCAAAGCCTCCTGCTGTGAACTAACAGGTATCTCTGTTTTGTTGTTCATAAACCGAACCTGCCTTGCCCCCAGTCGAGGCTTGGTGATCTGAAAATTACTGCCTTCCGACCTCACTTTGTGTTTTAAGTCATTGTGATCTTTATGAAAGACTCCAAAGGGGTTTTGGGCATATTTGGAGACCCAAGTTTGAGGAGTCTTTGCCTTCTTGATGGGCTTCAGGGTTTCTGATGACCCATTGTAAGCTGAGGTCATGAAGTTTGAAGGAGTAGAAAGCCTTTGAAAGACCGAGACCCTTAATGCAGGAGCATTGGTGTTCATTCGGCCCCTTTTGGGTGCCCTTGTGATCTGAGCCATGGAGATTTTGAACAATCTCTCTTTAGCTTCGTCAAAAGTGATAATCAAAGAACCCATGCTGTTTCCTGCAAAAAGTTAGCCGATGAGACTATATTAGTAGTATAACCAACATGGCTGCCTCTTGGGCTAGCCGGAATGGTTTATAGATGCCATCTAGACCAACATGGTTTTGAACCGAAATGGTTAGATATAGGCATAAATCCCATCTCATTATGCTTTGCTGACTATCCCTACTGTCAGAATTTCTGCAGCATTTCGGGTTTATCGAGTCAGGCTTAAAAGCACGCTATGCTGACTAGTCCTTGCTACCAAAATTTCAGCAGCATATCTAGACTATCTGTGTCAGACTTATAAGCAAGAGAGGGTTGGATCAATCAAAGGGATAAGGCCCACAGGATCAAGCCTGCACCACTATCACAATGACCACACAAGATCCATCAGTGGTTGACGCCGGACAATGCATAATTACAATGTCGTTGGTCTTATCACTGATTTAATAAACTTTTTATATGGGTAAGAAGCCCTTTGAACTGAATCATCACTCTTCTAAAGTGAAAAGGGTGATGATTTGGTTCATACACATCAAGGTGCAAATTCTTCAATCAAGTTATGCACATCAAAGTGCAAATTCTTCAATCAAGTTATGCACATCAAAGTGCAAATTCTTCCAATTAAATGGCAAGTGTACGCACATCAAGGTGCCCAATGCCTTCATTTGTATGAACAATATGCACTTCAAGGTGCAAAAGTCCTTTAATGATATTTTCAAACCCATTGCAGACATCAAAGGTCTTGTATGGGTGTAATTGGAGGTTAAATAAGCCTTTGTCATCATAAAAATGGGTAAGTGACCGTGTGCCCCGGTCACAGGCTTTTAGCAGCAGTTTTCAGTGAAACAGCAGCAGTTTCCAGCACAATAGCAGCAGTTTCCAGTGCAATAGCAGCAGTTTCAGTAAAACAGCAGCACTCTTTAACACAACAGCAGCACTTTTAGTGCAATAGCAGCAGTTACAGTGCAACAGCAGCAGTCACAGTGTAACAGCGGCACTTTCAGTGCAACAGCAGCAGTTACAGTGCAACAGCGGCAGTTTTCAGGGCAACAGCAGCACTTTCAGTGCAACAGCAGCAATCACAGTGCAACAGCGGCACTTTCAGTGCAACAGCAGCAGTTACAGTGCAACAGCGGCAGTTTTCAAGGCAACAGCAGCAGTTTTCAGGGCAACAGCAGCACTTTTCAGCAATTTTCAGCGCTTTCATGCATTTTTCATCAAATTTGATCACAAATTAGGGCATATATTTTCCCCACAGACGGCGCCAATCTTCTGATCGCGCTTAAAAATGTAGGCGTGGAAATGAATTACGGAATCAAGGTCCGACATTCACGCACTTTAAGCGTTAAGAAGAATGGAAAAATAATTACAGTTCATCATTAATTTCCCTTTTGTTTACATGGGTTCAAGTGCCCTGACCGCGGGGATGCAGGTTGTTTACATACATTTTGAAAGTTTACAACCCCTCCCTCAAGTCTCAGATGTGATCTCAATTTGGGAAATACAAGAAAATGTACATAAGGTGGAAGAAAATGTGGAAAAGGGGAAAAGATGGGGGGTGACCGTGACCCACGGTCACTGCCCCATTCCAGTGACCGTGACTCACCCGCGGTCACTCGGGCCTTCCAGTGACCATGACTCACCTGCGGTCACTGGGGCCTTCCAGTGACCGTGACTCACCCGCGGTCACTGGGGCCTTCCAGTGACCGTGACTCACCCGCGGTCACTGGAACCTGTCAGTGACCGGGGGTCACGGTCACTGACAGACAATGGCCCTGTGCCTCCGTTTTTTTTTTGTGCTGTTCGCGCTGGTTCTTTCTTGGAACTTCTTTCAAGTGTTGGAACTCCATTCTCATGACTTTGGAGCGGTGGACAACCATCAAGAAGATCACATTTTATCATGGAATCAATTGAAACCGCTGTAACTCATCATTCGTGCTTACGGACTGCATTTTTGTTTCAAGTCCGAAATGGGCAAATTTGAAGCCGGAGTTGTGTCATTTGAACCTATCATTTTCAAGGAACAAAATGAGGCCTAGAGAGGCTTCTTTCACAACTCTTGTAATGGCTAAGAAGCCCTACGAATGAGAGAAACAGAGGTGACAATGTCATCCTCTCAAAAATTGGCGTCGTATGAACATGGTATGGATTTTGGCCATTTCCCTTCCTTCTCTCCTTCTAAATTTTCTTGCTCACCTTTAGAACTAAGAAAAGAAGGTGGGAATGGTCGTGGAAGTGCTGCTGGAGCTTGCTTCTTGTTGCCTTAGGTGGTGACTTTCTTCAATTTCTTCACTTTTCTTCCTTATGTGTGTGTGTGTCCTCTGTTTCTTCCAAATTCTCTCTTTTTATAGACTCCCCAATCAGTTTTGTGCAGTTTTGGGGAGTTAATAGCAGTTGTGGGGAGTTGGATTTCGAAGAGGAGTGGAGGGAAACCACCCAAAATCGTGGGAAACCTCTTTTGAAGGTCTGTGACCGCAGACTGGGCCACGGACGAGGCCCAATTTCAGGTTTTTCGCGTATGTGGCCCATTTTCATCTGTTTTGGGCTCAAACGAAGTCCGATTGCCACCAAACTTGGAGGGATGCTTCTTAACACTATTTTCTACATGTCATAAAAATTTCAGCCCATTTTGACTTCAGGAAGTTGGTCAACTTTTTCATTAATTGGGCCCCGGTCACGGACAAGGCCCACTTTTGGAACATTGCATATGCGGTCTATTTTCCATTGTTTGAGGCCCGAATGATGTCCAATCATCACGAAACTTGAAGAGATGTTGCTTGACACCATCTTAAGTGTTTCATAGAAATTTCAGCTCTGTTTGACCACCTGAACATGGTCAACTCCTTTTGTTTGTGGGCCCCGGTCACTCCCAAGGCCCATTTTTGGAATTTTGCATATGTGGCTTGTTTCCGCCTGTTCGGGGCCCAAACGGTGTCTAATCGCCACGAAACTTGGAGGGATACTTCTTGACACTATTTTCAGTGTGTCACAGAAGTTTCAGCTCTTTTTGACCACCTGAACATGGTCAACTCCTTTTGTTTGTGGGCCCCCGGTCACTCCCAAGGCCCATTCTTGGAATTTTGCATATGTGGCTTGTTTCCGCCTGTTCGGGGCTCAAACGGTGTCCAATCGCCACAAAACTTGGAGGGATGCTTCTTGACACTATTTTGAGTGTGTCACAGAAGTTTCAGCTCTGTTTGACCACCTGAACATGGTCAACTCTCCAGTTGACTTTTTATGACAGTGGGCCCTTGTTTCAGCTGTTTGAAGCCCAAATGACCCCGGTTTGATTTGAAACTTGGAGGGACTGACTTCAAGAACATCTTGGAGTATTCATCCAAATTTCATGCAGTTTAGATTTGAGGAAGTAGGATTTCGAACAGTAACCTATTCATTGCATGCGTTAGGTCACTATTCACTCCACATTGAGATAGTTAGCCTGTTTTCTATCCGAACAGCCTCCCCTTGACTTGAAACTTTGGGAGAATGACTTGGGGCATTCTTTGAGCATTTGTTCCAAATTTTATCTGCTTTGGCCTTCTGGAAGTAAGATCTTAGCCGATGACCCCCAAATTCGGGATTACTGTCCTCTAAGCTGACATGTAATGAAACTTAGGCCAAACAGAGTCTTTTCATCTTGAAAATTTGCAAAGTATCTTCTGAGCATGACTGAAGCTTCGCGTCTAAATTTCATTAATTTTGGACATCGGGAAGCAGGACTTTGGTCAGTGACCCCCTGGCTTGGGGGGAACTGACCTCAGGCTGACATGCTTGTGGCTTTTGAATTCGATGATGTCTGTTCAACCCGAAATTTGAACTTCCTCTGAGAGTCCCAGCTACCTTGATCTCCATGGAATGCCGGTTCTCACAGTGATTCCCCAGGATCTGCAAATAACCTTTGTAGCCTAAATTAAGCTGAGATGAAGTGTCTTCGCTGCAGTGTTTGCAATTTTTATAGGTCAACAGTATTTATTGTGATGATCACTGATTTGTTTCGCTCTTGTAGGTTACTAAATCGCAATGTATACACCTAGGAGAAACAAATTTTGGTTGAACTAGCATAAACTTGTAATTCAAGTTAGGTCATCGGAAACCTTGGAGTTATGACGATGTGATCGTTAGGTATAGAAACACTAGTCAGATTTATTTTCTTGAATGATTGAAGATTATTTTTCTGCTTGTTTGCTAAGTATGACTTAAGTTCTACGGTTTATGAATATTGAAGAATCGATCTTACATATTCAAATGAGAGTGAAAGTGAGGATTCCAATTGATTAGAGAGGAGACCTTGCATTATATTGAATGATGATAATGATCAGATGATGTAGAGGCCAATCTTTTTATCTATCTAAGGACTTAGAAAGTGTATTTCGAGTCAGCCATTTTGACTCTTCTGACTCTTAATTAGATACGTCTCATAACTTATTATAAGATCCCATACCAAGCACCTTATTTTTTATTCCCATTTGAACGCTAATCTTGTATTCTCATACCAAGTGAATGTATAGTCAGCTATTTTGACTCGTAGTTAATTATCTTTGATCACTTATCTTTAATAACTTATTGTTATCTTATACCAAGTACCTTCTTCTTTTAGTGCACTATCAATGATCGTGATCAATATGATTCAAATCCTTTGGCCCTATTCAAACTGTAATAGCTGCATATACTCTTCGACTTGAGTCTAATATCAAACTTTCTTGAAAGACTATTAAGTCTTTTCTAGAAATACTTCGCGTCACGATATATCAATTCAAATGACCCTTTTTATTTCCTTTTATGTGACTGTTTAAAATGCCCTTGAAGAGTTTGTTGTTTCCTTTTTTCATTGGTTCAACCTAGTTTTATATTCTCTCTATTTTTATACTGAGTTGGTTCTTGTCTTATTTGGTTTTGTTTTATTTTCTGAAAGGGAAACCCAAGTTCACTAAGTCCCCTATGCATGACTTACATGTTGTCTTTCTAATCCTTCTTCTGTTTCAGTTGAAAGCTCAACTTATTATCCCTGTTTAATTACTTAATCTCTAAAGTCTCGTGCCTAGCACAATTAGTAATTAACTTTTGTCGTTGACCTCTAAGTATATTGTCTTGCTGCTACAAACATCTTCCATGACATTCTGTTCTTCTTGATGATACCAATAAGGAAGTTCTACTCCTTAATGAATTCAACCTAGCTTCATTGTCTCATATTCGAATCTACAGTGATCTGCATAAACTTCATATCTCTACTTACAATTACAATCAATTTCCCAATAAGGACTCTATTCTTCAAGCCACATTCCCGTAAAAACTTGCATCTGATTCAAAAGTCAAAAGGTATTAATAAACTTATTAGTGATCGTACCTTGATTTGAAGGTGGTTTTGTTAGATCTAAAAGTTGTTTTGCTAATAGCGTCTATCACCCTCGACTAGTGCTAACCATTATTAAATCTCATGGATCACGGAACCCTGTTTGTATGAAATCCCATATTCTTAGATGCTTCATTATTTCACCACCTCTTCCTTCTAAGAAGCTTGTTCATCTTCATTGGTATAGTAATTGAGAAATTACTTCTCTCCCTCTTCTTTGATTGTGAGTAAAGAGAGTTTACTTATATAAGAGATCTTTCTTCTTCCATTCGCTATCTTATATGTGACACACATTGTATCTCCTTCTTTAGTCTTATTTTTCATGAACTGCAAACTCAATGAGAACTAAAATTTCCTTACGACTTTCATATTAGCAATTCCGATCTATGACCCCTCGAAATGCACTATCCTTCATTCCTTCGAATTGGATGTCAAAAGATAAAACCCTTTTTCCGTTCAATCTCTAGCTTTTAATGAGGTCCATACTACCTTGGTTTACATGCCAAACTCCGTGTCTTGAGATCCTCATGCCTTTAACTCCCAAGGAACTAGAAGTTGTACGTCATGTTGAGTCCACTCTTTTCCACTCCTTTTTCTTACTAACAATTGCTCGTGGTGTAATGCTCTTTAGCAATTAGATTCAATTCGGTGTAGTTCTGCTCCTCCTACAAAGCGACTTGGTAAATTGGATCCGGATGGCAAGGAATGGATTCATAAAGTTTGTGTCATCATCATACACGTCTAGGGAAGATTAAGGAGTGCCATCCTAATAGAAGGACCTTGCCAACAATCATTCGTGAAGACCCAAGTAAAGAGTATCGGCTTAGTGTTTTGATTGACCTGCATAGAGGACATACTCAAGATCGGCACGAGAACAACTCAACTTCAAAATATAGGAGACAAGTACATTACATACTCGCATTGCTTTTCACATTTTGTGTCATTTTGAGGACGGAATGATTCTTAAGTGGGGGAGGATGTAACACTCCAACCCAAATTAAACTTGATTAGCGAGTAATTAACAATGATCACTAGCTAATTAATGAGGTTTTCTCTTAATTAGGTCCATTTTAGTTTTGTGGAGTCCTTTGGCTCAAGTTCAGATTATGGATAGGTAGTTAGGTTGGGTTGACCTTACCTAAGTAGATGAAAACCCTTTTTCGTAATCTTAGAATACTTGATTTCATGTCATATATGCATCATATCGACACCATCACGTCTACCTTGTTGAACTCGTTAACTTTCGTAATTGACTCGAACGCATTAGACATCATTTAATTTAGTTGGACCGTCATTTGACTTGTATTGAAAATAAGACAAACTAAAAGGACTTCCTTATAAACTCCCTAAAACCTTGTCTTATATAAGGAGAGACCACCGCCTCATTGACTTTCTAGCGACTTCTTTGGCTTCTCTCTTCTTCATTTTCTTCTTCTTCTTCTTCTGTTCTGCATCAAGAGAGATCTTGCAGGTGAGTTTCAAGTCACTACTCCACCATTCCCGCTCTTTTCTATTTTCTTTTCCTTGTTGGAGTTGTAGATATGGCTCAAATTGCTCCTTACTGCTCTTTAGCTCCTATTAAGTAAGATCTCTTCTTATTCAATGATCTCTTGGGTTAATGGAGGCAAGAAGACTCTCAGTTGATACATGCACTTATCTATTTCTTCGTTTTTGACATACATGGCACTTAGGTCCAAAATACCTAAACTAAGCCAAAGAAAGGACTAAGAGCTTGAAAAGCTCCATCGAAGGCAGGTATAAGCAAATTTTGGTTTAATGCATGTTGGTACTTTATAATTCTTGCAAAGCAAGTCATTTACATGTGTTTTTTAACCCATTTGGTATATTGACTTGAAACTACACGGAACGACCTAATGCTTACGGCTAAGTCGTAGAGCTCCACGACTCAAACTACAGAAAGTAGCCTAATTCGAATTTACACTAGGATTCAGCTACGACTAAGCTGTAGGATGTACTACGGCTAAGCCGTAGGCTAGACGTGATCTAACTGTAAGTCAAGCTACGGCTTGATGTCCCGAAAGTAAGAAAAACACAAATAGAGTCTAAATTGGTCACGAGTATTCATAGGGCATGATAGGCCAGGTCGGGCCAAGCCAAGTAAGGTCCAAGCCTAGCCTTGATTTTGAACAACAGGCACAAGCCTAGAGAAAGCCTAAGCAGGCCATAAGTACCTACCCTATGCTCAACCCACCTAGAATAGTTTAAACTTGAGCCATACTGTATTTTATTTAAAAAAATAAAAATATTTGTTGGTTATGATGTTTGTTTCTATGTGAGAGATTTCTTAGTGTCTGTCACCTGGACCGATTGGGCTTGAGATTTCTACTACTAAATCTCAGCCCAATTCAAAGTTTATATCTGGGCCCCGCTTAAGGTAATTAATGCTCAAGCCCTAAAATTGCTAGATCTTCCCTAAATTAATCACTTAGATTGACACTATCAGGAGGTAAGATTTCTAAAATCTCTCTCATTCTAAATCATGTCCCTTAAAACCAGAAACAACCAATAATTTGGATTAGCCGTAGCCTAACAATTTTAAATTTGGATTAATACTCTCACACAATTTTAAATTTTACATAAACTAATCAATTTTTATCTCTTATCCTAAAATCTTTCAAGTTTATACATAACATCTCTTATGGTTAGATTGATAGAACCTTTAGAAGGTGGACAATCATATTCATTTTTATTTTGACTCCAGTTGCCATGAATGGGTAAGTGTTGAAATTCAATTTTTCCATGTAGCAATGGGAGGAGAAAAAAAAACAGAAAACGATCAGTTCATCGGTCTATAGGTTTTACATGAGAATATGAAATATGATATATGCATGGAGACACCATTAAATAAATCACCACTGAGAGTAAGTGCAATTCTGATCTCTTTAAACACTCAAAGTTCTGATGGTTTATATATATATATTTATTTTAAATGTTAAAAAGATAGTTATGTTATTTTTTTCCCATTAATTATTTTTTTTCTCTTTTCTCTCTATACCTCTCGAGGCTAGGATCATTACATTTTTACAGGCATTAATTTTAACATGCTAATACATATTAACTAAGTTTGTCTTTCATATTAGAATGTCTATGGTAATGCAAATGGTGTTTTATGCTTAGTGTAGGACTAATACAATTTTTTTCTACCGATGTAGAGATTGAAAGTATATTCTATATTTTAATGTTCATCACTCAATTGGAGATCATCTTAGGTTTTGTTACATTTACTCGAAATTTCTCTTTCTATTTTTATTTCTTTTTCTTTCTTTGAGTTATGCGCAAATAAACAAGTGAGAAGCCTAAATTTTGTGATAATCTTAATTACCGGCTTCTTTTCACCTAATTCAAAATTTTCATATATAGTGATAGGATTGGTTGAACTAATGATTTTTGCAAAGTAGAGTATTCCATCTAATTTATATTACCATATAATATTTTTTTTCTCTTGACTTGATTTTACAGATTAAAGGAAAAATTATTTTTTTATTTATATTCTAATGAAATTCCACGAGTACATTATTTTCATTTTTATTTAGTTTTACTAATATGATATTTACTTTTTAAGAGTACACTAAAATATTTAAGATTATGACTATAAAATGAATTTAATGTTAATATTAAATTAAAAGTCATTTAAATATTTATAAATATTCTTATTTACAAATAATATAATATTTAATAAGGCCCACGTTGGGTGTGGGCCATGAAGCGCTAGTTATATATATTAAAGCTACAAGAATAGAGGCTTTTAGAGGGTGCCACATCAACGCTCCTTGTTTTTCTTTTTTTCTAAAGCGCCACGTTATCTTCTAAAAAAAATAAAAAAAGCCCTAAAATCTCTCCTTCTATCCTCCTCTCTCTCATCTTATCTCAAGAAACAGCTGTTTCAAATATATAATTAGGTTATTGAATAATATACACTGATATATATGTGCCAAGTTGGCTACTTTAGAAATATTGTACATTTCGTGATCAACAATTTCAATATGTTCGGTGCCCGCTGAATTTGATGAGTCCCTATTTGGATGATATTTGGTAAACCTATGATGCAGTGTCATCTTGGTGGGGCCTGGTCAATTGTCAATCTTTTTTGCTATTAAAACAAGGACCTAAATACACAATTAATGTTTTGACTTTTCTTTTTTTTTTTTTGCTTACTATTGATTTTAATTTACTTTTTTCTGTAATTTTGTAATATTTTTATTATGTAACCTCATTTTATTTACTAAAATGAGATCTTTAGATTTTCTCCCAAAATTCTTTTCATTCAAAAAATGGGCCACGCACCCCTTTTTTTTTATTTTTTTCATTAAATCTTGAAAAATAACATCAGATATATTATTTTTAAAGTTGTTTATTTTTACACTTATTTTATGTTTTTCATTTGTTTGAATATCTTCTTTTTACTAATATTTTATTTACTTTCTTTACCATTCCCATTCACCAAAGAATCTTTACATTGTTATTTCTAAAAGAACATTTTCTTTCAATAGTTTCTTAGCCCATTCTTAGTTAATTAATATCTTGAAGATATAGAATTTAAATTTTTTTAATTGGGGTTCACTTTCATCTTTTTCCTCCTATTTTTTATGATGCAATATTTTTTACTATTTTTTCATTTAATTTGTTATTAAAAATAATATTGTTCATTATTAACTTCATTAATAATATCTTTCTTTTACTATGAAATTATAACCTCGATTTTTATTTCATTTTCTTCTAAAATTCTCTAATATGATAAGAGATTTTTTTTTCAAGTTTTGACTATTAAAGCAATGTAATTTTACTTATTCGTTTGCCTCATGGGTCTACTTTTATTTGAAACTAATAAGTTCAATAGTAATTATTATCAAGAGATTCTTTTTCAATGCATTAACATAATATATTGAATAATAAGAAAACATTTAAAATGTCGATTTTAAGGCCCGGGCTAAACACGGGCCATTGTTGCTAGTTTATAAGTTATAAGGACATAATCAGAATTCCGATGTATATTTAAAAAAAATATAAAATAAGTAGAAATTGTTGACACACTATATATAAAACTTTTAATTAGTAATCATAGTGAAAGCTAAAACCATCTTACAAGAAAATTAAAATGCGAATCATTTAATTCTGAAAAGTGATGGAACACATCCACTAATTAAATAGTTTTCAATCAAGCGCATCTAATGTTTGGTCATATGGTTGGAGAGCTTGTTTGCTTTCATTATATAGCTCATTCAAAATATGAAAAGTTTGGATGTTTCACTAGTCTTATCCATTTAAAGTAGAGTTAATTGAAATAAAACAGTTTGAAATTTTGAAGGTAAAAGGTAGTACATGCAAACTTATCATATTAAAATTTTTATACAGACAAGCTTATCAAGAAGAATAGGCCAAAAGTGTGGTTGCATAGATATTCATATTTATTTGAAAATATTATCTTTATTATTACTTTTAAAAAAAATTATTTGAAAATATTATCTTTATTATTACGTTTTAAAAAAATAATAGCTATTAAAAGTTGATTGAATCAAATATTTCTGTGAATTTTACTAAAGACTTTGATGCACTCAATTTTAAGTCACTTGACGTGTCAAGTGGCATAGTGTGACCATTTATTATTTGAATTTACTAAGAAAGTCATTTAATGTTATTAATTATTTATTTATAATGAAAAGAGTTTTAATATTTGAGGCTCCCATAAAGTCTTCAGTTGCCCACAAGACAGTTGATGGCAGAACCTAGGAGTCTGGTTCGGAATGGTTCAGATTACTGGACGATGCAACCCACTTGTGTAACAGATGTTTGGTGGACCCCCTTTGTATCCATGCTCGCGAGTGAAAAAAATACCCACTTGTGTAAGAGATGTTTGGAGGATACCCTTTGCATCCACGCTCGTGAGTGGAAAAAAAAATACAAATGAATACCATAAGATTACCGACGGAAGATTTCAAACTTCAAAGTCTTCCCTATCCCTAGAGCCTGCAGCCTGGCAATTCACATGCTTACTTCCAGCACTACAACAAATTGTGGATTGGCCGACTGAATATGCCGACGCATCCTCAACACGTCACGAAAAAGGGGTTTCACTGGCGCACCACAGCGTTGGCAAAGGTTTCCTTGACGCTCTCCCCTTCACGTCGTAACATTTCGCTGGTAAATAGAATGGCGATATTTGGTTTTTGGAGGGAAATGTTTTCTGACATGAAAATACTCTTTATCGACGCATTACAACGTCAAGAAAAAACGTTTAGTTCAAACGACGCATTGAATGCATCGGGCATTCTTAAAACCTATTTGCAAATGTTGGTATTGCGTTGGAGAAGGAAATTGCCGACGCTGGTTATGAGCGTCGGGGAATGACTTAAAACAAATACATCAAATCTAGTCTATTGTCTTCAATCTCTGCCCTTTGTGTTCTTCTCAGTGTCTACGCTAACTTATCTCCACTTCCAGCCCCTTTGTTTCTCCTCACAGTCAGCAGCAACCCATCTCTACATCTAGCGCAAAGCCATCTCCCCTCTGTTTCTCTTCACCGTTGGCACAAACCCATCTCCACATCCAGCGCAAACCCATCTCCCCTCTTTTTCTCCTCACCGTCAAAGGAAACCGATCTCCACCGTCATCTATCTATCTGCCCATCTCCACCATCCACCACCACCATAACCATCCCCTTCCCACAGACCAACCCCGGCGACCATAACCTCATCCCAACCCTTGCCCTTCCCAGATTTGAAATAAAACCATCCCAAGCCATACCCACAACCCAGAAGCCCACTTCTGCAAAACCCCTGGCCTACCCACAATCCAGAGCCCTCTTCATCTTTTGAAGCCCCATGACCACCGTATAACCTTGAACACATTCGACCCATCTAAAACCCCTCCACGCCAGTCCGACGCCACCACCCTCCATCTTATCCAGCATCCATTAAACCAAAAGAAATATAAGTAATAAAAACCCTCTCCATTGCAAAACCAAATCCCAACTCCCTAACCGACCCACCCTTTTCCCATCTCAAGCCCCAATCATTGCTGCTAAAACCCAGCCAACTATCTGATGCTCTCTGATTTCTGTCACCAAGCACAAAACCTAGTAGAAAAAAAAAGTAGAAGAAGACAAAGAAGAGTGTAGCAGCAATAAAGGAGTAAACAGAGGGCAGAAACATACCTGGACTAGTGGACTCCTTGGCAGCTCGACATTTTCTTCTTCCTCTCCTCCATTGCTCTTGTGAGTTCCATTTCTCTTTCTCTTTCTTCATCTCTGTGTTTGGGTGTTTTGATTAGTAGGTTTTACATGCTTCTTCTAGAGCTTTTTTTTATTTATTTCTCCCGTTTGGATGCCCATAAGTTGAATTCCTTTAAATTCTAAAAAATTCTAAATTCTATTTTCTTTCTCATTCTTTGTTTTTTTGGAAAGTTGAAATTTTATATTCTTAACTTCACAAAAGAAATATATACATTCTCTGTTTTAGGATTTCTGCTTATCAAATAGAGCATTAAGGAGATCCCTTTGAGCTCTTATAGATTTTTTGAAATCTCATATTCTTATAAGAACTATAAAAAAAACATATGAAAAGCTTTAAATGAGATGCTACAGAAATTAATTTACATGCTCTGCTTGAGAGGCAATGTATGCTATAGTGCCTTAGGAGAAGCTATTGGTTTGTTTTTCAATTCCGGCTTAAGTGCCCTATGAAAATTGTTAGTAGGTCACTGGATACTATACTACAACTCCACATGTTCCTCATTGGAATGATCTAGAGGTCCTGATTAATGAATTAATAGGCTGTAGTACATCTTGGAAGATCCATTGAAAAGAAGAAACTAATTACTGCTAATGATTAGTTTTTTTGTTAGCATTCAGTGCTCAAGAAGGTGACCTGCAAAAACTTGGGGCAGTAGGGTAAGTTTACCCTTCCTAAAGCCAGTGAGATATGTTTTTTTTTATTACTTCCTTTTAAAATACAAGGGGTTTTCCTGATTTTTGCACCCTAGGCTTTAGATTTGTGGAAATCATTAAATCACCATTTTTTGGGGTTGTTGCTATAGTTGGATTTGGTGCAAGAATTGGACAGTTGCTATATATATATATATATTTTCTGGTGTGCTTGCACTAGTTGTTAGAAGCCATTAAGATGGGTTTAACCTCCTACCACTTGCATGGGCTTAACCTCCTACCCCTGGCATTAGCTTAAAAATTAAAAATAACTGAATCATAGTTCTTCTAAAAATATTTAAATTAAGAGAACTAAAAATATTTAAATTAAGAGAACTAATTCTATGACTATTATCTTGGTAAGTCTGAAAATCTTTTTAGCTTCTCTTTTATTTTCAATTAACATGCTATTATTGTGTTTATGCTTAGATTGTTAGATGCACAAAGTGATGTTTGTTTTTTTTTTTTAGATATTTTGATGAAAGGAGATGAGAGCAATTTTTCATATAAGGGCAGGTAGGCGATGGGGTGATCTTGAATGTGATTAGCTTATTGATTAACCCCTATTAAGATATGGACAAGACTTGGATAACACTGGATAGTCAAAATCCCAAGGTGAGAATTGGTCAGGAGTATCATGAGGGGGTGAAGTCATTTATTTAATTTGCAAAGGTGAATGCACAGGATGCTACTGAGATTTGGTGCCCTTGTAGGTTTGCAAGAACAATCATAGATATGACTATGAAACTGTGAACTTTCATATTTGCCGTTGCGGTATGCAAGCATCCTACAAGACCTGGATTTACCATGGAGAAACAAAACCTCAAATGGATGAAGTTGTCGAATTGGAACATGGGGTTGAGATTGATTATGAGGATCGGGGTGAATATTCAGAAATGATGGAAGACCATTACATGGGAACTTACACCGACACTGAAGCCGTCCAGAGTAATGCGATACGTCACTTTGAAATGATGTTGGATGCTTCTCAGCACCCTCTTTGCCCAGATTGCTCTCCAGATAACACTTGGTTAGATTTTGTCGTTAAGATGATAGAGCAAAAGGTGGAGGGAAAGTGGAGCAACAAGTCTTTTAACAATGTGATACAGATATATAGGGCACTCGTGCCAGACGGTAATCTTGTTCCTAATTCAATTTACGCAACAAGGAAAATACTGCGTGACTTAGGACTGGGATATGAGCACATTGATGCTTGTCAAAATGATTGTGCCTTATTTTGGAAAGAGAACACAGTTTTAGATAAATGCCCGGCATGCAGGGAGTCCAGATACAAGTTAAATGATGGGAAGGGAAAGAAAATCCCTTACAAGGTTTTACGTTACTTCCCGTTGATACTGAGGTTGTGGAGACTTTATATGTCCAGAAAGATTGCCGCACACATGAGATGGCACAGTGATAAACGCAAAGATGACGGGATATGTAGGCTTCCCGCCGATTGTCAGGAATGGAAGGATTTTGATAAGGAGTATCCCGATTTCACGGGGGAGACCCGTAATATAAGGCTGGGGCTAGCCTCTGATGGGTTCAACCCTTTCGGGGACATGAGCACGTGCTATAGATGTGGCCTGTTATACTTATGCCATACAACTTACCACCCTGGATGTGCATGAAAGAACCATTCTTCATGATGTCATTTCTTATTCCTGGACCACATCAACCTGGAAATGATATTGATGCTTATCTTCGACCCTTGATTGATGAGTTGAAGGAGTTGTGGGAGAATGGTGTTGAAACTTATGATGCCTCGAGCAAGTAGAGCTTCAAAATGTGTGCGGTTGTGTTATGGACCATAAATGACTTTTCTGCATATGGTAACTTGTCTGGGTGGAGCACGAAAGGCTACAAGGCTTGTCCCACTTGTGATGAAGATTCCTTATCAGTCAGGTTAAGAAGGAAGCTTGCTTACACGGGTCATAGAGCTTACTTGCCTAAGCAACACTCTTGGCGACGTAGTAAGGACTTTAACGGTAAATATGATAATCGAGTAAAGTCATTGGATTTGCCACCGGTGAAAAAGATACAACTACAATTGGAGCAGCTGCAAGAAGCAAGGTTTGGGAAGCACTCTAGCAACAAGAAAAGACCCCGTGACGCTGAAGACTTGAACTGGACGAAGAAAAGCATTTTTTATGAGCTACCATATTTTAAGAAACTAAAACTCCGACACAACATTAATGTCATGCTCGTAGAGAAGAATATATGTGAAAATCACCTCTGCACAGTAGTGGGCATAGACAAGAGGAGCAAGGACACAGAGCATGCCCGTCGATATTTGGAAGATATGAATATTAGGTCAAAATTGCATCTATGCAAAAAAAAAAAAAAACAATGGAACCCTTGAGAAGCCCCGTGCATCCTACACATTAAGCTTGAAGAACAAAGATGGTTTTTATAAATATTTGAAATCGATCAAGTACCCAGATGGCTACGTTGCAAACCTCTTGAAGTGTGTAACTTCAAAAAATGGGAGATTAGCGGGCCTGAACAGTGATGACTGCCAAGTTCTTTTACAGCGTCTTCTTCTGATTGGTATGCGTGGGTACGTGAATAAAGAGATATGCACAACACTATTTGAGTTGGGTAGCTTTTTCGAGGACATTTGCTCGAAGACGTTGAAATTGAGCCACTTTGAAGAATTGGAGAACAGGATAGTCCTCATACTATGTAAGTTGGAGAGGATTTTTCCTCCGGCATTCTTTGATGTGATGGTCCATTTGGCAGTTCATTTACCACGTGCGGTTATGCTTACTGGACCTGTACAATATCGATAGATGTATCCAATTGAAAGGTGATGGCGTTATTATCTTTATATTGTTGACTAATGTCACATTTTATTTTTTGATCTTATTGTTTCGTGTGTTTAAAGGTTTTTGGGAACCCTAAAGGGCTATGTCACCAATCGAGCTCGGCCAGAAGGTTCGATCGCTGAGGCATACATTGCCAAAGAGAGTGTTAATTTTATCAAGATGTACCTAAAGGGAGAAGTTCCTGAAGAACGGAATGATGATGGAGACAAACGAGGTCTAGGGTTAGGTGTATTCATGCAACGCGTTTGTCCCTTTGCACCTATCAGGAGGGCTCCCAATGTGTCCGATTGGGAACGTCAGATGGCCCAGTGGTTTGTATTGTATAATACTCCCGAGGTCATACCTTATCTAGAGTAAGTGGTTTGGTTTAACTAATTGTATGCTTTACATGTAAACTTTCTGATCTTCCTATGTATCACACTAATTTATGTGTCACCCTGAGTAGAGAGCACAAGAGGCAAATGAATGAGCCCGAGGGACTCAACATCACTAATATACAACGGGAAGGATTTTCTGAATGGTTCAAAGATCATGTACGTAAAATATATGAACAATAAATGTTATCAATCTGAAACATCAAGCACTCACGTGTCTAATTTTTATGTTAATGCAGATGAATCAACTAAGATCTCATGGGTCTCCAAAAGCAACCGATGAACTGTGGGCATTGGCAAATGGCTCTGATTGTCTCGTGCATCAATAATTAGGATGTAAGGTTAATGGCATCCGGTTCATCACCAGAGACCATAACAATCGTCACAAGAGTCAGAATAATGGGTTGGTTGTCGAGGGTGACCATAATGGGGAAACAATTGACTTTTTCGATTATGTGACCAATATTTTTGAATTGTCATATCTTAATAGTTCTGAAGTGGTTTTGTTCAAATGTGAATAGTATAATACTGGTCATAAATCTAAAATACATATTGATGCACATGTGACAAGCATTTATGTTAGGGATCGGTGGTATGAGAAGGATCCATTTGTCTTGCCAAATCAAGTAAATCAAGTGTTCTATATCAATGATACCAAATTAGGCCCAAATTGGAAAGTTGTAGAACGGGTCAAGCATCGGGGGGTTTGGGATGTGCAAAAGCGAGATGAAGAAAGAGGCTAAAATGTGATAAACGAGCCATACCAACAGGAAGAAGCTACTGAAACTGTTTCAATCCCTGTTAATGAGGATTTTTCCTTTTGTTACATTAGGGATGACATTGAACCAGAGATCATCCTTGAGGATAATGAACCAACGGTCGAGGGTGATGAACCAATTGCCGATGATGGCGATAACGAGGATGCAACATTGGCAGAGTACATAGACGAAGAGGAAACTAATCGGTCCGACCCTGATATTGATTCTAATATGGAATTATGATATGTAAACTTTTTTTCATGTGTATGGACAAATATTTTAATGCAATGCAAGCATTAATTTACCTTTCAATTGGCTAACGATTGTGTGTTTCTTTTTTATAATATTTGGTGATTTTATGTCAATTTATTGATCTTAGCGGCCAAAAATGCCGAACAAACGAAAAGTTTATGTCAACCCCGGAGCACTGACCCAGAAGAAGAATCCTTTTGAGTCAGCTAGAAATACGAATATTAAAAGGAATATAACCTGAACGAGTGAACGGCAGTTGGAACGAGCACTTCAGACGGAAGATTTAGAAGATGAGGTTATTATATCTAACATCAAATGTTAGACATTTATGATATTTCTTGATTTTACACTCACTTATTGTGTTATTCAGGTCATGCACATGGCCCGAGGAACCGCAACCAATGTAGTGCAGACACTCAGGCCACAGTCCCAGATGGTGTTGCCACTCAGTCCAAAATCGGTGGCAACGAGCCTGCTATGTCTAGCCCACCTACTACGGCCAGTGGCGTCAGTAAGAACTATTGGAACCTATTTTTTTTTTCCACACTTATCATATATTTCATTTTTTTTATGTTAAATACTCATTTATCTGTGGTGGTTGTAGCATCATCCTCTCGACGTGTCTGGGGCAGGGTGGTGGGCCATGAGTCAGAGAGGAGAATGAGGATTCTAGATAGTAGGATGTTTGTTCCACTAGGTGCTTTATTGGGGGCATTTGAGGGTGTAAATGTCTCTACATTTGTAGTCGAGCTAGGGAGTCATATTCACAGGCGTGCGCCTTTGCATAAAGAACCATGGGGAGCTATTGATGATGGGTGCGAGGAGGCAATCATAACTGCAGCAGCGGTAATAAAACAATCTTTTACTTCTTGATCTATATTCATGGGCTTTATTGTTTTCTTATCCCACTTATGGAGTCCGAATTGACAGCAAAAGTATGACTTCGGCGACTGGAAGACCGATGCACGTGTAGCAGTTGCCGTTGGAAAACTAGCGATGCATATTTACAGGGAGTTCAGGGCTAAGCTACACAAAGCATATAAGAAATTGGAAAAGAGGCATGATTCAAAGCAATGCCCATATGATACGCAAAGGGCAGCCCAGTGGATCTGGCTGATAGAGAACAAATGGGAAACACCTGAGTGGAAGGTAACTAAATTATCCAAAGTGTGGGTCTTCTTATCACATTTGTTTTTTTTATATCTTTTGTCTCTATTCTGGTGGCTTCTATTATCGTGAACTTTATAATAGTAAGAATAAAGAATGAAAAGTACACATGTGAGTTGTGGTAAATTCATATGGAAAGATGAAATGAATGATGAAAAGAATTTAGTAGCATGGTAATTGAAGATATAAAGAAGACAATGGACAGGCATAATGAAATTCTATGGGCAACAGTTAAAGAAATGAAACATGCGTCCAAATAAAGGAAAATAAATTAAATTGTGTAGTGATGCATTTATAATGTATTATTAGTGTAGTTTACATATTGAAAATAATGTGGTAAACTATATGTCTATTAAGAGCACCACGAGGCCGCCTGGAAATGTATTGCATATTTTGATTTCTAGCTTGAGTGGATGGTGGATATTTGGATGATGAATGGATGTTATTTGAAGAACAAATGAACATATTCCAATGCCTGCCTCTCAGCTGTTACACTCAACAGAGTTTTTTGAAAATTTTCCAATGGGTTACAAGACCTCCTAATTCAAACGAAAAATCCATAGTCACATCACATTTTGATCACAGACATGAAGAGCCCAAGATTTTTTCTCTCTCACTTGTCATATGTTGTTTGTATAAGAGTAGCTATGAACGATTTGTTTGGCATCACTTCTGTTTGGGTAAACTTAATTGGGTAAAGTAGTTGGCATCACTTTTGTTCTCAATTTTTTTTGAAAATTTTACTGAAAAAATCATCTAAGGGGATTACAAAATCATAAAACTCACCCTAAGTTTTGGTACACCACAGTGGTCACACAAAACTACTCTCGCTCATGTTTTTCATCTAATTGGTGAGCGTCGGTATCACAGCAAGTATTTTACACCAGCAGTGAAATCAATGCTCTCCCCTTTTTTCAATCAAGCACAAAAAACATGATGAATGGATATGCATTTCTAAATTTTCATTGAAACAAATATTAATCTCAATGAATCTACATGGTCATTGGAATCTTCTTTATTCATATATGCAAAAGAGGCATGTTATGTGCTTGTCAGTACAATGCGTTTGTATGATTTGCAACATTTTGTTAGATGACCTACGAACAACTGAGCCACATATATGTTAAAGATGCATGATGCATGAATTTCTATGCGTTTAAAATGCCTATGATTTTAACAACATAAAGTTCATTTTAATAGTTTTACAACATAAAGCCCTCAACTGCTGTGCTATAATATTAATGAAAATTGGGTGGAAGGAATAACAATAATAGAATTGAGATACAGCTTTCCCAACTTTCTTTTTTTTTTTTTTTTTATTGATTGATGCCTGGCCTACAAGATACAGACTATGGCTACCCAGACTAGGGCTACCATCATCTATATTAAGTGGGTATGCAGCAATTGAACCTGCATCCCATTGTAATAACACATTGAACCAACTTCGACTATAGGTTCAACCACATAGATAAATATCGAGGGAAACTGAATAACGAGCAACATAAATGCAGAAAACTAGTGGCACAACTTACCACTAACACATCACCACACAATTTTAATATGAAAAGCTTTGCCATTAGAAGAACCTAGCTCAGAAAAGACAGGATGTAAGCTCACAGCCCCATAGTAACATTATCAAACCCAACTGTTGTGGCAACCCCATTAGAGGGCCTGATTCCTCCATTTCCCTCCTCCAATTTCATCCTGTTCTCCAAAACAAAGCCTGCTGCAACTGCATTCTTTGTAGATGTTCAAAGCTTCTTTGTAGAGGTTGGGGAAGAATGAAGAGCACAAAGCTTCTTGTTTTCTTCTTGTCGGTTCCTTGTACTGGGGATTACTGTCTTCAATTCATTTGTCGTATCAATTCTGAGGACTGATAAGACTGATTTTGGTGTGCTCAGCTAATTCTTATGCTTCTTTTCCACTTGCTTTGCATTGGAATAGCTACATGCTCCATCATGCTATCTGGATTTGACCCTTAAATTATTTTTAGGGGACTAAACTAAGTAGTCTTCTTAGAATTGTTGTAAAAGAACTCCACATGTGATGCAAACTAAAAATATATCCTGTAGTGTTGTGAATATTCTCCTTTCTATCTTGCTTGTAAGTCTTCCGATTCTTATTTATCTTGTAGCAAAAATTCCTTGCTGTCTCACCTGTAACTTTGCAATTTCTATGTACAATTCACATTTTCTAGACACAACTCATTATGAGACCAGTAATCCTTGAAAACTCCATGCTTCGTGTGCCTGTGATGGAGTCACTGGTCCTTGATTGCCTTGACTATTTTAGGGTGTAGTTGGATCATTATGAGACAAGAAAAACAGGGTGCAGCTGTACTTCCACCAGTAGTCTGCAATTATCCCTTCTCCTCTCTATATACTTCATCGGGTAAAACAAACAGAGAAAGAAAGGATACAAGAAAGATAGTCTATTGTGATGGTTTTTGAGGAGATGAATAGTGTGGGTTGCAAGCCAAACCTCTACAGGGCTGTGGTGAGATGTTACTGCGGGTGGAGTGGATAAACAGAGCTGTGGTGAGATGTTGCTGTGGGTGGAGTGGTTGCAGTGAATAGATAATGTAGGGATCGAGGAGGTGGTTGTTGGAGAGTCTATACGTGGTGTAACAACGTGATGAGTTGGTGATGTGTTCAGCGGTATGGGTTGTGGGCTGTGACAGAGATATGGTGGCTGGGTTGTGGTGATTGATTAGGTGGTGATGGGTTGTAGGCTGTAACAGAGATATGGTGGCTGGAAGTGTTAAGAGTTATTCAAGGAAATGAAGAAGGCATGGTTTGTACATACCTGAGAGAGACACATTCGTGCATCTGATTATTTGGGCCAAAATTCTTGCTTCTAATAGAAGCAAGAATTTAGTGTACTCGTGAGATCAAGAAACAAAGAGAGTTATGGTTCCTTATATATGCAATCTCCTAGGCACTTGACTATTGCTTGATTACCAATGGATTTATAACTCTTCTTATGTATTACTTTATATTGGAAACTTTCAGTGGGCAAATCCCAAGGTGGATTGAAGAGCTTTGGAAATGCTCTGTGCTAGACTTATGTGAGATTAGCCATGGAAATCACTACAAAAGTTGATCTCTGGTGCATTATTAGACACCCTTAAGTTAATTATTAGACACTTTTTTTGTCCTTATTTGAAATGTAGATAAAACTTAATCATTTTTTTAGTATGCTTTATTCTAAAATGTAATCTTTTGTCTATTACTTGTAATTTTAAATAAACTAAATACATTATCTACTACTTGTAATTTTCAGTGTAAGTCACAGAGGAATTCACAAAGCCGAAGCAAATTGAAGACCACTCATACATCTAGCTCTCGATCATTTGCAGCCCAATTCTCTCTCATACATGTAGATGAATAGCATGCTCCTCCTTCTGAACTTGATTTATATTGGCATCAACACTACAGCACCAAGAAAGGCTGATGGATCACAGATCATGCTAAGGAGACACACGTGAGTTGTTGAATATTCAATATTGGTAGTTCATTTTTTATTTTAGTTTCCTAACATATATTACATGACATATATGAATGCTTTAAGAATACAACGAAGAATGGAGGCGGCACTATCGCAGTCTAAAATTAACTCTCCAGTGGCTGAGCAAAAGGTGATTGAGGATTTGTTAGGGAAGAGGGTCGCGAGGAGGCAAGGGTACCGCTCGAGGGGCCCATCATCATCTTCCTACAGTATTTCGATGGGGCCCGAGATGATCAGCCTACAGCAGCAGCTGGCCGATTCGTTGAAAGCACAAGAAGAGTTACGGCAATAGCATGAAGAGTCGCAGAAGCAACTACAAGATCAAGCAGCTACACAGCTTTAGATGTAGAGTCCTATTAATTTGCTACTTTCACAGGTCGGTATGGATGGTTTGGGCTCCTAGGAAAACTAGAGATTTGTGGTTGGCATGAGCCCTCCCTCTGACTAGTTCGTTTTGTTGTTTCATGGCTATGTTTCATAGTGTAGTTTAGATGTTTGATGATGATAGGATTTTATTTAGGATTTATTTTACATTACTTCTTTTGATATAGGATATTATGTTCTATGGTATGGATTTGTTTATGGTTGGTTTTAATTTGTTGATGACTCCTCTTGTTTTATTGTTGCATAGTGAATGTATGGTTTTTGATTTATCACTATTTATGATTGTGCAATGTTAAATTTAGATCTGAATAGGAAATTTTTTTTTATTTTTTACAATTATTTTATTTAATTAATAAGAAAACATATTTCCCGACGCACTATATGCGTCGCCAAAAGGACGTAAAATTTTATTAGTGAATGGCCGATGTAATTTCCCGACAATTATATATGTCAATATATTTATTACCGATGCACTTTATATGTCGCCAAAATGGAGGCTAATACATCATAAAAAAATTATTTTTATATCTTGTGCGTCGTCAAATCCATTTACCGATGCTGCTTATAGCGTTGAGAAAGGTATTCTCGACGCAATACCGCGTCGGTAATGAACTGCGGATACCCTTCTCTTTTGTGTTCTACCGACAATGTGGCTTTGCCGATGTTCTTACCGACGCACAATTGTGTCAGTAAAAGCCTCCTTTTTTCCAACACTAAATGTTATTGCATTGGAAATTGATTTGCCCGCATTTGATAGCCGACGTTGTACCAACGTAGTGGAATGCATCAAAAAAAGTTTTACCGACGCGGATATTGAAATGGTCGACGGAGTGGTTGCGTCCGCAAAATCTCTATTTCTGGTAGTGCAAGTAGATGCGAGAGACTTGTCTTTGGCACGGTTTGTAAAAACAATAAATAAGCTTATGAAAACGCTGGTCCAGATCTCTTTCGGGTTAGGTGAACATTTATTGATCCTCATGATGGTGGTGACTGGTGGTGGATTGGTATTTTTTATAGTGATTTAAAAATTTTTTGGTTTATTGTCCATCAACTAAGATTTTCTATAATACTAATGAAAAAAACTCAGATTTCCTATTAAAATAATCTTGACCATATTTCTCCTAAAACCTAAATAGATTTCGGATCTTTTGGCTAGGCTTTAATCTAACAAGGCTGAGATTGGGTTAAAATTTGATGAAACTTCATTGCAGCTACGCTGGCCCCATTATTGACTCTGCGGGTGCTTCTCAAAACAGCTGGAGCATTAATTAAAGCAGAGAAAAAGTAGAGAGAGAGAGGAAGCTGGAAAATGTACTTGCCAATCTCTGTAGTGAGTCTCATTCCTAGCATTAGAACGGGAGACTGTCTGTAGGATGCGATTGATATTTGATAGGCTTCCAAAACAGTGGATGCAGTGATTATACCCGGGGAGGGAGAGGAGTGAGTGACATTGTCTCCATCTATGATAGACTGGGATACATCATTGAGTACAGATTTCAACATTACATGGTAATCTCCATCATTAACATGGGCACCATTTTCTCATACGAGGGTCTGCTACCTCATCACAGGTTAACTCCCGTCACCCTCGCCGCAGAGTTTCCCAACTCACTCAAAGTTTACCCCCCTCACTTAAAGGGCTCTCTCACAAAGATGTCAATTGGTCAGTTTCACCCCCACTGGATGGGATCCCCAAAAAAAAGTACACGACCCAACCATTTTTTATTTTCGATATTTTTATGCAACAAATGACAGCAATATTACCCACCGTCATTATCATTTTTTTATTTGAAAATGAAAATTAGAAAAGCATATTTTATTTTTATTTTGCGTGATAAATAATAGTACCATAAAAAAAATGCCATGAAAATTTGTCATGCAACAACATGCCTTAATAAGAAATGAAAAGGACTGGCGAATTACGATGATTCATGGATTAGGTCAACAGTGGGGACTGCCTTTTTTAAGTTTAATAATATACTCTGAATAGCTCCATTCTGTTTTACCATTAGGTTGGATCACATTCAAATATGGACCACTATTTTACTGATTAATGCAAAGAAATTTAGAATAAAATGAAAAGTAAAGTGTTTTGCAAGAAATTAAATAAGTTATACTCCAACTGAATTGAAATTTGACGATAGTAACTTCGATGTCAGGATGTATCGTTTTGGACTTCGAAAGTGCCCGCTAGACAAATAAGTGGAACATGTCTCTTCTTACTAGTTTTTAATACCAAGTTCCAATGATATACATATATCAATTCAAGAATGCCTTCAAACGTCTATGTAAGAGGTGGTAGTTTGCCCGTGTCACCTCGCCAAAGTTTCCCTCGCATGAAAGAATTCTTACCTGCATAACCAAAAAAAAAAAAAAACTTATTGACCTATTAAGACTCAATCATCCCAAATGAGGCTTGATAGGCAAAAGCAGGACGACTGATGTTGCAACAACAGGACAGCCAATGATATTACAAGCTGCATTTGACTCTTAGATAAACATTGGAACCGGGGCTGGATTGGTAAAAACCGGACGACCAATGATGTATTGCAAGTAGCACTTTGACTCTTAGATAATCATTAGACCCATGATGCGATGATGCATTTTTACTTTCCAAGATTTCCTTGGAACGATTTTTACCCAAATCAATCAATCTAGGAATGAGAAATTGATCTGTAAATTGGTGCTGATAGAATTTCAGTATAAGCTGTATTAGACACTAGATAACAATGCCTATTAAAGTTTTTACACATGTTGGACTCATAAACAATAAATTAGACTGAAATAAACTGGAATATAAAATAAAATCCAACATTTCAAAAGAGAGGGCATGTCATGGTTGGATCTTTGGCAGTCACCTTACCTCGTCTACATAGGATTGTGCTAATCACATTATTAGTTATGTGCTCAATTTTACAGTGGGTCTAATTCTTATTAAAGTAAAATTCAAAAATATGGCACTAAAGTGGATATAATTCGGTTTCAACGGTTGAGATTATCAATAGGTAGGCTAGTGCCATCATTAAACACTAATTAATGAATTATATATATAAATATATATTTGTAAAAAAGTTTCTAAAAAATATTCCAAATTCATCAAATGATGGGTTAGTACTAATTTGGTTATCATAATGTTCGAAAATGAACTTGCAGTCAGAAACATTGGAAGAAAGTTTAAACTGTCAAAAGCCTTGAATTTGCTGGGGAAATCTGTGTCCGCATATTGTTGATAAAATCATTGAATCTTAGAGGGAAAAAAATGGGATCATGTCAGCCTGAGGAAAGCGAAGGATTCGACATTTCACTAGCCAAAATATAATGTGGTCACGCTACTCACAATGGAGATTGTAACTTATTCCATTGACTTATCATTGCGTCAAGGTTCTCCGGAGTGTCTCCGCCTTTAATGAGTGATGAGAGTGGATTTTCATATTTGGGCACTTGTTGAAAATCTGAATTGCTTAACAGATGAAATTAGAATTTCTAAAAAAAAATATTGACTTAGATCAAAAAACACTATTCCAAAACGTACTATGAGGGTTGTAAAGCTTAGTTAGCAGCTACAATAGTCAAGAACAACCGCCACATATGAAGAAATGGTCAAGTACCATATTGCAGGAGTTTGATCCTCTGAAGCTTCAAGCCTAGAGAAATCATAAAGATTGTTGGGGAGAGCTTCTAGAATGAATTAATGTCAATCTTAATATTATGTATGCCAACAATTATCTACACAGTGGAAATAAATCAAACAAAAGCACACACCACAAGAAGACACAATTTTTACATGGAAATCCAACTTGGAAAAAAACTACGGCCAAGAATCAAGCACTATGAATCATACTACAGTTACAAGAGAATACTCACAACCCTGATCTAGTTATCTCGCAACGTAAGGACTTTGTCATTCCCTTCCACAGCTCCTCACTGCAACGAACCCCTACCGTTCTCTGTTGTATATCCAAGCATCTAAGCACCTTCTAGATGTAGCACTTGACTCCCCACAGCAATCTTCTACACTCAGAGAAGTAGAAGACAAGAATTTCTATAGTAGAACTTCAGTCATTCAACTCTAAAAAAAAAACTCTAGAGAAGGTGATCTCCAATAAGCAATTTCTTTTTAGAATAATGAGATTTGTGTTCCACACCTTAGTGTTAGAGAGAACCCTTTTTTATAGCCCCTAATACGTGCCTCATAAATATATTTCAATCAGGAAAGGATTTGACATAAA
Source organism: Sextonia rubra (assembly GCA_037013555.1). NCBI lineage: Eukaryota > Viridiplantae > Streptophyta > Magnoliopsida > Laurales > Lauraceae > Sextonia > Sextonia rubra. The sequence continues at coordinate 57,459,410 of JASUAD010000008.1, read as the reverse complement.
ACAGGCAAGTTCCTCTTCAAATTAGATTAAAAAATCGCAAGTCGGCGAACTTTTTGCACTTATCCGATCGGTCGAATGAATGGTCCAATCGATCAGATTACACTTCTGCCCAGTTGAAAATTTTAGCACTCTTTTTATAAATTTCCAGAGGCCATAATTTTCTCATTTCAGCTCCAATTGAGGCACTCTTGGGCTTTACGGATATATACTCGAAACGAACTTTCCAACGGTAGGTTGCTTGCCCATATCCGACACTCGGTTTATGAGATATGACCTTTTTAATTTATGTTGTCCGTAGAAAATCACCTGAATTTGCCACTTTTTATTTGATTTCTTCACTTCAGTACATCCGGCGAATCAAACCATTGTCCATACTCAAAGATATGTAAAATACAATATTAATAGACTCAAGTTTTGTCCAACCCATGAATTTGCCAACAAAAAAATCCTTACAAACCATGAGTTAAAACAATTATAACTTCTTAATGAGACTCGCCTATTGAAATAACAACACCTAAGCATATAAGGTATCCTCAAATTTGACATTAATCGGAATTTGTCCCATTGTTGGATTGTTTGCTTGATGAAAAACAAATTATGAAAAAGCATAAGATTGTATTAATTCCCTTTTATCAAACAATCGATCCAACGGTGAGAATGCCTCTGATTGATGTATGATTGATGTAAAATATGAACATTCTCTATTAACCTAGAGGACATTAATTGTAAATGGTTCAGATTTTAGTAGGCAATCCCCACTAAATTTCCAATCCTTAAACTCAGGACTTCTCTAGGTAAAAGAGTAGGAGGATTTATTGTGGGGTATTGCATCAATTTCTCGAGTACAACCCTGTCGGGACAGGCCTTCAAAACACAAATAGATGGGAAGGAAAAATTGCTCCATTCATTTGTTTTGCACATGGAATATTTTATGAGAGCAAAAACAAATATAGTCGGCCATACATAGAAGAGTGATATGTACTGTGATTTAACCCTAGTCTATATTTTAAATATTGCATTGATTGATGATTACAGGAATACAATATCACATTCACGTGACAGGGTTTAATAAAGTTCATGGTTGGTCCTATTTTCTTTCAAGCTTATCTGGATTCAATGCCTTTGGTCAACGAATACATAGATAAATAACCTTAGGTTCTAACTGGTAATAATAAAGGGCCCCGACCAGTACATTTTTCCTCGTTGGAAGTTCTGTGTGAGGTAGCTTGTTGGAGCCCACCTGGGGCCTACTGATGATAGGACCAATGGGATGAGAAGATCCATACGATAAGGCTTAGATATCATATTTGAGGTCAATTCCATGGCCTCTAAGCTCTTGATAAGAGGCCACATATTTGATGACTTATGAAAAAAGACTTTTGATCTGATGGTTCAGTCTATTAGATTGGTGCAAACTCAAATGGATTTGGTGTCAGTGTGTGGGTGGTGTGTGTGTTAAGAAAGCCAAGTGGGAAGGCTTTTGATGGTCCATTTCGAACAGATGGACCTAGATTTTAGCCTTTAGATAGAGATTGAGTCAATAAGAGATTGAGGGAATTTTGAAAAAAATCCCTTTTTATATGGCACATATACAAACATCGTTTTGTTTTTTGTTTAGCATGTATACCATATGCATACAACATATTCACATGAAACACAAAATGGTCCTAACAATTAGTGCACCAGGCTTATGACTTTGGGTCCTAATCAGCATGTTAAGGGTTTCAAACCTTAAACATGTATTCTGTTTTCATCCAACAACCAAGATGCTAAATACAACTTGACACAGTTTTTGAAACCAAAGCATGTCGAAGCCTGCATAAATGGACTCTGGTCTGGACTGGATAGGATCAAACCCTTGCACAGCCTTAGGAAAGGAGGACTCAAAGATCTCACAATGAATTAGGGATGGTGTTAGTTAATTAATGTTGGCACATTGAATTAGGGATGGGTTATGGACAAAACTCAGGTCCAATATAAGTTGTAATTTTTATATTTTAATTTTGGACTGTAGTGGTATCACTAAATGCGCTGAAGTGGTAAAATTGAGGAAAAAGAAAACAAAATCGTGAAGAAATAAACTGAAGACAAAAGTATTTTGTCCGCTCGAGCGAACATGAAGCCCACTCAAGTGAGCATGATGAAAATGCCAAATAAAACCGCTACCCACTCGAGCGAGGGTCATGTCCGCACTGGCGAGCCTATACGTGTTTTACACTGAGTTGCGCAATTTCCTTTTCTATTTTCACTCAACTTGCCTGTTTGAGTCTCAATTGAGCCCTAACTCCTTGCAACGAACCTTGGGATATAAAAAGGGTTATTCTCTAAACCGTAGCTATGTTATCTCCTAGTTCTAAGTCTAGAATGCCTATTGAAGATCATCTCCTTCTCTAAAGCATCTATTGAAGAGATGTGATTAATTTGAAGAGCTTTTAGAGATTTTTTGTATCTATTCTTTTGTAGAAGATCATTTGTTTTACAAGTTCAAGATGAATTGTATCAAGCATGGAGAACAACAAACGGAGTGGTTGTTGGCAATAAAAAACTACAGTCCTTAGGTTGTTATCAACTATACTATTTAATTTTTTAGTACTTGGTTTATTTTAGATAGAGATGATCGATCTCGTGGTTTTTTTTTCATATTCTGGTTTTTCACTAAAAAATCTCATATCAAATCTCATATCTTTTTCTTTTGTGGTTCTAAAATCCTCAGATGGAACCCACATGGACATGATATGGTGAAAGCCATTTTTGCTTACTTTATTGATTACATATTTTTGACGCAATGCTTGTGTAGGTTCACATCCTTTATCCGATTCTCCAGTACAGGACTCAATTGAGACGATCAACCTGCTGAACATGAGTATGGGTTAACCTAACCATTAGGGGAAAAATTTAGAAAACCCCTTATAGTTATCGAAAATCCCATGGGTTTTTACATTCTGCTCCCAATAATTTTTTTTATTACACAATGGCCTCCCAGGGAAAATTTTCTCATGCCAACTAGGTATGCAGGTCATCACTCCTCACAAGTAGTCAAAGTTTAGCTTTATTTGTTTATTGGCCGTCCTCGGTCCTTGTCACGAAAAAACCTTCAAGTCACTTAAATGGCAGATGCCCTCAAGCAAGAAACAAGCAAAAGATACCTCACACGGCTTGAGCCCATAACGAGAAGAACAAGAAAGTCTTTAATGCGGTGTAAACTGTAAACAAAGAAATTAAAAAATGTGAGGTTTGAGCGACAAGGAGAAGATTTCAAAGCTGCTGTTTTCTTTTCCAATTTCCCCAGTCTATGGACAAAATGCAACTTGGCGAAGTAGATAACTTGGACTTGACAGGCAAACAGCAACTGAATTGATTGGATGTTATGATAGAAGGTGACTTGTGCCCTTTTGTTTAAAGATTAAATTTTTTAAAAAGGGGACTTGTGCGGCTGTGCCTTTTTGTTTAAAGACTAAATTTTTAAATATTTTCTTAAATGAGAGGATTTATCAATCTTCCTTATCTTATATGTGGGTCCGTAAGTATTTTTGTATTAGTGAAATCCATATATTGGACAAAATTTGAATCCATTCATCTGTATTTTCTATTATTTAGTATAGGTTGTTGATCGTGTCGCAAAACGTGTTGAATTAAAAAAAAAAAAACTAGAAATCAGCGATAGCGCTTGAGCAGGCATGCTCACACGCTCGAATGGGCTAGACAAATTAGACAACGCTTAAGCCAATGAAAACCGCACTCAAGCCTGATAGGTAAATTGTAAAATACCTAGATGCGCGAAGACTGTGCTTAAGCGAGCATGCGGCAGAAGCCCATCAACTTGCACAGGTTTCTTTTTTATTTGTAACAGAGTTGTCTGTTTTAGTTATAATTGGAATCCAAAACTAAGGCATGAATTTTGGGCTGTACATATGGTATTTCTCTTAACCCTAAGGTACAACACAACACCTTCTCCATATTTCAAGTTAAGAGATCACTTTGGAGATTATTTTTAGAACTTTCATGATAGATTAGGCTGAAAGCTTTAAATTTTAGAGTCAGTGTTTTTACTTTTTTGTAGGAGAATTATAACTTCTACATCCTTGTAGAAGATTGCTCTCTTGCTGTAGAGATCTGTTCATAGTGGAGATCAAAGTGCTAATAGCAAAGTACTGAAAAATTGTGTATCGATAATTCTAACAAAAACAACTATAATGCCTTGTGTAGTGAGACTGACTATAGGGCTGTAAGTATATCTTGTAACTGCAAAAATTAATATTTGATTTTGTCTACTTTGGACTTATAGTTTTTTTTTCATGTTGAGTTTTCATGTTAAGTATTGTGTTGTCTTATTTGTATAGTTGATTACTTTTTTTTAAACTGCATAGAAGTAGTATTCAAACTACAATCTAGAATAAATCCCGGGCCTAGAAACTTTCAAAGCATAAATCTATGATCACAGTGGAGAGTGTGTTAAGCAGAGGCGTGCCATAATGCCACTTTCAGTGACCGCTCTAAAAACAGGTATGTGGGTGTGATGTCTAATGCCTTAAAACATTGATTCATGCCTTTACTATCACCAATTGGTTTTTGTAAGAATGGTAGCTCAATGGGTGCATAAAATCCTACAGAATGATGATGGATGGTTTAAATCTAGTCTTTGCTTATTGCTTATGAGTATAAGATTTACTACAATCATTCTCTCATCTTTATTTATAGCCTTTAGTTTATTGGGTGATAAGCTCCAATTAGAAATTCAATTGAGAGGTGATAATGAAAAAGGGTTGGATTAAATTCTCTCAATCCGAATTTGAATGGAGAGATGATAAAGAAAGAGAAGTTGAATTAAACTCAAACAAACTATCTTTATCATCACACTGGGATTAATACATCTTTTTAAATTCAACCAAATAGGGATAGAGGAGTTGGATTAAACTCAACCAAATTCTATTCGTATCGTCACACAAAAAGTAATACATCATTTTAAATTCAAATAATCTATTTGTGACTGGTGTCGGTCTTTGTGTTGGGTTCACGCACCCACATGTAAATACAAGTGGTCCCCATCACAAATTACAATATGAGACTAACGGTGGAGTTAAAATGAAAAAAAAAATGACGCTCTATAATGCCATTAAACTTTTAGAGACGTGGAATAAGAGGGTTTTTTTTTTTTGAAGGATGATCTAATATACTTGAAATTCTGTTGATAGGTAGGTGATCATAGTGAAAATCTTTCAATCACATGTTTGTTTGTGAGGTAGAGTAAAGTAGAGTAAAATAAAATTTTTAAAATTCAAACTTCCCCCCTTCTTTTTCAAATAAATTCAAATTTCCTTCATTGTTTACCAAAAAAATAAAATTACAACTAAATTACAAAAAACTCTCTACTTTTTATACAAAAAGTTTAAAAAATTTCATATTAAGCAACTAAAAACAAAAAACCATCATAGCTCTATCATATATTATTTTTTTTATTTTGAGTAAACTCTACTCTAATTTATTCTATCCTAGAAACAACCAGGCATACCCAAGTGAGCTGCACAAGTGAGTTTTGAAGATAGACGTGTGTGAGAAATCTGCACAGGAGTTTGACCTTCCTCTTAAAATATTATACCATACTGCAAAAGGAAAAACAGGCTATAATCTAAAGCTGGTGTGAACAGAATTTCAATACATTTTCCTTGGAATGATGTAACCGATAAACAATTGATAATAGTCAGGTCAGGAAGGCATTAGACTGGGTTGAGCCGAGTTCGAAGGCCATGGTCCCAAGCCAATTTGTCAAAAGGGGTGTATTACAATTGACTCTCCTATTATAGTCGATGGAACCCAAACACTATCAGAGAATTTAAGGCCAGCGAATCCCAACAATTTGGAGCTGTCAATCTTAGAGCGATTATTTTTTAATTTGAGAAAATGCCAAGGAGGTCGGAAAAACAAAATTGATGGATAGAACAAATATCAATTCTATTAGGCTTCAATTAAAAAAATTATTATTTTATCATTAACAAAACTTATATTAAAAAATGAAGGAACTAAATAAATGAAACCAAAACAATGACGGATGATATAAAAGCTTTATACCAAACACACCCTCACCCTCGAAGAAATATAAAAAGAAAATAGTTATTTAAAAAAAAAACAACTGTTTGCTTTCAAAAATTATTTTATAAATTAAAGGACCGTCTTCTATCAGCTAGAGTTTCTTGCAAGTTTGAATTCTGAATAATCTTGTTATGAGCTTGTATAAATTCGCATGTCATATATGCCAAGATGAATGGTTCGATGAATTTATGGGAATATAGTGGATCTTGAATTTTACTGTCTGCAACTTTAATAACAACTTTCTCAAAATCCAAAAAGTCTGCTCTTTATTGTGGAAAAACCTTCCCCAAAATGATGATGGCATTCATCAAGGATCAGGAAGCTCCGAAGGTTAGTTCTTTAGGAGATGAAGACACGCTTAAGATAACAAAAAAAAAGAGGGTAAAATAATCTTGTCATTTATCAAGACTAGAAGAATAATTGAAACATGTCATACTTAACATGGTCAAGGAAGAATAATTCAAACATGTCATACCTAACATGGTCAAAATATCAATTGTTCTTGCCTAGGGAGAAACTAGTGGAGGGCTATAGAAGTTTTAATTTGAAACAACTAATACTAACTTTCTGAAGTTGCCAAAATGATATATAGGCTTTTTCAAAAGAACCTTCTGGTTTATCTTAATTTTTTTTTCTTGTCCTCTATTTTCTTTTGCTTTATTGGAGCATAACATTAAGAAAGCTAGCCCTAATAGACTGAATCACGCGACCTCTCCATTATAAGAGCATGTTTGTTCCGTTCTTTTTCAATGATGTTTGGCAGTTTGAAAGTTTTCAACATACCTTAAACTGAATTGTTTGGAAATTTATAAGTTATAAGGACATAATCAGAATTCAGACGTATGTTTAAACAAAAATATAAAATAAGTAGAAATTGTTGACACAATATATATAAAACTTCTAATTAGTAATCATGGTGAAAGCTAAAACCATCTAACATGATGATTAACACGCGAATCATTTAATTTTGAAAAGTAATGGAACACATCCACTAATTAAATAGTTTTCCAATCAAGCACGTCTAATGTTTGGTCATATTGTTGGAGCTTGTCTGCTTTCATTATATAACACATTCAAAATATGAAAAGTTTGGATGTTTCACTAGTTTTATCCATTTAAACTAGAGTTAATTGAAATAGAATAGTTTGGAAATTTGAAGGTAAAAGGTAGTACATGCGAACTTATCATATTATAATTTTTATATAGACAAGCTTATCAAGAAGAATAGGCAAAAAGTGTGGTTGCGTAGATATTCATATTTATTTGAAAATATTATCTTTATTATTACTTTTTTAAAAAATAATAGCTATTAAAAGCTGATTGAATCAAATATTTGAAAACGTTATATTTATTACTACTTTTTTAAAAAATAATAGCTATTAAAAGTTGATTGAATCAAATATTTTTGTGACTTATACTAAAGACTTTGATGCACTCAATTTTAAGTCACTGGACGTGTCAAGTGGCATAGTGTGACCATTTATTATCACAATTTACTAAGAAAGTCATTTAATGTTATTAATTAATTATTTCAAATAAAAAGAGTTTTAATATTTGAGGCTCCCATAAAGTCTTCAGTTGCCGACAAGATAGTTGATGGCTGAACCTAGAAGTCTGGGATCCTTGGTCACACTTGGTGCATGGCTGAACCTAGCTGTCCGGGATTCTTTGTCACACTTGGTGCATGGTGATACTGAGTGGACGAATAATGGCCAGCATTTAACAAGTGTGACAGCAAATTCTTAAAATGGAAAGCTCATATCATCTACCCTTCATTAAAAAGGTAGGATCTTGTGGGTCCCATGGGCCTAACAATAAAAAAGCAATTAAAAACTGGGATTTCTTATCAATTATTTATCAACAATAGTACCATTGCATTCAAGGCCATCAAAATCGACATCTAAAACTGAACAAACACTGCAAAAAAATTATTTTTAGTGGAGCTGGTGGCTATTGCCAAAACATAATATGGCCTTCCACAAAACCTATAGCAGCAGCCCCCACAAGGTGATGTGATTAAATATTTTAGCGGTGATCGGTAGTTGCCTCTCTAAGAAATTTTTTGCCACCCTTTTGCACGGGGCCTTCAATAATACATGAGACAAATAAAATAACAGCTAAACTTTGGTTGATATTCACACACACAAGATAAAGGAAAAAGTCTTTTTAAAGGCATGTGATAATAAATAAACGAATGACAAGCAAAGATCTTGGTGCAGGGGTTTCCTTAGTTGGTTTGTATAGTTATACCGAAGGAATTTCAAAAGAACCTGCTTGTTAATGTAGACCCATTTCCATGGTTCATTGGATGGGGACGGGATTTTGATCACCCATCTGTGATCTCCCTACCTCGTGCCGTGTGACTTTGTGAGTGCAGATATTAATGATGTTATTCCATGACAACGTAGGCCATTGAACTTGGGGAAAAAAGTGATTAAAAAAGGGTAAGGATGATAAAATCTAGAAGATCTTCAAGCTTCTCCTTTCTTTCTCAATTTTCCTATGTAATCTTTTTGTTCTGCTGCTTTTTTTTTTCTCGTTGCTTTCTCAAAAGAAGAAAGTGGGACTGCTTTACTTTGCTTTGCTTTGCATGACTTGACCTTTTACCAGAAGCACTTTTTTGTGGGAATCTCAGATTCGGGCACCATCGATGGTTTTCATGTAATTGCTTGTCTTCCTATCATCATTCAAGGTCTGACAATCCAATGCTTGTTCTGTTATTTTATCTTTTTTTTTTCCTTTTTTTTTTTTTGCTTCTTTTATTTATTATGGATTGATGTGTGTGTGTGTGGTTTTTTTTCTCTTTTTTTTTTTGTATGGATTGATGTTGAAGACTTCGGTTTCTTTTTTTTTTTTTTTTTGTGTGAAAAGTTATGTTTATTTGATTTGAAAGTTGCTGGTTGAGTGGGTCAAGTTTGGCTTTTGGGCTTCTTTAGTGGCTTGAATGGCTTTTGTTTACTGAATGCATGGATTGGTTGTATTGTCAATCGACTTTTTTTATTTGTTTTGATCTCCTTAAATAAATTGAGAATTGGGGGTTTTGTGGATAATATGAATTATCTCACCTTTGTTTATACTGTCAATTGATTTGCTTATTTGTTTGGATCTTCTTGAATAAATTGAGAACAGGGTTTTCTATTTTCTTGTATTTTTTATCGTATTATTAATGATCTCATTTTTTTTTTTTTTTGGGTACATGATCATTGATTATGGACAGTTTTATCATGGTTCTCTTTAGTAATATTCTTCGGTACTAAAAGAATGGCATATTCCTGCTAAAAAGGGGTATAAATAAGATTGCAATCAATAATGCATGGTTGATAACAAAAAAGAAAGAAATGTTACTATTTTGAGGTGGTTCTGAAAGAAGTGGGGCACATGAGCCTGAGAAAGTTGTGGTTTTTCATTCTCTTTATAAGTTCAAAACTTGCAGTATAGGTGCTGGCCAACCATATTCATGGCAGAAGATTAAAGAGAGAGGAAGTTCCAGTTCTCTTCCCCATCTTTGAGCCCTTCATGTCATCTCAAGGAGATGGGAACAAAAGCATGTGAATGTTCAACGCCATAAAGCAAGGGCCGTGGAATAGAAGAGTAGCTTTTGCTTAGAAAGTCAATTGTATAACCCCCACTACAGGAAAAGTCCACTCACATTATCTCTTTCTAAGCTTTGTAAAATTTTAGGTTGTTCTAGTCGTTGCTATCACAACATTCAAGTCAGAACCTGCCTCTTACACTTGTCTTTAATTCTATGTGCTCTATCATTGAAAGAGTTGATGAACCTCTTGCACCATTCATTTTGGTATTATATAATCCAGATGTTGGTTCCTCTTGTCTTTAAAATTTTAATCAGTTTCTTCTAGTTTGGCAACATTGTATTTGGTCTGTAATCGATCTACATTCATAACTAATAGTATGATTACTCTTTGGGGGACTAGGTTGACTTGAATTTCATCTCAAACTTATATAAGGAGAGAGCTCCTCAATTTCTCACATTGTGAAGATTCTGAGTTGCATGCATTTTCTTCGCCTTCCTTAATAGTACCAGCAAGTGTATGGGAGAGCATTGTCATAATTTTTGCTAGTTGTCTTGTTCTGCCATCCAGGTTAATAATTTATCTATTTTTCACATTTAAAGCATAGGCTGTAAGCAGATGGGTCATTCTGTTTCCGATGAAAAAGAGATGAGTCCTCAGTCCCCACCTCATCACATCGATGACTTGCCATCTGTTCACAAGGTGAGACTGGCCCCTCAGCAGAAGCTGTATCGGGAATTCACATCGACAATGAAGGAAACATTTTTTGCTGATGATCCATTGCGCTCTTTCAAGAACCAATCAAAATCGAGAAAGTTGATACTAGGCCTTCAGGCCTTGTTTCCCATTCTTGAATGGTCGAGACACTATAATCTTACTAAATTCAAAGGAGATCTCATAGCTGGACTGACCATTGCAAGTCTCTGTATTCCTCAGGTCGATATATCTATTCTAATATAATCAAATGCAGTTCCCATAATCGAACAATAAAGAGCGAAACTAACTAACATGAGTTTTGGTCTGTGAAATAGGACATTGGGTATGCAAAGCTTGCGAATTTCTCCCCCAATTATGGGTTATGTAAGTTTCCTATTGCTACCAAGTGTATTTATCTGTCTTTCAAATCCAAAATGGTTGGTTATTTTGGCATTGAGTGGTTATCCGTTCAGTAATGCATTCATGACAAGGCAGAAACTGGAATCCTCATGGTAGGGTGCTATTTCTTATGATTTATAGTTTTATACGCCTCAAATCATTAACAAAGTTGGCAATGATTTCAAAAAGGTTGGAAAATTTGGGAAGCAGTGCCTCAACTAATTGAACTTTACAGTCCAAACAGAGAGCAGAACGGATTACCTTTCATTCTTCCAAAATATTCAAATTAGTTGTGGTTTGAATCCTTTTGGAACCATTGAATACACCATAAGTTAGCTTATGCCTTTTAACATCATCATACATTTGACAACTGCTTAAATTTTCTATGAAAATTATTTCTTGCATTTATAACGGCAGATACTAGCTTTGTTCCACCACTGGTTTATGCATTCATGGGAAGCTCGAGAGATATTGCCATCGGGCCTGTAGCAGTTGTGTCTCTGTTGCTTGGAACTCTGCTCCAGAATGAGGTCGATCCATATAAAAATAAGGTTGAATATATGAGGCTTGCATTCACAGCAACTTTCTTTGCTGGTATTACTCAAGCTACCCTAGGATTTTTGAGGTATGTAAGGCTATCTATTCTTACTGAGAAATTCAGGCCCTAATGAATGCTAAATTTTATGCTAGGGCACAAAAATGGACAGTTGGCTCAAGTTTTTCCATGCGTGTGTGTCCGGGCCCTTGAATTAGGTGGCTATGGTCTTCCAATCAGCTCTTTTTGGACCAGATGCTAGGATGGATCCCAAATGGCAATCAGTTTTCAAATTTTGTCATAAATTGCTTATCCATTCTTTTGTGCATTGGGTGGCATGAGAATAAAAAATCACATTAAGTAGGATACTTTTTGTCTGACTTCACACATCCATACAACTTTTGGTAGCTTGTCACGTAATAATTTGGGAACAAGAAGTCATTCATACAGTATCCAACCCAACAGCACTTCTGATTACCACCCTGCCTTCATCATAATCTTTGTATCCAGATAATTGTACATTCCTAGAGTACCTATATCCTTGGATATTACACCAGTACTCCATACTGCATGGATACTTGCAGTATATTACTCTAGGTGTATCCTAATTTGCTAAATTAGTTCATGCAATTCTATTATTTTTCTTACTTTTCAAAATGAAAATGTTTGAAAGGATTGTCCATGCTGATAATTTCAATAATTTGAAAGCTAAAGAAGAAAAAATTGTTTTTATGAAACAATAAAGTTTTGCATGCATTGTCAGAAATTCTAGTAGTGATCTCAACAAGAAATAAAGAATGTAATGCTATGGTTAGGAACTTAGGATACCAATATCATTTCCCGGATCCTGGCTTTCATGAAGTGCAGCCATATCACTGCTACCAATATCTATGTCTGAGCATCATAGCACCTAATGCCCCATCAACAGAGTAGCCCATTCTGCCAAAATAGTCTGATTAATTTCTTTTTTTTTGGAATATCCAAATGCACCCTTAACCTACCTAAGTGGAAGCCTCGCAAGTGACTTAAGAGTTGTATTCATAGGGAAGTTGCTGCTTCTCTTTTATCCCCTTTTGTCTCCTTTATTTGTTAATCAGTATTTAATAGTAATATTGTTTTTTATTATAAGAATTTAACATATATGCTCCATTCTGACAAATTTTGTTGAATGTACAGGTTAGGATTCTTGATTGACTTTCTGTCCCATGCTGCCGTTGTTGGATTCATGGGAGGATCGGCTGTTACAATCGCATTGCAACAGCTCAAAGGTTTCCTCGGCTTAAGGAAATTTACAAAGAAGACAGATATCATTTCGGTCATGCATTCGGTCTGGGAATCTGTGCACCATGGGGTAAGGACATTATGTAACTCTCAATAGCAATATTGCTGCTAGCATCTACAGACTAACTCATCAGTGGAACTCACATAATTTATAATCTTGTCTAACTAGTCATAGGAGTTTTTATTAAATTGTGTTGGTTTTTATTGATTCAAGCTGAAACTGAGCCAATAATTTTTAAACACTTGGATTATTACTTCCTCTTGTTAACTGTTAATGTTATTTCATTTGCAGTGGAATTGGCAGACAATACTCATAGGTTCAGTGTTCTTGGCCTTCCTCCTATTTGCCAAGTACATCGTAAGAGTTGTCTTTCGTTTGTTAAACAAAGAATTTTATGTATGCGGATTCTTTTACCACTTCTTACATGATCTATGCAACAGGGTAAGAAGAGGAAGAACCTTTTCTGGGTTCCTGCAATTGCTCCCATGATCTCTGTTATTGTCTCAACCTTCTTTGTCTTCATCACTCGTGCCGACAAACATGGTGTTCAAATTGTAAGTCATGAGCTTTGATTAGTGCCAAATATCTGAACACTGGTTCTGATTTCTGAACATCTGAAGCCGTTGAACTAATAAAAGTTTTCTTGATCTAAGGTGAACGATATAACGAAGGGAATAAATCCATCTTCCTTTAAACAAATCCATTTCACAGGGGAATTTGCTGCTAAAGGCTTTAAAATTGGCGCCGTCGCAGGATTGATAGCTTTAACAGTATGCCAATTCCAAACTCCAGTCCGTACTTTAGAATGAGTGAATATCCCTATGCTAAAAAGGAAAAAAATTGTGGGTCTATCAGGAAGCTACGGCAATCGGGCGAACATTTGCAGCCATGAAAGACTATCAGATAGATGGGAATAAAGAAATGGTGGCCCTTGGGGTGATGAATGTTGCTGGCTCAATGACTTCTTGCTATGTGGCAACAGGTAAAGCCACTCTTCCGAGAGGAATTTTATTATTCTTGAACCCAGTATGTGCAAGGTACCCTTAGAAAATGAAACCAACGGGAGATAATCTATAGAACTCGAGCACGGAACAAGCCGAGCCCTTTAATGTCCATAATTTGACGGTGTGGAGAAGAATACCAAAACAGTTCATACCCAACTGGCAGAAAGTCTAGTCTGGGGAATGGCTACAGTTTTCCAAATCTTGATATTTTTGAGGCATGGTCAGTCAATGGTGACACCCATCATCTTGATGTCCTGGACTTCTGAACTGTGGGACTCACATGCACAAACTGAAGGCTCAAGGATCCTAGAATTCTCCTTCATCTCCTACGTGTAAAGTTGCACATATCTAATATTTCACATCTCTTGGTATTTATTATACCATTCTAATGGTCTCCTCCCTTGCAGGTTCTTTCTCCCGTTCTGCTGTGAATTACATGGCAGGTTGCAATACAGCTGTTTCTAACATTGTGATGTCAGTAGTAGTAATGTTAACTCTATTGCTGATCACACCACTTTTCAAGTACACCCCAAATGCTATTCTTGCATCCATCGTTATCTCTGCTGTTATTGGATTAATAGACTATGAGGCAGCAATTCTTATATGGAAAATCGATAAATTTGACTTCCTTGCCTGCGTGGGAGCTTTCTTCGGTGTGATTTTTATATCTGTCGAGATTGGACTGTTGATTGCGGTATGAAGCAGATTGCACTGCTTGACTTCTTTCCATTGGTCCAAACATAAACTTTGCATGAACTAATATGTATGCATGATCTCTTTCTAATAGGTTTCAGTGTCATTTGCAAAAATACTTTGGCAAGTGACAAGACCACGTACAGCTATTCTAGGAAACCTACCAAGGACAGCGATATACCGCAACATTGAACAATATCCCGACGCAAGGAAAGTTCCTGGTATGCTGATTGTAAGAGTAGATTCTGCAATCTACTTCTCCAATTCCAACTATGTCCGGGAGAGGTATTTACCTTCCCTTATTTGAAGAGTTCAGCGAATTTGTTTGTTTCAAGGTTTTCTTTTTATTTTTCAATGAAGTTATTCATTCTGTTGTTAGGAACAAAGTTGTGACTTGTGAGAGTGCTTGAATGATTACCATTTTTTTTTTTTGGTAAATAGGACAAAGTACCATTTGTTTGATATCATTTTTTCTTCTTTTTTTTTTTTTTAAATCATGATCTTTTATGTTAACATGTTATGAGGCCCAAAACTCCCATTTGTATTTTCAACCTCTTGAGAGTTTGTGCACAATGCAAGTGCCAATCTCTACGACTCTAGCTTATTATGTGATTTTGATTGGAGTCATTGTTTAAGCCGCAACAAAGAAAATGAAATAATCCATAAATGTGAAAACCAAGTCTCTTGGTTTAGGATGACCAAACAGAGACAGAAAAACCATAATATTGTTCTTTTAGGTGGTTGTACTAGAAAATGGACTATATAATTGGTCAACATGCCTGAGCCTCATGGGCATAGGCAAGAGACCTATGTTAAATGACTGTAAATAAATACATATATCATCATCAACAACTTAGCCTGATCCCGTCATTTGATGTATATATTTATTAATTATAAGTATGTTTATAATCTAGTAAATAGGATAAGGATTGATGTTGATTCCTAGGGTAATTAAAATAGGTTTAAGAAGTACTCTAATAAAAAAAAATAGTTACAAATACACTAGTTGCATGTTTGTAAGGTATTGACTATTAAAAATGATTAATGACTCTTGCAGGATCCTGAGATGGCTAAGTGACGAAGCAGAACAACTTATAGCTAACAATCAACCAAGAATCCAGTTCTTGATAGTCGAAATGTCACGTAAGTAACCATTCCACCGCGGAGTAGTGAGTAGTTTGAATTCATTTGACTCTCAGCTCATCTTTTTCATTTAATTATTTATTTTGTGCAGCCGTTACAGACATCGACACCAGTGGCATCCATGCCTTGGAAGAGTTGTACAGGAGTCTCCAGAAGAGAGAAGTTCAGGTGAGCAACTACACAATCACCCCATGTGCGAAGTTTAAGTGTAGCAAGAGTAGAAATTCCTCAAATTACAAATGTCACCAATTTCCACGCATTATTTGATAAAAAAAAAAAGAAGCAAAGTTTTAATAATCATGGATGAAAGATAAGGATTAAGACCCTTACATTTGAGCTATCAGACCCTCTTAACATTTACATGGGGTGAGTCTGTGCGCGTGCGCGCTTGTGTGTGTGGCTGAGAAATCTGAACCATTCATTGTTTCCCCTCACCCTGGATTTGACTGGTTGAATAGGACTTTTTTACGGGTTGGAAATGATGGGTTTATAGGTGTTGATAGTGTACTTACGTATACATGTTAAAACACTCATCCTTTCCCAGTATCATGTGCTAGCTTTAAGATTGTATACTAAAATGGCGATACCTGGCACCAAAGAGAGAGAGAGAGAGAGAGAGAGAGAGAGGAGATACTGACCCGACTATCATTTTTCTTGCAGCTTCTTCTCGCAAATCCTGGGCAAGTGGTGATCAACAAGCTGTATGCCTCAAAATTCCCAGACCTGATCGGCCAAGACAATATATTTCTGACTGTTGGTGATGCTGTGATGACATGGGCACCAAAGACGATGGAAGAAGCATAACTACACCAAAACGAACCTTACTCCCTCAAAGTAGAAGATCCATGAGAGTAGAAAAAGATGAAAATCTGGTGTTGTCACATGATTCAATAAGAGACTCAACACTACTGACACTAGAGATTGTGAAGTAGTTTTAAGAAGGGATTTGTAATCTAGGACGAACAGAGGGAGGAATGAATCTATTACTTACTAGTCATGGGTGATGAAAGGAGGAGAGAATGAATTAGGATGGTTTATGGGGAGTGTGCATGAGAAAGACAGTGGTTGGTGGGGGTTGGGGACCACTCACGGTCGGGTTGGGTGCGCTGCAAAGTTGTGTGTCGCATAAAATATGCAACAACCCTATCTTCCAATTATGTAGATTGTTTTAACTGCTATATCCTTGTAAAAGCATACCAACTCCAAATGTTTGGGTCCCCCACTATGATAGGATCGGTTTTCTTTTGTGTAAGGTTCATGTCTGGGTTTATTATCATGCAATTTGGTTTGTGCTTGAGTTGATCCAATGGCCGAATTTACCTGCCCAAGTTATGTAATTTACTTGATGGACAATGGCCTTATTAGGGTGATAAGGCGGGTTTGATCTCTTACTAATGGTGATTTTATTTCGTCACATGAAGAGAAGGTCATCCCTCAAGTTCTAGGAATTCCAATGTCCATAGGGCCGGTTTGGTTTCATGGAATTGAATTTCTAAAATGTTTCTTTTAGGGAGGCCCTAATGTGAAATTTTTCCTTTTTAGGGGTTGGATCCTATTCCTGCCCTATCCTGTTCTACCCTTGCTAGTTATTGGAGAAGAAAAGTGAATCTCCATAAATGGTCATAATAAAACCTCTATTAGAAAATAAATTAATGGGATATGATAAATCTATAACCTGATCATCATCTCAATAATTCAAATTCTTGCAAAGTCAATTCTCATCTTCATCTCCATGTCATATCCTTTTTCCATCTGGTTTGTTTGTTCTAATATATAGGGGAATTATAAGAATTATATTTCTTAAAAGTGGTTAAAATTGAAGATATACTTATAAATTTAAAAAAAATGGCCCTCAAGTTATCTTCCCCTTGATGCAAAATGACTCAAGGGTAGATTGAAAAATGAATATCAAGTCATCACCTGAGTAATTGAAATCCTAATATACCAACGATTGCATCTACTTCTCCATCTTGTATGTTTCACCTCTTCTTTAATAATTCTTGTTACAGGCTCAATGTTTTTAGGTATTCAAGGGTCCCATTGGCTCACAAGTAAGAGTTTTTACCGAACTGAATGAATTGGACCAATGGATTGAGTGCCAAAATTTTTTCTTTATTATTATAAAGTCCTTAGACGTTTCTGCTAGATGAAGGGGTTACATGCATGGAACTGACCCCAAACTTGATAGTGACTCCAAACTTGATGTTAGGACTATAGGAGATGACTCTTTCCATCCCCTTTGTCTTGTGATCAATGGGGCCAAGGGGTCCGAACTCATTCCCTAAATAGAACGGGATGTTCGTACTCATGAGACATGAATATGTATCAAGGAAGATTGTACAAGATTTCTTGTGGGGCCTAGTTGGAGTAGGGGATCAAAATATTCAAATTGGACCATCGAATATATATAATTTCAACTCAATCCTACCATCCTAATCCTTGATATGTGGACTTTGCCCAACAAATTAAATTGTACTTATATGGTTTGGTACATTTGGATTAGTGTAAACCCCATGAGATCCATGACATATTGAGGGCTTAAGGTGACGGAATTGGGTTGATAATTTGAACCCTAGGTAGGCCCCATAGGACATCTTAAGCAACTTGAACACTGACCTCACATGAAAATCATGTATTTTTGTAAGGGCTATGAATTCCAGAGAGATAACTTTGTAGAGCTCACTTTGGCGAAGCCAACAACAAGAAATGCGAATAGAAAGATCTTAATAATGTCCAGTGGCATGCAAAAATGTCTGCCTTAATGAATCATTCCGGCCCTTGATGCATCATCTTCAAATACAAGAAAATAATATTTGTAGAATATAATATTTTATTTTTAAAAGAAAAAAATCTTACACGTTTGGTAACTCAAGAAAAATGCTAAGAAAAGATCAATTTCTTTAAAAAAAATCAACATTTTTTCCTACAACTCTCCAATGTAAAAACTTTCTACAATATTAAAATCTTTTAAAATGATAATTACAAAGTGGTAGAGTCAAGTAAAGAAAAAGACTTTACCTTACTAAATTTATCATGAAGTATGTGTTTTACATATATGGTAAAATAAAGTAAAGGTAAATGTCACATTATGGTAAAGATGAGGTAAAGTAAATGTTTGAAAAAGTTTATGATGAAGCAAAGTGGGAGGGAATAGTAAAGTAGTTTCTTTTTGTTTGACTTTACTTTATAAAATTTTATTGTAGTTCTATATGGTACATAAAAGATGACTTGTGATAAAGTAACCTATTTACATAGCGATAAAGTAAAATAAAGATCAATATCACACCATGGTAAAAGGTGATGTAAAATAAGTCAAATAAATTGGTAGAGTAAAGTAAAGACTTTACTTCACCGAATCTATTCTGATGTGTTTGTTTACATATATCCTAAAATAAAATAAAAGTAAATGTCACATCAAAATAAAGATGAGGTAAAGTAAAAGTTTGATAAAGTATATGGTGAAGTACAATGGGAGGGAATAACAAAGTAGTTTATTTTTATTTGTTTTTACTCTATCCCATGTTACCGTAGTTTTATATGGTAAATAGAAATTGACTTATTTACACATGTGGTGAAGTAAAATAAAAATTAATATCACATCATGGTGGTTATATAAAATAAGTTGATATGAAGTATGTGGTGAAGTAAAGTGAGAAAGAGAGTTATAAAGTTATTATTTTTGGTATTTACTGTACATTACTACACTTTACCATAATTTTACTTGATAAAAGAAAAGCAACTTTTGATAAAGAGGATGTGGTAGTTGAACTTTACTTTATTACACTATTTTTTTATCCAGATGTTGTAAATTACGTATAAATTAAAGTACTTAATAAAAAATTATTCTAATAATAAACTTGACTTAAAACATAGCACCTTCCAAACGATTAAATTTTAAGTCGATTATATTATTCAAAAATTATCAAGCACCAAAAATATTTTAATATTTTAACATTATACTATTTTATTCTTACAATATTTAAATTTATAAATATTTTATTATCCAAACATGCCCTAATTCAATAATGACATTTGGTTATACATGACATTTGATGCTTGGGATAGATGGCTAACATTGGAAGTGCGAGAGAATTGAATTGACCGGAAATGGTCATGCGCTCATGTGGGCCTCACAATAGTTTCGGTGGACACCAAATAGCTATTACCTCCAAACTGGATAGCGTAAAACCCTCGGTTTGGTTCAATGGCTGCTGCATTCTTTCGCTTCTATCGTCTCCTCTTCTTCTCCACACCAAAGCCCTCTCACAGCTTCCTCCCAAACCCTAGAAAAAGCCCTCTTTCCTTCTCTCCCATCTTCAAATCCAAAGCCCTAACTGCAAAATCTCATCCTACAGAACCAGGTAAATAACCCCCTTTCAACTCTCTAAACCCCCCAAATTGCATTTTCCCATTTGCTCTTCAACCAATCGCTTCGTCTCTTCTTTTGCAGAAAGAACTCTACTTTTCCCGAAAGATGAGCGCTTGGGTCCAAACCCTAACGGCGAAGCCGTCGACGGTTCCATCACCATTGCTGCCATCGTCACTTCCTTGGGCGGCCGCCCTGGAGCGGTCGGGATTGTTCGGATGTCGGGCCCGTCGGCGGTGGCTATAGCCGGGCGTATTTTTCAGCCGGCGAATTCGAAGAGGAAGAAGCAAGAGGGAATGTGGAGCCCCAGAAGCCACTTTGTGGAGTATGGGTTGGTCACTGATCTCCAAGGAAATGTTGTCGACGAGGTGTTTGTCGAAATTCCCACAGTTCAAGCTCCTTAAGTTTTGAGTTTTTTGTTTTTTGTTTTTTTTTACTGGGCTTTATCAATGTCATGGTGGTGGGGTTTTACCATAAAGTTTTTGACTGTTGCTCTTTGCTTGTATGTATAATTTTAGAATTTCTTGGGGCTTTGTTTTTATCAGGTTTTAGCGATACCCATGTTGGCGCCGAGATCATATACTAGAGAAGATGTGGTGGAGCTTCAGTGCCATGGGAGTGAAGTGTGCCTGCACCGCTTATTAAGAGCTTGTCTGGAGGCAGGGGCAGAGCTTGCAGAGCCTGGTTGCTTTCTTCTTGCTTTTTCTTCAGTTGCTTAGTTTTCTGCTTTGGCTGGGTTACTTTGTCAAGTGATAAATTATTTACTTTTTTGACTTTTGAGGGCCTCAAAGTTGTGAAATTTCTAGCGGTTAGTTAAAGTTTTGCATGATAAATCCAAGGGTGTTGATTCACAATGGCATTTATGGCATTATGTGTTCATGGGTTAATGTGTGTGTGTGTGTGTGTGTGTGTGTGTGTGTGTGTGTGAATCAGTGGGTGATTTGTCTCTTTTATTTTTTCAAGTGAGTGTGAATTCACTTGTTGATTGGTTAATGTGTGCGTGTGTGTGCCAATCAGTGGGTGATTGTCCGTTTTTCTCAAGTGTGTGAGATTTGCAAGATCCGAAGATTGATACGTGTAGAAATTCTGCAAAGATGTTAAGTGCTCATGGTCATTCCTCTGATGCAAAATGCAAGTGCATGTAACTGTACTATAGGATGAATGTTTTTATGATGTTTTGGAGGTTGAAACCTGGTAATTTAAAGAGATTGGGCTTGTACTCTATGGTTTTTTTTTATTTTTTATTTTTATATCAATATTGTTTGCTTTAGTTTGACCTGCACTGTAAGGGTATTGAAATGAATTTTCTGATGTTGTGTTTCTCATCTTTTGTCAGGCGAGTTCACTCTTCGTGCTTTTCTGAATGGACGCTTAGATCTGTCACAAGCTGAAAATGTTGGTAAACTTGTTTCAGCCAAGTCTGTGGCTGCTGCAGATGCTGCATTGGCAGGGATTCAGGCATGTGCTCATTTTTGTGATGCTGTGTGAAGCATTTATCAAGCTTTATATTTCGGCGCATATCAAGCTTATATTGTATTTTTACCCACCACCCGTTTTGCTTCTAGAAACATAAATAATCAACTAAGAAACAACACATCAGTTCTTCCTCACAATTCATTTAATTTTTCTGCTTATATTTTGATTATGTAGTTCTCAGTACCTTCCAACAAAGAAAAATAGAGATTATGTAATTCTCAGTAGACAATCTGATGAGCGAGGCGGTACCATATTATGTGATAGGGGGGCTTCTCTTCTTTAGTGAAATCATTGAGAATGCAGTGCATTGAGTTGCTTGTTGAAATTGAAGCTCGGCTGGATTTTGATGATGAAATGCCACCGCTGGATTCCAATATTTTAATGGATAAAATTGGTGCTATGTGGCAAGATGTGCAACAGGCATTGGACACTGCCAACTATGATAAGCTTCTACAATCTGGATTACAGGTACCATCTATTATAGAGATCTTTAACATTCTTAAATCTTGGTTTCATTAGAATTAGTTTAGAAATATTTAAATGTCAGTGTGCTTCTCCATGGTAAGAGTTCATCTGTACAAATTGATACATAGGAGGGTTTATTTGTTTATTTATTATTACGTGTATTCAAAATTTGGCAGATTGCAATTGTTGGACGGCCAAATGTTGGGAAATCAAGCCTCCTTAATGCATGGAGCAATGTAAGTTCCACAAGTTGTTCCTGAGGTTGACTTCTTCTTCTTCTTCTTCTTCTTTTCTTTTAAAAAAATAAAACCACTATAGTCTCAATCCATTCTTTATCTCAATAATTAAGTCTATGGGTTAAATGTTCATTCTAAGTATCTATCATCTTTTCTTGGTTGGAGAATGTCTGAATGACTGATATTTGTTAATTTAATTTTTGACTTTTCATTTTTATGTATAAATATATTTCTTATTTATTGATTCTTTGCTTTTCTAGCATGCAGAGTGACAGAGCAATAGTTACAGAAATTGCTGGAACCACCAGGGATGTGGTTGAAGCTGGCGTGACAATTAATGGGATTCCTGTGACTCTTCTTGATACTGCTGGAATCAGAGAGACTGAGGATGTTGTGGAGAGGATTGGTGAGATCATCTTTTCTTTTTAATAGAGCATGAGTGGAAGTTTAAGTTTGTCAACTCATATTGTCTTCAGAGGTCTAGGGGCAAACTTATACTGTTCTAAAACTTATTGCTTACCATCTTATTTGCAGGTGTACAGAGGTCAGAAGCAGTGGCCTTGGGTGCTGATGTGATCATCATGACCGTAAGTGCAGTTGATGGTTGGACATCTGATGACACAAAACTTCTTGAGCGTATTCAATTTAATCAGGTCTCACCACCCCTATCTGTTCTACTTTTCCCTTGACTTAATTTAAATTCAGGACTATCTAATATCCATTTATTAGCATCATTTCTGTAAAGCCTAGCTGAATAAATCCATTTTTCAGCTGCTATTTTTGCTTACGCTGCTCCGCAGCATTCATAATACATTGTGATAAGTGCACTATCTAAGGGGTCATTTGGATACATGGATGGTTCAAGCATTGAAAGTTCTTTCATGGGAGCTGCAGCTTTTTTGAAGTCATAAACAGTGCCATGAAAAGGACAGAAGAAATAGAGAAATAGTTTCCTCAATTTTGTGGGGATCTCTCTCTCTCTCTCTCTCTCTCTCTCATGTGCGCACGCACGCACATAAATATTGTGGGCATAAACTTATAAAATGAAAAATGTTGCACAATTTTTTTTCATGCATCCGAAAACCACCAAGTGATTAAAAATTTTGTGCTCATGTTAAAGCATGCTTCCTGTTGTAACTTCTGTAATGCAGAAACCAGGAAGTTCCACAGCACCCTTGATCCTTGCAATTAACAAAATTGACTGTACTCCGCATGCTCTTGAGCTTTCTGGGATGAAAAGCAACAGTTTCAGCAAGTGTGTTCATACATGTGCCCTCACGGGGCAAGGGATACTGGAATTGGAGTCAGCAATATTAGAAACCATGGGGCTTGACCACATGCCTGCGGCGGGGCATCGCTGGACTGTAAATCAGGTAAGTTATCTGCTTTGTGATGTTTTTCTTTTGGTTTAAAGTATGAACTCTTATTCGTGGAATTTGGTTATCAGTTAAGGAAATTCCAAGATATAGTGCCTAAATACTAAATATACAGGGGGGATTTTCATTCCCCTGTGGGATTTTCCCATGGGAGCCCCCTGCAGGATTTTCATTTCCTGCCTTTAATTTGGGGGTCTCGCTTTGTGGACAGCAAGTATTGAAAGTACACACTTTCCTTGTGCGGGGCTCCACTTCACATGAAACTTTTGCTAGGTATACGGATAATGATTGTTTTCTTCGATAATGTGGATATGGATATGGGATATAAGCATGGAATCATGTCTATCAGTCACAGCCCTTATCCATATAAGATGTGGATAGTGGTGTTTATATGGTCATGTGTCCATCACTGTTGAATTTTGTGCTCTTACAAACCCATATTAATTTGGCTTCTTTACTTATTATCAGAGGCAATATGAGCAGCTTCTGCGTACAAGGGAAGCACTATCAAGGTTGAAATCATCAATCGAGGAGGAAATGCCATTGGATTTTTGGACAATTGAGTTGAGAGAAGCTGCGTTGGCCCTGGGGCAGATTAGTGGGATGGATATCTCTGAAGAAGTATTATCTAGCATCTTTAACAAGTTCTGTATTGGTAAATGACTGGGTACGATGGAAACGCTTGCTAATTTCTCAGTGGATGCACTGCCATGTAAAACTGCGGAATGTTCAAAGGGGTTAGTAGATTAAAAAAAGGTTATAATGAAGTATTTGTTGGCTTTTCCTGTTTTGAGTGTTAGGGGCTTAATCTCTATATCGTTTTCCATCTATTGATTAGTATTTGAGAATGATCACATGTGATGCTTTTTGTGTATCTTTTTTTTTTTTTTTTTCCTTCTCAAATCTGTCTTAATGAAATATAATGTACATCTTGAGTAGCATAGGGAGCAAGGCATGTTCTGAAGTTTCCTTTTGCTTTCAGCTTTCTCCCATCCAGGTGGCGGAGTTCCTTTTTAAATCTTGGGATACGTGGGTCTCTGGTTGGTCACTTTTTTAAGTTTTGATATAAATAAAATCTGTGGGGGGTGGGGCCGTTTGCGTGGGGGTCTTACTGCAAATCTCATATGTTCAGAATTTCCGATGGCAATGTTAGTTGATTTGTTGATCTCCCCAGCATTTGGAATTTTTTTCTTTAAATTAAGAGATTAAAAAAATCCAGCCTTGTGGAATTTTACTCTAGCTTATATAATTTTTAAAATTCCTACTTCAGAAATGCTAGGGAGTGCTTGAGAATTTGTAAATTTAACTAGAAAAGAGCATTCGGGGAATTTGATTACCCCCAAATCGGAATCGTCACACCTCCAGAAGTGGGCATCCTTTTCGTCTATTAGAGGCATTGGCAAAAGCTCAATACTAGGATTAGGACAATAACACGGGCACGACTCACGTGGCTAGGATTCAAACTCCTTATAATTAGTATTGAGATTTTTTGGTCAATAAATACACCCAAATATTTAAGTGCTATAGTGGATAGGTCATATATTTAAGGGTATGTTTGGTAAATTTACTTCATTGTAAAGTTAAAATGAAGTGTTATTTTAAGATACAATAAACTAAAAGGAGTCCAATCAAAATACCATATTTTAAAAAATTCTTTTATTTTTTATGCTACAAAGTCAAAAAGTTACTTTTCATCTCACTAATTGATAAAAAATATTTACTTTTAACGAAAAAAGTCAAAATAATTTCTTTTCAAGCCACTAAAATAAGAACTCATCATATTATGATTTAACTTCATTATTTTTATTTTCTCTTCATTTGAGGCTTCACTTCAACACACTGTACGACATCAATTTTTAATGGGTAAGTGGTGTTTGCCGTTAAGGCGGTGGCATAGTTAGTTTAAGCTTTGGGTTTGCTCCTCAAAGTCTCAAATTTAATTTTATTTGTTGCGTTTAAAAGATTTTGTTTTGCCTTTTTTGTCCATAGAAATAAATTTTATCTGTTGAGTTTAACATATTCTATTTATTTGGTATTCCATATTGGCCCAAATAGATTTTATTTATTATTTTAACAGATTTTATCTATTGCATTTAACAAATTTTATTTACTTTTCTTGTCTATAAGAACAAATTTTATTTGTTAAGTTTAACTGATTTGATCTACTTGGTAGTTAGCCAAAGCAGATTTTATCTGTTGAGTTTAGTAACTTTTATCTATTGCATTTAAGTGGATCAACGATATTGTGAATAAAACACTAAAATCGAACATTTTCTAAAATTCTATGGTTTTTAGATTTTAATTTTAGTTTTTTACCTCATTAAATTTATGAGATGCCTAATACCTGTCACCCAATTAATACGTATCATTCAAGGGGATGACTAATGCATCCTCCACTACCACTTTTTTTTAATATGAACCTTGTAAATTTAATTTTTAAGTCAACAACACATAAAATATATTTAATACATCAACAACTAACCCAATTGTGCGCTTTTGCTTGCTGGAAAGAAAGTTCTGGCCAGTCGGCCATTATAACTTTGAAGTGGGGGAATTAATATTGCAATAGAAACTCCAGAGTGGAAGCCTTTACATCATGTAAATGTTAAAGACAATGAATGAATTCAATTGAGGAATGTGCTTAAAATTTGGTATGAAGTGCGCGAATGAAAAGCTAAAGTGGCTGGTTAATCATTTATACTCGATTATTATAATCGCTAGCGGGGCGGTCAGGTCCATAATATAAACTTTCTGGAGATGGCTTTCGAGCCAGACCTCTTCACATTTTTTCAAGGCACAGGCCTAATGGACACTCCTACTTATATATGCCCATGGTAATAGGGCCCTTTTTCCCCTATATTTTCATTGTTTGCTAGGCTTAATCATTCAGATTACAAAGAAGGCTCTCCCTCATGGATTTAGGAAGTTCATTATTCACTATTGCCCACCTAATCTATAATCCGATGGCTAATAGAGAGATCAATGTGGCCATATCACAAAAGCAACAATGAACTAGCAAAAAAACACAGCATTCATCAGATAAATTTATTTGTTGCTTTCAATAGAAATATACCAAATGGATAAATTTATCTATTGCTGTCAATAAAAATATACCAAATAGATAAAATTATCTGTTGCTTTCAACAGCCATATTTGAGGTCTCCAACAATGTCCAAACGACATGAAATTCAATTTGTTGTGTTGGTTATACAATTAGCCTTATAATGGTCCCAAGTTTCTACAAATCTTACAACAAACAAGAAATTTATGGCCCAACTTTTAATAGGGCATAAGGTAGTGGCAATGTAGGTGTGTTTTAGTCTCTAGTCATTATAGTTAAAGGATACCATTATAATATACATAAGTTTATGTGTCTTTGAAGGGTTAAGATTTTTTTTCCTAGATGACACTTAAAGGGTCAATATTAACACGCATAAGAAATATACCAAACAAATAAATTTATTTGTTGCTTTCAATAGGAATATACCAAATAAATAAAATCCTTTTTTTTAGAATTAAATAACTAACATGAATCATGTTTCATAGATTTCGAAAAAAGAGTTCCAACCATATAAATTTTATTACAAACAGATAAATATAATGAAAGTTATCGAATTTTAAAGCTTACAAAAAGAAAAAAGACAGGTGACATCACTGTTCATTAATGTTGATACAATAACAATTGAATGGGGGTATTTTTGTCACTTTTTGTCTTGAATGCTAACTAAAAGTACTAATGCAATGCGAAATTATTTCAATTGGATTTGGTTGGTTAAGAAAAATGTAGTTGGATCTAATGTAGTATGAAATCATTTATAAGAATCGGCCTCTAAATAACCCAAAAAGTTGGGTTATCAAAGAATGTAGTGGCTATGGAGTTGTCTTTAGTTACAAACTAGTTAGGAAAATATTGAGATAGCTTTTTCAAAGTTTAATAGTTTTTTGAGAATAAGGGTTTGCACAAGGTTTGCACTATTGGTTGGCAACTCTATCTCTCACTTGGATGACTAGGGATCAACCTTGGTCTCCACCCACTCTTTGCATGTATGACTTTACACTCTTCTTGTGTTTGGGTTCTCTCTTTTCGCATGTGCGAGTACCACTCCTCATGCGTATAGTTTCTTTTCTCATGTGTGTGAGTTTTTTGGGTCTTGACTCCCTTAGCTGGGATACTAAAAAAATAAGTTTTAAGTTTTGCTGAGATAATACTATGGTAAGATTGAGGAAGAAAATGGAATTAATTTATATGCAGTAAAAATCTGATAGCATAGAATGCATCTATAAAATGTTAGATTACTTTTTAATAAGAGATGGAGACCAATTTCACACTGGGAACAGCCTGTTGGACAGTCCGAATCCTCAATTATTGGACTCATGCTCCGTCTGATGTGAGTCCATTGTCATTTGACAACCCTGTTATAGATTGAAGGGCTGCATTTGTGACACTTTAGAACGTATTTTAAATAGTTTTCGATATTTATTAGAAATTGGTAATCAAACGTGAGGATTGTAACATGACGACAAATTAAGCACTGCTTAAAGAAGGGGAGGTCAATCAAGTTGATTAGGGGTTCTTCTTTTATGAACGGTAATTACTATTAGGAGGTGACCTTTTATTGAAAATTAAAAAAAAACACCAATATCTTTGTTGCTTAAGTTCCTAAATATTTCTAATTTAGGAATAATAATAACTTTTCTAATTTCCAAATTTCATGTAAGATGTGAATGATAGTTTGTTTTTACGTCCTTCTGGCTGCAAGGATAATGCATCTTCCCTCTCAAGGCACAATTATTAACAACTTCCCTCTCATTCTATCATTAATGTTTTTCTTTTTTAATTCCCAAATAACACATCCCAGTACAAATTGAACTTTTTTCTATATGTTGGTAGATTTACAGAGAACTTATTCAACATCATAGAGACTGGGAAATTCAAGTCTTGGTTATGACTCCTTACTTTCATTTACATGAGCTGTCATCCTACTACTCCGGGACTCCCTCTCCTTCCTCCTCATACAATAATCGGATCTTTTCTTCAGTCCAAGTAGCTGTTCTTGCCAAATCTTTCTTTCATTCTCCACTTGTTTCAAGCCCAACTCACGGTCGTGCTTCTTGCGCAAGATGGGATCAGAAAGTGTCTGATAGGCCTCCTGTACTTGGATGAACATCTGCGCGAACTCTTCCTTCTTGGAAGGAGCGCAGACATCAGGGTGGTATACAAGTGCCATGCTCCTGTAAGCCTTCTTTATCTCTTCGATGCTCGCACACTCTGACCGTAGTGAAAGAACTTGGTAGAAGTTCGTCTGTTTTCCTATGTCTGAGTTGGTGGTGTCTCTGCATGAAATGATGTGGATCTTGCTATGTCTTGGTGGGTTGTGACAATGACCAAGTTGAATTGGTCCTGCCCCATGAAAGTTAAAACGCAGGGAAGTGCTCATGGTTATCGTACCATCAACTTTGTTGAGAATTCGATGAACAACGAATGAGATGGGTAGATGAGAATGAGCCTTGTATGAATGAATTGAAACTTTTTTTTTTTTTTGGCTCCAGAGTATAGATAGATAGATCGATAGATAGAGAAAAGAGAGGGAACTGTGGTGGGAAGGAGGTACTGGTTTGGGTGCGGGTTTGCTTGTTTTAATGCTGAAGGAGAGAAATGACATAGGACTTTGGATTCGGTGAATGTTCCTATCTTCAACGCGTTTTTTATGTGGTAGGTCTCGACATTTTACAGAAGGGTAGTGAGAGAGTTCATGTACGGGGAATGAAAGTAAAAAGTACTACTCTTCTAGAAAAGTTGCAACGTGCGCCGACTCGGGCACGGTTCAGTGAGCTGGAGATTCATCTCTAGTTGTGTCTGTTTGTGCTGCATCCTGGCCAACACAAATCTCACCCCAGACGTCACAATCAGATCCTCGCATCGCATGAAAAAAGTGCAAGAAATGGAGGATTCCACTGGCACTGACTGCACGAAACAACTAGCGTAGAAGACCCCGGATCCTTTTCGTTTTCAGGTGCCTGCACCAACACACCTTTGGTGTGATTAGTTGTGTCTATATAACATAATAGAAGAAATTTTGTGTAAGGCTATATTTATGGATTGAACGAAACTGAAGTTCTAGTAGAAGTTGTATTTTTATTTATTTTCAAATTAAAAGTTTAAAGAGGCAATAGAATTTAAGAAGAGCTGAAACAAAGAAGATTTAGAAAAATCATTGAGGGCTACTCGATTGATCGAGCAAATATTCGATCAATCAGATAAAAAGCAATGGTCCAATTCGACTAATCAAATCATTGCCTGATCGATCAGACCTTAGCGGAAACCCCACCGACTGGCAAATTTCTTATTTCGATTTTAGTGGAACTTTTTTGTTTGATGCTAATTCCTTTCAGGTTTAAATACTATTATGGGGTATGAATTCGAGGCTATATAAACGGGTTCTCTCTGAACCCTAAGTATAGATTTCATTGTTTTAAGTAAAGATTACTTATTGAAGATCATCTTTTTTAGAGTTTTTCATTGAAGGGTAAAAGGACTGAAACTTTGCTTTAGATATTCTTGTCTTTTACATTTCATTGTAGAATGTCGTCTTCTAAGCATAGAAAATTATTTTGAGGAGTAAAAAAAAAATATTTAGAAGGTATCTAGGTGCTTGAATCTGTAATAGATGATAGTATGGAGTCGTTGCAATGGAGTACTGTACAATGAGAATCACAAGTCTTGAGGTTGTGCGAAAACTGGATAAAGGTTATGAGTATATCTTTTGTAATTATTGTATGATTTATTTTGCTTGATTATTGGTTAAGTACGGACTCGTGACTTTTTCACGTAAAAATTGTATCTTGTTGTGGTGTGTGTTTTTGTTTGATTTATTTTTACTATGTAGTTGATTGTTTGCAAACATAGTATTGAAATTGATTGTATTAATTCATTCGAGAGGTCCACCAAAAACCTTCAATTGGTATCAGAAGTGGTTGCACTAATTTGTGTGTATTTTGATCCAAAATATCTAAAATGGTGCTCAATCAAGAAGGCACATCCACTGTGAAACCTCCATTGTTTGATGGTTCAAATTATGCATATTGGAAGCAAAGGATAATTGGTTTTCTTAAATCCATTGATGATGATGTGTGAGATATTGTTAAGAATGGTTATGCAAAACCCACAATTACTACTAATAGACAAACAGTTTCTAAACCTAAAATTAAATAGACTAAGGATAAGAAGCATGCCTCTAACTGCAATAATAAGGCCATGAATGGTATTTATAATGGAGTGTCTACTGATAAATTTCGTCGAATATCTATAAGTAAAACTGCAAAAGAAGCATGTGATGTTTTACAAACTGTATATAAGGATATTGATATTTTCAAGCAAGCAAAGTTGCAAAGGTTAAATAATACCTTTGAAACTATTGTAGTGAAAGAAGATGAGACAGTTTTATTCTAAGCTGAGTGACATTGTTAATTTTATTTTTAACTTGAGTATAAAAATCTCTGAAAGTAAAATTATCAAAAATATTCTGAGGCCTCTTATATCAAAGTTTGATTCATAGGTGAATGTTATTATGGACAATAAGGATTTAGAAAGCCTTACTGTAAATCAGTTAGTTGGAAATCTTCAGACTTACAAAGAAAAACTATTTAAATAAGGAAAAATTAGTAAAGAATAATGGTTTGGATTTGAGAGTTTTCAGAGAATCAGTAAAGATACCTAAAATGAAAATTGAAATTGATTCAGATTTTGACGATGATATAACTAAGTTAGTGAGTTTGTTTCGAAAACTCATAAAAGCTAAAAAAGCTAAGTGGAAAGGATACAAATTTGAGAAAAAGACAACTTGATGAGGATCAAGTGTTTTGATTGTCAAGGTTATGGTCATTTTGCTAATGACTATCCTAACAGGAAAAGGAATTCCTAGCATAAAACTCTAAAAATTTTGGATAATGATTCTTCAGAAGAAGAGATAGATCCTAGGCTTGATCCTTTTAATGTAGTGAATGACAAGTTTATGGCTTTTATTGCTAGACCTACTCCGTTTGATGCCAGTTTTGCTGAAGAGAATGCTAGTAATGGAGTCTTAAATAAAGAAGATAATTAGAAAGAAGCATACAAAATTTTGTTGAAAAAATCTATACAGATGAGCAGGTTATTCAAAAAAAATTACTCTAAAGCGACAAAAAGAGATTTTGTCTTTTAAGAAAGAGCTAAATGATACAAAATCAAAGGTTCATATCTTGGAAGGATAGGAGAACTGCATGGCTAATAAGTTAACTACTAAAAGTCACAAATGTGGTTCACTGAAAGATGATCTTAAGAAGTTTGAGAAAGAGTTTGAAACCTAGAAGACAGACTTGAAACAGGTTAAGGCTGAAAAGGAAGACTTGGCTGGAAAACTGAAGATTGCATTGTCTA
The DNA here is from genome assembly GCA_037013555.1 of Sextonia rubra. Lineage (NCBI taxonomy): Eukaryota > Viridiplantae > Streptophyta > Magnoliopsida > Laurales > Lauraceae > Sextonia > Sextonia rubra. The sequence continues at coordinate 57,427,703 of JASUAD010000008.1, read as the reverse complement.
AAGTGGATTTTATAAAAGCTTTTTTGAACAAGATGGATACTGGTTCAGAATATCTTAAAGACATCTTATGTGTTTAAATGCTGCCTAATGACAAATGTTGTCTTGTTTTCCATGATGGTGCATATGCTTTGAAGATGAAAAGTAAAATTACTTTTGTTAAATGTTTTGCTTTTAACTCTATGGCATCTACTACTTCACATGTTGCACATGTTTATAACGCAAGGAGTAGTTAAAAAAAAGAATATGTCACGTCTTGCATGCACATATACCTGTCATCACTGTAAAATTAGAAGACATATTTGTCTACATTGCAATAAACTGTATGCTTTGCCAAAGCATAAGTAAGGGTAGAAACAATTGTTAGAGCTAAAGGTTAATACAAGAGCTATTTGAGTTAGGAAGTCTAATTTACCTACAAAAGTTGCTCACATTGTGCTGAAGATCAAACTACACACGTGTCAGTGGCTACATCCAAAAAACCCTGATCAAGAATATCAAGCTCTCACCCTTAATACTACAATGAAGGTACAATTAAAGGGGAGTTGCTATTAAGAGGGAGTTTTGCTGGAGTTTGATTGATAAATGTGCTGCATAATTGATCATTGGAATTTTCAATTATGGACACAAAAGGAGAGAGATTGCATTCAAGGGGAGACAATTCAAACTCAAGATACTGAAAACTCAATGTATTTTGGGTTTTTTCTTTTTTCTGGTAAATCAAATTGTATTGTTCTAGGGAGTTTGGTCCATAAACTATCAAAGGAAGAGATTGAAAGGAATTTTATATGTTGGCTAATTTTCATGGATTGAACAAAACTCAAGTCTTAGTTACAGTTGTATTTCTATTTATTTTGAGACTAGGAGTTTGAAAAAACAACAGAGTCTCAAAATAACTGCAATGAAGAAAATTTTTAAAAAAAATCAAAAAGGGTTGCCCGATAGATTGGATAAAAGGTAGCGACCCAATTTGATCGATCGAACCACTGCCTGATCGATAGGACCTGCGTGAAAAACCTACCGACTTACGAATTTCTTATTCCGATTTTAGTGAAACTTTCTTGTTTGGTGTTAATTCCTTTCTTAGTTGGAATATTCTTATGAGGCGCAAACTTGGGGTTATATAAAGGGATTTTCTTTTAATCATAAGTACAGATCTCATTGTTTTAAGTAGAGATTATTTATTAAAAATTATCTTGTCTAGAGCTTTCATTGGAAAGTTGAAAGGCTGAAGGTTTGCTCTAAAGATCCTTGTCTTTTATGTCTTTTTGTAAAAGATAGTCTTCTAAGCATAGAAAATTATTCTGAGGAGTCAAGCACAACATCTAGAAGGGGTCTAGGTGCTTGGATTTATGACAGAGGACAGTATGTAGTTGGTGCAGCGGGGTGCTGTGTAATGAGAGTCATAAGTCATTAGGTTGCGCAAGAACTGAATAAGAGTTATAAGTATATCTCTTGTAACTATGGTATAATTCATTGTGCTTAATTATTGGTCCAGTACAGAGTCGTAGTTTGTTTGTTTTATTTTTTGTTTTTTGTTTTTTTTTTTTTGTTTGAGTTTCTACATAAAAATTGTGTATTGTTGTGGTGTGTACTTTTGTTTGATTTATTTCCATTGCATAATTGATTGTTTGCACACAGTATTGAGATTGATTGCGTTAATCCATTTTGGAGGCTCACCTAAAACCTTCACATAACATGTCTCTGGAACAGAGAGAATTTGAAAAATCTTTGCAACACCCATAGGGCCTCTTTCATTAGAAGTATTTCAGACAAGGAATAAGGCTTGTTGTAGATTTTTTACATGGGTTCAGCTTTTGTCTTATGAGCATTTTAGATGCTCCAATTGATACAAGAATGTAGAATTCTAGTCCACATGAAAACGCACTTTTAGTCCTATAAATTCTCAGAATTCCAGCATTTCAAATTCTATTAGGGGGTTAAGCATTTAAATTCTACTTCATTTGGAATTCTTATAATCCTACAGACAAGAATTCTCATAATTTTTGCAAATAAACGGGCCCTCAGAATGATAGTATCAAGGCAGCCAAAGTTCTGTAATCAACATAATTGGGATCCTTATAGGATGTTGAGGGCTTTTTCGAGTCCATCAATCTGTCCTATAAATCTACCAATCCATCCTGCATATAAAACTCGAAGTACCTGAAATCACTATGCACTCTTCCCTTGCATTAGATATTATTTTAAAGGAGATTGGATATGTAATGAGAATAATTATACAATTAGATTAGATTTAGATGATATTAGGTTAGCGTTATTATGTAATTAATTTTCTTATTATGCGTGTTATCATCTCCAAATTTTAGTGAGACTTGAATCCTCCATTAGATTAGTTACACACAAAATATGTGATTGTGGTAATGTTTCCTACATGTCCTCAATCATATGGTAGGCCCAATTGTGTTTCGAGTAAAAGTTCTTGAGAAAGCTAATCTAATTAGTAATAGTGGTTTTGAGCAGCTAGGTCTGTCAGCTTTTATGTCTACACAAATTGACTATGGTTATAAGCTAATTGAAAGCTCGAGCTTCGGGGAATGTTAAGCGCGACTTGGCTGGATGAAGTCAATATTATGTATGTATAATTCCAAGCCCTAGCGCAGCTTGTTAATAGCCATGAATATAAGTATGGCAACCTGATTGGAACAAAGTTTGAGCTCCGCTCAAGCTGAGCTTGATCGATGGTGTACAGTAGCTAAGATTAACTCAGATTGACTCATTTACACTCTTAATAAGTGGTTACGCTGACTTTTGTACCATGCACAGACAAACTTTCAATCCTCAACACCCTGGAATTTGTAAAGCTTATATGTTACACATCACAATTGTTTAGGAGTTAAAATTTGCATGCCCTATGTCTACAGGTGAATTTTTTTCTTTAATAATGAGACTCTTATAGAACAAGGGGTTGCCCAGATAGTTTGCTACCTAATTTTTCAAGGTTTGATTCATGGGTTCCTTTTTGTGTGGGCACCGGTTTTCCTCACAAACTTCTTTTACACGGTTGGGTCTTCCATGGGCCTTAGCTTCCTTAGACGGCAAGAAAAAAGAAAAAGGAGGGACTGTTTGGTTCAAATTTCTCATGTTCTCACCTGGTGATGAATTATTAATTAAGGTTAGTGCATGGCTGCTCCATGTTCATGTCATTTTCTAGGATTATATATATGTTTTCTCATCAAAGAATACATAAGAAAAGAAGGAAGAAACAGAGACAGGGTCCAAATTGACGAATTTTTTGTTCCCTTGTTGAACTATAAATAAATTATTTTCTCTTTGGCTTTGACTGTGTTCGTTTGAATGACATCACCAAAGTAAAAGCGGGCCGGGCTTGATTTTGTGATGGATGGGATATGTTCAGAATGAAAAAAAAAAAAAAAACTGAGGATACATTCCATGTTTTTGAGCCCCCAGCACAGTTGATTCAAGGAGGGTTTGTGTGTGATCTCATGTTCCACCAATTACATTCAATTGATATCCCTACTGAAGGAGATGGTCAAAGTAGAATTCTCTTTTCTATAAAAAAAAAATTCATTTCATGATTTTAAATTAGAATAGCTAACATTGTGGATAGTCTATACGCTCTCATTGTATCTAGAGGGGTCATGGGCCCCACAAACACCACATATATAGCATATATGTAAAATCCTGGCAAACCTCGTCTAAGATTGTTGCAAATCCAAAATTTGGATATATTTTAAAAGGAATTTTTTTTTTTTTATTCTCTTTGTTTCATCTAATTGAATAATACATAAGAATTTAAATGCTTCCTTTTTTTTCCAAAAATGGTTAAAATTGAATAAACAAATATGAATTTTTGAAATGACCACTATAAATTATATATCCTCTATGAAAAATGTATCAAGGGAATGTGGGAAGTAATTCAAATCCTATGAGAGTGCGGGTTGCATCTATACCAATACCTTATATCCCCATACTTTTTTAATAATTGTTCTGCAGAGCTCACTTGACCTTTAACTCCTATATAGTCAATTCCTATACATACAATGCAAACAAATGGGCACCTAAAATAAATAAAGCTAGTACCAAACTACTTATTTCAATGTCGAGGTTTGTAAATGCCCATGAAATATCCAGGACTAAAAGGTGTTAGATGTGGGGTTGCAAACGGGTTGGTTCCGGTCCACGTCCATTGAGCATCTAGAACAAAAGTCGTTAAAGTAAAGATAGATTTAGAAACAATTGGGAACTAGTTTCCTAGTTTTGGAACCGAAACCGTTAATGAGAATATGGAACCGAAACTGAAACTGGCACGATTTATAAGGAGGGTTTAAGTCTGGGTTTGTGTAGAGAATGCTTTAGATAAAAATTAAATTTCAGAAAAAAAAAATCTCAAAATTTGTAGTAATATGTCGTGTCTTGAGTCTATGGGCGGAAATAAGGTGGAACAAAAAACGAAACCATTTATGTTATGGGTCGTAAGAAAAGATCAAAACTTCTCCCTTATTTAGGATTTTCTTTCTCTCACACAATTAACACACAGAAAACATAGAACATTAAGAGACTTTTAGAGAAGGAAACAATGAAAAGACATAAAGCTTCAACTCCGACACAAATCCAACACTCTTCCCTTTCATACATTCATTAGACCCTTTTTCTAGTCCATACAGCTGATTTTCATGTCCCTTTTTCAACAAACCCTCATCTTTACACCATTTGGCACCTAAACAAACCAAATGCAAATCATATGTGTAGATGTTAAATCTTAAAGTGCATTTTCTAGAAAATCTTTAGTTTAATTTATTTGTTTCATCTTCTTTTTATTTTTTAGTGTTGTAGTGAGGTTATTTTGTGTTTTTATGTGGTGGGGGTATTTTGATTTTGCAATGGGTCCCACGTGCACATGTGTGGATGACATGTCACTCTCTCTTAACTTCTCTCTATCCAACAACTTTTTCATCTTCCTATGTTGCCACATCATATCTTCACGAAGCCCAATTTGCATTTTCCCATACACTTCATTACTTCCATCAACTTCTCCATACACTATTCACTTTTCCATATGCTTCATTTCTCCTTTCACTTCTCCATACACTAATCATAGTCTTCCCATGCATCCAACTACTTCCATTCAACCATCTCTCATCTTTCACCCTCTATTAATTATCTCTTTTCCCATACAACCACCTCATTATGCTAGCATCTTCCAAATCACCTATATATATATGTAGATATGCGGTGGCCTCTTCAAGATAATGTCCATCAAACTCATCTTGGAGGAAATAGAGAGGAGTGTAGTCATATCAACAACAAGTTCATATTTTGTACAAGTGGTGGTATCAAGCTAAACTTGTAATGCTTATCTTTTAATGAAGTTATCTTCCCCCTTTATCTTTTGATTGTTTTTCTTCTATCTTGTTTGAGTCTTAGGCTAGTATAGGTTTTACACACCAATTGAGAAGCAGAATTCTAGATTTTTGTTTTCGGTCTTTCTCCACAGTAGATTCCTCCCTTCTAAAAGGAGGGAGACATCAAGGTGGCACTGCAGAGCCAGGCTCTTATAAGCCCTCTGTTGGGAAAAGCAATACAACGGAAATACCCGCGATCAACCAGATCTACCAAGATGAACATAAGCAATCGCACACATGACACAGCAATTTTACGTGGTTCACCCAAAGAGGGCTACATCTAGGGCACATAAACGATAATATTCACTATGACAAGTAAAGTATACAGAGACTTTCACTCTCTCACATCGTCTCTCCTACGTGATGTGGGAATACTACAGGTAAGAGAGCTCTCAACTCTCTTCAATGCAAGATCTAGGGTTATAGACTATACACATATAATCTCCATTTTCTTGGCCACCAAGAAAGCCCCGGTACAATTACCAAAATACCCTTGACCTTAAACCGGTCACTAGCAAACCCAGTAGACCCATCCAGTTTAACTGGAATACAAGACATAAACCCAATAATCTCCACATTGGCTTAGATTCTATACAACTTAAGCCACCAGGAGATAAAACCAGCAATGTCTTCATGGACCTTGCTGAATGGTACGTCAATGCACCAACTATGCATTTTTCTTCCTTCAACACTTTAACATATTGAACCAACACTTCATGCATACTTTACTGAAAGGTACGCTTCCGCATACACTACTACCAAGCATCTCTCTTGCACCCCCTATTCTGAATGCACAAACAATCTTAGTATTGTCTAGTGTCGATCAAGTCCAAACTGACTTGAGACTTTCCACAGTTGCCTCTTTTGTCCTCAACACCACCGTCTTGAACCTCTGAAATGCCCTTCATTTGTTGCCACATGCATGCATTCTTACAACAAAATGAACCTAACTTCCATCCGTCAAGACAAAACTAAAGACCTCCTCAAATCCAGATTTCATTGGTATCTTGTGAATCCTTCATTCTGTCTCTTTTCTAGTGTTTCTCCCATCAAACTTGCAACTGTCCTGTTCTAGCCTATTCTGGCGTGTTGGGCACAATACATACGGGTTAGGTATGATTCAATACTTAAACTGGCTTACTCCGACCTAAACAACACTACCTTTTTCGAGAAAATCATCTCCATTCAGGCTTTCCTAAATTTTCACTAAATGATATCATCGAAGACCCATCAATCCATCTTCCGATGATCCGTCACATTTAATTCGACCTGAACCACAGATTTTCTCCCCTGTTATTTGATGTCTCTTTTACTGCTCTACCTAAAAAAGCATCCCCTATCAACTTGTAAAGATTTTTTACTATCTCACCCTCCATAATGACCAATGTTCCATTTTCCACCTTTATAACTCCACCCACTACAATGTACTTGCAACCTTTAAAGTGTAAGGCACCTAAAAAAATTCAATTTCTTCGTAAACCCAGAACATATATCACATCCATTAGGGTTTAAATAACATCTTCATACACCTGGATCTCTACTACTTTTATCTCAAACAGTCACCAATTTGCATTCTCCCTCGTAAAAACAGATCCATCAACTATGAGAGTTATTTATGTCAAACCAATCTCTACTCAAATATACGATAAGAAAAATCTGAATCTTAATTCCATGAATTATCAACCTGTTCCATACCTGTAGTGACCAAAAGTAATTCTCTGTCATTCGAATCCGGGCTTTCTTGCACACTAACTCATTCTAATTCTGATTATGTTGCCTTTTATTGTATTTCGGCATGTCGCTCCTTCCCGATCCCTTCGACACGGATCTGAGCTTTCCATCAAGTACCCGGAGCAATCTCTAATTCATGACATCAAGTAACACTTTTCAATCATTACTGTGTCACAGAGTTTAACACTCTTTCCTACCAATCTCTGAAGTCGTTTCTCTATCAAACACTTCAATCTGGCTTGTGATGCTTGAATACATTGCTATCATCATGAATCTGTCAATTTCTTTAGTTGCCTAATTTTCTGCCTATCAAACTACCAATATCTTTTATCTGCCTCGTAAATCTCATCACTGTGAGCACTATGGAAGAAACGGATCTAAAACCCAACCTCGGATGTCCTCGATATCGCAAAAATAGTTTTCTGGGCTCCAATTGGTCAAACATCCATGTTGACTATTAAACTACCCATCTTCTTCCACATACACGTAGATCTTTTCATAACGAGTTCGTAGGTTCAAACGGATCTCCAATCGGACATCGGACAATTAAGATATGCAGAAACAATTTCAGCCGTTAAATTTGGTCAAACTACCTTTGACCTACTCTTGCTGACGTCAACACTGCACCTATGGGCAAACTGGGCTGGACTTCGCTCACGGGTCAAGTCTGAGCCAACCCGAACTGACCTCCTCTGCTGACCTATCTGGGCTACTCCACGAGTCAAGCTAACCTGACCCAAACCTGAACTGGCCTAACAGAACCAGGCCCTAGATCTCGTCTCATTCATTTTTTGTTCTGCGCAGACAGTAACGGAAACCGCCAGTGGCCTGGCCCTTTCCTCGAGTTCGATTAGGCGGTCAGGCAACGGTGGCGACAGCTAGCATGTTGGCTTCAGCGACGGGCAGTATGGTAGCGGCGACCAACAGCTCCTTCTCTAGTTTCGACGATCCACCTTCTTCTTACTACAGTTGTGGCGCAGTAGTAGCAGACGGCGACAGCAACGATAAGCACTTTGTCTATAGCAGGAGAAGAGTGGGCAGAAGCAACTGCAGTGCACAGCGATGGGCTCCTCTTCTCCTTCGGCCCTCAAATCTGACGACTGTGCAATGGCGACGGTGAGTTCCAAACTAGAATCGGAACGCCCTCTTCGTCTCTTTGTTCTGCAATCGCCAACTTCTAGATCTATGATCACGAACCCCAACAAAGCCCACCACTAACCTCAAAATCAACACCTCTAATCTATGTATCGGAAGATGGATCTGTGCAATATCCTCCTATCCGCTTCTTCCAAACAGATCCAAATCTCAATGCTCCAATCGCAAGTCCCAAGAGATCTCCACCTTTCTCTAATACCACTTGTTGGGAAAAGCGGCACAACGAAAATACCTGCAATCAAGGGATCAACCACAATAAACACAAACAATCACACCATTAAGCAATCATACACATGAACACAGCAATTTTACGTGGTTCAACAATCTTACCTACGTCTACGGAGGAGAAAATTCATCTATTATAATCTCCACATTCTCAGAATCCAGAGAAAGAACTTTGTAGAGATTTTTCTTATTAAAAGAACTTTGTAGAGATTTTTCTTATTACCCATGTCGAAGTTACCACTTGCCATGCATAGACATTTGCTCATCTTCCTATGCTTTTGCAAAGGCCAAGATCCAATTGGGTTTTCTAACTTGGAACTAGAAAATATTGAAATGTCCATGAGAAAGCAAAGGCCATGATCCAATTGGGTTTTCTAACTTGGAACTAGAAAATATTGAAATGTCCATGAGAGAGAGAGAGAGAGAGAGAGAGAGAGAGAGAGAGAGAGAGCTACTTGGGGAGGAGCTCGAATGTTGAAATTTTGAAAGGTGGTGGAAATTTGGGAAGGCATTGATATAGAGTTTTCCAAAGATTTGCAGTGGAAAGGTTTAGAGGACTGAGCAGAAGCTTTGGTGTTTCTTCTCTTGTCATGTTTCGATTTCCTATGTCTCCACCCCAAAAAAGGTTATATTTTTTTCTAATTGAATGTACCACAAAAGGATATATTTTTTTATAATAGAATGTATGGTTTGGTGGGTCGAATACCGTTGAATATAGTGTGATGTGTGGCTGCCTTTGTCGAAGCTGCTGGCTCTGTTGTTTGGCCTGTTCAAGATCAGTGCTCATGTGCCAGCCTAGTCAAAATGTCAAACGCTCAAACCAGACTTGGTGGCGGGGGTGACTTCAAACTAATTATTGTTTTTGAACACCCAAAGGTTCTACACACAGGTAGTTCAACTATTGATCAAATTGGAAGGCCCATTAGATTGATGGATGGTCCAAAGTTTTTGTTGCAAGTCATCTTAGTCTAACAATCCAACGGTGTATCCCATCAAAGTCAATCTAGGAAGCACAACTTTTTCACTTTTCAAACATTTATAATTTTAAATGGAAAATGTTCTCCTAGGACAAGTGCACTCCATAACGTGGGCCCACATTTTATTAGTGCGGCCCCTTTGATAGTTTTTCACCGCAGATTTGATATGAGGTCCAATTTTACACTCTTTGGACTTTTACTAGTTTTTTGATTGAATTTAAAAAAAATTTATGGTTAAGACAATATCAAACTTTAAGGGTAATGAATCAAGAGCAAAGAGAATCTTAGGGCTGATTTTTGGGATCCCCATTGTCCATGAGGAGAGCTTTCAATCCACCATTTTTTTATCGGTAAATTTACATCTAAGTGAGCCTTACGGTTATAATAGTCTTCTCATTATATATACCAGCTAGGTTTGACATCATTTTCACTAGATTAACTAATTTAGGTTCACTGAACGAAATTACTTTGCTTTGTTTCTTTCTTTGTCCCATCTTGCTGTTGTAGTTTGTTGTTTCATAATATCATTTGTTAATGCTATATAGATGTTATTATTATTAGTATTATTATTATGTAACTTGCCACCCGGCCACACATCGCCCGGCCACACATCTTTAAATATTTGAGATATTGTTTTAGCTAATATAGTCTTTGATAAACTAAAAGGCGAGAAAATCTTGGTACTTAAAACGTAAAGACAGCTGATTACATTGATTTTTTTTTTCTTTTATCCCACAGCTTTGGATGTAAGGCTGGGCTGGCGAAGGATACCTTGAGAAAAAAAAAAAAAAAAACTCAACTACTGGGTGAAAACCAATTAGCTAATGGATGAAAAATAAAAAGCATTAAACTGGATGACTTCTCACTAGGGCTGTCAAACGGCTGGGCCTGGTGTGAGCCATGCTGTATTCTTACCCAACCCTTACATCTGCGGGCAGGCCTAGGCCAGACCAAATCCTCAGCGGGCCTGCACTAGCTGGGCCCATTCACTGGGCAGGAAGAAATTAAAATTCATTTTCCCATTTAGTCTATGCATTCGAATGAGCATTATCAATTTGGGCCTATTGTTTTGCCTGGAAATGTAAACCTATGTATCCAAATGTATCCCTTTTGTTTGCATAGTATTGGATATATGAGAATTTATTGTCCAATGGGCTTACTTTCAATCAAGCTTTTATGCACTCTTGCAATTCCCATTCACAGCCCTTGACTTGCACACAACCCATCTTGCCTCCATGAGGCCACTAAGTATGTGATCATTGGTCTTTAAGGTCGGTCTTTGGTCATGCATACCAAGTCCTACACACACAGGATTTGAGCATATTTTATCTCGGAGACAAAATTTGCTCATAATGCAATTGCAGACATCAAACTGGTCCTGGGAAGCTTATTATCCAGAGAAAAGAGCAATCCACGACACATAAAATCCATCCCAGCTGTGCACAGTATATTTCTCACATTTGATGTGGCCCCACCAAATGGAATGCAATATAACTTACAAGGCCGGCTGGAATGGGCCGTACAATGTAACCTGCCTTTTACTTTGCTTTCAAGTGTAGGTCAATTGGTTAGGGACATAGACATGTGAATAGTGTGAGTGAGTAAAACTGTAGAAAAATATAAAAATAAAAAGAGAGCAGATATATCCCAATTGGACCACAGTAGGGCACCAGCTCTCATGACAAAACATTTATCTATATAAAAATATATATATCGAAAATATTCAAGTAATAACTATTCTTACCATTTTTTTTAAAGAACTCTAGATGAGGTCCATCTATTACTCAATCTAAACCTTGAAATACATATAAGACCTCCTGATAGTCACGCTCCTCAAGTTTCGGTCAGATCCAAATTTACTGGACCGTTGGATTAACCGTACACTAATCCGAATAGATTGGATTTGTGAACCACAGATGATAAAATTAAGGATATGTGATTGAGGCCAAACTTGATATCTAAAGTAGTCCCACATAGATCTTTCTATACCCATTGATTCCATCTCCAAATGAGCCCCAAGTTCTCACTATAAGTAGGTGAAAACAATTCTCACCTAAAAAGTCAAAAAAGTTCTATGTGTTATAAGATGTTATTATCATAGGTGGATGCCCATATTGGAACCCACATGAGATAAGGGGATTATTTAGGGTTAGAGTCTTTCCTTATTAAGTTGCTTAGGGAGAAAGCAATCTTATCATATAAATAAGATCATCATCCCCCCTATTATGTACACACACACCGATCTCATTAATAAGAGCTATCTCTCTCTTTCTCCCTCTATTCTTCTATTTTATATTATAACACTATGAGGGTAATAGTTTTGTCTTCTTACATGTCAATACTTTTCATATATGGAAGTGCCTCTCACCACAAAGTAAAGGATAGATGCATAATAATTTTGCTCATATATATATAGATATATATATTAAGGACTCATCTAATCTCATGTCCCCGAGTGGGCCTCAGCAGGAACTTGCCGCAAGTAATGTATCCATTAACCGTAAGAAATGTGCACGCAATGGGTCCCTATTCTTCTATTGCTTGCCGACCAGATTTTATGTATGTGGTACACCGTAGAAATTGGTTGTCACGTCACATCAACCGTACTTGTGTTTTTTGTTCGAACCTTGTGAACTTGGACCATCAATAATGGACCATCTCCCAGCTACCCATGGATATGATGCTAGTGCAAACACGTGGCTTTGGAGAGAAGAGACTTGGACGACTGCCAGAGTATTCCATAAGCTGATAAAGAACACTGGGAAGCAGACATATTCAAGTCTCCATACAGATAAATGAAATGAATCACGGGGGAATATAAATTGGTGGGCCACAAATCTGTCAAACACAGTAGTCTACAAGGCTTACAAAGTCTCACCGTGATTTAGGGATTGATGTGAAATTGGTGAAATCCAATGATGATGACCATTTTAATTAACAACCTCAAAGATAAGTTACATTTGTAAACCACTTTAACCCCGCTTGAGTCTATGTTAAGGCCTTGTGATCAATTCCTCCTTGATTGGTACCTAGAGGGATAGAGGGTAGCAATTCCTGAGCCAACCCTATTTGAACTTGACCCAATAATTCAGGATTTGGGCCTTTTTAATTTTAAAGTTGGCTTGGATAACCACTTCTAACCCAGTTAATAAATATAGTAGGTTGGAATGCAATCCACTCGTGGACGTTAACTGTTAAGATATAATAATTAGATCCAACCCGAACGGGCCAAACCCACCCTATTAATGGCAAGTTTAGTTTGGTTTGGTTCTTTAAACTTCTGAATTAGTTCAAGTCAATATAATTTTAAACTTGATTATAAATAGGTTGGATGTGTAGCTTATATACAATGCACATTTAGCTCAACCCCACAAATCTTTGTATTGGGGTGCTATGAAAATCTGCTATCAAAAGACACCACCATGCACAAGTAGATCTAATTTAGTAATCACACAAAAATACTAATATACAGTAAATTTACATAGTTCGGCTTCCTGTATGTGTGCATTTAGAGAAAGAGAAACTCTTATATATTCTTTGCTCCCTAATTTTTTTCCCCCTAGGGACCAAGGGTTCAAATTACAATTAAATTACATTTGCCTCCTTTTTAAGGCCTAAGTGGCCCCTGTTGAAATTACCAATATACCCTCTGCCCACAGACGTGGTCATCTATAAGAATTGATTGGATTAACCCTGCATACGAGACAAAACCTATGCATGTACTCTGGTCGAGTTCCTCCCCTTTTGGCTTTGAAAAACATATATAGTACATAAGATGCTGGCGTTTGCCTGTCTAAAGTGATTAATAAATGTCACGGTTAGATGACCACATTGCTTAGAATAAGTTTGGTCGACCGCTGTCGTTGCCACATTTCCTCCCAAGTCCTATCAGGCGGGGTACGTCAACAAAGACCTTTAACCTAACCGAAGCAGATATGGTCCCACGCTTTTGTAGGATATAGGAAATCTTAAGTATCTCAGCTACCCTGATATGGATAGTTTAAGCCATTTTAGTCTCATTTATCTTTCACACACTAGAAATATGAAAATGAAGCGAATACTATTCCAGCCCGGAAACTTGATGTTTATGGCTTGTGGAACGGAGTAAGATATAGATGGAATTTTATTCATTTTCTCTCTTTGCTAGCAGAAAAGGAAATTTCTAGTAAGCACCGACCTTAACCTAACCAGATGGTTATGGTCTTCTTGAAAAGTCTATGATGTAACTTTTTTTTTATTAAAGGATAATTGTATTAAAAAGAGAAAAGAGAAAACATGGGCTCATGCAGCCCTCAAATTAGCCCCCAAATTGGGGAGAAATCTAAAATATGCCAACATATATATATATATAAGAGAGGCAAGAAACCTAAAACAACTTTATGGTGTATTGAATATGAAATAATATAAATTTCCAAAAAACTAAGGAGGGCTCAGAATTAGCTGTTGTGAAAAGGCATGAAGATTTTTCTTAAAAAAAAGGCGATTGGGTATCTTGATTGAGGAATAGGGTACTTTAACTAGTATGTTTAAAGTACGTTAAACTTTTGTTGCCACATATATCTTCTTTATTTATTTCATTATTTTATCTTATTTATCTATCAACTCATTGAGGAATAATTCTATACAAGAATGTCCTAAAAGCACTGAGGCAAAACCTTAATACGTGGAGATTCTCTCCCTGTCTCTCTCTTCCTGTCTCTCTCTTTCTCTCTCTTTGAAAATTGAAAATCCAATTCATTTTAGATTACATCAAAATCTATGTCATGGGTTCGGAGGTCCTCTATCCCACACGCACATTTTCAATTGGGGATCAAATTTCATATCCAAAACACATTGTTTGCTCTTTGAGATTATATATTTGAGATGTCCTACCACATTAGAGCTACGGAAAGTTTACTTGACTCCTCTTTGGCCCCAAAAAATTAATCCGGCTTAAAAGGTTGGATATTCTGTTATTTAAAAAATAAACATTTACACAAAAAGAAAAAGTTTACACACATCTAAGACCATTACAATTTACAAGCCTCCTTTTATGTGGAGCCCTGACTAAGTGTGCAGATTTACAAAAAAAAACCTCTTGGCATTTGTATCTCGTGATCTGTTCTTTTTTTTTTTTCTAAGATTCTTAAGTACTATCACATGCAGAGCAGCCACACCACCCCGCCCTTATGATGTCATTGATGGCTGCTGTCTTTTATCCTAATTATGGGAGCAGAGAATGTAATGTTTTAGCAGAAAAATATATAGAAATCTTACCTTGATAATTCCTTTTTCTATGCTTTTCCTTTTAATTGTTTTGATGAAATTATGAGGAAGCGCATGATTCGGAAGTGCCTTGGCTATAGCTCTACTCCCCTGATCCATCTTCACCAACCAATTCTATGTTAGTGAAGATAGAGTCACCAATTTCGTATGATTCTACCCAAGTAAAAAAGTACTTACAGTGAAAGTGACCCAAATACTCACATGGGTAAGGTGAGATACAACTAAAGCATGTAAAGTGAAAGAGACTCATACATATAAGAATACAGGCACAATTTACATATACAAGGTAACGTGAACTCACAAGTGACAACAAAGAATGAAGACTTGTAAATACAAGAAAAAACAGAAATGAGGTAACAAAAACTGGCACATGCAAAGATTGGGGAGGCCAAATTTGAACCTAGAACCTTCCAATTAGAATATATATTCCTTGCTACTAAGGTAATGAGCCGTTTTCCATTATCTTGTACCTTTAAGTGCAGGTTTGGTAGGTTTATTGTTTTGGATTTATTTGACTTGAAAATAATTTAAATAAATGTTTCTGATTTTTTGTTCTATTTGACAAAACGCTTGTAAAAGACAGGTGCCACTCTTTTAGTAAGTAATAAAAATATAATTCTTTCAACCAAATTGACTGAATGAGCTTTTTAGTATTTGCTTTTTTTTAATTGAATCAAACATATCAATCCATCTATTTATAAAAGAGCCCAACTAAAACAACTCTATTTTTTGTTGAATCAGCTCTATTTCAAATAGGTCAGATTTTCCTAACATGCCCTCTAGTCTTTAACCCCTACATATGATTTCTCATATGCGATTTGAAAATTTTGAAACTATCTTCTGGGACATGTTTATTTCTTATAATTAAATTCCTAATATTAGAAATAAGTAGTTAAAATGAAGAATCAAAGTTGAAAAACCTAAAAATGGCAATCAAATAACATCTTTAAAGAAAATTGAACCAAGAGAAGATGAAAAATAAATACACGGCCATCAATTAATAATACAAATTTCAAGAGAGTAAAGGTCCTCATCTATGTCACTATCTTATATCCTTTTGCCCTCACCTTAGGTGTGACATACCCTCACCTCTTTAATGACCAGTTGTAGGGAGGGTTGTAAATGAGTCGGTTTTGGTCTAGGCCTATGGTAGACCCTGAACCGGAACCCAAACCAGTTTGGAATCAGTTTCTTAATTCTGGAACCTGAACCATTAATGAGAATATAGAATCAGAACCATAACAAGTTCTGTATATAGGACGGGTTCAAGTCTAGGTGTAGATCTGAGTCTGTATAAAGAATGCTTTAGAATAAAATTAACTTTTAAGAAAAATTTTTAAAAATTGAGATAATATGTTGGATCTTTGGTCCGTAAGCTGAAACCAAGATGAAACTAGATCCGAAACTGTTTAAGCCATGTGCCCAAAATGGGATTTATACCAAGATATTAGAACTAAAATAAAGACCCAAACCTTATTATTATCAGGTCGGAACCTTAGGGTTATCAAAGAATTGGGAACCTGTTACAACCCTATTTGTAGGAGCTCAACCAAATATCCCTTTATATTCTATATTCTATTCAAGCAAACCCAACTCTATATTCCAATGAATAGCAAAGTATTGGCCCCAATCAGTGATTACCGTACATATATTTTCCTATATATATATAATGTTAGTGGTCACCACTACAGTGACTAGAACCATTTCAATTGGTGGCGCATACCATATATTACATATAAGAGTCATCTGCTGAATGGGACAAGACTCGAGTCTAGAGAGAAAGTCTCAATCACTGAATAAAACTAATTAAAACTAATTAATGTGCCGGTGTCCAACGTGTCATGGAAATGATCAATTATAGACCGCACTTTTTGGGTGTCTCTTTCCCTCTGGGGGGTTCACTTGCACGATGCATTGGAGAGATAAAACAGAGCTCGACAAATCCTTTTTTGGTACATAATCTGCCAAATATTATTACAATGTGAGTGGGACTCATCAACCGTAAAAACGGAGCATAATTTCCTTGACATTTTATAATGTGTTTTATTTATGTGTTAACAGCAAGCATCGAGTGTTTCCATTCGAGCAATGTTTATTAGACGTAGTCTTTTTAGTTTTGGGTTTATTTTAGAATAAGTCAAGCTGATATATTTTATTGAATCTTCCTATTATTTTAGGTTTATCAACTTTGTTAGTACTCCCTATTAATTGGAATGTCACCGTTGTATGGTTGGAACCACTCCATATTGGCTGTAACATTATGATTAATCTTATGATGAAACTAATTTTTATTTAAATAAAATTTGGTTACACCTTATATAGGAAGGTGATGTTTATTTTAAGCCATTTAGATTTTCAACATAAGAGTTTCACCTTGAAATTCTGCTTTTCTCACTCAAGAAATCTTGTGAATGACAGTTTCTGAGGATTCAGAGACTCCACTCTTTGTGCATCACCATCTTTTCCTATATCAAACTAAAGTAACCCAGACTGGTGAACCGAAGGTCATATTTTTATATGATTTGCCCCAATTTTTGCCTCCATTTGTGCCCCCACTTTTGCCCCAGTTTGTAGTTATTTAGAGAGAGAGGGGGGGGGGGGGGGGGGGGGGGGGGGGGAGGTATACCATCATGAAGTGAGAAGTTATTTGGAGTGAGAACTTATTTAGTGAGAGACATGTAGCAGCAAGGAGTAGAAAGTCATTTGGAGTGAGTTAGGATGTAGAAGGAATAATAGGGAAATAAGGAGAAGAGAGACAAGGAGAAGAGAGACAGAACAGTGGGGGTGGATGGAGAGATTCCGCCTATTTTTTCTTTTCTTCCTACAAATATAGAAAATTAGCATTGGGATTTTGGGAAAAACTACTTAAAAATAAAGTATTAGAGATAACCAATAATGCTGGATATATAGCTCGTCGAGTTGGTTTACAATTTGTGTCATCAACTGGTACCCCAAGTGTTTCTTGTCAACATCTGTAGAGTTATAACATCCCAAAAACACCAGACACAAGTTCTCACCTGCCCTAGATGATTCTAAGATGAAGACGAACTGTCACAATATATATATGCTTTGATCCTGTGAGAACTGTTCTTACGCACGTCCCATTTGAGACTCACTCGTGGATCCCATTTGGAAATAAGACGGGGGATAGAAAGACCTATATGGGATCACCCCAAATATTAAGTTTGACTCCAAGCACATACCCCTAACGCCTTTATCCGTGGCCCACAAATTCAATTCATTCAGATTGGTGCGTAGTCGATCCAACGGTCCTGTAAATTTGGATTTGACCGAAACTTGGGTGTATGACTATCAAGGAAGTTCTTATATATTACAAAGTTTGGATTAGGTAATAAATGAGTTTCACTTAGAGTTCTCACAAAAAAATAATAAAAACTAATTTTCATTAGATTATTTTCCATATATATAGAGAGAGAGAGAGAGATGGTAGCATTTCTATGATGATGATTCATGCGTAGGGTACATAAAACTTGGATAATCCACATGATGCTGGTGTGGTAAGTCGGAACATGTAGTCAGTATATGGACCATTATCACGTTATAACCATGCCGTTGGTATATCCATCGAACGATTATTATCATCCCATTGCATTAATTGCCAGTGCAATAGGACAAGTGATGCCCTGAAAGCATCTAGTACTTGGATCATACTCGAGTGCCCTCTGGTGAGGGCCACTGAAAGAAGAGTCCAGAAGATGGTGACGTTACTGTCTTTGTTTGGCAAGCATATTGCACCGATAAGCAGTGTGATAAGTGTGAGGGTCCCACCAGGGGTGCTGATAAGGGCCGTGGTTTTATGGAAACAACATTCCCTTGTAGAGTTACCACTTGTAGAGTTACCACTTAAATCTATATATCTATTCCAATGTAGTTACTTTCAGTCAATCGTATGCCTCTTTACCCTTGCCCCTTTATTCTCATGTAAAGTAATTGTTTTTACCTCGTACGTGACATTCATACAATTAAAAAGAATAAAGAGCAGTGTAGAGGGGTTGAATGTGAAGATTGAAGCGGTTGCCAAGTTTGAAAAATCGACATAACTGCCAAATGAGAGATAATTACCCAAAGAGATGCTGGAAGTGATAAGGATTAAGGGGAATTAAAGTAACTTTTCCAAGTAAAATTATAAATTCATTCTTTTTTTTTATAGGTTTACTAAACTGCAACGAAGTAAAACTGATCTGGTTGATTTAGAGAGGTAGAGAGCAATGGCTTGGGTAGAAATCTAAAATCATAAATACTCAATTGGAATAGAATAAAAAAATAAATCAGATTGAAAAGTTTCATCGTGCTATTTCAATTTTCAATGAAAAGTATGTCGTATAAAAAGTCATATGGATGGATCCAATTCCAAAGACTCGCCGCTCTATATCAATCAATTAGGAGGATTTAAAGAAGTCTGTCAAACATTTAGTACACGTTTATTTGCATAAAATTATAAGAATCTTAGAACTAGTAAATGAACTTCACAACGGTTTATTAAAGAGGTGGGGAGAAGGATACAAGGTAGTTTATAAATGGGACCTTGACTGTTTTTGGATTTGATTTACAATGGTAAATTGCTGGGCAATTATTTTTCATATTCCCTTGACTCAATGACCATTTTAATATGGACATTTGGTCCTTCATTTTTAAACACTCACAAAACTATAAAATATAAAATTTCAAGGAATTCAATTACTAGAAATAACATGCCCTTACATGGCTCAAAGATTCTAAGTTACCAAAATGTGAGCCATGCAGAAATTAAGATGTGATGGATCAATTTAGAATGCTGATCTTATAAAATGTCACTTTGAGCTTGCAGAGTTTGGTGCTGGACAAGTTTTTCTTATGAGGCCAGCACTTGAAGAATACAAATTTCTCAAAAACAAATATGCCAAACTCAGAATTAAATATCCATTCATGAATGGAGAGGCTTTCAATAATTCAATGTCTAACAACTAAAGAATGAGTTGATGGAAATAAATGCCTCTTTCTTCTGGTAAACAAAAATAGGAAGAACAGAAAACTCTAAAAGTGTGTTTGGATGTAGGGTAAAGTAACATAAAGTAAAGTAAACCCAAAATAAAAAAAATAATTTATGATGCGGTTATGATAATTTTTTATCTTTAGCTGTTTGATATAAAATCTTTTTTACTTTTTGTATAAAAAAGTAGATTTTTTTTGTATTTTAGTGATGAATTCTTGACTTTTTTGAAAAAAGAATGAGAAAATTTTAACTTTTTTTCAAAAAAATTAAAATTTTAAAAATTTTATTTTATTCTACTTTAATTTACCTCACATCTAAACACACTCTAATTCCCCATATTTAAACAGGCAGAGAATGGACCACTGCCCTACTGCCCTTTCCGGGACCAGTACTGAGAGTGAAAGGATGCTTAGGGTGGTGATAACTTGACATCAGTCGTTATGGTAGGGTGGGGGGCTTGGGCTAACATGGGAGTAGGGTCCAATTACTTCACTTTTTGGAAGCAGCAGAGCCACTCATGCACGTACGGTGACCAATCCATCAGTGTTATGCCCATGGTGAAGATGAAGGAGAGCATTATGTGTCTTAATGGTAAGACACAGACCCTAGTGGGGCATGCACAACACGTGGAGCTTGGTCGGCGGTCACGAGAAACGGACCGCACCTTTTTGCTAATTGACAGCACCCTTCCGACCCGAATGGCTCCTCGTGAAACCAAGAGGTCGGCAGGCACGAAACCATATTTTATACAATTATAGTTGTAGTGTATATATATGGGGCTTTTTCTGTGCATATGTCCCTTATAGATTTTTTATGCACATTCTTTGGTGGGCCCACTATAAACCCCACTAAAGGATGAGACTGGGGGTTGAAAAGATTTATGTGAAAGCACCCCATATATCAAATTTGGCTCCAATCACGTATCCCTAACCCCTTCATCCATTGCTCACAAATCTATTCCGTTCGGATTGATGTACAATCAATCCAACGGTCCAATAAATTTGGATCCGACCAAAACTTGGGGCGAGTTGCTATCATGACGTCCCATGTGTGTTGCAAGGTTTGAATTGAGTGATAGATAGGCTTCACCTAGAGTTCTCACGACAAAAATGGTGAGGGACAGATGCGTATGAAGATTCTCCATATATATATAGAAAATATTTATGTGCATATGTTTTTCATCTTTTTTTTCTGAGAACTTTAGGTAAGACCCATTGTATGATCCATCCAAATGGACCACACATACGACCCCTTTAAATTGAACCAATTTACCAAATTTTGGTTAAATCTAAATTTATTATACCGTTGAATCGATTATGCACCCCATTTGAATGGAATGAATTTGTGGATCATGAATAAAGGGATTAGGGACATGTGATTGGGACCAAACTTAGTATCTAAGGTGATCCCGCATGGATCTTTCCATCCCCCCTGGTCTGATACCTTGGCAGGGTCCATCATGGGCCCTATAACGGAGTATTCACGGTCCTTTGGTGAAAGATATATGGACACGAATATCCCCCTTTATATAGAAGTCTTCATGTACATATGTTCCTCACCATTTTGGTGAGGGACACTTCCTTTTTTTGACCTATTAAAAGTAAAAAAAGTGTATGATGTGTGGTGGTTTTTTCCTTTTACACATTGATACCTTCCAAAAAAATAGTATCCCTCACTAAAATGGTGAGGGACATATGAACATGAATATTCTCCATATATACATGGAAAAAATCCACCGAGCACCCGTGCTCATGATAAAGTGAGGCACCAAATGACAAAATATTAAGTGGTGGCCAATTTATGATCAATCCAAGTGAACCATAAATAGGGACCTCTCATGATAGTCATTGATACCAAGTCTAGCACTCATCAAATTGGATTAGACCATTGGATCGGCTTACACTCATTTTGAATGGTGAAAACTTTGTGGCCATTGATCAAGTGGTTAGAATGATGATTTAAACCTCCATCGCCATATATAGATAGGTAGAGGGGAGATCTATTGATCCCTCAAGTCTCATTCTCTAATGAGACACCTTATTGGCCCCACTAAAAAGTAAAGGTAAGCATTGATGCTCGGCAGAAGAGCTTTCATATGTATATAGTTATAGTCTGCTAATGTTAAGATTTCAATTATGATAAAAGTCCATCAATTATGCCCACAGTTGGAGAAATGACGACGATCAAGTGGAAAGGGGTGTCTCATCTTAGACAACCACCAAGGGATTGATCCCCACGTGGATAAATTGAGCCACACTTGTTGTACCATTGACCTAACTTAGTACAAAAACCAAGAAGAAAAGGAAAACAATAACAAAAATTTGAAAAAACACAATTGCATATAATCTCCAAATATATGTTTATTTGTATTAAATTATGTAAGATCTTAATAAATGGTGAGGGCAATGGATATGAGATAAAGATATGGGAGGGACTTGACTTTTTTCAATCTTATTGGAATTTTTTAATTGAAGACATGAGAGTGAGCTCCACCTAAAGAATGGTTTTGAAAAGTGAAAGTTTTTGAAGGGTAATCTAAAATAAATTAACACAATCACTCTCAATACTATGTGTACAAATAATCAATTACGTAGCAGCAATAAATCAAACAAAAGCACACAACACAAGAAGACATGATTTTTACATGGAAACTAAAATCAGAAAAAAAAACCACGACTGAAAATCAAGCATAATGAGTCATACAATAGTTACAAGAGATATACTCACAACCCTTATCCGGTTATTGCACAACGGACTTGTAATTTCCATTACATAGCACTCCGCTGCAACGACTCCCTACTATCCTCTGTTACAAATTCGAGCACTTAGACACCTTCTAGATGTTGTACTTGACTCTTCAAAATAATTTTCTAAGCTCAAAGATGTATAAGACAAAAATATTTGAAGCAAAACTTTAACCCTTCAACTCTCCAATGAAAAACGTTAGAGAAGATGATTTTCAATAAGTAATCTCTACTTAGAACAATAAAATCTGTATTCCATACTTAGGGTTAAAAGAGAACCTCTTTTTGTAACTCCAAATTTGTGCCTCATAAGTGTAAATCAATCAGGAAATGAGTTAGCACAAATCAAGAAAAATTCTCTTAAAATCAGACTTAGAAATTCGCAAGTTGGTTGAATTTCAGTGTAGATTTAATTGATCGGGTAGTTCCTCAATTGATCGAATTCAGACACTACCTTGAATCTGATCAATCGGACCCATACTCAATCGATTGGGCAATCCATCTCTGATTTTTTGAATTTTTATCGTTTCAGTTCTTATAAGACTCTATTGCCTATTTAAACTCCTAGTCTAAAAACAAATATAAATATAACTTCGGCTAGGACTTGAGTTTTATTCAATCCATGAATTAGCTAACATACATAATTCCATATAAAAAAAATTAATATTTTTTATTAGCACCAATTGCTTTTGGTAAAAATAATTAATTGAGCAAACCTAATATGATTTCAGAGTCCACCCATTGCAACTTCAAATTTGCATAATTAGCAACTCAAATTAGAAAACATGTATGCCTTAAAAACAGAGGGGTGGGGGTGGGCGGTCTAAGCTCTCAATCTTAGGCTTCCCATTAATGCTACAATAGCATTTCCGGAGAAGAAGGGAGTTAAAATTAAACCGTCAATCCGGCCCACTCCACTTGCCTCTTACAGTTAATCAACTGCCATCATTCGTGGGCCCACCCTTCCCAAAACTCGTGGCACATCTTTACCCCACCACGTGTAACTAGAGCAGGCACACTTTCCCACACTCTCTCATCTCTGTCCACGCGTCGCTTCCTCACTCAGAAAAGGCCCCTCCGAAACGAACGTTTTCTACCAATTAATCGAAGAGGAGACGTACACAATTGCATGGCCGACCACTCTCACAGTCTCATTCCCTAAACGACGAACAGTCGTCACAGAAGCCAAAGCCACTACTCTTCCGACGCGTGTCCGACCTTTCGCCTATAAATCCTAACGAATGGGATTGCAGAGACGGAAGACGACTCTTCTCTCTTCTCTCGTTCTTGGGCTTCTTCTGCTTCTTTCTGTATTTCTTTAGAGTGAGAATGTTTATTGAGAGCTTCAAGGTTGAGAGCCCAAACGTTACATATACGGATCATGAGATCCAGTCAGTTTACAGCTATGAAACTACTGAGCTTGTTCATGTGAACAGGAATGGAACCTATGAGTGGGTGGTCAAGCCCAAGACTGTCAAATATGAGTTCAAGACTGATATACATGTCCCAAAGCTTGGGTATAACTGCTATCTAAGATTCTATGCATATTTATACAAAATAATGATGAGGGTTTCATTTAATCACTTTTCTTATATGTGTATTCCTCTTTTTGAATGTTGTGTTGTTTTTAGTGTAATGCTTGTGGGTTGGGGTGGAAACAATGGTTCAACCCTTACTGCTGGAGTTATTGCCAATCGAGAGTGAGTTCTCTTGGATCTTCCTATCCTTCGCATGCATGTTTTAATTTTAAGGTATTGAGGTATCTTTTTGTGATATTTTAGTGGAAGGATGAAATTTATGGTTTGGGTTTGGTGAGAAGCTCGTTTGATCCATCCAAGGCTGTCACGGACCACCCACGAAATGTCACTGATCTCATGGATTTACACCAATCCGAATAGAATTTACTGTTGAATTTTAAAATTGTTAGAATTGAGGGACATGGATCAATCGGTTAGAATGATGTGATCATGTTCTTCGAATTTTATAAAGAACTTTGGATCCCTCAACTTCCCCTACATTGGTGGGGCCTAGGTGGTCCCCACAATGCAGATGACCGTAGCTCTTAGTAGGATTTCTGTGGATTGTTGTATCTGTCTATGATTCTTTAAAATTAATATTAAAAGGTTTTTTGATTTCATACTTGGGGTTCTTTCTTTTGCATTTTTTCCTTTTATGCAGAGGCATCTCCTGGGCAACAAAGGATAAGGTCCAACAGGCAAATTACTTTGGGTCGCTGACCCAAGCCTCTACGATCCGTGTGGGATCTTTCAATGGAGAAGAGATATATGCTCCTTTCAAGAGCTTACTTCCCATGGTAGTGTCGCTTGATACAATAGATAATTGCATGTTTCTGATCAAGTCTTTCAGTTGATATAGTCATTTATGTTTTGTTCTGTTTGGGGTTCTTAGGTGAATCCGGATGATATCGTGTTTGGTGGTTGGGACATTAGCGACATGAATTTAGCTGATTCAATGGCTAGGGCTAAGGTCCTGGACATCGATTTGCAAAAGCAGCTTAGGCCTTATATGGAATCTATGGTTCCCTTGCCTGGAATCTACGATCCTGATTTCATAGCAGCCAATCAAGATTCACGTGCTAACAATGTGATCAAGGGGACCAAGAAGGAACAGGTTCAACAGATAATAAAAGACATTAGGTAAGTGAAGGTTGCGTAATTCATGATTGTAACTCTCATCTTTTAGTCCAACTAAGCCAGATGATGGTCAATAAATAGAATACAAGTAAATACCATCCTCATCATCCTTGTCGTATTATACCTGTCCCATCAAGCCCCAGGTGTACAAATATAATAGACCGACAGTTGCTAAATGACCAGCCAAATAATTCAGGGCTTGATCAAACAAAAGAATCATGAAATTTGGACCATCCACTGCTGCACCACAAATTCATCACGTCAAGGGAAAAATAATCTAACAGTCTGTCCATAATGGATCATCAATTGATGGACAACCCATAGCTTGTCCAAGGCGATCCAGTGGTTGGAATTCATGGGCACATGAATTCAGCAGTTCTGGTGTACACTTCATGGGCGTTATCTGTCACTTTTGTACAATGGTAAATCCTTTGATCCTTATTTGTGTATTATTTACCTATGAGATAGGGCTTTCCAAGAGGCTACCAAAGTGGATAAGGTGGTGGTCCTGTGGACAGCAAACACAGAGAGATACAGCAATGTAGTGGTTGGACTGAATGACACCATGGAAAATCTCTTGGCTTCTGTAGACAAGAACGAAGCCGAGATCTCTCCTTCGACCCTCTACGCTCTTGCCTGTGTGTTTGAGAACGTTCCTTTCATCAATGGAAGCCCCCAAAACACCTTTGTGCCAGGGCTCATTGATTTGGCCATCCAGAGGAACAGTTTGATTGGTGGAGATGATTTCAAGAGTGGCCAGACCAAGATGAAATCAGTCTTGGTGGATTTTCTTGTGGGTGCTGGAATCAAGGTAAGAAAAAAATTAATCAGCTTAAAATTAAAACGACAATTATTTAAGTGGGGCAGCTACAAATTAAGATGCAGTGTAGTCCTTTTCATGTGGGACCATTGACATAACTATGGGTTTTGTTCCTTTTTGGTCTTGGGTCAGCCAACTTCTATTGTTAGCTACAACCATCTTGGCAACAACGATGGTATGAATCTCTCAGCTCCCCAGACCTTCAGGTCTAAGGAAATATCCAAGAGCAATGTGGTGGATGACATGGTCTCCAGCAATGGCATTCTCTACGAGCCAGGCGAGCATCCGGACCACGTGATTGTCATCAAGGTACTACTACTACAACACCAGTTATTTTGGGCCCATTTATTTCATGTAATTGAATTCGTATGTATTCTTAAATTTGTATTTCTAACATTGATTAAAAGTAAACATAGAAGAGTGGATATCCAAAAATAATCATAAAAAAGTTCTCTTCTTTGGTGGAAAATGAATCAATGGGCGGATGAGAAATGAATACTTAGCCATAGCCTTAATAATTTAAATTCGAGAAAAGATTAGCTCCCATTGATGTACATCTCCGCCTCATATCCAATTCTTTTAGAAATGAATCTCAGGGCATACATTTGTCTTACCACCCACTTGATTAGATCTAATATATGGGTTTGTGTTTTTCAGTACGTGCCATACGTGGGTGACAGCAAGCGGGCCATGGACGAGTATACTTCAGAGATTTTCATGGGTGGTAGGAGCACCATAGTCCTGCACAACACCTGCGAGGACTCACTGCTAGCAGCTCCAATCATCTTAGACCTGGTCTTGCTTGCAGAGCTCAGCACTAGAATCCAGCTTAAAGCTGAGGGAGAGGTACATACATGTGTATTTGACTCAGAATCTTTGTTTTGCGAATTATGTTTTTGGATTAAACCAACTTGTTAAATTGTTATTCTACAGGCCAAATTTCACTCATTCCATCCGGTTGCTACCATCCTGAGTTACCTTACCAAGGCCCCACTTGTAAGCAAATCAACCACTCATGCTTTAATTAATACTTTGTCACTGATTGCTTAAAACCCCACAACTCAAATTTCACAAAGGTTTACTCTGTCTAAATTTTGTTCACCGTCTGATTGGACCATGTGAATTTGTTGGGTTTGGGCCCCACTGTCCACCCTTTCCAAAACCTGATCAATATGATGGTCCCTACCTAACATGTTCGTGTATGTGTGACAGGTTCCTCCGGGGACCCCAGTGGTGAATGCCCTTTCAAAGCAGAGGGCCATGCTGGAGAATATACTGAGGGCATGTATTGGTCTGGCTCCAGAAAATAACATGATCCTGGAATACAAGTGAGTGAGAGATGAAGAGAGACAGAAAAGAAAAAGAAAACTTCCATGCGCTTGTGTTGTTGAGAAAGTAGGCCAAGAACCTACTTACGCCGAGGCTCGGTTGCCACGCACAAAAATTTGTTCATGTGAAGGGTCAGAGCTTATTTAATGTTCGAGAATGTAATCTTCCACCCAGGATGTATTTAACTGTGTTTAGTCCTTGTTGTTATGTATTATGTTGTGAAGTGTTTGTGCCAATATAGTGTACCTATATTACTAGATTTTCAATTAGTAAAGCAGTGTGACGATAATTTGTTGTTAATATGGTTGCATTATTCAATAATACCACGTTATGAGCTAAGGAGTGAGCCTTTGTTTGCAACTTCCCAATTTTTAATTTTGCTAAAAATGCCAGGTAGTTTTAGCTGGGTGATTTGTAGGGCTTAATATTCAGCAGTTTTTGAACCACAGGTGCCAACATTGGATGGGTGTGCAAGATCCAAGCTATTCATTCTGTGGGCCAGGACACATATTGAGCAATGGATTGGGCGTTTGTTCCATTGAGCTTTGCTGTAAGAAGAAATTTAGATTTTAGACTACTACATAGGTCCCCATAAGAGAGGGTCCGGATCCTCTGAGGCTTTGAGTTACAGAAATCTCAGGGTGCAAGGGCTGGAACTCCAGAGCAAGGCACACCATTCACCTATTGACAGTCGGAGCTGAAAATATATTTTACCTCAACATGAGTTGCTTTCTTGACAATTTGATAAAAAAGAATTGATTAATGAATAATGCATGTGGAAGTGTAGAAAATGTGCAAGGCTTAATGATGTTGTGATCTGTTTTGCAAAACCGAAGAACTCGGCCAAATTTTCGCCCACAGGGATGTCTTGACCCGGATGTTAAAGAGGCAGGGCACCCCCTGATCAGGAATGTCCGTATGAAAAAATTCCTTGATGCACTCCACACACTCATGTGGACGACCAAGGGTGCAATTTAGGTCAGTCTTTACCCAAACCACATGGTTAAACCCGACCATAACGGAAACTGGGTTGGGCTTTATTAGTTTGGATCAGGCTTGGTTTGTATTTTAAAACATACATGAAAACCCTCACCAAAAGACTTCAAAAATGAGGCACACCTTCGAGTTGAGGGGATGATGGCGGCCCAACATGAATGCACTAGGCCAATGAAGAACTTTTGCCAATATGAACCAGTCTATCAAAAGCCCACAATTTTTAAATTGAGCCAAACCATTCAATTTTTGTTTCAGTGCCCCATGATCCATTCGTAAACCATGGAAATTTTCAACAAAATCAAGAAGAAAAGTGGTCATCAGGGTCAAATAGTAAGCTGCGTCTCTTACATTTGATAGCACGAATGTGATAAGTCATCTATTTGAGTTAAGTTGATCTATTTTTTTTTAAAACGCAACAACTGGGTTTCTTTTCCCAATTGTTAGGCATTGGAGCTTCTAAAAGGATGTCATTTAATTTAAATAGCATTGTTTTAGGAATTTAATTTGGAGTTTTATATCTCTTGGGAACATTGTTTCTTCTAGGCCCTACACCGCTGCACCTTGCAGAGTTTTCACAGGAACTTCATCCTCGCTATAGAAATTCACAAGGACCTTTTTATTTTTTATTTTTGGTAAAATGTTACAAGGACCTTTTCCTTTATGATGCATCAATTTTACAATTTTTTGGCCTGTTTGGATAAATGAGGAGTAGACTAGAGTAAAGTAAATTTTATGTGAGGAGTGAAGTGGAGGAGAAGTCGGTTGAAGTTAAGGTAGATTAATTCACTTCACTTTGTTTAGATGCATGATGTAAAGTGAAATTTAAAAATATTATGGAGTAAAATTGACTTTTACTCAAGGAAATTAAAGTATTTAGGGTTGAAGTGAAATGATGTACACATGGGCTGAAAACAATACTTCATCTTTGGGCAAAACTCATCCAAATAGGGTAGAGTTGAAATTTTAAGCTATTAGGGCCAATTTAACTTCACGTTACTCTATTTTTTGTTTATCCAAACAGGGGGCTTGTTTGGATAAATGAGGAGTCGCTTAGAGTGAAGTAGATCTTGCATGATGAGTGAACTAGAGGAAAAGTGGGTTGAAATTAAGGTAGATTGGTTTACTTCACTCTATTTGGAGGCTTGATGTAAAGTGAAATTTAAAAATATTTTGGGGTAGAATAACCTTTACTCAAGGGAATTAAAGTATTTAAAGTTGAAATTAAATGAAATATATATGGGCTGAAAACAATACTTCATCTATTGGGCCAAACTCATCCAGACATGATGGAGATAAAATTTTAAGCTGTTTGGCCCATTTAACTTCGTTCTACTCTAGTTTTTACTTATCTAAATTAGATAAATGAAGAGTATACTAGAGTAAAGTAAATTTTACATGATGAGTGAAGTAGAGGAGAAGTGGGTTAAAGTTATTATAGATAAATTCACTTTACTTTGTTTGGATACTTGATATAAAGTGAAATTTAAAAATATTTTGGGAGAGAATTAACTTTTACTGAGGGGAATTAAAGTATTTAGAGTTAAAGTGAAATTAAGTATACATGGGCTGACAATAATACTTCATCTTTAGGCAAGACTCATCTAAATAAGGTGAAGTTGAAATTTTAAGCTGTTAGGGCCCATTTATCTTCACTCTACTTCTTTTTTGCTTATCTAAACAGGGCCTTTCGTGGTGTTGAAGTCATCATTGACATCCAACAGAGGGATTGAGCCAGTAGCGCTATGAATGTATTGAGATTACATACAATGCAATAAATACGTTTCAATTGTGTTTTCAATTCTTCTCTCTCCCTTCTCCCTCGGAACTTGGTTCATTCAACAGAAGATGATATGAGAACCCAGGGTTACTCATTTGCAATCTCAAGAATCAATCCCTAAGTGTGTCATCCTTTTTTTGTGTGTGTAGGTTCCTTTTCCAAGTGTAAAGGCTATCTTCCCATGGCATGTGCTGGGATACAAAATAAAATAAAAAAAAGATCATACACGAGCACTAGACTACTAGAGACATCAGCGACCCTCTTAATCAAACAACCTAATTGTTTCAAATGTAATTCCCACTAAAATTCAAGGAATTTCAGCAAATTGTGCATTTATCAAAACCAAATCCTCTCACCCAAAAAACATCCTTTGCTGTAAAACCACCTTCAATTCTTAAGGCACGCTTGTGCAGTGGTGTGGAAAATCAGTTCTATGAACAACTTTTTCTGCATTTCACGGGAAACCAATTTTCTACAAAATCTCATAAAAGTTCGTTCATTTTTTTTCTTGTGAAAAAATGGTTGCATCAAATCTGAAATTTCTAAGTTCTAGCGCTGCAGAAAATTATTTTCACTTTCCCTTTTTTTTTTCTATAGAAAAAGCGGCTGCACAGCCTGCACATAGTGCATTGAATTTTCTAACTGTAACAGCAGAAAATAATTTGCGTTAGAAGTTTGTTCTCTGTTCTTGATGGCTTGGAAGCCATTCTTTTAAATGCTGATTCCATGATGCAGTAGAAGCATTTTAGTACTGAGTATGGTATTATATGGAATGGGCAGTGGGCACCCACGTTCAAATTTCTATGATACCAATGTCGTTTTTGGGTAGATCATAGATGATACCAGTATTGTGAGTGGCATAAAAACCTGTGCTTAATGCAGAGAGAAATAAATCTGAATAAGCCGTTAGAAAAATAATGTAAAATGTTTAGATTAGCATTCATGAGTGTTTGAAATTTAAAATTAAAGAACGGCCTCTTACCCTACCCTACTAGCAAGAAGGGTCGGGGTCGGTTCTTACCAGCCTGGCTGGATTCGAAACACCTCACTAGGCACACATTTTCCTCACCTAAGGACTGTTTAGATAAATGAGGAGACCTCACCTAAGGGCTCCTTCACTAGAGGGTAGCGGTCCCGGGGAAGCTGCAGTATCAAAATTTAAAAATAAATTATTGATGAATTAGAAAACTAAAATATATCAAAATTTGAGACATATTTGCAATAGTGTATAGATATTTAAATAGCATATTGATTTGCAAAAATGTAAGATAAACAATGTTGATGGGTGGTCAAATTTTTACAATAAAAATAGTCACAACTGCATTTATTTTCTAGCAGCAGTACCTACCTAAAAAAATAAGTAGTAGTAGATTTGACAATATTGATAAAGAAAAAGGTGTCTAGATTAACATTTTATCACCTTGGTCAAATATCTGCACAAAAGTTTCCTAATTTTATAAAATAAAAGATAAAAGTAAAAAAAAAATCAGTCCTTGTAAAATAAAATCGGCAAATTTAAAAAGTAATGATTCAATTCCTATCATTATCAACTAGCTTAGTGTACCCGAGCATGGGCAATATACTTGACAATATGGAACATCCTTTTTTAAATATTAAAATTTTAAAACTTCTAATATAATTTTATTATTTATATAAATTATATGTTAAAAATTGAAATTAAAATAAGGCACTAACATGTTTACATATAAAAGGAATACCAAATGACATTGAATTTTGAGCAAATATGACCCAGCTTATATATTGAAGCAAAAAGATATGTGGACAAATTTATTTAAATA
Source organism: Sextonia rubra (assembly GCA_037013555.1). NCBI lineage: Eukaryota > Viridiplantae > Streptophyta > Magnoliopsida > Laurales > Lauraceae > Sextonia > Sextonia rubra. The sequence goes on along the minus strand of JASUAD010000008.1, from coordinate 57,395,857 downwards.
GTCCATCAATATGATTTTCAGCATGCTATAAACATTTACTACTTCAATGATTACTATTGCATTTATATTAAAAAGAAGTTTTTAGAAACTATCAATTTATAAATTTATTTTATAGAAAAAGAATAAAATGTGATTAAAAATAGTTACGAAAAATACCTACTTACAATTGATATCTGTTTACTATTGTAAAATCCAACAAATATTGATCAAAAGTCAAGTATAAAGACCTGCCATAAGAGAAATAAAATTTTCAAAAATGAAGTAACCAAAAACTTCAATAACGATTTTGAGTCTTGAGTTTTGTACGATATTACGAAATCAAGTTTACAATTTTAAACTAAAAATGAAAGTGGAAAAATAAATATTTTTTAGAAAAAAAACATGTGATAAACATTACTGTTTAACAAGTACTTTACTAAGTAACCGTTGAAAAAAAAAGTACTTTACTAAATATGGAGAGAGAGAGAGAGAGAGAGAGAGAGAGAGAGAGAGAGAACCCTAAGAATGCTTCATCACAAAACAATAATATTATTATCACAACTTAAAATAGGATTGGTAGAAAGAGAAAAAAAAAGATTCCATTGACAACCACTTGATGTCTTTCGTTATTTTTCCTTCCATACATTTAAACACAATTCTATAGATAATCAAGTCCTCCGGCCACGATAACGGTTAGACTTACCACCTAACCCACATGATATGGCATGAGGACCCACCATAATTGCTAATAGACATAAAACACTGTTGCAGATGTGCATTTGATGCAGAACCAAACTTTAAAATGGTTCTCAGGAATTTATCCAAAGTAGTCCCCACAAGGCACAAATTCATGTTCTATAAGAGAACTTTTGTAACTTTTGAGTACAGTAACCTGTTTAGCAGGAAATAGCTAAAACTATATGTTGCACAACCAGATCAAGGTAGACTATCTTTAGTAGTTAATTTTGGAAATTCATTCCCCATCAGAAGTTTCCAACCATCAAACATGAGGCCTTGCTGGGGTCTAAAAGAAAATCCACCGTTCGATCTACTGATAATTAATTTGATTGCCTTACATGGGCTGCAAAAAACTTCCAATGGAGATGCGTTTCAGCAGAAGTCCAATTTACAATGCCAAATTGATCTCTCCCCAGCCATCAATATTCTTTACTTGGAAGTCCTCTGATCAAATGGTTAAGACTTAAGATAGTCCTACCATATTGACATTAGGTATTCCCCATTAAAGTATGGCAGGCTAAATGATTGATAAGGTCTTATTCCCATTTCCCTCATTTGAATCATGAGTTACGGGTAGCTAGGGATGTTATGATCACACTATATTTAAATTAATCCCACACCAAAGCGTCTTTCCTTTTTATTTTATTTATTTTCTTTCATGATAGCAAGGGTTTTTTGGGTCTAACATGTTAGAATTATTGGACTTAGGTGTTACCCGATGGCTATATGCCTTTGCCGGTTCCCCACTTTTGTAGACCACTATGCATTGGGGCTCTTATGTTGGTAAGTCTCTTATTGAGAAGTCATTCGTGTTTAGATAAAGTTACTTACCTAATAGATGGAAAATGAGTTATATCTAATAAAAACCTTTATATAGGGTATATAGATGTCTGGGTTACGACTCCTCTCTGCACCATTTAGGGTTGTCAATCCAGCCCTTTAGAGAGGGGGCCCCGGCCCGGCCTAGCCCTCAAAAGCCCTCAAACCGAGGGCTTATTTTTTTCATTTAAAGTCCGAGGGTAGGGTAGGACTCTATTTTTAAAAGCCCGCATCTAAAGGGCTGAGCTTATGCTTGACTAATCAGGCCGAGGGGGCCCGGCCCGGCCCGCTATTTATTAAATTTTAATATAAAATATATAATATACACAATGAGTTTGAAGATGATTTGGTATATGATGCACCTACCAAAACATTGTCAAATGTGGATAAAGTTGATTTGGTAAAAAAATCTAATGAGTTTAAAGATGATTTTTTAGCTTTTGAGGAACAAATGACTTAGACAATTGTAGAGGAAAAATCGGAATTAGATTATTATTTAGAGGAGTCAAGGGATAAATCTGAAAATTTCAATATATTGGATTGATGAAAAGTTAATTCAACAAAATATCCAATTATCTCCAGAATGACTTATGACATTTTAGCAATTCCCGTTTCTACAGTTGCTTCTAAATGAGCATTTAGTACGGGAGGAAGAGTACTTGATCAATACAGGAGTCGTTTAAAATCTGAGACTGTAAAAGTCTTAATTTGCACACAAGATTGGATATGTACGCAGTAACACAATAATAGTAATACATTCGATGATCTTTTAGATATTTTAAAAGTAGATTAAATAATTAAATAAATAATTATTGTTATTTGTTATATATTTATTATCATTTATAGAATTATTATTATCCACCATATGTTTTATATTGTAAAAATGATTTTATCCTACCACCAATACCTTAAAAAAAAGTTTTTAACTCCGTCATGCTGCCTTTTGCATTGCATTGCTGGTCAGGAGGAGGGTTTGTATAAGGTTGGTTGGTGGTGGTGGCATAGGCTGTTGCATATAAAAGATTTATTTCTATTAAAGAAAAAAAATTTCCCTTTCTTTTGGCCTTGGCTCAACCCTGGCCCGGCCCTAGCCCTTGAGGGTTGGGTAAGGATCTAAAAATTATAAGCCCGCCGTAAAAGTCGAGAGCCTTTGCTTTTTTAGGCTCGGCCCGTATATGTGAGGGTAGGATAAGGGCTTACCTCAGCTCGGCCCGGGCCCGGCCCTTTGACAGCCCTAGCACCATTACATTGATTAGTCCATTAGTCTCACACTAACATAACAGGCCTATGGGATTTAAATAGTATAATTTTGAGCGACGAGGTTCCAAGGAATCACCATCCATGCCTTTAATTGAGCGTGTTCTTCTTTTGTGGACCAGTGTAAATAAAAATTCCACAATGTTCACATCGCTGACAAAATTAGTAGGGCAGAATAGTTGGTTGGCACCTTCTTCTTTTCTAATTTCTCATAGAACTAGTAAGCTGACTAGTTGGTTGGTACCTTCTTCTTTTCTAATTTCCCCGAATTCAATCACTGGGTCTCTTCACCTAGCTTCTCTTTTAAGTAGGGAAGAAGGCTTCCTTCCCACAAGGTCCCACTGGTCCCAACCTCCTTGGGTTAAAATAAAAGATTCTTTTGCAGGATAGACCACAAGTTGGAATTAAATCGCAACTTTCTTATTAATTATTAAACCGATCACTGCAAAAGCTAAATGTGAGAATTTACTTTAATCTTATACTGCTTTGATTAGATTCATGATGCTTTAGATCCCGTGACAAAATAATATAAATTATCCCAGTCCCCAATGATTTGAATTTTGTTTCCATGGACATGACCCCACAAAAAATGGATGCATTCATAGTCAAGGACAGAAGAATGTGATTCAAAATAAAATCAAATTGAAACCATTCCTTTCCCCACGGGGAAGAAGATTCCAAACATACACAAGCAAATCTAACATTTACTAATTATTCAACCCCAAAATCAGAACATGTCACCCTTCTCACTGGGCTTCAGAACAGAACTAACAAAAGAAAGAATGCTAATCAAATCTTAATCCAAAATTCATAGCCCAATACCAAGTAATAGGTATCACAAATACAAATGCAAATACGCAGCAATAGATAGAAAACACTCTTCCTCTCTCTATGGCTATCAAAAAGAAGAACCTGCAGCAACTACGAGACTAACCAAAACAAAGGTAATAGATGAAGAGATAGTTTTGGCACTGGACTGAGATGGGGTAGGAGCTGTGGCTTCTGCACTTGCTCTAGCAGGAGTAGATTCTGTCACTGATGGAGACTGCTCTGGAGCTGATGAAGGGGAAGGAGCTGCAAGATAAAAACACCAAACATCAGAATTTTATTATGACATGGCCAAACAGAACAACCCATGGAGGAGATTTACAGAATTCATAAGCAAGAAGCCTTACCAGGTGCAAGAGAAACTGCAAGCAGGAAAAAAAAGAAAAAACCAAATTCATTCAGCAGAGAGAGAATTAGAAATAAAAAAACAAAACCCAAATGTAAAAGTAAAGTTTCAATAACAAAAAGGGTTGATTTCAGTAGGAAAGATCACTCACTGCCACATTTGCTAAGTGAAGGAGTAGAAACCCCACATGCAGCTGGAAGGGTGGTGGCCTTGGTCATGTTCAATGCAACCCCCAAATTGTTGTTGTTGTTGAAGGCTTCACACAAGCACTTTGGGTTTTCCTTTAGGACTGACTTGAAGCCTGAACAACAGGACCCTTCAGGCTTGGAAATGGTACTCCCATTCATTACAAAGGTGAGGCAATCAGCCATGCTGAGGAGGACACTAGAACAGTCCACAGAAGGTGCTGGGGCATGAGAATGAGAATGGCTAGACCCATTGACAACCACAGCCAACACACCCAGAGCACAGAAAGCCCACAATAGCTTTGCCATTGCCAGGACTTAGGAGAAGGAAAACAAATCAATTGTAGACACAACACAAGGCACCAATGGAGCAAGGCCTCTTCCTCTTATTTAGATGGACAGAAAGATGGGCAGAGAGGGAAGGTCTTAAGGTGGGGTTCTCGAGGAGGGGATAAATAATAGAAATGAAATGTGAAATGATGATAAAGAAGTAAAAGAGGCAAGGGGCTGGAGGTCCAACTTTTTTCAAAGCACGAGAGTGGGCCCGTGTGCGCATCATAGACTCTTATCTTCTGTCTCATTACTATACTATTTTTGTGTAACACATGTCCCATCTATCCTCGAATGAAAGTGGAATTTGAGTCTAGGAGAGGAAGTGGGTCTCCCATTTTCAAATTCAATTTTAGTAACAGTACTCATTCCGTGGAAACCAAATCTCTGATAGCACGAAAAAATTTATCGTATCAATTGGTGTATCTTTTCGCTACATAAATTGTTTACAGAGATTTGACTTTTTGAAATTTTGATATAAGAAAGAGCAAATGAATTGATTTGCAATATACATTTAAGGAACTTTAAAATAATGGTAAGATATGCTAGAAGTGTGATGTGCTGAATCAAACGAATTGATTAGCAATATACTTTAAAGGAAATTCAAAGTAGTGCTAAGATATGCTTGAAGTGTGACGTGGTGTATGCCTTGTATAACAAGAGGAGAGACATCTGGTGATTTGTTTCATTAGGTGGCGTGAGATTTGATTTCCATGAAATGAGTACAGTTAATAAAGTTTACCTTAGGTGATTTTTTAATATACAAGAAAAGCTAGGACTTTTGTAAGTAGGTAGGTCCTTCTTTCAGTCGTTCATCTTGTGGGACCACAGTTGGATAGGCAATGGAATGGAACTCGCCCCTTTGCCCAATCCGAAATAATGCAACTGAAAAAATCTAATGTGGAAAGGCTTTTTTTTCAATCCTCTAGACCTACTGCGAGACACTAACAAATGGAAGTCATTATCAGATAAGAGCATTTTCGCCCAACGGTTTTTCTAAGGATTAGAGTACTGAAAAAAATGGGCCACTCCACTGAGGACAAGGGCTCGAATTATTTATTAGATCATGTAGGACATATTTGTGCAACAGTAAAAAAGTTTTAATAGCACAGAAAAGCTTTTGATTTTCTGTATTTATCATTTTTTTTATGTCGAGTACGCGTGAAAAGAGAAAAAATTGAAATATTTTCTTTTCACTTTGTAGAAGATCACTTCTTACCATAGGGGGTAGGAATTGCTGTGGAAAAAGAGAAAAAAAAAATCTGTAGCCACAAAATTCTAGCGATGCAAAAAGCTTCCTTGCAAGCAGGGGAAGAGAGGAGGTGCTTAAAAAATACGCTGGGCTCACAACAGCAATGCGTCATGAAGAGATACGCAGTACAGGGCTTCAAGCCAAGCTTCAAATCAAAATGGAGCATGTAAAGGTCCGTGTGAAACTGATGGTTGATTTTCCTTCTCTTGTTATAGTTGGCTTGGTCCACAGGTGGTGGGATCTTAGGTGTGTTCAGACAGGCCGCAGGTTTCAATATAGTGGTTCTAAAAATAACTTGATTCCAGCTAAATCTTTAGAAAAAAACCAAAGAATAGGCATCCCATTTGTGGTGGAGAGTTTGATTGTTTTTTTAAGGAAGTCCCCGTGATGGTTGGAAGTTGAAACCACAAGAAATTCAAAAGATGGGCCCAAATATAACATATCCAAATTGTTAAAAATAATCGCCCTCTCTATAATCAATTTCTCTTCTATAGGATTTGAGTTTATCATCAAAGTCATTGATGATTAAATTGAGCCCAAGTTCTACCAAGGTAAATTCAGCAAAAGTTCAAAGAAAAGCAATTGTTTTTACCAGTTTTAATTATTTTAATAAAAGAAATTGCCTACCTAGTGCATGGGGCCTCAACATTCGTGAATCCAACCCGAAGGATCCGCATTCACCGCCCACATCTGAGTCTGAGGCCGAACTGAGAGAGACCCAAGTCAAAAGAGAATTGAGAAATTAAATGAACTATTTTCAATCATCATGGTCAAAAAGCAAATGAGTCTTCAAATTCAACGGCGGGGGGGAATCCCACTTGGAATCATTATCTGACTGCAAATGATTGGAACAAACAATATCGTGCATCAATCCATACCCAGAGAAATGATGGGGCAAGTTAATTCTGGGTTAGCTAGGTTTGCTCTAAGGGTTAGGTCCAAGTGAGCCACCCTAGAGGTGGAATCGAGGTCCGATTTTCATAATTCTAAGCCATGATGGGGCATGATGGGACTGACACAGTAAAACAGAGGGCAAAAGAATAAAGGTCAAGAAATGATCTCACTCATCGAATTGGTCGGTTCTTTGCAAAAGCCTCTTTAATCACAAGCGCACGCGAGGGGATTTCATGAACGAATCGATGCATGTTGGGCGTGCATGTCCAATTCTCATTCCACCTCCGTGGCATCATCATATTGGATTAAAAATAATATTCAAGTCTATTTTAGGACAAAGTACAAGTTTTTGTGAGCGTTTATTATAAGATTAGCGCAAAAGATTGGCTAGTCTAGACCCTATAGGCATGGAATGCAGGCTCCACGGCGTGCACATGGGATATTCGCTAGGTGAATGAGAAAAGAAGTTGAAATCATAGAGTGGTCAAAACTCAACATACTTCACATTCAAGTGCCAATGTGGCTGTCCAGCCCATGATCCACCTTTACTCAACTAAGTGGAAGCAAACCTAAGATCGCCGCTCCTAAAGTGATGGGGTCCATCTATTACGTGTGAAAAAATGTTATGTAAGATATGGTAGGAACCAAAATGACCCCCAAATAATCACAGCACATAGGCCCCTTTTGTTGACAAGAGCATAACAGTTCTTATTTGGAGAGAATTTTGAAATTATCCAGACTATGTCGTTTGAGTGGAATTCAAAATGCTGAAGCATATTCCAACTTTGGTTATAAAAGGACTTTTCAAGAATGTTGATTTTCAAAATTTTAGCAACCAAATGAAGAATTCCCGATGCTCAAGGTATCTGACACCAGTGTCATAAATCTCCAACAACCACAATTCTCGTCAGTGATACCTCCAAACAAACAGTCCCATACATTGTATAGCAAATTCGACTCCCCACACTCCTCAAACAATCACTTCTGTACTCATACAAGTTCAACTAATATCATCTCAGTTAGTCATCAACTTTTTTTACCTTTTTTATCTTCTTTTTTTTACAACTACACCTCTGTACATGATTCCCAGGAAGACTTACATGATCAAGGATTGCTATTTTAGTCATACAGATGAAGAGAATAAGTTGGGGGGTCAAGACTATAAGCTTGAGCTCTGAACAACAGAAACGACTACAGTTACGTCATCCAACTTCCCGCCAGTGTATGTCATATAACCTGCCTCATGGGCTGCATCTGCAAAGGGACTTCTTGCTGATGCTGACCTCCCTATCTCTTGTGCCTTTACAGCCAGGAATTCCGCCATTTCCTGAAGAAGAAAATCAACCTGATGCTCATTGCTGATACTCCTAGTGCAAACAATCACTATGAACTTTAAATTAGTCAAGTGAATATTTCAGTGAAATTTGCAAACCTTCGGTTGCTGTTTGATTAGCAATGATTTGGAGACAAATGAAGCTATTTCTTCTTCGTATAGATTGTCAAAGAGGCCATCTGTTGCAGTAACAATTACATCACCTTCCTCTAAATCAATTTTATAGCACTGCAGCAAGAGAGAATATCCATCAACCATTCAGATGACTTAACACTGATTTCCATACTGTTAAAGAGAATCCTCTCAAACTTCATAAGCGGCAGACAAATTCATGCAGCCCTAGAAGACCAAAAAAGGCTTCAGGTAACAATGTTTTTCTTAGTAATACCTCCATTAGTTGGGAGGGATCATCCCCTCTCTCAATCTGCAGGGGGAAGTTGAACTCATAAACCATTGGGCTGGACCTTACGAAGACATCACCATTTCTTATTACAATGAATCCGGAGTCACCAATATTTGCCACATGGAGAGCCTGCTAGAAGTTTAATGTCAGAAACTTGGGGGACAGAAAATTGACCATAGCAATAAAATCCTTCTGCATAAACATCGAGTCATCATGTCAAAATATATAACATTTGAGTATCTCATCTGTTAGCCACAAAATAAAAGTAAATAATTCATCATGGATATTACATGATCGAGTTTTCGACAAGTTCTACAGACTGAACTCAACAATGGGAAAGGTATACTCTCATGACAGAAAAACACCCATTTAGCTACCATTTCTAAGAGATGCTAGCATTTGGCTTGTACTGTGGATATGTTACAAGCTGGCACAATGTTTGGGTTTGAACATGATTTCAGCAGGAATATTTCTTAATTAGACAAGGAAACAATACTTAACATAGTTCCATATTACAGATTCACTGGAATGATCATAGAAAGAACCAGCTCCATCTCTAAACTTCAAATGAAGGACATGCATATTGCCAAGAGCACGGTGAACAAAGTCATCATCGTCACAGCCTTATTCTGCCAATCAAGGTCACGTTGTGAGTTCCCTAAATGCAGAGTAGGTAGCATGCCACTTCCATTTAAAGGCACCCTAAATTGGTTAAGTTTTTATGGCTGATTGGCAGCCAATGCCGAGTGCCAACCCTCCCTTTTTCAAGCTTAAGACCAGCAAATACTGAGGGCATGACATATGGAGGACTAGGAGGAATTAAAAACACTTTCTTTGAAAATAATTATCTATAATATTTGACTTTTCTTGGTACAGAAAATCAGGGGAAAAGCATCTAATTATCTTTTGTAGCATGGAATATGGGTCTGTCTGATACAGAATTACAAGAACTTTGAAAGCCCAACGAATATATACATGAAATTCATGTTAAAAGGCCATAGTATCATCTTCAAAGAGGAACTAATATCTGCAGTTGCATCAAAGCATCTGCAAAATAAATATATAAATGTCAAAGAAGATGCACAAAATAAAAAGAGCACATGATCTGTTCAAGTTGCAAACTAGCTTGAAGTGAAAGCCTACATAGATGAAGACCAGGAAAGTTCAAATGGTTAGTTCTTTTATGCGGATTATTGTTTAGCATATACATGCCAACTCTTCTACATGTTATAATCAGGATCCAAGCTAATGTTTTAGAAGCAAGAAGAACATGCCAGAAGTGTTAAGAAATCTAGAACCAAAAAATGCTCAGTTGATTAGTAAATGATCAAATTAAAGCATCAACCATTGGGTAAATCTTACCAGGCCATCAAAGAAAGCAACCAAAACTGTAGATGACCCAGGAAAATATGCTTTGGCAGCACTTCGAATGAGAATTTGTTCCGGCCCAGTCCCTGGGACAGTCTGACATTCTGCCACAAACTTCGCGCAATTTTCCATCAGCTCTCTAGAATACAATCCTGCATTAATCCCTGCAAGTAACGCAGATGTGACAGCCCTGAGTAACATAGGTAACAGAACTTGATCTACGACTTGCTGCATCATGCATATTGAAAATGAGGACTTAAGTATCATTATATCAGTAATGGAGGATGTACCAGCAAGCTCTCAGCTTGATATGAAGCATTCCATGTAAGCCAATGCATGCAACCATAGTTTCAAAACAATCTTTTATGATACTGGATAGCAATATATTTGCCGGGCAATCAATTTAAAATATAAACCATGCATCGAAAATAAGATTTACTGAGAAAAACATGTCATTAAACACATCAAACAATGTTTAAACTAATTCATTTCTTTCCCAATTCTCATTTTTTTTCTTGTTGGATTATTTTGAAGAAAAATGAGTAAACATGACTGTCTTGAGATAAGTATTGGATTTAGTCTCTCGTGTATACATCGTCAGTGGGTAGTGGGTGATTGTTTTGCCAAAATGATACAGTGAACACAGCATAGGGCCTCTGTTGATATTCATAAAACATGATTATCTTTTGCCATTAAGGAAAACACCTTCATCAGGCAATATTTCCATATCAAGCTGTATCTGACCAAGTTAATTAAAAAGGGAGTACACTAAATTATCAGAGATAGCATGCAGAAGCTAACTAGATTCTACTAAAAATCTTATATAAAACAATTAGGAAAACAGGGTTAAAAAGACTCCAGTAAGCAAATGTAATGTTTCATGTGAATGTATGTTGCACAACATTTCCTATTGAGTTCCGAAGATAATGGCTTGTCATGGGTTTTATGTGATAAAATGGTTGAGAAAATCCCACATTATGGTAAACCAAATACCATATAGCCCAGAAAATAGCTTAGGACAGAAGGCTTGCTTCCCCAGATCCAAGGAAATGGAAAGAGGCAGAGCTATTAACATAACAGCATATTATCATAATCTGATTACCTTCTAGTGACCACTGACCAACTCCATCAGCTACGCCAAACCAGTTCTTACATGCCACAAAATAAGCATCCTCCCCACCTGTCAATGCCTGGCATTATTATTACATATTACTAACCTGAATGTTTTCTTCCTTGCAAACAACTAAATAATCATACATCATAACAGGTTTGCATGTGTAGCTCCATTACTGAATGGATGTCTTGAAAAGTGGAGAACTATTTTAAAATAACCATCCTAGCATAAAATATTTTCATTGAAAATTTTTAATGAGAAGAAAAAAACAAACATCCATGGTATTAATCCATGTACAACTTTTATTATAAGTAAACAGCTACCAGAAAGAGGGACGAAAATACATCCCCAAATACCTGAAGTACCCAAATTGAAAATACTGTGCATTGTCCAACATGTGGACCCTTTATAAACTGGGGTCCAGGATCAGGTACACCGCATTGACCCAAATAAAATTCAGGTCTCGTTTCAGTTCATAATTTTATACCCGAGGAATCAATGATGCCATGGCAACAGTCTTTTAGATTCTACTAAGAGAAAACTCTCACAGCTCTTGTGATTGGCACACAACCAAGTGAGTCCCAATAGGGGATTGGATTTTTTAACTCTAACGCAAGCTGGGAGAGGTAAAACCAGAGTGCAACTCACACATGCATGCACATGCCCACAAACTCACTTTTTCCATGCACGCGCACACACACACTCTTCTAATGGATCCCCTTTATATATAGAAATAGAACTAGCCCAATCGAGTTGAACACCTTCTAATGAATCCCCTTTTATCTTATATTTGCATGTCAGCTTGTTGGCATCCTCTTCTTCTTTTTTTTTTTTTTTTTTGAAAAGTAGTGTGGCTCAAAATTACAACCACTTTGTTTGGACAATGTGTTAAGTATATTGTTTGCCACAACTCTAATGCCTAGGCATTTTGGTTGCAATGGTTAGCAACTCTTAATATGGTGTCAGAACCACCATAGGTTTCAGGTTCAAATCCACGCTACCGCGTCCTTGGTATTATGTTGCAGACGTAGGTGTGAGGGCAAAAAGCCCCATGCCGCTCTATGACGGGCACGTGTTTCAAGTCCGGGTGGTGTCACTCCCGAGGGGGGGTGTTAACTATATTGTTTGCCATAACTCTAACGCCTAAGCATTTTGATTGCAATGGTTAGCAACTCTTAATAGTGAGCACTTTCCAATTGACCAATTTTATTTTTTGGAGATACATCTTTCGCTTTTCACTAGAAACTTGCTTTGAGCGGATGTAAGATTTGATTAATCCAATGTTAATTCTATTAATCCAACTAAAAGCATTTAATTGCAAGTTCTCTCAGGGCACATTTGGTACTAAGTGAGGAATCCACAGTTCCATGAATTCCTCACTAACCCTAGAAAATGAAAACCCTCACTAAGGATTTTATAGTTGAGGCTTTCTCATATACTACGTTTAGTTAGAACCAAAAAATGACCAAGGATTTTCACAAGCTGTGTGTACTCTTTCGGTAGAGGTGTTCATGGGCTAGGTCGGGTGATGCAAGACCTAAGAAATATTGAATGAAATGCAAATGGAGATCAAATATCCAATTAATATGCACAATAATTAATGTAAAATTGGCACCAACACAAGATCATAATTAAAATTCAGCAAGAATTGATCTACCATTTAAATCACAGTCCTACAAGTGATTTCCTAAGGTGTGGAGATGGATCTGTGGAAGTTAGAACTTAGAACTCCCAACCAATCTAGGGATTCAAATCTAATTAATTTCAAAGTGGAATTCAGTCCTCAACACTATATATATTCCATGCAACTAGGGTTAAATCTTGGTTCAGATCTGAATGGGATGAATTACTGAGATGTTCAACCAATATGATGGAATTTGGGTCCAAATCTAGGGTTCAGATCTATCCAGTATGGGTGAGAATCAGATCTAGTGGCTATTTAGGCTGCATCTTACTTGATTTCAAATCTGATTGCAGGGTTTTAAGTGGCCAAACTTTAGATCTAAAACTGTTGAGAAGGTTTTCTTACGTTTGGCAAGTATTTGGCTAGATCTAGGGGAAGAACAATGACTTTCCTGGGGCTGGTTGCAAAAATCTAAAAGGATGGGGTGGAAATCTTAACCAAAAGAAAGAAGACAATGTTGAGTACCTTTTGTGAAGAACAATTTCTTGGCCTCTCACCAAACTCCCCAACTACGGCGAGGAAAGATGAAAAACTTGTATGGAGATATCCAAAGGAGCTTTCATGGGAGAAGTGTTTTCTTTTATTCATCAATAATGGCTTCCAAGGATGGAGTTACAACTTAAAAGAAAAGAGAACTCAACCCTAAACATTGGACGGCTGAAATTAAATCAACTTAAAAGAAATAAAAATAAAGAAAGAAAGAAAGAAAAAGAAAAAGAAAAAAAAGATGTTGGGTTGGGGCGCGGCGGGGGGGGGGGGGGGGGGGGGGGGACTTGCGCATGACTTGTTGTGTGCAAGTCCACTCCTCACAGAGCCCTAAGGCCTTATTTAAGTTGTAGTAGGGCCTTCCATTCTACACACTTAATTAAAACACATACCATGAGACCCGTTTCCAATTAATAACTATACTAAAACACCTAGGGCCCTCATTTAAAAACACCTTTAAAACAACAACTACTCTTCCCCCTTGGCACATCCCAGTGTGAGGCCTTTTGCTTGAATGCCTAAGGAGATCTTCAACGGTGTATCTTCCTCTAAACCATAATCCAACGGTGGATCTTTCAAACCGTGATGGATTAGTCCCATAAAAGGGTAATCCATCTATAACGGGACCATGTGGTTTAATTTCTTCTTGCTCCTTGACTTGATGCCCCCATCATCGGGCCAAGCTAAGGCATATCTAGGCCCAGCCCGACTTTAAAAACACTGGCGTAGGCCTGGCCTAAGCACAACATCAACCATAAAAGTTTGGCTCGAGCCCCCCCATTCAATCAAGCGGGCTGGGCCGAATCGGACTTTTTATCAATTTTGCGGCCATTTTAGTAATTGTTTGTACTAATTTGATTAAATTACATGCATTCCTTACATGGGCCAGGCCATGCTTTGGGCTTTCTATCACTTAATCCAAGCCCGGCTTTAAGGCACGCTGGCTTAGCCCATGAGCACCCCTATCTTTCAGGTGAGGTGTAGCCTCTTATATCCATTCTTTTGGATGAGATAATTTAAAAATCTAATGGGAGAAGATAGAATCTGTGAATCACAAGAAGTGAGGATTTGATTATGCCAAAATTATTGGAGATTTGCTAGCACCAAACATGGATATTGATAGATACCCTGAAAATCACGTTTCCTTTCCTCGATGATCTTGGTAGCAAACATGCCCTTAAGCATAATTGAAATGGCAATGAAAACAGGCATCCATGCATCACATTTTCCATGATAAAAATATAGAATTTGCACAAAATTTTCAATTAATAGTTATGGTACCTTAGAAGGATGTGGTAACATGGCAGCACTTGAAGAAAGGAAAAATCTTCTTGCAGATATCACTGTTTCCCTAAATTATATGAGCAATAAACAAAAATAAGAAACAAATGTAATTAATTTTGAATGATTTTTAACCACAGACATAAGAATAAAAAAGAGAAACAGGCAAGCCATACTGCAAGAAATAATTTTACCATCCATCTCCACTACCATGTTGATCTCAGTGTGCATTAGTGATGGGCTGATGGCCCATATTCAGGTCCATCAAAACCATTCTACTATCAGTTCTTAAGATCCAAGAAAACTAATGGTCAAAAGCAAGAGGAAACCAACAATGATTATCAGTTTGTGAAGTCCATCCAACCCCCTCATAAACACTTTACCATCCCCCTCCCTCTCTGATGAATTAGCACCCGTTCAATTACGATACCAAGTGGAGTGGCACTCACCACTTTGTTGAATCTTCCTCCCATCATTTACAAAACTAGATAATTACGAGCTTAGATCTCTCCCTCATCGATCGTATGTAACAAAACCCCAAAATCAAATAGAGCTGACTTAACAAAACCCCAGAATCAAATAGAGATAACTACGTGTTTTACAAGTGATCAACCCATTGATGGCTGTTTGATAGGGGTGAAATTCGGAATGGGTCTCTCTGCAGGATCAGCTACATGTATCCCCCAAAATCAAATTGAGCTAGCCATGTGTTTCACATCTTCAACCCAACAGTGGCCCCATTTGATTGGAGTGAAATTTGAAATGGCTCTCTCTTGTCTGGACTGTCACACATATTAAACCACCAAATCAAATGGCAAAAAAACCAGGTGTTTTACAACTGATCAACCTAAAATCACAAACGGTGGGAGCAGTGAACAAAGTAAACCAAAACGCCTAAGTCGTCCTGAAAGGGTGCCCTCTTATTTTCAAAATTTTCCTCTCTTTTGTCATAATTTTATTCATGAAAATCAGCAATGAACAAAGACACCATATGTTTACAACAAGAACAGAAAAGTAAAACTGTATTATGAGGGGTTAAGAAAAAATAGATTTAAGTTGTTTGTGCCAACTTAAATAAAAATCAAAAGATAAGCCAACCTACCCATTACAATTAACTTCAGTTTCAACTTCTACATTCATACTGCTGTTTTCAACACCTTCAATGCTTTCTGCTTGAAGATACGTTGAAGGAGAAGTCGTTCCAAGCTTCAAAAAACAAAAACATGCAAATGAGATTAAGTTCTTACTAAAGGAAAGAAAATTTACATTAACATTTTAAAATAAATTTGTGTCCTCAACCCTTGGATTATGACTCACAGATTCATTATATATCATCACAAGCATCAGAATAATATTCAGGTTTATAAATGACAAAAGCATGTAGATCTTATGCATCACAAAACTAAAAACAGATAGCAATTTTTAGATAAGAAAAGAGCACAATCCATAGGTGGTTGGTGCTCATGTGGAATGGTCAGTTCATTGGAGAATTTTCAAACTTGATTGGTTTGGAAATCTTTACAACAATTTTCAGGAATAGATCACTTCTCTTAAATGTGTGAAGTTTACATGCTAAATTGCAATAAAAAAAATTGCCGGACAGCCCACAATTTTCTGTCTATCAGGCTTTTGGGAAAGGGATTTCAAAAGGCAATCAAGCATCATTCTTGATCCCAGTGAGCATTAACACAGATCTGTTTAGTCCCCAAAGGGCAACCTCAAGCTTATAACTTAGATTATCAATGAAAATTCCCTTCACGATATACATTGCCAAACATGATTCCATTTTTTCCCCTTCCTGATGACTGGTCGGAGGAGTATGAAGTTTACACTGAGACAGCAACCAAACCGACCATCTTTAAATTCAATAAAATTTTCTAGGACACCGACCATCTTTAAATTCACTAAAATCTCCTATGTTTTCCACCACTGCATGGCATATATACAAACTTAAAATGGTTTTTACTCTCTGTTAAAGAAACTTGAAGAAGAAACCATATTGTATAAATTACACAGCGGTATTCAGACAATAGTTAACAGGTCAAGGAAAGAGCACACAAAATGATGCAAGAAATGGGTATAAGAAACATCTCCTTATGCAACATTTGTTATAGAAGTGATGCCATATACATGAAACAAATTAGGAAAATGAAAAACCAGAGAAGGAGATATCAGTCAAATATGAGAATTGATACATACAAAGATAACAGCAGAATGGACTATTTGTTTGATATCTGAAAACAAAGCTGTGAATTGTAAGCAATTGGTTGAAGATATTACAGTGAAAAAAATACTAGGATGAGAAATAACAAAAAAACCCCAACTCTACATGGTTTCATAATTTTATTGTCATAAAAAAATGAATATGGTTACCTTTCGAAGAAAAAAAAAGAATATGGTTTCTTACATAATTACCTAGTTTGTTAATCATCATCATCATCATCATCATCAAAGCCTTATTCCAACCATGTTGGGGTCGGCTACATGAATTCTATTTCTCCATTCCGTTCTATTTTGAGCCAAATCCTTAGATAAGTTAACCTTCTTCAAATCTGATTCAATGACTTCCATCAATGTTTTCTTCGGCCTACCCCTACCTCTTGATGATGGGCCATCCACCTGGATAGCGAAACTTTTTCTTACCAGTGCCATTACCGGCCTACAGTCAACATGCCTAAACCATTTTAAACGGGTTTCTCTAATCTTATCCCCTATTGGTGCTACCTCTAAATGCTCTCGAAAGCGCTTATTTTTAATTTTATCTTTCCTAGTTTTACCACACATCCACCTAAGCATTCTCATCTCTGCCACAACCATCTTATGTATATGCATCTTCTTAATAGGTCAACATTCTACTTCATATATCATAGCTGGTCTAACCACTGTCCTATAAAATTTGCCTTTTAATTTCATTGAATTCGTCTATCACAAAGTACTCCAGAAGCTAATCTCCACTTCAGCCATCCAGTTTTTATCATATGCTGAACATCTTCGTCAATCTCCTCATCCTTACTAATCATCGAGCCCAGATACCGAAAAGAATCCCTACGTGGTATCTCATGGGTTTCAATTTGGACAATAGTTTCAACACTTTGTATATGTCCACTGAAGTTGCAATCCATATATTATGTATTTGTACGACTTATTTTAAAGCCTCTAGATTCTAATGCCTCCCACTATCTCTTGAGTTTTACATTTACATCATCTCTTTATTCATCCACCAATACTATATCATCTGCAAACAACATGCACCATGGTACTTTTTCTAGAATATACACGGTTAACTCATCCATAATCAATGCAAAGAGATAAAGGCTTAAAGCTAATCCCTGATACAAACCTATAATCACGAGAAATCCACCTGTTTCTCCACTCTCCACATGTGGTTCTCACATTTGTTACTACTCATTCATACATATTCTTAAAATTTTCAATGTAACTTTTGGGGACATTCATTTTCTTCAAAACCCACCAAATTAAATCACTTCTCTTCAAACATACCTAGTTTGTTAATAAGGCCTTCAAATTATGAATAGCTCATTTCAAACACTCTGCGGTTTGATTTGTGAACTACTCTCATAAAGTTCACTGAGCTGAGTCATATAAATACATTAGTGGGGCTTACCCAAAAATCCAAGCCGCCCAAAAGCACTCAACCCCCATTCACACAAGTCCATACCTAACTCCAATCAGAGTTAGCCCCACTTTAAAATCGATCACCAGTAAAAATCTGGAATTTTACTATAGTGTTTATTTGAACCAATATGTTTAACATGACAAATCTGATGATGGGAAAACACCACATGGAAGTAAAATTTTGCCCAAAGCGAATGTAAATAAGAACAGTTATTTTTTAGTGGTTTAGATTTTAGATGTGGGCCCAATTACGAACTTTCAGCATGGATACAAATGAATTAGTTCAAAAACCTGTCGAACTTGAACTCTAAACCCAGCCAAATTGAATAGCGAATTGAATGAACCTACTCTATGAAATCTTCTGAACCAGCTGCCTTAAATTACTAATTCAAAACTAAAATGCAAATTAATTGAACCAGGGTGTATATGGTTTCAGATTCATAACTTGGTACTTTATCAAAACCATTTTTTTACAGTTTTTGGTGCATGTCAGAAAATTCAATTGTGTTTATACTTAAAATAATGTTTGGACACAATGTAATTTGTCATCAGTGCCCTACAAGTTTTAAGTGGTCAGAGTGTATTCACGACATCCATGGAGTTCCTTTTCATGCCCATGGAGCCAATTTCATACATGAAAAAGAATAGCAGGAAGTATCACAGCATGTATAGTTGGAAGAGAAAAAAGAAACAAGTTGGGAACAAATTGCAGTGAAAGAAGAAAAGAGAGATCTAACGTAATACTGACCATTATGGAATTCTCAATAGATGCACAAGTCATTTCTACATCCTGCATGACTTTGAATTCTGCAGGAGTAAACTCTTCCGATGCCTCAGTATCATCTTGAATCTTCTCTACTGATTCGGACAAATAATTATTCAAGACTTTCACTGCCTTACCATCACCATGGTCCACATGGTCGTTAACTCTTGCGTCCATTGAACTTCCATAGACAATTGGTAGTTCATCAGTCGTCCCACTTCCGCCACTCCATTTTCTCTCTGAATCTTGGCTTTTTTCTAACTCTGACGCACCATCCTGCTCAATGTTGATATCAAAAGTTGTCTCCTCACTGCCCTCTCTCTCCAAATTCAAACTCTTCTCTTCTTGTAGAGTTACACTAAATTCCATCACAGGGCTACTGCTCTGCACCCTCCCTATATCCACATGCTCCAAATTCGAATCATTTTGTAAGATTCCACTGAATTCTGTCACTGAATTACCACTCTTATCTGTCACCAAATCTAGACTAGTCTCTTCTTGTAGAGTTTCACTAAATTCCCTCACAGGACTACTGCTCTGCACTCTATCCAAATCCAAACCCTCCAAAGTCTTCTCTTCCTGTAGAATTACACTTGATTCCATCGCCAATGCACTACCCTGCTCTGTCTCCGAATTCAAAAATCGATCTTCCTGTACATTTTCAGCAATTCCCATCACTGCGCTACTGCTATGCACCATCTCGAAATCCAAATTCTGCTGTTCTTGCAGAATTCCAGTAAACTCTTTTTTAATCACCTCTGCTTCAAGATTTCCATTTCCATGACTCAATTCCTTCTCATTGCTACTCCCATCTAGCTCCATCTTTTCCACAACGTCATCGTCAGAGCTCACAATTCGATCTCCCTCGTCAACCAAAGCATCAGAAAGCTTCCCTCTTTCAACATTTAGATCTCCAACTCCCACAATCTCATCCGATTCCTCACTCCCAACATTCAAATCCTTCTCCGCCCCATCTTCCGACTCCTGATTAGCTCCAGCCGCATCATCACCTTGTCGGAATTCCATCTCTGCTTTCTCCTCCGCAGATCCGAATCGGAACACCACGCTTCCATCCGATCGCGCTGCGGAAATAACCAAATTCCGCGCAAATAAGCAACAAATCATATCAATCGCAACAACAGGATCTGATAGCTTCAAATTACGACCATTTTTATCGCAAAATTCACTAAAAAATCGAGAGGAGCGCAAAGATCGAGGATACCGATGGTTGAGATGAGCTCGAGATCGGAGGCGGGGGGAGGTTTTGCGAGGATCCGATGAGCAGAGGAGGATGTTCGAGCGCGAGGCGATCGGGCGAGGAGGGAAGATCTGGTGGTTCCGCACGGCTTCGGGAGGAAGTTGCAGGAAATGCAGAGGGAGTTGAAGGAGGAAGAAGATGAGTTCAGAGAGCGGAGATCGAGGAAGGTGGACAAGGGTTCGGCCATGGCGTGCCGAAATGGGGGTTTTGATTGCAGGGTTTAGGGTTTTAGGTTTTATAGATGGAGAGACTATGCATGGCGCTGGCACAGTTGTCTGGGAGAGTGGAGAGAAGGTAACTGGATAAGCCGAAAATCATATCCGATTCTATTGCAAAAACGAGACCGCGAATGTAAAGTGAGGATTCCGGGATCCTGTGGAAGACTCGCATCAAATCATTTGAGGCCTCACTCGACGTGCTTGGAGTAGGTGGTCTTTTATATATATATATATATATATATATATATATATATGGCATCAACAGTAAGGGGGATTGGGGGTTCCTCTCATACCAAAAAAAAAAAAAAAATTCTTGAATTGAAAAAGTCCAATTTCAAAGTGGGTTCCATCTATTTGAAATCCAAGCTATAAAAGATGAAGGGGATTTTGACTGCATAACTACAATAAAACTAATATTGATCTACTAAGGCCAACTTTATAATCGATGCTTTTGGCTAAATAAGGGGTTGAAAATGATATATACTTGAGAGGGGTTGAAAATGGTATATACTTAAGAGGGTTTTATTATGTAAGATAGGTGGAGTGGGGTGAGGTGGGGTGAGATGGGGTGGGGTAAATTACTCTTGTATCTCACTTTCTACTCCTCTTTTTTGTAATCTCCTTTCTCTTTAATAAAAGTCATGGTTACCATCTCAAAAAAAAAAAAAATTTATCCACTAATAGTTGAAGTTTAATGCGATATTCTAAAAAGGTGAACATATATTTTCTATAAAAAAATCATATATATGTATGAACATACATATGAATGATTTTTCCTTCATTTGCAAATTTTTAGTCCATTTTATTTTGTTGTTTGAACATCTTCTTGAGAATTTATTAAACTTCAACTATTGATGGATTTTACAGTGGTGAACAATCAAAACATTCAAGAATGAATGTTCTCTCAGTTCATGGGATATTCTTATTTTATTTTTTTTATTTTTGATTTTGTATTTGTATTTATTTATTTACTTATTTTATTGATGATTTTACCAAAAAAATCCCTTTAAATTCCCTGAAGATCAAAAAGGACCTAAAATATATAAAACTACTACGTGGTCCCATGGGCACTTTTTGGTTTATTTTTTTTGTTGAGCTGCGATATCTCATCTCACTCACATATACGAGCTTCTTCTTCCTCATTCTCCTTCCTCCTCCTCCTTTTTTCTTCATGGTATGGTGACTTCATTGTGTTGGACTTCGGTACAAGTGAGAGCTTATTATCAAAACACCTCGGTATCATATATAACCATTTAAATACATCATCTTCCACGTTCCTTTTTCTTTCTTTCATTTTCCTTTTTCTCTATTCAATCTTAAGTCCCTCTCAATCATTTCATCAAACACCCTACAGGCATGTCCTAAGTTGTCACACTTTTCATACATATCGTCAAAGTGCTCTATAAACAAACATCCTTTTCAGTCATTTCATCAAACACTTTACAGGGATTGACCAAGTGTTCTAACCCATAATCATCTCATCTCATTTCCTCTGTTCATTTTCCTACTATTTCAGTTCACAACAACTAAACCAACCTCAATCCCTAACGTTTTTCTTTCACTACCATCTTCAAATTCACCAATCATCACCATCCAACTACCATCACCTATGCGACCACCATCTAAAAACAAAGGTTTTTTTTTTCCTGAATCTAACATTGGCGGCGATATCTCTACTTAACTATGAAGAAGAAAAAAAAAAGAGTAGCTAAGCGGAGATATCGCTGCTTGCCAAGCACGTAAAATAGTCAGCAGCGATATCCTCGCTCACCTACTCAATTTTTTTTTCTTCTTTACAGTTAAGCGTGGATATCGCCGCCTATGTCAGATTTTTAAAAAAAATCACATATTTAACCAGAGCGATATCCCCGCTCACCTACTCATTTTTTCTTCTTCTTCACAGTTAAGCGAGGATATCGCCGCCCATGTCAGATTTAGAAAAAAAATTATTTTTGGATGGTTGTCACAGAGGTGATGGTGATTGGATGGTGATGATGGGTAAATTTGAAGATGGTGGTGAAAGAAAAACGTAAGAGGTTAAGGTTGGTTTAAATGCTATGAACTGGAATGATAGAAAAAGTGGATACAAAGGAAATGATATGAGATAATGATGGGTTGGAAAACTTAGGCAATACCCGTAAGGTGTTTGACGAAATGACTAAGAGGGACGTCTGTTTATAGAGCACTTAAACGACAAGTATGGAAAGTATGACAGCTTATGACATACTTATAGAGTGTTTGATGAAATGACTAAGAGAGACTTAAGATTAAAAAAAGAAAAAAAAATGAAAGAAAGAAAAAGAGATGTGGAAGATGATGTATTTAAATGAGTATATTGATACTAGGTGTTTTGGTAATAAACTCCAACTTGCAGCTAAGTCCAAGACAATGAGGTCATCATATCATGAAGGTAAAAGAGGAGGAGAAAGGAGGAGGATGAGTAAGAAGAAGCTCGTTTATGTGAGTAGGAGAGGATATCACCGCTCAGCAAAACAACAAAAAATAATAATAATAAGGGCTCATGGGACCACTACAGCGGTTATATATATTTTAAGTCGTTTTTGGTATACAGGGAGTCTAAAGGAATTTTTTTGGTAAAATCCCCTATTTTATTTTTTTGAAGTAGGTTCGAACAATGGTAGGGATCTGTTACTTGAAATAAATTTTGGGAATATCGAAGCCATTTATATTGAGTTCCAACTCTGGATCTCTTTAGTCAAAGCTTCCGAAGGGTGCAGTTGAAGCTTCTAAGCTTGTAACTTTGTGATGGTGACTTTGTAGTTTGTGTAGCTTGACTATTTCTAAGCTTAGCAGATTTTTCCCAGGTGGACTTGGAATCCAGCTCTCCACTTTCTCTATCAGATTTAGATCCTCTCTCCATCATGAAAAATGAAGTTCAGAAAGGCCCATTTACAGCAAAAAGAATGTCATACTAAACATCACAAAAAAATCAGCTTGAGAGATGAAGATTGGAGTCTGATTTCTCTCACTTCCTCATAATTGTCACATTCAACGAACACACTGATAAATCAAAAGTAAGATTTTTCCCCTCAAAATGGAGAGGAACCACATCTCTTCGAATAGGTAGTAGTTGTAAACAGGTGGGGTATTCCTGAACAGATGACCACTTTTCAAAATTCTCTCTCTTGGGAAACTATTGGGATGTTTTCAATTTTCAATTTTCTTTATTTGAAAAATATTGTGAAAAATAACTTAATTTTAGATAATAAAATTGATAATAATATTTTATTTATTTATTTATGGGACCCAAATTGGGGGGCTGGGAACCTAGACCTCTCATGAGAGAAGTATGAGGACCCGTTGATATATATTGTTTTGTCATTTACTAACAAAGTTGGTCATTTAGCGTGTTTTTATCCACATGGGGTTGGGACACTAGACCTCTGGTAAGAGAAGTATGAGGACTCTTTGATATACATTGTTCTGTCATTTACTAACAATGTTGGCCATTTAGCGTATTTCTGTCTATATATTGTTTTATCACTCACTAACAATTCAAACTTTTGGTGATTCTGGTTATTAGCATATTAAGTTTTTTTAGTTAATCATTGCTGTCAAGACCTCGAGGTGTTAATAGAAGTGGTAGCGGAATACTCTTTAATAGACCTTGAGGTGGTCAGTTTTTTTTTCCTCGGGTGGAGCCCGAGAACTGACCACCTCTTATCACTGGGTAATAGGCCGTTCTTAAATTAATAATACTATTAAAAATTCTTCTACAGGCTTTTTCTGAATTTCTCCTTATTTTCTCCAATTCTGTTGCACTTTTAATCTGATTTGTTCCAAAATATCTCAATCTTCTTAAAACGTCACTATAATTATCAAAGCACTTATGCCAATTGGACTAAACAAAGAGCGCAGCTGTAAAGTGGCAAGTTTCCTGCATTTAGATCTTGCGCTGATGGAATTATGCCATGAGTACTGATTAGGATTATATTCATATTCTATATTACATGGGGTCCATTTAATGGTGACAGGTGAATATGGATGGTCCCTTCACGTGGCCAAGTGGCCAATTGAGGTGGCAATGGAAGGGCTTATGAGATGCTGACCATGTAGCTATGTGGACGCCTCGTGGGCCTCTCAAAAACGACATGAAAGGAAGCGGGCCCATATCCTATGGCTTATATATCATGGGTGGGCCATAATCTGCACAATCGAAAACCTCAATTTGACACCAAACAAAAGAAGACCCTCGTCTCACTCCAAATTGACTTAAAACAAAAGGAACTCGGACCCTCCCAGCAAAATCAAACTTTGCTTAGAGAGATATTTAGTTTGAATGGTTTAAATTTTATCAATGATTTTCGCATGTCAATTTATTGCTCTTAACATAAGATCTATGGTAAATAAGAGGATTTGGGACACGCATAAAATTATTGGAACAACAACTAATTGAATTGTTTCTCTGTTTTAATGTTGAGTTTCAAATCGTTATAATCAGATTTTCTTATTCTATAATAATTATAAAGATAAAATATGCAAGGATCTTTATTCTTAGAGGATTTTACCAAAAAAAAAACCATTAGACTCCCTGTAGACAAAAAATGAACATAAAATAAATGTATTTACCACAGTGGTCTTAGGGGCCCTTTTTTGTTTATTTTTTTATGCTATTTTGCCAACGGTGATATCCCTACTCACTCGCATATAGGAGCAGGGATATCACGCTCATTTTTCCTTTTTCTTCCTCATCTCCTTCCTCCTCCTCTTCCAACTCCTTCCACCTCTACCAACTAACCCCCTACCCACACAACATTTTCCTTCATAATATGGTGACCTCATGATCTTGGACTTTGGTGCAAGTGAAAGCTTATTACAAAAACACCATGGTATCACATATACCAATTTAAATCCATTATTTTCCACATCTTTTTTTCTCCCATAACCTAAACAAACTCATCTGAACCCATTCATCTTTTTCGAGCCAAACAAATGAAACCTCACTCTCGTCTCACAGAACTCACATTCTCTCTCTCTCTCTCTCTCTCTCTCTCTCTCTCGCTCTCTCTCTCTCTCTCTCTCTCTCTCTCTCTCTCTCTTTTTCTTTCATTTTCTTTTTTCTCTTTTCATTCTTACTCTCTGCAATCTACCTCAAGGTTACATTTCTTTGTGTACCCAACTATCAAAGTGCTTTACAAACAGGCGTACCTCTTTATCATTTCATCTAACACCCTACAAGAATTGCAAAAGCTGTCACACTTTTCATACATGTTGCTCAAGTGTTCTACAAATAAGCATCCCTCTTAGTCATTTTATCAAACACCTTGCGGCATCACCCAAGTGTTGTACCCTATCATCATCTCATCTCATCCCCTCTGCATCTCATTTCTACACCAATCCAATTTACAACATCTAAACCAACCACATACATGTAACGAAGAATCTCTAACATTTTTCTTTTACCATCATCTTCAAATTCACCCATTATCACCATTCAATCTCCATAACCTAGCGACCACCATCCAGAAACAAAGGATTTTTTTTTCTGAATCTAACCTGGGCGGTAATATCCCCACTTAAATGTAAAGATGAAGAAAAAATGAGTAGGAATATCCCTACTCATATATTCAAATGAGCGGGGATATTGCTGCGGGGCAAAAAAAAAAAACCAAAAAGGGCTCCTAAGATTACTCTGGTTGATTCATATCTTTTACGTCATTTTTTATCTATCGTGAATGTAAGGGGATGTTTCCAATAAAATCCTCTTATTCTTAAAGAGTCTTTAAACAGTTTTTAATGTTACTCATCACCATCATCAAAGCTTTGTCTCAATTTTATTCATGCCAGCTACATGAATTCTATTTTTCCTTGTCTCAATTATGTTCGTATCAGCTAAATGAATCCTACTTTTCCAGTTTGATTTATTCTAAGTAAAATTCTCCTATAAGTTGAATTTCTTGAGATATATTTTTATTGCCTCCAATGGTGGGTGTTAAGTTGGAACTCAGTCACTACACTTTTTGTGGCATGTATTTTTTTAGCGTCAAGTCATTTTTTCTAGGATTTGAACTCACGACTAGTTGGTTCCAATACCATTTTAAGTTTTTTCAGTTAACCATTCATACCAAAATCTCAAGAGATTAGTAGAGGCAACAAAAGTACTTTTCAATATTCCTATCGAATGAAGAATGCTCGGATATTGACTCTTGAGAAACTCTTCAATTTTCTTTTCCACTTTAGTTTTTCCCTTCTCTTTTATTCAACATAAAACCCTTCTTTTCTTAATGATATATAATGTTCCTTTTTTCCCATTCTTATTCTTTTGTTTTTTTCCATAATTTCTAATTACTTGTGTGAGTACGGCCCACTTCCTCATAGGGCTTGTAGAACCCCATAGCAGAAGTGGAATGTGGGTGTCCTCACATTGATCCTAAAAGAGGAATATCAAAGAGGTGAACATTCAAAGGTAACAGTGATTAAGAAGAATGTTAACGGTTTGTTTGCCAGCAATAGAATATATGGGAATTGAATATGTACATTTCATGTCATAAGAAATTAAAAATGAAGATCAAAGGCGAATTTAAAAAAATAAGCATCAAATAACATTTCCTTTAATAGAAATATAATCAAGAAAAAATGAAAAATAAATACGCAACCATCAGCCTAAAAATTTAATACATAGGAAAGTGATAGTCCTAGCTACACCATCATATATCCTTCATCGCTGCCTCCCCTTCTTTTACTATTCCTTTGTAAGAGTTCATTTTATTAAAAATTCTTATATATTCAATTCTTATATATTTAAATGCAAATAGACATACCCTAAAAGAGCATCGAATCTAAAGCACTGCGGTCAGATTGCAATTGGGGTATTATGAATTTGTTAAAACTTAGCGAAATCCTAGTGTTCTCATTGTACCAAGAACTGATTGATCCTCCAAAGAGTATTGACGTTTTTAGCTTCCTAAGAAAAAAAAACCGTTAAATTCGTATGAACACAAGGGAGGGACATACATTTTGTGTGCTTTCACTTCTACAAATGGGCCCCAATGATGGAAATGTAGGCCTATCCATACGATTGCTCTAACATCATAGGATCTGAGCTACATTTAATCATAGGCTCTTGGTATGATATTCTTGCGTGTGAGACGTTACGTGAAAAAGCATTTGTGTGGGGCTGTGTTTATCATGTACATGAGTAGTATGTATAAAGGGCACATCATTTTAATAATTGAGTAAAAAAAGGTGCCACTTCCTTATGGATATATAAGAGAGACACACACACAGATCTACATCAACATGGATATAGAACATGGCACATTTACATTAGTTAGATAGCAATTTTTCGTCTTTGATCTTTTGGAGGTGATGCCATGTTAAAATATGAAAATAACTCTACATACATCTTATACACAATTTTTACTGTTTTCTATGAAAATCAATCGTGTTAAACCTTAAATCTTTGTACAGGGTCAAATAAAAATCGCCTAGAAAAGAACTTCTTTCAGACCTCTGTTATAAAATCTTTGTCGATTGCGCCATTTTTACCAACAGATCCATATTCTCTGGAAGATCCCACCCACCTATTGAATAACCATTTTAAAAACCTATGGCGGGAAAAATGAAAAATAATTGCAAAAACACTTCACAAAACAGTGATATAATCTATCACTAACCAAGCATAATCAGCTACATACAATAAAGTCCTCAAGTCCTATCATGATATTTTCTTTATCAATTAAAATTGAACTGCATTAATCAATCGCCAAGAAGTCCCAAGTAGCTGCCTGCCTTTATTTATATTTAACTAGACACTACATTATCTTTCATTATTAGTTTTATTCAACCAATACTTGGATATGTGGCCATCCATTCTAATTCTGGTACAGGCAGGGAATCCAATCTACTCGCCTGTAAATGCAGGAAAAGAGACCAGTGATATTTGGAAAGCCCCTGGTAGATAAATGCTACAGTTATAAGCAGATAGGGAGGAGTGATAGGGTTTGTAATAAAACTTCAAACCTAAATATCTAAATTTATGGATTAAGCAATATATGATATCAAAGAAAATAAATGCATACCTTACGTCATGATCTTGATAATGAGTAGATCTTGATTCCCGAATTGGGTTTTCTCCTATTTTCCTTATCACCCACTCCAAGATGCGTAAGAGTTGATGGGTACTTTTCAAATCTTGTAGGTTAAGAGAGAGGACTGGAAAACTACTTTTATAGATAAACACTAGAGAAATTTCTTCCCATCAAAGAAATCCATTAAAGGTAAGTTTCCTTAATTCCTTCAAAGATTAGTCAAACAAGATCTCTTAATTAATTAGGCTTACTAAAATTGAATCCAAGATATATTTAGTAAAACCAAAAACTAAAAGGAAAAAGCATTTTAAATTAGCGGGCTCAATCTGTGGGCCCCAAAAATATTAGACATGTGGTCATGAAAACTGCATACGTCCAACAACCTCCCACTTGATCTGAATGACCACGCATATGTGATATCCCACTTGGTCATGACGACCATATAAAAACAATTTACCTTTTATTATAATATATATAAATTTTGAAAAGAAAAATTAAAAAATTTTTTTGTTTTTATGACTAAACTTGGATTCGACTAAGTTTAAAAATCCCGACGAGTGGCCACTCATTTGAAAAAATAGCCCAGTCAATCTTGTTTATGCTAATTCTAATATTCTGTAATTAAACGAAACCATTAATGCAGATCATGGCGGTCAGACATCAATTATACGACATAATTCCTACCATATACCACAACATTAGAATTTCATTTAATTAAGTCATAAATCAAGGAAAATAATAGGAATGTACAAAAATTCCTATTTAATGGTCCAAATGAAATTAATCTTGCTCTTCAATAATTAATAAATTGTGCACATAAAATAAACAAGAGAACAAAATTATCATTAATGAAAATTTATCAACTAAACTGTCAAATAAATGAACAGAAATCCTTTCAACCACATACATTAAGGTAACACAATGAGACCCATTTCTCTAATATGATCATTATAGGCCTCTGCCAGTAATGTTTTAGTCATAGGATCTGCAATCATGAGTTTTATACTTATTTGCTCTATAGACACAAGATTATTCCGAACCTTCTCTTTAACGGCGAGATTTTTTATCTGAAATTGCTTTGCAGCGCTTGAACTCTTGTCGCTTGATTAGTGGCCTCAAAACATGCCACAAATTCAGCTTGAAATGTGGATGAAGCAGCTGTAGTTTGTTTAATACTTTTCCACGAAACAGCTCCACAAGCAAGGAGAAAAATATATCCTAATGTAGATCTCCTTGCGTCGAGGCACCCAGCAAAATCTAAAGCTGAATATCCAATCACTTCCAAGTAATCAGATTTGCTATAAGTGAGCATATATTCTTTAGTCTTTTGTAGATATCGCATGACTTTCTTTGCTGCTTTCCAATGAGTCATGCCAGGGTTAGACCGCTATCTTCCTAGTATGCTAACTATAAAAGTGATATATGGACGTGTACAAATCTAAGCATACAGGAGACTTCCTATAATTGAAGCAAATGGAATGTCCCGCATCTGATTTCTTTCGATGTCATTTCTGGGACATTGATCTTTAGAGAATCGATCACCTCGTGATATAGGTGCTTTTCCGCCAGAACAATTCTACATATTGAATCTTTCAAGAATTCTATTAATGTAGGCTTTATGTGATAATCCTAGTATACTTCGAGACCTAGTTTTGAAAATATCAATTCCAAGTACAAAGAATGCTTCGCCCATATCTTTCATTTCAAAATTTTTTGTAAAGTATTCCTTTGTTGCACACAACAGGCCTAGATGATTACTAGCAAGTAGAATGTCATCTACATACAAAACTAAAATAATAAACTTGCTCCTACTAATCTTCAGGTATATACATTGATCAACAATATTTTTCTTAAACCTAAAGGAAGTAATGCTCTCACTGAACTTAATATACCATTGCCTTGAAGCTTATTTAAGCTGATATATAGATTTCTTTAATCTACAAACTAGATTTTCTTTGCCTTTTTTCCTGAAATCCTTCTGGTTGTTTCATATATACCTCTTTAGCTAAATTTCCATTTAAAAATGTTATTTTTACATCAATTTGATGTAACTCTAAATTAAAATGAGCTAAAAATGCCATTATAATTCGAAAAGAGTCATTTGAAGAAACTATTGAAAAGGTCTCTTTATAATCAATATTTTCCCTTTGAGTAAATCCCTTAGCTACAAGTCTGACCTTAAATCATTCGATTTTGCCCTTTTTGTTTCGTTTGGTCTTAAAGATCCATTTACATCCTATAGCTACAGACCTTTAAGGTAATTCGACTAGACCCTAGACTCTATTTACAAACATGGATTTTAACTCCTCTTGCATGGCATCGATCCATTTATTCAAATCATCACTTTGAATGGTTTCTTTCACCATAAAATAGGACATCTTTAATCAACCCATACGCATGAGAGGCAACAAAATACACTGTACAAGTGTTAAAATGTAAATCAAACTTGCTTACCATTTTCCAGAGTCATGAAGTCTGGAGATTCGCTCACGAGACAGATTTTACAACTGACTTTACTTA
The DNA here is from genome assembly GCA_037013555.1 of Sextonia rubra. NCBI lineage: Eukaryota > Viridiplantae > Streptophyta > Magnoliopsida > Laurales > Lauraceae > Sextonia > Sextonia rubra. Next base: position 57,365,114 of record JASUAD010000008.1, on the reverse strand, counting down.
AACAAGTTACAGGAATTTTCGGGGACATGGCATCGAAGTTCCTTTGCTAGAAATCCTTAGCACGTGTGGGCTACTATGGTTAGGATTTAGACGACATTAAGACGTACCAACTTTGGTCAAAATCTCCTCCGGTGTTTAAGATTTGGACGACTTTGAGACATTAAAACATTATCTCCACTGAAATGATGATTCTCATTTTCTTATACACAAGTGAATCATAAGAGACCTTTCAGACCCTGTACTCATCTGTCGTTCAAGCTTATAATTGGAGATATATATAAGATTGTTGCTTACATAGGACGAAGTCCCCCACACGACCACACTCAGGTGATGATCTCAGTGGTCATCCAGCCTAAATATGTGTATAAACCATCTCATAATGAACTAGAACTACTACCTTAAACTAAATATAAAAACAAAATCTTCCAAGGTATTCTAGTTTCTTGAGTTGATTAAACCCACAGAGTGGGAGAGTGGGTCCAAACATTTTATTCTTGGTTTCCACTGGCACAAGTGGCTAGAAATTGTTTTCCAATGGTTTGGTTATCTTTCAAGGGAGCCTGGGTAGTGTCACAAGTGGGAGCCTGGGTAGTGTCACAAGTGGGTGTGCAGTGGGATTTTTTACTGAGATCTCACACGCAATTGATTTAGGCCAAATTTGTTTAGGAATAAAAGATGATGTAAGTACAGCTCTCTGAAGTTATTATGCAGGGAAGAGCTGTACTGAGGAGTTTTATTTAATTATTCCATGGCCTCCTGATCCAAGGCAGAGTTGAGGTGAATGAGGGGACACTCTCCAGCAGCGGGCCTTAAAGCAATTTAAAACCAAACCCAGTTGCCTATGCTTCTACATCTACCTAAGCTTGCATTATTGTGTGTAAAAGAAATGTTTATTGCCTATCAACTTCCGTACGTAGGAGGAAAGGGACACATCTTTGAATAAGGGAAAAGTGAGAGTGACTAGTTGAAGCTAGTTGAAGCCATTCTCTTCCAATCAATGGTCCACTTGCGATACTCACTGAGGAAGGAAGTACACTGATTAAATTGTCATTGTTAGATTGCCAACCGAGAAGTAATCCGGGCCAACTGACTGACTAAATCGATTTTAACTTTTGGGTCTGTTTGTATGCATATAATTAAAATCCTAGGAACCTATGGTAAAATGGGTTTGTTAGGTGTTTATTTGTTTTCATAGAATTCAATACCTAAGTATTCGTTGTAACTTTGGTTCTAAAAAAGGATTATTAAAGTGATAAAGGGTGAATGATATAAAATGGATGGGACTCAACTTTCTTGGGAATTGATTTACTAGGGGTGTTGGTTGGTTATTCATTTTTCATTTTTTGCATCTCTCTTCAACTTATTTTTCGTTAAATAATAGATTATTTGATACCTACTTATAAATTTTTACAGTTGTTTCTTTAATTTTAGTTACTTTCAAGAATAAATTTCTTAGAATTCAATAAAATCTAAATTTATAAACGTTCTCCAATGACTATTAAGATGTAGAAGTTTATGAATGGAATTAGGGCTGATTGAAAAGTCTCCTCATAAACAAAGGGGATTCAAAAAAATAAGCCCTGCTAAATTATCCTACCCATTAATAGCCTCAAAATTTAATTGCATCTAAATAATAGATTTTTTTAAGATTCAATTCAACATTGGATAAATTTTTAGTAAATGTTAGATCGGAAAGATGCTAGATTTTGGGATAAAGATTAAAAAGACCAATAAAGGGCTACATTGATTAAAGTGAGCCCCACAGTGCTAAACTGCACTTACAGTTGCTTGTAGGGAAACAATATCCATATATAAATAGGACTCTTTTCCTGTGGGTACTAAGCATTTCCACAAAGGTAATATTGTTTTATGCCATCATCACCTTCAATTCAATGCCAACACATGGGCACTTTGTGTTTTCCTCAAGTTTAACACGAAATTTATCAATGCTATGTCTCACTATAGTGCGGCTGGAAGTTGAACCAATGAGAACAGGGATTATGGCTAGATCTAGATGCGTATAGAAGGACCCACCATGGAAGACCAAAAACAGTTCAAAATAATGTCTTTCTGCTCTGGAAGATCGGGACCCACAGTCCTCATAAGCTGATAAATAAACTAATTCAATAGACATTTCAAATCTCAAGCACGAATCACAGGAAAATTTTATTAAACACTAATGGCAGTGTTTGCTCTTAAAATAATGTAAAGGACATAAATAAACCACTGTCTTCTTGCTATGGTGTCCACATGTCATCAGTTGCTGTTGATGTATTACCCGCCACAGGTAGATAAAGACACAGAAAATATATCACTTCGCTGTCTACAACACTAAATAATAGTGTCACTTCTCTTTCTACTGCACACTATCTATGTAAAGTGGAATTCTCCTGTTAATCTACTTTTCAGCCGTCTACTTTCTTGTTTCATACTTGAGCCAACCTATAATCAATTCAATCCGCCCTCTTTAACCAACACTAAAAAAAGTAAGGGGATTTTGACCGTATAGCTACTCACTTACGTAACAATTACCTAAAAATAATTGAGATTTAAAGAATTTCCATAGAACTATTCGCATAGGAAAAGACATTCTAAAAGTGCCAATTTTACCCATTAACCTTGGCGCAACCATAGTATATTGCTCAATTTTTTCTTCCCGCCCAAGCCCAAAGGGCACATATTTACTATAAATTCATAACTTTATTTTCTCCATATCATTTGTGGTTGCCACAATTACTTGAGTTTGAGCTTTTATATTTATCCTGATCTTAGTGAAATGATTTTGACTGAGGTGTTTTTTTTTCTCTCTCTCTTTAGTGAAAAGCAACAAGCATTTTTCTCTCTTCAGTAGAAGGAAAGAGGGTAAAATCACACGATTTAAATGTAAAATTGTTAATTTTAAAGCGTCCTTTGTAATTCGAACAACTATGCCAGTATTATCTAAGTTTTCACAGTTTTGAGGCATTTGTCGAATATTCGTCCTTTGTAATTCAAACAACTATGCCAGTATTATCTAAATTTTCACAGTTTTGAGGCATTTGTCGAATATAGGCAGTCATACAATCAACGTCCCAAAAAAGCATTACACATTTTCGAACATCATTCATCGTTGAATAGTATTGCTAAATACATACCTGTTAAATAAGTTTTAGCAGTAGGCAGTAAGATCATTTGATCTGTTTGATATCTGTCACTCCCCTCATTTTTGTCTAGACCTTTTCACCACATTGCTCCATGGTTGTCATGCATCCATATAAGTTCTATTAAAACAACACCTAAAATCTCTCTAGAAGACCCCTTATATAAAATATATATCATTTCTCACAAAGCAAACTACAAGGGCTTTGTCACTTCAATGATTTTTTTTGGCAATATATCGATGCCCCTAGCTAAGCTCAAGGGTGGAGACCCAATGAACCCACACTAATGGGAGAGCCCAAAAGAGATCTGGTGAGGGAAAGGGCCCTTTGATGAGGGAAGGAGTCTTAACGAGGGAAGGTGAGGGGTTATCATCCATTGTATCACATTTAAGTGACCACTTCAATACCTTTGTTTTCTACAGAGATTTACAGCATTTATTGTTGTGCAACCATTGGCTCATAAGACCTTCAGTTGTAGTATTTGAAGTACAACTAATTTGTTCAGCAATCTCTTCACTCTTTAGAGGATCATCGGTCATAATCAATAACTAAATGGGTTAATTAATGTATCAATTTCTTCACTGGGAATTATCTCCCTACTGTGCAGTCCTCAAGCTAAGTGCCGCTTTTGTAATGTTTGTAGCTATTGCTTTTGCTAAAATCAAAAGGTAGTAGATAAGAAGAGTATAAAACCTTTCATGTGCTACTACTTCGCATCCTCCGCGATCAGCTCAAACAAAAGAAAAACAATGAATATTATCACAACAACTTCATTAATATTTTCATCTTTTTCTTTTCCAATTGCTGCTCGTTCACCTACTTAAGCATTGAAATTCTAGAAGTTCTAGTATTTACTTTTGTGACAAGAGGAACATTGTTTTGGTTTCAGTGCAGGATAACCTTTCAATGCAGGGTAGTCTTTCGTTGTTTGTTGTTTGGTGCAATAAATTTTTTTTTTTACAAAGATAGAGAAAATTAGGAACTCATTGTTTATTTTCTTTATAATTTTAATTTTTTATAAGGGTAGAAATGCAGCATTCATCTCTATGTGTTCGATCTGCTAAGCACAAGATTCTTTTCCTGTAAAATAGAAAATAGGATCAAGACAAGAAATATATAAGAGGCAAAGAGCGAACGGAGACTACCGTAGAGATCTTTACTTTTCTAGAATTTAATTTACTATAACAGAGAGAACACTAGAAAAGGATAGAAATATGCCATAACAACAAAGAAATGCGAAACATTCATATAAACTGCTGACTAATTGTATTGGTTTGATGATCCTCATGGAATTGCAGTGGTCTCATTAAACCAAGATAAATTAAAAGGTTTTTTTTTTCTTTTACATTAAAACATGGGCAAAAGATCAGGTCTTATATCTTAGGCTGCTGCAACACTTTCACCGTTGCTTGTAGCTTCAGAACCTGCAGTAGAAGCTACTTCTTTCTTCATGGATGCCACAGAACACTTCTCTTTCCTCTCATCATGATTCATCTGTTGTTGCCTGCATTCCAGACTGCAAAAAGCCGTATCACCCCTGAAGAAAACATATTGAAAACTGATTAACAAACACAGATACTTCATGCTAAAACACAATCGTCAATTTAAAAAAAAAAATTTTTTTTTGCATGATCTTCTTAATACTAGAAATCTGAAAAAGGGCCTGAATAAAAATAAATGAAACGAAACCTCATCAATTCTCCATCCAAGAAAAAACTGGAATCGTGAGTGACCCATTTAGGGTAAGTTTGTGCCGCCAGTTTTCTACGGAAAAAGTGAGAATTGCATAAATGTTTTCCCATGCTATAATAAAATTTATGTTTGGTGCAGCTGATTTTTTTTGTTGCTAAAAAACACAAAATATTAGTTCAATTTTCCTCAGATCCTGCATGGAACTCATTTTCCACGGACATACACAAACCAAAAAGAATTACAAAAAGAGAGAGAGAGAGAGAGAGAGAGAGAGAGAGAGAGAGAGAGAGAGAGAGAGAGAGAGAGAGAGAGAGAGAGAGATCTGTACCTATACATGTAAATATCACGGCCAGGACCAAGGCGTCGGTTGCAGAGGCCACAAGCTCGCAAGAAAGGCGCGGTTTCGAGGAGATCTCCGGAGTTCCTTATGGGATTTCTGGGGGAGACAGTAGATACGTAACGAGGATCAAAACCATCTTGGTATTTCTTGGTGGAATTGTCTTTGGTTCCTCTTGTGTTGTTGGATGGAGTTAAAGTTGCATCAGTATTATTACTGAGATCGACTGTGATCTCAGTCATGCTCGTAGTTCTTCTAAAAGGAGGACGTGGCCGCTTTCCCAGCAACATGTTTTTTTTTTTCTACTTCTCTTACAGTAATAACAAAGAGAAGAGAACCCAAGAAGGGTTTGGTTTAAACCAGTGTTTTGAGTCTGTTTTGATGGGATCTTAGAGAAAGAGATCTCATGTTATAGGATCAACATCATAGGAATAAAAAGAAAACAGAGAGAGAGAGAGAGAGAGAGATGATGATGATGAAAGGGAATGGAGGAGGAGGGAGTGGAAGAAGAAGGAGGAGTCTCAAGGCTTTAGATAGCAGATAGGTGAGAGGGCTGGAAGGCCAGAAAATCGAGGGGTGGATCTAGACCGTTCTTTTGCAGGAAGGGTCCACGTCAGGCCTTTTGTCCTTTTTTAGATCTTTTTTCTAAATATTTTTATTTTACTCTATTGTGCTGTGATGGAAGGTTGTGGGGTACAATTGGCTTTATTTCCCGGTCAGCAGGGAGCCTCTTGGTGAAGACCAGTGAAGTGAAGTGGTGTGACGCGTCTTGTGCCTATTTGGCTTCATATTGTGCTTGGAGTTTAATTTCACGGTGGAGCTTTTCTATTGAAAATTTAATATGCTTAAAATAAAAATATATTTTTAATAAAACATGATCTCAAATTAATCATTAGAGAAAGAAAGCATGCTTTAGGTCACATAGGTTTGACCTTTCCTTGTAGGATTTGAAAATTTCTACTTTTTAGATTTGTAAATTAAAACTAATTTTTTCAACTATATGAATTGGTACGCACTGGTATTAGTGTGAAAATCTCAACTATATAAATCTATATAGACGAATCTTTATTTCAAAGGTAGTGAGAGGTTCTCATACCCGAGTATTTTTTTTTTTTTTTTTACTGATTCTTCACCAGTTATTAAACCTATTCTAATATGGGATCCAGACTGGTTCAGATTTCCACGCTGTGCCACATTTTAAAGTTTTGGACAATAATTTACACGAGCAAGTGGGTAGAAAGGGGATCAAGGAGTGGCCCCCTAAATTAGTGAGCAGAAAATTGAAGTGATTGGAGTGATAGCTAAAAGGAAGACGTGTGATTGGAGTGAGCTGGATCTTATGAATGTGAGTTTGATGAAAATCAAGTGTAAGCTGCTTTCCACCAACATGCCACTTTCACTACTGTATTGATGGGCACCACAAAGAATTCTCTATTTTGGTACTGCAGTTGCTGAATAATCAGGTCTTGAGACTAATAACCATTTGGCAAGTACGAGAACTTTTCTATAAATGATCGTGTCTCAGGTTTACTCTAAATAAGTCCCATGAGATATAATCCCTCTATGAAACTATTGAAGACTCGTTCCGTTATTCCCATTTTTCCTTTTTCTTTTTTGGTTCTCTTGCCTGGTTCCAGCTTCTACTGGACCACAGGGTCCACATGAAAATTTGGAAGAGAACACACAGGACAGAAGCCAGAAGACAGCTATATACCTCAAGTTTCAAATCTTTACTCCTTCCACCGAAATAAGGGTTTTTATGTCCACAACTAAATAATCTATGGGCAGACTTCCTTTTTAGCAAAAAAAAAAAATTTCTATGGGCAGAAGGGCATTATCACTTTGACATTTATGTGCACAAAATGACCTTCATACAATGTTCAATTGACTGTAATTTTGTGATAGAAGAATGCGGTGCCATGGAAAAATAATTTCAAACCTCTCAATGTAAAAATGATTTTGGATATTGTTCTAATCTACTACACTTATATGCATTTTGAACGGTAAATTGCACACCACCAAGATGCCACATATCTTACTATCTCATCTAGTTGTTTATTTGCTAGATGATCAAATGAGCTTGTTTTTTTTTTCTTTTTTTTTTCCTCTTTTTTAATCCATTTTTTGGGGCATTCGTAAGTATTCAATTGTTGCAGTTTGGTGTTTCATAAATTCGGTAACATGTTTTCAAAGGAATTGGAGTAGGCTAGGTTGAGTTTATATAGGCTGATCAATGTAGCCTTAAAATAAATAGGACTAAACTACTTGAAGCGTATTGGTGGCGTTAGGCGTGTAGCTAGCAAAGTCTGCCTCCTCTGGTCCCCTTCTACAAGTATCACTGATATTTTGGATAAAATTGAAATATTATTGTGATATTTTTCTTGATAATTATTTTTGCATGATGAATACTGCAATATTCATAATATTTTCAGTTGAAAAGTAGCTAACAGTGGAAATGAGTTTCAAATTTCAACCGAAACCCTCTTGGACACATGTTTGCGTCACGGGTGAGATGAAATAAAGTTTAAGGTTCAAATCAAGAGTAAAAAAAAGAAGAGAGAGTTAAAAGTAAAAAACACAAAAATACAAGAAACTACTCTTGAAAGTTAAATAACAAGACATTTCTCTCAAAGGGCACTAAAAATCATTAAGATTGAAGGAACAACTTTTTTGCGATTTAGTGCTTTTATTCTCTTGTTTTGACCAATAATTTAATTTTATTCGGCCCATCATGTAAACAAACATGCTTACTTAGCCCATAAGTGACTATTGCTCTTTTCTTTTTCTAAAGCACTTTTTTCTCATGTCTCATAACTCTCTTTCTCTTTTAAATTTCACAATTCAAACCATTTGTGCCACATAGTTTATTTAAATTTATTCTTTAAAAGTCTTACAATGTTTTCCATCCATATATTAGATAGCATATCTACAATATTCTTCATGTTGGACAGGATTCATTTAATAAGCTTGTTAAAAATCATCACTTTTAGGATTACGCTTGGCATCATATCCTTTGAATGAGGTTTTCTCCTCCCTTATAAATTATAACAATCTCACGTTTAGCAATCATGAGTCCAGAAAGATCTTGATCATCTGAAATTCTATTTTGAAAATTTTCCCATGTCCAACTTTCAATTGGTTGTGAAAATTATCAATTATCACAGAAAAATATAAAATTCTTGAGATATCAAATATGACCCCCAAAAAAACAGAACGCCAAAAAAAAAAAAAAAAAAAAAAAAAAACTCTTGCCATATAACTTGTGTGTGAAATAATAGTTCATGTTCCAAGGTTCCTCAGATCTCTACAGATACCTTGCCTTTTAAATGATTGGGCGGTGCCCTGAACTTGGAATGCGACTGTTCACTCTCGTCCAATCGTGTGCTTTGAGCATGCGACGAATCACTCTCAGGAAATTATTCGAACCAGCCTCTATTATTGGACCCCGGGTCCCACATGTACCCAATAAAACACTTTGTTTAGAATGTTGTGACGATTGATGTCGTAGGCCTCATGGGCTGTGTCCTCATCAATCAATAAGAAAATGATAGGTGGCCCACTCGACCACCAATTTGGGTGGTCCATGTCCACACTCCTCCAACTTTAGCACCTTACTGAAATCCATGTAGCTGTAACCCCATTTGGAGCCCAACATTCCACTCACCCCACAGTCTCCAATGGATGGCCAAACCTAGGGTGCAATTTGGTCGGTTCGGTAAAAATGGTTGGTCGGATCTATGAGGAGTGCTTTTGGATTGAATTGTTCTACTTGTATCAGACCCATTTTTAAAATGGTTCAAACAACTTGAACCCATTTTTATGAACCCATTTTTAAAATGGTTCAAACAACTTGAACCCGCACTGATAGGGTCAACTCGATTCAACCCATGTAATCTGCGTTCAAGTCAACTCATTTAACCCGATCCAATCTATAAAATCTTGGTATAAACTCTAGCCATCTCAAATATTAAAGCCATATTTTAATTAAGTTGCAGGCCAAATAGATGGTCCACACAAGCTTGGCTCATTTATATAATAAAATGGCCAAATTGTTTGAATGTGCTTAGATACGTCAATTAGCTCTAACCCAATACATTTAAATGGTGACCATATTCCAATCCATTTAAACATTGGTCGAACAATACATATAGCGGGTTGGGTCTCAATTGGTTTAGCCAACTAGGTTAGATGTTGCCACCCCTAGCCCAATGCTGTCTAGCAAATTGTTTGAAGTGGCTACAAGGAATATGATTTCAAACCAATAGGCATTAGTTGTACTGAGTGTGCGCTCTTTATAAGGTTAGTGTCATGGATGATGATCACATTTCCACTTCCTATCAAAGATGAAAATTTTTCATATACATCATAGCAATTTGTGATTTGTCATTATCAATTCAACTATTAGTGGGAGTTTGAATCATTTTTATTAGGAAGTAGGCACTCCTGTCATCCTGAGTAAACGATGGGGCCTTGAGTCACATCTCACGAGAAGATGATTGGATAATATAGCTTTATAATATATATAGGACAATATTCAAGTACATATATACGTCACCAATTGGTGAGAGATGAATGCACTTAAATATTTTCCTATAAATATATATATATATATAGATTACATTGTAGAACATTCTTGCAAAGCCTGTGGTTGAGGAACTGTACACTCATGTGGAAAGGTGTTGTAAGTTATAAAGTTAACACACATGCACTGATGCATACCTGTGAACTTACATATGTATGTACTCGAGGATGCTTTCATAGCGATGATTCCCATGGGAGTTCAGACACCCATATTTTAGAGATGTAAGTTCTCTTACAATGAGGTATTACACTCATTCGAATGTTACTCAGCATTGGATTTTGAAGCCTAAAGAGAAGACGTATTATCTATGTGAGATTTGAGTGCCATGAATAAAGGAGCTAGGATGATTTAATAGAATTTCAAAATTTTCATACAAGTTGGTTTCACTAGATCTTTTGATCCCTCACCTCTCCATAATTGTTATGGCACCAGGTGGGCCCTACAAAGCTGTCCATACGGATGGTCCATTCAAACTGTCCACAGGGGAGCACACCGCATACATGCCCACATATCAATAAGAAGAAAAAAACAATCTAGTTGGGCTGTGGGGAAAAATAAAGATGGGCTGTGGGCTTTTGGCTTGTGGAGGCCGTAGATGAATATCTTCATTTGGTTTAGCTACTGTTTGGAACGAAAAAGTTACGTCGGCTGTGAGGAAGACTCTAGATGGGCTGCGGGCCCTTGGATGTGGAGGTTCATGAAAAAGTACTATACGGCTTTGAAGGCACTAATCAGTCAATGACAACTGAACTGGTTTAAGACCCCTTCCTGTTGGTCCACTTACTACTCAACTACCAATTCTTCCACTCACTTCTCAACTACCCATTCTTCCATCGTGGATTTACACACATTGGACAGACCAGTCTGCCTGTAAATATCAGTAGGCCTTCATCCTAGTTCCATGTAAACTTAACGATGGGCAGAATTTATCAGATGGGTTCAGAAGAAAGGAAGATTCTTTTCCGAGTTGTGCCTATCAAATGGACAAACTCAACCCAATCAAACAGTGGATTCAATCAGAGGAAACCACCCCACAATATATGTTTGAACTTCCAATCACTTGCTTTATGAGCCCCATATTTCAGTAATGAACAAAAAAGTGCTTTTAATGTCTAATTTATATATTGCTTTGGTAGTTATAGTGAGAGAGTAGGGATGGCAACCTGGTGGATTTGGTAGGGGTTGAGGTAATCCAAATCCGTCCGTCTTAAATTTATCCCATCCAAACCTATCTCACCCCGTGACTGGTTACTAATTGTAATATCAAATCTAATTCGTTTAAATGGGTCAAGTCAAATTTAAATATAAAAACTTTTAAAATCTGTAAAAATAAATGATAATGTGTGTAGTAGAGTTTAAAAAAAATATACTCTTTTCATATGGTTTATATTATGACCCAAAACCACATGCACCATATGAGTTTTGTCATTACTTTAATAACAACTATATAGCTATTATACATTCGGAGCAGGGTGGTTTGGGTCAACAAGACCCAAATCCTCCCTCACATCAAAAAAAATACCACCAAACCTGCTCCTAATAGGAGTAGGGCTCAGCAGGTTCCATTTATATCCTATCCATTGCCATCCCTATGAGAAAATCTCAGGTCTCAACAGTTAGATTTGAGACTTGGTTGAAACTTAAAACATAGACAATCTCATTAAGATTGTGATAATTCGGTGGCTTTCGGAATGTAGATCAAGTATAGCAGAAAATTAGTGATTTTGCATTTTTAAAACAGTTAGACTTCATCAATCATCTTCTTCCTCACCGTAAGATTGAATCACTCGAGACTAGTCCTAGATGGGGTGACACCGGCTCTGATCTCAGTGCCTTTGTGCGTTTTAACCGTCATAATTGACATAGCAATCTTGAAAAGTTACACCTGTGGCGCACCCACCCTCATCACAAATGATATTTCAACAACTTTTTATTTTTGCTATAAAAAATTGTTATTAAAAACAAGTGGAAAATAAATTTTAATATAATGCTAGAAAAATGCTTCTACATTTAATAATGAGAATTTCTCAAAACAACAGCTTAACCTTATTTCAAAAAATAACATACGTTTCAAAACTTTTTAAATTAGGGCTTAAGTTTTTTAGTAAATTTTCAACTAAGGAGATCCAAACAGTCTAAAGTATTTTGCGGCAAGTTTTTCCCTCAAGGTTTTAAAATACCCCAATTAAGCTTCATTTAAAGTCATGATATGCTTCTAGCAGCCATTACATGCAGTTCATCGTCGTGGGACATTGATTGTTGTCGATCATTGTAAGGGCACCGGTGAAAAGAGGAGAAGATGATGGAGGAAGTAAAGGCAGATTTTGTTTAAATGAAGATTAATTTAGGTATTTTAAAATAGACTGAAGAAAAAGATCTCTGGAAATTCCTTTAAATGGCCAGCTGTTTTTAGTAGAAAACTTACTGAAAAACTTAGATCCTAATTTGGAAAGTTTTAAAGCTTGTACCTTTTTTAAAATAAGGCCAAACCTTAATGCCTTATTTGAAATCCTCCCCATAATAATTTGGTACATGTTAATTTCAGTAAAAGATTTTAACAATTTGACGCAGGCCCCAAGATGATCTATCAGATCCGAGCAACATAATGGACGACCGTGCACTCCAACAATACTTCCCTTCTGTTCATTTCCTAATCCAAGGAGACAATGACCAACCTCTCATCCCCCCAAAATAATTCCAGCCAATAGCATTCTCATGAGATGGACCATACCAGGCTAGCATTGCAATAATGCAAACGAAAAAATAGATCTTTAGCACCCCAACATAACAGAAATTTATTTGGCCCAAGTCATGCAATCTACCCAATTGCTAAATTCACTTCTGTTGCTATGATATGCTGATGGCTCATTTTGCGGAAAGGTGGGTCATCATCTATTGTGAATCCCATCGGAAGCATACACTAGTGGAAGCCAGCGGATCCTCAGGAGGAAAACCATGACCACACAATGTAAAGAATGTACTTTGGATGGCTCTGCACCGACTATAGGCACAATTGTCATTTTTCTTTCATTGGCAAGTGCGCCCCACTGCTAGGATAATCTGTGGCTGCAGGATTTGCAAATTACAATGTTGGCACAGCTATAAGCCAGTAAATCATATGATGTCAGCACTCAACTCTAGCAATCTATGGCAATCCCCAGGTGAAAAGCGCCTCGTAGGAGATTTAGTGGGTCCCATTGAATAAAAATAGGAAAAGAATATGAATTTAATTGTATTTTATTGGCCTTTTAGAAAAAATTACATGGACTGTGTGTTAGAGATATTGGGTTTGCTAGGTTGTTCGTTAACTGTTATTAGGACAGAGATGAGAAGAGAGAAATCACTATGAGATGAATGTGAACATAGTTAACCCCCTCAAGAAAAAAAGAAAAAAAAAAGGCCCAATTCTGCTATGCATGCCGATTTAGCTGGAGACACATAGGAGTAAATTTCAGATTGTAGGTATGGAGGAAATGTTGGACCATACACAGAGCAAGGAGGGGAGATCGGAACCATTCAACTGGGTCACACTTTTCCATGGGCCTCGGTAAATTAGACAGCTTTAGATGAACTTCCAATCTTGCCGAATAAAGGAAATTGATGAATGGTTTCGATTTCATTCAGCCCAGCATGCCATGGTTGGGATTTTCCAGTAAATGTACTGAGTGATGGCCCATTGACCGTCACGCTACAGGCAGAAAGGCATATCATTATCAATCGTAAGTGGGTCGAGAAGTTGACCATGATCTCTCATGCCGGCAATCCAGATTTGCAAATGATGCTGTAGCCTAAACATATGAGTTCTTAGGAATGTGCTCCATGAGTTTGCTTTCCACATTCCAGAAAGAAGTTGAAGGAAAAAAAAAATCAGAAGTGGGTTGAGGGGTTGTTATTTAGACCTAAAACTGCTTTATGATGTCCTTCACCTGTTTTAAATTAACAACTTTTATAAATCTTTTTAGAAGTCATTGACCAATCAGACATAGAAGAGTTTGGGATCTAGCAAACTAGCAAATGAAAAAGGTAGCTCCAGATCCTCCTTTGCTGCCATAACCAATGTGATCACAGCCATGGAATGAATAGGGAGCATAGTTTATATTTCTACTGTCCATTTCATGCTAAATCATGCACTTAGGTCTTTCTAAATGGCTAAACTCTGGTGTAATTTTATACTAGCATTGTGTCTTTAGAAACCTACTCAAATGTGGGCTGTACCTCAGCCCACATTCTGCTTATGCCAGTTTGGTGCTTATAGCCCATAGCTCAGAAAAAACTCATGTTATCGTTCTCCATAAATTTGAAGCCCAAAAGGAATTTGTAAGTATTTTTGCGTTGGCAAATTCATGGGTTGGACAAAGCTTGAGTCCATTAGTAATATATTTTATATATCTTTGAGTATGGACAATGGTTTGAGTCGCTGGATACACTGAAGTGAAAAATTAAAAAAAAAAAGACAAATTGAAGTGATTTTCTATGAACAATATGGATTAAAAAGGTTATATCTCACAAACCGAGCATTGGCTATAGGCATGCAACCTACAGTTGGAAAGCTCGTTTCGAGAGGATTCCGTAGAGCCCAAGATCGCCTCAATCAAAGTTAAAACAAGAAAGTTATAGCCTCTGGAAGTTTGCAAAAAAATGCTAAAATTTTTACCCGAGCAGAATAGTAATTCGACTGATTGGACCTTTTATCCGACCGATCGGGCAAGTGCAGAAAGTGTGTTGACTTGTGATTTTTCAATCCTATTTGAAGGGAAACTTGTCTATTTCATGCCAACTCTTTTTCTAGTTGAAATATCCTTGTGAGACACAAATTATAGACTATAAAAATGGGTTCTCTCTCAACCCTAAAGTGTGGAACACATATCTCATTGTTCTTAGAAGAAGATTGCTTATTGAAGATCACCTTCTCTAAAGTTTTTTTATTGGAGAGTTGAAGGGCTGAAGTTCTGCTATAGATATCATTATCTTCTACTTCTCTGAGTATAGAAGATTGCTTTGGGGAGTCAAGTGTTATATTTAGAAGGCGTCTAGGTGCTTGGATCTGTCACAGAAAACAGCAGGGAGTCGTTGCAGCAGGGAGCTATGCAAGGGAATCACAAAGTGCTTACGTTGAGGGGCAACTGAATAAAGGTTGTTAGTATTTTCTCGTAACTGTAGTATGATTCATAGTACTTGATTATTGGTTGTGAGTTTTTCCCGGTTGAGGCTTCCACGTAAAAATCTATCTCTTGTGGTATATACTTTTGTTTGATTTATTTCTGCTGCATAATTGATTGTTTGCACACATAATCTTAAGATTGATTGTATTAATCTATTTTAGAGGATCTCCCAAAAAAATCTTCAGAATTGACATAGAAGTAATTCATTGAATGGGAATTTGGAAAAACGGCTCCTTACCTTAGTGGTAACCACTAGTAAGGCATGGTAGTTATCACTTAGTTGCCTAGCGATTGACCTTGGCCAAGTTACTGTCCTGCACAAGAGGGCTTTTTACCTCTCTTGAGGTCTTCTTAAATTCCCTCACCGGACCATTACTTCACCTGAGGACCTAATGAGTCCCAACCTCCTTGGCTGAGGTAACAAATATATATATATATATATATATATTAGAATGGGAATTTGAAGCTATTGCTCCCAAGCTTGAATTTTGAGACAATATGTATCAAGTCAAACCCACATTATACTGTCGTCAGCGATGGCTTCTTTCTTTTACATGGGGCACACCATCTGTGATGGGGAAAGGGTCCAATATTGATCTAGCCAGAAACAATATTGAGCTGATGATATTGTATCTCACTAATGGCCTTTGATGAAGCTGTCTATACTCAATGGTTTATACCCCATAAACTCAAACTTATTTACCCAAAAAAAAAAAAAAAAACCCAGCAGGGACTATGTTACATTGGTTATTGTAAGGAGGATCCCGCCCGCCCAGTACAAGGTTAGGCATATAAAAATCATCCATGACGTGGACATAAATAGAGATGCTCATGGGCTGGGTTGGCCTTAGTTAGGCCCAGGCCCAGACCGCTTCTCTCTGGCTTGGACCCTAGGTATAAGTCATTGTGCCAAGCTTGGATTAAAAAATTGAAACCGTTTGTTCTATGGGCCGGGCTAGGGTTAATTGGTAGCAATCCCGAAGCCTAGCCCGAATAAATGCATTTAGTTGCAACTTCTCCTTCTTACATTTCTTATGTTGCATGCAAATCTTTTATAGTAAAAATTTTAAAAAAATTATTTTTCAAAGAATACTATTCAAAAGGAAGACAATATTTATTCTAATTAGTTTGTACTAAACAAAGATCTCTTAGTTGCACCAACGTAGTTCTATTTTGTTAATAAGTCATATGCTTTTATTAGAAAAAAAGATGCAACATCAACTTAAAGAGCAGAAAAGATAATTTTATATGAATTTCAATCACTTTTGATGAAGATTTTTTTTTTTTTTTTTTTGCATTTTAGATGCATTCATTTGGACTTTTTTTTTATTGGTAATAAAAACATTCATTAAACAAAGATATTATAATGAAAGAAGAAGAAAAGGTATATAGTGAAAAAAACCGTACAAGAGTGTTATACCCTCCCCGATCAACACATGCAAAAAAAAAAAAAAAAACCACCCAACACTTACATAATTATACCTTACCAAGAAGAAGGCCTCTCAATGCTCTGCTTAGCTAAAGCATTAGCAATAGAGTTAGCTGATCTAGAAATATGATAAAAGAGAACATTAAAGCAGGTGGATAAGGCCCGGATTTCATTGAATAGGAATTGAAATTTTCAAGAGTTTCTCAATGAATTGAAATTTTCAAGAGTTTATCTTCTTTTTAAAAGTCTAAACAATCGCATTAGAAGAATCACTTTCTACAATCAAATCACTAAGACTGTTTCTCAAAAAGCACCGAAAGACCTTCAAAATGGTTAACACCTCAGTTTCGTTGGAATCATAAACGCCCACAGCTTTAAAAACCTCGAATTCATTTGGACTTGACTGTGTGTATAAATAGGACTTGGTGCATGATAGCTATAGTGTACCCATTAGAGATCAACTTAAGGTTGCTTAATAATTGGGCCTAAATAGGGTTGGGCCCGATTAATATATGAGCCAAGCTCACGCTTGATAGACTTATATAACTTATGCTCAAGATGGGCTTAGGTTGGCCTAGGCTTAAGGATTTTAATCTAAGCCCAGCTCAAACTTTGCTCAGCCCGGCCCATAAACACCCTTAGAGGGAAGGCACACGTTTGATGCCAAATGGTGACAAAGCCATCAATTGTATATTTGCTTTCTCGCTTGTTTTTTTTTTTTTTTTTTTTTTGGAGGCTTTCCCATCTGTTAAAAGTCTTTCTCCACCAAAATGGCCAGTCAAAGGGCCGGGTGGGCCAGGTTGAGGGTTGTCTTGGCCCTAGTCTCATTATATGCAGGGCCCGGCCTAGGCTGACCAAAGCCCTCAAATGGCCTGTTCCACCTAGGCCTACTCCACCTAGGCCCTTACCTTACACTCAAGGGCTACGAGCCTAGGGCTTGAAAACAATAATTGCATTTTAAAATTATCTTACCATTATCATTAAGCATAGAGGTCAATTTAATGTTCACCCTCCTTTATTCTAGTTTGGGACCGAGAATGGTTGCAATAAAGCAAGCGCGGTGGAGTTAAAAACAGTTTTTGATTGATTAATGGTAAATAAAAAACTAATTTAAGTAATAATATCTTCTAAATGATATTCAATAGCACTTCTAATGATATATTAAATAATATAAAATAAAACTCTTGATGGTACTTAATAATAATTGTAGTGATACTTATTTTATATACAAAAGGTATTGTATATGTAAAACTAATTTAAACAATAATACTTGATAGTGTCTTTAATATTTAATAATTTTTTCCTCTTTCAATATATCTAATAAATCATCTAATGCACTACTATCACCATATTCGTTGTCACTATGTTCATTGGCATGCAATCAATTTTGTGCACAGAATAAGGCCTCTACTTCATTCATTTTCAATAAGTCCTATGTGAACTAAATATCCTTCCTCCAGAGTTAAATGAAGCAACTATGAAAATGATAAGAGGTAAAATGTCACGAGCCACATTTGATAAAATTGGATTCTTCATTGAATTTCTTTTCCACCAATCTAACATATATATCTAGTGTTGTGAATTATTCTCTAGGGTCATCCAACTAATGATCTAATTCATTTTTCCCTTGACCAATACTTTTCTTGCCTTTTCTTTTAAATAACAAAAGAACTCATCTTCATATCATCATATGATGGCATGCTACTTGGTTCAACTTCTTTATCTTAATTAGATTTATTACCTCATCTCTTACAAGGCTTCTCAAAAAATTTTCCAAAAAAATTTAAGAGCTTCATTTATATGCATTCTTATATATTCATTTGATGCAAATAATTTGCTAAAAATAATTAGATCATATATATAATAATAAGGGGCAGTTCATACTGTATATATAATTATATATTTTTAGAATAAAAAATATAAGGGTTGACCCAGCTTAAGCCTAGTATTGTCTTAGGCCGGCCCTTAAAATTAGAGGACCCGCAAATTTTTATCCTAGCCTAGCCTTAGGGCATTTAGGACATTTTGAAAAAAATGAAAGCCCTCAATTTACAGGTATTTTAGGGGCAAGGTAGGGTCAGGCCCCTTTGTCAAAAGGCCGAATTCACTACAAGATTTTTCACCTTTGCCTACACCAAATAATCGCCAGTAAAGATCTACAAAACGCCGGCAAAATACTTTTCCAGCGATTTTTTATGCGCCGAGAAAAGTTCGCCAGGAAAACCATTTTCCGGCGCTAAAATGATTGTGCCGGTAAAACTTATATATTGCTGGCATGATAAGACAACCTTTGCCGGCGTATTTTAACGCCGGTAAAAAAATTAGATTTTAGAAAAGACTGTTTTTCAAAAAAATTTTGCCGGCATTTTCTAATGCTGGTAAAACATGTAAAAGATTATTCTTCGAATTTTTTTGCCAGAGTTATCCGACGCCAGTAAAACATTTAAAAGATCATTTTTCCAAAATTTTTAATGTAACTTAAATATTTTTGGCAGCACAATAATTGCTGGCAATGATTATTATTTTATTTTTGTTATTTGTTTAATTTTTAGTTTTCTTTCCCTATATATATATATATTAGTTTATTACAACTTCCAACCTTTGTCATATGATTAAATTATAACAGCTAATTACATTATCCAAAACCAAATTTATTGCACAACCAACTTTCATTTCCATTCCAAAACCATCAAAAGATAAAACATGAAAATTCATTCAACTACATATTAATATTCAAACATCCTTTCAATATTCAAAGCACTTTATCATTACAAAATTAAAACCCATGTTAACATTCTACTCCATACCAACATTCAAATATCAATGGAAGTTTACATATTCATATGATCATTTTATTATTGCATCATTTCAACATCAATTTGCACAACTGTTTAAAAGAACTTCCTGCATCCCACTTCAATATTTAGCAATCTATTACTTTGAATACTTGGCCTTTATGTTGGCTACATGAACTCTTTAAACACAAAATTTTCTTCACTTATCATTCAATCTACGTAAAAGAGAAAAAAAAAAAAAGCGATACTATAATTTCTTTGATGATATGTATGCAGGGTAAACAAAAACTAATAAAGTAACAGAAATAGAAATAGTTAGGAATACACCAATCAGATGTAAAAACTGGTCATACACATTTAATATGAAAGAAAATTGGAATTATTCCAATTCATAAGGAAACAAATATGGTAGTCCTAAAATTCATTACTTTCCCAATAGAAATTGAAACTAGAAATATTCCAATAAATTTGTTGGTCCAAGTCCCTTTTCTTGCATAGTTCAACAAGCTCTCCAACATGGCTTAACTTAGAAAGCAACCTAGTGTAGTTAATTTAGACTCGCCTAGCCTATAACGTATTGGGAGAGTCGACTGGGTTCTAGCTCTATAAAGTTACATGTATTTTTCATAGAAATGTAGCTGACAAATTACATGAAAGTAGAGTTTGTTTTTATCATATAGCACTAGGACAAAATGAAAGTATATCTCGCCACTCATATCAACCTTTTACAAAACAAAGAAAAATTCACTCACCATAACTACATAATAAGAAAAGTATCCAAACACCTTAAATTTTTGTATTTTGAAAATAAATTACAGTTTGATAAAAATAGAGGGAGACAAATGCAACCCAAATTTCAATTTTCACAGAATGTAAGTTAAATTCTTTAATGCTACGAAATGGACTGTGAAGTTTCAAAATTGTTTTGAATTGGTTATTGTAATTGGTAAAGATTAATTGAATAGTTTGCTATGAAATATCTTTCTGATGTATGAACAATGAAACACTAGAGAATTTAGATGATAATTTCCAGAAACCTTTTTGGGGTTTGTTGTGAGCTTGTCAAAGAGACACAAGGGGCCATAGATATTATGGATATCAATGTCTTTAAGATTTTAAAACTATTGACATTCATTTCAGTGCCCAACCCAAACTATTTGAATAGACATTGAATAACTACCATATATATCCTCTAAAGTCTTAATCCATCAAAACAATTATGCTTCACTTTTTAATCAGTAACGTAAGAAGTGATCCATTTAAACAATCTATATAGAATCAAATCTAGATATTAGTTTGATGCATCCATATCATCCTCCCGTTAATAGGAACTGCTACCTCTCTCAATTAATTTAACATGCAAATAAATACTATTTTGAAAAGAGAAGTCATATACAAACCTAGAGAAGTCGCATCCTGAGCTCTATCAGAGGTGCCCTTCCCACTAATAGCGATACCTATGATACTCGGATCAATGCCTACACGCTCTGCTAACAGGAGGACTAAGTTCTGAAGAAAACTAATACTCTTGGCCTACTCCACTACTTGCTCTTGCAGAACAAACACCTCAAAATCAGGGCCCGTCCAAGCCTGGGTCGAAGCTAAAGTGGACTTCATGCGAATGCCAAAACCCTTTAGGTATCCCGACCTATTCCCAAGCACCTTAACAAAAATCTATTCCTCGAACATTGGAGATGTGATCGAGGGTTGCGACTGTTCGGTTGTTAGTCATACTAGTTCCTCCTACAATTTTTATGCATGTAAAAATCAAATAAAGTGAGTTTAACGGATGAATAAAAGTATATTTGTATTGATTTATCGAAAATGACTTAGGCATATGTACATATGTTTTTTAAGCCTCCTCGTTTATCCACTTATTTTTCCCGTGCATATAGTGGGTGTCGTGGAAGAAATCAGGAAAAGGTTGTGGTTGTCTAGCATTCTGCGCTTTTTGTTATGACATCGGAAGGTTTGTTCACTGTAAGTTTTGTAAGTGAGGAGACCATTCTCCCACAACTCCTTCAACTCATCAACCAAGGGCCTCATGTACACATCAATTTCTTCACAGATGCATGCGTCCCAAGAATAAGTAAGGACATCATAAAAAATGGATCCATCATGCACATCCAGGGTGGAAGATTATAAGGCATAAGTATAACAGGCCACATGCTATAAGAAGTGCTCATGTTGCCAAAGGGGTTGAATCCATCGGTGGCCAGACCCAACCTCACATTGCGGATCTCCCTAGCAAATTTCAGAAATTTTAAATCAAATTCCTTCCATTCCTTAAAGTTGGCTGGATGCCTACCCAGATCACCATCCATGGCATTCTCATGGTACCATCTCATTTCTTTGGCCGTCATCCTGGACATATACAATTTCTGCAACCTAGGTATCAAGGGAAAGTAACGCAGTACCTTATAAGCGATTTGCTTACCCTTGCCATCATTGACCTTGAACCTAGGCTCCCCACATTCCAGACACTTCTCCAAGTGAGCATTCTCTTTCGAAAACAATATGCAATCATTTTTGCATACAGCAATGTACTCGTGTCCCAAGCCTAAGTCACGTAGTATCTTTTTCGCCTCATACATGGACGCCGGAACCACATTAGCTAATGGTAGGGTGTCTCTAAATATCTCTAAGACCTTGTCGAATGATTTGTTGCTCCACTTATGTTGTACCTGTAACATTCCGATCCCCTTTGAGCCGGATTAGTGGCTCATTAGTGTGTGTTTTGTTTTGTTTATTTCTTTTGGACTTATTTTGGGTCATGGATAGGTAGTTGAGCAACCTTTGACCTGAGATAGGTAGTTCTAAGCCCTTTTTCGTAATTTTGCTTTTTGCTTTGCTCATATCATCTTTTCATCATCTTGGTGTCAGCACGTGTATTTTGTTGAGCTCGTTATTTTCCGTAACTGTGTCAGATCCAATTGGAGTCAACTGGAGAAGTTGGACCCCCGTGTGACTTGAACTGTAATTAGTCTAAACCCATTGGACCTTGTTTTAAACTTCCAAATCTATAAATATAAGTCAGCTTCCACATGTCTTACCCATTTCGTTGATCGACTGCATGCAACTCCAGGAGCTCCACGTTCGTTCTCCTTCTCTCCCTCTCTTCTCTTCACTTCTCTTGATCGATTGTAGATTGGGTCCTTTCGTGGATTTGGGTTCTTCTCTTCTCTCTGTTTATGTTTTGTGATTTGGTAAGTGGGTTCTTTCCAATTCTTTCTTCTTCTTCTTCTCCAATTGCTTCTCCCATTCTCTGTTGCTAGGTCTTCATCTCATGCATGTGTGATTGCTTTGATTTGTTTTGGTTTTAGTTGCTTTGGAGCTTGATTCAGTGGATTTCCAGATTTGAGGCAAGTATAAGTACAGGTTTTGATAACACATATGGGTATTGTTTGATTGCTTGGATTCATTCTCATTCTCTTTAGAGAAATGTTTTACAGCCATTTTCTAAGCTATGAGAATCAGTTGAGCTTGTTTTATTCAGTTTCTGTACAAAAATTTCGTTTCTGTAATCTTCCCGAACTCGTATTCTGTATTGTACGGCTAAGCCGTAAATTTCTACGGTTCGCTTTCCAGAGACTCGAAAATCTGAATTTGTTCTACGGCTAGGCTACGGCTAAGCCGTAATTTGTTCTACGGCTGAGCCGTAAGCTAGCCGTGACCCAACCGTACCCCAGCCGGGAATTAAATCTCTGATCAGTCGAAACTTTTCTGATATCAGTACTCCTACGGTGAGGCTACGGCTAAGCCGTGGATTGGTCTACGGCTAAGCCGTATACTGACTGTAGCTCAGCCGTGAGATGTATCAGATCAGAGGTGGAAAAGCTGACAGTTTAGCCGTGTTCTGAAGGGAACCACGGCTAAGCCGTAGTGCATATTGCGGCTCCGCCGTAGGATGCCACGGCTAAGCCGTAGGTCACCCATGGCTAAACCGTAAGACCTGTAAACTATCGGTTAAACTTAGGCTAATGGTGTGACCTTGTAGGGCTCAAATACAGGTTAACCATACCCGTACACCTGCCCGATGGACTCTTTGGATCGCATGAATAGTCTGTTAGGCTGTGACTTGTTCATGTGAGCGTTGATCACTGTTAAGCACCTCCCCATGGGTGTTGGTTTAAGGGACTTCGATGCACATAAGGATTATATTGCAACACTAGGATGGCAACGGTGCATCGAATAACTTAAAACTACATCAACATGCACGGTTAGTGACAGTGATGCAACTAGATTAGACTTGGCTTGTAATGAACCTTGATTCCGTATTAATCTGAGATGCATTGCATATTGTTTATGGTTTTGCCCTCTGTTCTGTTAATCTATGTTATGCATTCCTCAGTCATTTTGCTTTCGTTCTGTATATCTGTATTATTCTTCGCTCTGTACTATGTTTTGATCTATGCTATGCTTTGTATATTCTCTGGCTTTGTATATTTCTGATTTTTGGGTATTCCCTGGTGGCTCTGCCCAGAGGTTAATACGTGAGGATAAGATCCGGTCTTTGTCATCGGTGAGTCCAAAGCGGATAATCTCCCTTTCTATGGATTTGATTTGATTGGTATTGGTCTGGCTCTACTCAGCCTCAGCCCTAGGATGCCCGACGGGGTTACCTCCGGCTTAGATCTCTGTATCTCTGTATAACTGCAGTGTTGCTTTGTCTTGGGACCCCGGAACCCAGGAACCGAGACCCGCTTGTACCTTTGGCCTGGACAGCGGTGTTCTCCTCTGCTCTGCTCTGCTCTCTATTGGAGAGAACATGGTTAACGTAGTAGCCAATTAGTTCAGTATTCTATGTTTTGATTCACATATCATGTTTTACTTCTATGCACGATTTGCTTAGTTTCCTAATATGGAACTCTGTATTTAATCTTCTGTCATTATTATATCCTCTTTGATACTATGCGTGTTTCACCCCTGTTACTTATATTTGCTGGATCGTTGTATTCATTTGTGTTGTCTGTGGTGTTGCAGGCACAGATACCTTGCCCAGCTCCCCGGCGGTCGAGGAGGCTGCAGGGGCGAGTGTAGAGGCACCCTCCGGTCTGGCAGAGTGGGCCTGATCACTTCTGCCAAGTGCGTGCATGCATACCAGTGGCTTTTATTTTGCGTTTTGGTTTTTGAGAGCTTGTATTTGGACTTTGGACTTTGGATTTGTATTCTGTGTATTTTGTATATATTGTTTTGGTGTGTATTCGGTTTTATCTCAGTGTACTTGTCTTTGTCTTTTCCGTTTCGTATTTGTTTTAGCTTCCGCTATTTATTTTCTTTGTGGCTTGCTATGATATCTACAGCTTCCGCGTTCGTCTGTTTCGCACGTGTTAGATCCCTTGTGTGCGTGCATCTGGACTGGGTTTGGGTGCACGTGCACGGGAGTACGTGTGTCACCGGTTTAGCTTTTCGCTAACCCCCGAATTCTGGGCTCGGGTCGTGACATACGTATTGTATGGTATCAGAGCATGCTAGTATAAGCATGTAGGCATCTAAGATCGTGGTGAGACAACGCTATCAACTATTTGACTCGAAGTCGCATAGGTTGATTTGGGATCGGACTAACTCAGGGGCATTTCATATTTGCGTGTTGTGTTTCTTTTTTTTTTCTTTTTCAGGATGGCATCAGGATCAGGATCTCGAGATGAGAATCAACAGGGCCACAATGGTGATAGTGGATCGGTACCCCCACACATCAGTAGTGAGGAGCGGATGATGATGATGATGCAGTCTATGCAGTCATTACAGGCACAGATGGCATCCATGGTAGATAGACAGAGTCAGGCTGCTGCAGTAGCATCACCTCATGTAGATCAGCAGGTGATTTTCCAGCCTAAGGAATCAGACCCAAATGCTCTTTTCAACAAGTTCCGTAAGCGAGGGGCGACTGAGTTCCATGGGATAGAGGATGCATTGCAGGCTGAGCAATGGTTGGAGCAGACTGAAGAGCTTTTTGATACGATTGTGTGCAGCAACAAGCAGAAGGTAGTTCTCACAGCCTCTATGCTTCGGAGTGTAGCTAAGACATGGTGGAGGAGTGTTAAGACCTCATTTCAGACTATGCCCAGTGCCACAGTTTGGGAGACCTTCAAGCAGCAATTCCGTCGTAAGTTCATGCCTCTCCATATTCAGCGAGCCAAGGAAGTGGAATTCTTCAACCTTCAGCAGAGACAGATGCCAGTTGCAGATTATGTACACAAGTTTACAGAGTTGTCCCACTTCGCAGAGGATATGGTGAACACGGAGCATAAGAAGGTGACTCGCTTCGTCAATGGTCTGAATCCGAGACACAAACGCCACGTGGTTGCTTGTATGTGGCCGGCTACATTGGACGACGCTATTGACAGGGCCTATGATGCAGAGGCCATCTTTGAGGAGGAGCGAACAGAGGCTAAGAGGGCAGCAGGTTTCAGTGGTAGAAGTCAGTTCCAGAAGAAGTTCAAGGGTAAGCAGGGCAGTTCGAGCAGTCCTCAGATAGTTTGCAGTCACTGTGGGAAGGATCACCCCACCGACAGATGTTGGAGGAAGAGTGGGGCTTGTTTCGGGTGTGGCTCTACGGACCACAGGCGGGCCCAATGCCCGAAGTTTCAGTCCTCTCCACAGACGAGACAGACAGGACCTACATCACAGGGCAGATCTCAGCCAGCTCGCCCAGGTCAGAAGCCGAACCGCCAGACAGCCCGAGCCTATGCTGCTACGCATGAGGGCGCGGAGGAGGCCACGGTAGTGGAAGGTAAAATTTTAATTTCCGATGCAGAAGCTTTAGCTTTATTTGACTCCGGGTCTACGCGTTCGTACGTAGCACCCCATTTTGCTGTGCAGCTTCGACAACGACCCAAACCACTTCCATACTTGTTGTTGGTATCCACTCCGGTTGGTAAACGGGTGGAGTGCAGTGTTTTCTACCCTCAGTGTGACGTGCGGATAGCTGGTCATCAGCTCCCAGTAGACCTCGTGTTGCTCACGACACTGGATTTTGATGTGATCCTTGGTATGGACTGGCTTGCGAGATATCATGCGTGTATCAATTGCTACAGCAAGGCTATCTACTTTGATTTGGGCAGCGGATTCCGATTTGAGGGCAGCCAGATGAAGTGCCCAAGACGTGTGATCTCTGCTTGTAAAGCAGACAGGATGCTTCGTAGGGGATGTGAGGGATTTCTTGCATTCATTTCAGAGAAGAAAGATCAGCGACAGCTCAGTGAGATTCCAGTAGTCAGCGAGTTTCCGGATGTTTTTCCGGAGGATGTGCCAGAGTTGCCACCAGTTCGGGAGGTAGAATTTGCTATTGACGTGGTACCAGGTACAGCACCCATCAGTAGAGCTCCATATCGTATGGCACCTGCAGAGTTGTTGGAATTAAAGAAACAGTTGCAGGATCTGTTGGACAAAGGGTTCATACGCCCAAGTGTTTCACCTTGGGGAGCTCCTGTATTGTTTGTCAAGAAGAAGGATGGCAATTTCCGGATGTGTATTGACTACAGGCAGTTGAACAAAGTGACTATCAAGAACAAATACCCATTGCCTAGGATTGATGAGTTGTTCGATCAACTTCAGGGTGCAGCTTACTTCTCTAAGATTGACTTGAGGTCAGGGTATCACCAGCTCAGGGTGAAGGATGAGGATGTTCCTAAGACAGCTTTCAGGACTCGGTATGGACACTACGAGTTCCTTGTCATGCCGTTTGGTTTGACGAACGCACCCGCAGCTTTTATGGCGTTGATGAATAGGGTGTTTACTTCCTTCTTGGACCAGTTCGTTGTGATTTTTATAGATGACATATTGGTCTATTCGAAGACTGCTGAGGAACATACAGACCATCTGAGGAAGGCATTGCAGCTGCTTCGAGATCACAAGTTGTATGCAAAGTTGGCTAAATGTGATTTCTGGCTAGAGCAAGTTGCATTTTTGGGACATGTGATTTCTAGAGATGGATTGATGGTGGATCCAGCTAAGATTGAGGCAGTAGTCCATTGACCCCGTCCTAGATCAGCGACAGAGATTCGGAGTTTTCTGGGATTGGCGGGATATTACCGCAGGTTTGTGCAGGATTTCTCGAAGATTTCAGCCCCGCTGACTCAGTTGACTCGTAAGAAGGTCCCGTATGAGTGGACAGAGAAGTGTGAGCGTAGTTTTCAGATGTTGAAAGAAAAGCTCACTACGGCGCCAGTGTTGACTCTCCCGGATGGTAGTGAGGGATTCATGATTTACTCAAATGCCTCTAGAGTTGGACTAGGCTGTGTACTGATGCAGAATCAGAAGGTGATTGCCTATGGATCCAGACAGTTGAAAGAACATGAGAAGAACTATGCCACACATGACTTGGAGTTAGCAGCCATTGTATTTGCATTGAAGTTGTGGCGACATTACCTGTACGGTGTGAAGTTTGAGGTCCATTCCGATCATCACAGTCTGCAGTACTTGTTTGATCAGCATGACTTGAATATGAGGCAGCGAAGATGGTTGGAGTTCGTCAAAGATTACGACTTTCCGATCAAGTACCACCCAGGCAAGGGCAATGTAGTTGCAGATGCACTCAGCAGGAGGACAGACAGTCTTCAGGTGTTAGCAGGATTCTATATGCTTGTGCATGATCAGCCTGTAGAGGTTCAGATGGTAGGAGACTCGGTGACATTAGCTACTACCGTCGTGTTTCAGCCTGAGGTGATTCAGCAGATCAAGGATCGCCAGTTTGAGGACCCCCTCCTGGTGAAGTTCAGAGATCGGATTGCAGATCGACCGGATTTCAGCTTGGTGGATGGAGTTTTGTACTTCAGGAACAGATTGTGTGTTCCCGCTGTGGATGAGTTGAAAGAGAAATTAATGACAGATGCGCACGATGCCCGATATGCGATGCATCCCGGGAGTACGAAGATGTACCGGAACTTGAAGGATAGATTTTGGTGGAACAATATGAAGCGGGAGATCGCAGGGTTCGTAGCTCGATGTTTGACCTGTCAGAGGGTAAAAGCTGACCATCAGCGACCTCCAGGATCATTACATCCATTACACATTCCGCAGTGGAAGTGGGAGCACATTACGATGGATTTCGTCTCCGGTTTTCCGTCGACCAGTAGAAAGAATAATGCTATCTGGGTCATAGTGGACAGATTGACTAAGTCAGCACATTTCCTTCCGTTCAAGAAAGGGATGACATTCACAGAGATGGCTAGGAAGTTTGTTGACGAGATAGTCAGATTGCATGGCACCCCAGTATCGATTGTGTCGGATCGAGACAGTCGTTTTGTGTCTTCATTTTGGAGAGCATTTCAAGAAGCTATGGGCACGAAGCTGAGTTTTAGTACGGCATACCACCCCCAGACTGATGGACAGTCGGAGCGTACCATTCAGACATTAGAGGATATGCTCAGAGCTAGCGTGCTGAACTTTGAGAAGGAATGGGATACACATCTGGCCTTGTGTGAGTTTGCTTACAACAACAGCTTCCATGAGAGCATTGGTATGGCACCTTATGAGGCTCTATACGGACGCAAGTGCAGGACCCCTGTGTGCTGGGAAGAAGTAGGAACAAGGAGTTTCCATGGTCCGACGATCATAGCTGAGACGACGGAGAAAGTGCAGAAAGTGATAGAGAATTTGAAGATTGCTCGGTCCAGGCAGAAGAGCTATGCTGATACTCGGAGGAGACCTTTGGCATTCCAAGTCGGAGATTGGGTATTTCTTAAAGTTTCTCCGATGAAGGGCACAGTTCGATTTGGTCAGAAGGGCAAGTTAGCCCCGCGATATGTAGGACCGTTTGAAGTCAAGAGCCGAGTTGGAGATTTAGCCTATCGGTTGACACTTCCAGTCGAGTTCTCCGGTGTTCACGATGTGTTCCATGTGTCGATGCTCCGTAAGTATGTGCCAGATCCGAGCCATGTGATTCGCTATGATGATATTCAGATTCAGCCTAATGCGACTTACGTTGAGCGTCCGCTTCGCATCGTTGGGACACGAGAGCAGATTCTTCGTACCAGGGCTATCAGATGGGTGAAAGTGTTGTGGGAGCATCATGGTCCAGATGAGGCTACTTGGGAGCTAGAGGAGCAGCTAGCGCGCCAGTACCCACATCTCTTTGCGCAGGTAGGTAGTCATTCCGAGGACGGAATGATTCCTAGTGGGGGAGGATGTAACATTCCGATCCCCTTTGAGCCGGATTAGTGGCTCATTAGTGTGTGTTTTGTTTTGTTTATTTCTTTTGGACTTATTTTGGGTCATGGATAGGTAGTTGAGCAACCTTTGACCTGAGATAGGTAGTTCTAAGCCCTTTTTCGTAATTTTGCTTTTTGCTTTGCTCATATCATCTTTTCATCATCTTGGTGTCAGCACGTGTATTTTGTTGAGCTCGTTATTTTCCGTAACTGTGTCAGATCCAATTGGAGTCAACTGGAGAAGTTGGACCCCCGTGTGACTTGAACTGTAATTAGTCTAAACCCATTGGACCTTGTTTTAAACTTCCAAATCTATAAATATAAGTCAGCTTCCACATGTCTTACCCATTTCGTTGATCGACTGCATGCAACTCCAGGAGCTCCACGTTCGTTCTCCTTCTCTCCCTCTCTTCTCTTCACTTCTCTTGATCGATTGTAGATTGGGTCCTTTCGTGGATTTGGGTTCTTCTCTTCTCTCTGTTTATGTTTTGTGATTTGGTAAGTGGGTTCTTTCCAATTCTTTCTTCTTCTTCTTCTCCAATTGCTTCTCCCATTCTCTGTTGCTAGGTCTTCATCTCATGCATGTGTGATTGCTTTGATTTGTTTTGGTTTTAGTTGCTTTGGAGCTTGATTCAGTGGATTTCCAGATTTGAGGCAAGTATAAGTACAGGTTTTGATAACACATATGGGTATTGTTTGATTGCTTGGATTCATTCTCATTCTCTTTAGAGAAATGTTTTACAGCCATTTTCTAAGCTATGAGAATCAGTTGAGCTTGTTTTATTCAGTTTCTGTACAAAAATTTCGTTTCTGTAATCTTCCCGAACTCGTATTCTGTATTGTACGGCTAAGCCGTAAATTTCTACGGTTCGCTTTCCAGAGACTCGAAAATCTGAATTTGTTCTACGGCTAGGCTACGGCTAAGCCGTAATTTGTTCTACGGCTGAGCCGTAAGCTAGCCGTGACCCAACCGTACCCCAGCCGGGAATTAAATCTCTGATCAGTCGAAACTTTTCTGATATCAGTACTCCTACGGTGAGGCTACGGCTAAGCCGTGGATTGGTCTACGGCTAAGCCGTATACTGACTGTAGCTCAGCCGTGAGATGTATCAGATCAGAGGTGGAAAAGCTGACAGTTTAGCCGTGTTCTGAAGGGAACCACGGCTAAGCCGTAGTGCATATTGCGGCTCCGCCGTAGGATGCCACGGCTAAGCCGTAGGTCACCCATGGCTAAACCGTAAGACCTGTAAACTATCGGTTAAACTTAGGCTAATGGTGTGACCTTGTAGGGCTCAAATACAGGTTAACCATACCCGTACACCTGCCCGATGGACTCTTTGGATCGCATGAATAGTCTGTTAGGCTGTGACTTGTTCATGTGAGCGTTGATCACTGTTAAGCACCTCCCCATGGGTGTTGGTTTAAGGGACTTCGATGCACATAAGGATTATATTGCAACACTAGGATGGCAACGGTGCATCGAATAACTTAAAACTACATCAACATGCACGGTTAGTGACAGTGATGCAACTAGATTAGACTTGGCTTGTAATGAACCTTGATTCCGTATTAATCTGAGATGCATTGCATATTGTTTATGGTTTTGCCCTCTGTTCTGTTAATCTATGTTATGCATTCCTCAGTCATTTTGCTTTCGTTCTGTATATCTGTATTATTCTTCGCTCTGTACTATGTTTTGATCTATGCTATGCTTTGTATATTCTCTGGCTTTGTATATTTCTGATTTTTGGGTATTCCCTGGTGGCTCTGCCCAGAGGTTAATACGTGAGGATAAGATCCGGTCTTTGTCATCGGTGAGTCCAAAGCGGATAATCTCCCTTTCTATGGATTTGATTTGATTGGTATTGGTCTGGCTCTACTCAGCCTCAGCCCTAGGATGCCCGACGGGGTTACCTCCGGCTTAGATCTCTGTATCTCTGTATAACTGCAGTGTTGCTTTGTCTTGGGACCCCGGAACCCAGGAACCGAGACCCGCTTGTACCTTTGGCCTGGACAGCGGTGTTCTCCTCTGCTCTGCTCTGCTCTCTATTGGAGAGAACATGGTTAACGTAGTAGCCAATTAGTTCAGTATTCTATGTTTTGATTCACATATCATGTTTTACTTCTATGCACGATTTGCTTAGTTTCCTAATATGGAACTCTGTATTTAATCTTCTGTCATTATTATATCCTCTTTGATACTATGCGTGTTTCACCCCTGTTACTTATATTTGCTGGATCGTTGTATTCATTTGTGTTGTCTGTGGTGTTGCAGGCACAGATACCTTGTCCAGCTCCCCGGCGGTCGAGGAGGCTGCAGGGGCGAGTGTAGAGGCACCCTCCGGTCTGGCAGAGTGGGCCTGATCACTTCTGCCAAGTGCGTGCATGCATACCAGTGGCTTTTATTTTGCGTTTTGGTTTTTGAGAGCTTGTATTTGGACTTTGGACTTTGGATTTGTATTCTGTGTATTTTGTATATATTGTTTTGGTGTGTATTCGGTTTTATCTCAGTGTACTTGTCTTTGTCTTTTCCGTTTCGTATTTGTTTTAGCTTCCGCTATTTATTTTCTTTGTGGCTTGCTATGATATCTACAGCTTCCGCGTTCGTCTGTTTCGCACGTGTTAGATCCCTTGTGTGCGTGCATCTGGACTGGGTTTGGGTGCACGTGCACGGGAGTACGTGTGTCACCGGTTTAGCTTTTCGCTAACCCCCGAATTCTGGGCTCGGGTCGTGACAGTACCTTCACATGTAGCATCCTAATGACAAATGTCACAACCCAAGCCCAGGGACCGGGGGTCAGAGGAAGATCTAACCAATGACACACGTACTCCCGTGCATGCACACCTAGACCCCGTCCAAGTATACACACACAAGGGATCATTCACACGTGCAAACAACTGTACGCGGAAGCTGTACGTATCAAGGCATATAACAACACATACCAAAAGATACAATAGATTACAAAAGATCATGAACTGATAACAAGAACAATTACAGGAACGTATGATACGGAAAAGGGCTCACAAAAATCAAAATACAATATACAGATCTCGATCGAGGCCCACAGTACAATTACAGAAAATTCCCCTCAATAGACTCAGACTCAAATGAATGGGGAGAACAAAATGATGCAAACCGTACTCTGGAGGATGGATCAAGTCCACTCCTCTAGGCCGGAAGGGGCCTCGCGAACCTCTCCTGGAGTCGGGTCGACCGACGCAGGATCGGGAGAAGGATCTGAGCCTGCAACACACAAGACAACTCATAAGTACGACGACTTAGCAAAGTATAAGCCAACAAGAAGATAACACGAATTGTGTTTAATACTGAACAATAGTCATAATGCAATGTCCATAGAATTTATGTTCGTATACTAAGCAATTATGCAAATGAATAAGCATGCTGTAAGAATCATAAACAGAGAACAATCAAAGTGGCTACTACATTGGCCATTTTCTCCCTTACGAGAGCAGTCAGAATGAGAACACCAGCGACCGGGCCAGGGCACGCATGGGTCTCTAGTTCCCAGGGTCCGGAGTCCCAGGACGGATCACTCTGCAGAGGCAAACACATAAACTAAACCAAAGTTAACCCCGTCGGGTATCCTAAGGCTGATGCTCAGTAGTGCCAAGACCAATCACAGTCAAATCAGATGATGCCCCTCAATCAATCATATCATATCACATACCACATACAGATCTCACATATCACGCTGAACAAACAATAGGAAGTGCATCGTATATACTGATACTGAATGTACATAAACAAATACTGATACTGAATGTACATAAACAAACACAAGAAGTGCTGACTCACAATCACTGACTCATAACTGATGCAAGTACTCCAGTAGAGCAGCGGTAAAACACAATACACAATAATAGAATGGTTCCGCTCGGGCTTCGCTCTGGGGTTGCTGCAATTCCCACAGAATCGAGAGGTCCAGCGCAGAACACATGAGAGGGCATAACCGAAGTCAATATGCTGTACAAACCAAACAAATCAAGTACTTAGACGAATCAAGGATCAATTACAAGCCAATCCTACACTAATTATCCAGTGTTGCTAACCGTGCATGTTGATGTAGTTTTAAGTTGTCCGATGCACCATTGTCTAGTGTTGCAGTGTCTGGAGTGTGCACCGAAGTCCCTTAAACCAACACCCATGGGGAGGTGCTAAACAACTGGATAACAGGCATGAATGATTCACAGCCCTCGAGATCACTCATGTCATTCAGACATTCCATTGGGCATGTTCAGGTTAGCTACATTCTAATATGAAAGTCATATACGGTCTTTTGCTTAAACCTAATCCCTTTTCATTCAATTCTCAGGGTCTCACGGTGTAGCCGTAGGTAACCTTACGGCTTAGCCGTGGCATCTTACGGCTTAGCCGTAATATGCACTGCGGCTGAGCCGAGGCTCCCAAACTGTCCATCTGGATTTACGGCTCAACCGTATTTTGCTCTACGGCTCAGCCGTATCCTGGTCCACGGCTTAGCCGTAAGACAATGTACGGCTTAGATCAGGCTGGGCCGTAGAAGAATGGCAATTTGCCAACTCTCAGTTATTTTCAGATAACAGTCTGTATTGTTCTACGATTAGGGTTACGGCTGGGTCTTGGCTTAACCGTAAGTCATTTCACGGCTTAGCTGTAGCACATTTCACGGTGTAGCCGTGAGTGCACAGAGTCATTTTTCTGAAATCGTGACAGTCATACAGAAACTGAACAAAACGACTGAAAACAGCAAAATAACAGCGAGATGAGTTCAATAGGGCTGTCTAACACTGATAAACACAATGAAGAATCACAATGCAACAATCAAAACAATACCAATCGGTGTTTATACTACTTGGGCTTATACTTGCCTCACAGATGGAAATCACTTCGTTGCTTTGGCTCAGTCCACTGGAAACACACACAATCGAGCTCCTTTCCTCCTTCCACACGAATCAGAAACGAAGAAGGAACGAGAGAAAGAGAGCTGAACAGGAGAGAGAGACGAGCTGAGAGAGACAGAGACGATCGAGAGAAAGGAAATGAGCTGGTAAGATATTTAAAGTAAAAAGAGTCCAAATTTACAAACGAGTCCAAAGAGCTAACACAAATGTCGGTTTGAGTCAAATGACGGTCCAACGAGAGCAAACGAACCCATTCGGATCCAAGACAGTTACGAAGATCGACAAGCTCAACGAAATACACACGATGACGTCCGAATGACGCAAAACTGACAAGGTCAATCAAAAGCCAAAATTACGAAAAAGGGCTCGAACTACCTAGACCAAGTCAACTCAACCCAAACAATCTCTCTAAGACTCAAAGCCAAAGAAAAACAAAATCAAAACACACTTAGCGACAAAATCGTACGCGATTACTCACTAATCCGGATCAACTCGGGTCGGAGTGTTACAACAAACGCTAACAGGGTTTCTGAATCTTTACAGCCCGGGTACAAACCATGCTGGGAAGCCTCTAACATAATTTCAAAGTTTCATACGTCATCCATCCCTAAGGTATCATCCACCATATAAGTCCCCCTGCCATGGTCCTCAAGCAACTCATCATGTCCACTTCGATCCACATCCGATTCATCCTCACTAACTAATTCATCAGATTGTACAAGTTCCCCATACTGTAACCAAGTTTCATAGGATACCAGCATCCCATGTCGGAGTAGATGATCTCTCACAATCTCATAGTCATGCTTATAACTGTTACAGCAGTTGTTATACGGGCACTTAATCACTCTACTCCCACCCGAATTCACCTTTATAAATTCAATAAAAGAATTCACCCCATCTTTATACTACTAACTAAATCTATTCTGAAATAATAACATCCAACTTTTGTTCATATCTATTCATATATGCAAGGTGATGGTCAACTCAAATTCAATCAATAGATGATATAAAACACCAAACAAGACAATATCTAGAGAGAGTAGAAAAGAAATTTATAAAAGGAGGTAAAAAGAATTTTATTAAAGATCTGGATTTAATTAGGTAAATGCCTAAACCTTCATGTGATTTATTGCTTTAACCTATGTGTGGATGTAAATGGACATGTTATAGTCACATCCTAGAATCCGCTTGGACACAGGATTTTGGGGCATGACAAATTGAACTCCTTAAATGGCAAAAATAAGCAGTTAGTTTGGTAATCTAAACTCGGTTTAATTTCACATACTTCTTGCATGATGTTTAATGCACATTAAAACGCATCCGTTTATCAATATATGCACCTTGGTATTAATGTATACAATCATTGGAAAAATGCAATTTCATACACCAATGTCACTATAACCCATCATTCAAACCCAGCAAAAGAAAAAATGCACAAAACCAAACAGAGATGAAATCGGGAAAAAATGTGGTGATGGGATGAAATCAGGAAATCAGCAAAAGAAACCCTACCTGGCCCTTGTCCTTGAAATTGATATGAGTGGAAGAGATGCAAATAGTGGTGATGTGAGCTGAAGACGACGATAGCTACAAGGCGGTGATGGGCTGATTCCGCCAGTTGCCGATGATGGGTTCTCTCTCTCTCTCTCTTTCGCTAGTTTTGACTGAATGTAAAGAGATGAGGGTTTTAGGATTTTAATAGACGGCCAAGAGCGATTGGTACTCCCGCAAAAATGACGATAAAAATTTTTTAATTAAAATAAAATATTTAAAAACTTTTTCCCGGCACAAATAATTCACCAGCAAAAGTTAAAGGCGCCAATCTTAAAATAGAGTTGGCGGTGAAATTTTGTGGGTGAAATTTGCTGTGTGAGATTCGTCGGCAATCTGGGCAGGACGTCGACATAAATATAACATTTGCTGGCGAAAACAATTAATCGCCTGTGAAAATTTAACCTTTGCCGGTGAAATAATCCATTCACGAGGAACAAGTCAAACCTTTGCCGGTGAAAGAATACTGCTGGGAAAACTATAACTGTTTCCGGCGAAATAAGCTTATTCGCCAGCCAAAAGTACACTTTCCCCGACATTTAAATATTGTACCGAGAAAAAATGCTGGGAAAACTGTAAATTCTTGTAGTGATTGATAGGCCTACTGGGTAATAGTGCTAAGGCAAGTGATTTTTCAATGAGATCTGAACGTAAACTCAAAGGAAGAAAGAAGGGATGATTACCATACGGATGCCCTTATACCCTACACTTATCCAAAAACTGTCCACAAAAAAATAATTGCCACGTAATTGTTCATACAGAAAAGGATGCCAAAAGGATGCCCTTCAAATAACTATTTTGCCCCTTTAAGATACTGAGGGGTGTGAAATCCTATTTCCGTAGGATATCGAATGGTTAGATATCATGCGAATATATGATATCGAATGAAACTCAGATTTCTTCATGCATTCCTTTTTAATAAAGAGAGGGAAAATCAATCTGCTTCTTCTTTTATAAACGAAGAAGATAAACTGCACAGTAAAATATCTTTTTATTAGAGGTCTTCTTCTTCTTCTTTCCTCCTAATTTTCTCCTTATTCATCTTACCATCTTTCTTTGAATGATAGAAACCTATATAAGAAGAGCCTCAACTCAAGAATTTGAAAAAAGCAAAAACGATGAAGATAAAACACAATTTCATGGTTAAAATACGCTTTGGGATTGAAAGAAAGGGGTAGAACTTACGATATCTTACATCTATAGAATATCACATTGTTCGATATCCTGAAGTTAAAGGGCATCTTTTGTTGTTCGAACAGCAATGTAGTAATTAAATTTTTGTTGACAATTTTCGAACAATTATCGGGTATAAGGACATCCGTAAGACAATTATCCCTACAATAAAATTTGGAGAGAAGATAGTGTTAGGATGGGCAGGACTTGGGCAAGAGGGAAAGATGGCATGCCTATGACTTTTGCAAAACCCACCCTTAGGCTATGGGCATTTGATTGTGCTTTTATTTTCTATGGGCCCCTCAAGAATTTTTTTATTATTTTTTTCCTATAGGGCGCGTTTGTGCCACTATCGATCGTGTGTTTGGTGCAAGAAGGAAATGGCATCATATTCCTCGTCTTTTTGATTAGTTTTCATACGAGAAAAGAGCTAAAAATTCCTCCATCAATGGTGGGAAAAGCAGTTTAACGCCCAATCCAAGGTATTCATTTTTACTAAACATTAAGTAGAATTTCTCTTCTTTGCATTCTCTATATTTTTTTTTACCATGTTTAATTAGTCATAACAAGTGATAGATTACAGTCCAAAACTTTAATTTTATGCTTTCAACACCAAGAAATCTCACTTTGTAAAATATACATACAAATAAATTATTTAATTTATAAATTTTACAACTGATAAGATGTTTTGACAGATGATAATAAGGTGGTGAAAGTTTTGAAGGGAGTAAGGATTAGTCAATTAACTCCATTATTTTAGACTTTAAACTCTTGGCTACTTTATTCCATTATCTAGAATTGAATTATATTCTTGTAACTCTAAATGTACAAACACATATGGTAGCTAAATTTTTGTCATTTGCGAGATAGGGTCTAAGGCAGGGTTTAAGTGATTCTATTCTTTCTTTTGGCTTTTTTTTTTGTTAAATGGTGATTTTCTTTTTCTTAAATAAAATTTGTATTTTTTGTCCCCCTCCTCCTCCAACTTTCTTTGTCCCATGAAAACAAAAACGCAGTTACAAACATTTAATTCAGCTCAGCGTTATAAATTTTTCTACAAATAATTCAAACACGACCTTTCTTGAAGAAAGAAAATCTCAACAGGCACATGAGAGAGAAGCTGAGAAGAAAGTGCCAGTGCTTCTGGATCTGACAGTTGATAAGTTGATATGATGGGATCGATCATGGAACTGTATATAAAACAAGCAATAGTGATCACCTACCAACCCAGTTTTATTAAA
Source organism: Sextonia rubra (assembly GCA_037013555.1). Taxonomy (NCBI): domain Eukaryota; kingdom Viridiplantae; phylum Streptophyta; class Magnoliopsida; order Laurales; family Lauraceae; genus Sextonia; species Sextonia rubra. Next base: position 57,326,959 of record JASUAD010000008.1, on the reverse strand, counting down.
AGGTTGACACTGTAATTGCCTTTCCGCAGTATGTTTCATCCATACCCTATCTCCGTATCGACCTCCTGCATGTAGAGTGCAGAAAGCGTCTGTTTTTGGACAAGTCTTTCGCACATGGCCCTCCCCGTACTAAGTGCCTGGTAGAACTTGGGATGGCAAAGCAGTCTTGCTACAGGCCTACTCAGCTACTCTGCCAGCTAACATTGGCAATGCACATCTTAGTTTAGGTTTCTCTCCTTCGGTCTCTCTTTGTTTCTCAGTTGTCCTTTTCTCCCTCTTATTGCTCTCTTGACTTAATTTTTACCATGCAGTTTCTGCTGCCATCACTGCCAATGCGACTTTTCTTACTGCTAGTAATGCACCCATTAAAGTTTTGGATGCTTAACAGGTACTATGGTATTACCTAATTGTACCCATAGCTTTTAATTTTAACATATGAAGTTTAATAGCTAATAAAAAATATATAAAGTGAAAAACATTAACCGGCTAGTTACTTAATGTGAGGAAAGTTGTGAAAGTGGAAGCAATGTCCATTTTAAGGAGTTGGACTTGTGGGATTGGATTAGTCATTTGTAGGCCCTGAAAAAAAGAAAAAGAAATCAAATAAAAAAAAAACAAAAGAAACAACAATTAGGGACTTTTTTCTACTTTTGTGAGGAATCTATTGGGAATTTATTGATTTAGATTTGACAGTTTCTTCTCATTGTAAACTTGTATAGCTAGATTTTATAATTGATATCAGTGTACATCAATGCATATAGTTGAGAAGAATTGATATTGATGCATAAATTGCCACAGGGTGGTTGGATTTTCACTTATACACATCGTTGAGGATTTACAATTATCAAATATGAATATTTCAAATCTTCAAGAAAATCAATGAAAAAACATTGAGGATTTGGTTGCGAAGGGCCAATTCTTTTAATAGAATTCTTGACAAGAATTCATGATGTCAAGAATCCATAGGCCATGAGGTGGTGGTTTTGCCATTGGCATCTTCGGATTTGGCGTTTCACTACTAAAATCATTAACCTAAAAAGTTACAAATATCTTTTGAAATCTTTAGAATTTTTAATCTCTATAACATCAGTTAATTCTCGAGTAATGAGGATTTGGTTGCCGGAAGGAATTTCAAACTCCTCAAACATGAGTTTACTCTACTAAAGAAACAGGCTCCAAACATTACCTTAGAAAATTGCATTAATTTCATTGGGGCCCCTATAAAGCATGGGCTACCTTACAAGCATTGCCAAACTTATTGTTTCTGAGGTAAAATAGAGTAAAATAAATTCAAAATTAAAAAAGAATAATATATGATTGGGTTATAATAACTTTTTATTTTTAGTTGTTTAAAATGAATTTTTTTACTTGTTATATAAAATGTAGAGAGTTTTTATAATTTAGTGACGAATTTTTAATATTTTTTCAAAAAATTTTTTTAATTTAAATCAAAAGAAGGAAAAAATTTTAAATTTTAAATTTTTTATTTACCCTATCTCACAAACAAATAAACTCGTCGAAATTAGGTGAAGCCCAAACATAAAAGTTTAATTCATGATCCCTAGGGCAAACCTCCATCCCATTCATGTGAGCAGAAAGAGCAGGCACATCAATCTATACAACCCAAACCGACCAATCTGATTCTACAAAAGCAAGTGGTCCACGGCCCCAGATTCCCTTGGTAGCCCAACTGCAGCAAGCATCAGAGGGTCAGAAAGATGGACTACAAGTACACGTCTTCCTTTCTACCCGAAAAAAAAAAAAAAAAAACGGTTCACATCTTGATGTCCGGGTCTGATCCAATGTCAATGCTTGCAAGATTCTCGTCATGGAGGAAGAAGCAAAGCATCGCAGCAGTGAAGCCAAAGATCACGTACGGATTTAAAAAGATGGGACGAGACGAACCCTGGACCTTCTCTCACACTAAATTTCCAAGGACATATGCAATTAAGATGCTGAGGTTTTTGCAGTGCTCGACTCTTTGTTTGGTGCCTCCTCCTCTGTGATCGTGGTCGGTTCTACACAAGTCTCGAAAACATTCACATGCCAAGCGTAACTACTGGAAAGCTTTGCCATATCCCAACGACAACTACTTGATTAACTGATGATGAAAATGATGGATTTTAATGGCTCAATATGTCCCTTGAGAAGCCCGACGGCAGAGGTACTGAGACTATGGGATAGAAATAAGGATCCGTAGTTTACCCAACGGTGAAAATGTGGTTAACCATCCGACAATTTTAAAGGCGTTTTGCTCGTACTGCGAGCAGTGAGCTATACAGTTAGATCTACGACATTTTTTCTAAGTTCTTAATTTTTCCGACAGATTTCTATACCAACCGGATAAAGTAGAAATTGATTATTTGCATCACACATCTCAAATTTTGATTAAATTTGAATTTACTTAACTATTGAATCAATGGTGCACAAATCCTAGTGAATTTAATTTGTGGGCTATGAATAACGATGTTAGGAACATATGAATTAGGCCAAATTTAATATTTGGGATCATCCTACATAAATCTTTTCATTTCCTTTGATTTCATTTCTAAATAAGTTCTCACAATAAATGTATAAAAACACTTATCATAGTATTAAAGCCGTTAGTTAAAGAGAATAGACTAAAGTGTAAGAAACATGAAAAGATATGCACATCATATCAAAATAAAAAATTTTCCCTTCTTTTTTAAAAAAATCAAAAAGTAACATTTTAAAACCACTAAATGACTAAAAAAATCTACTTTTTATACAAAAAAGTTAAAAAGATTCATTCTCTAACTCTCAAGCCACTAAAAATGAAAATTTATAAGAGTATAAGATCTTAATTTGAGATTTCACTTCACTACACTTCACTACATCACATATTCAAACGCGCCTACTTGTAAACTTGTTGTAGGAAAAAAAAATCACTATTGCATGGTTAAGAGCATGTGGAAACTTAGTAGAAATATCCCATGTTTAATTTTATCGGTAGAAATATCCCATGTAAACTAAATCAAAAAGGAAATTAATTAGTGCTCCTACCATGTTTTCCATAGGCCTTGTGATCATTGGGTAAACCTAATTAGGTCAACTTTGTTTCATCATGCTTTTCATGTTATAGCTGAATTCATAATGACTGCTATCACCGAGTAGACCCACCCCACTTCTCTTCCCCACTTATGAAGGGCATAGGCCATGATCATCCCACTGACAGATTTTATGCATACATGAACGATCCAAGATGTCTCGTGTGGAAGTTGAGGTTATTTTATCACATATGTGACTTGCGTATGTTATTTTTCTTTTTCTTTTTTTTTATTTTCTTTTCGTTTTGATTGTCAGTTCTGTTCTCTCCTTTCGTTTAATGAATTCTTCTTTCTTAAAAACATACTTGATTTTGTGCATGGGCTTTTATCGAATCTACACTAAATCTCACTTTTTTTAATGAAAACAGTCCAAATGTGAGTTTTGACCATCCTTTGCTTTTGATCTCTTTGTTTAATATTTTCCCCCTCTTTTCTTTCATGGAAGATAAAAAAGAGGACTTGGTATGAGTCGTTAATAGTTTGGATGACAAGAGTAGGATGAAACAACTAAACCAAAGGGCATCAATGTCCTCGAGTCTGATATAGATTATGGGATGTGTGTGTTTGATGTTGATTGATTTTGATATGAAATGGTGGGGCACGTCCTGTGACGCCTGTGTTAATAGAAATTAGATTGGTACTGTAAAAGCGTTAGATTTTCCAAATTAAACGATCCAACTTGGAAGGAATTTCAATTTGAAAATGAAATGACAGCCAATATAGCTCTTCAACGGTGAATATGGAACTTGGTTATCTGGACAAAGCTAATGAGCCCCATTCGGTGAAAAGTGACCAGCTGGATTGAGTCGATATATGGTTGACTCTTGTTTTGGTAATCCAGCCATGGGGTTGGGAGCCTGAGACTTACATAAGCGAGGTGATTGGAATTTGTGCATGCAAGGAGATACAGACGCAACTTAAAACATGTGAGGTAATTGAAACTCAGACATTCGAGGATAAATAAACACAACTCACACATATAAGATAATGAGAACTTGGACATACGAGGAGACAACACACAATATATGGTTGACTTGATGAAAACAAAAGAACTCTTAACATCTTTTCAGTTTGAGAATTTTATTTCAAAGATGATGCCATTTAAGTTTTTTTCTTTATGATGCCATTTAAGTTTTTTTCTTTCTTATCAATTAATAACTTTTCTATAAGCTAATTAAATACAATTGGTACCCTAGTGTAAGGGGCTAGGATCCAATAAAGCCTATGTAAATGGGAAGTGGGAGGAGAAGCCAACAATGAAGGAAAAGTGGCATACTCAAGGGTCGACCCACAGGCAAACAAGAGACAACCGAAGTTGCCAATCAATTAAGCAACTCCTTTTGTAAGAGTGTTTATAGTATTGCGTAGCAAATTAGTTTTAGCCAATTGAAGAATCCAGGAATACTTAGATATTTGAAGAAGCATTTTCTTATTAGGCCAAAACATAAGATATCTTTTGAACATGGCTAAGTTCTCTATTTAAATGAGAAAAAAGAAGAAGAAAAAAGATAAAAGCAAAATAAATAAATAAATAAAAAGAAAAAAAACAAAGGCGGCTGTCAATTCTTGGTGAGAGGAAGAGACACACTAGGCCCTATTTGGCAAGTCCAATCTATTTACAATAGTATTGATTAAATTAGATCCTTTTACAAATAGACTATTTAAAAGGTTTGAATTAATTAAAAAAGAAAAATTTTATTAAAAAAAACTATATAAGGGATCTCCCAAACTATAAACCTCACTCAAGTTGTAGATGCCCCCATTCCGATAATTTTTTTGCACCTAATTGGGAAGTGACTAATTTACTGCAGGCTTTTTACATTAGCGGCGAATTCACCGCTCCCCAGTTTCTTTTATTACACTTTTCATTTTCTTCCTTCATGCTCATTCTCATCGGTCTATTCAAACCAACGCCATCACCCTTCGTCATCTCCTTCTCATTTTTCTTCTTCTTCGTGCCCCATCTCTGTGTTCTTCTTCTGCTTGTTAATCTACTTCTTTTCTTCCTTGTTGTCTGTTGTTCTTGTTTTCTTCTCCCCACTCCTACTTTCATCTCCTTTCTTCTTCTATGCTACTCCATTCCTTTCTTCTTCTTTCTTTATTCATCACTACTTACTCTTCCTAACTACAATGAAATCAACCACCAAGCTATCTAAAACCAATACCCACTTCACACTAGTAGAAGGTCTTTCATTTGTCCAAATGCTCTTTAGAAGTAGTGTTTAATGAGAGAGGGGATATAACGAGATTTAACAGTGGAACCACTTTCAACTTCCACAAGACAAGAATCATCACAAGTAGGATGAGATCGGAGGGAAAAATTTTCAAAGAAAATTTCCCATTGGGTGCAAATAATATAAAGTGGACAAGGAAGTGTTCCCCCGTCTTCCAATTATGTTGAAGCCTCCGTTCCTAAGTCAAAGTCATCGGTTATTTTTTTAAATTAAGAAAATTCAAAGTTTTGTAATACGAAAAAGCAAATTGCAATTCCCCTCTTTTCCTTCATTTACTTTGAAATGATTTAAAACATTCACTGTATTCTGTTGTGAAATGATACTAAATCACAAGGAGAAAATCCAAAGAAGAAGAAGAAAACAAAGAAAAAGAAGAAGAAGAAGGAAATTAGAGAGCTGCGAATTAGTCGTTGATGTAAAAAACCTGCAGCGAATTTACCGCTCTACAATTGGGTGCAAAAAAATTACCAGAGTAGTCACTGGGGACCTACTACTTGGATGAGATTTATGGTTTGGAGGACCCCTTACATGATTTTTTTGGTAAAATTCTCTTTTAAAAAAAGAAAATTTGTCATATGTTAAAAGTCATTTAAACAAAAATGTCATATATGAAAATTAATATATGCAAATTTGTCATATAGTAAAAGTTTATGTTAAAAAAGAAAAAAAAAGTATGATTACCTTAGTCATCCATACCTATTTGAAAAATGGCAAATTTTTAAAACTATTTTCTAAAGAAGATTTTATTTTTTAATATAATATAATTTGTCTAATAAACTAATTAAATTAAATAATTACCATAAAGTATTGAACCGCTCTAAACTTAAGTAAAAATCTAGTTACTAAGTCAAACAGGTCCAAAAAGTAGATCTGTCAAATGATACCAACGATTAATTTTTATCATTCATTTAAGAAGTATGTCGTCTAGGTATTTTCAAAGTTTGATTATTAAAATAAAAAATTGTATTTTACTGCTATTGTTTTTAAAGTTCAAACCCTTCCATTAGTGGCATAGCAATCCCTCCTGAAGCCACATTTAATAGATGAAAAATGCAGTCACCCCTTTGAGTTTAGTGGGTCCAACCATGCAATGTGTTGTAGAACGCATTGGCCTGTTGATGGCGACCATATAAGACCCTAGACAGGTCGCAGCAACATTCCATGTAATCAAATAAACAAAGTGGTTGCAAGAGAGGTTGGTCAATTATTTGATTTGGGTTGACCGTGTTTTCTATCATTGAATCGATCCTAAACTGTCCAAGTTTCAATGTTTTTTATCGGATGTAAAATAAGCAGGTGGAAGTGATGATGGATATCATGTGCCAACTTTCCCAAAAGTTAGTACACGGATGATAAAGGAACCAAATAAAGAGTATGTAAGTTGTGCCACGGCCACCTCAATCACAAGACAAATAGTAGACTTCTTCCATTTTAACTCAAAGTTATTGTCTTGCTCTTTGGAGTGTTTGCCTTTTATGCAAGAAATATGAAAATGTGGTTGACACGTGTTAACTTAACCTTTATTAGCGAAAACCACTTTATGTTAGAATAGAAAAACTGAAGAGTAGAGAGAGGGAGAGAGAGAGCTCTTATTCATGAGATTTCTGTGTACATAATGGAGGGAGGAGGATCTTATTTATAGAATAAGATTGCTTCCTCCTCAAGCAACCCAATAGGGAAAAACCCTAACCCTTAGTAATTCCTTTATCTCATGTGAGTCCCAATGTGGGCATCCACATATGATAATATATCTTATAACACTCCCCCTTGGATGACCGCCATTCAATGACAGTTGCCTCATTAAAACCTTGCAAAGGAAAAACCCAGTGGGATAAAAACCAAAGCGAAGGAAAAAGAGTACAACGTTCTACAGGATCATTGACTTGGTGTTGGACGTGCATAATGCTGCCTCGTTAAAACCTTAACTAGGAAAACCCAGTGGGACAAAACCTAGAGAAGGAAAAAGAGTACAGCGCACATATGTCCTGGGTAGCATACTTCAGGATGCCTCCCCCTGATTGACTACTCCCCCTGATGATAACATCTTTGTACATAATTCAGCATGTCAATCTCGTATACAATTTCTAAAATACTGAGTTTTGACAAGAACTTCGTAAACTGATCAGCCCGGTTGTTGCTTGAACGAACTTGCTTGACTTCAATCTTGTTATTCTTTTGAAGCTCATGAGTGAAGAAGAACTTTGGCATAATGTGTTTCGTCTTGTCATCTTTAATGTATCATTCTTTAATCTGTTGAATACATGCCCCATTGTCTTTGCAAATAATGCTCGGAGTACCTGTACTAAGAAGTAATTGACAAGAACTACATATATACTGAGTTAAATATTTTTTGCCATACACATTCCCCACTGGCTTAAAAATCTCAGCATGGTTAGAATAAGTAGCTATCAATAGTCAATTTAATAGAACACCAAAAATAATGATATTGACATGAAGAAACATATAACATGTCTATGATCGATCCTTATGAGAATCAGGGATATATCCTGAATCTGTATATCCTACAAAATTTGGTTTCAGCCATAAAACAGATATAGATATTATAGCATTTGTTTAATACCAATCCAAAGCCTTTGTGCAAAACTATATATGGGAAGCATATTTATAAAGAATAAAAATCTCATTAGAACTTCTCTCGATCTGCGGGTCGAGATAAAATAGTCAATAGTTTTCTCGAGCTCTTCTGGAGTCTCGATTAGATTTATAAACTTCTACTATTATAAATCCATTTAAGGATTGAATAGGCAGATGGGATTGTTTTCATACTCTTCCTTATATAAACATTCACTAAGACGATTGTACCATATTCTTCTGGAATGCTTCAGGCTGTACAATGAACGTCTTACTTATATTGAGTACGTACTCTCTTACTTTGCTTCAGGCAAAGCAAATCCTTCTGGGATTTTCATATATATATATATCTGTGTATGTTTTCAATCCCAAGTTTCGACAGGAAACCTTATATCACAATTTTGCCTTTCGTTCATTTGCCTTACAAACACCCATTTGTAACCTACAAGGTTAACACCGTTTGGGGTTTGTACTATAGGTTCATATATACCACTTCTATTGAGAGACTGCAATTCCTCAATGGCATCTCTCTATTTTTGGCCAATATATTATTTGTCGACATTCATTTATAGAACGTGGTTCGTATCCCAATCATCATTCTCAATTTCCATTGATATTTGAGTAGCTACCGCATATACAAATGCGTCATCGATGATAATTTCATTTCTATTCCATCTCTCTCTTGAATAATTATAAAATATAGAGATCTCTTTGTTTATTGGGTACCCATTACCTCTTCAGGGGCTTCCAGAGTCTCTTCTGGGACTCATGTCTCTTCCGGGACATTAATTTCTTCAGGAAATTTGGAGAGAGTGGATTTTATCATAAACTCTTCGGGAGTATACCTCTTCTGGAGTATGATTGGGATATGATTGCTCATTTCTCCTCTTCTGGGGAGCTGAGTCCTTGAAACCTATAGTTCTACCACGCTTCTGGCGTGTATAGATTCATTTGTTGCCATATTTGGACTTTGTTCTTCAGGAACATTAATTCGTACTTGTCCTACAGGGACATTAATTCGTGCTTGTGTGTTCATAGCCGATACATGTGACCTAGTCACTTTTGCTGCATCATTAAAAGCATCAGGGAATTCATTTGTAATTAAGTGCACAATTCTCCGTACTTCATTCTCACATTGTGAAGTACATAAATCTAGATGAGATTGAGTGGAAGTATTCCATATTAATTCTCGCCGTTCTTCAGGAACGGATTGTTCTTCAGGAACAAGGTGTTCTTCAGGAACTCTCTTATCTCCCCCTAACGGCGAGAAGACTGACTCATCAAGATGACAATTAGCAAAAACGAACAATGAATATATCTCCTGTCATTGGGTCTAGATATCCATTAATTAGGGTGAAGTATAACCAACATAGAGTCTACGTTGTAGGCTCATGCATGTCACAAACCTACGATATCAAGCCTTATAAATTTAATAACATGCTTAAGGATGTGTATCCTAGGTTTAATAATATGTGCTAATTGGCGGGATTAGATAGGTTCACAAATGTCACATAATATCCTTTATGAAAAGGATGGTCAATAGATGGTACTCTACGTAACAGAAGTATCAATAATTTACCAGAGCATAGGACCCCTAGAATAACAAGCTTCTGGCTTAACTTTGTCGTTTTGCTCATAATCGAATATGATTCGATTTTAGAGATTGTCTTGTAATATAGCCTTGAAATATAAGGAGAATGCACTTAGCTTTTCTAGTATCAGCTTCTGGCTGTCAATACTAGTAATGATGTACAAATACCATTATGTAGACTCTTCCGGAGCATTTAAATATTTGTACGGATACAGCTATGATCGATGTCGTGCACGAATGAAACACTAATTCAGAGAAAAACTTCTAGTTTTTTCAATGTAGTGTGTTTTGTTGCGCTGTCTACCGGACAGATATTATCCTCAATTTCATGCTTTCCATGATCCATATAGCAAGTAATAATAAACTCACATAATTAGTTAATCGCATCATAAAAGTAAAACATGAGAACAACAAAACAATTTACCATTCAAGGCAAATATAGTAGGTAAACACAAAAGACGGGGGATAAAATAATAAGTTAACATCAAACAAAATATTGAAAATTGAACTCAAAGTTAAACTCATAAAAGTAGTTGTAAGTCTTCTAGACCATGCTTGGTGATTTGCCTAATTTCCAAACAAAATGCCTTGTCAAGCACCTCTCCTGGGGTGGTTGTTTGCATCTCTACTGGAGAACATATTATATCTATCTCTTCTGGAGGGATTTTAATTGACTAATCTAGCATTTATTTCAAGCATTGGGTGTATGACCATCTGCTGGTGATCATCCCTGTCTAATGGGGATATAATGGCGCGGAAAATAAGAGCGTATGCCATATCCTTCAGGGATATTTTATTTCCGACTTTGATAGTATCACCAAGCCTTTTAGAGTGTGTTAAGATCGATTTACTAATAACAATCAAACAAAAATAGAACTTCGGGTTCTCAATATCTGATGACAAAATATAATGAAAAATTGGCCAATCAGAAAGTTAGAACTTCGGGTTCTTAACTGATGAATCAGAACTTCTAGTTCTGTCAATACTTCAGGGTAGTGATAGAACTTCAGGTTCTTAGAACTACTGGTTCTATCAAAGCTTCAGGTTTGAATCACAACTTCTGATTCTATCAAAACTTCAGGTTTGATTTCATGGCCGTTGTATCGATCTACACTACTTTGAATCTTTAGAAATCAAAGCTCCAAGTTTGATGATGAATATGAATCTTAGAACTTCTGGTTCCAGATAATGTATGGATCTTCAGGTCCAGATTATTCATTGGATATAGAACTTCAGGTTCTATTATTTGGAACTACTGCTTCTGGCAATAATAAATTCAGCAAAACTAAAGTTTCAGATAATCAGTAGTGATAATTATACCGAAGGAATTATATCAAGCATGCAGTACAATATTATAGAATATAAAAATAAATGTATATGAGAAACAGAAAATAAAATGTAGAACTTCAGGTTCTTAACATCCAATCAAAGATAATAATAAAAATGTGATGAAGAATTTAGAAATTGAAGTTTAGAACATCAGATTCTCAGCTTAAGAATCAGAACTTCTGGTTCTGAATTAGAATGGTTCATAAATCTTTCAGTACAAATTAGAACTTCAGGTTCTAGATTAGGATAATTCATGGATCTTCAGGTCCGAGTTAGAACTTCTGGTTCTAAATTAGAATAACATACAAAACTGTAGGTTCAGGTTATTTATTCGATATAGAACTTCTAGTTCTAAGTATCATATGAAACTTCGAATACGTATTGTAGATCTGAAAACTTCTGGTTTCAGAGTAAAATAAACAACGGATCTTCTAGTCCGAATATGAAAGAACTTCTGGTTCATAGATTAAAATAATTTACGGAACTTCGAGTCCGAATTATTGATTCCATATAGAACTTCTGGTTCTAAATATCGTATGGAACTTCGGGTTCCAATTTCTTGCATAGAACTTCTGGTTCTATTTATGATCCATGATTTTCAATTCTATCATGATCTCTTTTCGATAAAAGAAAATGAATAATCATCACAAAATTAAATGATAAATATTTGCAGATCTAAAAGAATAAAGATAAATGCAAACTAATAAGAGATCATAAAATATGGATAAATTACTTAACCTTTGAATCATTCTCCTTTTAGTGCCAATGTGTAGATCTGCTCGCGAGCTTTCCTTAGGCGCAAACGGATCACAAATCAGACTCCGGATCGTCAAGATATCGCAGAAACAAGTTTCTGCCATCAATCTGATCAAATCTGCCTTTGACCGTATGATTTGCTGACATAGTGCTTCTGTCAGCAGCTGGCATCATCAGTGATGTCACACTGATTATGGGCCTTTTCGGGTTGGACTGACCCGAACGTGGATTGATTTGCCCAAAATCCATACTCGAGGGATTACAATTAATTGTGGTGCCTCGGTGCACCATACCCAAAGTGGGGAACAAACCCACGTGACAATGTCATCTCCCTTTTCTTTGCAGAGTCCTCAAGCCATAACCCCTTTTTCCGATCACGTAAACCGAAACCAATCTCTCTACTCAGATCTGGACTTATCAAAAAATAGATGCATCTATGCTGGCCCACCTCAAGATGGCAGCAGCCTCACCAGATCTTCCATGTTGTGTGTTCGAATCTTTGTGTTGTTCTGATCATGTAAACTGAAGAAGATCTCGGCCTCTGCTTAGATCTGGACTCATCCAAAAACAAATGCACCTATGGCCTACTTCGAGATGGCAGTGGCCTCACCAGATCTCAGACGATAGCTGCAAGACCTTCCGATCTTGCAATCATACGTTGATTTGCAACAGTGGCCCAATAACAACAAGAAAAAGACGAATACAATCTCGTTTACAAACTATTTTGGATCGGATTGGATTGAAACAGCTCACATCATTTCGACAATACAACAAAAGAAAGAGAAGAAGAAAATAGAGAGAGATCTCCAGCTTTCGTGCTGATAACGTGTTAGAATAGAAAAACTGAAGAGTAGAGGGAGGGAGAGAGAGAGCTCTTATTCATGAGATTTCTGTGTACATAATGGAGGGAGGAGGATCTTATTTATAGAATAAGATTGCTTCCTCCTCAAGCAACCCAATAGGGAAAAACCCTAACCCTTAGTAATTCCTTTATCTCATGTGGGTCCCAATGTGGGCATCCACATATGATAATATATCTTATAACACTTTAATATTTGTAGGCGAGTTTTTGTTGTAAAAAATTTTATATGAAAATGACTTCATTTGCACACTACTCTTATAGTAAAAAATCACTACTTTCGTATTAAGGATAAACATGGGCTTGGAAAAATATGATTGGGGGCCTCATCCAATACTCCATTAGCTCAAACTTTACGAGACCGCTAGCTTTTCTTTTCTGATCTGCAATATACAGAACTCTAGTTGAAAAATGCTATATAACTGCAGCTGATGGGAAGCCAAAAACTTTAACCATTTACTTCTATTTCGTGGCTCATTTTGGACTATTGACAGATATCCAATGGATTCTGAATTCTTTCAAAAACTAAAGGGTGTGATTTGACGAGAACCTTTGTATAAGATTTCGATTGCCGTGAATTCTCAAGAAAGCATGCCTTTTGGTATCTCTCTTGCTGCTTGTGATCAAGTATCAACCCAATAGCTTCACAAATAATTATCTTCCCTGAGGTCGCACTACTTTGTTTAGGTCCTGATCTAAACATTGGTTGCCCTTAGATTCTATAACAATAAGTTTGAAACAAGAACTACCATTGAACTTTGAGGATGTAAACTAGAGTGTTGAAAGCATTTGATTTTGATCAAATTGGTAATGCAGATAATCATGATCACGTCAACAGATCCATCTCTTGCCTCCCATGATTGTAATAGCATCCGGCTGAGCATTTTATAAGGAAAAAATGCCCTATTAGGACATCCTATGCATGTAATTAATGAACTAGTTTTTCTTTTGGTTGAGCAAGAGAGGTAGGGCCTACGAAGGTCCCATTGACGTATACTGATGAGACTCTCAACTACAAAACTGTGGGAACACTTGCTTGATCTCTGTCTTCACAAATACTGCAAGGTTGCAGATTTATAATCATATTATCAAAATTCAGTAAACTTATTAAGTTCTGTCTTGCAAGGGCAGTTCATGGTAGGTGCTCACCACCTGTGGCAGAATCAATAAATTTGCCTTGGGAGGGCTGCTGTTTGGGAAAAAAAAAATCAGGAGGCCAATGCAATAAAAATATGAACTTCCTTTAATATTTGAAGGATCTTTAAAATGTGGGAGGGGTCATGGACAAACCTTGCACCCTTGGTTTTGGCCCATTCACCATTGCAGCCCCACCGGAGGATGTGTTCAAGTAACATTACCAGTAAAAAGAGCATAATCCTATTATGCATTGAAACGATTGCACCATTGTTAGTAGTGATTTTTCTAAGTGAGGATTCAAATGCAACTCATGAAGAATCATCATTTAAAAGTACCCTTGAATTGATCCTTGATTGGAGCTACGGGAGCAGGTGCGCTATCGATGCAATAGCTCAGTGATTATTCCAATTTTTTCCACTCAACTAGGGCTCTATCTAATGGATTTCAAGAGCCTGTTTGGGATTTTGAAAAAAAAGGTACCGGTATGGTCGTATCTGTGGATGTTAAGTATAATATTACACAACTTTAATAGGGTTTTAACATGCCTAGGAAACTTAGAAACCGTTTTGTAGTTGAAGATATTCAGTATCTTTCAGCGTTACAAAATGACAAAAAGGAGGATCGGCTTTACCACTTTTTAGCATTTTGTCATGATGTTGCTACACTGGTTCTCAATAATCACAGCTATTAAAGGAGTTTTAAAGTTATGCTTAGGATCCCCTAATCACCTTTTTGCCATGTCACTTATGTTTACCTACCATTAGTGTTGTAGGCTCAATGATCATAAAATTGGGTTCCATTCCCGCTAATTTTAGCGGAGACAGCACAGAGTTCATGGTATGTTCAGAATGCAATTTTATCAGGAAAAGCAGAGCTTGGCCAAATTGCTAATATTTAGGGGACACATACAATATGGAGGATTTATGGCTAGCATGAAGAAGGCTTTAATTTTTTGAGCTGGTCTTTCTTCTTCTTTTTTGGTGTGGGTAGCATATTTTATGCAAGAAAAAGTAAAAAATTAAATTATTTTTTTCGACTCTACAAAAGGACTTGATAGTGCAACAAGAGGATTTTTTTGCCATAAGATACCCTGATCCTAAACTGGGTTTAACTTGTCCCCACAAGTCCAGAAGCTTGTGACCCTCAAAAGAGGGTCAACTCAGCCCAGACCTGGTTAAAATTTCATTCTCTCTAGGACAATTCCAATTTTACTTATGAAAAACCTTGCACCGGGTCTCTAACGAACCCTCTTCAGGCACCTGTTTTGTCCACTCTGGTATCACATGCTTCTACAGTCATACCTTCTATTTTCTGCTCCGAGTTCCTGGATCACTTGTCAGGGCAGATTCGGCAGAAGCTTCTTCAGGCCTTGCTAACCATGCAGACTTCTCAACGATTTTATTTTATGCTCTTCTACTGAGTTTGATATTTTTGTACACACTATTAATCTATAGATCTAACACTCATTCCCCAATCAAAAGATGGGTCCCTCACTCTGAAATAACCAATGTATAAAGAAAGCTGCACTGGTTTCGGTCCTAACCATCTATTCATCTTATACTTTTCTCTACTTTTGTATGACTGGCAACTGAGGATATCTGGATCCAGCTGGGCTGTGGCTTATCCATTGGATATGAGGGTGTACTGTGCAAGATAATTCCGATTATTAGAGGGCTGATTGGAGAAGTCATTGGGCCCATCTCTATATATCCAATAATATTCTGAGAATTAAAACTAAACACTTTTTAATCATTAGCTCCATTGAGAGCTAGGAGCTCTCTACCGTAAAATTGATTTATAAGTGAACATTTGGTTTGGTATCCCTTATTTCTATTATTTCAATCATGTAGTCTTCAAGTATTATTTCTGATGTTAGGCCTAACCCTAGTTAGCATAGCATCGGATAAAGAGATGAAAATAGAGGGTTGATGATTTTGAATGCCCTGGGATTTTAGACATGGGCAGTCATGCACTTACAGTGATATATATTGAATAATATTGTTGGCCATCTGATTGTCACCCTCAAATCTTGATTCTGTACAACTATTTCTCAGATATTTTTCCTCAAAGGACTTGTTTGTGCAATGTCCAATGAGAGAATTCTATTCTTGGCAGATTTCTAAATCCACATGAGACACAAGTCCTCTGCTTTTACTGCACCAATATGAAAATTTTCACCATAGAAAAGTGAATAGATATTTTATGTCTTTTCTGTGAAAATGGGGCCTTCACAAACAGGCGATATGGGTGTGTTTGTAAACCGAGAGGATTCAATACTAACATATTCCTTTTCACAATAGCAAAAGAGTAATATCCAAACATCCATTATTCTTATTTCACTAATGAAAAATTTTTCCCCTATTTTCGAAAAATTATTCATTTTCTTCCTTTTTCATTAAAACATCACATAAATTATATTAAAAAAAAAACAAAACAATAAGCACACACAAAAAAAAAAAAGCCCTTCTATCTCTATCTCTGCGCCCTTTGGCCGCACAAGGGGACCTTTCACAACGGTTAAGTGCCTCGCAGGGTCACGGACCAAAACCCCACAATTCAAATATATACCTATAGAAAGCAGGGTAAAAGTAAAACCAGGGGCCAGGAAAGCCCAAAGCCCTGCTCCTGCTACGGCTACCCCCAGTCCCCACTCTCCTTTTAAAGAGGGTATAGTCCTTTTATCCGTCCATAGCAAGAACACGGCTAGGAAGAAGAAGAAGAAGAAGAAGAAGAAGAACACAAGGGAGATGGACACTCGACCAAGGAAAACCAGAGAAACAAGCCCAGACAGAATAAGACGATGCATGCAGCCCAAACCAATGAAGCCCCTAAAAAAGGTTCAGGTCTTGTATTATCTTTCCAGGAACGGTCAGCTTGAACACCCTCATTTCATGGAAGTCTCTCACTTAGCCAACCAACAATTACGTTTAAAAGGTGAACTTTTTCTCACAACATCACTCAAAAGTTCAAACCAAAAGGATTCCAATCAACACAGCTTGTTTCCTTTTACTGATGCTTCCTTTTTCTTGTTTTTCATCTATGACAGATGTCATTGATCGGCTTACAGTTCTTAGAGGCAGTGGAATGCCTTCTCTCTTCTCCTGGTCCTGCAAAAGGTACTTTCCTGTTTATTTCTTCTTCTGCTGCTTTTGTCCTCATCTGGGTTTTCTCATGCTTTTCTTCAATGTGTTAGGAGCTACAAGAACGGGTATGTATGGAACGACTTGTCTGAGGACGACGTGATTCATCCCGCAGAAGGAGCTGAAATTGTTCTCAAGGGGTCAGAAATCATAGAAGGCTGTGCAGGTTAGCATCGACAACAAGAAGTCCTCTCATTTCATTGTCTTTGAATCCTAATGAAAAACAAGATTACAACTTAGATCTTTTCTGCAGAGCGTTTTCAACACATGCATCTAAGCAACAGGCAACAAACCCCAGAAGTCACTTTCTTCCCCAAGCGAAAACACCACCTTGGAAACCGAAACAACGAAGAAGAATATATGGTTGCGGAAGAAGAAGAGAAAGGCAGCAACAGCAGTTCCAACGTACCCAACTTGTGGCGTTCCAGAGGCGTCTCGACCGACGAAATCGCAGAAACCCACAACCCCAAATCCCAAAACAATGCAACTGAGCTCTCCTTAGACGACGGGTCTCCACCGTCGTCTTCCTCGACGCTTTCCGAGAAGACCCAGAACGGAAACTCGCAGAGGTTCGAGGACTGTGACTCGGGGGCCGAACCGGCTACGACTCGGCACTCGGTGCTGCTGCAACTCATTGCCTGCGGGTCTGCTATTACGAGTTCGGGTAGAAATGCAGGTAACGTTGTTAATGGGAGGAAGAGCAGTAGTCTGCATAAGGGAGTTCTGTGTAAGACAGCTGCGAAATCGATGAATGAAGATGATGAGATCAGTTACATGTCTGAGAACCCGAGATTTGGAAACCCGCAATCCGAGGAGAAAGAGTATTTCAGTGGGAGCGTTGTTGAGTCGATGACAGAGAACCGAGTCTCGGCTGAGCCTGCATTGAAGAAATCATCGTCGTATAATGAAGAAAGGTATGCGTTTAATCTCTCTTTCTTTAACTCGAGAGAGTTGACTCACTAACTTGCTGAGTTGATTTGGGAGAGTTATCCTGGCTAGTGCAAGGGGGGCCGCTAGCCCATTGAGTAGAAGGCAGTTTTAAGATTACCCATCTCATTTGGATCAAAATTTTATCTTCAATGGGTCAACTAACAGCATCAACCTTTCCACGCCAATGATTGCGGTCACTATTGTTTAGTGGCGGGCATGATCTGATGATCATAAGCATTGTTTAAGGGCCTTAATATTTGATGATTATAAATGCTTTTATGGGGGTTAGACTTTTGAGCCCCTTAATCATATGGGTCTGCCATGTGGGTTTCATGATGAGATAACCCCTGCCCCTGTTGATTTGGATCCAACCCATAGTTTCTTAGGCTGATTTTCTAATTAGTTACAGCATAACTTTGGAAAATAGATGTAAAGTTAGGTTCATTGAATATTATCATTTTATTATAATTTTTTGCTTACTTGGCTCACTGGCCAAGAGGGGGAGAAAGATAGGGGCACTGGCTAGAATCAATTTATGGTGGGTGAGACGGGAGTGGGAGCCTTAGCCACAGGAGTCAGGACACCCCTAACTTCCTATACTCTCATTTTATTAAGGACCAGTAAAATGTAAACTGATTGGCCAAACATAAATGCCATCTATTCCTTTCAGGGTCTTTGAAATTGACATTGAAAATAGAAACCTAGTAGTACTTGGCTGTAGCTCAACGGGTGACACCAATAGGGCCTGAGAGGTGCATGAGTTTGAGGAGTTTAAAAATAAAAAATTAAAAAAGAAAGAAAAGCTAGTCTTAATTAGCTTAAGTAGAAACATTAGTTGAATGTAATTTTAAATTTCTTTATCATTTTTTATAAGATGACTTGTCTTGAACGCTCTCTTACATGTATCTATTTTACTTTAGAATGACTAATCTTGAACGCTCTCGTACATGTAGTTGAGCTAGTGGGACCTAAGAACTCTACTGTCTGTCTCAATTTAGAATGTGCAAAAAAGCTTCACAAGCCTATTAGCATGACGGGTCAATTTGAGTATAGGATGTGACCTGGTAGGCTGGTACTGTCAACGCCCTCCCCATAAAAGCTAGTGCAGAAAATTTCACCTCATGAAGTGATGACAAAAGGTCCGTGTGATGGGTTTAGGACCATCTCATAACCAAGCTGGTGGTGGGTTCCTTTCGAATCAGATTTTTGGTTATCCAATGCAACTTCTAATTTAGGAGTATTCAACATTTTAATTATAATTTTCAAAGTAAATATTTGCATTACCATTTGAAGATGTCGTGTTTTAATTTGTAAATATTCAAATTAGCTATCTTTGAACCCATTCAATGCTCTTTCATTAGGCATATTAAATGTTTTTAGACTCTTTAATTATAAAGCTATATTTTCCCAATTCTTATAGGATAAATTTATGTTTTTTTTTCAGCCACCATTAGTAAATGATAATCCTGCTTTGTGATAAAAGTTGAGAAAATTTTCCAAGCATTCTTTGTACTGGTACTTTTTTTGCCATATTGCATAAAATTGTCTTAAAAAGTAAAGAAGAACGTTTAAGTAAATATTTCAACTTTTGTCACAATGCAAAGTTAGATATGACTAGTGGTGGCCATATGGATAAAATTCCATATTTTTCCTAATCACGGTAGCCTATTTACATGTGATTGAATTGATAGGAATTCTAAGGTCACATTTAATAACAAGTGAAATTGATGAATCGACATATTTGAACATTTCTCACTGCCTTTGGAACATGGATTCCTCATTGAGAATTTTTATGGTTGTAGATTTGATAACAATGCTAGGTCAAATCATTACATACATGTGAGAAAAAATGGTATTTGTATGTAAATCTGGATCTGAAAATCCTAAAAAATGAGGATTTTCACTATCCCAAATTCTAAAGGACTTACAATTTCCATATGTGGGTTTTTACACAATTTTGTAAAAAACTGATGAAGAAACCAGGGGACCTTCCTTTTATGTGTTAAAGACTCAAAGGTCTTTGATGGCCCCAATGTAAGAGACAAAAAAAAAAAAAAAAAAAAAAAATCCCGGTGGAGAACCTATGCCGGCGCCTTTTGCCAAGAGGGCATGTGATTCCTTTTCCCACTTGTAGACTTGTGGAAGTGATTGTGTAAATGGCCTCATTTACACACCTCACTTGTACACTACATGCGTAAATTTGTCTAATAAATGTTATGTATGTGTATTGGTTATGCATGTGAATCATTTAGATATGTAAATGAGTCCAAACAAACGACCCCCTAATGGGCATCACCTATGTCCCATGTGTGCCCATAAAAATCTATACTTGTGCTTCTTTTTAAAGACGGTGATGCAAACAAAAGATGTATAAATGACATATGGGTGCTTGTTTTTATATTTTAATAAAAAGCTAAGGGGTCATTTGTTTGCACTTATTTGCATATGTAAATGATTCACATGTGTAATGACGACAAATCATGACATTTGTTTTTAGTAAATGATGTGTGAAAATTGTATGTAAATAAAGTCACTTAATTTTCACACCCTAGTAGATGTGAAAAGTCACTGTCACACCTTTTTTTCAAAAGGCTCTATTTCAGTTTGTTACATGGTGATTGAATTCTTATGGTCTCCAACCATCTTTAATTTTTCTTTCATTATTGTAAGCTCCATATTTGCAATCCAAACCATTCTATCTATTTATTAAACAAAACAACTCCAACTCCTTGAAATTGATTATCGTAAGCCTTCATAGATTTTGAGGAATTGTGCAGATACTCAAGCTTTAGATCTAATTTTCAACAATTTGTAGGCCGTAAATTCATGATTTGAGCCATTCAAAATTTTTATTGATTGTAAAGCCAAACATTTAGTTTTACGTCTTATTCTTCATGGATCTTGAGAATTTAATCCAAATACATCACAAACAGTTGGATATACTCATTTATGCATGTAGAAATGATGATTTCAACAAACACAATAGCACTATTTCACATGTTAAACATTTGTATATGCAACGTTTACATGTGTAAACTCATCTTTCCATCACATGAGTAAAAAGCTAAGGAGTTGTTTATTTGAAGATATTTACATATGTAAACAATTTACATACTATGGATTACTTATTATACTTATCATCATGTTTGTGATCATTTACACATGAGATGTGTAAATAAGGTGTAAAATTCCTCGTTTGCACACCAAAATAGGTGTGAAAGCGATTTACATCCCTCTTGCAAAAAAAGGCGCTAGTACACTCTTAATGTGGAGGCATCCTTTTGGAGCCTATCAAACACATTTCATTTTTTTTTCTTTTTGGTACTTCTGGGTTCATATTTATAATCCAAACTGTTTACTTGGTTTATTAAAAGAATAAGCCAAAGATCTTCAAGCTAATTATTTTGGCTCTTGATAAATTATGATTAGCTTGTGAAAATGTCCTAACCTATAGATCTTTTTTTTTGCATTTTGTGGGGCCCACAATTCATGATCTGAACCATTCTGTTTCCTATACAAATGTTAATAGTAAGTTGTTTATTTCATAATCTTAATTATTTATGAGTTTTGAGAATCTTTTGAAAAAGTCAAAATAATCCAAATAAATCTAGAACCGTTGGATATGGTCGTTTACCTATGAAAGTAGAGGTAATATATTTCACTGTAAAATTTGCATATGTAAATCGCATTTTCTTTTCACTAATGTTGAGGGATACCTAAGGACACATTTGGAATGTGACATCGCCGCGGATTTTCCATAATTGGCAATAGGGTGGAAAGCGGATTTTCACTTTCTGCCCTTTCATGGAATTTTGTGGTCAAAACTTCCCCCCCCCCCACCCAACAACACATAGGATCCTGCGAAAAAGGGGGGTGTATAGTATTTGGGGTGGAAATTCAAGCAGTCCGCCTTTTCTTGATCTAATTAGTGGGTGGGTGTTTCATGGATGATTTAGACCGTTTGATGTGAGCAGCACCTCCAAAACGGCTATGGAACCAATTTTCAACCGTTGATTCTTCTTATATGTTATGATATTTTAAAAAAGTTGATCAACGTTTTATGTATAGATTTAAACTTCTATGATCACTTTTGAAAAATCTAGACCATTTTATCTGATCTTGAAGCCAAGAACGATTATGGGACCAAATTTCATAACGTGAGGCCTTATGGATCATAATATATTAGTTAAACATTCCAAGCCATTGATTTCTTAAATGTCTCTTCCATGGAAATCCTCCTTTTTGCTAAACCTGGTTCTTTTTAGAGATGATGGGTTGATTTCAGGCTTTAGAAGGAATTCTTTGAAACTATAAAATCCTCTCATCACCGTAATTGTTTGCCAAATGTACCATAAAAGACAAAATGCAAAGTGGAATTTGAGGTGTTTATATCTAGGGAAGGCTTAATATTTATTAAACTACTCATCATACATTCAGCATATGACGCATGAATTTAGAGAATTTGAATGGCCAAAGCGATCATCATCGGAAAGGCTAGTTTTGAACTAATCAAACAAGGAGTTCCATAAACAGTAATTGCTGTAATAAATTCTCATCATAGAGAATTCCCATTATAAATTTTTGCACACATATGCCCCCTAAAGTGATTTTTTAAACTTTTTTGTAAGACTAGGTGATCAACTATGATGATATGTCAATTGTATATTACTAGTTTAACTATTTTGCATTAAATTTGTCTAATCACATGTAAGAATTCGATTGGGCTTCTTTTAATAAATGGTAATGTATCGGACCCTGGCTTCAAATACACATTGGGATGCATAAAACAAAACCCGAAATGCAACTGTACTATAAATAATGATTGGACAACCAACTGCAACCTATTTACATGGCTTAAGCTTTCTTTCAAGTCAGGAGGAGGTCTTGGCTTTAATGTTTGAGGCAAAACAAGAAGTCATGGCTGGACAACCATCGAATCATATAAGGCCGGGTTCCTTGAGCACCAAATCCAATAGTCTCCATAGACAATCCCATCTCATCAATGGCAATGACCGATGCAGTAATTATTTCTGCATTTCATTTTTATTGCATCCTGACATTGGAGGCTGACTCTCTAAATTGACATTGACTTTGATAAACAGCTAATCAGTAAATCCTCTTGTGTAAAGTGAGACCAGATGAGCTTCTATTGCATTTACCATAACAGGGCTGTTTAGTATTTTTCCTAGTTGGAACTTCCTGGATCATAGTTCTTCTCTATGGTATAATTACTTGTAAACCTTGGATGTGGTCTGGAATCGCACTCACTAGGTTGACTCTCTTATATTTGCATTTTGCAGGAGCTTAAAATCTGGAATGGCAGTCGAACAATTGGGGAAGAGGGAAGAGGAAGTGAAAAGCATTAAAGGAAAATGCATTCCTAGGAAAACTTGTTGCAGCAAGCCACAGAAGAAATGATGGTTATTTGCTTATTTAAAATGCATCTGTCTATGTGTTTGGATTGGGTTAAAGGAGACTGAGTAAAACCAGGTGCTGAAAAATGAAAGATGTAGAGGTTAATCTGATACCGGTCTATATGTTGAGTTATGGTGGATAAATTATGTTTAACATTGGTGACCTACTGAAGCTTTGAAGAAAAATGGCTACTTTGGTTATGATGTTGGTTTAAAAGACGGAAATATGACTGCCTTGTTTGCCATTTTGGACCACGATCAGGTGCAATTTAGTCTCAATATAGTTCTGAACATAAATTAGAAGCATAATATTATAAGCTAATTGACACAAAACTCCCAAGCAGCTGAGACCTTATAATTTTGATGTGCATGGATCTCAATCGCATGTTTTACTGCCAGTCCCAAGCACGGGTAAAAATGATTTGTGTTGTTGGAATTCTCTTTATTGTAGAATACACTATTGCAGAGCAGCTCGATCGGTGTGTTCAGTCTTGGCTAATCTCCCCCATTCGCGAAGTGGAAACCCTGATTGAAGGCAAAGACCTAAAGTCCTTCTTCAGTGCTATATCGAAACTGCGCGAAGAAGACCTAAAATCTTGGTGTAGTGGAACGCAATCCACCAAAGTGCCCAAAGCTTAAAAACTACAGTACCCAGACTAGCAAATTGGATGCAAGAAACGGCGTACTTGCTTGCAGTGGGACGTTTCCTGTAAGACCGGATTATTGTGGTAATGAAGAATCAAGAAATTTTGGAATTTTTATAGAACCTTGTGCTACTGGCAGCTAATTTGCACATGATAAATATTTCATCATTTAAACTGGTTCCGGACAAATCTGGCTGAAATATTGCAATAACTTCTGTGTGGCTTGTTACTGGACTGTTAAAAGGTTGGCCTAGGCCGGGCCAGGGTTGGCTGGGTGTGAACTGAGCTAAAGCCCTTACGGGGGTGGCACTACTTTGTCCATCATTATTACTCTTTCTTATCTTTATCATATGACATCTACTTTATAGTACACAGGCAACAGACATGCGCTCAACAGTTGGGCCTTAATTGATGAACCTAAACACTGGGTGGATTGTTGAGGCTTTGAACTCTTCTGCACCTAATTTGTCTAATCAGAGATCTGTGTTTGAAGAAATTAAGGTTCTATTGAGCCACTTTAGTACCTTTGAGATGCACCATGTGGGTCGAGAGGAAAATGTTGTTGCTCACAAATTAGCTAGATATACTAAATTTGTAGATGACATTCGCATCTGATGGCACTCTATTTCAGACATGATTAAACAATATGTATTGTCGATTTCAATTTGGCTTCTTATTAATATATTTTGATGTTCTTTTTTATCAAAAAACACTGGGGGTAGCTGACATTGGCCTAGCCCGTTTAAATTCCCAGCACGGGAATTATTGGCATGGGTGTCTACTAAATTGGTATACCTATTTGAATCCCAACCTCTCTAAGTGCAGAAGAATCCCTTGAATTAAATGCAAGGGGCTGTGGCAACGGCACCAATCTGTTTTTCCCACATTCTCTGTTTGGCAAGTGTACATCTTCTCCTCAAAATATATTTTTATTTATGAAAATTAAATTTGCCTGTCCGAATGGTCACAAGGTTGGGGAGATATTCTCAGGCTTCATGATTAAAAGGAATGAAAAGGATTAGCCCAAGGGGTTAAAAGAGGTAAGGGATGGCAATAGCACTAATTGTACGGGTAAACTGTTCTGACTTGTTCTTATTAGAGGTGGACTCCATAGTGTTTTTGTCAGATATGGAGTGCTCTTGCATTTAGATCTGGACACAGTTGGGTTGCCGCGGTTTTGGGCTTTGGCTGCCCACCCATCCCGGAAGTAAACGAGAGTTTTACTCTACCAAAAATTAAACGTCTCATTTACTCAACCATTGCCTTTTTCACTACGTTGACAATTACTAATTTACATTACATTTTTGGTAAATTATTGACAAATTAATAAGTTTTTTGGTTGCCCAAGACTTCAAATTTCAAATAAAGTTACTAAGAGTTATTCAGACATTTATGCCAAAATGGAGGCTTATTCGGTTGAGTCGATCGCTTTTTACTTGAGTTAGTGTTTATGAGTTATACTCTATAATAAAAAACGATGACTAATGAGAAATTAAACCCGTTCGACTTGTCCGTAGGAATTAGTCTTGAAGTGAGCTCCGCTAAAAGAGCATTAAAGAGGTGGAGGATATATATATAAACTTAAGGACGAAAGATATAAGGCATCAATATACATGCAACCTTTAATTTCCGGTACTTTGAATTTGTAGGGTGACTGAGTACTGGGGCAGTGGACCCAGGTGTACTCCACGTGGGGGCAATGGCTTTCGTTGGACCTCAATCCTCTTTTAAAACTATAATGAAGATTCTTGCCCGACTATAAAAACTCATATAAAGATCTTGTGTCCGCCTTAAAAACCCACATGAAAAAAATCCCACATTTGTTCTCAAAACCCAATTTCTTATTTGGGTCTGCCAATATATATATATATATATATTTGACAACCTAAGGTATCCTTCGCAACCCAACTTTAGACATTTGGCCTCCAGCTCAGAGATTAATCGATTCTAATGAGCAAGGACAATTTTTTAGGGGTATATACATGGTTATACACATAGTACCCAGATAATGCAAAGGGCGAGAGTCAGATTTGAAACCTTAGCGAGCAAACCCAAAGGGCATTTTATTTGTACATTTAGGTGAAAACAAGGGCGAACCTATGTATAATCACGTGAGTGTAGTCTCACATGTGAGATTTGCTAAATCCCATATATAAGCCCACAAAATTTTTAACTTTATTATTTAACTTCTTTTCTAAACCATCGCCTGCACCACCCAAATAAAAAGCCTTTATCTGCCATTGGCTGAAAACATAGCCCAAATCTAGCCCAAAGTAGTTGGCCCCTTGACTAAACTACCAGCCAGAAATTCAGGTCTCTTTAGGGTTGGATCAAAGTGTATCCACGTGGAGACTATAATTAAGATTCTTGTTGGGCTTTAAAATTTTATATAAAAAATATTACGTTTGCTTATGAAATTCACATAAAAATTTCGTGTTTATTCCCAAAATGTAAGTTTATATTTGATATGCACCCCCACAATGAAAATTCTGAATTTGCCATTGGGTGAGTATAACTTCAGACCGGACCAGTTTCGTGTTTCTGAGATTTGGAACCAAAAGGGTGAGACGCGTTTTGGCCTGTTCAAGAGCTGGCAAGTGGGCATGAAAGAAAAGGCAAGCAATGAGCAGTTGGCTATTTTCAACTTTGCATAATAGCAACCAGAGCTCTCTGTCCATGAATGTGAGCTTGTTTCACACATGGTTGAAGGTGCTTTTGGCGAATTAAAAGGCGTAAAGAAAGGACTGATCAACGCTTTTTTTTTTTCCTTATTTTTTAAGTTTCTTTAAGCAACTTCAAGACACGAATATGAGATTAGAAGACCTTTTGAATTTTAGTCATCATTAATTAAAGGTTGAATAATTCTTCCCAATAACGTGTTTTGTCTTCATTATCAAACAGAAGCACGAGGAATGATTTGGTGCATCCACAATTCCACTTGCAGTGGGGAAAGAATTTTTTGCCCAGCAAGCGGATCGTACTTACTGCCAATGCTCTGGCAGTTGACTCTACATTTTTATTTTTATGCAACAACAATAGCAAGGATGAAGATCAAGCATGTAGCATCTTATAAAATCACCCTTCAAGCACTGGGTACATCTAAACATTTTGTTGTCCATTTTTTCTTTTCTTTTTGTATTGTGGTAAGTATTATTTGATTGAGCAATAAATATTGTCCAACCAATAATCTTTGTGCGTTTCGGTCTGATATAGATTTTGTGAACTTTCTGTGGATGTTGTCAAATGTACTCAATAATCAACCAAGGCTTTTCTCATTTTTCTTATATGGAGCAATTCCTAGGAGTCACGAACTCTACCCCTCCTGAAATCACATCTCTTGATCAAGTGTGGGAATTCTATGAAAACTGACAGTCTATCCTAACCCAAACTATACAACCGAAAAGTTTAATCCATATTTAACTCTATCATATCAAGACTTATGGGAGTTCATCAGCGGCACAACTGGGGACTTGATCTGACATGAGTTTCATGATAGTCTGGACACATAATTTTTTTAACAATAAATATTCATGAATCCACAGCCTACCTAAGTCCCTAATAAAAAAAGGTTGCCTCTAATTGTTTATTTGATAAGGGAGATGGCTCTCTATTTAGCTCTTGGAGGATTGAGACACTATTTTGAACTTTACTATAGGTTTTTTTTAAAGCGGTAATAAAGATTTCATTAAAAAATGAGACAAATACAAAAATAAAAAAAATAAAAAGGTAATAAGATACAAGAGAGGGGTACCCTACTCACACCACAATTACGTAACAAACTTTTTCTATAGAGTAATCCTCTCAACCCCTTATTTGGCAAAAAAAAATCTACCATAAAGTTAGCCGACCTATGCTCATGACGAAAAGTGACATTAATTGAAGAAATTAGGGGTCTGTTTGCCATTGTTCTCGTGTTGTTTCCAATTTTGTGCTCAAATCTGATTATACTAAGATTCGGTTATGTCGAGACTAAATTCTGCAAAACTTATTAACAACATTATATTAAAATGCTCTATTGAGAATGTACTATACAAAATTTATTTGGTAATGGTGTATAAAATTTTCTCCAATAAATGAAGCAAAATAATCATAGGATGTATAAAGTGAGTCTACCTTTATAAAAATTATAATACGGGCCTACCTTTTTTGAAAATAAATATAAGACCCATCTTTATATATTACAGTATGAACACACTTTTAGAAATTAGAATATGAGCTTGTATTTATAAGATTTATAATATATGTCCACCTTCTATGATCGTGAGTACGTGACCTACATTTAAAAATTGCAAAGTGGAGCTATATTTTTTTATGATTTTGTACATAGAACCCACATTTAAAAATTACAATGTAGTGCCTAATTTTGAAAATTATCATAGATTATAATGTGGGGCAGTCTTATTTGTTGATTGTGAACAAGAAACTCACTTACCCACATTTAAAAATTAGAACATGAGGCCACATTCATAGGATTCACAATGTGGGTCCACATTCATAGGAATTACAAGATAGTTTGACATTTTTTAATTTTTTTAATGATTAAATATTTTTTTGAAAGATTTTTTAAATATTTTTTGAAAGATTTTTGAAACATTAAATATTTATTTGAAACATTAAAATTTTTGGAAAGATTAAATTATTTTTGAAATATAAAATATTTTTTTAAAGATTAAATATTTTTTTGAGAAATTAATTTTTTAAAGTTTAAGTAATTTTTTAAAGATAAGTAAGATATAACCATGGTAGCAAGTTGTTCTAAAAAAAAGAAGGTGTTTTTGTTCCAAGTTTTTTATGCCAGAAGGTTAAGATTTTGAGATTTCTTCCTACGAAAACAAAATTTGAAATAGTGATTTGCAGGTATCAAAATGCTTTTTGCATGTTTATCTCATGGAACATCCAAATGATGCGAGGCCAAATGCACTCGATTTTAGATCTCAGTGAAGATGAATTGGAAATTTCAAAGATACACCTTTTTATTAGACACCCATAAAATTGTATTAGAATAATCATTTTCTAGAATAAAGTTGCCGTGAAGAGATCTTGAGAAAAATCAAAAAGTTTCTGAAATGGCTATTGCTGAATGAGAATGAAATTCTAACACTATTACTATCCTGAATTAAGATAATATGATTAGGCCTATTTTATACTTAGCATCATACGAATAGTTAGCAGGTTGATCCCAAGTGAAAGCTCCCTAGGTGAATTTTGAATAATTTATGAAAAAAAGTGAAATAACGAAAATTTCAAAGCAGTGAGAATGATTATGCGATAAAAAATTAACAACCAATGAACCAACGTGTGCTTAATTAAATAAATTTTATGGTAAAAAAAGTACGAGGAAAACTTTTTTTACAACAAACTTCTTGTGAACAACCAAATATGCACAAAGTTAAAAAAAAAAAAGGAAAAAACATTGAAATTACTTTTTCACAATTTTAACGTTGCCTCTTAAGAAACTTGATCCTTGAAAAGTGCAATAATAGATTCAATGAAAATTTCATGGGGCTCAGTCTTCCCGCCCAGCCATTCGGTCAAACTCTTTTAAAAGAACAGTTTTTTTTTATTGTCAGATTTAACAGACCAGGTTGTGCTAAAAAATGACACCCATGAGAGATTAAATTGACAATTAAACTAAAACAACTAGCAGTGTAGTGGAAATTTATTGAATTGAAGATCCACTATACTGTACATTTGCTTCCCTCACCTGATCATTTCTCAAATATTTAATTTTACTATTTTACAAAACCAAATCTTTTCCTGATTGGCCCCATTATATTTGTTAGAAGCTCTCATCCTTAGACCTAAAAATGGCCCACTGATGGCATTCTAATTTAACGACTCAGATCTACAGATCAGTATGTTTGGTATAAAAAAAAAAAAAAACCAAGCCACATTTGAAATTGAACATGATCACCATTTACAATTGCGTGCACTACCCTTTTTGCTCGAATCTCGGCATTTCTCCCGCGCAAGGCGAGTAATAGTGGGACCCACCCACATGGAGGGTCAGGTGAAGATTAATAACGGACGCGGTTTCTCTGTCACGCACTGCAGAAGCTCCCATGTGAATCCTCCACCGACGACAGCTTTTGTGGGGCCCACTTCTTTCACTCTCTTAAAACCCTGTGCTGGTTCCATCTGCTTTTGCTGTTCCCCTTCAACTTTCCCCTTGAAAGCCCATCATCTCCATCTCTCTCTCTCTCTCTCTCTCTCTCTCTCTCTCTTTCTCCTCTTCCGAATCCATGGCAATGAGGTTGGTGGCCTTGTTTGCTCTCTGTGTCCTCCCTGCACTTGTTAGTGCCCGCCCCGCCAAGACCGACTTCACCGTGCAGGGTCGAGTCTACTGTGACACTTGCCAAGCTGGCTTTGAAACTAGTGCCACTACTTACATCCATGGTACACCCACACTTTTTTTTTTTTTTTCAGATCTCAATTTCATGCCTTTTGTTCTTGAATTTTTGTGGGTTTGACATGAAATGTCAAAAAAAAAATTTTGTCAATCTTTTCAGATTAGAGGGAATTGTGGACATGTTAAATTGTGTGGTAGATTTTGTTTAATGGGGTGTTTTTTATTGTTAATTTTGTTACATGATTAGTGGGGTGATTTCATACATGGGTCCCTGGTTTTATAATCTTGGTGTTTAAGCAAGATCTAAAATTCTAGAGTCCATATGCTGTAGCTGTAGTTGTAGTTGTAGGGGTGACTGTAGTTGTAGCCACCAGTGTCCTCAATGGAAAACACTTATTTTGGATTGGGCTTCTGCCAAATCATTTTCAGCCATTTATCATGTGATTTAAGTTGGGCTCTGTTATGGAAAAGGTGGTGAAATCTGGGAGGAAAAAGAGAGGAGTATGAAATTCAAATGCTAGCTAGAAGAAGTGTTACTGAATCTATTGGAATGTTGTGGCCATAACAAAATGGTAGAGGATAGGCAGGCGTGGGCAATGGAAAGCTGGTGGGATCTTCTCATGAAAATCTATTTTCTCTGCCATCTGTCCCTAGATTTGATTTTCCTTTCCAATCCAAAATGTTTTGGAAATCCTTAGGGGTTGTTTGCTTTTGAACGGATGGGGTAAGAAAATGGGGTTTAGATATGTAAGTGTCGAATGTGCAAATGTTACATATGTGAAACAAGTTGCCATTGCCATTGCCATGTTTTGTCAAAATCACCATTTTTACATGAGTAGATGAGTTCATTCAATGGTTTTATGTGTGTTCGATTTTTTTTTTTGTTGATGTTATTTACAAATTTCTCAAAATCCTTTAGATTCACAATGTTGATCATTAATGAGATATTCATCATTCATGAGATATTGAGCGGTTTGGATCATGAATTGGGAACCCACAAAAGAGTTATAAAAATAGATCTACAAGCTGGGAGTTTTTGGAGTTTTCAGAGAGAGAGAGAGAGAGAGAGAGAGAGAGAGAGAGAGAGATATTATAGTTTCCACGCATTAGAACATGTATTACTAATAGTTATATTTGTACCCATTTGTCTTCTTCTCAATAATCTCAAAGAGGATATAAAATGACCTCATTTACACTTTATTTTTATAGTGCAAACAAAAGTGATAGTGGGTTACTATAAACTCATGTGCATCATTTACATACGTAAATATGTGCAAACAAATGACACCAGAGTTAAAGCATTTTGTTGAACTTCTGCAGTTGACAAAATCCTCACTATAATCACCTCAAGTTCTGTAATTTTTCCAATGCCAAGATATGTTTTCTATGTTTGTCTAGCAAGGAATTAGTTGGCCACCTCATTCTCTACTGCCCCTCATATAGCTGCTAGCCTCATTTGGATTGCAATTCATAATTTATTGCCCCTTTCTTGGGTCAAAATGGAGTCCTTTAGGTCCCTTGAAGAGGGTTGGGGATCCAACGATTCCAACCGATTAGAAAAAGGTGAGATTTTGTAGAAAATGGTTTCAGTGTAAGTGATCTATGCAAGGATCAAGTCAATGCTTTTTGAATGGAGTCTCCAGGCTAAAGATTTCTGGGGCATCTTGATGTCCAACTCGCACTAGGTTTCGTTAGCCCATCCAACAACCCGCCTCCCACATTAGTATAAGGAACCCACTCCACTGGGCGGTTATAGATTGAGTCAGATGGTAGTAAAATAGGTAACCTGGCCCCATCAGTTACGGAGCTGCCAATAAAAATCTGTGATGTTGTTATTGGGCCTAGTGTGAAGCTGAAGTCCTTGCGATTAAGGAGGGACTCAGATTAGTTAAGCCTCATTTCTGCAGTCTGGACTTAAACGAAAGGTGACTGATGGAATGCTTTCCTTGGGCTAGTTTGGAGGTGGAAGTCCTTGGAGGTAATCGTTTTGACTTCCTGAATTAGAAGTGGTTAGCTTGTACAGGAAATGCATCATTCCATTTTTATCCCAAGAGAAGTAATTGTGATGTGGATGCATTGTCAAAATCATGTGTTGAGAGGGAGATTCTTATTGTTTCAAGTGGCCCAATTGTTGAATTGTTTGTATGCCGTACATGCAGGGCCCCATCCATCACCTTTTGGAAGGCCCATTTGTCCTTATTCTTTTCACTCTTAATGCAATTTCAGCTATCCCTTAAATATGTATATATAACTTTCCCAATGTTGGTGCCTATGTTGGCCTGTTTATGGTTCTTGCTAACACTACAATATAACTGCAGGTTATTGTGTTTGGATTTTTTAGCTGTTCATTCTAATTATTATCAACCAACAATACGTTATTTATTTTAATTTGTTTAGTAAGATGTTTTTGTAGGAAACTATCAGGTCTGAGCTGCAAGAGATTTTTTGTTTCCTAATCTCCAATATTGTAATTGTGGGGCTCATTATTTGGTGGTCCATGCTATCATGACTCCTTTGGGTTGGAGATTAATCGGAAATGCACCAGGACTGGAAATTCTAAATCTTTGATGTGGGGGAATTTACTGTCCAGAACAATTTGAGAGAGAGAGAGAGAGAGAGAGAGAGAGAGAGAGAGAGAGAGAGAGAGATGAAATTGTTATTATGTTCCAACGGGTTATTCTTTTAAAAGCATCTCTTATATCAACCCAGGGGTGCATCTGGGAGCTCCATTATTTAGCGCTTATTTTTTTGTGTGTGTGTGGGGTCTGGTCCTTCTGGGGCCATTCATTGGGTATATTGATCGAAGTGCATACGAAGTGACAGATAGTAAGTCTGTTTATACACATGCTTTCTCTACATCCCTTTTAACCATTAGCAACTGTCTGATGGCTGCCGCATTTTGACAAGTGGAATCTTGCTCTGTAGGTGCTAGAGTCATGGTGAAATGCCGAGACATCAATAGCGACAAAACAACATACACCTGCGAGGGAGTTACAGACAACACTGGAACATACAAGATCCCTATCTCAGGTGATCACGAGAATGAGATCTGTGAGACGGTGCTTGTGAGCAGCCCCCAACTCAATTGTGCCACTATTGCACCAGGACGTGACCGTGCCCGTTTGGCTCTCACCCATAACAATGGTATTGTTTCTGACACCCGTTACGCTAATAACATGGGCTTCGCAAGGGATGTACCCTTGGCTGGCTGCGCTGATGTACTTAAGCAATACCAGGAATTTGATGGCTGAGGGACTAAGAATATTCTGTTGTTTGATGAATGATGCTGGAGTTATGAAATATTCCCTGCTGTTTTAGGTTGATGATTGAAGTATTTTGATTCTTATAGTGTAATGTAAGTCACCTATTGTGAGTTTTATACTTAATGTCTTCTAGTTTCAAACTAGTTGGTTTCCTCGCATATGATTCCTATACATCTATGCTGGAGCATTGAATTCCATGGTATGTTTTTCTTCACACATATCATGAGTGTTTGGCATAATATTACATATATGTAATCGCATCTGTGGATGTAAGATTAAATCTCCATTGTTGTGCATATGTTGGTAGAATAGATAGGCTCCTATTCTGTAGTATAGAAATGGCATGGAAATTGGATATTTTTGGTATAATCCTGTTTGATTTTCCTCGCCAACTTGAACTCAATACTGGCGGCAGGGAAAGAAGTATTTCACCTATGAGCTCTTGATCTTTTTCCATCTTTAATTCTGCTTTGGAACTTGTTATTTTTATTTAAGCCGTTTTTATTCAAATCTATTGCTTGAAGTGCTCGTCCTTTTTGGTAGGACTTGAGTGTTTGAATTTTCACTTTTCCTAATTTTTGGATTTCTATTCTTTCCTCTCTTTTTTTTATCATAAATTTTTGTGCACCATTTCTTCCATCTCATTACCTGCACCTCGACCTCCCAGTCTTCTAACCAACAAATGTGCCATGCTTCATCTCTAAACTTTATTCTCCCTGCTTTAAATGTTTACTCATTTCCTTCTCTGTCTTCAGTCAGCTATAAAGTACTTTCTCTTCCAGACACAACGTTTATTCAGCATTTGCAGAAACCAACCTCAAAATCTTCTCGGATTCATTTTATTACCTCCTTTTGATGAAGCGTGGACTGTTTCATGAGGAGAATAAGGGGTGGACATAGCAGGAGCATGTCCACTCTACTCAATGATGCTCAAGAGCCCAGAGGTTTGATGGGCCTATATTGCAAGACCTGTTCTGTCTTCTTGAACGCCAATTGATGCTTACCGATGCTGTCTTTCCATTGTCCGTTGGTGGAACTGTCCCATTCATCTTACCTTGCATATCCTCCGGCACAAAATTAGGCTTTCACATTGTTGTCCTGTCCCAAGAAACTTATCCTCGTTTCCACTGCTACATATTCAGATTGCAGTCTTCTGGTTTTTTGATACCCAGCTATAGGGGGCCGGGACCAGGTGAGGGTAGTAGACCTCAGGTAAGGTACTCGTGCCATTTGGTGAGGAAAGTGGATTTATGGTGAGGTGAGAGCCCTCGGGTAGGGAAGGTGGCATGCCCTGTGTTTGAATCCTAGGTAGCCAGGTGCGGGGCTGTACACAGGGGTGTCCGGTTTTGATTATCTACTTACAGCAATTCATATGAAATTTCCACTGTTATCTAGAGTTTGTAACCTATGAAATTTCCTTTAAACTGTCTTTCTGCATGCTGTTTAAGGGACAATTTCCTCTTGCGCTGCAGATCGGTCATGGGGTTCTCCCCTTTGGGGATGGCCGGAGCTTGCCTGTAGTAGAAAATTTTCTCACTGTTGAAATATTCAAATTTAAGTTTCTGTGACCATTCTTTTCTGAAAAGAGTTGGGCCTGTTCTTTATTCCCATATATATATATATGTATATATCTCACATCGGTTTTCTTTGTAAAAATCATTGCTCTTCTGCAGTCGTCATATCATGAGTCTTCCTTAACAACTTCATATTTGCTATGATTTTAAGCAGCAAAGGGTAATAGAAAAATAGTGAAAACAAAAGGTTATTTGTTAATACAAGCTGTATGAATATCATATATCTTTTTCATTTTTATTATTGGTTTTTTTTAGTGTTGCTATTGGCATTCAAATTTTTTCTCTCCATACATCTTAAAAAAAAAAACTGAAAAGTCGTGAAATTATTCAAATGCCCTTGCCCTCTTTCCACCTCCCCCTCCATTCTCCCCTTCCCCACCTTCTCCTCCCCCTCCAACAGAGGGGGATTACCCCCTCCCCTCTCATTTCCCCTCTCTGTTCTCTCTTCCCCGCTCCTTCCCCTTTTTGTTATTTCTTTCCGCCACACCCCCTCCCTTCTCTGCTCCTCTCCCTTCCTTTTTCTCTTTCCCTCTCTCGCTCCGTCTCCCCACCTGGACGCCACTGGATGGAGAGAGGGGGAGGGAGAGGGAGGGGTGGAACAGTTGGGTTGGTTGGGGGGGGGGGGGGGGGGGGGTGTAAAAAGAGGGTGGGGGCATTTGGGTAATGTTATATTTTTTTTTAATGATGAGTGTGAATAGAAAAAAATTTGTGTGCGAATAGCAGTACTCATAGCTCTGTTTGTGCCTTACATGGGCTTGTCTCTGCTTCGTTCATACTTAAAATTTGAATTTAAGAAGAAAGTTTGCCTTCTGAATATCATTGGAATTTTCAGAAGTTGGCATGGTTGATCCATGCACGAGAAACTCCATGAACCAGAGAGCGCAGATGTACTGGGTTACAATTTACATCGAATGATGTCAAAGAAATTATCCAGTGTGTTCCTCTGAAACAGACACACAGCCTAATTTGTTAAATTCTCATTTGCAGTCCAGCTCGTGGTGCCCATTTACATGTCTACTTATCAAAATGGGCTATGTTACATGGAAATGTCTTTTTACAGGTAAAATCAACCTAAAAAAAAATCGGGCCGTGTCAGATCATACTGACCCTAGATTTAATAGCATATAGTTCGTCTGTCTTTAACCTTGTAAACTCAATGCAACACTGAGTAAAGTTTAAAGGTTAAGAGTAAAATTGAGCTTGGTGCCAAATATGGGGATAAAAGCGTGGAAGGCTCTAATTAAATGGGGGCCTACCTGGGCCTCATAGAATTGGGCTGTATAAACCTTTGCTCGTTGGAGAACATGTCCTTTCAATTTCATGCAAATAAAGTCTGTAAAGGCTTTTTTCTCTCTTTGAAAGTCGTTTGTTTTATTTTTTTATTTATTTTTTATTTTTTTAAGTCAGACCACTGCTTCCAAAGTATTGATACAAGGCCCCAAAAAAAAAAAAAATCTCTGATGTTTAAATCGTACTGGCCGATTCCTTACTAACGAGTTATAATCTCTAGACCTGTAGAAACATCCATTTAACGGCGAAAGGCAAAAGATTGGACGGCTACGATTCTTGGTCTTTCACAGTTTCACTTGCACATAAATCTGGGGGCCTATACGTTCCAATTGTTCGCATCATTGCCTCACTTTTATCGCTAGTCAATTTTTCATACTACAACCCACTGCTACCTCCAAGAGGTTCCTGATTTGAATCTTGCAAAATTACCCGATACATGGTGGTGCTTATGGGTGGTGTTGATTATGGACTTGACCATTATGGGATAGAGGATGCCATGCATATACTTGGGGCAATTTGGATATATTTTCTCTAATCAGGGTGTCCCCATGGTGTTTTATCCATGAGGCCAATCTCTGGCAACTGTATGAACCCGCAATACACAAGCATTAAAAATTTGGAAGGGGTCGAACGCATAAGTGAGGAGCAAACCCATTCCTTACACCAACATCCAACAAGATTAGCGCATGCACTGTGGAACTCATGCAGTTCTTTCTTGTTAAAATAACCCCATAAAACGTTACAGAAGGTTTTGGACAGGTTCCAAATAGAAGTATCTCCATCAGTTCAACAACGATTTGTTTATTGAAAACACAGAAGAGAAAGTAACCAAAAAAAAAAAAAACAGCTACGTGTTGAGCAAGGTCTAAATCAAAAGAAAGGTGTAAGAGGAAGACGAACCCTGGATGGCAAAATCAAACAAAATAAAAAGCATTGAGAAACACTCCAAAATCAGAGACAACATCGACAGTAAGAAAACAACCGATACAGCACGAGCCAAAGCAATGGCTTTTCGGTCTTTGTTTGGCACATAGCATATTCGCCAACTATACCATATCCTAATTAATGATGCCATATGTATTAGAGACTGTAGGGAAGAGCACAGCTAAAAGTTTTCGGTCTTTGTTTGGCACATAGCATATTCGCCAACTATACCATATCCTAATTAGTGATGCCATATGTATTAGAGACTGTAGGGAAGAGGACAGCTAAAAGTTATTTTTTTTTCTAAATGTAAGTAGTCACACATCTAACTCCCCAAGTCTCTATCATCAACACCACAGGTAGATATTGATTCATGGTTATCTCTGTGGAAGAGAGGTGCTCCACTAACTGGGCTACTAGCTGATGAGACAAAAGTACAAATTTAACTTTACAATTAATACATATTTATTTTATGTTTCTGATTTTCTATCATTTAATAACAATTTTATTTTTTGAAAGATAAGATTCCATACTGAAAGCATACCTCGAAAGAGTTTGTTTGGTTGAGAGCATTTTTACTTGCATTCTTCACAATTCCACTTAAAAGTACTGTGGCTATCCCAAAAATAGGACTTCTCTATTCTATTGGATTCGAATGGTTTGAATTAGTTAAGTTGGATATGTTGATTCAAGTCACTTCTGTCTTTAGCATTTTTTGTATTTTACTTTTGGAGACAATACTTGAAATTTTCCAAGTGCTTACAATCAAAGAGGCACTCTGAACATAAATTCAAACTAACAAAAAAAATTGATGGCACAGCTACCATCCCACATTTGGTTCATATGTAGAGGTTTCAGAAAAGACAATACCAATTTGACCCAACCATACGCATCTGGGGCCCCACCAACCCAACTGTCCACCATGCATGCAGTGGACTCATGGGTCGTACCAGTGAAGCATAGTATCACTCCAGGCTCTTGAGCTCTTCTATCGATGACTCCAAGGGGGGTAGGTTGTTAGCATATTCCTGGATATTCTTCACAATGAAGTGGGAATTACGTAAGTACAACTAACGAGTGATCAATGGCTCGTGACCAGCACAAAGGGTTAGGTGCACTTTGGGTAGCTGAGAGGACTTCGAATGGAGTTGGTTTTGTGCCCCCATTAAATAATCAATGTTGGGGGCTTCTTCTGTCCTTCAGAAAGGATTTCTACAAAATTTAAATTTATCAAATATATTCATTCATATGACTCATGACATTAAATTTAGTGTCAATTTGGTGAAATAACGTGATTTAGATAGAAGAATCATGAAGATGGCCACATTGTCCTTGCCAATTATGCAAGGTTTTCAAAATAATTTTGACTATGGCTTATGATTTTAACCAGTAGTTTTATTTACTTTCTACAATTTACAACCACCCCTCCATATCGAATATGTAACCACTAATCTCTCCTACTTCTATTATGTAACCACTTGAGTATTTTTTTCCTCCTTCTATAACAACTTCATTTATGTCCTAAATATCGTATACCATTTTTTTTATAACATTTTACTTAACTTATTTCAACTCTATAAAGTCTTGAATTGAGAAAAGAGGTATGATAATAATTTTTCCTTTTTTTTTCTCTCTCTTTTTAAAAAGTTTATGCACCAGCTACTCTAAATCATTGTTGCTAAGCATTTAGGGATGATTTTACATGATTTGAACTTCTTATAAATGAATCATTAAAAGTTATTTTGTAGTTTTTGGTGAATATGCCTGTGGTAAGTAGGGGTTATTATGCTACTGAGCCCTGAAAATAACTGATTACAAACTTCCAAATAGCACAAGATATTCAGGTTTGGCGGCATGAGGTGATTTTAGTTATAGAAAAGCTTCCAAGATACCTTTGTTGGTTTTGTGGGGTTATGTGGTAAGAGGAATT
The DNA here is from genome assembly GCA_037013555.1 of Sextonia rubra. Taxonomy (NCBI): domain Eukaryota; kingdom Viridiplantae; phylum Streptophyta; class Magnoliopsida; order Laurales; family Lauraceae; genus Sextonia; species Sextonia rubra. The sequence continues at coordinate 57,287,935 of JASUAD010000008.1, read as the reverse complement.
ATTAGGTCTTCGTGGGCCCTGCAAAGTTTGAGTTTCATTATGCACGACTTTATTGTAAGTTTGCTACAAGATTGATGTGATTACAATGAGCTCTTCTCTGGATGGGGTCCTTGAGAGATACTGTTACATCAATGATACATATTAACGGTGGATTCAAGCGCTACGATCTCTGGATCTGGGATAGAATTGGCTTGTCTCCAAGTCGAGAAGGGCTGATGAATTTCAAACCACTAGGTCAACCACATGTATGGTATTTGTTTAAAGCATAAGGGGATTTGGTTGTTTTATGGGCACACATGTTCGTCGTAAGTTGTAACATTGAGTTGGAACCTTAGGGTGTCTTACTCAGATAATCCTCTCCAAATAAACGGCATCCCCATGCATAAGTCAACCCCAAATTTCACTTACCATAGAAGTTGGTCTTGGTACAAAATGAAGATATGATTGATAATGTGTTTAACAATTAATCACACATATCTCCTCTTAGGGATTAAGATACATACTAGAATGAAGAGGGAAAAGGCGTTTCGCCAGGGATCCTTTCTTCTCACGGTTGCTTGTTGTTGACATACGCGTCTCAATTAATCAGCTCCCCTAGATCTATAAATAGCCTTTTTGGTTACTGGGTGATAAGCTCTCAATTTAAATAGAATTGGAGGGATAATCAGGTTAGAGTGTTAATCAAATTCAAATGAATTCTTATCCCTATCATCATATAAAAATTAATACATCCATTGAAATTCAAACAATTTATTTATTTATTTATTTATTTTTTGTGAGGGTGTCTCTTTGTGATTGAATCCACCCACATGAAAACATAAGTGGGCCCCAATATCTTAGATGCCAACAACTCTTATTTAGATAAATGTGCACACTTATGGGGCCATCCTCACCTGAGTAGTTATTTAATAAAGGGTGGGAAAACTCAACAAATTCACTCCTGATTTGGCCAAGTCACGTTATTTTGGATGCCTTCTCAAATCTAGCAGGGGCTTAGTAGCTATGAAAAATATTGCATGGATGGCCCTCTATTTTCCCATTTTTCTTATTTTCTTGCTTCCTACTTTTGAATATGTAAAATTATTAATTTGGGTTATTCAAAAGTAAGTAACACATACATTTATAATTTTATGAATAACTAATACATTCTAAATATTTTGAATTAAATTAAATGAAAATTGACTATCCCAAGTTACCATGTTGACTCCATAATTCAAAGTTTTTTTTAGATGGGGTAAGTCAAGTTTTCCAAATCGATACCTATAGGCTTTTTTTATTTTCTTGGGTACCCTATACTGCCTATAGGTCTGGGACCCATATACGGTATATAAATATCTAAATTTAACTCACACATGCAAGATGATGAGAACTCATACATGTGAGGAACACACACAACTCACACATGCAAAGTGATGTAGGCCCACACATTTGAGAAACATACATGACTCACACATGCACGATAATAGAAACTCGCATGTACGAGAGACAAATACAACTCACACATGTGAGAGACACCTACAAGCAAACTTGCTAGCATCCATTTGGAGGAGGAAAAAAATCAGATCTGTAAAATCCTAAGGGTTATGAGATGATATTGACACTCATCTAATATGTATCCCAAGAACGCACATTAATCCTTTAGAACATAAATTTCCTGCCTTATCCAGCTCCCTTACATTTGCCATCGAATGCCATAAAATGTTGCTACACCGCAATGACTAGAAGCCATATTTATTCTTCCAACCACCCAATGAATGCCTCAATCTGCATGCTACACTAGTTCTCCGGAAAGCCAACTTCATTAAACGGTGGAAGTACTCTGTTTTAGGCTTTATGTGTTTTAATCATTAGTAGATACACGTATTATATCTGCTGTTTAAGTATACTGATACTTAGAACCTATGCGGGCATTGCTTGGGGGGGTGGGAAGAATTTATTTTTCACGGAAAAGGAAAAATTTTCCAAAATCCATTTTCTATGTGTGTATATATACAAATGTGCCCTCATAGCTATCAAATGTGGTTTCACCTGAAATTGTAGTATACATGAAATCCCGATAAAAGAGTGTCAATTCCGGAACACTTGCGTAGGAGAATACATCTTTGTTTCTTTGAGATAATTGCCTTAATTTTGTTCTTCATAATTTAATCTTACACATAATCTTTTTTTAAGCCTTCTTAAAAGTGAATTATGGAATTGTACGTTAAGTACGTTGGTTTTTTTTTTTTTAATTTCTTGGTAGAGGGAAATTTTTATTAGAAATAGAGAGACATAACGATTAAGATACACAATGATTAAAGCAACCATCCCCTCCATAAAATCTCGTAAAACAAGTTGACCCATACGTACTTTTGGAAAGTTCATGAGCAAAGTCATAAAGATTTTGAGAAATATAAGAGAAGGAAATGTCCTCAAATCTTTAATATCCAGTAAAATATGATGGATGGACTAATCCAACAACCCATTGATAGTTTGAATCACCTCGAGGACATCCGACAACCTAAGAGTAATCTTGCCATGCTAATTTTGCTGTCATCAAATCCTACCTAGAATGTACCTTTATTTCAGCTCAATGATCATCCAAATGGTGGTCAGAGAAGGGCAATTACAAATATGCTCGGTGTTCTAAATCCAGTAGATGTAATCATGAGGTTAGAGTTGAGTTCGTGTGATTTGTGCCCATTTTACAACCATGCTCCATGTCATTGACGGGCTGGATTTTGTGCAATGTGTGTTGCCATAGTGCTGAATCAACCTACCAGTGAAAGAGCCAACTAGATGTGCAAATTATTTAATATCATATACCATTGTTTCTTAAATGCATCTTTTGTTGTAGGAGTTTAACCATTATTTTAAAGTATGACAGTCAAATAATGGTGGTTTGATGACTATCTTCTTTTGGCAGTTACTATTTGCATTATGCAAATATAAAGGTTTCAATGATTATCTAAACACAACCATAGATCCCAGGGGTTTAAAGGGTAATGATTCCTTATGGTATTACTTTATGAAATTCAATTGATTGGTGAAATCAAATTGCTTAGGGTGTATTTGGATGTGAGGTAGAATAAAATAGAGTAGAGTAAACTCAAAATCAAGGAAAAAAAAATATATGAACGGGTTATGATGACTTTTTGTTTTTAGTTACTTGATATGGAAATTTTTGACTTTTTGCATAAAAAACAGAGATTTTTTTGTAATTTAGTAATTACTTTTTGATTTTTTTGAGAAAAGAATGAGGAAAATTTAAATTTTTTTAAAAAAGAAGGAAAATTTTTTGAATTTCAAAAATTTCATTTTACTCTATTCTAATCTACCTTGCATCGAAACACACCCGCATCGAAACACACCCTAAGTGTCATGCCAAAGTCAATTGATAGGGAGAATAGTGTTGAGAGGGTTGGATTGATGTTATGGATTGATGTTATGTCACTTACACAAGAAATAATACAAATTGATTTAACACTCTCAACGTTTAATGTTGTATTAACTGTAGATTCTTTTTAGACTTACTCCAATGGTGGATTTAATGGGTGTAAAATGAGGCTTGATGTAAGATCATGGAATTGAAAGATTATCAAAGGGGCATTCAGAAAAAGGTAGGATAAATTGGCCTCATAGGGTTGGATTTCATATGGGGCCCACTTATTGGAGAACATTTTCCTATGAACATATATAACAACGTTAGAAAACACCCTTTTAATTGGACTCACATGAATGTATGATAATTATGAAAGTCTATTGGATGGAAAGATCTATATAAGACCTACTAATGTGCAAGATTTAGACTCCATAAGATTATCCTAACCCTTTGATTTAGGATCCTAAAATAATAAAATATAATAGGTTTAGATGCATCATTTTTCTATCATTTCAATCCAATAGTGAGGAAAAATTAGATTAGTGTCAAATTTGGACTTGTGACTATTTATGGAAGGTAGTATGTGTAAAAAAATTTGATTGACTCAAAGTAGGCCCCATGTCAAGAAAAACGAGGGGTGAAAAAGGAAGCATTTTTAAAGTGTGGCATTTTTTTTTTTTTTTTGACTTGGTTGGCTCAGTGGCAAAGACATAAAAAGTAAAAGACTTTTACTAGGGTTTAAAACTTAATGGGAACTATGGGAGCGGACACCTTATCTACAAGGCCAACTCTCTATTCCCAACATATGGCATTTTGGAGGTTACTTATATATACATAATTTTTCAAGAGTAGGTAGGCTGCTCTTTTAACTCAAAACAATCTCCTCTATGGAACCCCAATGATCAACTTAGCCCCTGCATGCTCATTTCCTTTTAAAGTATGATTAATCAAATTGATAATTATTTGAGTTCTCATTCATTTGATCACACAAAATTCGGCATCCATCTGACCACCTAATGGCTATGATTTTGGCCGTTTTAAATCTTTCAAAGTATTAGCTCCTTTGATTGTTACTTCCCTTTACAAGGAAACTTAATTAAATGCCCCTTCTCCACTTCATGCAAATTGACATTAAGGAATAATTTCTTCAGATTTTTTTTACATTAAAAAAAAAGGAGTGACGAAAGTGTATAGATAAAAAGATCATTTGAGGTATCATCTTCTTTTTGTAAAAATAGAATTCTATTAACAGGCAGTTAACAAAGAATATACAGGAATTAGGGAAGAACAAAAGAAGCAAAGGATGTGGGATGTCATACTGTTACTTGTAGTTTCTGTCCACGCACAAGCATGGTAAAAACAATACTTTTGTCCTTCCTACTTGTGTTCTTGAGAAACAATAAAATTACAGGCCTGCCCCTCACCGGTCCACGTGCGTCACGTGCAAGCCTACCAGCTCATGTGCGTTGGAGATACCTGGATTAGCTATTGCATTTTTTTTTAACACGTGCAAATTGAATAGCTCCAAGTGAGTTAGGTTCGGTCCTCCATGGACTCCTGAGTCCTGTCATGTGATTCTCAAAAAGCAAGCAGGCGGTACTGATGGAAAGCAATCTGCACCGTTCAAACGGTCTCATTTGTGGACGGAGAAGAAACCCAGCACCTCATGCAACAATTTTGAAACTTTAAAACATTTCACCGAAATTTTCGATTTACGGAAACATTCATTTTTAATAGAAATTAAGTCTGAAAACAAAACTAACAGTTATGAGAAAAAATTCCAACTCAAGAGTTCTCACTTCATACACCCCAAATGGTGGACAATAAAGAAGTCAGCTGTCTAAAACATACATGAAATATCTGATGACTAAACAGTCCTTGATAAAAAAAAAATGGAGAGGGAGAGAGAGTGAGATAATTTGACAATTTGAATGATATGTTTAGAGCATCTTCGACACAGATGTCAAATGCCGCATGAGACTCTAAATAGGATAAAAAGATATATGAAGTTTTTCCAACCCAAATATCTAATTTTAAGTGGCATTTGGTATGGATGGGCTGGATGTCAAATTTGGCATATGAATAAGCAAATGCCAAATATATATTTTTGAATATTTTAAGATGTAGGGTCCATAGCAATGCAAAAACTTTTGAAAAAAAAATTAAAATAAAAGAAGTCAAAAGAGTCAAACAACAAAAATATAATAAAATAATAAGTTTGACATATGAGTTGCAATTGATATTTTTGGAGATGCCAAATTTCAATCCTCCAATTACCACATAAGCCTTAAAATTGAGTTTAGCATTTCCAAGGAAGATATCAAATGCCACATGGCACTCCAAAATAGGACAACAAGACATATGAAGCCTTTCAAACCAAAATGTCTAATCTTATGTAGCATTTGGCATGTCTAAGCTTAGATGCCAAATTTGATATACCAAAAAGCATGTCATTTATACTTTTTGAATATTTTGTGATGTGGGCTCTATAAGAATACAAAAGTTTTTAAAGATTTTGACAGGTTTGTTATAATGTGTGTCCCATCAAAATGCAAATATATAATAAATTAAGAAATTTGACACATGAGTTGGAGTTTTTATTTTTCAAGCATGCCAAATCTCATACCTTCAAAATACCAAATAAGTGTTTAATTCGGATTTGGCATCTCTAAAATAACGTTCTAGTTGAAGATGTTCACATGCCAGGATTAAGTTGAATAAGTCATGTTAAGAATATCTCTCTTACAATAGACTACGTTGCGCATGCATTCCAGCTCTACGTGATTTTTTGTATTCGTGTTTATTAGTGAAGCTCCTTTCACACTTTTCCCATTGTAATTGTCATTAAGATCAATTTTATGCTCATCAAATTTTTATTCATTGTGGATCAAATGTCAAATAATTTCTAACTAAAAGATTATAAAAATTTTAAACTGTTAAATCAAAGACTGAAATTATTTGATGGAGCTGATTTTTTAGTTGACCCTAATGAATAAAGATGGACAATATTCCTCCGTAAGCAAACTGCATGTACAGCTCCTTAGTTCTACTTGACATATGTTTGTCAATAAGAGAAGGGCATTTAAAAATCAAAACCATTAACTCAAAAAATACATTGAATTTAGGCGCCTGGGACTTGACTAGAAAGATTCATTCCAAAGATGGATAAAAGTTCAATGAATGTAAAATTAGTTTAAATCCCAAATGGAATGAGAAGATCATCAAAGCACTGCATTGATCAAAGCTGGCCCAAGTAAGCCCCACAGGTAGAGACCATGCTCCTGTAAGGGACCTCCTCATCTTTGGTGGTTAACCCCGTAAGCACCATTTATCAGACCCAGTTGGCCCAAGTAAGCCCCATAGGTAGAGACCATTCTCCTGTAAGAGACCTTCTCATCTTTTGTGGTTAACCCCATAGCACCAGTTATCAGACCATGGTGGTGAAAATTTTCCCACACGATGCCAGATGGCTAGAGGCGTACACGGGAGTGTGTGTTGTGTCAACGAACTCACAGTCTAGTCTGTACACCTACCACGCTCGAAGTCCCTTCCATATAAAAACGCAATCTTTCTCTGTTAGATGCGAGGAAAAGAAACGAAAACGCTTTTCCTCGCTTTTCACATCTGGAGACGATTTCTCCGATAGTTGCCTCTCTATATCCCTTCGAAATCGACATGCGTCTCTGTAATTCTGGTCTTCTTCTTGTTCACTGCTCCTAGTTCCTAAATCCCCCAAAAGTCCCTCTCTTTACCTCGGTTTCATCGGACTCTGTGTTCTGCTTATAAATAGGTAAGCTTTCCACGACACCTTAAATTGGGTTTCTTCTTCTTTCTCGACTTTGGCTACCTGAATACTAGTTTTTGCTTCTTGGGGTTTTCTATTCCTTGATTGTGTATGTTTTGTTATTTATCTGGTTTTCATTTTGGTAGCAGTTGTATTCGTTTTTTGATAAGAAAAGATGCGTTTTTTTGAGTCTTTGTTTGGGGAGTGGGGAATTGCTGGAAGAGATGAGCTGTGAGATATTTGAAAGTTTTGATCTTTTTGTTTGATAGGCTTTCTTGTTTAATGGGGTTTCTTCTTCTTTCTTGACTTTGCCTCATTGAATAGTGATTTTTGCTTTCTGGGTTGTCTTTTGATTGATTGTGTATGCTTTTGTTATTTATCTTCTTTTCATTTTGGTGGCATTTGTATTCGTTTTTTTGTTAAAAAGATGCGTTTTTTTTTTTTTTTGGTCTTTGTTTGGGGATTAAGGAATTGCTGGAAGAGATGAGCTGTGAGAAATTTGAAAGTTTTGATCTTTTTCTTTGATGGGTTTTCTTGTTTAATGTGGTTTCTTCTTCTCTCTTGACATTGCCTCAATGAATAGTGCTTTTTGCTTTCTGGGTCTTTCTTTTGCTTGATTGTGTATGTTTTTATTTTTTACCTTCATTTCATTTTGGTGGCATTTGTATTCGTTTTTAATAAAAAAAAAGATGCGTTTTTTTTGAGTCTTTGTTTGGGGATTGGGGAATTGCTGGAAGAGATGAGCTGTCAGAAATTTGAAAGTTTTGATCTTTTTCTTTGATGGGTTTTCTTGTTTGATGGGGTTTCTTCTTGTTTCTTGACATTGCCTCCTTGAATAGTGGTTTTTTGCTTTCTGGGTTTTTCTTTTCCTTGATTCTGAATGATTGTGTTTTTTGTATGCTTTTATGCTTTTCATTTTGGTGGCATTTGTATTCGTTTTAGATTATATGATGTGTTCTGGGGTTTTATCTGGGAAAAGGGGTACTGCTGAGAGTGATGAGCTGTGAGAAATTTGAAAGTTTGCTCTTTTTGTTGGATGGGTTTTCTTGGTGGATCTGATTATTTTGCCTCTTTTTTCCCCGGGGGGGGGGGGGGGGGGGGGGTGGGTTGGTGGGTGTTGGGGTTTGTTTGTGTGGGTTGTGCTGGTGGACGTGAGATGGGTTGGGCAAAGTAGATGGGAAGATTATGTTCCTTTGGAACTGTTCTATCTGGGCCGTTGTTTCTTTGTTTTATTATTATTATTTTTTGGTCTCTTTTGTTCTGTGTACTATTGAATCTGAAAGAGATGTTCATTGACACTTTCTAATGTGAATGTGTTGTGTGCTTGTATTTGCTGAAGTTCTCTTTATTTGTGTCTACTTGAGCTTTCTTGGTGTGAGTTCTGTTTGATCTGTGATGGGTTTCTCTTTGATATTCTTCAAGTGCAGTTTGTATCTGAAAATCCTGCAAAATTATGTCTTTGAACTGTTATGGAGATTCAGTAGGTTCTTTATGGCTATGAAAACCCACTGGCATATATTCATGTTAACAGTGATTTTATATGAATTTGATGTTTTTCTTTTGTGAAGATAAGAAACCCATATCTGCATTAGCGAAGTTTATATGGATAGAATTTGGTTGTTGTTTTAGACATTACAATGCAAGTAAACCATGTGGCATATAATGTTTCAAGATTATGTTTTGACTGCAATTGATGGTTTGGCTTGACTTTCCAGAATGGCTGCCACTGCATTTCACCAAGCTGTGGGGACAATTCAGGCCCATGGATGTTGTAATGGCTCTAGGTCTCAAAGCGATTATGGAATGTTTTCTGCAAGACTGATGTCAAAAAGAGTTGCAAGAATTGAGATAGGATCGTTGAAAAGGGGAGATAATAGCTCTTGTGGGTTGAAATCAGGCATCATTCGTGCGTCAACCACAAATACTTCAGTAGTTGACCCAGTTTCATTACCATCAAACAACACCACCAGTGATTCACGGAAGAAATCCAGTAAGTCCTTTCCATTCATAGTTGATCTTGACCTTGACTTTTCCTGATGGGATAAAATAATATGCTTATTATGTTTAACGAATAATATCTTATTGGTTATACATGTGGATTTCAATTTGTAACTGAATTTGTATAATTTTCTTTCTTATTTCCATGCAAAATTCTTAAGGGAGTGGTGGTTGTCCATCTAATTTTTTATTTGGATGGTTGGTAGATACAGGGCGTTATGTCAAATGACTAACTTTGCATGATGGAGCTCAGTTTGGGTACATAGATGATCCACATCATCCTTTGGTTCCTAGGGTATTTAGCCCTCAGCAACTCATGTTATTTAATTTTAGTTGTTTCCAACTCTATCCATGAAGTGCTGGATATGATCCAGACTCGCTTCATTGCTATTCATAGTTTTAAATGCACAGTTCTTTGCCACGAGTGAGAAATTGCCTCAGTTCATGGGCTCATATGATCAATGCGCCTCTTTTTATTATTTAACATCTTGTGTTTGTACCATTTGGGCTTCCGGCCTTTTTCATCTCTCTCTCTCTCACACACACACACACACACTGCTATGTGAAGTGATACCTATACCAATATCCCTATCCTATATTTTAGAAAATGGTGTGTTTTTGTATCCTTGCTTTCCATGTCCTTGACCATTTCCATATCCATGTGCAAGCATCATAGGTTCTTTGTAGGATTCATTTAACTGTTGCTTTTGAACTCAATTGTAGATGAAACTGCACTTATTTTGATTCGTCACGGTGAGTCCTTGTGGAATGAGAAAAACCTCTTCACAGGTTGTGTGGATGTACCCTTGACCAAAAAGGGTGTGGAAGAGGCAATTGAAGCTGGTAAAAGAATAAGTAATATACCTGTTGACATGATCTATACGTCTGCATTAATCCGTGCGCAGATGACTGCAATGCTTGCCATGACCCAGCACCGTCGGAAGAAGGTAACACTTTAAAACTTCTCTGTTTTGTTGTGTGTTTTTTTTTTGCTAAATTTTATGTTAGCTTAACAATGATATTTTATTTAGTGCATCCACTAATATAAGATTTCAATAAATTTACTTCCTTTCATGGTGTAAGACTAAGAGCTGATATCAATTGAAACATTCTCTTTAGTAGAGTTATATCATTATTCATCCTGATTTCCAGGTGCCAATTATTATGCATGATGAGAGCGAACAGGCCAAAGCTTGGAGTCAAATTTTCAGTGAGGAAACAAAGAAACAATCAATTCCAGTTATAGCAGCTTGGCAGTTGAATGAAAGAATGTAATGGGTTCTTTTTTTTTTTTTTTTTTTTTTGTTGTATTCAGAATACTACCTTGTTATGGTGGTCTCTTGTTGTCAACATCAGTTTCCATTTTTTCCAAAGATTTATTCTTGTTTTCTGTCATTTTGTACAGGTATGGGGAGTTACAGGGTCTCAACAAGCAGGAAACAGCCGATAGATTCGGGAAAGAACAAGTCCATGAATGGCGCCGCAGTTATGATATTCCTCCACCAAATGGCGAGAGCCTTGAAATGTGTGCTGAAAGAGCTGTTGCTTATTTCAAGGAGCATGTGAGAATAGCATGCCCTTTAAAATCTTTGTTTTACATTACTAAATTCCTAATACATCTACTCATGCCCTTGAAAATCTTTGGTTTACATGACTGAATTGCTAATACATCTTTACTTTGTACTGCACTGTGGGGGCATGATTCTATCTAGTTCCGCTTTCGTACATGAATTATGACATTTCAATACTACTGAAGTTTGGACAGCAATGCATGTTATTATTTGCCTGGTTTAATCAACTCAGGCATTTTATATTTAGATTTGTTCATTGTTCAAAACATAATATTGCATCCACTGGCATCTGACTGATCTAAGGGATTGCATGGCAGATTGAGCCACAGCTACTCTCTGGAAAACATGTGATGATTGCTGCACATGGGAATTCACTACGGTCTATAATTATGTATCTTGACAAGTTAACTTCTCAAGAGGTGATTAGAATTGCCTTGGAACATTTTCTGTCAAAGTCGCTGAATTTCTAATGATCTACTTCTACTCATCTGGTATTGAGAGAAAGGTGGGATATGTATAATATTTTCACAGGTTATAAGCTTAGAGTTATCTACTGGCATCCCAATGCTTTACATATTCAAGGAAGGAAAGTTCATCAGGAGAGGGAGTCCAGTAGCACCTTCTGAGGCTGGTGTTTATGCTTATACAAGGGTAAGTTCCTACTTGCTCCATATTATACTGTTCTAGGCTTAGTGCAATGTGATTGATACGGGCATCCATGCCCCTTCTTGTTGTTTTTATTGTTTCTTTTTTATTTTTTTAATGCATTAGCAGTGCGAAGGCTTTCTTTTCTTTTCATTTTGTAAGGAGATACAAAGTTTGCTTTGATACTGGTTGGTGAATTGAGTAGGTGATCGCTAAATTAAAATAAGAGTTCCAAGCATCATCCTGGTTTTCATGGTGTATCTAGTATTTTTCAATCCAATTTTATACCCTTAAATATTTGTGAACTAAACTGAGCTGTTTTCTACCTTGACATAAATGATTTTGTATATCATATTTGTTTGATTGAAAAATTCATTCTCTCTAGTCTTCACACTTTTGAAAGTCCCAAGTTTTTAATTCATGCCAAAAAAGCAATATAAACCAAGATCTTTAGATTTTACTATTCTTGAGAGCCCAATGAGGTTGATCTTATTCTATAACAAAAAATGACGTACCAACCCTTCTTAGATGTGAGACTTGAGGGATGGCGTGGTGGTAGGCACCCCGTTTCCCATACCACCCACTAGGATCGATCCCTCATGGGTGCTTTAATTCCTCTCCCTGTTGGCTCATTGGCCAACCAAGCAAAAAGAAAAAAAAAAAAAAAGAAACCCCTTCTTAGATGTCGCGCACCACTATGTATTTCCTGTCTTAAGCAAAGACATGCTAGTCCATCTTCAATGTTTCCTCCATATGAGAGTGATTCACTTAACTATTCATGTCCTTCAATTTGGCTTTTACACTACCTTTTCAATTGTTCTTTGGTATATTAGGTAACCATTGGTTACTGACAGTGTTAACAGTGTTGCTGCAGTATTGTTTTTGTGGTCAATTGATGATGTTTTCATGTTAATGTTGCACTCGTTTTTGACACTGATAACCCTCTTTAGCCAGTCACTACCTCATCACTTCTAGTTCCAAGGAATCTTTTTTTTATTTGCTAGATTGAGTTCCAAGGAATCTATTATGGTGGTTTTACTACTGTTTATCATAATACAAAACTAATTTTTTTTCTGGGTCCTGCATTGTAACTGTAAGCCAAGATTTGTTTTTTCTGCTTCTTCTATTGTTATCATGTTACTTAGCCACTCACTTTCATCCTAAATGTATTTTCCGTTTCCTTTTCTTTTTAATTGCAGACTTTAGCTCTCTATAGGCAGAAGCTGGATGAAATGTTACATTGATATTTCTGAAGGCCCCAAGTAATGCTCTATCTACGTTTTGATGTTTTAAATTAAGCCTTATGCGCAGGATTGCTTTCCACCCAATATAAGAGTGCGAGGAAGGGTTCAGGTTGTGGGCATCGTTGTGTTACACGAATACAAGTGTACAGGTTTACAGGTTTCATGTTGAGGTGGACCTGAAGCACTGAGGCCCTTGAGGGTAGCATTCATCTGGGGTGGAAATTGGCATAGAGAAGGAAATATACACCATAAAACGTGGTTTCTGGTTACAACTCCACCCCAAATGCACAGTTAAATTGAAGAACATATATCCATTCAGATTTCACTGTGAACATAACCAAATACAATCCAACTACATTCTCCATTGAGACTATCTTCTCATTTGCATCTGTATATCTGCAGGGTTTGGTCGTCTATTTTCGTATTTATAAGGAATCAAGTTTGGATTTTGGGGGTAAATGCTTGACACCATTCGACTCTCCATTGTTGTCATGATAGGAAGTTCACGCTTCAGTCGCGCATTGTCTTAAGAGGGAGTTTCTGTAACTTGTGTGGTAGTTCCATTATATTATACTGTCTTTTCCTTTTTTTTTTTTTGTTTTGGTTAAAGGTTGTCTGCTTGATAAAGCTGACTTCTGTTACCCATTTGTTTATGTATTTGTTAATCAATCAAATCCGGCCGTGTATTTCATATTGCCATTTGCCGGTGGACTTTTAAAAGTAGAACTCATAAATAATCACCCAAGATTGATGTGATACGAATTTGCTGTTGGGGGTGATTAAGGATATTTTTTATTTCTTTTTTATGCAATTGAGCTCATGGGGTTCCTGAACAAGTAAAATATGATGAAAAAATCAGCATACATGATTTGATCTCTGGTGCCCCTGGATCAACATGCATGATATGTTTTCTGATCCCCTGGATGGATCATGGACGGTGCTAGGGGCAGAGGGATTGTAATGTGGAGCTGCAATGCGATCAAATCCTTGGCTGTCCACCTCTTAGCTCCACAGGGGAAGGACAAGGGTGGGAAGTGTGGAGGACCTTGTGGACGGTTGGGTGATGTTTCACCCCACCATGCCTACTTCCACCATTGGATTTTCATGATAAAAAAAAATGGTCTTTTTTAACTTTCAATGTAATTTTTTTTTTGTTTGAAATTTTTACCAGCAATGATAGCTGCTGTTTTTAGAATTCGTAAAAATGACCTCCTGAAATGTGACCCCCTATCAACTATTGTCTTATTTTTAGAAAATCCGGTTATCTTTTGAGCTTTCTAAGCAGAATCACATAAAATTCTAATGAGTTTTTCTAGAATAAAAGATGATAATTTTGGCGAAGAAATCACTAAAAGATTCAATCCGCAAAAAAATTAGGCGTAAATTTGGAGCTCTATAACATTTGAAAAATGCACCAACCAATAAACCCAATTGATGTAGACACAAGGGGATCCCTCATGTGTGTGTGCATGGTGCGTCCACATGGACGTGTACCAAATTGTAATTTTTTAACATGGAGGGTCTTTATAATAATGTCAACAATCATCTCCCGTAAATCATTGAACCGCATTGGCTGCAGGAACCCCATGCTGAAAAGCAGTTTAAATGCTTGATTTATTAATATTATAAAAGCCCCTATAATTTAGAATGAGAATTAGTCGTGATTCAATTGGAAATACGCTTTCCAACGCCGAATAGTGTTAGGCGACCAAAAGTTTTAAGAAACTCGATCTACAACAAAATCTTCTAATTAGTTTTTTGATAATGAGAGAAAATCGCAGTCAAAAGAATCGCTGAAAAACTCGAAGCGCAGAAATATTGGTAGACATCTTAAACTTTTGAAAAATTGCAATATGCATCAATCAATAAAATAAATGGACTCCAATTGGTGTTGACCTGAAGGGGGTCCCACATTTGTGTGGGTGCATCCACATTCACAGGCGGTCCCTTTTAAGGGATGTAACACAGTTGGAAGTTGCTCATTGTATCACCTCTTACTATCAATTGAAACAAAAAATAAAAAATAAAAAAAAAAATAAAAGAAAAACGTTGGTGCAAGTTGGACCATCAATGTTGTATGGTGAGGATTTGATTCTATGGTATAGTGATGCAGATCAGAATCAGCCATTTGATTGCATGGGCCTGGGCCATTGTTGAGTCTTTTTATTTTCATCTTTATAGCCTATTTGTTAGGGGGCATTTTACACATTTCCTGTTGTTTGAGGGTTAGGGCTTCTTTTGGAACCTATGTAATGAAGGAGAGGGGATAGAGGAAGGAGCTTTTGATTTTTTGTAGAAGAAAATACACTCCATACCTTGAATAAGTTGGATTTTGTTGCCATAGATTGGCCTTTGGCAATCTGGAGTGCATCATATAGATGTCATAAAAGAAGGTGCCACCGATTGTTGAACTCACTACTTAACTGACAGATAGTCGTAGTAGCTCGCATCGGATTCAACATTAATCAGATTAGAAATGTGAACCAAATCATAATTTAGAGGTTGCAAATAGGTCAGGTTGGTCCCAAACAACTCAGGTTGATGACTCTCTGCAAGAGGATCCTATTTCTCATTTGTTTTTTAGAAGGCCCACTTCTATAAATTCAAACTGCTCAAAATATTGTAGTAATTAAATTCTTGATTTTTGAAATATCCTGGTGATAATAAAATTCTTGAGTTTTGAAATATCCTGGTGATGATTTAGTAGTTGTATTGATTGTCATGCGTACCCCACTAGAGTTGGAGTGAAAATTGAGTGGTTGAGAGAAGAGAGGGTGGAGCACTATTCAACCCCACTCGTGGGATGATGCATAGGGTTAATTCATTATGATGAGTAATGAAAGTGAGACCTATCAACCAATTAGTGTGAGTGGTTGGCTTGGAAGGGAAGAGCATTGAAGGGCTCGAATATGTGAAAAATGGAACACTCTACTTTTAGGAATTGATTTGTCGAGCCTAATAGAAGTATGAACATGTCACTTGTGCTCTTCTTCGAGGGAAGGAAAAAAAATTCTAAGAATCTCTACAGCCAATAAGCCATGGCATGTCTATGGAAACCTAGGTGTATTTCTTTTATAATATGTGGGGAATTTGTAGATTTAACAATTTCTTGAAGTCACGTTTGGTACCTAAATCCTTCAGAGATTTTGATGATTTGGAGAATCTATATTAGACAATTTAAATCCTTGAGAATCTTGACTATTGGAAATCTTTTATATTTACATATATATATAATTTTCAGATTCAACCCACTTTGGAAATCTTTAGTTTTACAAAATTACATACCAAATCCAATTTTCTTCAACTATATACACCAATGCATATTAATATCAATGTGAAATCATCAACTTTACAACTCTATGAGAAATCCTCAAATATTTCCTCACCTATTACTAAGCATACTCTATTACAATAAAGGATTTCAGGAGTTTTGTAGGATCTCATGCCTCATTGCGCTACCACTTATTTTAAAATCAAATGGTGATGGAAAACAACAAAACAATAATTTTATAGTCTTTTTTCGTGTGTTGAAAGGCATTTACACGGGTGCTCCAGGATTGTACTAGAGACCTTGGGAGGCATTCAAGCAATTCTCCACACGAGTGTTTGATGGTTCTACCAAGGACCTAACAACCGATCTGTGATTTACAATTATCAGCTATGGCCCCCCATCTTTGTGAAAAGTAAAAATCTTTTTTCTTAAAGTTTGGGCTTGTTGGGTTAATTCGAAACCGTGGCATTTTTGTAATAATAAAATGCAAAAAGGAATAAATATAGAACATGGAGCTGCATGTGTTGACTAGTTCCCCTCCCATTTTGGAACATTCCATTAACGGCCTTCAAACAGAGAGATAATGGCGGGAGAGAGTTTGTTTGTTCGTTATCCAAACGAATTAAACGGACAGAAATCCCACAACCAAAATAGGAAAAACCAACTCATTACTTCTTCCTTCCCTCTCTCTCCTTCAGACATTTTTGCGCATCTGCTTCCAAACAACACCTCTGTCCAATGCCTTGCCTGTTTTCTTCTTCTCTTTTTTCCTTCACACAGATCCATAGAAGCGAATTCCAGTTATATTATGACGCAGAGTCATCACTTATCACCAATATATGAAACAACAAAACCCTGTAACGTTGCCATGTCGTCGTTGGAACAGAACAGAGAGGAAATGACAAGTTGTAGTACTACAGCAAGCACAAGCCCTCACAGTTCACTCAACGAAGATAGAAAAAAGAAGGTATATTAATCTTTCAAAGTATGTTTTATTTATTTATATTGTGGGTCTCATGGTTTTGAGGTTTTGTTGCTGATTTTGCATGAAAAGTCGTTTCTTCCAAGGATTTTTGGATCAAGGGAGAAAAATGAGAGAGACCCAGATGAAGATATATCAAGAAAGGGGGATGCAATTAAAGGTATTTCATCTTCTGTTCCTCTTCTTATTCCAATGTTTTATTTACACTCATCTTCCTGGAAAAGAAGGTGGAAGTGTCAGAGGTATTGAACACAGATGCCCTCTCTCTCTCTCTCTCTCTCGGAATTGAGATTCAATGAGAAAAAACCCCACAGCGGGTGAACATGGCAGGAACAATCAGGTCCCACCACGTCAGAAGTGGCAGCCTTCCGTGCCTCTCAAGATCAGTAAAATGGGCCCAATATTGTCCTTCGTGGTGACTCTGAATGGTATGAGAGATATACATCCATCATTTGGGTTCGAGCTCCTTATCAAAACAAATGCAGTAAATTTAAAACACATGATTTTAAGCTGTTCGGATATCAAATGCAGTCCCATTGATGAGTCTATAGAGCCACCTTTTTTTTTTTTTTTTGGTAATGAAGGGTGTACCGACCCTTTGGGCCGTATACCCTGTTTGCATGTATGAATCTTTAATTCCTGGGAAATATTATGAGAAATGTATTCCTAAAGTAGCTAAGTTGAGAAAACAAAGGTGAAGGTTTAATGATGATTAAAAAACCCTCCATTTAATGGAAAATAATGATTAAAGGAAGATAGAAAACAAATACCCAACCATATCTATTAATGCAAGTACTAGCGAAGTCGGGGTCAAATCTAAATCTCCAATTTATTTCCTTCAGACTCTCACTTCTTTAACCATGAATTCATAGGATATGAATTCAATTCCTTGCAAAACAGGAAAAGGACTTCGTGCATGCTTAGTTGACAGCAAACATCACTCAAATTGAAGTGAAAAATTTCTTTTAAAATGGTTAACTTGGTGGCATGGTGATTTTTGGGTGGTGTAGATTCAAAGGAAGGCCTCGCTGATGGAAGGGTTTATAGAATTCTGTCAGTCTTTTTTAAATTATACAAGATGCCTTGATGACCTGATCAATGAAACTAAATGCTTTTCTAAATTTTATTTAAAGGCAACGACTATACAAGTGCAAACGTCATTTGAGGAGAGCGTTATTGATGTGCTGCATTTCTACTGGGAGACATAACTTTCATGGTGCCGGGTACAAGGGATCCGGATTCTCACCAGTTACATTGACCATGTGTGGGAATGTATTTAGACATTTCACACCTTGTGCGTTGGCACCTCATGTAATACATAGGACTTCATATTACAAAGACAACCATATGGATTCCATTATTTTATTTTATTTTATTTTATCTTCTTATGAATTGCTTATTGTGTTTTTTACTGTTTTGATGCAGACCTTGAGGGGCGATTCAGTATATCTGCGGGTAGATTAATGGAACCTTCTCCCATGATCAGGAAAACTGTTTCAGGTGAAGAAAAATCTCTTAAAGAACCCTCCTTTTCCCATAGAGACTAGCTGAAGAGGAAATGGATGAAAATTATACCAATAGACATAAAAAAAGCAATCTATACTAGAATTTGGTCCTCATAAAACAAAATTTATGCAACTAACCCAACATATTTGCGACAGGACCTAAATAATCATTCCACCTTTTCTTCTATTTCCTATATAGTATTACTGTTGTTGTTGTTTATCATTTGAGCGTCAAAACCATGATCCCTTCTGTGGTGATGAGAGCACCTCCTTGACACCTTGAAGCACAAAATAACCGTATATGAAAAAGATGTATGATTGGTAGCTTACCAACCTTTATAAAATTCCTTACCTTGTTTCTTTTTTCTCCCCTTCCAAAGTTGTAGAAACACGTTGCCAAGGTGAAAGCAACTGCAATGTTTTGCAGATTAGTTTTTAATAACTAAGAGCTGAAAAGCGGGGCCAAGGTCGACCCTATAACACTAGAGAGATGGTGTTTGTCTTGACCAAGGCCTAGTTGATTGTAACAAAACCTCGGGAGAGACGAAATCGAATTAATGGAAGTAAAAAGCACTAAATTGGGCTTCTTTTGTGTGCCTAAATCTAGTTAAGTCTTGTCTTAACCAAATACTTTCAGATTGTAAGTGATAAAAACTTCTAACACTCCCATCATATTTATCTTCTTGTTTTTTTTTTTTTCAATCTGCAGAACGTCACTCAAGTTCGAGGATTGCAGGCCTTAATCTTTCTAGTTACGACCGAAACACGAAGAATATCTATGACGTTCAGGGATTTCGGTATAACACAATCTCATGCAGAATTCTTTTATGATATGAAATAAACATCTTCTCTCAAACGCATATTTGTAAAAAATATAAATAGCTGTGTTTTTATCATGTGATAGGATATTTGTTGCGACATGGAATGTGGGTGGAAAAAGTCCCCACAGTGGCCTTAACCTAGAAAATTTCTTACAAACTGAAGGATCTTCTGATATTTATGTTATTGGGTATGTATGTATTCTTCTAAATTCAAATAAATTATCCTACTTCTTTCTTCTTCTCCTTCTCATGACGATACTACTGTATACAAAAACCTGTTTATGTTATTAAGCTCAAAAAATCACGTGTTGCACCCATAACTTAAACGGGGGCCTTTGATTTTCTCTAACGTTTCTAATTTATGCGAATACATTACACGTATAAAAGCACCAACCATGGATTAGAATGATGCAAATTTGTTTGTTCTTGTTCTTCTCGTACTTCAGGTTTCAGGAAATAGTACCTTTAAATGCAGGAAATGTTCTAGTTATAGAAGATAATGAGCCTGCATTGAAGTGGTTGACCCTCATAAGCCAAGGACTCAACAGACCCAGTGATGAGATCAGAGACGATGACAACAACTGCTCCACTTCCGAATTGGACATCAATTCAAAGGAAGCAAGACACCATAGTGGAGTCCTCTTCTTCCAGAGGCCGTCTCTCAAAGTTTTAAGCAAGAACTTTGCGGTGGACAATGGGCTAGTCAAGAGCTGCAACTGTTATTCGGAATCGGTGTGGCAGAGGAGGAGGACGATCAGGGACGTGGTACAGGGACCCCACTTGATCGACGATGATGATATGATGTATTCAATGGGCCAGTTCCCTCATCCAAATCAGTTGAATTACTGCCTTGTAAAGAGCAAGCAGATGGTGGGTTTGTTCCTGTCTGTGTGGGTTAGGAGTGAGCTGGTGCCCCACATTGGCCATGTCAGGGTCTCCACTGTTGGAAGAGGGATCATGGGCTGCCTTGGCAACAAGGTCGGTAATAACACGGATTTCTTATTCAATATGATTTACACTATCTACCATAGAAAGATAGCAGAATCTCTGTCTTAATCTAGTCAGATTCTGATTATCTCATAATATTACATGATGAATATCCTTGTCAAACGATTATTATTCTATATCGTAATAACCTGATGAGGAAACCAGTGGGACAGGTTAACTTCTATGGTTGGGCTGAATCTCATGCATTAGTAGCTTAATTAAGAGAACTTGTTCAAAAATACCCTATGACATGTTTGTCAAATGACAAAAATTAGGTTTAATGTTCAATAATCACAAACCATTAACTTTAAAATGAATAAATGCATCAATTATATTCTGTAGCTCAGCTAGTTAGGGACATGGATGTGTGTGTGATTATGTTTATTTGAATCCCTATTGTAGCGGAAAATACAAACGATTGGTGTCTTATGTTGCAGGGATGTATATCAATGAGCATGACATTGCACCAGACGAGCTTCTGCTTTGTGTGTAGTCACTTAGCTTCAGGCGAGAAGGAAGGCGACGAACTGAGGAGGAATGCAGATGTTGCAGAGATCCTTAAGAGCACACAGTTCCCCAGGATTTGCAAGACTACCAGCTATCGAATCCCCGAAAAGATTCTTGAACATGAGTATGTTCTTGTTCCACTAGAAATTTTCAGTATCAATTGATACCTTATTTCTGTAGCATTGGATTTTCTATTCCATTTTCAACTGCTTTTTTACGTGACTATGTTGATGTTGATGTAACAGTCAAGTAATCTGGCTAGGAGATTTGAACTATCGGATCGCTTTAACCTATGCGGAGACAAGGGTGCTGCTAGAGGATAATGACTGGGATGCTCTCCTAGAAAAGGACCAGGTTCGTTCCTCTCTCTCTCTCTCTCTCTCTCTCTCTCTCTCTCTCTCTCTCTCTCTCTCAAAACACTTCCCTTGCCTAGACTATGATTTAAGGTTTGCATGATATACAGTTGATAATCGAGAGAGAAGCTGGAAGAGTATTCATAGGATGGAATGAAGGGAAGATTTTATTTGCTCCCACTTATAAATATTCACATAACTCGGACTCTTATGCTGGAGAGAATGTAAAATCAAAGAAGCAGCGCAGAACCCCAGCTTGGTAAGTGATTCTACCTTTGGGGTGGGTGGGGGGTTGGGTGGCGCTATCTAGACTCGCTCTCTTTTATAGAATCATTCTGGGCTTTCTCCCAATTTATCATTTACATTGATAAGTGCATGTTTGTTTGCATAAATTACAAAGGAACTGTATACATATGAATTTATACCACAAATGACTGAAAATGAAGATCTAAGGTGAATATATAAAAATGACCATCAAATAACCTCCCTAAAGTGAATTGAAGAAAGATGAAAATTATTACTCACTCATCACCTTAGTAATTCAAATCATAATAGCAGAAGCCAAGGTCTCATTAATTTTGTTACCTTACATCCTTCACCTATTAGCTCCTGTCATTGACACTTCACCTTTTTAATAATCCGTAGTTGGAGCTCATTTGGTACTGAATTCCTGTGAAATCTAATGCAAACAAATATACCCCAATTGTTTTAAGGTTAGTGGTTCCAGTTGTGACTTTAAAGTGCATTGTAAAACACCCCACATTTGGATTATTATGTAGATGGTTGTGTTTATATTAGACATTTCTTTCGTCTTGGAATTTCAGGTGTGATCGCATATTGTGGTATGGAGGAGGCATCGAGCAACTGTCATATATACGCGGTGAGTCGAGATTCTCAGATCACAGACCTGTGTGTGCTGTTTTTGTGAGCGAAGTGGAGTTGCAAAGCAGTAGCAACAGAGGAAGGAAGGCCATTTCCAGTCCTGGGGCAGGAATTCAAGAATGCATACCTCAGAGGCACAGCCTCTACGAATTGTGAAGAGAGGACAAAAACCATTCTTTTCGTTTCTTTTCTTTCATGTTTATAAGCCCCTTCTGCAATTGTCTGATAGTTGTAGCTCCTCCGGCAAGTTAACTGTCTTAGAATTTTTATACATAGACGCAAAACAATGAGATGAACTCATCAACTATGTCATGCATGCGAATGGCAGTGATGTGGCATCCCAGGCGGACCCAAGTGTAATCAGGCGGGCTTGGTCGCACCAGCGAGATTCGAGAAACCCCTTAGTAAGACCTTATTTATTTATTTTTTTTATCATTTAGCTTCTTCACTTGACCTTGCCCGCATCACCCAAACGAAAATTCTGGGTCTGCCATGAAATGATTCATGATTCATCTACTGTGTATGGAATGAGTCGTACGTCGCCTGTAGCTACAAATGTTACTAGCATTGACTTAGTACATTGCATGGCGTGGGATACCCACTGGCCACTGACCATGCACTCTTGACTCTCCAGACCTCACTGACGAAGACGAAGAGAAACAGATCCTCCAAGGGCTCTTGCCTAGTCACAAATCCCTATTGAGTTTGTGAGGTTTACCCATCTACCAAGAGTTGAGGAGATTCTTTAATAGTGGGTATCAGACATACGTATTTTTTGAGAAGTTCCCTTCAGAGCTTATATGGAAACTGAGATTTATATCTATGCCTTTAAAATGACTTCTCCATAGATAATACTGATTTAAAGGGAAAAAAGAATTTCCATTGTAATTTCATGGTAAGATATTAAGCAGTTAAAAGCTTTTCCAATTTTTGCATAAAGCAAGAGGGGCCCAAGAAGTAGAGAACCATTTTCTAGATCAAGTGGTAGAAATTTATTTCCTTAGATAAATGTTCCACCATTGAAATGAGCTTTAGTATTCATTTTCACCAAGGTCAAAAATGAAATCACCATTGAAATAAAATGGTATGGAAAATTATTGCTTACAAAATAAAGAGGAATTTGTTAGAAAATAAGAAAGAACAAGAGAGAAGAATAAAGAGGAAGGAAGAGAGATCTTATTGAATGAGAGATATGTGTAAAAAAAAAGGGAAGATAGTCTTATTTATAGAGTAAGACTTTCTCCTCAAGCAATGTAATATAGTAGGATTTCAATTTTAAGTAATCTCATCATCTCATGTGGGTCCCAATATGTGCATTCACCTATGATAATACATCTTATAATATAATTCTCAAAAACTCTCCATTTCAAAACAGAAGTTTTTGCCCATTTTGATTTATCAAATGAGATCATGCCATCTCACATTTACATACCAACTCATATTGAAAGAGAAAAATTAGGGATGGGTAAATACTTTGACTTTCTAAATAATATGACAAGAGGATCACATCAACTAATCAGAAAAGAAAAATTCTTTTTAAGAAAATATCCAAAAAGATCTATGGAGTGCCCCCAAGATAAAAAATATATATATATAAAAAGGCATGGTTGGATTCTCAAACAGGGGTACAAATGTAACTTGAGAAACAGAGCATAAAGAACATAATAATATATGCATTGTAAAAGCTGGAACAAATATGCAAACTGCTTGCCACTCTTGTTCTAGATTTAGAGATCTTCCAAGTTCCAACCCAATCATTTCAACTGTGAATCCAAATCCAGACCTGAGCAAGACCACTCCTCTGTCCAGTATATTTCAAGAAAGAGGACAGATATCAGTTGATGGTATTTTTCACTTTACAAGAAAAGTAGATGCAATCTCAAACTTACACAAAAATCATATCTGCAAGGCCTCTTCTCCACACCCACACCAAAAACTACTCCACTTCAAAAGACCTCCAACTCCCAAACATCCAACAGTGCCTTCTGCTTCTAAACCAATGCACAACTCTCAGGCAATTCAAACTCCTCCACGCCCAAATCACAACCACAGGCCTCCACACCAACCCCTTCATCACAGGAAAGCTTGTAGAAATCTCTGCCATCAAACTCACCAACATGCCTTATGCTGTGCTCATCTTCTCTCACTCCCAAACCCCCCCAAACCCCTTCTCCTGGAACACCATCATCCGCGGCTTCTCCATCAGCCCCACCCCACTTCACTCCATCTCCATCTTTGTCTCCATGCTCCGGCGCCGCGTTGAAACCCAGAGCTTCACTTTTGCCTTTGCTCTCAAGGCCTGCGCCCGCTCGCAGGCGCTCCACACTGGCCAAGCCCTCCACTCCCTCGTCGCCAAGACCGGCCATGAGTCCCACATCTTTGTTGTGAACACTGCTATGCATGTCTACTCTTCATGTGGCGACGTGGGTGCCGCCCGCAAGCTGTTTGATGAAATGCCTGTGAGAAATGCTGTCACTTGGAATGCGTTGATTGCGGGGTATGTTCAGAATGGGATGGCGGAAGATGGGTTGAAGGTGTTTGATCAAATGCTGCTCTGGGGGTTCAGACCCAGTGATGTGACGATGGTTAGTGTTCTTTCCGCTTGCACCCAGAAGAAGGATGTTGAGCTGGGAAGACGGGTTCATGCTTATGTGAATGAGAATTGGGTGGAGTTTGAATCGAATGTTAATGTTGGGACTGCTCTTATAGACATGTATGCGAAATCCAGGTGGATTGATTCTGCGAGGCAGGTTTTTGATAAAATGAAGAAGAAAGATGTTGGAACGTGGAATGCGCTTATAGGAGGGTATGTTTTCAACAGCTGTTTTGAAGAAGCTCTGCAAGTGTTTGATGAATTATTGAAAACTAAGTTGAACCCAGATGAGCCGACGTTGGTGAGTACATTGTCTAGTTGCACGCATTTAGGGGCACTGGATGTGGGGAAGAAGATTCATTTGTATGCTCGAGAGAAAGGTTTCAGCTTTAACACGACACTGGGAACTGCTTTGGTTGATATGTATTCGAAATGTGGGTGCATTGATGCAGCTAGACAAGTGTTTGAGGAGATGACGGGGAAGGATGTCATGACATGGACGTCCATGATTACCGGTCTCGCTGTTCATGGGCATGCAGAAGATGCACTAGAGCTCTTTGCATTAATGCGCAGTTCAGGCCAAAGGCCCGACGCAGTCACCTTCGTTGGTGTTTTATGTGCTTGTAGTCATGCAGGCTTGGTCGACCAGGGCCTGTGCTACTTTGAGTCCATGAGAAATGAGTACAATCTCACACCAAGAATTGAGCATTACGGATGCATAATAGACCTCCTCAGCAGAGGAGGGTGGCTCAATGAGGCATTTGGATTCATCTCTGCGATGGAGGTCCAGCCAAATGCCATTATTTGGAGAACTCTCCTTAGTGCTTGCAGATTGCATTCGAATGTTGAGTTGGCTGAGGTTTCTGTTAGGAAACTATTTGAACTGCAGTCTGATCACAGTGGAGATTATGTTCTCCTTTCCAACATATATTCTTCAAGGGGAAGGTGGGAAGATGCAGAGAAGATGAGAAAGTTAATGGAGGAAGGGCGAATAAGGAAGATTCCAGGTTTGAGCTTGATCCAAACCGACAGTAAACAGAAAATAGAAACAGCATTGGAATCAAGTAACTTGGTGTACATGTAATCTGCATGCTAATTGAGTGTATTCTAAAGATTTTATTTATTTTTTTTCAACAGGTTTAGCATAAACATTGTAGCAATTTATTTCATAGCATTTATTCTGATGAATTCTCTCGATTGCACAGATCATTTTCTTCTTCTTTTGGTACTCGTTGGAATGGTAACATCACTCAACTCAAACCTGCAACCTCATGGTTGTGACAATGAGCACCTTCCAACTGTGCTTCGGACTCTTATCAAATCATATTCTAAATCAGACATATATGTTCCCCATTTTTCCTCGAGCTAACTACAACATTAAGGCTTGGACTCTCTTGGGAGATATTTCAAGTAATTATTTACCTTCTCTTTATGTTATACAACATGGAAATATTATTAATTGCTGATGCCAAACGAAGCATGAAAAAGTGAAACAGGACTGGCTGCCAATCTGGTAGATTGCAGAATAACACATAGACATTACAAGGAAACATCAGTTGGAAGCAATTCTTGACAAATGTCTCAACCATGGTCTAGAAGGAGTCTTGTGCAGACGAGTGTTCGTATGATTCAGATTGATCATCGTCGCTAGTATTGAACTTTATATATTCTACTTCTCTCATCACCTCCTCCATCTCTGGTCGCTTCTCTGGCAACTCGTTACAACATCGAAGAGCAATCTCTAACAATTGCAGTGCCCCTTCTGTAGCACTCACCTCTACATCAAAAACTTCAGCAGTCCATTCTTCTCTAACAGCTCTATGAGCCCAATTGCTCAAATCCACACCATGGACTCCTTGTGGAGCGGAGAGACCAGAGACTCTACCTGTTATCAGCTCAAGGAGTAACAAGCCATAGCTCCACACATCTGACCTCTGTGAGATCTTCTGACTCTGCTGATACTCTGGTGATTTGTACGACACCATGTGTTGTACTGAGATTGTGGTGGTGATCAATGAAGTAAACCCATAATCAGCAACCAAAGCTACATTATTATCATCGAGAAGCACATTTGAAGACTTCAAGTTCCCATGTGGGATTGCATTTTGCGCTGTGATCTTGCGATGCAAAAACACCATTGCTCGGGCTACGCCTTGAGCCACCAACAACCTCGACTTCCATTTAAAAGGTATCCGATTCCTACCTCTGCCTCCTGCAATTAGCCACAGCCATAATCGACAAATTAATAAGTGGTGAGGATCTAGGATGCTTGCATGCAGATGCAATTCTACTTATTTTTTAGATACAGCAGAGTTACATTAGCATGATGGAGCATTGGAGTGGGGTGGTGGTGATGGTTAACTCACCATGGAGACGATTGAACAGATTTCCATTTTGCACAAATTTATAAATGAGCAACGTCTCATCGTTGGAGTGGTAGTAAGCAAGCAATGGCAACAGATTGGGGTGCTTCAAATCAGCAAGCATCCTCATCTGCTCTGCAAATTCTTCCCCACTGAATGGTTTCAGACCCCTCAAGCGCTTAACTAACACTGCAGGTCGATCTTCCAATGTCACCTTATAAGAATATCCAAAATTTCCTTTCCCTATTCCATCAGCTGAAGCTTTGAGAAGATCACTGAGTTCAAAACCACCGTCTTCACCAACAAATGAGAGGTTGCCTCTCTGTTCTCTTGCATCATTGGCCCTCTTTTCTTCGATCTTCATCATCTCTTTCCTATTCTTCTCCACTTCACAACCTGGCTTTTCCTCCCCCTTGGCTGATTTTGTTTTCCTGTCGTGCTTAATGATAAGAGCCATTACAACTGCTAAGATCGCAACACAAAACACTACGTAGATGCCAATCGCTGAAGATCCCCCGAATAAACTGGAGTCCTCATCTTCAGCCGGGGGTGGGGCACTGGGGGGAGGGCAGGGGGTTGAATCAGGCTGGCCGCTCAAGCCTAGGTCATTGGAGTATGCCAAGTCACTGAATGACCGAAGAACTCGAGTAGCTGGAATTTCGCCAGAAAGATGGTTGTTGGAGACATTGAAATCTCTCAGGCTTGCTTGTTTAAATCTTGGGATTGGGCCAGTCAGGTAATTGTTCTGGAGCTGCAGTGACTCCAAGAAATCAAGGTCTCCCAGCGATGGTGGGATGGGCCCCTCAAACTGGTTGTCAGATAGATCGATGTGCATCAATCTCCTATTGGTTGAGAAGTCCGTGAGGTGGCCGGAGATGGAATTGTTCTTGAAGCTCAAGTAGTTGAGCTGGGTGAGGTTGGCCAGGGCATTATTGTTGAGCTGGCCGAACAGGCCCAGCCCCTCCAACGAAAGCCTGGTGACTCGACCATCTTTGCATGTGATACCAAACCATGTTCTGTTTGGTTCGTTCTTGTAACAGTGTAGGCCATTCCATTCCCTACTAAGCCGAGGGTGGTTGAAAGCCTTTTTGAGAGCGTTGAGGGCGTCTCTTTCCTCAGGATGGTATCCATTCCCTGCATGATCATCTCCCAGTGCTGCATACCAGTAGAATAAAAGGAAAATCACAAGGCAGTTGTATAGGAAAAGAGATTTGAGCTCTTCCATCTTTGTCTAGACAAGGAATGAAAGAAAGTTATGTGGGCTGCTTTAGAGGGAATTTACATATGTGAAGTTAGTAGTAGTCGTTACAGCTGCCACTTCCTAGGGAAAGACGAAAACAAGGAATTTTGACTTGAATTGTTTGATTATAAAACGTATAAGATGCCGGCATCTCTTATGATGAGATGGGTCTAGTGTAGCATTGGTGAGTTGGGGCCGTTGATGTTGGTGTAAATTGTCCTTGAGACTGAGATGAGAGGTTGCAAGGTCATAGTTTTGTGAAAAAGAATATGCAGCGACAGATGGATTGTGTGGTTGGAGTTTGTAATGTTAGTATGAGATTGTTGGATATTTGTTGTTTAAAATGAGAGGTTTTTGGAGTCTTTAGAACTTGATAGAAGGTGACAGGAAAAGTTACCTTGTTTATAACTAGCAGGTAGCATATCAGGCGGCAAGGAAGTATTAGGTGTTGGTCTCTCGTGCATGTGGGGGAGGCTGGTGAGTGGTTGTATGTGTTCTTAGATTGAGACAACTTGAAGGTTGCCATGCTTGACAACCGGGAAGACAAATATTGCTATCATGTATTTATGGCCTTAGATTAGATAATGAGAGTGTCCAGTAAATTTAATTTATTTTTTTTTTCTAAATCCCAAAACCCTATTGTATTTTATAACCAATAAGTTCCACAAATTGTAAAAGCTTTCACAGTAGATCAGATGTGATTTCAAAGATAGATTCTTTATTCATCTTCCTGTTCCGACCCCATACATTAATTACTTGATTTTAATATATTTTCACGTCTAGTTAAAGAAAGTGTGGTGAAATGAATTGCGTGTGAAATAGTGGATGGTGGCTGCAAATAAATAACTTTAATATATGCAACACATTTGTACACCCACCGCCTAAAACTAAGTTAAGAGTCTAAATCCAATGAGGGGAAAGGGGAGTGGAATTGCCGCATACATATTAAAAATTCAAGTTGTGCAAAATGAATATCTTCATGTTGTATAAGGTTATCCCTATAATTTAATGCAATTATTGGTTATTGATCATTTAATCAGTAATATGGTTAAATCAATTTTCCTGTGTCATTGACTTCTATTTGAGTAAAATTGGGTTTATGTATTTGTAAAACACATGAAGCATGAGGGAAGACACTTAATGGATCTAGACTCGGTTAGGTGGCGCGTGCTAAAAGTGTGTAAAAGAGATGGCAATTTGTGGCAGAGAGAAGGCAGTTTGAGACATATGCAGGTTTGAATCCTTGTCCCTCATCGTCAAGGTGAGTTGACCATTTGATGAGAGGGCTCGCCCAACTCGACCTACAAAAGCGAGCAAAGCGAGTCCAATTTTGAAAAGTCTACAACTTGAAGGCTAAGCTAGGGGATTTAGCTGTAACACTCTGAGCCAACTTAATTTGGTTTAGAGACTCATTAATGGCGAATTAGTTGTTGTATGTGTTTTGACTTTGTTTTTATTTCGTTCCGGGTCATGGATAAGTAGTTGGGTTGAGTTTAATCTGGATTAGGTAGACATGAGCCCTTTTTTCGTATTTTTTGATTTTGTATGAATTCGTCTTTCATGCATCATATTGGTGTCAACACGTGTATCTCGTCAAACTTGTTGACGTTCGTAACTGACTCACATGCAATTGATCGCGTTTGTTTCCGTTGGACGGTTAATTGACTCAAACTGTAATTGTCATTTATCTGTGGACTTTTATATAAATTTCTGAATCCTTATCTTATAAAACCAACTGCATGCACCGACCTTGACTTCTCTCTCTATCAACATCGGTTTCTTTTTCTTTCCTTCGTGTCTTCTTTTCCTTTTTTTCTTCTTCTCGATCAAGCGAAGAAAGGAGGGAAATTCTTGTGCATCTAGTCTACACGTCATCTCCCTGTGTCTCCTAAGGTAAAACTTGGGTTCTTGCTTCTTGTTAATCTCTACGATTCTTCTTTTACACTACATGCACTCACCGTCTCTCTCTTCTTGCATGCATGACTGTTAGAGCTGCGTGTAGCGTCGTATTTTAGTCAGAGGACAACTAATTCACGTGACAAAGCTCATCTGAGGCAAGTATAAGCACGATTTGGATGAACACGTGTTGGTACATAATTGATCGAGAATGATTCTTAATCTTGCATGTGATTTATGTTTTACAGCCCATCTGTGTCAAATTATAGTTCCCTGTTCTTGTTGTTTCATTTTCGTGCAAATATAGTTTTGTCTGTAATAGGTTTAGAATGTGACCTTGTGCAACTTACAGCTAAGCCGTAGGCTAGTCGTGACCCCACCGTAAGTCAAGTTACGGCTTGACTTCCAGAGAGCAGAAAATGAAAAATATCTTTTACAGTCCAACCACGGCTAAGCTGTGTGGTGTGTAAGGTCCTGAATCCCACTAATCTTAATTTACGTTAATTAAGCTAGTTTTATACTGATTGAACCTTATTAAGGCTAATATAATTCAATACTATTGGGTTTGGGTCTTGGATAAGTAGTTGGGCAGAGTTCGAACCTTACTTTGGTAGTTGAGGGCCTTTTTGTAAATTTTTCTCATTTCCTATGGACACCGCGACCATTGCCTTGCGTGTAATTCTCCGCGTAGACTATCTCTCGTGTTGGGTTCGACTCGATCTGGACTCATTTTGGGCCAACTTTTGGCCACGTGACCTATTTCGTAAATATTCGTAAGATTATAGGTTTGCATGCAAGGGAAGAAAATCTTTTTTTAAAAAGAAGTAACCCAACGTTCTTTCTCTTTTCTCCTCTTCATCTTCACGTAGCTGCTGTAGCGCTCTTCCTCTCTTCCACTTCTTCTTCCATCTTTAAGATTTGAGGAGCTATTAGGCTGAGAAGAGCTTGCATGTAATGGTGTGGAGTTTTCTCCTTCCTCTTCCCCTTCCTTGTGCGTTTTCTTCTCTTTGAGTGCTCCTTTTTTCAAGACACAACTCACTAAGGTGAGGGCTTTAATTCCTTTCCATGTATTGAGGTTTGTTAAAGCCTAGGAGACTCAACTACACAACATGCATGTGAATCTAAACCCCATGTTCCACGTTTCATGTTACTTGTAGAGAACCCATCTCAGTTGGAGGCCTTTCCCTAACCACACAGCAAGAGAGAGAGAGAGAGAGAGTTGGGAAGGGGTCAACACTGTTAAGAGGCAAGTATTGAGTTGTGTGTACTGCATGCATGATTAGGAATGGATGATTGAGCCACAGGGGTACACCACTTATTCATGTTCTGTGTTGATTTGCATTGGAACCGAGCTACAGAAATGATTCAGATTTTCTGAAGCTTACGGCGAAGCTACGGCTAAGCTGTGAGCATTTACGGCTCAAAGTCTAGAGAGCAGTAGAATTGGATTTTGTACTACGGCTCACCTACGGCTACGCCGTGGATTTCACTACGGCTAAGCCGTATCCAGCCCGTACCCAAGCCGTAGGTCTTCCTACGGCGAGCTTTCCAGAGAGTTCTAAAAACCCATTCTCTTCTACGGCTTGCATACGGTTGCACCGTGAAATGCCTTACGGCTAAGCCGTAACCCGACCGTAACCCAGCCGTAGGCTTAGCACGGCTAAGCCATAGGCTAATATACGGCTAAGCTGTAAATGCGTATGTACTACTGGAGGAAACCCGAGTTACTCGGCTAAGCCGTAGCGTTGGATACGGCTAAGCCGTAGGAACACAGTGAATTTAAGATGTTAGGAATTCTTCATTGATCCTATAAGGCCTTAGTATTGGCACCTTCTTACCCCTACACGGGCCCAACTGTAAGGATACATTAAGAGGACAAACGAATTCCGGATGATTCCCCAAAGTCAAGTCACGGATGTTGGCATAAGAAGGGGGTGTTCTTTACGCACACAAGCAATACCAATAGGTGGTAACATAATGACACCGGACGTTTTATGAGTACATCGTATTAAATGTCCTTGGGGATCATGAGATACTTACTCCATCTGAATGCATTCATATTGTTACGATATATTACCTTCGACATGAATTGTTATCTAATTCACATCATCTAGCAAACCCTGAGGCAATTCAGACCTGAGCTTCTAACGAGTGCGTGTCTGACAAGTCAGAGCTTCTACGGAGTGTGTGCTTGCTAGCCAAGTGTATAGCCGGGGTTCAGGCCTTTGTAGCCCATATGCATGTGTTTCGTTTAATTATTCGTTACTTCCATAATTAACTATTCTTTATGTATGTTAGGACTAGTATGATTGATTCCGAGTCATTACCACTTAGCTTGTGCCCTTTTGGGTATATGTATGCCACTACTACAGTAGTTTATGGAGGAGTTGTCGACGCTTCTCGGGAAACCAACTTGATCCCCTAGCGACCCATATGTATGCTCCCTTTTGGGAGAATAAAGCCCCGTGGTTGCCAATCAGTATGTATGATGTTTCAATTGCAATTCCTCATCCATTGTCACTCACGCACTATATGTTTAGCATGTCATCATTGTTCTCTTAAATCAGTGCATCCTGTTAAGTGCTTTTGATATCTATTATGTTATACTTGTTCCATATGCCTCAGTACTTGCTTAACCGTTGTGTTGACAGTGTTACCCTTGGTATTGCAGGTGCCGAACCCGATCCCAACGCGGGTGTTGACGCGGCCCCAGAGAGTACCCCAACGGTACCTCGGGGTATAGATGAATGGAAGGATGGCGATGTCTTTTATTAGCCATCCTGCGGAGTGCGTCAGTCTGGAGATGTCACAGCCATGTTTTGGATTATAATTGGGGAACGTACCCAGTGAACTCTTATGTACCTAACTCTTTTCAATAAATGCGAATGGTGTGAAATGTAATGGGAACTTAAGCACTGTTATATATATACATGTTATATATATATATATACATATATATAGTTATGCTTGACGAAAGATATGTGCATTTAACTTGCTCTTGATAATTACTGAGTATTTCGCAGGATTTCGCTTATGATAAGTTATGTTTGTATGTGTGTCAGCATACCTCACACGTTCCTGTGGAATCTCCCTTATAGGAGTTCGTGCATAATTCTTCAAGGCACGGATTTCTACGGGATTGCGTATCCACGCCCTGGGGGCCCACTCAAATCTCTAAATTCCCGGGATCGGGGGGTGACATGGTGTGTTACAGCTAAGCCGTACCTAGCCATGGCTGAGCCGTAGAACAACCACATTGACACCGTAGGAGAATACACGGTTCAACTGTGGCTCGCCGTAAGTGCGGATGAACAGCGTGGGAAACCACGGCTGAGTCGTAGTACATAATACGGCTAAGCCGTAAGACCCTTGAAAAGTAAGAAAGGTAGGTATGGAGAGACCTTGTAGGGCCTTCAAGTTAGAATGTAAGTAACCCTTAACTTGCCCCATGGAATATAAGAATTGCATGAATGGTCTTAATTGTTGTGACTCATTCATGTATGTTGTCCAGTTGTTAAGCACCTCCCCATGGGGTGTTGGTTTAAGGGACTCCGATACATTAGTCCGATACAATGCAACACTCGAGAGAGAGACAACTGTGTATCGGATAAGTTAAAACTATATTATCATGCACAGTTAGAAACACTGGATGACTAGATTATGGTTGGCTAGTAAATTTTCTTGATTCGAGCAAATTGAGTTGCATGGCATATTGAAATGACGATTATTGTCCTCCACTTTTCTGTATGGCTTGCATAGTTATCATTATGCCTTTCGATAAGGTAACCATTCGGTTTGTTTGATATGTTTGGTTATTGCCATTAACTTGAGTATTGTATGAGTTGAACATACGGTAATATTCTCGACATGAATGCATTTTCTACTCAAGTTCTAGTATATGATTGACTCAATAAAGCAGACACTACTCAGCCTCAGCTTTAGGATACCCAGCAGGGTTGGATTTAGCGTAGTATGTATGGTACCGTTACAGTGTGTTTATGTCTTAGGGCTTCCGGACCTTAAGAACCCGAGACCCATTCATACCCTGGCCCGGTCGATAGTGTTCCCAGTATGTAAGATCTCGAGAGGGAAGATATGACAAATGTAGTAGCCACCTAGTCAAGTACATGATATGTATACATTGATTCTTAGAACATGCTTTATTTGACAGCACAACTTGCCTAGTATACGAACTTGGAACTCTATGCATTATTAGTTGTTCCTTATTCTGCTAGATACGATATGCGTTAACTTATTGTTGCTTATGCTTTGCTGAATCGTTGTATGCATAAGTTGTTCTTGGTGTTGCAGGTTCAGATCCCGCTGTCGACCCCTCGTCAGTAAGCCAGACTCCAAGGAAGATCGTAGATGCCCGTCAAGGCAAGATGAGTGGGTGTAATCACTCCGCCGGAGAGCGACATGACATGCATATAGGTTTTCTTTGGTGTGGGATGTAATTGATTTTGTAACTTGGAGTTCGTTGTTTTGCACATTTTGTATTTGGCTCACTCTTGTACATCCTGTGTTTCATGTACTCTTGCGCAGATATTATTTGGCTTTAGTATATTTACTCTTGTTATGCAATGATACTTACAGCTTCCACGTACATGGTATTGGCACGTGTGAAATTTCCTATGTACACGGGAGTACGTGTATCACTAATTAGGTATAACCTTAATCCCCGATTGCCTGGGCTCGGGTTGTAACATTAGCCAGCCCAAGGAGGCCTGGCCCAGCCCTTTAACTATTAAGATATAAAACAAATAATAGGTATAATATATAGGCTTTTAAAAAAAACTAAAAAACTTCTCTAATTAGCAATTAATGATTGAGACTTAATATTTTTTCAAACAATATAATAACCAATAATAGGAAATTTCTTCTAATGGATAATCCATATATATCATAATATTGACACTAGGTTTGATTCTATATTTGCCCAACTCGAACATGTTCTTCAATGAAAACGGAATTCAAGTTTTCATTCATCAAACTGAATTTCACCAATGTAAACAATTTGAGAGTTTAGATGGATGGCCGTCAACAGTATCATTGAGTGGAGTTGAGTTTTAGCTACTAGCCATTGATTTATTTCAATTTATTTCTATCTCCTTAATTTCATAACTGTTATTGCTTCATTCAAGTGGACCCCACCGCTAAAGTTAAAGTTTATAACTCATGTATGAAATCACATTCGTCATTCATCTCCGGTGGTCAAGATTTAGTTACTTTGTTATAAAATCCATTGGTGATGTTTCAAAAAATTACTAATTAGGGCTAACTAATGTTTAATTGAACCACACATACTAAATGACTTATTTGGAAAATGTCTAATGTCTATTTGATATAAATTTTATGAAATTAGATGAGACTTGTCAAACATGCTCTGATGGTCCATATTATTGCTTTATAAAAAAAATATAGTACGTAAACTAGTAAAAAAAGGTTATAACTAGAACTTCAATTGAGACAATCTTACTAATAGTCTCTCGACGAACAAAATTAGGCACATTACTTAAACTATAAAACTAGTAGTGTATTAAGGTATTATCATAATTTCTTGTCATGATACCATCAAGTTAGCTTATTTCATTTCATCATAAATAATATTTTTATAAAAAGGTAGAGTAACTTATTTGCGCATTCTTTTAGAAGTGATACAAAAAGATGGACTTTTGCATTGCCCCTTGAAAAGGAGGGTTAATGTCATAGTATAGACAAATTATTATATATAATAATAACATTAAAAAATTATTTCTTTAGGCCATGGCCCTTAAGAGTAGGGTAAGGGCTTCAATATTGTAGGCTTATTGTGGGCTTCGAGGGGATTGACTCAACCTAAGCCCGACTCAGATTTATTAGGGTAGGATAAGGGCTTACCCCAACCTAGCATGGGCCTGGGCCCTTTGACAGCCCTACTTATGATGTATACTCATAGTCAGATGATATAAATTTTAGCATTTAATATTTACATAATTCTTATTTGTTTGCATTATAATAGATATAATTCATACCCTGCGTGGTTAAAAGTGAAGATCAATGGTGAATTTTTCGGTTTTTCTCTATTTCACTCCTCCCTCTCTTTCTCTCACAAAATGCATGCCAAATAAGTTTCTCTTCATTCATTATCAGAATGCTCTTAGTTCCATACATGTGCTTAAGGATTATCCCTACGTCCTCAAGTCAAAGTCTAACTAGTATGCAGTGGTCCTACACAAATAGTTCCAAGACCCAGAACGTTACGTCCTCAAACTATATGACATTTCAGTTGGTAAACCTGTACATCTGTCTTTCTGCAAATAATAATAATAGTAATAATAATAAATTTGTACATTTGTCCATTTATTGGGAGCTTTTAATCCCATTCTTAATGAAAATTATTTGATTAATTCAGCAATTCTGGATTTATTAGTTAGCACAAAAAAAAAAAAAAGAAAAAAATGGATTTTTGGACTTGGAACTGTATTTGTATGATGGTCCACCCTGACTTGACATTTAGCATTTTAAGAAAACACACACTTAACTTTTTTTTTTAATCAAAATCAGTATGGGACAAATAAAAGGTGCCTAATAAGATGAGTTGCCAAATATGAAGTGGGGTTTTCAAGTTTTTTAAAGAGATTTTCCCTCCAGAAATTTCCATTGAAAATATGAGTCTGAAAATATTTTTCATCAAATCCAAAAAACCAATTTAGAATTAAAAAAATCTTTAATAATTCTATTGAACGTGAAACATTGGTTCTTTCCTCGGAGAGGATAAGGATTCAATACCCAGCCTTGGTTCTTATTGGTTATGGACTAGTGTATTGTGTGCTTGGTGGGTGGGTGGACGGACCAAAAACAAAGGCCATTGGGTTGGAAAGATTATTCAAGTTTCAAACCTTTCGGAGAGTGTGAAACCTTCACATGTTTTTAGCAGAGACACAAGGATGCTTGGTGGATGTCAACAGGCCATTGCACATGTCCTTTGCACAAAGCCATCAAGTGGCATATATTCATTTCATTTAATTTTCCAACAAGTGAGCTTCATTGTTTAGTATTGTTTGAAAGCATCTTGCGGGGCTGAACCACTGAAAACCCGGACTCGTTGTGCCAAGTTGCTATTTTAATGAGGAAGAGTCTGGGTCTCAAAGTCGCCGGGAATCACTTGCCTTTTATTTTATTTGATCTTTAATTAGACGTTAAAGCATTAGTGTAGAACCATCTATTTCATCCTCTTCCTCTTCTTCGGTTTCTTTACACCTGTGAGAGAGTACAACATGGCAACCGTCCTGCAAGAGTTGCTAAACAAGTTAAGCTCCCATGTCCAAAATGAAATTGGGTTGCTGTGGGGCTTGGAGGAGGAGAAACGAAAACTTGAAAGCAACCTGTCAGTGATTGGAGCTGTACTTCATGATGCGGAAAGGCGACAAGTGAACGAGATGGCAGTGACAGATTGGCTTTTAAAACTTAAAGATGCTGCCTACAATGCAGAAGATCTAGTTGATGAGTTCGTATACGAAGCACGACGAAGGAAGGTTGTGAATCAACAAGGCATGCGAAAAAAGGTACGCAACTTCTGCTCGCTTTCGAATGCACTTGCTTTTCGTCTGAAAATGGCGCATAAGACGCAAGAGCTGAGGAAGCGATTCGATGACATTGCCAAAGAGAGGAATGACTTTCATTTCAAGGAGGAAGCTGTAGAATGCCGGCCTCCGATCTCAAGAGCAAGAGAAACTAGCTCCTATGTGATTGAGTCGGAGGTTTATGGAAGAGATTATGAAGCTGAAAACTTAGTAAACTCATTAATCAACTCTGAAAATGAAGAGGTCCTCTCGGTCATTCCCATTGTTGGAATGGGTGGACTGGGCAAGACCACTCTGGCTCAATTGATTTATAAAGACGAAACAGTAGGGGCTCATTTTGACTTAAAGATGTGGGTCTACGTGTGTCTAAGGATTTTGATGCCGGAAGCCTTCTAAAAGAAATTTTAGAATCTGCAATTGACAAAAAAGTAGACCAATTGAGCATAGATCTGTTACACGCTCGTCTTCGACAAACTCTGGCGGGAAGAAATATTTGCTTGTTTTAGATGATGTTTGGAATGAAGGACCTAATGAATGGAGCAAACAGTACACATGGCTGAAATGTGGCGGCATAGGAAGCAAAATATTAGCAACCACTCGCAGTGATGAGGTTGCCTCAACTATGAGCACCCTTCCGGCACATAAGTTGGGTACACTATCTAAACAAGATTCTTGGACTCTCTTCGAGAAACTGGCACGACCACACCCAAACTTTCTATCAATTGGATAGGAAATGGTCGCTAAATGTGCTGGTCTTCCTCTCGCAGTCCAAAACTTTGGGAGGCTTGATGTCTTCTAAAACAACTCAAAGTGAGTGGGAGCTTGTGAGAAATAGTGAATTTTGGAAGCCACAAGATAATGATGGAGGAATTTTGCCCGTATTAAGACTGAGCTATGATCATTTGACACCATCTTTGAAGCAATGCTTTCTGTATTGTGCTGTAATTCCCAAAGGGTGTCCAATTAATAAAGCTCAACTTATCAGGCAATGGATAGCGCAGGGCCTCATTCAGTCCGATGGAGAAAATGAACTCTTAGAGGAAAAGGGCCAAGGTTATTTCAATGAATTGTTGCAGAGGTCTTTGTTTCGTGTTAAAGTGAAAGTCCCTGTCAAGGTAACAAAGTGGTGCTATATGCATGACCTCATACATGATCTTCTCAGATTCATTGTTGGAACAGAATACTCAATTGTGGAAGCTTCCATGAAAAAAGCAACCCTGAAGTAACTCGGCATTTATCATCGCAAGATAAGAACAAACGAAATGAACTAAAAATTTTGGAGGCATTGAAGACATGTAAGAAGCTACGTACAGTATCTCTTCCATATTATTTTTTTGATGTAAATGTTTTTTCGAGTATGAGGTGCCTAAGGGTATTGAATATAAGTGGCTGTGAAATTAGGCACTTGCCAAGTTCGATAGACAAGTTGAAACATCTTAGGTACCTTGACATCTCAAATACATGTATTGTAGAACTGCCTGAGTCCATATGCAACTTATACAGCTTGCAAACATTGATATTACATGGAACTCCGATTAAGAATTTGCCAAAAAATATGATGAAAATGATTAGCCTTAGACATGTTGACTTGTGGATAAATAATTCTATACCAAAAGGGATTGGAGAGTTAACTTGTCTAAGGACGTGGCCTTTATTTGTTGTTAGTAAAGAAAGTGGAGCTGGACTGGAAGACTTGAAAGGTTTGAATCAGCTTTCAGGGCATATTCGAATTAGAGGACTTGATAATATAAGCAATGGTGTATGTGCTCGTGAAGCAAATTTAAAAGCGAAGCAATACCTTGACGCTTCGGAATTATCTTGGTCTCATATTGAAACATCAGTTGACATTGAAGAAAATTCACAAGAAGTGATTGAGAACCTCGAACCCCATCCAAATGTGAAGAAACTAATTCTTGAAAATTACATGGGTCCGAATTTTCCAGGTTGGATGATGATGCTTACAAATCTAGTTGATATAAAGCTATCACGTTGCAATAGATGCAAACATCTACCACCTCTTTGGCAGCTACGTTTCCTTGAGTCTCTTGAGATAGCAGAAATGGGTGCCGTGAAATACATTGTCGAGTTTGATGGGGGCCACAGCTATAAAGATATATTCCCATCATTGAAAACACTTCGGCTTTCTAAACTGCATGCTTTGAAGGAATTGTCATCACAAGCCGCGAATGGTGGTGAGCATGGAAAAGAAAGAGAAGAGCAAGTGATCTTAAAAGACCTTCATACTTTGGACATCTATAATTGTCCAAAACTAATACGGTTACCTTGGCTTCGTCTTCTTTCAAGTCTTGAACGTCTCAGGATTGCAGGTGTGGGTTTGGATATGATGGAGATGCCAACATCCCCGTCACTGATACATGAGATCACTGTGTCGAATATGCATAATTTGAAGGGTTGGTCCCCACAAGAAGACGCTGATGGTGATGAAGATGAGCAAGTGATCTTCGATTCACTTCGTACTCTGAGAATCTATGGTTGCCCAAATTTGATTTGCTTACCACAAGTACTTGTTTCAGCACCTCAAAAAGCAAATGGTGAGCAGGTGGTTTTCCCTCGCCTCGTGGAATTGGAAGTCAAGAAATGTCCCAAGATTGTTCGTTTTCCCCATCTTCTACCATCACTAAAAAGATTAGGCATGAGTGTAGTCAATCAAAGTATCAAACCCTATTAGGGCCGGTGGCCAACTACACTTCGCTTGCTTCGCTCTCTATTAAAGGGTTTCCAGAGGTCAAGTATTTGGGCCAAACCATCCTTGGCTACAAACTCTTGACATTAAGGATTGCCCAAAATTACTGTCTCTATCAAATCAGTTGGGGAATCTCTATGCTCTGGAGAGACTAGTTATTCAAGGGTGTATTGATTTGGTGATATCATCGCCGGATGGTGGTTTGCAGCAGCAGCAGCAGCATCCTCTAAAATCTCTTGAGACATGGAGAAATCATCCTCATGTGAAAGGCAAACTTCACTTCCAGGAGACGGAATTGTCTTGACCTCTCTTAGGAGATTGGACATCAGCTCTTGTAAGAATATAGAGTCCTTATCGAATGATATGTTGCAAAACCTTACTATCCATCTGTTGGCCAAGTGGGTCCAGACCATAATTGGGTTCCGTATCTGGCTGATTTTCCTAATTATATTAAGAATTTCCTATTTGGTTAAACAGCAATTTTCTAATAGGTTAGGACTTTCCTTTTTTTCTGAGATAGAGTTCTTGGGGGATGAGGATGTAATGATTATATATATGATGTAATCTGTAACCAGGGATAGACAAGAGAAAGAGTCTGGAAAAGGCTGAGATTCCAAAGCTGTGGTTTCACAGATTGGAGGAGAACCTAGTGGAAATTAGTTTCCCGTGGATGTAGGCATCTTTGCCGAACCACGTAAATCACTTGTCTTCTTGTGTGGTTGATTGTTGATCTGGTTACTTTTGCACACACGCGCACAACAAGTGATATCAAAGCGTCAAATTGTGCGTGGAAGATCAACGGGAAGAGGAGAGATCAACGTTGATCTCTGTTGAGCCACTGGGAGAAACTCGGTTTCTCTGGTTCAGGACACAGAAAAATCGGTTTTTGCAGAACTTGAAGAAGACGACAGGTTGGGGTTCTCGGTCTGCTAGACATCTTCGTCGGTCGCCGGATCCGTGCCGGATTTGAGAAAAAGGGCTGCCGGATTTCTCAGAAGGAGGAAGAACCGAAAAAATATATATATCACTGACCGCCCATCGCAGCGATTGTCAGCCACCGATCGCCACCACTCGCCGCGGTCGCCGTCGCCGCCCGTTGCCGCCGGTCGCCAGATTGCTACGCCAAAGCCATAGCAGATGGCCGCTGCACTTGCCGTCTGCAACTAGGTTGCAGACCCAGAGTTGAAGAAGGCAACGACCCTGTTCTGGGTCAGCTGGGTTTCGGGTCGGGTCAGTCGACCTGAACCTGCTGTGGAGAAGAAGCCCAGTAACACAGGTGCAGTTTTGGGTCAGGTCGAGTTGACCTGAACCCGCAAGTAGTCAGCGGTTCAGCCCGTCAGCCGCTGCCGACGTCAGCATAGTGACATCATCAAGCTGACGTCAGCCCACGTCATCAGACATACAGTCAACGGCTAGAGTTGACCAGATTGACGGCAGAAGTTTGTTTCTGCAATATCTTGATCATCTGACGTCCGATCGGAGATCCGTTTGAGCATACGGACTAGTTTCGAGCAGATCTATGTGATTGTGGAAAAAGATTGGCTGTTTGATGGTCAACAAGGAGTTTGACCAAATCGGAAGCGCAGAAAACCATTTTTGCAATATCGGAACCATCCGGAGTCGGATTTCAGATCCGTTTCTTCCATCGTGCTCATGTTGACGAGATCTACAACTTGGTGCAGGAGTTGAGGTCAGTGTTAGTTATTTGTTTTTTCCTGTTACTTAATTTGATTAAGATGGAGAACAATACTATCAATACTACTATGGTTAAGCTCAACCATTCCAATTGGTTGATCTGGAAACCGAAGATGGAGGATATTCTTTATTGTAAAGACCTCCATGATCCCGTTGAGGGGGATAAAGCCCGACCGAAAGATATGCAAGATGCTGAATAAAACAAGCTACATAGAAAAGCGATTGGTCACATCAGGCAGTGGGTTGATAATAGTATATTTCACCACGTGTATAATGAAACCAATGCGAATACCCTTTGGAAAAAGCTAGAAGCAATGTATGATAAAAAAAACCACAGTGAATAAAACCTTCTTGATCAGAAAGCTTGTGAACATAAAATTCAAGGATGGTGGTCAGATCGGAAATCACATCAATGAGTTTCAAAGTGTAGTAAATCAGTTAGCCACTATGAAAATGGTCCTTGATGATGAGATGCAAGCTTTATTGCTTCTGAGTTCTTGCAGGATACATGGGAGACATTGGTTGTTTCCTTGAGCAACTCTACTCCAGATGTTGTGTTATCTATGAGTCAGGTTACCAGTAGTCTACTGAATGAAGAAACTAGAAGGAAATCTGTAGGGACAGATAATGCACAGGCCTTTGTTACTGAGAATAGGGGGAGGAGTAAGAGTAGAGGACCAAAGGGGGGTCGTGGCAAGTTTAGAGGTGAATCACAGTCCAAGTCTAACAGTAAATCACAAAACAAGAAAAAGTCAGTGAATTGCTTTTCCTGTGGCAAAATGGGCCACGTCAGGAAAAATTGCTTTGCCATGAAGGAACAGAAAGGATCCAACAATGAGAAGAAGAATAAAAATGATAACACTACAGCTAGTTTGGAACAGGAAGTAGTGGTGCTCCCCGGCGATGATGATAAGTGTTTGAGTGTTGCAGATGGTCAGGTTGAGTGGGTTATTGACACAGCAACATTCTACCATGCTACTCCCTGTAGGAAGATGTTCACGACGTACAAAGCAGGTGACTTTAGTATTGTGAAGATGGGCAACACGAGTCATTCAGAGATTGTTGGTATCGATGATGTCTGCATTAAAACCGATATTGGTTGTACAATGACGTTAAAAGATGTGCGACATGTTCCTGGTCTGCGGTTAAATCTAATTTCCGGGACTGCATTGGACCGTGCAGGTTATGAGAATTACTTCGAAAATGGTAGATGGAAGCTCACTAAAGGGTATCTTGTTATTGCGAGAGGAAAAACGGGTAATACTCTTTATAAAACATAAGTAAATCTATGCAAAGGTGTGTTGAATGCAGTTCAAGACAATTCCTCTCTAAATCTATGGCATAAGAGGCTTGGTTATATGAGTGAGAAAGGCTTGCAGATGTTGGCAAAGAAGGATTTAATTCCTTGCTCCAAAGGTATATCCCTTGACCCTTGTGATTATTGTTTGTATGGTAAACAGCATAGGGTTGCTTTCCCTTCGACATCAAAATTGAAATTAAATGCGTTGGATTTGGTATATTCTGATGTTTGTGGTCCCATGGAGGTAGAATCATTGGGTGGCAATAAGTTCTTTGTCACGTTCATCGATGATGCATTCAGGAAAGTCTGGGTTTATCCATTGAAATCAAAGGATCAAGTGTTTCAGATGTTTCAACAGTTTCATGTCAAGGTTGAAAAAGAAACAGGTAAACTCTTGAAGTGTCTCCACACAGATAATGGGGGAGAGTACACATCCAACCAGTTCAGAAGCTATTGCTTGAAGCATGGCATTCGACATGAAAAGACAGTTCCTGGTACTCCACAGCACAATGGTGTGGCAGAAAGAATGAACCGCACTATTCTTGAGAAGATGAGATGCATGATAAGATTAGCACGGTTGCCTAAGTCATTCTGGGGTGAAGCCGTTCTGATTGCCGTTTATCTGATTAACTGATCTTTCTCAGTTCCTTTAAATTATGATCTTCCAGAGAGAAGATGGACAGGTTAAAATGTTTTCTATTCACACTTGAAGGTGTTTGAGTGTAAAGCATTTGTACATGTACCAAAGGAGCAGTGTTCCAAGTTGGACGATAAGGCAGTGAGTTGCATCTTTCTAGGCTATGGTGGAGATGAGTTTGGCTACAGATTATGGGATCCAGAGAAGAGGAAACTTATCAGAAGTAGCGATGTAGTTTTCCATGAAGACCAGTT
Source organism: Sextonia rubra (assembly GCA_037013555.1). Lineage (NCBI taxonomy): Eukaryota > Viridiplantae > Streptophyta > Magnoliopsida > Laurales > Lauraceae > Sextonia > Sextonia rubra. The sequence goes on along the minus strand of JASUAD010000008.1, from coordinate 57,243,777 downwards.
CTTTGGAGATGTTAAGAAGATTAATAAGTCTTCTGAGACAGTTGATGGAGTGGTTGATCTCACATCGACTCCTTCTTCGGTGCAGACTACAGGTGGAGAAGGTGGACAAAACAATCCGGATCGTGATGATGCACAGGGGTTGCCAAATAATGAGGGTTTTGAGCAGGGGGAGTTGCAGTCTCTTCGGTTGGAAACCACGGAACCTCAAGTTAGGAGGTCTACACAAGAGCGTCAACCATCAACTAGGTATCCTACATCCGAATATGTTTTGCTTACTGATGAGGGGGAGCCAGATAGCTTCCGGAAGCAATGACTCATGCTGATAAAGATGAGTGGATGAAGGCTATGCAGGATGAGATGGGTTCTTTAAAGAAGAACAAGACATATGAGATGGTGCAACTTCCTAAAGATAGGAATGTTCTAAAAAATAAATGGGTGTTTAAGCTGAAAAAGGATGAGAATGGAAAACTGGTCAAGCATAAAGCACGGTTAGTGGTAAAAGGCTTCGCACAGATGAAGGGTATCGACTTCAGTGATGTTTTCTCTCCTGTTATGAAAATGACTTCTGTTAGAATCGTCTTGGGTCTAATTGTCAGCATAGACCTTGAGCTTGAACAGATGGACGTGAAGACCGCATTTCTTCACGGTGACTTGAAAGAAAAAATCTACATGACTTAGCCAGAGGGGTTTGAGGTAGAAGGAAAAGAACAGATGGTTTGCAAGTTGAAGAAGAGTATATACGGGCTGAAGCAAGCACCGAGACAGTGGTAAAAGAAGTTTGATTCATTCATGTTGAGTTATGGGTACCGAACGACAACTGCAGATCATTGTGTCTATGTTCGTCGATTTATCGATGGCAGGTTCATCATAATTCTTTTATATGTAGATGATATGCTGATAGTTGGACAGGATAACAAGTTGATTGGTAAGTTAAAAGAGGAGATGTCAAAGTCGTTTGACATGAAAGACTTGGGTCATGCACGAACAATATTAGGCATGCAAATACGTCGTGAAAGGAGTTCCAAGCAGCTGTGTTATCACAAGAGAAATATGTTGAACGAGTACTCGAGCGGTTCAACCTGAAGAATGTTAAGCCAATTAGCATACCTCTAGCCAGTCACTTCAAACTAAGCAAGCGCTTGTGTCCTACTACAGATGATAAAAAGGAACGGATGGCATGTGTTCCTTACTCCTCTGCTGTGGGGAGTCTTATGTATGCCATGGTTTGTATACGACCAGACATTGCTCATGCTGTGAGTTTAGTGAGTAGATTTCTCTCTAACCCTAGAAAAGAGCATTGGGAAGCAGTGAAGTGGATCTTTAGGTATTTGAGAGGTACTTCCAAAGTATGCTTATGTTTCGGCGGCTCAAAATCAATGGTTGAAGGTTATACTGATGCTGATTTTGCAGGCGATCTTGATCGTCGATTGTCGACTTCTGGTTATTTGTTTACTTTCGTAGGGGGAGCTATTTCCTGGCAATCAAAGTTACAGAAGTGTACAGCATAGTTTACAACTGAAGCGGAATACATAGCTGCTAAAGAAGTAGGGAGAGAGATGCTTTGGTTGAAGACATTCCTTCAAGAACTAAATTTGAAGCGAGAAGAATATGTAGTTTACTGTGATAGTCAGAGTGCTATGGATTCCAGTGAGAATGCTACATATCATGGTCGCATGAAGCACGTTGATATTAAGTACCATTGGATTCGTGAGGTGATCGAGAATAACTTCATGAAGCTGGAAAAAAATTCATTCGGACAAGAATCCCTCGGACATGATGACAAAGGTTGTGTCTAAGGGAAAGCTAGAGCTGTGTTCAGAGTTGGCAGAGATGAACTCTCAGTAAGGGGTTCAGGGCGTCTTCCCCATGGTCTGGAAGGGGAGATTGTTGGCCAAGTGAGTCCAGACCATAATTGGGTTCAGTATATGGGGTAATTTCCCTAATTATATTAGGAATTTTCTGTTTGGTTAAACAGCAGTTTTCTAATAAGTTAGAACTTTCCTTTTTTTCTGAGATAGAGTTCTTGGGGGATAAGGATGTAATGATTATATATATGATGTAATCTGTAACCCTGGATAGACAAGACAGAGAGAGAGTCTGGAAGAAGCTGAGATTCCAAGGCTGTGGTTTCACAGATTGGAGGAGAACCTAGTGGAAATTGGTTTTCCGTGGACGTAGGCATCTTTGCCGAATCAAGTAAATCGCTTGTCTTTTTGTATGGTTGATTGTTAATCTGGTTACTTTTGCATACACGCGCACAACACCTTTAAATTCATGACTGCCCAAAGGTGTTTTCTTTGGAAAACTTGCAATCACTCAAGCATTTACATATTTCGGGTTGTAAGAATGTGACGAATTGGCTGAAGTCTGGCAGAAGCTTCACATCACTCACTCGATTAGTTATTACAAGTTGCCCTGGTATGTGTGCTTTGCCAAAATGGGTGACGGACCTCACTTCGCTTAAATCTTTAGCCATTTATGATATCCCAGAAATCACGACTTTGCCAGAGAGTCTACAACGCCTTACTAATCTCCAAGAATTGGAAATAATCGGTTTTCCTATTCTAGAAAGAAGACTGCGATGCAACAAGGGCCAGGACTGGCATCAGGTAACGCATGTTCCAAGGATCTGGGTTGAGCACAAAGATGTGAGAGATTGCCACTCATCAGATGAGCATCCAAGTCTAATGGATTCGTTAAAGATGGGAGCCAACATATGCAATAAGAGTAAGCTCCTTTTGCCCTCTTGCTCCTCATCTCCTCCATCTTCTTCTTCTTGTTCTTCTCGTCTACCAACTTGATCATGGATCATCATCATCATCAAATCACATCCATAGGAGGGGAATCAGCCAAGTGAGTTCTTCATCATCATCATAACAACAGCAAATTTCATTTCGTATGTATGATTTTATATTCGGTCATCAATCTTCAAAGATAATTTCTTTATACAATTTCCTCGTACAAGTACAAAATACATGTTTATAGTCACTGCATATCTCCGTCTCTCTCAAGTACCAAAGATGAAAAAGCCAATTTCTGAAAATATTATGCCTTCAAAACTGCCCTTCTCACATTTCTTCATTTCTAGTCTTGTGTATAAGGACCAAGAGAAGAAGGTTTAGGAATGGAGGAGGATATAGATTAGGGTGAGTAAGCCCTCTCCTATCTTCTTTCTACTACTTCAGAGGGTGCTGGGGCGCACTAAAGATCCAGGTCTTTCATTGGAGTGGACCAAATGAATATGTAACCATTGGACAATGAGGTTTCTGACTTCCAGGCTAGATGATGCAAAGTGGACTCATCATTGAGAATGGCCTAGATGGTGCATCCATGCACATTTGGAATGATATATGGTATGACTGCCATTTTTATAGTACTTTTGAGTGTTAATTTGACTTTGACAAATTCTTTAACTTGTTTGAATAATGAGTGGTTGTTATGCACTAGAATTTAGAGCTCAATTTGAGGTTTCTGCACAAAAGTACATTTAGGACTCTATTTGCTTTATAAGGTCATCTCAATTCATTTTAAGTTGTGTTTTTCTTTCTTTTCTTATTGCACTTGTCTTTGCATGTATTTGAAAATACTTTAATGGGTGTTGGAAAGAGAAATGAAATGCATTTATTGGATGATTGTTGGTAAAAGACAAATGAATTATATCCCTAGTGAAACTTCCCACTTTGTGCAATTGCTTTTGTTGATTTTCTATCTAGGAAGCACAAATACTTAAAAAAACCCACACGTACACGTACCAGGTATGTACTCGGTACGAGTATGGATATGAATATGGCAAAATATATATCAGATACGGTCAAACGTGCCAGTACTCTTTTGACTATATGGGTACGTATTTGGTATGCACCCGGTACGTATTTAGTACACACCGGGTACGTACCTGCATTTTTAAAACTTTTTATCTTAAAAAAAAAAAAGAAACCTAATGGGCCTAAATGTAAAAGTTGTTTTACTTATAAACTTCTGCTTCAGCGATCAAGCCCTAATTGCATTACCTCTGCCGCTGACACTGAGAAAGACAGAAGAAGGACAAGAGCGAAAGAAGAAGAAACTAGCAGGAGGAGAGGGAGGAAGAGGAGTAGAAGAAGAGGAGGAGGAGACTCATCGAAGCCCTAATCTGCCATAGCCCTAATTTGCCTCTACCTCTACCACTGAGAAAAAAGGAAGAAGGAAAAGAGTGAGAGAAGAAGAAAGGAAGAGGAGGAAGAGAAGAAGAAGAAGAAGAAGAAGAGGAGGTGGAGGTGGAGGCTCATCGAAGGGGAGGCTCATCATCGAAGGGGAGGCTCCTCTGGAAACAAGAAGGAAAAAAAGGCAGGAGAGGCTCAAGAAGAAAAAAAAAATGCAGGGGAGGAGGAGGAGGAGAAGGAGGCATACCTGCTACACCCGCACATCTACCACGTCCACCGCTGCACGTCCGCCACTACATGCCGGCCACTGCAAATCCGCTACAACTGCAGGACTGCAAGTCCTCTTCCCTTCTTTCTTTTTTTTTCCCCCTGCTTTGCTTTGCTGTGAACCCCTGCTCTACTCTACCATGAACCCATGATGTTGCTGTAATTTTTTTTTTCCCTGATGATGGTTGCTCTGCTGCTATAATTTTTTTTTCTTTGCTCTGCTGATGGGTGTTTCTTTGCTGCTCTGTGTTTCCTGTTTTTTTTTTTTTTTAATGCTCTACTCTACTCTGCTGTTAGCTATATTTTCTTCTTTTTTTTTTCTTCTCTGCTCTGCTGCTCTATATTTGCTGGCTTTTTTTTTCATATGCTCTGCTCTGCTGTTGCTTTGCTGCAGTATTTTCTTTTGGTTTTTTTTCTGCTCTGTATGTCTGTTGCCTAATTTTTCTTTTCTTCTTTTTTTTCTGCTTTGCTGCTACTATTGTCATGCTGTTTTTTTTTTATCTGCTCTGCCGTTTGTCATAACTACTGCTGTTACTATATTTTTCTGCTATTGCTGTTGTTCTGCCGTTTGTTGTTGTTGTTGTCCTTTCCATTTTTTAAGTATATTGGCTGTTTTTAAAATGTTTGGTTGTTTGGCTGTTTGATTATTTATTAATTATTTGGTTGTTTGCATCTAAGAGATCCAACTTATTTTAAAATTTTAATTATTAGCCTATTACATTATTAAAATTTTTAAAAATATAATTTTTTAATGGACGTATCCCCGCCGTACCCGTGTCTTGTTTTTTAAGGATTTCGCCGTATCAACGTACCCGTATCAACGTACACAAGTTGATACCCTGTTTGCCTTTGAATTTAAATCAATTAGACTTCTTACACATATCTAACATTAAAACAAACTTATTTATATTTGCTGCAAATATAATTTTTAGAACCAATTCTTTTTTGGGATGTATAGTGGTTATTTGTATTGGTTACTTTGATAATTAGGCCATTTACCATTATGATGACCTTAGCTATAACAATTGGACAGGAGAAATTCGAACTAACTATGATGGGTTGTCCGCAATAGACTTTATGTAAGTAAACAGCTATAGTTCCTCTTATTCACAATGACATTTTTTTTCCAATAATGTGGGTATCTTATAAACAACATGCTGAATAGAAGAGGCCCTAATTGGATCTGAAAAGCAGCATAAACTTGTATCTAATCCTTTCAAAACTACTACTGAGGCTACTAGTGTGTTTTCCTTCCCCTGAGGCATGCATAAACCTGATATCTGTGCGTGTGGTTCTTTTCTTGCAGTGACTATCTCACTACAGTTTTACAAGATTCCCTCCTTCAAATTGTGCACAAGTGAACTTCTAAGAATACTCATCCACCCTTTTCTTTTCATTTGTGCCGGGGACTTACCAAGCTTCTTGTTACTCACATCTAATTACATTTCTCTTTTGTTCCTCTCAGAAATTTGGTTTCCAGTTACCCCAACTTGTAAGCTTTCTACACCCTTTCTGCCATTATTCTGTAGATTTTTAAAGGCAAACCCACCCTTTTTTTTTTGTGTAAAGCAATAAAATGAACAAAGGGGGTGCTTGAAGAAGAACCTTCACTGCTTTGGAAAGACGAAATGTTAAGTATTGAATTTAAAAGCTATGCTCTCTCTATGAAATTGTTAAATTAGAATGTTGTTAAATTGGTAATACAAATAAATCTGAGAGGGCTACAATATTTGCAGACTAACTTACTTATAAATTGCAGTGGTGGGAGGTTAATAATTGGTGATAATGAATATGCTGAGGAGTCATCAGAGAGTGGGACATCATTCTATTCTACTATAGATGGGCATATAGCAGCACAGGGGCCTTCCTAGGCAATGACAATGCAAACTATGTAGCAACAAAAACATCTATATTGTAGGAAGAAAGAGGTTGCTGGCAAATTAATTTGAAAGGATGAATTGTTTAGAAGAAAAAGGTCGCTGGCAAATTAATTTGAAAGCATGAATTGTTTGTGGAACACATTGAAGTAAGTTCCACATTATGGGAAAATAAATCCATTGTTTATCTTCAATCAGAATTGAACATGTAATTTGATTTTTTTTTCTTTTTGTGTAGTGGGATATTATTTACCTATGGTTGATTGTTGGCTTCTGTAATGGGATAGCTGTCATCTTGTTGTTGTTGTTGTTAACTTATGAGGTTATTTCAATATTATTTTTGTCCATCTGAATTATGTCTTTTATATATAGTTGGTAATGGTGATCTATATGTGTGGTTCTGAATGATGGTGTGCTACATGTTCCACACTCAATGTTTTAGCAAAGGATTTCCTTATTTTAGGGGTGATTTTTTTTTTTCACCTGGTTGAAGGCCACGTCTTGTGCTGATGAAATTTCAGATCAAGTTAAAATGTTTTACTTCCATTGACAAGGAAGAAAATGCTACAAATATTGTACTTCTTTTCTGCCAAAGTCTTTTTAACATCTTTGGTAGTAAGGAAGAGCTAACAATTGTAACTTTTCTAAACGATTTACTTCTACATAAAATATTTGAAGTGCTTCATCTGTTAGTTGTTTCTAGTTATAATATATTAAGTTGGTTGGTTTCAATTGAGTTGAATTGATCAAATTAGACATTTGATTTTGACCTGCCATGACTTTTAAAAACTCTTCATCCTCTTCCTATAAATAAATCCTCCACATGACTTTTTTAGCGTTTCATCCCCAACTTCAGAAAAATGTTTCATCTACATTTCTTGCCAACTTTATAAAATCTGCCATGGCTGTTTCATCTCCAAAATCTGCCATGGCCGTTTGATCACCCAAATCTGCCTTGGTCGTTTCATCTCCATGGCTTTACCTACCAATAAATTACGCACTTACTAACTTCCTTATCCATGGCCTTTTTGTTACACTCCGACCCAAGCTAAACTTGATTAGCAAATAATTAATTGTGATTACAAACTAATTAATGAGGTTTTTTTTAATTCGGTCCTAGTGGATCCAGTTCAGGTCATGGATAAGTAATTGGGTTAGGTTTGACCTTACCTAAGTAGATGAAAGCCCTTTTTCATAATTTTAGAATACTTGCTTTCACGTCATACATACATCATATTGACATCATCATGTTTGTCTTGATGAGCTCGTTAACTTTCGTCATTGACTCAAACGCATCAGACGTCATTTGAATAAGTTGGATCCTCATTTGACTTGTATTGCAAAGTAAATAAAACTAGAAGGACTTCCTTGTAAATTTTGAAAATTTTGTCTAATATAAAGGACACCACCGACTCAATGACTCCCACGAGCTTATCCTCTTCGTTTACTTTCTTCTTCATTTCTTGTTCTTTCACATTGGGAAAGGGACGTTCTTGTGTTACTCGTCCGCTTCCATTCCCTCACCTTTGGATCTTGTGCTCTTTTCTTCCCTGTGAACCAGGTATGAATTTTGCTTGAATGATTGCTCCCTTGAGTCGAGAGTCTTCTCAATTCACTGCATGCACTCCTTTTTTTTCTTTATTTTTACATGCATGGCTATGTAGGTCTAAATTGAGCCCAAGTTGAGCCAAAGGAAGGATTAAGAGTTAAAAAATCTTAATTGGAGGCAAGTAAAAGCAAATTAAGGATGAATACATGTTGGTAAATCATGATTGTATGATTTTTATAATCTTTCAAGTTTCATGTGTTTTGTAACCCTTTTATACACTTTCATATGATCTTGTTACAGTATGCATGGAATTTTTCTAGTTTTGACCTCACAAAGACTTCTGGATTTTCAGAATTCTCGACCCTTACGGCTAAGCCGTAGGTTCCCACAGCTCGGACTCCAGAGAGTAACCTAATTGGAATTTATACTACGGTCAGGGTACAGCTAAGTCGTAGGCTAGTCGTGACCTAACCATAGGTCAAGCCATAGCTTGATGTCCAAAGAGTAAGAATTTGGGGAAAACCTCTACGGTCCAGCCACGACTAAGCCTTACACTGTGCTACGGCTAAGCCATATCCAACCTGTTGCTCAACCGTAGACCTAACATGGTGCAGCCGTATATTAATCCACGGTTCACCCATATTTGTGGGGAAATCTGGGCAACTCCGACTGAGCCGTGGTGATTACTACGGCTAAGTCGTAAGTCACCCACTACTAAGCTGTGAGTCCACTGAAATTTAGGATTAAATAGGTATTGTTGTGAGACCTTGTAGGGCCTTAACTTAAATCCTTGTACACCTTTAACCGGTCCAAAGGAATAATTGAAAGATCATGAAAAGTCTTGAGAGCTGAGACTTATTCATGTGACGTTGTTCATTTGTTAAGCACCTCCCTATGGGTGTTGGTTTAAGGGATTTCGATACACCTTCTTGATAAATGTAACACCAAAGAAAGACAATTGTGTATCGAATAACTTAAAACTACATCATCATGCACGGTTAAGAATAATGGTTGACTAGATTAGGGTTGGTTAATAAATTGTCTTGACTCTATCAATTTGAATTGCATGGTATATTAGACGACGGTCATTGTCCTTCACTCTTATGTACAGATTGAATGATTATCGTATGACCATGTCCTTGACATTTGATAGTCCATTTACATTAGCTATTGACATGGACTTGAGTATGAATGTATAGCACAAATAAAATGAACGTATACGATTTAGTATTGTCCTTATTCTCTGAATGTATTGCATGTTTTTACTCAAGTCCAAATATATGATTAACTCAAAATGGTCAGGCACTACTCAGCCTCAGCCTTATGATGTCCGGCAGGGTTGACTTTGGCATAGTATGTATGTTGCTGCTACAGTGTGTTCATATCTTAGGGCTTCCGGACTCTAGGAAACTTGAGACCCATTCGTGCCCTGTCTCGGTCGATGGTGTTCTCCTTGTATAGATCACTTAAGGGAGGATATGACAAATGTAGTGGCCACATAGTACAGTGTATCTATGCATTGATTCTTATAGCATGCTCTATTAAAAAATGCATGATTTGCCTAGTATACTAACTTGAAACTCTATACATGATCACTCGTTAATTAATTCTTTTAGACACAATGAGTTACCTTAATTTTGCTTATGCTTTGCTGAATCATCGTATTTACAAGTTGTTTAATGGTGTTACAAGTTCAGGTCCCAATACCGGTCTGGCGCAGACCCAGGAATTGTAGAAGGAGACCACAAAGGTTCCTTCAGGTGATATCGGATGGACAGCAGAATGTTTGCTGACTGATCTTTATGGCAAAAGCGACTCACTTTTAGTATATTGGGATTTTAGATTTTTTTTGTATTTGCATGATTGCATCCATGTAGACTGCATTGTAAAACTTCGATCTTGTTATGTCTGCGTCTTTCGTATTCTCTTTATAGTATGTTACTCTTGATCTTCTTGCATGCATGAGCACATCATATTTGGGTTATACAGGACTTGTGTATAACTAATCTACAAATTTTGTTCCTAAATCTTAACCTTTCGACTGTTCCATGGTTGTAATGGGCTTGCTGAATTGTTATATGGAAATTGAAGAAAAATTATAGGCGATATGAACAGGCTTCCGCGCATTGAATGTTTGAACAGATGATCCATTCAGCACTTCACACGTGTGAGCATGTGAATATTCCTTGTGTAATTCCATTTAGACTCCGGTCTGAGTGTGAATTGCATGGGAGTACGTGTGTCATTGATTGGGGATAACCCTAATCCCCGATTTCTTGGACTCGGGTTATGACACTTTTCATCCCCAACTTTTATTCTTGCTGTCATTACCGTGTATAATTAGAACCGGCTGCAAAATAGATACAATTGTGTAGCCCTATCAGCACGTTACTCTGTTCATCATAATCTCCAAAACCATCGGCCCTCTCTTGGCCTCCAAAGCCCTCTGCTATTCAGAGGCCTTTGCTTGACTCTACTTCAAAGTTGCATCGAGCACTTTTGGAACTTCCAAGGCTTCTACCAAGTCCACGGGATCTAGGCTAGGGGTACAACATCCCTTTAAATTATTCTTCTTATGTTTTTTCCTGCTAGTTGTATATTGTTTTTTTTTTCTCCAGATTTTATCGCATCTATGTGTAGGCAATATTTGTCAATCCACTGCAGTGACCAATTCTGTTGCAACCTGTGTTTCTTTCTACTGGTTTTTTATTGGTTTTTTTTCCCGGAATTTATCAAATCTATGTGCAAGCGGTGTTTGTAGATATGTCGCGGTAATCAATTCTGCTGCAAATGAGATAATATAACTGGAAAGGGTTTTGCATAATTTCAATTGGTTTTATGAGCAAGTGTCATTTGAGAAAATGACACAGTGAATAATGTTGATGCTAATTTGATAATATTACTTAAAAGGTCTCTGCATGTTTTTTTCAATTCAATGTCTGAACTGTATTGCTGAGTTTCAAGTTTTTACATCTGAAGCCCGTTCCCAAATGGTAGCTCCATAATCAGCTTTGGCCTGCCACCACTGTTGCAGTCGTCATACTTATTGTAATCAACTAAGCTTCATGAATGATATGATTGTCCAGGTATAGCCATCAAATTTCAAACGACTAAACACTCATAAAAATGTCAACATGAGAATTCCTGCATGAATAAGACTTTAAAAGTTCTGAAAAACCATTAAAAAGATGATATCTGTCCTACTTTGAAGGTCCTTTGTCTCATTAAACCTCTTCTTTTTTCTTCATAATTTTTTATTTCTTAATGGCATTTGAAGATTTTTTTTTTCTCTATCATTTTCCCATATCCATCTATTAAGATGATTGAAAAAAACTACATTCTTGTGCAACTGGAATCAACAAATTGCTTAAATATGATGAGCCAATCTATTCATTTGTCAACTCCACCAACAACTTACTATTTCTAGGTAGTTTAGTAACTCATTTCCAGATGTTTGTGATATATCTAAGCAAAACTACATAAAAGGAATGACTTGGGAATCATTGAGCTGCATCCATTGATAGTAGCCAGGGTGGATACTGCATCTGAAGCCATAGCTCTAGCGAAGGATCAATCCTGCAGGCTATTTTCATATCTCCCGGCCACTGGGCCAACTGAGAAAATAAACTTGGTCAATGAGTCCACAAAACTTTACTGCTTGTAAGTCCAATGCAAAGTTGCCTACACAGGGCATTTGACTAAAGCAACAACATTTCATGGTGATTTGATCGAACATCAAACCTTTATTGTACATTTAAACACATCTGTACATCTGTAGTGTTCATTTCATGGTTGGGCAATTTGGTCCCAAATAAGAAAAAGGTGTATTCTAATTATAAATATCATCAGCTGCAACTATATATATCGTAGGTTGATGATGGAAGGTCAGGAACTTGCGACTCATTTTACATTTCCTCTTCACTTAAATCTCCTCTTTTTAATCTGTGACACTACTAGGAAACTCTGCATTGAAAATATTCCCACGCTTGTAAAACACTTAGGAACATCTCTCTAGGTTATTAAAAACCATTGCAGAGGAGTTCTATCTATCTATAGCTCTGCTTTTTGGAAGATTATCATTCTAGAGAAGTTGGCAGATACATCTCCCTCAAAAGTCCTTACTTATAGAGAAACCTAAAAAGAAGAAAAAATGTAGTGCACTTAACGTACGTATAAGAAAACCATGTGGCATACCAATGCCTTGGGTGAATCTATTGAAAATCAAATAAAGATGAGCCAAGAAGACATTTTATTTCAAATCAATCAATATTCCTATCGGCACATCCATGGAGCATGTGTTTCAGCCGCACATAGCTTCTTTTGAGGGCTAGCCAATGGTGGACAAGGATGAACTATCTTCATTTATAGCTGATGTAAGTTTACATAAAAAATGATATGCCTTCTATAAATAAATATATATATATATCTTTGTGTTATATTGAAACATTATATGATAATTTCTACAATTCTCAACCAAAACTTTCTATACAAGAAAGTGAGCTGGTTAAAGTGGCGGACAAGATCCAAAGTGTTCTCTAAAAGTCTTTCATTTTCTATTTTAAATTAAATAGAAATAAAAATATTGATCGGAATCAAACATGTCCAGTCACAAGGCTGACTGACATAAATTATACAGCAGAGTCGAAGCATTTATTATTACTCATATCACAATGTTAATTTACAGTTAATCAGTTTAAATTTTATAATAAGGTGAAAAAAAAAGACCTGTGCAGGTGTACAAACTATTTTGTACTATTTATTTTTTTGTTCACATTTTCCTAATTTCTATGAACTCTTTATATATATCATTTCCAAGATTAACTTTTGTATATTTCAAGATTAACCAGTAAATCTCATTCTACAAATACCTTATATTCATGCATATTTTACCTATTTGATGTTTACCACAATTATTTATACTTGAGATTTATACCACTATTGCATCTCCTAAACATCATATCCGCTTCAAATTTCATTTATTGCTAAAGATGAAACCATTGCTGGTGCTGGTGAAAATTTTTACTAGTGAAAAGAATCTGCTTTCAGAGTTGGTTTTTCTAAGAAGGCATTTTGCGACAGCCACAAAGAATTTCTAGCACTTGAATCCATTTATGGTAGCTAAAGTATGTGCTCTAGACATTGGGCTATATGAGAACATCTTTGGGGGAATGGGTGTCACAGCCTGAGCCCAGGAGATCAGGGGTCAAGTTTAAACCTAACCAGTGATACACGTACTCCCGTGCATATACACTTAGACCCTGTCTAAATGCACACGCACAAGGGAAATTCACACGTGCCAATATATGTACGCGGAAGCTGTAAGTATCATTGCATAACAAAAGAAGACATACGGAAACAAAAGAATAGATATACAAAAGATTACATGAAGTCTAGAGTCATACAAAATGAACCAGAATACAATTTATAACAACAAAACCAAAAGAGATCCCACAACAATGCAAACTCATATGCATGTCAATGTCGCACTCCGGCGGAGTGATTACATCCACTCCTCTAGCCTTGATGGGGCATCTGAGGTTTCCCCTGGAGTCTGGTTAATCGACGAGGGGTCGGTTGAGAGATCTGAGCCTGCAACACCAAAGACAACTCATGAATACAACGATTCAACAAAGTATAAGCAACAATAAGTTAACGTATGTTATATCTAGCAGAATAAGTAATAACTGATAATCATAGAGTTCCAAGTTTGTATGCTAGGCAGTTGTGCATTCAAATGAAGCATGCTATCGGAATCATTGTTTACATAATATGTACATAACTAGGTGGTCACTACATGTGCCATATGCTCCCTGTTAAGATCTTACATACTGAGAACACCATCGACCGTGCTAAGGTACGAATGGGTCTTGGGTTCCTGGGGTTCAGAAACCCCAAGACATAAACTCATTGCAGCGTCCATACATACTATACCAAATTCAACCCCGTCGGGTATCCTAATGCTGAGACTGAGTAGTGCCTGACCATCTGGAATCAATCATATGCTAGAACTTGAGTAAACCTTGCATATCATATCGAGCATATGTCATACATTCCAATCATACGTTCAACTCATAATACAATACTTAATTTAATGGAAACATATCGAAAAGATCAAACAAATCGAACTTACCATATCAAAAGGGCATAACGAGGACTATACAAACCATACAGAAGAGTGGAGGTCAATAATCGTCCATACAAGATGTCGTGCAACTAACTTGCTCGAATCAAGATCATTTACTAGCCAACCCTAATCTAGTTATTCAGTGTTTCTAACCATGCATGATGATGTAGTTTTAAGTTATCCGATACACAACTGTCTAATATTGCATTGTATCATGAGGGTGTATCGGGGTCTCTTAAACTAACACCCATGGGGAGGTGCTTAACAACTGGATAACGTACATGAATAAGTCGCAGTCCTCGAGCGCATTCATGTCATTTTATCATATTCCATTGGGCAAGTCAATGTCACCTACATTCTAACTCAAAGGCCCTACAAGGTCTTTTCAACACCTACCTTTCTTATTTTTCACTGGTCTTACAGCTTAGCCGTGGGTGACCTACGACTTAGTCTAGGTATCTTACGTCTTAGCCGTAATATGTACTGCGGCTCAGCCGTGGTTCCCCTTATTGTTCATCCCCATTCACGGCTTAGCCCTGTTTTTGTTCTACGTCTTAGCCACGGTGAGGGTACGGCTTAGCCGTAGCACACCTCACGGCTTAGCCGTGACTGGACCGTAGAAGGTTCTTTCAAATTTAAGCTCTCTGGAAATCAAACCGTAGCTTGACCTACGGCTTAGCCGTAGTACATTCTACGGCTTAGCCGTAGCCTTACCCTAGAAGAAAACCATTTTTTACAGCTCTCTGGAATTAAAGCCGTAGGCAGTTACGGCTTAGCCGTAAATTGCACGGGGTCATTTTCTGAACCTGTTACAGAACAAACTATATGTGCACAAAACTGGAACAACAACATCAAAGAGATGGAATTTGATACAATTGGGCTGTAAAACACAATTCACAATGCAAGATTAAGAAGTTCTTCACAATCACACATATACCAACATGGGTTCATCCAAACCATGCTTATACTTGCCTCAAATAAGTTCTAACACGTGAATCGTTGTCCTTTGGCTCAAATTCGACGTCTATACACTGTTCTAACACCCATACATGCAAAAGAAGAAAAAGAGAGATGGTGAGCACGTGTAGTAGCTGACAAGAAGAAAAAGGAGAAAAAGAAAAAGATCAAGAACCCAAAGCTTACAGTAGAATACACAAGAGAAGAATCGAGAGCGTGAGTGCACAAAATCCTCCTTTCCTTGACTTGCTCGTGTAGAAGGAGAAAAAACATAAAGGAGGAAACGAAGAAGGAAGAGAATGAACGTTGAATGAAGAAGAAGGTTGGTGCATGTCAGTTTATATAAGGATCAGGATTAAATAAGTATAAGAAAGTCCAATAGTTTACACTAATTACAGTTCGAGTCAAATAAGGGTCCAACGGAAACAAACGACGTCTTTTGCATATGAGGTAATTACGAAAATTAATGATCTTAACGAAAGACACGTGTTGATGCCAAGATGATGCATGAATGACAACGCCTTACAAAATTTAAAATTACGAAAAAGGGCCCATGTATACCTAATCCAGGTTAAACTCAACCCAACTATCTATCAATGACCCAGAACAAAACAAAACAAAGTCAAACACAAATAACAACTAATTCATCATTAATTAGTCTCTAAACCGGATTAAGTTGGGTCAGAGTGTTATAATAGGGGATTGGAGTTTCTTTACGATCCTAGTGCTCCAATGACCCAAACTTATATTCATAAAGCTAACTAAAATTTTAACCTGATACACTACTTTTCCTGTTTTTATCATTAGGTTTCTATACTGCACCTCATATTTGGGCTGAGACAACAGGTTCAAGACCCTATTGCAGCACTCCACAACTCCTTTATTTGCCTCTTACACTTCCTCCATAACTTACTTCTATAACAAAAAAACACAGAACCTCAACAAAAACAAAAACCCCATAAGCCATAACATATCAAAACACCTAAAAATCTACACAAAAAATACATAGATAAAAAACCGTATACATTTTGAGAAATACATGCATTTTTCTTGAGACTGATTATAGGATCCACCTATATATTTATCACTCACCACATAAAAATATCCATAATATTGCAAAATATTAACTATATTGCAAAATGTCTATATTATTTTGAACGCAAATAAATGGACCACTTCTAGATGTACCAATGTAACAAGGTTGGGTTGGTTGCATTTTTCTGTATGTATTTAAAAAAAATAATATGTATGCATAATATTGATATTCATATTTTTTTTTCCTATTGCAAAGGTCATTAATTTCTTCCATGTGCTTAGCATGGGCACTGTTTACTAGTTAAACATTGTTTATTTCACATCATGGTACTTTGCCTAAACATCAAATATATTTTGACCATTTGGAATGGTCTGTGTAATTTTTTTGTACTTTGAGTTTGCTTTCAATCACAGTATAAGAGTGAAATTGGATTATGCATCATTAGTTACGGTAATTACTTTAGTGGTTTTGGGTATTTCTATTTATTCATGACGCAGGTTGATGGCAATTAATAATTATGAAAATAATTGATAAAGTTTTAAAAGTAAATAGAGAATTTATATGACGGCTTCAGTCAATATATTGTCCTTTGTTGGAATGAGGTTTTTATTTGTAAAATGAAATGTTATTTTTATGATTTTTTTAAAGGAGTTAAATGCTTATCATTCATTTTGTTAATGGAAGAGTAATACCCTTATTCCATTCTTAAGCTCTACTTTAAAATACGTGAAGCTAAATTGTAGATAACTAAAGATTGACAACTTCATACGTTTAACATCTAACTATAAAGATTGACACTAGCACTGTTTTTTTTATATAACTATAAAGACAAAATAAAAATTAATAATCAATGAAAAAATAAAGTAATAACTAAATTATAAACCAATATAATACAAACAGAATTTTCTTTTCTGCAGATGTTCCCCTAGCCAGTGGGCTAGGGTTCCAACCCACCAAAGCTGGGGTAAAAAAAAAAAAAAACAATACTAACACCTACTAACCAGATGGGATTGTTTGGAAAAAAAAATTCTTCTATGATATGAATGCCTTGGTCTTTCATCAAGCACATGATTCTCAAATTTGCAGTCCCTCTCTGGATGATCAGAGGATCAAATTATCCAAGCAATCTGTCTGTGGTCATCGAAATTAAAACTGATTAACACAATTCAAGCCCCACATCGGAATGGTGTACGCCAATTACTCTGAACGGTTGAGATTGTCTTATCATTATGTTTTTATGGGCGCCGCCACTGCACAGCGTTTCCATGATTTGTGCGGTTTGAATTGCGGTTAGAAAGCAAAGAACTCAAAACATGCCACGCAAAGAGTCAAGTCCGATCCAAACTCTGACCATAAGTAGTCAAATGACGAATGCACCCTCAATGAAGCGACTCCATCGCC
The DNA here is from genome assembly GCA_037013555.1 of Sextonia rubra. NCBI lineage: Eukaryota > Viridiplantae > Streptophyta > Magnoliopsida > Laurales > Lauraceae > Sextonia > Sextonia rubra. The sequence continues at coordinate 57,226,424 of JASUAD010000008.1, read as the reverse complement.
CGTTTTGGTGACTGTATCCATGCTCTTTGCAGCCCTAATTCGCGAGTGCACTTTCGTCATTCGCACCAGATTTCACGCTTCCAAATTATGAGGCCGGATCATCTAAGGCTGTCGCCTTGAGAAGTCCTAAAATCACTGTAATGGGAACTGCTGCTATTAAAATTTTGAAATAGAATGTAATAAAAGTATATTATCTTATAAATATGAGTTATTCCTATTATATCAACACGAGGCGATCCTTGTAAACACAATCAACAAAATCTTGTGCATAACTCATTATCATGTTCCTTTGGCTTAGGATTACAATCTGCTCCCAAAAATTGCGGTTCAAGTTGCACACCACATGGGGCTATAGGAGAATTGCCCAACTCCCCTAGGCCCAAAGGAATTATTCCGACCCAAAGGGCCGAAACAACCTCCATTATGAAAAAAAAAAACTCATTATCATGTTATTTTATCAAATGGTGGGACTAACTCGTGTGAATCAATTTCAAACATAATACGGACATCGGGAGCTTTTTTATTTTAAACAGTTTGGATTTTTAAAGTTTTATTCTTTTAACTCATATTTATCTTAAGTCAAAGCCTTAAAGAATTCAAACTAACAAAATCGTTAATTACTTTTGTCCTTGGACACATAAAACAAAGCAAATAATTTCAAAAAAAATAAAATACAATACAATAGTATTATAAGATGTATTATCATAAGTGGATGCCCACATTGGGACCCACATGAGATAAGGGAATTACTAAGGGTTAGAGTCTTTCCATATTAGGTTGTGTGGAGAGGAAGCAATCTTATTCTATAAATAAGATTCTCCTCCCCCATTATGTACACACAGATCTCATTAATAAGAACTCTCTCCCTCCTCTTTATTTTTCTTTTATCTTTGGTTCTCCTTTAGTTTGGTAACACGTTATCAACATGATGTGCACAACGAGTGGAACCGGAGATCACGCTGGGCACAGCCACCAGATATTCCATGTGTTTGTGATCGGTGGTGCACTGGCACATTATGCCGAGGAACTTGTAACTCGTGCCGCCTATTTTTCCTCAAGTGGATGATACGGCGCCTCCACTTTATAGTCGTCCTTAGATTCATTGTAAGTTGTGGCACAATTATTCATGAATAACATTATGATGACACTTGTTACAAACTATGGATAGGATGTACAATGAACCATAAAATCATTCATAGAGGCATACATCCATGGCATCGGGACATGACAAATCAAAGACTTATAAAGTACACTATTTCCTTTTGAAGTTCTTTTTGTTGTTTTTTGTTTTTTTATTTTACATATGGTAGCAAGTCACATGTGCGTTTCACACTATCAACACAGAACGTCCTTCTTGATGAACTTGAGATTACATAGCACACACTTAACAAGGCATGTTATCATTAGATATATATACATCTTAGTTTATGAAAAGGTTTTAATAGGGTAATCTAAACTGATCATTATTTAAATGATTCATAAGATCCAGGACTAGTTCTAGTATGATGTAGATGCTGCCATGATGCTGATGTCGACAATCAATCACAGATCTATGGTTTGAACCGTTGAAATAGTAATTTGATAATTGGGGACACATACAAACTCGGATTTTCAATCCGTTTTCTTTAGTGAACTCTTAAAGGCCAGATCCATTCGAGCTTGCAACCACGAGTCAATTTGGGTTCAAAATGCGGTCAAAGCTAGTTTGACTAGCGATAGACGGTTGAAAATTGTTTCTACAATATCTTGATTGTTCGGAGTCCAATCGATGATCCGTTTAAACCTTAGATCTACACATTAAAAACAAAAGGAGGAAGATTCAAAGGTTAAGTAATTTCTCCTTATTTTATGAGTTCTTATTAGTTCGCATTTATCTTTATCCCTTTTAGATCTGCAAGTATTTATAATTTTAATTCTTGTGATGAATAATTCATTTTCTTTAATCAAAAGGAGATCATGATAAAATTGAAAATCATGGATCATAAATAGAACCAAAAGTTCTATACAAGTAATTGGAACCCGAAGTTCCATACGATATTTAGAACTAGAAGTTCTATATGGAATCAATAATTCGGACTCGAAGTTCCGTAAATTATTTTAGTCTATGAACCAGAAGTTCTTTCGAATTCGGACAAAAAGATCCGTTGGTTATTTTACTCTCAAACCAGAAGTTTTCAGATCCACAATATGTACTCGAAGATTCATATTCCTACTCAAACCTGAAGTTTGATTTTAGATTCAGAAATAAAACCAATAGGCCATCATATCAAACCCAAAGTCTTGATAGAACCTAAAGTTCTATATCCACTAAATAACCTGGACCCGAAGATCCATAAATTATCTAAAACCAAAAGTTTTAAATTTTAGAATATGAACATGAAGATTTATATTCATAATCAAACTTAGAGCTTTGATTCAAAGTAGTGTAGATTGAGACGAAGGCCATGAAATCAAACCTGAAGTTTTGACAGAACCAGAAGTTGTGATTCAAGCATGAAGCTTTGATAAAACCAGCAATTTTGAGAACCTGAAGTTCTATCTCTAGCCTGAAGTCTTGACAGAACTAGAAGGTCTGATTCGTCAGTTAAGAATCCGAAGTTCTAACTTTCTAATTGACCAATTCTTCATTATACTTTGTCATCGGACATTGAGAACCCGAAATTCTATTTTTGTTTGATTGTTATTGGTAAATCAATCTTTACACACTCTAAAAAGCTTAGTGATGCTATCAAAGTCGGAAATAAGATATCCCTGGAGGATATGACATGTACTCTTATTTTCTGCGCCATTATATCCCTGTTAGATAGGGCTGATCGCTAGCAAATGGTCATACACCCAATGCTTAAAATAAATGTCAAATTAGTCAAACAGAATCCCTCCAAAAAAGGTAAATATAATAGGTCCTCCAGTAGAGATGAAAATAACCACCCCAAGAGAGGTGATTAACAAGGCATTGTTTGGAAATTGGGCGAACCAGCAAACATGGTCTAGAAAACCTACAACTACTTTTATAAGTTTGAATATTAAGTTCAATTTTTCGATAGTTTGTTGGATGTTAGACTTATTCTTTTATCCCTCGTATCTTATTGATTGCGCTTAAAATGTAATGTGGAAATGTGTAACGGATTCGATGTCCGATATTCACGTACTTCAAGCGTTAAGAAGAATGGGAATCAATTACAGTTCATCATTGAATTCTCTTTTGTTTACATGGGTTCAATGCCCTGACCGTGGGGATGCAGGTTGTTTACACAAGTTTACAAAGTTTACAACCCCTCCCTCAAGTCTTAGATGTGATCTCAATTTAGAAAATACAAGAAAATGTACATAAGGTGAAAAAAATGCAAAAAAGAGAAAAAAATGGGGGGTGACCGTGACCTGCGGTCACTGCCCCAGGCCAGTGACCGTGGGTCACGGTCACTGGGGCTTGCCAGCGACCGTGAGTCACAGTCACTGACAGACAGTGACTGCAAAGTCACTGTTTTGCCTCCGTTTTCGAGTTGTTCGTGCTGATTCTTCTTCTAAACTTTTTTCAAGTGCTGAGACTCCATTTTTATGACTTTTGGAGTGTTGAACAACCGTTGAGAAGATCGAATCCAACCATAGAATCGATTGAAAACTTTGTAATTCATCATTCATGTTTACGGACTGTCTTTTGTTCAAGTCCGAAGAGGGTATCATAAGAAGCCAAAGTTGCGTCATTCTGAACCTATCATTTTCAAGGAACAAAATGAGGCCTAAAGGGGCTTGTTCACAATGTTTGTAATGGCTAAGAATCCCCCTTGAATGAGAAAAACAAAGATGACAACGACATCCTCCGAATAATCATCAATGCATGAACATGATTTGTTCCTTGGCCACCCTTTCCTCTCCTCCTCCTCTAACCTTTCTTGCTCACCCTGATAACTAAGAAAATGGGAGGGAAGGGTCGCGGAATGCTGCTGTGTCTCTTCCTTTGGATGCCTTTTGAGTGCTTTTGTTCTTGGGATTTTCTCTGTCTATTTTCTTCTCTGTCATCTTCCCTTTTCTTTTCAAATCTTAGCCTTTTATAGACTTCCCCAGCAGTTTCTGGCAGTTCCAAGGAGTTAAGGGAGGTTGTGGGAGGTTACACTTCGAAAGGAAGTGGAGAAGAACCATCCAGAACCGCAGGAAACGTCCTTTGGGGGTCCGTGACCGCAACCGCGGTCACAGACAAGGCCCAATTTCGGGTTTTTGCATTTGTGACCCATTTTCACTTGTTTGGGATCCGAACGAAGTCCAATTGCCACGAAACTTGGTAGGATGCTTATTGACATTATTTTGAGTGTGTCATAGAAGTTTTAGCTCTTTTTGACCACCTGAAGTTGGTCAACTCCCTTGATGAACAGGCCGCGGTCACTCCGAAGGCCCATTTTTGGACTTTTGCATTTGTGATCCGTTCTCACCTGTTTGGGATCCGAACGAAGTCCAATCTTCACGAAACTTGGAGGGATGCCTCTTGACAATATTTTGAGTGCGTCAGTGAAGTTTCAGGTCATTTTGACCATCTGAAGTTGGTCAACTCCCTTGATGAACAGGCCGAGGCCCATTTTTGGACTTTTGCATTTGTGACCCATTTTCACCTGTTTGGGGTCCGAACGAAGTCCAATTGCCACGAAACTTGGTAGGATGCTTCTTGACACTATTTTGAGTGTGTCATAGAAGTTTTAGCTTGTTTTGACCATCTGAAGTTGGTCAACTCCTTCATTGATTGGGCCGCGGTCACGGACAAGGGCCGTTTTTGGACTTTTGTATATGTGCCCCGTTTTCACCAATTCAGGGCCCGAACGATGTCTGATCACCACGAAACTTGAAGGGTTGCTTCTTGACACTATTTTGAGCATGTCATAGAAGTTTCAACCTATTTTGACTTTCGAAAGTCGGTCAATCTCCAGTTGACTTTTTATGAAAGTGGGCCCTTGTCTCAGCTGTTTGAGGCCGAACTAACTTCGGTTTGGTTCGAAACTTGGAGGAACTGACATCAGGGATGTCTTGGACTATTTGCCCAAATTTCATCAATTTTGGATATAAGGAAGTAGGACTTTGGTCAGTGACCCCATGGCTTGGGGGGGGACTGACCCCAAGTTGACATGCTTGTGGCTTTTTTGTTCGATGAAATCTGTTCAACCCAAAATTTTGTAAGGCCTGTCTTGGGCATCATTTGAGATTCCTCTAAAAGTTTCAGATAATTTGATCTTCATGGGATGTCACTCTGCATAGGGACCCACAGAGTATAGTATATGATCATTTGGACCAAGTTTGGATCCAAATGTCCAAATGATGTCCAACTGCTCTGAATCCTTAAGGAGTAGTCTTTAAATGTACTTGAAAGCATTTCGTTAAATAGGAGATTGCTTTGACATGTGAAAGTGCCAGGTCCCACACTGATTCCCAAGAAGGTAGCAAACAGCCTCCGAAGCTTGAGTTGAACTGAGATGAGGTCCAAATACTTTGACAAGTTTGGAACTTTATAATCCAAAGCTTGTAACTTCTTTACTGCATTATTTGCAATTTTTTATGGGTCAACACTTATGTTTGCATACTATATTTGCTTTGAATTGTAAACTGTTTCGCTATTCTCAAGTTTTATTTTTGTGATGCGATTAACTAGTTATGTAAGTTTATTATTATTACTTGTTGTATGGATCATGGAATGCATGAAACTGAGGATAATCTATGTCCGGTAGACAGTGCAACAAAACACACTATACTGAAAAAAAACCAGAAGTTTTTCTCAAAATTAGTGTTTAATTCGTGCATGGCATCAATCATAGTGGGATCGGTACAAATACTTAAATGCTCCAGAAGAGTCCACATAATGTTATCAACTGGTACCCAATTATGTATTGAGGGTGCATTATTTTTTTTAGCAGTTCCTGATGAAACTTGCTTAGATTTAAATACATTAGGATGACTGAGTACCACATATAGACACTATAAGTGAAGGTAACACCAAAATATTTGTACATCATTACTAGTATTGATAGTCAGAAGCTGATACCAGAAAAGTTTCGTGCTTTCTCATCAGGCTGCAGGGCTATATTACAGGACAATTTTCAAAACTCGAATCACATTCGATTATGAGCAAAATGACAAAATCAAGCCCGAAGCTCACACTAAGCCCTAAACTTAGTGACCCTAAGGCTTTCATGCTTTGACATGATCGATTAGGTCACCATACGGGTACTATGCTAAGGCAAATTATTGATAATTCTGTTAAATACTCCTTAGAGTACCATCCATTGACCATCCTTTTCGCAAAGGATATAGTGTGACATTTGTGAACCCATCAAATCCTGCCCATTAGCATAAATTATTAAACCTAGGGTCCACTTCCTTGAGCATGTTTTTAAATTTATAAGGCTTGATATAGTAGGTCCGTGACCTGCATGAAACCACAATGTAGATTGAAAATCTATGTTGGTTATTATTCACCCCAATTATTAGATATCTAAACCCAATGACAGGAGATGTATTCTTGTTCATTTTGCTGATTGTCATCTTGATGAGACAGTCTTCTTGCCGTTAGGGGTAGATAAGAGAGTTCCTGAAGAACACCTTGTTCTTGTAAAATAACTCATTCTTGAATAACAACGAGAATTAGCGTGGAATACTTTCACTCTGTCTCATCTAGATCTATGTACTTCACAATGTGAGATTGAAGTATGGAGAATTATGCACTTCATTACAAACGAATTCCCTAATGCTTTTAATGATGCAGCAAAAACGACTAGGTCACATATTCCGCGGCTATGAACACACAAGCACGAATTAATGTCCTTGTAAGACAAGCATGAATTAGTATCCCTGTAGGATACAAAGTCCAAATATGGCAGCAAATGAATCTATACACGCCAGAAGCGTGGTAGACTTATAGTTTTTAAGGACTCAATGTAATACTCCGACCCAACTTAACCCCGATTAGCGACTAATTAATGATGCCTTAGCTGTTAATTGTGTTTTGCTTTTGTTTTGATTTTGTTGCTGGTCATGAATAGGTAGTTGAATTGAGTTTGACCTGGATTAGGTAGACCAAGCCCTTTTTCGTAATTTTAGCTTTTATAAGACATCGTCATTCACGCATCATCTTGGTGTCAAAACGTATCTTCCGTTGAGCTAATTAACTTCTGTAACTACGTTATTTGCAAAAGATGTCGTATGTTTCCGTTGGACCCGGATTTGACTCGAACTGTAAATTGTTTTATGCATTGGATTTTCTTGTAATTTTCCTTGTAAGTTGATCCTTATATAAGGGAAGCCACCAACTTACCTCTCTCACTCTCTTTTCTTCTCTCACATTGAAGGCTCTCTCTCTCCCTCTCTCTCTCTCGATTTTTCCTCTTTCGTTTCTCCTTGCACTTCTACCCTTCACTTCTTCTTGTGGGTGGAGAGAAGGTAAGCTTTGAGTTGGGTCTTCATATTTATCTTCTTCTTCTCGTCACTTACTATGGGCATGCTCTCATATTTCTTTCTTTCTTTCTTTCTCTACATGCATGGGGGATTAAGTTTGTGTCTGGATGTGAATTGAGGCCGAAGGACAACAATTAGTATTAGAACTCAATTGAGGCAAGTATAAGCATAATTTGTATGAATCCATGTTGATGTATGCTTGAGTTAAATGATTCTCATGATCTTGCATGCAAAGTCTGTTTATAGCCCAATTTAAGTTCCTTTTTCCTCTTTGCGACGTCGCTTTACTGTTTTGGTGCAGTTTCAATGATTCTGTAACAGCTTCAGAAATTGACCCAGCGCATTCATGGTTAAGCCGTGAAATATGCTACGGCTAAGCCGTAAAGTGCAATACGGCTAAGCCGTAAACCCAGTCGTAGATCAATATAGGGTGTGTCTTAAAAATAACTGAGAGTATGCAAATCTGCAGCTCTTCTACGGCCCAGCCACGGCTAAGCCGTGAAGCCTTCTACAGCTAAGCCGTAAGGTCACCCACGGTTAAGCTGGAAGACCTGAACAGTAAGAAAGCTAGGAAAGAAATGAGACTTGTAAGGCCTCTGAAGTAGAAGGTAGGCAACTTTGACTTGCCCAACAGAGCATGATAATATGCGTGAATGATCTCGAGGGCTGCGAATCATTCATGTTCGTTATCCAGTTGTTAAGCACCTCCCCATGGGTGTTAGTTTAAGGAACTTTGGTGCACCTGATGATGCAATGCAACACTAGACAACGGTGCATCTGAGGACTTCAAACTACATCAGCATGCACGGTTAGAAACACTGGATAACTAGAGTAAGGTTAGATACTAAATAAACCTTGATTCGCTAATGATTGCTTGCATGGCATTTCGCATTATGATCATTGATCTCCACTCTGAAGTATGATTGATTTCTTTTATTGAACATCGAGTCGTGATACTCAGCTCCCCAGAAGAGGAGAAATGAGCAATCATATCCCAATCATACTCCAGAAGAGGTATACTCTCGAAGAGTTTATGACAAAATCCACTTTCTCTAAAATTCCTGAAGAAATTGATGTCCTGGAAGTGACACGAGTCCCAAAAGAGACTCTGGAAGCCTCTGAAGAAATAATAGGCACCCAATAAATAAAGAGATCTTTATACTTTATAATTATTCAAGAGAGAGATGTGATAGAAATGAAATTATCATCAATGACGCATTTGCATATGTGGTAGCTACATAAATATCAAAGGAAAATGAGAATGATGGTTAGGATACAGAACCACATTCTATAAATGAGTATCGACAAAGAATAGATTGGCCAAATAGAGATATGCCATTAAGGAATTACAGTCTCTCAATAGACGTAGTATATTTGAACCTATAGTACAAACCGCAAAAAGTGTTAACCCTGTAGGTTACAAATAGGTGTTTGTAAGAAAAATGAATGAAATTACTTGATAGAAGGCAAGACTTGTGATACAAGGTTTTCTACAGAAACTTGGGATTGAAAACATACACAGACATATAAATAAAAATCTCAGAAGGATTTGCTTTGCCTGAAACATAGTCAAAGAGTACGTGCTCAATATAAATAAGATGTTCATTATACAGCCTGAAGCATTTCAGAAGAATATGGTATAATTGTCCTAGTGGATATTTATCTAAGGAATGGTATGAAAACAATATCATTTGTTCGTGTATCTTTATAAAATCCTTAAATGGATTTATAATAGTAGAAGTTTATAACTCTAATTGGGACTCCAGAAGAACTCGAGAAAACTATTAACTATTTTATCTCGACTTATAAATCGAGAGAAATTCTAATGAGATTTGTCACTCTTTATAAATATGTTTCCCATATATAGTTTTGCATCAAGGCTCTGGATTGGTATTAAACAAATGCTATGATATTTATATCTGTTTTATTCTTATGGTTGTAAAGATTCAAATTATGTAGGATATGCAGATTCATGATATATCCCTGATCCTCATAAGGGTTGATCATAGACATGTTGTATGTTTCTTAATGGCAATGCCATCATTTTTTTGTATTTAACTAAATAGATTTTGGTAACTACTTATTCTAACCATGCCAGAATTTTAGCCCTCTATGAAGTCAGTGGGCAATGTGTGTGGTTAAAATCTTTAACTCAGCATATATGTAGTCCTTGTCAATTGCCTCTTAGTACAGGTACCCCGAGCATTATCTGCAAAGATAATGAGGCATGTATTCAACAGATTAAAGAATGATACATTAAAGATGACAAGATGAAATATATTATACCAAAGTTCTTCTTCACTCATGAGCTTGAGAAGAATAGTAAGATTGAAGTCAAGCAAGTTCGTTCAAGCAACAACCTGGCTAATCAGTTTACGAAGTTTTTTGCTACAATCAGTATTCTAAACACTTGTATAAGAGATTGAAATGCCTAGCTATGTGAAAGGTTATTATCATCAGAGGGAGTAGTCATCAGGGGGAGGCATCTTGAAGTATGTTACCCAGGACATCTGTCCGTTGTACTCTTTTTCCTTTTCTAAGTTTTATCCCACTGGGTTTTTCTAGTTAAGGTTTTAACGAGACTGCATTATGCACGTCCAACACTAAATCAATGATCCTGTAGAACGTTGTACTCTTTTTCCTTCGCTTTGATTTTTATCCTACTCGGTTTTTCCTTTGCAAGGTTTTAATGAGGCAACTGTCATTGAATGGTGGTCATCTAAGGGGGAGTGTTATAAGATGTATTATCATAGGCGGATGCCTACATTAAGACCCACATGAGATAAGGGGATTACTAAGGGTTAGAGTATTTCCCTATTAGGTTGCTTGGAGAGAAACCAATCTTATTCTATAAATAAGATCCTCCTCCCCTATTATGTACACACAGATCTCGTTAATAAGAACCTCTCTCCCTCTTCTCTATAGTCGATGTGGACTCGAGGATATCACAATCCACCCCCCTTAAGGCTGCACGTCCCTGTACAGTAGTCTGCCAGTTCATGTAGCCTGCCAACCCTCTTGGCCCGCCCACTTGCACCAGGCTACGGTAAGGACCCACACTCAAACTAGTTGAGAGTCGGCTCTGATACCCTTTGTAATGCCCCACCCCCACATGCATGCATGATATTGTCCTCTTTGCCCCATAGGCTTCACGGTTTTGCTTCTGATGGGCCTCATTCTCCAATTTACATGTCCATGATGTGTAAAATGCATGAATCTTTGTTATATTTTATTTATATTAAATATAAGATAAATCTTACAATGAGCCTACTTATTGAAAGATAATGGCAAATCAAATAAAAGAGGTAAAAGTACATTTGTTTGTGGAACCCACGGTAAATATCTAATTGTCACTTGGTTGAGAAGAGCTAAAAAAAAGGGCATCCTGTGATGTAGTGCAAAGCAGTAGGTAGGTTTCACCCTCATCAATTCATATCCGTTCACTTGGGTTGATAGGACCGACATTGGATCAACAAGTGCTATCAATTGGCCCCTCCACAGTTAAACATCTCAATCGTCCGATTGATTTTTATTCCATTTTAATTTCTCAACTGTCCAATTGAGTGTTGAGGATAGATGATGTTCAATAATGCCATGCCTTGTTCACATCCACTTTTATAAAAGAATAAGGTGTGAGCTGCACTGTTTAGTACTATTTGAAAGCTGTTGGTAACCGAGGGTGGTGGTCCAAACGACCACCACCCACTTCCTGTAACGGTCCTCTCCTCTCCCTCAATGCACTTTAATTCATTTTCAATTTTCTTGTGTTGAATATCCATGAATGCAACATTGGCAACGCTCCATAATGAGGTGGAACATTACAGTCGTCTGTGATGGTCGGACGGCTATAAAAGGCCAAGGGAACTCCCTCTTCTTTACATACACTGACTCAAAATCAAGGCTGAGCATCACCATCGATCTGCTGGCATCACAAGAAGACTAAGAGAGTTGTAAGTCTCAGTTTGGCAGTCGTTCCGTCTCCTTTAGCGATGGATTCAGGTATGCCTTAAACTTTTGGAGATCCATTTACGTTTGATCATGTCATTGGGGTACGAATCTAATCCATTCAAAGTTCCTAGAATGGGCCATTTTGGCTAACAAAAGCATCTTGTCGGGCTGTGCCTGTGCCAAGCAACTTTTTTGGATAAGCTAGGGACCTTTTGTGTCCTTTTTTTTTATTATTAATTGTCAAAAGCTTTTCATTCTTTTCCTTCTCTTCAATTTCTTAATTCTTGGGAACCAAGATAGCACTCTAATTGTTTGCTTTTTTTTAAATTTGTGAATGCTCAAGTATAATAAAATATTTTAAGAATTTTACTGTCTGCAGAGAATATCAAGATTCTTTTAAGACATAAATTCCGTAAATCCAACAACTCTAACCCACAGGGGCGGATTTAAGCATAATCATGTCGGTGCGGTTACACGCTTGTGATTCGAAAAGCATCTTTACATAACACTGTAAAGATGTTAATTTTATTATTTAATTTCTTCACTTGACTATTACCTACTGACACCCAAATAAAAATTCTAAATCTGTCATTGCTAATTAGCATCCTTCTAGCCAGATATTCATGAAGTATTTCGCATGTCTACTGTCCATATAAAAGATGACGTCTTAAGAATATAGGATTATTTTAGTAAATAAGGCACCTGCTCTCATAGCACCAGTCAAGGATCGATCATCCCAAGGTGGTGCCCTTTCCATTCAATCCTTTGGCCATGGAGCCAATAAAAAAATCCCTCCGTGGATCTGTGTCAATATTTTATCCTACAATATTAATGCAATATCTTTGTTAAAAGAAATGGTCAAAAAGACACATGAGGAGGGGTGGAAGAGAATACTTTCCATTAATGTCTTTCTAGTCCATTATTGTTTGGAATTGTTTCTGCAACTTTGACTTATTTTGAGTTTTTTCTTGAGATGGATAACGAAGAGTTTAATTGAAATCTGATAATCAGTTGAATTCTGCATCATTGGTTTTTACATTATTTAGTTTAGTATTTTTGGCTTTTTATTATGTGTGCTTTAGTTGTAATTAAAAACATAAAGAAAGATAAAGTACAAAAAAATAGAGAAGATGATTTCAATCAACCTAACGTGTTTGGACTCGACTTTGTTGGAATGGAATTTTCATTTATCAAATTAAATACTGTGCTTATGATTTACTTTTCAGTTGAAAAATTATACAAATATATATTAATTCTGATACTCGAAACTTATTTTTTTGGTGAAGCTAAAATAAGAAGAAAACTTAATAAAGTAAGTCAGCTTTCTTCACATTTTTAATATATGGCCTTTGATTGCTGATTAAAGAGACTTAAAACATAGATCGGTCAATCGTCACTCCAGAAAGCGCGTACAAGGACAAAAAAAAAAAAAAAACAAAAAATCAAAACGTGTGTTGGACGAATACTTGAGGAAATAAAAAAGAGTGTTTTTTGTAAATACCTGTCTAAGGTTTAGTATTTGTAAATTAGCCTTTGTGGTTTTAGTATTTGTAAATAGGCCCCTACCTTTTCATTTTAATACCTTTTATATCTCTAAAATTAGTAGGCTTTCAACCCCCATAATTTTCTAGAATGAAATAATACTTTTACCCACCTCTTTTATCCATATATACATAAATTTAAACCATAGTTTTTTTTTCTCTCTTATAAGATTAAGAGTTACATTTAGTGGGAAAGTATACCCTATATAATTCTAATCCCCTCATCTATGACTCATTTCATTGTGTCTAAATCCATCGTGACAACAATCAACATATGTATTTATAATTAATTCTAATTTATTCTATCCTTACATAGCCCATCATTAGATTGATGAAAGTTTTAAAATACATAATTAGACTTTATATGCATAAGAGAGTTATTACGAGAAAGGGCATTGAGACTTGAGATAAAATAATAATATTTTTATAAATAATAATAAACTAATTTTTGGTTTATGGGTGTAAGGGTAAAGCTGTCATTTTTGTAAAAATTAAATACAGATGTCATGATTGCCCTTTTTTGTTAGGAATATTTATTCTAGGGGCTTGGCAAGTATTAAAATAAAAAATAGGAGCCTATTTGCGAATACAAAAACCACAAGGGCATATTTATAAATTCATATAAATCTTTGGGGGTATTTACAAAAACTCAATAAAAAAAAAAGGGTTAGCTTTGGCAGAGTACAGATCCACTATTGGCCTTTAAAAACCTTTGACTCTTCTCAAGAGGCCGAGCTTGGCGTGAGGAGCACCCAAATTTGTATAAAAGGTTGAGTCCATAGGCCGAACTCTTTTTATTTTGTCTAAATTAAATGATACCATTATTTTTAAATTTGACAATTCTCCTATAACAATTAAAATCTTATTTATTTTTTAGGGATATTCTTAAGAAACAAAGCGTATCACATGCCATAAAATATCACATAGGATGATATGCATGATATTGCATGGCCTTAGAATTATGCAATATCACATGGCCTTATAATCTTACATCGAACAAATTTGTGAAAGACACTTAGATTTTAATCCCTTATTAACAAATGCCAGGTCTAATGACAAGTATATGGGCAAGAACCATTTTTTTTACTATGTTGGACTAATGATTTACATTTTTACTTCAGTACTTAGAGATCTATTCAAAGCACCTTTGTGAAACACCTTGGCCAAGGGTTCAACTTTCTAGTTTCTCATTTGCTTCAACACAAATACTTGATTGAGAAATCCCACCTCAAAGAGACAGATTTTGGAGAACTTAAAAATTCCCTAGACATGCACATGTGGTATGTCACAAGTAAAATGTTGAGCGCATATTTTATTTTTTTAATATGCTAGTTGTGGCAGAATGAAAGCACTCTCTTGTAAGATTGAAATGTAAAGACTCAGTGCATGTTTGGCATATTTGTTTCTATCCTCTTATTACCTAAATGTCTAAAATGAATAGAGCTTTGAAAAATAAGAGTATTTACCATGCCATTAATTTAAAGCTCTATATGCTTTAGACAAAAAGAGACAACACCTCTTAAAACCAAATGCCCCAAATACAAGCTCCTCAAAATAAGAGGGAAATTTTAAGAGGCGCTGCTAGAGTGAACAGGGGGTCATCACGCTCAGTCCCTTTTTTTGTTATTTTTCGTCAAATCTAAGAGGGTAAATGAATATTCAAATCATTAGAAATGTTCAAAAGATCAAATACGGCCACTCATCTACATTTCAGCCGTTGGATCATCGCCAATAGCGAGATATGTGCAAAAAAATCTTGAGCCTTTGGATTTTTTTTCCTAAATTCAATGGGCTTCAAACACAAAATCCAAACTATTAGAAATGTTTGTCAGTCTTAACAAAGCTATGGGGTCAATTTTCAAGGCTTGATTCCTTGATCTCAAGATATTTGTAAAAAATATTCAACCATTGATGTAACATGATTTAATTTTATTTTAGTCTACAACAGTCCCTTATTTTTTCTTTTATTATTATGTTTGAGATAATAAGTCACAATCCAAACCATTAAAAATGTTTATATAGTCAGTGATTATTAAGAAACCAAATTTCAGCCATTGGATCATCCCCAATATTGAGACATTTGCTAAAAAATGTAAACTATTTGCTATCTTTTTTGAATTATGTGACCTCCAAACACCAAATCCAACCGATTACATCTCATTTGAAGGATGAAGATGGTAATAGCGTAGAATATCAACGCTTTATTCTTTGTAGATATTGAAAAATTTGTGAAAAACTTTCAACTATTAAATTAAAAAAGACTATTATAAATAGATCTTTATATTATCAAACACATGGTTTGATTTTAGCCTCTATTTTCTATGGCTCTATTTTAAGTGATCTATAAAAATATGAATAGACTTACTAAGCAAGCTCCTAGTGTATAAATGTCTTAGTTGAAGACATTTTTTCTTGTCTAGAACCAAAAAAGACATATTTTCATCAAATTTTAAAAACCAATTTACAAAAGTTATTAAAATCACTGATAATTCTATCCAACGTGTACATTGGTTCTTTCCGAGCAGATGACAAGGCCCTTCGGCATTATTGGTCATGAGCTGGTGTGTTATTGTGCTGGCTGAGCAAGTGGAGGAACAAAACAAAGCACAAGTCACTCGGCTCGGCAGATGTTTTCAAATTTCAATACTTTCGCACATGGGATTGTCGGTTGGTATGAAATGACGCTCTTTCACTTTCACTCGGAATGTCCTGAGCACCGTGTCATTTTACATCATTACGCCCAAACAGGGGGAAGAAAGAAGTGCCCCTTCCCGGTAGTAACTAGTAAGGCAAGTTTTTGTTTCTTGTCTACTTTCCGAATTTTGGTTTTGCCATTGACCTCTTGCGGCTATCCGGTCTACCTTTCCATTTGTTTGGTATTTTCTATCCTCTTTTTTTTTTTTTGCTAGAATTTAAAATTTTTATTTTTTTTGGCTAGAATTTAAAGAATTTTTGCATTAAAAATTTTAAGATTTTCAGACATAGTAAAATTTGTAGAAGCTTTCCTGTACTTAGCATCCAGAAATTCCAAAAAAAAGTGAATGAAGTAAAATTTTGAAATTTTCAAGGCTATTTATGGCCCATTTCATTACTAAAATTTCAAGAATTAATGTCTGGAAGAATTTCAAATCCTCCAAAAGTTATCTCCTTAAGCTGGAATTTCAAATCCCTTCTTTTAGTGGAGTATTTGAAATTCCAACTAAATGCATATAAAATGGAATTCTAGGAATTTCAAAAGGTTATTTAAAACCTTTTAAGTAGGTGGGATTTGAAATTATGGTGGAAGAGACACTGCATTTCAAATTTTTGAGAGACAAAATATCACATTATGTCTAAGAAACCTTAACATCCTAAATTCCTCTCAGGAATTTTAGTAAAGAAAACAGGCCCTTAAGAACTTTTAAGTAGGTGGAATTCATAAATCTTTATAAAGAAACGGGAAATTGGAAAATGTGAGAGGATAAGATGTCACATCATGTCTCCAAAATCCCAACCACCCAAATTCTT